>LR991010.1:1419716-2669716 GCA_905163435.1 Mamestra brassicae
TCAGGAGAAGGTTCTTATGACAGAAAATTTTGAAAAAAACATTAACATCCGGGCGAAGCCGGGGCGGTCCACTAGTATATAATAAATATTTATTTCTTTTTATGCTGCCCCGGTCGACGTCATTCTGTCAACGCCAGTTGTCGCTGAAAACCACCGCTGTGGCTCTGTCTCGCACACGAGTCCCAGCATTATGCTGGGCGATGGCCGTTTTGCGCGAATGTGACGCATATCTTCCCAACTTGCATAACTTTTGCTTTATTTTATTATATTATATTACTTTATTTTATTTACTTTATTTTATTTCTTTTTGGCATGCGTTATGCTTGTCGCAAATAATCTCTTTTTATTTCTTTCTAACTATAATACTGTCAATTTCACTGAGGGAGAATAAAATGACATAAAATACAGGTTTTATTCATCTAAACAATAAAATTTTTGGATCTTTTACTACCCAAAAGCTACCTAAAAGCCTACTCTTATTAGTCCTACAATAAACTCTCACTTTCAAATCATACCCAATTACGACAGTTTACATAAAAAGTGTCGTGGTTTCGGTCCCAGAAAGTGCGCAGCAGTGTGTGTCTAATCACCGCTTGTCAAGTGCCACTGCCAGAGCGTGGACTTTTGATAAATGAAATAGTGGCAGCGGTACTTCCATGAAGGTTGGCGGATTAGATGCTGGTTTGAATGGCATATCAATTGCACAGCACGAATGTGTTACGTTGTACCAGTTCTAATGTTTCAATATATTTTACGTAAAAAGGGTTCCAAATAGGCACTGGAAACTCTGACTGTGGCCTTATTATTGATTTGTATAAGTGCAAAAAGTTGATAGAAATCCCTGGAAGATCTCATGACAAAGCCAAACATTTGGTAGGCCTGTTAACATTTTTTTCTATGTGAACATCCAGATGGAATTTCGAATGTAGCAGAACGTCAAGATCGCTGAGAAAACTTACTATACTTAGCGTAAGTATTGGCAAGAAGATAGTCGAACTCAGTTATATGTTTCTTTTTCATGGCATTTTGGAAGACTGAGGTAAGCTTATTGGAAGAGCAGTAGTTGGAGAAACGATCTAAATCCTGCTGGAAGGAATAATTTTATTGACTTTTAAATCGTCCGCGTAGAGAAGAAATTTTGAATTTCTTTATGTCGTTAATGTATAAAATAAATAATAAAGGGCCTAAAAAATTTACATTAAAATTTGGTTTTGTATAGGATTTTTGATATCTTAGCTAGACGAAGCATTGTTTTACTTTGTTTCAATTTACATTAACACAAAATTTTGAAACATTTGCCATTCGGGATCTAATACGGCGTCAATTAACGAAAATGAACTCGTGCGCATGATCCACAATATGAAGGTAATGTTCAGTTTACTTCAAAGTTCTTTTTCACGGAACCTCTCTTAGCAATTATTTTACGATACCCTTCAATCAGAACTGTACTGGAACTTAACGAATACGGATAAGTAAACAGTGTACTTTTATTTTAAATTGAAGATAATACATAACTTCTTTGAACTGGACATAATCTGTCAGTAGTAGTAATAAAATTAATTTTATTTGTAAACAACTACTGTTTTTAGGGTTCCGTACCTCCCCCGCAAAAACTGAACCCTTATAGTATAACTTTTTTGCCCGTCTTTCTGTCCGTCTGCCCGTCTGTCAAGACCCCTTTTCTCAAGAACGCAAGAAAGAATCAAGCTGAAATTAATAGCGAATACTCAGGCCTGCTACCCCTTGAAGCGGTTAAAAAATCAAACTTCTAAGTCATCGTAATCTAAAGATAAGGCCGTTTAGTATGATCCGTTTCTGGTGCATGATTTAACGCTCGCAAGGGAATCAAAACCTATAGGGTACCTACTTCCCGTTGACCTAGAATCATGAAATTTGGTTTTTACAGTACAAGCAAGGAAAAAGTCTGAAAATTGGGAATTTATTGTCCGTCTAGCTGTCTGTCAACACCCTTTATCTCGGAAACGCGTGGAGGTATCGAGTTGAAATTAAAACAATATGCTCAAATCTACAGTCCTTTGAAGCTGTGAAAAAATCATACTTCTAAGTTAACGTAAAAAAAGATACAGCGGTTAATGCCGCAAAAAACATATATGAAGACACTCTCAAGGAAATCAAAACCTATAGGGTACTTCCCGTAGACCTAGATTCATGAAATTTGGCAAGAAGATATGTCTTAGAGTACAAGTACAGGAAAACTGGCAATTTATAGTTTTATCATATAAAAAATCATTTATTTACGATTACATACGTATATTTTCGTTTGAAAAATTTACCGTGACGCACATTAATGTATGGGAGAACATTTTTTCACCAACAAAGTTAAGTTTGTCCTTCGATTTGACCTGCTATATTTTGCTTTCATAGTTTACAAATTTCCGTAGGTAATGTATAGGTACTCGGGAAAAATCAAGACTCGGTCGAAACCCATTTTACTTGCCATATTTTTGTCGCAGTAATAATAGTGCTTTCATAGTTTATAAACTTTCGTAGGTAATGTATACTCGGAAAAAATTAAGACTCGACGGTAACCCTCGGTGCGCGAGTCAGACTCGTTTGTCCGGTTTTAGTATTAATTAGGTTATCGGTTCTTAGCTTAGCCAAATAAGCGTAGCTATTGATGTGCATCTGGATTTACCTCTTTCAGTCACACATTAAATTTTGTTGAACTATAATGGCAGTAGTTATAGACTGACTAAATTTTTTTGGGACTTTCCAAGAAATTGGTGGTTAAATGGTGTGATTTACGTTGCACTTAATGTCTTGGAAGCCGCAGCAAAATCAATCAGCATTGAAACTAAACGGAGAGGTTAAAATTGTCGCCATTACGTCACTGGTACATTTTCACTAGGTACAGTGAATTCGATACTTTACCTGAATGTAAATAGGATTCAAACTGTACAGCTCGTAAACGGAGGTTGCGTGTAGCCGTTTTGCAGAAAGTGTTTGCTGATGAAGTTTAATTGCAATACTCATTCATTTAAAGCATATTTTTGCTTGTCAGATACTCATCTTCAGGTACTGGGTTTGATGTCTTGTTCATGTATAGATTTAGTTGTCAATAAGCAGTTTATGAAAGGGTTGAGGTTTCTTTACAGAGATACTTTTAATCACCGAGCACGAGCATTTGCTGAGTGAATTGCAGTCGTAGTTTCAGACAAACCGATGTACGTATTTTGGGTATCTTTTATTATGTTCACCATATATGTGATATTTGTCTAGGGTAATTAAATAAAAGATGATTGCACGCATTTTTCATTATAAATGCTACCTACTCTCAAATTTCTCTTATCACGCAATTTCAAGTCTAATTTTACTACATATAATTACAATCAGCACACCACTTAATTTTCAGCTGCCTACACGTGTAAATCTTCAGTACATTTTAAATTGAAGAAATGATTTCTATTGTCTGTCTAGTTTCTATGAAAACGCTTCGTAATACAAAAAGAATAAAACATTGAAAACAACTCTCTCTAGCGACGGACGAAGATTGCTTTAAACTTTTTGTACTTTTTATGCCGCAGAGCTGCATCTCGTCATTGTAACTTCAAAAATTCTCAAGAGATGGCGCTAGTGGCGGTTTGATACGTCGAAGTTTCGTTACCAATAGATGGCGCTGCGTGTATGCGTATGCGGCGAAAAAGAACAATAAGATTTTGGTAAAGTTGATGTCGTTTTGTGATATTGTTTGATTTCATTCTTTGGCGAAATCATTTTGTTGTAAATTGTATTGCTTTAAGTTATCTGCTCGATAGTTCAGTGTAGCGGTGGTATGCGCACGCGATGCATGCTGCTACAAGTTCATATATTTTTATGATGGTGTTTGGTTAGAGCCTCCTTCTTGGGTGATTTCAAAAACATGGTTAACAGGAATACTTATGCATAAAATTTCCAAACTTAGCACCTTTTATTCTAGTAGCTAACGGATAAACCAATTTCGAACTAAAATGAAATAAAATCGGTATGTCAGTATATAAGATTTACAGAGTAAATAATGCAGTAGCATGATCTAACTTTCTCGTGAAGAATGCAGTTCTGTGTCAATTATTTCCGGAAACAGGAGTTTGTATTGGCTTTCTTTATGACACTTTATGCGTGCTGTAGGGTAAGCCTATTTTAGTTAATGGAGAATAAGAATTATTTATTATTTAATTCCTTATTGTACACCTCATAATAGGTACAGCACCAACATTTGGAATTACGAAATGAAAAGAGATAGATCTAGAGGAATTTAATTCTGCTACCAAGAAACATAAAATGCGTTGAATTTTAAAAATTAATTCTAAAATAAGGTACCCATGACGTTTGTTTCTGAAGATAAATTGCACTTGTGTTTACACATGTTGCCAAATAACATTTCTTATTTTGTGAAATAAGGTACCTATTAGGTTGCAACATCAAATTATGTTGGAGAAGAGGTACAAAATTTTTAAACGTTGATTAATTTAATGGAAGGTGTCATCTGCCTTCCTCACCGAATAGATCCATACGAACTAAATTCAAAACTATCTCTGTCTATCTGTATGTTTGCTATCTCTTCTCATTTTTACGGCTGAACGGATTTAGATGAAACATCGCACATGGGTAGACCACATCTGGAATATGACCAAATATATTTTTTATCTGAGGTCTTTTGGGATTATTTTCGACTTTTACGCTGAGAATAGCTTTTTACAAAAAATTGCTCCTTCACCAAACGATAATTAATTTAAAGCAGGCTACTTATAAATATTTGCGCATATAACCAGCATATGAAAATAAATGTTAGGTATACTTAGCGTAAAAAAATACCGTAAACTAAAGACCAATTCTAAAAATACATAAATTCTTTTAAAATCATTCGCTTTCTTCAGCGTAAGGTCAATGTCCTTACACACAAAATCGTTATGCAACACTGAAAGGCTCATTCATCGTTCGTCGCCTGACCAATAAACTTGGACTCCATCCAAAATTAAACTTTATTTTTAAACCATAAGTTACAATTTCCTGTAATTCTTTGTGAATGGAAATATGAATATATTGACAGTGTAAATTGGACTGAAATTTGTAAGTGATAAGATGGAGATTTGAGTGTAGGTTGTAGGTGGAAAAATGAAAGTTTGTGAAAGTTAGCACCTGTGTCACGAGTTATATAACTGAGTATGTGTTCGTGAGGTTTACGTTTGTATGTATGTGTGAATGTCATGGTTGTAAGGCGTGGGGTGCGCCGGAGTAGAATGATGCGTAGGATTGTTAGTTAAATAGGATTCATGTCTTCGTATGTAATCATAAAAAAAACATTTTCAAGTTGCTTTCCATAATTTTTTTTTGAGGATATTTACAATTGCATGCAAAGTCTATAGTTTTATTTTATTTCTTTTTTTTTGGTGTAGAATAAAGAAGTAGTTTTTTTTATTTCTTAAATCTTTATGCACTAGTCAAAGGTACAAAGGCGGGCTTAATGCCTTCGGCATTATCAACCAGTTGACGTTAGGATGGTGCAGAGACAGAACATAGCAGGTGCAACTTTATAGAAATACAAACAGAAGATGTATATTTATTTTAAAGAAGGAAGGAGGGCTTTTTCTTCTTAAAATAACATTCTTTAAAATATTCCTATCATTAACGATATGAAGTATATTCAAATAAATAAACTATACGAAGCTCACATATTCAATTTCACAAGCAAACAATTCCACATACATACGAGTAATTCAACCACAGCAGTTTGTAGTACAAAAGACTTCAACGCACTTCATTCTTCATAGTCTAAAATTGAAAGCCTTACATGAATGTTTTATTTTGTCAAATTAAACATTACTATTTTTTTTTGTTACTGGTTGTATATGCAATTAATAAAGTAAATAAATAATTGAATACTAATCATCAAATAGTAGATACAAGGTTATTTCTTGACTGGTCAAAATAGTTGAAACAAATCGCAAAAGTTTTGAGATATTGATGCAAAATTAGTACAAATACTGAAATAGAAAATTAGCTTCAGCCCGCGGCTTTATTCACGTTAAAGAAGGTTACCCTGTCTCCAGGGGTCCATCTATCTCTGTACCGATATTCATCACAATCGTTACAGAGATTTAGGCAAAAGACTAAAAAAAAGCGAATGTTTGATGAATGGGTGGATGTATGTTTGGATGTTTGTTACACAATCACGTTAGAACGGCTGAACGGATCTTGATGAAATTTGGCACACAGTAGATTATAGTCTGGAATAACTCATAGAATACTTTTTGGAGTATGCTCCCTTGGGATGATTTCCGACATTCACGCGGGCGGAGCCACAGGCGGCAGCTAATATATAGGAATATACTGTGACATGCCACTATTACGTGCCAAACCTCCTTTAAACCACAACACAATAAATATAACTAAGAACATACAAAACCCCATACATTAACCACGTTTCACATACAACACACAAACGGTGCATTCCTGTGTGTAGCCCAAATACATAATCATACCCGACGCCGCAGAAGGAGGTCAGGTACACGGATGTGTGCGTCTGTGTGGGTGAATGCCAATGGCACGCACACATAGACGGCGGGAAAGTGTGAGTACATAGCACCTGCCTTGAATGGGTGGAAATGGGTATCGTAGTACGACGTAGAAAATTTCAAATGATAAAATAATAAAATAATAAAAATGATAAAATAATAAAAAAATAAAAAATCTACCTAGTCTTTTCCAACTATATTGGGGTCGTCTTCCAGTCTAACTGGATGCAGCATCAGTATTTTACATGGAGCGAATGCCTATCAGACCTTTACAGCCTGTACCTGGATCGGTAACGAACCGAGTGTCAAAGTTCTACAAAGTAGCTGGAACTTTTTTCCAATAAATGTTCTTTTTTTACTTCTTTAATAACAAGAACCATCGACAATGAGAGAATCTTGCTTTTTGAGTTGCAAAATAATAAAATAATAATTATATCACGTTGTTGACTTTATTTTTTTAAAGGATGGGAAATCATCAAATGAAGTCTTCCGCTCCTGGGTGAAGCGAAGGGAGTGTCAGACTCTTACTGACTAAAACCCATCCGTATTCCTTCTGATGTCCTTTGCGTTCCAGGGCCGCGGTGACTCTTTCGAACAAATTCCGCAACCCTGGCAGGTCATGTTGTCGGCTAGGAACTTGACCTTTCTGCTAAGTTTTAAAAGCTCAATCCATGAAAACTACAAGGAACACACATTATACTTTGTTCTAATTGAAAACCAGGAACTGAGTCAAAAAGAAAACTGATTGTAATAAGCTTAGTCATGCGCAAACGCTAAATGAAGTGGCGGCTGTAGGCTAGGAAATAAACACAATTGTGTGTTTCTACTTACAAACCGGATCCGCTACATAGGAGCTATATTTTTATTTGAAAAATTACGAACACAGTAAAGAATAGAGAAGAGAAGAGCGCAATAACCTTAAGTTTTCTTATATCTATACTATCATACTAATATGTATTATGAATTCTAGAGTAAATCTCTCTGTATATCTGCCTGTCTGTCCGTTTGATATTTTTAGATAGGGTATATTTTTTTTTCTATTTATAGGCACGCGTTTGACCACTATGTCACCTGATGGTGAGCGATGATGTGATCGAAGATATATCCTGAAATAGAGGAAAGGACAGTTGCCTTTCCAGGAATATGTTCCCTTGGGATAATTTCGAATTTGCTGGCAAATCCTAAATAACTATAAATTGATTACCTATATTAATATGATATGTCGATTGAATGTATCGTCAGACAATGACTTTGTTTTTCTTTTCAAAATAGAAATATCTGTATTGCAAGGGTAGAAATTTTCTAACATAAGATCTATCCAAAAAAGTACTAAAAATTAATACTGAAAATAACTGTACCAAAAGAATTATTTTGACATTATATTCATAATATAAAAATCTCCTATTATGGACATAACTTAAACAAACGTATCGAAGATCATAACCACGACCATTCTTTTCAAAATTTCCAATGTTACATAACCAGTCAATACTCGATGGTTAATACTCGAATACTCTCCAACAGTCGTGAGTACATTGGAAGTGTGTCGGGTTCAACGTCCGACTTTCTACTGCGGCCATCTTGAAAGCTGACGTAACAAGGATGCTGGAGTGATGTCACTCGAAATGAAAGTTTGAGTTGAATAACTTTTTTTTGTTTTTGAATTTGTAATGTTGAGTAATGATTTTTATGGTGTGTAGGATGTTTTGTTTTGTTTTTTTGGAGGTGATTTTTGAGATGATCATGACTAGAAAAGAAAAAGGATTTTCATGAATGATTTTTAAAGTTTATATAAGTTTTTAGCTCTACATTAAAATAATTGTTCTTATTATAAAAAGATAATTACTGAAGATTGTGTGTAAGATAAAAACCTGACAGCAGTGGTAAGATTTGGAAAAAAACACAAAAATTATAAAAATATGTGATTGATTGATTAAATTAGAGTCTTTAACGATACTATATTGTTTAAAATAATAAATCCAATATACCTATTTCTATTATAAATCATGAGATATTTTACATTTTTTTAAATGGTTGTATTTTTCAAATGATCAATAAAAAAATATTTGACGTTAGATTACAGATAGTCTCATCAAACAAATCTGTGAGATTTATAAAACTATTTGGTCTAAAAGATTTCTACTATAAAGCTTACATTTAATTCTCTGATAGACTTCCAGAAGCATTGAGAAAACTGCTGCGATTCGAAGATTTCTAACATAGCATAAAACGTGTTCTCTACAATGTTGCAAAGTATATATTTTTATACACTAGCAGGCTTCACCTTGATCTAGAATTTCCATCTATCATAAAAGAAAAGTTTATCAATAAAGGTTTATATTTAAAATATATATCATCGGTTACTAAAACGATTGGTTATTTTAACGACTCGTTAACGGTTACTCCATCGGTAAGAGTTTACACTTCCTACCAAAAAAATTCGCCCACACCAGTCCATCCTTCCTCACGCTTTCGTCTCTCGTAAATTACCAAAACACATCCGCCAGTATACTTTCACATCACTTTCGACTGTGTGTGCCACTTCGTACACTTTCACCTTCGAGAGAAAAATGCCATATCCGGCTCGCAAATGCTTGTTGCGAAATGTACCACCTGATACTGAGGTGTGGTGGATTTTTTTGGTAGTATGTGTACAGGTACACCTGTGGTGCGATGGACTTGTAGGAAGTTGATGTTGAAGTATGATACCGTTTTAGACCTATTGTTTTGAGTCATATTATTTACTAGAAGAAAATCTGATGTTATAAAATAGTAATAAAAAAATCTCTGCATTTTCATTATTGTTTGTTAAGATATACGTAAAATATCTTACAGGATAGATAAAATAATAAAGCCAAAAATCTACTGATATTAAAAAAAAAATAATATAGCCCTCAAAGAAATTTTGTTTGTAGAAAAAAAAGGTTATTAATTAATTAATGCTGCTCAATAATTGTATTATTTCCAGAATGCTTTGAGTATCACTGCTGAAAATGATATTGACTGACATAATCTCATTTTGGAGATTTTCTGTGTGTCTTTAAATCTAGAACGATTTATGAATTATATGAATTACCTTAACACCATAGAAAGTAAAACAAAAAATCGTTAATTATAATAACATTACTTTCTTCTGTTTTTGTAAAACAGAAAAAAACAAAGTTTTTTCCTCCTTTCTGTTTAATTACATTTTTTTGTTGTAATTATATTAATTTGTTGATAAGCATTTAATGTTGTACAGCATTCACTTGAATACTGCGAAATCCTTAAAGAATCTTCAGGTTTTATAGTATTTAAGTTATTTGTTTTCGTCATCAATATTCTAGACTTGACTTGGAAACTTAATCAATAGAATCGTTTGATAAATACTAAACACGAGCATAAACAGTGCACATTATCTTTAGAAACAGTTTAATGGAACCCTTATTTATCTATACAATCTAAACTTATTTTAAATATTATATCTGTACTAATATAGCGCGTTCAAGAGTTTGTTTGAACGCGCTAAACTCAGGACCCACCAGTCAGATTTGGAAAATACTTTTTGTATATGATAGCCACATGCATGAGGCTCCCGTATAGCCTTATACGGGAACGAGAAAAAATAGAATATGCGCGTACGAAGTATTATATGTAAAGTATTATAAAGCTGATGAGTATGTTTGTTTGGTTCAACGCGCTAATCTCAGGAACTACAGGTTCAAATTGAATTTTTTTTAGTGTTGCATAGCCCATTTATTGAGGAAAAAGCGGAGCATTAATGAAAAATTTGACGCAGATGACGTAGCGCGGGTTAGCCAGTTAAAACATATGCACTAAAAAAGATACAGTCGACCTTAGAGTGGTATAGAGACAGAAAATGGTCTAATGGACACACAGAAAATAATGTTTTTTTTTTTTTCATGGATGGCTTTTCTCTCCTTATTACAGAAAGCACTTACTCCTAACGTGTTTTTTTTTATCACTACAAGAAACAAAAGTTCTACTAAAGTGCTGAAATTTTCAGCTTTTAAATCAACTTGGATATTTTTAATAATTTCCTATATTAGCTTCCTCAATAACCATCTAGCTTTTAGTTAAAATTTCTACAGAATTATCGTCTCTTGCTCAAAAAGTCAAGACGCGATTGCTCAACAAGCCATCGAAGCACACAACCTCAATCCCATCAAACATAACCTTAATATAACTCATAGAAAACACCATATAAATTATGGAGTTATCACATGGGTGGGCGCCTAATCTCGCTATGAAAAAAAAAGTGGAATCGACATACCCACCTGTTTTAACTCCTACACCACAAGAATTGTCACCTAACTCCTATACCACATCCATTCAATTTACAACCGTATAGTTTATCATCCAAGGTTGGTTTTTCACTGGGATTGTCAGGAGTTATGGTGTTATGTCATGGGGTAAATAAAACCATTGAGGGCACCATGTTTACCCGATCTCACAGTGTGAAAGCTAGAGAAAGGTGTTTAGCGGACGTCGTCGAGGCCCCAAATTCCTGAGTCGGTAAAAGAGATTTTTTTTTCTTTTTAATCGCCTTTGAAGCCTATGAGATAGTTTGATTTGGATATGATTTTAATGAATAATGGGAAAAAGGGGGTTTAACTGTGGTTGTAGTTGGAAACGTCTCGATGAATTGGGGGTATGATTTTGTTCATCATAAGCGATGTTTTATGAAACTAAATGAAGACCATTGTTCTTGAACAAATACGTTTTAAAATAACAGTGTAAATTCAGACAACAGACAATTTCTGTTTTTAATACTGTTGAGTTTAAAAATATGTTTGTCTCTGAAAATAATTATTGTAGCTTACACAACTACAATAACAAATATAATTATGGATAATAGTACTTAGTTAGTTATTTAGTAAATTTATTTGTTAGTTAGCTTCCAAGCTTTCACATTAAATACTAGCGGACGTCACGCGGTTTCACCCGCGTAGTACCCGTTCCCGTGGCAGTACGGGGATAAAATATAGCCTATGATACTTGCTGATAATGTAGCTATGCATTGCTGAAAGAATTTTTCAAATCGGTTCAGTAGTTTTTGAGTTTATTCATTGCAAACATACACACACAAAAATAAAAAAAATCCTTTTTATAATATTAGTGAATTAGTG
Source organism: Mamestra brassicae (assembly GCA_905163435.1). NCBI lineage: Eukaryota > Metazoa > Arthropoda > Insecta > Lepidoptera > Noctuidae > Mamestra > Mamestra brassicae. Next base: position 1,431,358 of record LR991010.1, read on the forward strand.
TATGTATGTAGATGTAGAAGACTAACAATACGTGGTAAGTGCCATAACGAATAAGTAACTTCTAGATATTACAGAATTCAGTAAATATCACAGTAATTCCACCCTAGCACCCTTCATTTTAGTCTTAAATTGTTGAAAATAAATGTGCTAATTAACTATATGAAACTACCAGTGAAACCTTAAATAAAATACATGGAAAGCTGTATAGTAAGATATTTTTTCAGAAGTTGAAGTTTATTTGTAGACCAATGGGAAATTAATTTTGCACCGTGTTGTGGAGATGATTCACTGGCAGAATGGAATTCAATTACTTTACACAAAAACTTATTGACTCAAGAGAAATTGGGCTTAGATTGTTAAATGTTATGGCAGAAGAACAAAAATAAGGAAATTCATTTTACTTTTTTTAAATGTATAAAGAGCCTATGTTCATAATACATTGCTTTGTAGCCTGGAATATCCCTCTACTCAGAATATTTCTCCCGAAACTTTCTTCTCTTTTTCTCATAATAAATGAACAATAAAATAATAAGTATTGTCTATTTAGCAAAATAATAGTAATTCCTTATGAACTTCCATTTTTTTAATATTTAAAAAATAGTCGAGTTATCTTGTTTTCTTGACAATACAAAGTGCTAGTTTTATACGCAGAGAAAACAACACGTTTTAAAAGTTTTTAGTTTTTAAAAGTTATCTGCAATGTTAAATGGTAATTTTAAATTAAACTAACACAAGACTTCAAAATTAGTAAACCAACTTGAGTAACATAGAAAATATGAAAAATAAAAACAATGAACCTCTTTAATTTATTGTAACTCACAATCATAATTATTAGTATGAGAAAACGGAACAAAATACAACAAAAATGTCCAAATGAAAGTATGACTCACACACAGACAATACGGCTTTGTAGTAGTGTAGAAAGTTAGCCGTCTCCATAATAAAGATTTCGCATGGAATGGAGTCGAATAGGACAGTTATTTTTTGAAAAAGTACAAAAGGGTTTCACTGTTTGGAAATATACAACGTGTAACAGAATAAACGCAATACCTCCCAAGGGGTCATTTTAATCAAATTTGTAAAATTTCTATACCATGGAACCAAAATCGTGAAAAAAAATCAGCGCACATAAATGTATCGGGACAGTCGATATTTTTTTCGTGATTTTAGCGTTGGCCTCATAGTAGAACTTGCTCAAAATGATGAGTACAATGACCCCTTAAGAGGTATTGCGTTTATTCTGTTACACGTATAAAAAATGTGGCAGAGGAATTGAGGCCGATAAATAATTCCCTATTTAAAATTGTAAGAAAAGTCTTTCTATTGTGAAACAATTTTGTTTCGTGCTGCAAGAGACTAACAATTTAGAGATATGCGTAACAGCTTCACATGTAACAAGGCAAATACGCATGAAAATTATCAGACTTGTCTTAATAATTGTCTAGTATGTAGTAAGAATATACTAATACGGAAACCTAAACCTTCTCATGAAAAATTTATCTATTAGCTCTAAGCAAAATAACGACCTGTTACCAAATTGTACTGTTAACCAAATAAAAAGTTGACAAAAGCTAATCTCAGTTATTAAAGCTACACACCACTATTAGTCTTTTTACAAATTAGCAGGGTATCATAATATTTGGAGCGTAGCAACAGAAAAAAAAAATTAAACTTCAAAAGACTACTCCATTCATCTCTCTATCCAATAATTTTCCTTCCAATGTGTGTGAGTGAAAGGCGTGTACGTACACGATCGTACCCACGCATCGCTGCCTATGTGTGTGTGAAGATGGCATGTTCTTTTTTCACATTCTATCTATATTGAAAAGTAGTATAAAAGTGGGTTCATCTGTTTACACCGCTTAGTTTCTAAACAGCTTGAGATGGGAGAATGTCGAATCATGTTTATGTTTTTCAGGAATTATTAAAGGAGATAATCAAGATCATGAAAATTATATTTTAGATTTTTTTGGTCAAGATGATGATATTTTGGCTAGTCTTTTAATAGATGGTAATATTAAAAGGCATTATTTACACTTCGGGATTAGCAATCCAAAATACCTATATTTAAAACTTAAATAACAGATACGTAGGTAACGTTTTTTATAGAAAGTTGATTAATGTATATATTTAGATATTCTTTTTGAGTAGAAGTGACCATTCTTTATTTATAGAATACAATTTTCATATGACTTGTACTTGGACCACAATAAGTATTTTTTTTTTTAGAATAAACGTTAATATTTCAATTTCACCTAGACACATCACAGTCAAATTATTAGGAAAGTTCTTTTATTTTGTTATTCATTATGATAGTTAAACTATGGTAGATTAATATAGAATCTGAGATTGAAAATGTAACTTATGAATTCCGACAATAATTTAAATAAATTATAATATAATTAATTAAAAACTATTTACAGTTTTCTTCACTTTTTATGTACTTAACTCCAGTACGATCGTTTTACTGAAGAAAATCTAAATGTTTTTTTGACTGTAGCTGAGCTTCTGGTTTAACAGACATGATTGATTTGATTAGACATTGATTAATCCCAATCAGAGTAAAGTAAGTAAATAGAAGTTCTATGAATACGAATTATCTTTTTAAGAGATAATTTTCATTAGAGGAGTAATTCTAGTATTTTGTATGGAGCATTCGCATCGCAATCGCAAAGTGTCAAATAAACCTCTAATTTCTTAAAATCTTGACATGTTTTTCACATAGATTGCTGCTGAGATCCTTTTGCCACTTTAATAAGAACGTTTTATAATTAACTAGCTTTTTCCCGCGATTTTGTACGCGCATATCTTAGCGCTCCCCTGCACTCCCCAAGGAACCTACATGCCAAATTTCAGCTTTCTATGACCAGTAGTTCTGGCTATGCGTTCTGTCAGTCAGAGACTGTAGAATTTATAATTATAAATAATAATATACCTTCAGATCAGATTTACACTCCATCCCTTCATACTCAATTTTCACGATAATTTGTTTCCAAAATTACCGAGAGATGGCGCTACTAGTTCTACACGGACACTATAATATAAAAGATTCACGCTTCGTCGACTTTCAAACCGTTATGTTAGTTGTATAAACAAACCGTAGTCTGTACTTATTATGAGTAGACGATAAGTGGGTCTTTGAATCGAAGTTTTACTCTTTCATGACGGAATTGTAAAAGTCTGGAGTAATGTCTCTTTTTGACATGTTATTCAAGAAAAACTAAGGAAATTTGTCCATTACATCTCTGAAACTAAGGAGCCTAAATAATTAAAAATAGAAACAAGTAGAAACATAATATTCATTCAGAACGCTTTCCATGCGTGTCCGACTCGCGTTTGTTGGATTGTTTCCTGCAGCCGTTGTATTTTTCTGGGATAAAAACTATCAGGGAGTTTTTTTTGTAATCGACTCAGTACGTATTCCCTACAAACAAATCTTTTTATTTAATGACATTAGTTGAGATTCAGTAGATATATTAGGCGACAAGATGCTACTAAGACGTCATAAAGGGTCTATGTTTTCTGCGGCCCAATGGGGTACCTAACGTATTTCGGCAAAGGCACTACTATTCCTTTGATTTTAGTTTTTGATTTAGTTAAAATTAAAAAACTTATTGTGTAATGCACCTAATGTGTTAAATAACATTTACCGTTTTTTTACATATTTGTTGCATTACACAATTCTACATGTTAAAGAATTAGACCGCTCTGGGGTCTTTAAGTCAAGAGTTTCTTGTCCGTTCTTCTCCATAAGAATCTACCTTTCCAAATGGACAGTAGAGTCACTTTATTAATGTAATATTATTATTTTTACTGAACTGTAAACGATGACGTTCAAAAGTGCCTTTTAATGGCCTAATTGAAATAAACGTTTTGACTTTGACTTTGACAAGAGCAGCTTCATTTCTTTGACTGACTGACCTTGACAAATTCAAAAGTCCACATCCTGTGAGATAGCGGTCAATCGCAGGCCAATCAAATAATAATAAAAAAATATTATTAATTTTGTCTCAGGTAAGCAAATTACATTCACAAGATTTTTTAAAATATATATAAATAACAAAATGAAGACCTTGTATGAAAAGAATGTAAAATCAGAGGTTGAAAAATTCATAGATCCAACTATGAATAGAAAACAATGACATTTCAATAAGAATTCAGTTTATTTTATTTCTTAAAAATAATTTTACAGTCTTATTATTGAATAAAATATTCTTATATTTAAGTACAAAGTTTGGTTATGACACATAAACCCGTAATAGTTAATGATAAAATAAAACTAGGTTTTAAATAATATCGGACTAAAAGGAAATTGATAATTTTGCTGATTTAACCCTGTACCTTCCAAACTTCTTTTTATTTGTACAGATCTTTTTAAATAAACTAGTAAAACATAAAAATAACATAAAACTCTAAAAAGATTAAATTATTTAAAATTATAACGAATCATGCACCATTTCATTCAGCTTTTAAAATAAATAGTTTTAAAATTTAAAGCTTAAAACGCACCATGTAATTAGTTAAATATCTTAAAATTAGTAGTTAATCAATTATTTTTGAACATTCACTTAAAATTAACAAGATCATTGGAAATCTGTACTTATTTTGAAATTTTACAAAGAAACATAAATCTACGATTATAATTTTATAACAGATAATACTTTTAATTTATTATAATTTAATTTTAAATAATTGAAATCTGTTATTATAAAAAAATACAAATAAATATGCAGTAAGAATACTGCAATAGCTTTTCAATTAAATAGGAATAGAACTGGCCTGGATCAAATTCTCATGGAACACTAATAAAAAATTTAAAAAAAAAAGAAAAAAAAAAATCTGCTCGGGCTTGAACATAATTTTGTAAGCAAAAAGTCTTGACTTCAACTCTATTCCTATTTCAATCGCTTAACCCTTCGCACATTTGTCTACTCCCGTCCAGGCTAAATGTAGCCTTATGAGCTAATCTGGGCCTTGTAAGCTAGATCGTTGGCATCATTTGCAATGTTTGAAGATCTGGCGTAAGGGTATGTAGCTGCTGATGCTGTGGGGGATGTCCACTGCTGGGCTGACTGGAAGCCAGCGAGCTGAGAAAATAAAGGATATTTTATGTAACTGTTTAATTGCTTCACAAAACCATCTCGGACTAAAGATTTTCATAGCCAAACGAAACGAGCTTTAATAAATGTGTCTATCAAATTATGTGCTTCAATACCGGCCTGTCTATTTAGTTATTACAACATACTGGTTTTACTTCCAAAAATCATGAAAACAACCAGACACCAGATATGTAAAAAAAATAATGTAGAAATTCTATAATGGAAGCAAGAACTGCCATAAAAACTATTTGGCTTGGGTATTTTAAAGCACATTTTTATTTGCAAATGTAATAATATTATTAAAAAAAAATGGGGGATTTGATTAATACTAGAAAGAATGAAAGAAAAGAAAATAGAAAGTGGCAAATCCATACCAGCAGGCCTCATCTAGCTTAAACTCACCAAAAACTATTGAAGTGCAAAGCTGGGTACTGACCGGTGTTACGGGCCGTAATGTAACATTCGCAACGAGCATGTTATGTTACGCCGTGTCCTAAAATCCGTGTAAAACAAAAGGCATACGCATCATGTCCGTGCTCGTTGCCACGTACTGACTGCACGAATGCTTGCTTTGTAACATGTAACATTACGCCCCGTAACACCGATCAGTACCCACCTTAAAAGTATCATTTTAAATCTATTTATAAATAAATATCATTTATCAAAAGAAGAAGAAAGAAGTCCAAGAATCCTTACATAATCGCTCACCTTTCCACTAATATTGTTGAGCCCGCCACCACTCAACAGCTTCTGGATGCCCAAGGCTGCAGCCACCACGAAGGCCAACTTAGCCACCACCAGCGCCTTCGTGACAAGGAGTGTCAGACCTCCGAAGAGAAGACCAGCCACTGCCAGGACTTTGACTCCGATACCAGCCAGGAGGGGCGTGTATTTCTTGATTTTACCTCGAGCTAAAACAAGAGAAGACTTCTGTTAAGGTATGGAAGGATCTTAGCAGGTTCTGCCTTCCTTCACAGAAAAAAAAACCTGAGTTTATATAGGTTTGTTTATTTTTTTTAACTGGTGGGTTCTAAGACTGAAGTCTTTTAAAATGCGCTCCAAAACGGGCATCGTCGATGTGGGAAAAAAGGCTGTCAAGCTTAAATGAGATAGCGCTGGTCACGTCAGCCGCATGCACAGTAACCGCTTGGCAATATTCTCCAGAAAGTGGGTGCTTGTGGATAGTCGGCGTCGCCGAGTTGGGCCTAGGAAGAGGTGGCGAGACGACCTAAAATATGAAGACCATGTATCATTTTATAAGAGTTCATTTTATTTTAGCCTGGCAGTATTAGTTGTGTATGCGGCATGCCCAAATGTTCTTATTTTGGTATTGTTCGTGAAATCGTTGAGGTCCTTAAATTCTCATTTTGAGCTACACGAGAACTGACAAATGCTTGCACTGTCTGGACAGGTTCACTCAAATCTGTGTGGTAGTTTCCCCAAGAGACCACCTCAGACATTAACCTACGTGATTTTGATAATATGATATTCCCATATAGTACAATTATATGGACTTTAAAAGAGACTTTGACCTCTGTGATTCTTCTCAGGGTATTAGCTAGGAAACACCGTCCTCACGTAGTTTAAAATAAAATAAAAAATATTGACGTGTAAGTGTTAACCTGCGTACAAAATAAATATCATTTATCAATGCTGTGGTCGACGATGAAGCACGTTTGTCTAGAAGTAACCTATACACTCTTGACTTAAAGACACCCAGGTTGTAGCTATCAGGAAGTACGGGTTCCGCACATGGCTGAATATGCTAACCAAGCGTTATAGTCTAAGTCAGTTATTATACTCGTAATAATAAAACCACAGTAGTAATACTGTTACGTATATTCTACGTCACCGCAATCCCACACGATACAACGTAACCGTGTAATCTTGACCGCTAGGTATTACATTCACAGATATAATAGTTTGTTGACTCGGTATGCTGTGTGTATCAGTTGCATCACAGAATACTGGGTTATTTTTTTTTTTTAATTTCGCAGCGTATACTGAAATAGAGGGACCTTTTTGGCATCACCGAAAGACGTCTACTGCTGGACATAGACTTCCCCCAAGTGTCGCCACAACAACCGGTCCTGTGCGTCTCGAATCCATCGACTACCCGCGACCCTCACAAGGTCATCGAACTACCTTGAGGGGGGCCTTCCAACGCTGCGTCTTCCGGTACGTGGTCGCCACTCCAGAACTTTTCAGCCCAATCGGCCATCTGTTCTGCGAGCAATGTCCTGCCCTGCCCACTGCCACTTCAGTTTAGCAATCATTCGGGCTATGGCGGCATCGCACTGATAAAATTATGTTTTTAGCTTTTATTAATGAATAATTTTGCTTATTTGTATGTTTTCTGCAAATCCCAAATAAACATTTTTCGTTCCTTTTTTTCTTTCAATGCACAGCGATTGATATTCACAAGACTTGGGTCTACTGCACATTGTTTAAAATTAATTTACAGAAAATACAATATCATTACTCTGCCTCACCCCAATTAAATGAGTTAACTTGACCGGACTATAAGATTAGATCTAACAAATCTTAGATCTGTATACGTGGTTCTGGCCAAATTGCTCATAGTTTTTTTAAAGCAATATATTTTGTTCGCTTATTTAAACAGGTTTTGAATAAACGTTCTTGAAACCTACTTATATCCCAGCGATATGTTTATACCTACTCACCCATACGGTATTAGTATACAGGAATATAAAACGATAATCTAATTTCACTATCATTATTTATTTATCATAGCATACATTATCCACAGCGTGCCAGCACTAGTCCTTCGGTTACCGCACGACGTAACCTTGACCACGCGATCGTTTACTCACGTAACAGTGCATTCACACACCATACTTTCATTACAAAACATTTATATTAATAATTATGATAAGATATAAACATGCTATAATTCTGTTTCCGCAATCGTTATGTTTTATGACTTTAACGTTTTATTTGTATGAAATATTGCTAGGAAAAACTGCGTTTTTATAATGGTATTATGTCCAAATTGTATAGTTTCAGCTGAATAATTTACAAAAAAAAATAATTTACATATACTTGTATAGACGAAAGCACATCAAGCTAACCAAAAATGTCAAAGTTTCCCAATCAACCCTGAACCTAATTCTCTACCGATAAAGTTGAAAACGTATTAAAGAAATTTGACAGTGTGTTGTAGCTTGATGTGCAAGATACATAATATATGTATACAGTAAACCTAAAAACTAAAAAAACATAAAATTGGCAGCCTTATCGCACTCTGTGGTCTCTTCCAGACTATATTTTACTAACAAACAAATTTTTATCCACGGTCACCTCTATATTAGTCCCTTTTATTTGTATGGAAGAAACATAGCTTTGTTGAACCCTGTACCACTAGAAATATTCTAAGCTAACCTTTAAAAATCGAGCAATCCTATTGGTGGAAATGAGACATACCCAAAGCTACGTAGCAGCAGCTTAGCACATTTCAAGTGGATCCACAGCCTTAGTCTGTGCTAGAGGTCTATGCTCGCTTGTACCACAAACCCGGCAGACGTAACCTTGACCGCGCGGCCGCTGCGCTCACGTAACAGTGCACTGACCCACTCCACAACTTTCATTTATCTGTGTAGCGAGATGTTTTCCCACGAGTGTGGTAAAGATCAATTTCCGATGTAGCATTGGTGTGTTAAGTTAAGGATGACTTTTTGGTATCGCATTTCTATATAACCATGACATTCAGTAGATATAGGATATAAGTTGAGCTCGTGGCTAAATAACAAAAGCCGCACATTTATGAGGGTAAGGAACGCTCGCTGAAGTTAGTCCTCGGCTGGGTGATTAATGATCATCCATTACAAATTTAGAATCCTCCGCGCCTCGGAAAGCATGTTAAGCCGTTGGTCCTGGTTGTTGTGGAACTTTGACAATCGCTTGTCGATATGAACAGTCGGAAGCCAGAAAATCGGACACCAGTCTTTCCAAGAGGTACCGTGTTACCCAGTAACTAGATTGTAAGTAGGTAGTTGCTCTATATATAAATCTGATACCCAGCTTCGTCCGGATAGGCTGGAGGCGATGCAACATGTTTTGGGAAAAGGCTAGGGAAGTTGATTTTGCCTTATCATGATGTTTTTTTTTGTCTATGGGTAATCATCAAATGACTCCTTCAGCTCTGGATGGAGCGGAATGGAGTGTCAGACTCTTACTGACTATAAACCCATCCATGTTCCTCGAAAAGCCCTTCGCGTTCCAGGGCCGCGGTGACTCTTTCGAACAAATTCCGCAACAACCTTGATGCCAAGCTTAACTTGCAGAGCTTGAGTAATTTTTCAAATAGTCGAGTGTCAATATTTTACTTGGAGCGACGATTTATCTGACCTTCACAACCCAGTAACTGAGAAACAGGAAACCCTTTGGGAAGACTCGTGTCAGAATTCCTGGCTTCGATTTCCCCTAATGTCTGTCAAAAATCTCGCCAAAAGCAGGGACCAAGAGTTTAACGCGCTTTTTGAGGCACGAAGGAATATCGGTATAATAATGGTGACCGATCCAAGGACCGACCTCAGCTATTATTAAGCCAAGAGTGGAATGTACGTACCTTCTTCAAATGTTCTGGCTGCCTCCCTCAGCTCACCAGGTTCGAACTTGACGTTCAACTTTTCTTCTCCCGTTGAGTCCCTGCAAAGAAATATATAAAACGAATTAGCTTATGTTTTTTAAATCGCTTTGAACTGAACAGTTACTTTTTCCAAACATTTTCAAGTTTGAGTTAAAATGAATTTGATTCAAATTACTGTCAATTTGTATCGGGTTTGTGGTAATTTTACACTGTATTAACACTTTATTGAATCGAATCGTTTTGATTCAGAACAAGAGGATGATGGGTGAATTTCTCCACTGCACCCTTAGTGAGAACGGTGATCCTTAATAAGTATTCCTAAAGTCTCCCCATCAGTATGACACTGATAAAACAAGAATAAAAGCTAAAAGAAAAAGTATAGGTAAAATAGTTCTAAATAAAAAACTCTTTTACAAAAAAAAAAAAAAACTGACTTCCTTATAAAAAAAAAACACTAAAAAGTAAAATAACTTAAATTTTGGAAGTCGGTGTTTTTGGTTATTGCTGCGTATTTTAACACCGATTTCCGAAATTAAAGTTATTTTACTTCGTAGTGTTGTTTTTTTATTTGGAAGTCGCTTGTATTTTTTTGTAAAACAGTTTTTTATTTTACAGTTTTTGGTGGCACCTCTACACCTAACAACACCACTGGAAAGTCACAGAAAAGCAAAAAACGCAATTTCGTTTACTTGGATGATATATTTTCTATTTCCTTCGGCTATTTTGATTTTAAAAACCAAGTTACTGAACCGATTTTGATAAAATTTCTATGGGACCAATTGACACGTATATCCTTTCACATGAAAAAATATTTTTTCAAATCGGTTCACAAGTGACGGAGTTATGAGGAAACAAATATATATAAAAAAAATACAACCGAATTGAGAACCTCCTCCTTTTTTTGAAGTCGGTTAAAAATACCCTGCCTCTACTCTTTAAAAATAATAAGGCGTCAACTAAACTTACGTAAACACAAATAACTATGTTAGAAAATATTTTCCTTTAAAACTTTACGTTGTTTCATAAGCGTACTGACACAATACGATTTTAAACGCATTTTCACTTCATTTACATTACAATACATGGTAAAATTAGTTTTGTTTATGTACTACGAAAGTTGTAAAGACAGATTAGTTAAAGTTACTGCATAATATTATTGATACTTATTATAATAACAAAATCGAGCCTAGAAATAGTAAATTATTATTAAAGTTTATTAACACAAACTTAATAAACTTATCATCACTGCTTTTGCCTCAACTAAATAAATAACGGCTGATTGCTACTCCACTAATATTATTAATGCGAAATTAACTCTGTCTGTCTACTCTTCACGTCTTCAAAGTCAAAGTCAAAGTCAAAGTCAAAGTCAAAACGTTTATTTCAATTAGGCCATTAAACGGCACTTTTGAACGGCTGAACGGGTCTTAATGGCTGAACGGGTTGAGATGAAACTTGGCACACAGGTTGATCCCGGGAGTATGTTTCCTTCGAATATTTTTTTACATTCACACGGTCGAAGCTGCTTGTAGATGCTAGTTCCTCATGAATTTAAATGTAAACGTTATGAATTTTAGATTTTTTTGCTGTCTCAATAATACTAAAAGAGAGAAGATCTAAGCAGTTGTGCATCACGCTTCCCAATTCCAAATCTAGATAAATGAAAGAAATTCAAATTGAAAACTTATGAACAATACGGTGAAAGTTTTTGTATGTAAATCTCTTATAATCTGTATTGTATGGATCAAGGGGCGGAGTTATCTCTGATTTGATTTAGTTGGCAGAAGATTATCTCTTTTGTTCCATGTGTCGCAATTTAAGCTACTCGGAATCAAAAGTTGAAAGCTGTATTGTTCGTCACTATAGAATACTCAATTTCTTAAAGAAGGGATTTGCCATACTATTGACCAGGACTTTCTTGAAGAAGGTAGTTCTACATGGGCAGAAACAGTTTTTGATTATTTTAACACTTTTCTGTTAGACCCCGTGTACTAAAGATTGGAGATAGATGATTCAATGCAAGTCTGTCATCCTGGGTAGTGTGATACCCACAACGAATTCTACTAACAAGGTATTTTACCATGGCTTATTTTAACTTTAGTATATTTAGTCCACATCATCGCTTACCATCAGGTGAGATAGTGGTCGGACGCGTTCTTTTTTTTTTTTTCCTTAGCCTATTGTTTCCCACTGCTGGGCAAAGGCCTCCCTCATATCCTTCCAGACATTCTTTTCTTACGCCACCTCAAACGCGTGCATAATTATCAACAGTTATAAAAAAGTATTTATGCGAGAACATCGTAGGGTCTCAAGAAAAGGGATAACTAATAAATGCCATATATTAAAAAGTCTTTTCCCAACTATGTTGCTCTATCGGCTAACAGTTTAATCGGATGCAGCTAGGTACCAGTGTATTACATGGAGCGCCGATTTGACATCTACAATCCAGTAGCTAGGTAACACGGTAACGGGTACCGTGTTACCTAGCTACTAAGCAAGGGACCCAATGTTACCGACATAGCCCGAAGGATCGCCAAACTTAAGTGACAGTGGGCAGGGCATAAAGTTCTGGAGTGGCGACCGGGCACCGGAAGGCGTAGTGTTGGAAGGCCTCCCACAAGGTGGACCGATGACCTGGTGAGGGTCGCGGGTAGCCGATGGATGCGATACACACAGGACCGGTTGTTGTGGCGACACTTGGGGGAAGCCTATGTCCAGCAGCGGACGTTTTTCGGCTAATATGATAATGATTATGATGTAACACGGTACCCCTTACCAAGACTTGAAGATCCAGAACGACTGTCAAAGATCTAAAAATGATAGCCGGGACCAAGAGTTAAAAGTGCTTTACGAGGCATGGAGCAGTGTCGAAATGAAATGATTGGACACCGATCCACGTAAAAACGTTGCATAATCTCGTATATTAGCCAGGAGCTCTTCAAATCCAAATCGTTAATTAAACTGACGACAACTGTCTCAAACCTAGAGGCCCATGTTGCTAAATCAAAAACTGATAACGTATGACTTTTTAGACCATAGTTTTAATCCTGACAAACTAACTACACTGTAGCTTTTTTATTAAAATACAGGCAAATAGAAAACCTTCTTTATACTGAAAAGTACAATTCTTCAAAAGTGTCCATCTTCGTAGCACTTTCAACCAGACGTTTTCAAAATAAACAAAGAAAAGTTGTTTTAAAAATCACTCGGTTACCTAACTACGCATGACAAAGTGCGGTGTGTGTCACGTATTTAAGGTGAATTAGCGTTGAACCCATTGTTTTATTATTTTCACTTTAAAAACAGGGTTTGGAAAGCCGTTGGTTTGTTTTTGGAGGGACAAGTTCTTAGTGACTTTTATGCCTCAAATTTTGGCTCATGTAGGTTTAGGTGGGTTAGAATCTATCATTATTTTGATATGCATTAAAAGCCAGCCGTGTCTTTGTTACAGCTTATGTCTAAAGACAAAATTTGGTCGTATATTCAGAGGATCTAGATACACAATATAATGCTACAAAACAAAAAGCATTCCTCATTCCCTGAGTTTCAGTGGAAAAATAAAACTTAATGACATGGAAACCGCCAAAAGTAGAAGAACTTATTTTTTTCCAATATTCAGTAATTCACATTTCTATATACATCAATATCATTATTATTCCCTCCAAAGCAGTTTATCACCTATCTTTTATTATTGAGCCTCTCTTTTCACCTAAAAACTCCATCAAGTATAAACCACCAATTACCACCACCCCACCCCATTTTTCTCCCCCTTAAAAACAAAAGAAACCACTTACTTCTCAATAGCTACTCCAGAGAACAGCTCGATTCTTCCGTCTTCTTCATTGGAAGTTCCTGGAGCGGCACTGCAGGCCACGACTCCAACCACCAAAATTAAGCACAGCACACGCATTTTGAAAAAAGAATGACCAAAAAACTTTTTGGACGTGGGTTAAAATGACCCCAAAACTTTTTGGACGTGGGTTATAATTACCCAAAAATGTTTGGACTGGGGCTTGAATGGCCTGGTTGTTAAGTCCTTAGTGGACGAAGGTTTAGGATAAAGTGAGATGGGTCCGGGATGCCGCTCGCTTTTATATTCAACGTAATGTGTACGGTAAGGATGGCTGTTACGGAATATTTTGTAGCGCGGTGAGCACTTTTGATCGTTGCTTGGATTTGTGAGGAAAATGCGTTTACTGTAAACGTGAAAAGTAGTGTTTGGAGGTTAGATTTTCGAGTGATATTATTATGGTTACAAATATTGAGTAGGTTGATAGGAATGAAGAAAGTCAGCATCGATTTGCTTATAATTAGATGAGTTCACTAAAATAAGACATAACTGATTTTTTTCCAAAATTGTAAAACTATATAGTACGTTAAGACTACTACAAAATAATAGAAGAAAACTTTGCGATCGTTACACGTTGAAGAAAGAAAGCTTTTGAAAATATAAGTTTTCAGAAAACTTGTGAAAAAAGAGGACACGAAAATTTTCTTAATAAGTAAATTTTGTGAAACCTACAACTTGCTTGCCTAAATGAACAAAGTCTCCGTTTTGAAGCACACTGGCAAATAGAACAAAAAATAAGTCGACATTACTTCAAGTATCAAGACCTCTCACACGTGGGAGCTGACACTCATTCATATATTAACACGCGCATACGCCGGCCGTTCTTTCAACAAGCGACAAACAATAACTTACGTAGAATTGAAAGAAGACAAAAAGTATCTTATACTAAAATAACGATAAAATAATCCATGAAAAACTGATTTTACACTGACCGAAAAATTACCTGTCAAGCTTATTAACTAACTGTATTACTTTATATATTTGAGAACTGCTTTTTTTAAGCCATCATCTACAACCCGAAATTACACACTATTGTCATATTTCCAGGATCCAGCATTATTCTCATCCATGTACAAACCACATTGGGAACGACCTAAATAATAACTCCTTTTCAGTTTCCATTCCCACTTCCCACAGACCTCTGTGTGCTGTTTGAGATGAGTAGGGCATAAACAATCACGGGGTCTCCTTACCATTATTAGAAATGACGTTTTTAAAACTTAGTATCCCAACTTCGTTCACGAAACATACTGCCCAATAGGTACCGTACTACAAGAGAAATTATTTTATGTGTCCTGTATCAGTTGGCAGAGTACATGTGATTGTTGCATTCTTTTTCCATTTGCTGTCAAAACTGCACTTTCTAAAGGACATTCAGAATCCGGATCCTATGGGTTATGACGTTGCGATTTGCGCAATTGTGGCATGATTTTCTTTAGTTGTTGGAAGAATTTTAAACGGAATAGATGAGTCAGTTTTCTATGTGAGGGTACTGTTAATGAGGTGGTCAGCTAGAATAAATTATATGGTTGTTGGCTAGTTGAATTTTGGTCTCCTGAATGACGGTCTAATTGTGAGGGTATGGAGTATAATCATTACCCTTGGCATTAGCTGGTGCTGACAATCCATACTTTACTAATATTATAAATGCGAAAGTGTGTCTGCCTGTCTGTCTGTATGTTACCGCTTCACGCTTAAACTGCTGAACCGATTTGGATGAAATTTGGTATAGTGATAGTTTGAGTCCCGGAAAAGGACATAGGATAGTTTTTATTCCAGAAATCATACTTTAGGGGGGTGAAAAGGGGGGGTGTGGAAGTTAGTATGGGAGTCTGTCATTATTAAGATAAAACCATTAACTTTTTTTATCGTTTTTGAAAAAAAAATGGCTGCCCAAAATAACTATTTTACGCGGACAAAGTCGCGGGAAAAAGCTAGTATTCCATACTAAACTAACTAATCAGAAATCTTAACGCTGTGGCTTATTGCTTGCCGGGAAATTGTTAGAAATGTGGTGAACTTAAGAGGGCTACCCTCAAATTTTAAGCCCTTTTGGAGGAAACTTCTTGCACTCCACACGTCGCAGTCAACATGTCACTGGAAAAAATTCTCGCGTCGAAGTTGAATGTCAATAAATAACAACAGAATAATTATTTGATTGAGACAGGCTGAGTCGAGGTTCAGTCGAGTGTAGAAAATAACATAAGATAGCTTTGATATAGGATTTATTGTAGGCTGAAAGTACTTTGCGTTCTGTCAAAATTCAACATACAAGTATTATGAAATCCCAAAAAGATGTTTTCGTGACTTCTAAATCACCAAAATCTTTTCAAATCTCTCTAAATTAGAAATGCTATCTCCCAAACGTTCTAATCTTCTAAACAGGTCAAGGATGGTACCGGAGACTTTCTCCAATTGCCCACAGGAGAGCCTCTTAAGGTTGAGCGCACACCAAGCCCGTAACGCATTTGTAATTTTGTATTCATTTGTATTCATATTTATACTGTGGAATTAATTCACTATGGAAAAAGTGTAGTACCACAAAACGGTGACTGTGGCCCGGGCAACTTCAACCTTGTCTGAAGAATTAAATAAGAAAAGTGTAGAATAGAATAGAATAGAAAACATTTATTCGAAACAGACATAACACAACAGCAACAAAACACAAAGTAAAAAAGGGAACAATCATACGACAACAATTATCTAGCAAGCCGCTAGAAGATTATCCAACTTTTTTTTAAGTGTACCAGTGAATTTAGGTGGATAAAATGCTGTTCGTTTTTCTACTTTTCATTTTATTTGATACATTTAAATAAAAAAAAATATATATATAATACTTTAAAAGGACATTATATGGCAACCGTAGACTGTCATAGATCTTCTAGTAACATCCGGGGCCAACGACTCAACGTGCTTTCCGAGGCAAGGTGTAGTCTCGGTATATAATTGAAGTAGATGGCCACCCATCTACGAACTGACCTCGGCAAGCGTCACTTAACCATGATTGACCCATGTGGCTGTTATTATTTCACCACGAGCTCCGGGAAATTAATAAAAACAAACATCGCTCTAAATAAATGAAAATACAGAGTAGTAGAAAAAAGTCTCATTTCTTCTGCATAGCAACTACGTAGGCTTTCACGGTTCATGCCCGTCTTAAATAAATGAAAATAATAATAAAAAAGTTTCCACATGTGCGCTGAGCGTTAGATTGATGTCAGTTGCATCGCTCGCTCAAGGTCGCGACAATGAACTTGTATCGTCGCTTACTTTCTATTTGAACTGAGCATAGTATATGCTGGGATGTGAGATAAAATGCTAGGATTTTGAAATTAAACGGTTTTAATAAAAGCCATATTCAGTGTTTTTATTAAGGATTGGATTCCAGTTTTTCCATATCACGTATCTCTCATAAGGAGATTTGAAACAGTGACGACGAGACAAGATTATTTTTCAAGTCATGAAGGGTATGTCTACAAGAACGTTCAGATTTACAATAACTAATATAATTATTTGCCAAGGATTCACAGCAAAAACCTTTAGTAGTTTGGTGGGTACCAAACTACTAAAGCATTTTGCTGTGATTGAAAGCGATAGTATATAAACTGGATAAGGAACACATAGGATCTGCCGGTCTATTCTGTCAACATCTCATGGCGAAAACATAAGTTAACTGAGCATGAAGCAAAACTGTCATTCCATCTTATTTGTATGGATTGGCTTCACCAAACCTTTTTTTTTAAGGATGGGAAATCATCAAATGACTTCTTCCGCTCTAGGTGGAGCGGAAGGGCGTGTCAGACTCTTACTGACTAAAACCCAACCGTGTTCCTTCTAAAGCCCTTTGCGTTCCGGGGCTGCGGTGACTCTTTCGAACAACTTCCGCAACCATGGCAAGCTCTGGCCCTGGCGGGCCCCGTCAGTTCACCTAAGCTTACACTGTGAGATGTTTACAGAATCACACTTCTAAACACGTCAGTTCTGTAATGTTTTAGATAATCCATAATGCGGTCAATACTGAGTTGTAGGTCGTAAGCTTGATCCCGGAATAATACTTAAACATAATGAGAATAATTTAGTGCCCGCTGCTCTCAAAAGCATTGTGAAGAAACATCCATGTCGTATCTCAGAGCTAAACATCCAAAGGCTTATGAATTCATCTACCCGCACTGAGCCTGCATGATGGGTTACAGTCACCATAAAGAGTGTGAGATGTGAGAGTGTTAAAATTTAAAGTTAAAATATGTTAGTTTGCCTACATTTCTCACATATACTGCCTACCGTGAGAAGCAATGGGTGAGTATTACGCAACAATCCGAGTGCGTTGGCACACTTTATGTTGTATAACAAGATTTTATACCGAGCCGTGGTCAGTGTTATGAGCTACACAAATTATTATTTACTACCATGATATTTTTTCGTGTAGGAAGTGGGGACCTATTGAGATAATAAAGTTGTAGTATTTTCTAGAGGATTAGTTGGCATCACATTTAGCCTGATTATTATTATTTTAGGCTAGCTTATGCCTGCGGGTTCGCTCGAGCATGTATAGATTTTTACCAATAATCGTCTCCAAGGTTCCATTTATCTCTGTATAAAAAATCATCATTATCGGGTCAGCAACAAACTCACTTTCGTAATTATAATATTGGTTAGGGGATTATTTTTAACCGACTTCAAAAATCAAGGTTATCAATTCGACCCGTATGTAATTTTTTCAGAATTGTATACACACTCGGTTTTTGTATATGTTAGTCTAGACCGGCTTTTAAACATGTGTGCCAAATTTCATAAGTGTATGTATGTTTGTATGTAGGTATGTTTTTAATGATAGTATGGTGAGCGTTAATGTGTTCGAAGATGGAGCACGCTTGCCTAGCATTCAACCTCAACTATTCAACTTAATGACCTCCAGGTTGTAGCTATCAGGAAACAAAGGCTCCGGTAGGAAATTCCTCAGCTGCACGCACAATCAGAGTATTCCCCACAACTTTTTATAGGTGGGGTGTTCACAAAGTACCGGTAGCGCATTGCCTAACGCCTTGTATCTTCATAGTGGAACAGGCTTGATTCACAGTACTGTTAAACAGATGGCACACCCATATTGCTCCAGCTATAAGAGTACCTACGCAGAGATCACGTCACTGCCATGTCCCCGATCAGACACTGAGTATTGATTGGCTGTCAAATATCTCCAAATGACAGCCAGACAGAGGAGCTCGTGGCTAACTAAACTGAGAGTAGTTGACACGCTCTGCTTTTCAGTTCTAGATATATGTGAATTTTATTCTTTTTATAGCTTAGGTTGCGGCTAAATAATATCAGGCACATGGCTCGAACTTCCCGGTTAAGCAACGCTTGCCAAGGTTTGGTTTATAGAACGGTGACCATCTTAACTGACCAAGTATCCTCCGGCCCTCGTAAAGCAGGTTAAGCCATTGATCCCGGCTGTCATTTGTCGATCTTTGGCAATCGTTATGGATTGTCAGAAACCAGAAAATCGTGACTCCAGTCTTGCCTAGAAGTACCGTGTTACCCGGTTGTGAAGGTCTGGAAGCTAGCCGCCTCACGGTAAATACTGGTATTCAGCTGAATCCGGTTTGACTGGAAGCCGACCCCAATATTGGTGGAAAAAGGTTAGGCCGATGATGATCTACAAATGGCAGATGGGACCGTTTAAGAGACTGTTTTGCTTTGAGAGGCAAGTCTATACAGAAGGTTTTCTATTATTACTTTGCTAAATTCAATTTTCATGTATGGCTGATAGTGTACAATTATGTGCTTTATATTGAGATTATGTGTGTTAAATTTACAAGAGTTTGCCAATGCTAGTTGTAAAAGTGGAGATTTGACATTTAAGATGACCTCGTGGACAGTGTAGGTAGAATCTGAATGAGGGTGGCAAAAAAGCGTGAATTCTCGTGAAAAAAAAGGCCAATGGCCTAGTAGGTGAAGTAGGGATTTGGATGATAATGATGACGCGTTCAAGTAACTCAATAATACAAATTTTAACCTGTAAAAATATTATAATTTAGTCGCCATATAAGTAGCTTGAACATAGCACAAGAATAAAATAGTAACCTAACTATGAAGAGGTAAAAAAGGAACTTTGCAGAATTTTATAAACGACATGAGGTTTTATGCGGTCACCACACTATTTTCATTCTAACCAAAAACTATCCACATTAAGTGTGAATAGTTACAAAATAAATACACTAAAAGCATTTGTAATAATGCCAACGTCAGTAGTTTGGAGGCAGATTCGTGGCTCTTGCTCCCAAAAAATTTATTATTACCCCGACGACACATCTTTATCTATTGAATTGAACAGCGGTCTTCATAAAACTGTGCGCTAAAAGGATTATCTAAAGCCATGGTGCTCTCAGCAATCTTATCTCTGACTTTGTCGGACACAGTGTAAATTCTTCCAACAACTTTCCTTATATTCTTCGATAAAAACATCCTTGGGTTGTGCTTGTGGAAAAACGCCTTCATTTTTCTGTGTCGTAACGCCATTTTTCGCCGGATCGGGTGTGGTCTGCTGAAAACTGATTTCTTCTTTTTCGGGAAAATACGTCTTCTTCTCTTCCCCATGATTGAGTTTACCAGAAGTTATCTCTTTACATTATTTTCCATGAGTCTTTTGGTTTTTTGTTGGATTTTTGTGTAAAATTTTTACTTTTGGATTTCACGTTCTTCCATGGTGGTGTTTTTGGTTGTCAGATTGTGCTACTGTCATTCTTGTGATTTGCGACTGCTTTTGTTTATTTGCCAGCTTTTTACTTTTAATAAAATCTTGTTCTGTAATAAGTCCTCTTTTACAAGTTGGATGAAAAAGTTTCGTAGCCCCGAAGTATTTTATTGTAACATGGACGGGCTGCAAATATTATAGCTGGGCGGGAAGTCTCGACATAGTTACCGATCGCTTTTTTTTTAAGGATGGGAAATCATCAAATGACTTCTTCTTCTATGGGTGGTGCAGAAGGGTGTGTCGGACTCTTACTGACTAAAACCCATCCGTGTTCCTTCTAAAGCCCTTTGCGTTCCAGGGCCGCGGTGACTCTTTCAAACAAATTGCGCAAACCTGGCAGGCTCTGGCCCGAGCGGGCCCCGTCTTAGTTACCGATCGTTTACCGATCAAATTTGCTCGTTAAGTCTAAGGCCATCCGTACACAGTCAATCTCGAACGCGATCCGCTATCAAAATCAATGAACTGATCCGTAAAGCGCGTTCAAGATTGACTGTGTACTGACTTAACGACGAAATTTGGCCGGTAGACGATCGGTAACTCTGTCGAGGCTTCCCGCCCTGATTTCAACATAAAATAAAAATAAAACAAGGTTTATTTTGCGATACAAGTATTTCTTTGGCTAAATATCATCTTTCTCCCTGTTAAAGAAATAAACTGACTTAACTTTTAGCTAAATGCATTTCTCGTATTATTCTCTACGTAATCACAATCAGATATATATAGAAATATATTATAAATCTTACTAATACAATAAAATTAGGCTAATGGATCGCAGTTTAGGCGTGATTTGGGACACAGGTAAACTTTGGACCAGATTCGACATTGGATATTTCTGATCCCAATCCCGAAAGTTGCGTAAATAATATACAACGTGTAACAGAATAAATGCAATACTGCCTAAGGGGTCATTGTACTCATCATTATGAACAAATTTTAATACGGGACCAATTCCGAAATCACGAAAAAAATTCAGCTGTTCAGTACATTTTCCCGAGTTATGCGCACAGAAATGTTTGGGGGAGTCGATTTTTTTTCACGATTTCCCATATTAAAAGTGGTTCATAATGATGAGTACAATGACCTCTTAAGAGGTATTGCGTTTATTCTGTTACACGTTTTATCGTAAGCTACATTTTGAGTATTTTGTACAATATAGAATATTTCTCGTACTCTCGAGGAACGTTTGTATTTCAGTTGCAACGTGTAAAAAACACCTTTATTTTTCCCAAATTGTTAACATTGATTGTTACCGAGATGAACTTAAACGGTCTTAAAGTACGAGAATTGGCCTTCTTAAACCCATCAATGCACCATAACAGGCACGGGTATATAATCCCCCCGCTTATAATGCTCATCGTTATAGTACACATGGTCTTCACTCTTCGAAGGCACCTGGATGATCTCCACCTGGGTCTTGGTGTCGTCCTTCCTGTTCTGATAGCTGTGGTTGTGGTCAAACATGCCCTTGAGACTCAGGACGGACGCCATGACAGTCGAGAAGAAACCCATCATCAGTCCTGCAGAGAAACCTTGAAAGTAATTTTGCTGTTTCTAACTACATAAAATCAAATAGAGATGTTCCGTCGATAAAAAAAAACATTTTGGTCTAGCAGTCAGATTCATTCATCAGTTAGGTTTTGAAACGTATTTTTGTTTTACCAAATTACCTCCGGGCCACCTACTGCTTAGTACAATTTTTAGGATATGATAGAATATTAGGAAAACTAAATGCCCAAGGCATCTTCCATCCTCCGGGCTGCTTTTTTTTTTGACGATGGCCACGCGCAGTCAGCACACCAAGGCTGGTTACTGCTTAACCGGACTATCCTGTGATGGCCTCAAATGAATTTAAGCCCCCCCCCCCCCCCAGCCAGGGCTTACAAACTAAGTTAAAACTACATGACCGCTCGCTAGGGGCATCCCCTGTGGGATACGTACCTCTGCTTAGCGGCGTCATTTTGGGAGGACAGCAAAGGACAGGCTGGGTCTCGTAGAATTGCTGGCTCAGGGACGCGGGCTGGCTTGGTAAACAAAAGTCGGGGAGGGATTTTACTGAGAGATCGCGACGGGTCTCGGTGGCGAGGCTGGGTTACGTGACGCCCTCCGGGCTGGAAAGCGCATCCTTTTATGTAGTACATTTACATGTATTCCCAGTTTAGGGGTCAGGGTTTCAGCTTTTGTACGACTTAACTATTGTGAACTTTGCTAGATATTAAGCATATTGTAAGATTATTATTATAGTAAATATATTATAGTCTCCCTCGAATGGGTATAATACAATGCCTTTGAAGGTGGTATGTTGAGCTTACCAACAGTCTATACTAGAACAGTCTGAACAAACTTAAAAACTACTGCACACGAAATGACGGCGTCGTGTTACGCTGCTAGGTGTCGCGAAGGCAGTAAATGCTGTGAATACCAGCTTGACCTGGCTTGAGGGTTAGACCCTCATTTATTGGGATAGATTTGGTTATGCCGTATTGTGGCTGATAAAATATTTTCTTAATACGCTTAACCAAAATCTGGCAGGCCATACTACTGAATATTCATTCCAGTGCACAAAATTAAATGAAGGTTATATAATCTCCAATTTTTCACCTTAATTATCAAACTCCATGTCATCATCATCTGCTTTCCCAACTATATTGGGGTCGGCTTCCAGTCAAACCGGATTCAGCTGAATACCAGTATTTTACGTGGAGCGGCTGCCTACCAGACCACAACCCAGCAACTGGGTAACACGGTAGTTCTTGGCAAGACTGGAGTCAGATTGACTGGCTTCTGACAATCCGTAACGACTGCCAAAGATCTACAAATTATAGGCGGGACCAACGGCTTAACGTGCTTTACGAGGCGCGGAGGAAACTCGATTAGCTAAGATGGTCACCCATCCACAGACCAACCCTGGCAAGCGTAGCGTAACCTTGATCGACCCGTGCGACTATTATTCTTTAGCCACAAGCTCCATGTATAGGTTCAATAATAAAAATAACAACTAATCAATCTTCTTGACTTACCTTTAGCTGACAAGAACGCCAAAGCCTTCAAAGCTATAGGAATCAGCAGACTCTTGGCAGCTAGCAATCCCAGGATCATTGGCATCATATATTTCTTATGCATCTTTGAAAACTTGTTCCCTCCTCTATTCTTCTTGTTGTTCTTCTTGAAAACTTTGAAGATACACTTCTGACCTTTCAGCTTGCCTTTGCCATGTCGCTTTTTTTTGGTGTTCAAATGCTTCTTTTTGCTCTTTTTAGCAGAAGATTTTCTTGCCTTTGATTCTGCTTTTGGTAAGGATTTCAAGTCTGGAGATTCTGTGTCTGTAACTTTTCAAAAATAAAGGTGATATGATCATTTGTTCATAAGAAGTGATGGGAGATGAATCTAGATATTGAAAGGATGGTAGCAAGTTTTAAAATATTGCCCAATCTGTAAACATATTCTTATTTTGTATATTTTTTCTAACAGTTGATTTATCAATCGTCACTTCATATTTACCTGAAGACTAAATATAACAATTTGAACTGCAATTTTTATTCATAATATATGTGTGTGAAAATTGGCTCCGAGGCAACAAAAAAAAATACTTTTATAGCCTAGGCGAAAATTGATACCGTTGTGGAAAACTTGCGAAGTGTTGCCCATAGTTAGCATTAGAAAACTATCAATCTAAAACAAACAACAAATCATTACCTTGCAAGGACCGAGGTGCAAAATTGCTACTAGCTATAATCCACTCCAATGGTTCAGTCGAATTGAAGTCTGCATCCACATATTTATCATGACTGGTTGGTCCAAATCCAAACAACGTCTCCGTCTTCACTATCCCATAGTTACTTGCATTATCCAAAATCAAACCACGAGAGTAAGGAAGCATTTTAATCACTGATCACCAGTCTTTTTGCCAATGGATTAAAGGTCAATTTTGTTTAATTTTCGCATATTATTTTCGGGAAATTCGTTCTGTTTGACTTGTAGAAAAGAACTGGTGTTGCCATCAGCTGTCACGGAGTTTTATAGTGTATGTAAATGGGAACATTATGGCCTATCAAGCGGTACGTTTTAATGACTTGATGCGTTTTTCTAAGTAATTAGACGTTAATTTTAGCGTTAGGGAAAGCTTTGACATTGTGTCTTGTAGTTTTCTTTTAGAGTACTTATTTGGTTCCGTGATCGGCTTCAAACGTTCAAAAGGAAACGTGGCACTTCAGTAGGAGGGAAAGGTCATAGTACACATATAAACTCGGAAAGGGATCGTCACCGTATAGCCTTTTTCTACGTATTGCCCCTAAGCGAGGCGATAACGTCACGATTCCGATTAGTGTGCGTTGCAGTAGGGAGTTTCATACAAAGAATACTGCACGGCTC
The DNA here is from genome assembly GCA_905163435.1 of Mamestra brassicae. Taxonomy (NCBI): domain Eukaryota; kingdom Metazoa; phylum Arthropoda; class Insecta; order Lepidoptera; family Noctuidae; genus Mamestra; species Mamestra brassicae. The sequence goes on from LR991010.1 coordinate 1,456,035, forward strand.
GATCCTTCTCCAAGTTGATATGTAGCACACATATCAACTCTGAGAAGGATCGAGCCGTCTTGAGGATCAGTCAAAGGATTGCAAATGTTCCGGCTGAATATTAGAATTGTGCCCTATGGTGAAAATACGCAAGGAATATGTTTATAAGTATAATAAAATATAAAATAAAAATGTTTATTTCATTTCAATAGGCATTTTAGTCTTGCAAGTTTACATTGTCTATATTTCAATTGTATAAAAATGACAAGTGGAAGTGCGGAGTCTCCTAATACAAGCAATTCTTTGCTTAAAAGGTGATCTCCAATAATATGGCGATCACCTTTGATCACTTGTCATTTTTGTAAACTTGCAAGACTAAAAAAAAACTTAACTAGGCAGATAAACGCTATATTATGAAGGTTATCTGGCTAGCCTTTTCTCGAGTAGGTTCAGTTCGGCTTCCAGTCTAACTGGATGTAGTTGAGTGCCAGTATTTTACGAGAAGCGGTTGTTTATTTGACTCCCACAACCCAGTACCAGTTGTCAAAGACCATTAGTGACTTCACTTTCCTTTTAATTAACTAGAAGTACAGAGTCCAAAGTTCACGTGTGCGAAGACGAGGGCACAGATGCTATTTTTTAATTTTACAAAATACAGTTACTAATATTTAAAGAACTCATAGGTACCCTTACCCTCATACTCATATCGTTACATTTGGCAAGAACAACAACAAACTGAGTTATCGAGAAGAATACAGCTTGAGTTGGCCACTTTTAGCAATTGGACATTCTGAAGTCTGCCAAAATTTCGAAAATAAAATTTCGAGCCACCGAGCATTTCATGTTTGGCATATGTCTAATAGATTGAGTTCCAAACGCCGAGATCCGGAGACGTACAAATGTTTTCGACATCGGAGAACTAATGCGGAACTATAATGGTACTGGGCTCCTGCCCAGCACCATAATACTGCCTGGACGCCTGGCAAGGCGCGGTAATGATAGGTAGAGTAAGGCAGTGACCGATTGGCGTCCGAGGACTGGAAGAAGTAGTGTTAGTCGGCCAACGGCAAAATGGGCGGACGACATGGTTGTTGAAGCTGGATGAAGCTGGCACAGGAACGTAGGGATTGGCACTAGAGAAGAGAGGCCTATGCTCAGCAGTGGTGATCGAACTCATCATTCTGCTGACCTTGTCCCAATATATTTAAGGTATTTTAGTCGTGAATATAAATGTGGATGAATATAAATGTGGATGGATGGACAGGGAGAGGGAGGCCAAAAAAAAGATTGATGGATAGTATTAGGAGTGATATGAAAGAAAAGGGATTTAGTGATATTGTGACGGTTGACAGGACAGAATGGAAGAAAAAAACATGTTGCGCCGACCCCAAGTAACACGGGATAAGGGCAGGAAGATGATAAGTAATACTTGTATATTACTCAGTCGTTATCATAGTTAAGAAGTAAACTCCTTTCTAGCCATGTCACTTTTACACGCATACGTATAATAAATGACTATGATTTCCATTATAATCATCATCCATCCATTTTTAGACAACAATAAGTCAAAAATTCTCAGAAGGCATTACGACGCCGGCAAGTAGAATGAAAAATTCATAGCAATGAATGTTAAATCCTCAGTTTCATATCTATAGGACCGTATCTACGATCCTAGCGTTCATGTCGAAGCATGCAGTTCAGCAATAAATAAAAAGAAAATAAAATAAAATATTTTTATTCCAGACATATTTGGTCCATAATATTGTAAGTAGTACCTACGACTTAAAACTAAGTCGGATTTAGAAATTAAAAAATAATTTAAGTTATTGCCGCCCTCAGGGGCCCCGGCCACACGCAGTTGTGCTTGAACCCAATGCCCCAGAATTAGGCTGTCCAGCTTGTGGCTGAGCTCGTTCAAGATGGTGTTTTCGCTCCCACACGTGCGGAACATGAGCAAAGCGATGCGGCGCTGCAGCACAGTGTGAAATACTGGTCGTAAATGGCCAAGAAAACATTTCTAAGTATTGTTGTGAAATATTAATAACCTTCTTTATTTATTTAAGTACCTGTCCGTATACTGTCTATATAAATTACATTTTATACAATGGAATAAAAATAGTAGTCCGCCGGTTACGGGAGCATTGATCAAGCAATCGGTGTTTAGGGCGCAGAAACTTCCTCATAATATGAATACTGCCTTCTTTATGAGGCCTTTGGTCGCAACGATAGCTTCGACAGATGTGTGTCGAAGCGTTCTTTTTTTTTTAATGATTGGCTTCTCGCAGTTCAACCTATAAGGTTGTCGACTGCTTAACCGGGTTGCCTGTGGTGGCCTTAATATAATATTAAAGCCTCCAGCCAGGGCTTATAAAAAACTTACAAACTAAGCGACTACACGCTAAGGGCACCCCCTGTGGGGTACGGGCCTCGGCTTAGGGCGTCGCTGGGGAGAGGACAGCTAAGGACGGGCTGGATCGAACTGGTGTGTCGAAGCGTTTGGCCATCAAGCCATAGGTGGAATTCACTTGTCGGCAACCTCGTGTGCAAAGTTGAGATACTTGATTTGTTTGTGTTTCTCAGCTTTTTATTATGACGGTTTCATAGTAATGAAATTCAGAAAATCATTAAACATCTATTCACTGAAGGTTTGGGATTAGGAAGAGGTGTAGATGCCTATTTATTATTAAAACCACAATCATTCACCAGTGATGTTTCATTCCCACGTAATTGGAGACCGTAAACCTTGTACAAATCTAGAAGCCTACTTGCCTAATACATAAATTCATGCGATCAATCGTTTCCGATTGATCGCATGAATTTGTGTTTTCATTGTGTGTTTTACGTTGTAGAGCAGACGAATTTTTAGACATGTGAAGCAGACACATAATTATCTGGAATACCTTTCAAATGTGAAATAATAAAATGCAATTTTATGTGTTATGTAATTGGGGTGCTGGCTACCTACTACTGAAACATACCTGATGAATATGAAAAAAAAACCAAATGAAGCCGGACTCGCGTGCAAATGTTTCTAACGTAAAATAGTTTTTACTTTCGAATCATAGCATTCTTATAGTTTTTCCTGTAATCTATAGGTAAAGATCTATTATCTATATTTTTCCAATTTCTTAGGCTCAGTTGCTTCAGAGATACCTAATGGCAAATTTTTATTTATTTTCTTTGGAATGAAATATTTTTAAATGATTAAAAAATGTTTTGACACTCTTACGATGGGCCATTGATTTGATATATCACACGATACAGTTCGAAAAACCTTTTTTTTTAATTGCCTTATTTCCCTCAAAAAAGGAGCTCCATTTTCAAATTTAAAATATTTTCTTTACGCATCCGTTTTGGGTTGCAAAAGTTTCTAGGTGTACCAAATTTCAAGTGAATTGGTCGAGTAGATTCGGATAAAATCGGCTGTGACAGACAGACCGACCAACAGACAGGTATATGAGCCTTATAGGATTTTTGAATGAAAAAACGGGACCCTTGTAAAATAAGGGTTCCGTTTATCCATACAGAGTTTCGGAACCCTAAAAAAATACCCGACCCAAGAATCAAACCCAGTACATAATATTCAGCAGTAGTTAGTTATGAATTATGTCTGTCTTCTGTTAACTACTACAAGCTAAACCCGTCATGCCGTTGCGAGATTCCCGAGACATATTCTTAGTTCGACATTAACGTAACAGGTGGCGCTAATCTATATTAAGGAAAGTTTAGTATTATTTTATTTGCTTAGTTAAGAGAAAATATTTTTTATTGTTGCATTTAATATAAACTGCTTTACAGTAAGATAGTTTATCTTATAATAACTATGTAATAAAGAAAGATATGAAAGAAAATTGTGTTTATTGGCTTTACAAAAAAAAAAAAAAACCTTGAAATTTAACAACAAAAAAATTCCAACAATGCCAAAAGGGCCTCAGCTCAACATAATGCCAGATGGCAACACAAGGTATACCACCTGACGCTGATATACTAAGTTAGTTAATTTGAGTGTACATAAGTAATTCTAAGTTGTTGGTATATTTGTGTCTTTATCGTTGTTATATTCCACTGGTTTGATTATAAAATTATCAAATGATGTAAGTATTCAATTTAAGAGATTTACCGACGCGGGTATCGATACCAGGACCTAACGCTCAGAATTCTGGGATAAAGCCATTTTAACCACTCTGGTATCAAATATAACAAAGCTTTTTAAATAAACATTTTATGCGACTGTTTAATTTTGAGTAATAATTAATACTTTATTATAAGTTTTTAAACAAGAAATAATTAATACAAGTCCTTTCTTTCTTTAATTTAAGTTTATAAAATGGATCTTCTCTAGTTCTTCAACTTGATGTTTCTCAAAATAATAACTTTGAATAATTCGATTTTACTGACCACAAAATATGGGTTTAGAAAATGATAGGTCGGTAAATGGAGCATAACGCCAAAGTTGTGGTCGTTTCTATAGCCATTTATTTATTTTATCAAGGCATAATCTTAAGATTATCATATCTAAAGAAAAACTTACTTGCCTATTCAAATAAGTTCTTCTCTAGCCTTTCTTCTATTCAGTCTGTAGAAGTATCCTTATGATACAAAATCTGTTTTTTTTATGGGTTCTAAGAGCCTACTCACCTAATAACCAGTGGTCGGAATAGGCAGAGCTATTTTTGGTACTTGCGACAAAGTTTCATAGTATGGACATGCCAGAGATACCGGGATTCACTAACACTGGGATAAAAATAAACTTGTTAAGGTTGGTGATGATTTTTAGAGTTACTCCGTGTGTATATATATATGCCACGTATTATATCTGAACTTAAATAAAACTAGAATTAACCGCTTAACGCCGCGAATTAACTAAAATTAAAATTAGATTATTCCTAAACTTACGTGAAACAAATCGTGGTGGTACGTAACTTGGGTCGTTTTTACATTGCTAAGATTAGGTAAAGTAAAATCGAAATCAATTTTAATTATAAAATCTTTACTTTTAGCCAGTGGATGAATTTAAAATCCCGGGATCCCCGTGACATATCCATATTAATATATACATTTAAGACCATTGACCCCAAATAACTCTACCTATTCTGACTACTGCTAATAACGATAGCTTTTGGCATCATCAGCTCGAAAACGCAATTTTTAGTTACCTGCCTAAAATTAGCGTTTCAAAGCTTAAAAGCATATTAATCCATGGCTAACGTTCATGGATAGGCTGACTGGATATTACCGACAATGCGACGAATCGGCTGATTATAAATGTGATCGGAAAGTTATCTCTCCCGATTAAATGGCCTATCTCTCCAAGAAACCTATTATTGACTAACATGCTGTGCGAGTAAGCGATAATAGTGATGAATAAAAATCATAAAAATCAAAGCACTTGCGTATAATTATATTATCATTGTTAGCGATACATTTGTCTACGTTATAATTGGTAACTACATTATCTACTCATTCTAACAATAAATAAATAAATAACTTATTACTAGCACTTAATTATATTTACATTTGCGCGAGCTTAAAAATAGCGTTGATTGTATTACAAAAATAAATACAGAAAAACTTAGTCCAAGTTTTGTACGAAAAACAGAAAAAGAAAAAACGGAACAGAAAAATCTGCCAATCAACTATCGGTGGATTTTCTTTATTTCGACTTCAGACTACCAGGGTGGATTATGGATGGACGCTTACTTAGACTGAATGGCAACTGCGAGTCGTCGACTTTATTTTAACTTTTATTTTTATTACCGACTTCAAAGATCCTTCTGCTTCAAACTTCTAATTTTTCTTATCAATAATATCGAGTTCGTGTTTTTGAGATTCCGTTCCAAAAAAAGTACAACCCTGTTAGTAGCATTTTGGCACAGAACCTCAATCGAATTTAGTTCGTCTGTTTGCTTGATACTGTCGCTTTTCCTTTCAGATATTTGAAGCCGGTGTCCTTGGTCTTTGTTCTAATATCCTCCTTTCTGTAATCCCATGACCGCTGCAAACAATGCAAAGAAAAAGCCTGCTAGACCGGTGGCTCCAATCAGAAGGACCAACCCTGCAATCATGACCGGTACTAACGCAAAGTATTTCATCTTGTAAGCCAGTAGGAGTGGCAGCATGTATTTTTTGAGCTTCTTTGGCTTGAGCTTCTTCTTTTTCTTATTCTTGTGTCGTTGCTCTTCTTGCCCTTTGATGCTGCCGATGTCTTCTTCTTCAAATTCTCCGTCATCATCTTCGAATTCTTCATCGTCCTCATCGTCGTCTTCACCCATTATGTCTGAAATAAGAGAGAAGGGGTCTTGTTAATTTAACTGTGAAATACCCAGAATTGTTAGTCGTGCCACACGAAAAATAACTGGTTGGATTGAAAGATTTGTACGATGAGAAATCGTCTATATAAGACAGGTTTTTTTCATTTATCAGCGAAATGTTTAATTCTATGCTCTTGTTCCAATTTTTAGGTGATGTTCTTATGAAAAAATAACTCTTGTAGCGTCTGTCCTTATATATATTAGAGTGACCTAAAGTGAAAACTATTTCTGAGTACTGAAATATTCCTCTTTACCACAAAATTATTATTATTATTATTATATCTTGGGACAACTCACAAACGGTCATCCGATCCCAAACTAGGCAGAGCCTGTGCTATGGCAACCAGACAACTGATAAACATACTTATATATTTCTAAACACATACATATTATAGGTAAATACACCCAGACACAGATCAAATGATTGTGCTCATCACACAAAGATTTGTCCAGGGTGGGAATCGAACCCACGACCTCCGGTTTAGCAGTCAGGGTCACTAACCACTCGACCAACAGGCCAGTCAAATTCTCCTCTATCATCAGCCTCACTACTTATTCAACAATTATCACCTGACTGAAACACAATAATTACGCCCACAATAACAGCTTTATACACTGATAGGCTAACAACCTATTACGGTTGCGTTACAGTGAAACATCTGATGAGATCCGATTACGTGAAGCATGCGTGTCTCTGTGATTAACAGCGTAATTATTCGCACTTTAAACGGTGGCTATTATAATTTAATTATTATTGTTATCACATTAAATGGATTCACATTCTTGTTATGAAAGTTGTGTCGACTGTTACATTGTTATCCTTGAAGTATCTTGCTATTGCATATAATAGAGGATCTAGGTGTTTATCGCCATTGAAAGTTAAGGATTATAAAGTGAGAAAAAATTCTTGAGCCTTTTCTGGTGTAATTATGTAAATTATCTTTGTGCTAATTCAAAAGGACGTTAAACTCAATGTTTGTATAGTAGCGTATGTGTAGGAATGTTGTAATTTAAATAGTATCGCTAGTTTTCTTAATTATGTGAATTCATCAATTTACTCCTTTCTCTCAGACTCTTACTGACTAAAAAACATCATCCGTGTTTGTCCTAATGCCCCAGGCGTTTGTGTTCCAGGGTCACGGTGACTCATTCGAACAAATTCCGTAACCCTGGCAGGCTCTGGCTCTAGATGGCCCCATCTACTATGCTGACATCTCTTTGAGGCGCGCGTGGAACACAATACGCCTTCGACTCAGGCCTGGTTCTGATCAGACGGCGAGCCACTCTCCTGCGACCTTCGACCCTGGGGCATCTCCTTCTGTTGCGGCTGGGGCGTGAGGTTTGCCTCTCTGTGGAGTCTCTCCTCACTATGGAGTTTCTTGTCCGTTCTTCTCTATAAGAATCTACCTTTCCGAATGGACAGTAGAGTCACTTTATTAATGTAATTCTATTATTTTTACTGAACTATAAACGATGACGTTCAAAAGTGCCGTTTAATGGCCTAATTGAAATAAACGTTTTGACTTTTGACTTTTGACGCCGCTGCCGATAGCCTCGACGAGGACACGGCGGTGCTCTGCCCAAGCAGGGCAATCCTCTACCGTATGCTTCACCTTATCTCTAGCTAGGAACCTATAAAAATGAAGACTTTTCTTCAATTTACCAAATTGCGATACATAGTAGAAAAAACTATGGTAAATTAAAAAAAAAAAAATCTTGACAATGCTTAAATTTTTTCAAGTACTAGTTACCAACTTTCAATTTATTTTTTTGCGATTTTGATTTTCAGGTTTTTGTAAACCATTTTTAAAATTAAATCTTTCTTTTCCTTTTTATACCCATCACTTTCATTTTTTTTTGTGAATATGGACAATGTTTGCTAATATATGAAAAAAGATGATTAACAATATTTTCATATCCATTTCATCAATAATTAACTTTTTGATATTTCATACCCAAACATGTCTGTCAGTATCAATATCTCCAGCACCTTATCCATCAAATAGTCGGTGAAGCGAAAATAATTATTTATTGTTTAGAAGATACATAGATGGTCTAATAATGCTTGATCAAAATTAAATCATGATACTGTCATTGTCTAATGATCCATTGAAATCTTAATTTGCTATTAATCAGGCAGTAAAACTTAAAATATTGGTCTTTAGATCCATAAACAAGATATATGTACTTTTGTGTACAGTACTTATGATTTTCTATTTCTGTTTTATGTGTGTGTCTGTGTTTTATGTGTCTACGGAGGGTCTATGGAGTGGTTCGTACCTAAAATAGGTCATCTTTATTATCTATTCCAATCTTCAGCATATAGTTACAGTGTTGCTGTATAATATTTTTCATTTGAGTTTTTCATCAACTTAAGACTATTGTTTCATTCAAGATTCAGATAACTCTTTTTAAATTAATTCAAGATAAATAACTTTTCTTATCAATCAGAAATCGGAAAAACGGAACTCAGACTAAATATCATCCACCCCCCAGAATTGATCCCTTTCTATCAGTCCACTGCACTTACCGCCCTGTTCACCCAATAATAGAGAAACGGTCGCAATCATACCACTATCATTACCAACCGTTACAAATTCACCGTCGACTGAATACTAACTCAAAACTTTTGATCAGAAAATCTACTTAAAACTAATAAATACTTACTAAAAAGTGAAGTGAAACTTATTAACCGGAATGGTAGATTAGTTAGATATATGATGAAGCCAGATTGTTGATAACAATCGACTACATTTAGTAAAGAGAGGACAATAAATACACATAAAAGCTTTTTCAGAAAAGTAAATGAGAAGCTACAATAAAAAGACCTTTTTAATATCAAGGGGCATTTAGAAATTATAAAAAACAGCCAAGTGCGAGTTGGTCTCGCGCATGTATGGTTTTGTATCATCACCACAATTATTACCCTATTTAAATTGATTTAAATAGGGGGGACAGAAGTATCATATTAAAAGGGGAGCCCTTAAGGCTTCTGGTTCCTTTCGGTTCCTTTTAATTTTTAATATTTGTTGTTATAACGACAACAGAATCAATCAATAAACAGTCATCAATAAAAATACACACTCTGTGATAATTTCCTATTACGGTTCATGAGATATAGCCCACGGACAGACAGACGGACGGATGGACGGACAAGCAGCGGAGGCTTAGTAATAGGTCCCGTTGGTAACCCATTGGGCACGGAACCCTAAAAATTACTTCCAAACAAAAGCTACAGTTTCATTAGAATAACAATATATATTGATACAATCAGTAACAATATTTTTTGCAAAATAATGTATTCCGAAGCATGCATCAGCATTGCTTTGAAAATCTAAGTTACTTATACAGTCCGATTCCAACGTTCGCTGAACCCTACTTTGGTTCAAAAGATTTTCATCTTCAAAAACTCCCACATAATAAAATGATACTTCTGTCCCTACCCACAATGTCACCACTAACTAGCAATAACTCTCGCTGAACTGGATTTCATCAATATTGTAACTGGCAATCATTTCCGCTTGTTGACTACGATGCACGTAAATGTATATTATAACTGTATAGTCCGATACGTTACGTTACAGGCTGTTAGCAGCATATCAAGAAAAAAAAAGAAAAGTATTGACACAGTAATTATGGTTATCATTTTTGTAGAAAGACAGCGAGCTTTTCTAAACTAAGTTTAAGTTCTATGCATGAGCTAACAGAGTGATTGCATCGTATCTGGCTTTAGTGAAAAAACATGACACAGGACATGGCACACTTGAAACAATCATATTAATAAAGTCAACTTTCTTTATATTTCTTAATCCAAGAAGAAGAACTGAAAGATAAACAAAAGTTGAAGTATCAGTAATTTATTTACCGGGACATGATGATGAAATTAAGAAATCTGATAAAACTCGAGATGAAAATCTTTTCAAAAGAAGAAAGGAAGCTAAAAATGACTACAACATGAGACAACAAATATTAGTAAAAGAAACAATTAAAATTTTGTAAGATGATTCTAGAAAATAAATAGAGCGTAAACATGATAGTGATTAGAAATGGCTTAGAAAATTATTGGTCTTTGAATATAAAACGTATAGTCTTATTTAATAAAATTATGAAAAGCCCGTAATGAGGTATAAGATATTAAATATGAGATGATTATTAAAGTTTAATGAAGTGGGATCCATAAAATTTTCAAAGATATCCAAGTCATGCTAGAAAAGTTCTTTAATAGATTTCTATAATTGGATAAGAAAATCATTTTCTTTTTCTATACATATCATGTAATAGTTTATATTCAAATTGTATGCTTTGTTAGAATTAATGACAATGTCTATGAAGTGAAATGTAGTAAAAATAATGGTTGGTATTACAGGGTGATCGTGAGATGACAAGATTTTGACTTTCCAAATTCATGATAGCTTATTCATGATTCCAAGAAAGATAAACTTAGTAAACATAAATTAAAAGGTTTCGAAGCTAATCAAGCAACAGGTCCTACTTAAAAGAATCTATATGCAAATGATAAAACAAGATGTAGAAATATTAAACTCTAGAATGTGGAACATAACTGAAGAGCACGTTGTGACTGAAATACCAGAAGTACAAATATCAAATTCAATCATTGATAAGCTGACTGCACCACAAAATGTCAAGAAAAACTTAAATGAATATGTAAAAGATACGCATCGATTCTCCATATTCACCTATTATTGCCAAAGTCTAAAAAAGTCTCTACAAGAACTTCCTAATGGAAGTAGGAACAAATTACTAATATACACATTTCCTAATTAGCAATTAAGTTCCTCAATTTTAATTGATTTGACACTTCCTGTAAAACAGTGCATATATCAAGAAGTAGGTTGGCAATGCTACTGTATCACAATTACTATTATTTTGCAATCAATGTCTTTAGCGTTTACTAAATCCATCTATCAATATTCAGTTATAATTCATGGAACATGTCATCTAAATCATGAACAAGTCCATATTTCAATAATTTCTAGAACATTAAAGAAACATCTATTATTCGTTTGTCCATTTGTTTGTCAACATGCAACATAAGTTCAATGATACTAAATACATAATTTATTTGTGAAGGATTGCGTGATGCCATTAGTTGAACGTACACGATAAAATTCGATAGTTTCGTACATAAATCATTTGTTTCTAAATCATTTCGATTTATTGCTAATATTGGGAGTTCGTGAGAAGAATTGGATGAAAAAATTGATTATTCTAATAAGGTGGAATGTGTTGATTTGTGGGCTGATGGCTAAATTGGTGATGATGTGTATCTTTGCATACATGAATAGTAATTTGGTGACAAAATGCAATTGGTTATAAATAAGAAAAACTTGATGGGTAAGTCTGGATTGAAGTGATACAATCAAAGGCTCATAACTTTCAACCTTCATCATCCCACAGTACGGCAAAGACCCCATGATTTTGGGCTCGTTATTTTTCAGGAAAATGATCTGATTGATGATGATTCAGGATACGCAGGAACAGACAGCAGCTAAATAATTTTGAAAATTATATAAATATCACGATCTAGTCCTGTAAGTAGCTAAATTAAACTTAAATAAACTCCATTTTTGTACCCTTCTGATCCGTTATGAAGAACTTCAGCAAACACAGCACCTAATTTATTGTAATAGTTATGTCAAAAAGTCATCAGTCAAATACTTACATGATAATGATCTCCGTGAGACTGTAGGTTCCGAGAAGCCCTCAGGTTTCTCAATAATTGGTTCCTCAACATCCAAAGACCTTTTCTCGTACTCTTCTTCTCTCCTTATTAAGGGTATTGCTCTAACTTGGAACTGGCCATCATCTGTCAAATTACTTTTCTCTTTGGCAATTGGGATATAATTACCGGGGAAAAGAACATTGGAATTATTCTTCACATCTGCATAGTACACGTTTCTTTCTACTTGGGGTTCCTCCGGTCTTAGAGGGATAGCACGAGGCTTGAAGGCATATCGTTTGTAGGTATAAGGGAGCCTTGACTCCCTTGACTCTCTGGTTTGAAAACTGGAGGGTTTGATGACTATTGAAGCACTGGTGACATCAATCACGGAATCACTGTCTTTGTTCCACAGTTTCTGCAGAGCATCCTGGTACTCGTTCGCCGAAGCCAAGGCCACACAACAGAGCACTAAAGTCTGATAGTACATATTGATAGTTAATTATTGCCACTTATTACACAACACAGAGCACTTCACTTTCCTCAGACCGTCACCCTCTGTACCACCATTTTGCATCAAGCGGTCGCGCAAAACTGAATTACTGTCGCTGCTAGACGGTATATTTATACATGTGTAAGTATAAAGTTGCGTTTTTCCAGTCAGTTCACGGTCGGCCGGGCCTTCGGGCTTCCTTCGGTTTCAATTCCGATATGAACGAAATGTGTTCGAAATGAAAAACTTGTCCGTTTTCGCGTGGCTTCTTCCGTTAATAGATGGGGACAGTTTCTCCAATAGATTGTGGTGTAATTTGTACTTGTTATCGTGTTATTAGATGGCAGGAGATGCTCTGATATGTTGGGATGGTGAAAAGCTGTCATCTTGTCTGAAATTGAGATGTTGAGTGAACATCTGTTGTGGTAATCATCGTTCGTGCTCATTTAATCCGAAGTTAGTAGGCAAATAATAACGGTTTACTTTGTCCTATTTTTCCAATTTAATTACTAGATAATATATTGGTTCTGCTCTGTATAAAAGAGTCGTTTTTCAGCAGTATTACAATGTCAGATTAGCGTTGTATTTCTATGTAAGAGAAGATTATGAAAATTATACTAACCCAAAGAAACACTTAGTTAAAACAGTGCAAAAAATTTACTACAAAGACAAACATTTTCAAGAAAAAGCAATGTCGTTGCCACTGGTCGATGATGTTCAAACAACTGACAGATGCTATAGGAATTGCTTTGTGGTCACCAGACCACTAGACCATGGCAAAGGGTTCAAGAACAGCTGTGCTGATTTTGAGAAAAATCTTTTTCTATTAACCGGCTCATTGATTGTTCATAAGCGCGACCACCGAGCTGGAAGGGATTCAGAAAAAATGCTTAAAACTTCAACGGTAAATTTTAAATATAGCGCCTTCACCGGGGACATAATTGTGCCAAAAATATGAAAATAAGTCTTACCCTGTGAAAACTAAATATTTTAGCTGATATCTGACCCATGTTTGGCTTCACGCAACACTGTTTGATGTTATTTTATTACTCCTATCTGAAGGACCTACTCTTTAGAAACTAGAGAGATATTTAAAAATTGTATTATTGCGGTTTATTTCCGATTAGGCTAATATTGATCATTTATTCTATACTGAATCCCAGTAATGTCAGTTTTTAGCAGTTAACTGCTAGACACAGGTCTCACTCATCGCACGCCATTCATTTCCAGCTGCTACATTTACCATCTTTCTATTAAGCTTGAGGGTATCCCACCTTACGGTAATCAATTCGCCGTCTATAGATACCCCTGAACACATTTACCCCAATAGTCATCATTTCTATGATTAAAATGACCGTTCATGAATTTGATGAACCAAATAAATTGCTTACTAAGAACTAAGGTAAACAAAGGCGTGAGTAAGTAGCTATCTACATATAATTACGTGATACTGTTAACATGCTTGTACTTTCAATGTCTACCATACTAGCACATTATGGTATGCTCTCGTACAGTCGACAACTTCAATGGAGTCGTGTACTCGTCTACATCTACACTAATATTATAGAGAGGATAAATTTGTATTTTTGTGTGTGTATGTTTGTAATGAATAAACTCAAAAACTACTGTGCCGATTTCAAAAATTCTTTCACCATTGAAAAGCTACATTATCAGCGAGTAACATAGGTTATGGTGAAACCGCGTGACGTCCGTCTTTAATAAAGCAATTTTGCAATGTATGCTAGAACCATTATTTCTGTCAAAGAACCTGCTGGCCGTAAGACTTCTGTAAACATAGCCACTATCTTCGACTAAACTATGATCAGGTCAAGAGCATATGCTCTAAGGATCATTCCAAGGTTAAATTCTAAAACTTTGCAAATGGACGATAAGGCTTAGCGTTTTCATATTGCTGTAAAATGTTTCGACATATATAACAATATCTTTGATTTGTCAGCGTCTGCGTCAATACACCATAAAACTATCAAATATCATTTGGAATCTTGCGTTTTTTTAGTGACTGGACTCTTGCAGGTCAACCTAGGAGGTTGTCGTCTGCTTAACCGGACTTGCCTGTGGCGGCCTTAATATAAAAATAATAAAGCCTCCAGCCTTTTTTTTTTTTTTTAAGGATGGGAAATCATCAAATGACTTCTTCCGCTCTGGGTGGAGCGGAAGGGCGTGTCAGACTCTTACTGACTAAAACCCATCCGTGTTCCTTCTTAAGCCCTTTGCGTTCCAGGGCCGCGGTGACTCTTTCGAACAAATTCCGCAACCCTGGCAGGCTCTGGCCCTAGCGGGCCCCGTCTTCTCTGCTGACATCTCCTTGAGGCGCGCGTGAAACACAACGCGCCATCGACCCGGGCCTGGTGGTGATCGGACAGCGAGCCACCCAACGCTCGCCGCCCACAGGCCCGCGAAAGCCTCCAGCCTGGAATATTAAAAACTGACAAACTAAGCGACTACACGTTAAGGGCAGCCCCTGTGGGGTAAGGATCTCGGCTTAGGGTGTTGAAATCTTGCATAAGTGATGTACCGAATTTATATTTGAGAATCTTAGGCTCCCTCAATAATAACATCAAATTGATAATGTATTTTGTTTGAAAACATGTTTATTTTTATGCCAACCATACATCACAATAAGTATCTAAAAATCATTACCCTCTTTTTTCCAACGATCGAGTAAATCGCATTCATAATGACGCATGCACTGTACAATTATTTGAACCACTAATGTTACTGCTTATCTCATGTTAATATAACACTAAGAAAATTAAAAACTATTACCATTTCTTGTGGCCCATGAACGTAATATCACTAACGTTCAAGCAATGAAAGTGATGGGGTAATATCGAAAACTGCTGAAGCAATTTCGATAGGATTTTCTAAACATGATTGATGGATGCTTCTTCGATCATTATGGGGCGTTAGCACTTTATATAATTTATGGAAAAGTTGTCGGATCATTGGCGTAGATATTGTAAGTTGGTTTAGTAAAGTAGAGCTTTACCACTATTTTTATTCTTTCTGTTCTGTATGGTGTGGTGGTGGACGTAAAAGAATGGCACCATCTCATCTCTTCCCATGGGTGTCGTAAGAGGCGACTAAGGGACTCACCAGAGAATGGGCAGCAGCATTCTATGTACATTTCAACAGCTACACTGCGATCGCCAACCCACCTTCTAAGCGTAGCGATTATAGCAATACTCTCCCTTTGGGAGAGGCCTATGTCCAGCAGTGAACGTCTTTCGGCTGATATTTTATACCTGAAGGTCGTTGTCAAGGCAAATTAGTTATAGCCGTACGGTTCGAGCTTACAGATTAGGCAGCATATGCTGAGGTCGGTTTAGGGATGTGTGACCGTATGTCCGTCGCCCCCCACTCATACGGACCCGAGGTGGCGGCGCGTGGTGTTCCCGTGCGCCCCTCTTTGACGTAGCGAGGGGAGTTAAACACCTCACTCCCCTCGCCGACGCGAGGTGGCCCGCAGAGGCGGGCCGGCACCAGCCGGGGATTGTGGAAGTCGCATACGTTCCCGCGATCCCTGGCGTAGGTGGCAGATGGAACACCGGGGTGGTTTTAGTCAGTAAGAGTCTGACAGACCCCTCCACCCGCCCCAGGGTGGAGGATTTCCATGAGGATTTCCCCCCGAGATCAAAAAAAAAAAAAAAAGGTATGTGTGACCGTGACCATCCTTTACATGCCGAGACTCTTCCGTGGCTCGGAATGCAAACTAAACCGTCGATAACAGCTGTCATGTGTAGATCTTTGACTGTCGTTATGATGGTTAGAAGCCAGAAAATTTCAAACCAGTCTGGTCAATGGGTACCGTATTGCCCATTTACTGAGTTTTGGAGGTCAGCTAGGCAGTCGCTTCATCTAAAATACTCAGCTGTAATCAGTTAGACTGGAAGCCGTCCAATAGTTGGAATAAGGCTCGACAGTTGATTGATTGGACCTGTGCTTACCTTAATAATTTGACGTAACTTCGACCAATCGATAAGACCTAATTGACCTCATTTTTTTGCACTATTAATAAAGCTACTTTTGACTTCTATGCCACAATGCGTAAGTGCTGTGCGTCTCTGGTGCTTGGGGTGCGGGGCAGCGATAACAGTTTCCTGTCTCTGATTTTGAGCAGGCTGGATTGTTCGTACGTGAATCGTTGCTGCGCCATTTCACATGGAATGGTGGAGCCGTGGTGAAGCGTATAATATTATATTGAATTGAATTGATTGATTGATACCCTTTACCACCATGATTGACATCTTTTATAATGTCATAACACCTTTTCCTCCAATGAGCTCCTTTGAGTTATTTAAAGTTCTAAGTTGAGCTACACGATAAATGACCAATGCTACTGTCCGGACAGGTCCACTCAAAACTGTGCTGCAAATGTCTGAGCTAGGCTTTTCTTCAAAAGCCTAGCTCAGACATTAACCTACATGATCCTCATCTGCTGAGACCAGTATCAATTATTAGGACTTTAAAGGAGAATCAAACTTCTGAGTGTTTTTTCTCAAGACAGTCATCTGGGAAATATCGGCCATCTTGTTTAAATTCACAAGAAAGAGTGACGTGTTAAAGTATTATTTTTGAAGGCATAGGAGAAAACAAAACACTTTTTATAGGACTATGATATATTTTAAAGACCACACTAATTATGACAATGTTAGCGGCGCGGTACGAGACAAAACAACCAATTACTTCTGAATAGTTTTAGATAGGCACAGCTCAAGCGATTTGTAACACTTGAACACCTCCCCTCAAAGTCGTGACCATGCCATCCTTTATATTTACATGCGTTCATCCATCATACCTAAATTACGCAGACATTCATGATGCTTTGTCCCACTTAAGAAAAAAGAAGGGACAACAAATTACTTTCGAATAGTTATAGATAGGTGGCAAGGCTCACGGGCTTCGAATAACTAGAACAATTCTCAACCCACTATAAAAATAAATACTATTTATCACCGAAAAGCGTACCACCTAGTGCTTCTTAACTGTCTTCAATTAAGTCGATCCTCGTTACTCTCATCCAGCAGATACCAACCTGTGAAGATCATTCCTGGGTAGGCAGGAATTCTCTGGGTCAATGGTGTTGCCATCTGCAATCGCCAATACTCAACGAAGCATTGAAAATTATCAGCGATTAGCAGCAATCAAATTGAACAAAATAATTACAGGAAATCAAGTTGACTGCCTCTTTGGTCTAGTGGCCATAATATATAACTGATAAACTTGAAGACGTCTATTCCCGGGCCCGGCCGGACAATTTGGCTAAGTGTTATTTGATTCTTCCGTTGGAAATTTTTCGATGACATCCTGAAGTTTGGATTTTGGCTCGTCTCCAATGACAGGCCCGCAATAGCTGGTGAAATATAGAGTTGCGTCCATTAAAGTAGAGGATCCGTTAATTTTGACGAGTATGTGTAAGGATAAAATGGATTTTGAAACGACACGGTCTTATTCAGTACCACTGCCCTCAAAACAGTGAAGGAAAAGATTGATTTCCTGGAACCAAACAATCCAATTTGGTGGATTACGGCCAACTCCCTCTTACATATAGGAGGCCTGTGTCTTAGCAGTGCAGACATTACAACTGGCTGATAATGCTATCTGCTATGTGCTAAGTTTATACTAAGGATAAGTAAGTTATAGGCACTTAATCCATATCTTGTTGTCCACTGATTCATAACATGTTCTGTATGGTGTCGGACGTAAAAGAATAGCACAAGACAAAAGCTTGAACCACATATATTTGAGTGGACCTGTCCATTCAGTAATGGACAGGTCCACTCAAATATGTGTGGTTCTTTCCTCAAAAGATCATTTCAGACACTGGTCTGCATGGTTCTCATATAACGTATTGTGAATGTGAGGACTATGTGGACCGCCCGCCATATTAGGGTTTCATTTCAGTTAGTCTGGCAGTTAATTATGCGGCCTACCCAAATGTCCTTACTTTGGTATTGTTCGTCAAATCGTTGAGTTCTTTAAAGTTCTAAGTTTGAGCTACACGATAACTGACAAATGCTTGCACTGTCTGGACAGATCCACTCAAATCTGTGTGCACTTTACTCAAAAGGCCACACCTAAGACATTAAACTACATGGTTCTCATATGATTTGACCAGTACTGATTGTATGGACTTTAAAAGCGACTTTGACCTCTGAGTTTGTTACGGTGTTTTTTCTCAGGGTAGTCAGCTAGGAAACACCGGCCTCATTTAGTTTAAAATTACCAAAGACAAGGCAAGCCTACAATAATCGTGTAACATATTTCTTACTAGGAAACAAGGCAATCAAATGAAAAATAGTAATATCCATAGAACATGATTATTGCATATTTGAATATTACATGCGTTTCCGTGACTTCTTAAATGCCGCGTCCCCTGTGCGCATGCGCGATCGCACATTCTATTGTTAAATAGGCGAACAATGAAAATGTTTCTTTAAAGTGTTCAGCGCTACACTTGCGCAAATAAACGGTTTTATCTTTTACTGCATATTAAGATTATGGCTTGACTGTAATTTGACTTTAAGACAAAGCGAGAAAAAGAAGATAGACGCTTGACGATGCTGGAGAAGAATGCTTGGAGTAACCTGTGCACAGTTCCCAACCAACGTCTCAATCCTCCAAAAACTCGGTATCGAGCAGCACCTTTCTTCCATCGCTTTTTTGACATTTCACATATTTTCATTTGGATATCTCACACGTCGAGAAGACACATCAGTGTAACGACTTGTAGTGCAGGGAAAAGTTGAAGGTAAAACAGCGCGCGGCAGATCACCAATGCGTATTGTGTCGACTAATTCAAAACTGCAAACAATGGTTCACTCCAAGAAGAGCAGTTGTCGCGACTCTTGCTTGCCACGACCTCTCTGCCAAGAGTGTAACGACGACGAGAAGAAAATTATGACTTACACTATTAGCTATTTGTTCTACAGCTGCGTCATTATGTCGGTAGCCAGCCGTGCAAAGATCGTGTCCGATATAATATCACCAAGTCTATCAAAATGCAGACCGTCAAGTACGTTTATAAACCTGAATAATAAAAATAAATGATAATGTCCATGGGCACTAATTAGAAAACTACCAAGTTTTAGGGTTACTTATAAAAAAGAGCAATATGTTTTTACTTTCGACCGGTGACTGGCAGAGAATGCCTTGTTGCATTAAGTCCGCCCATGTACCACTATTGTACATAAAGTTCAAATAAATAATTAAATATATTTGCCAAAGAGCCTGAAGGGAAAACAATGTTTGTGAAATAATATTTTATCGAAAAGCCTTTTAGTTGATATTCATTCCATCGTAACGGAAGAATTTTTATAAATTATAATCATTTAGTTTTTAAAAAGCTTGTCGGCAGAAATATCTTTATTGCCAATCCATATTTAAATACAAAAGAGCTCCACTCTGTTAAAATATTCCGACGGAACCTTTTATATTTGACTAACAACTCACACTTGTACGAAGTACAAGAATAAAAATAGAAATGTTTACATCAGTTAAGATCAGTAACACTCGTAAATCAGTATAATTGAAGTCATAACTCCATGTAGTTACGGTTTTCAATTAAGAGATATGTGCTCGTTATTAAGGTTCCGTACCCAAAGGGTAAAACGGAACCCTATTACTAAGACTCCGCTGTTGTCCGTCTGTCTGTCTGTCCGTCTGTCACCAGGCTGTATCTCATGAACCATGATATTTAGACAGTTGAAATTTTCACAGATGATGTATTTCTGTTGCCGCTATAACAACACAAATACTAAAAAACAGAATAAAATAAATATTTAACGTGGCTCCCATACAACAAACGTGCTTTTTTGCGGCTTTTTTATTTATTTTAGCCATGGGTTTGCATGTGAAGCCATGCGTAATTGTTTGTTTTAATAAATTAAAAGCTGAGCCCAGTGTTTCGTGGGATAAAAGGCAGATATCTTCCAGTGGGCTGTATCTCATGAACTGTAATAGATTAGTGGTTGAAATCATAACAGAATGTGTATTCAAAGTCAAAGTCAAAGCATTTATTTCAAATAAACCATTATCAGGTACTTTTGAATTTTCAAAGTCAGTCCGTCAAAAACATGAAGCTTTTTTGCACGTTCGAAAGCGTAGATCTCTATGGAGAAGAACGTGCAAGAAACTCCACGGACACTCTTTTTAAATCATTTTATGTTTATAAATATTATATATTTCTATTGCCGCTATAACAATAAAACTATACGACGACCATTGTCGAATCTGGTGTTACACGGTTGGGTAAAGGACCTTATAAAGAAGGCAGTTCCCCTCGATACGACTCGTATAGTAAGGAGGTTCCTTTCTCTGGAGCCTTTACCACCAGTAGCTAGGATCCTACTTTCGACGCAGGCAGACTACTATTATTTTTGATAAAATGTAATCTTTGTATATGAAAATGAATAAACGGTAACATATCAATATTACAAATCCGAAAGTTACTATATCCGTCGCGCTTTCTGTCTGTCTGTAACCTCTTCCGGTCCTAACGGCTAAATAAATTTGGATGAAGGCACACGGGTAGATCAAGCCTTAGAATAAAACAGAATATTGTTGGGAGTATGTTCTATGGAATAATTTTAAACTCTAAGCGGTCGATTCTATAGCTTGATGGGGTAACACATTCACATGAAACTCTATTTGCTCAGACACCTGTCTTGAATAAAGGTTCGGGCTGCGATCTCTAGATCGCCTATTTCGATCCAGCCCGTCCCTAGCTGTCCTTCCCCCAGCGACGCCCTAAGCCGATGCCCGTATCCTTAACGTGTAGTCGCTTAGTTTGTAATTTTTTTATAAGCCCTGGCTGGAGGCTCTAATATTATATTAAGGCAACCACATGCAAGTCCGGTTAAGCAGTCGACAACCTCCTAAGTTGAACAGCGAGACGCCATTCAAAAAAAAAACTCCTGAACCTCCGTCCTGAACCCACCTTAACCTGCCATTACAATACGAAAGCGGAAACACGACAAACATTCCACTTTTATTTCGATTCACCCCGTCCCTAGCTGTCCTCTCCCCAGCGACGCTCAAAGCTGAGGCTCGTACCCCACGGGGGTGGCCATAGCGTGTACACACTCTGGCTGGAAGCTTTAATAATTATAGTCCGGTTAAGCAGTTGACAACTTGCGACTCAAAAACAAAAAAAAACGTAGCGTTTTGTAACGCAAGTATACACAAAACTATGTTAACATCGGACAATCGTGCGTAAAATACAGTTATTCGTGCAAAACGCACGGCAGGACGGAAGCCGTTATACTTCCATCGTTATTTGCTAATTACTCGACGTGCTGGTGTGGATTTACGAAAGTGAATGTGTATTTATTTTTGTAGATAGGGGTGGAAAATTGCAGCTGGTACGCGTTGACTTTTATTGTTGGGTTAATCCACTTTTCTCCTCCCTCCAAAACCTGTTTGTTTGCCTGTCCGACAAACAACTTACTGCAAATTTTCTAAAACAATTTAGTTGAAATTTGGTAAACTTCTGTGATCCAAATACGGACTCCGGAAACGGAAACGGATACGGATTACGTTCATGAATAAACTTGGTTACTCACTAGGTCACTTTTTTAGAATAAATTAGGAAAAACAATATTTTTCGAACTTAAATCAGACACGATAACTATAATACGAGTTATGCGAACTTTTGTGAACCGTTTTTTTTTTTCACGGCGACTTTATCCGTATGGTTATCACATTAGAAATTATGGCATTGTCTTTACTAACTTGTCAATATAGTTGTTACGGATAGTCTCCTACTAGTCTTGCTAAGAGGTACCATGTTACCTATTTACTGCATTGTGGAGGTCAGCATCGCTTCATGGAAAATACTGGTACTCAACTGCATCCGGTTAGACTGAAAGCCAATACCAATGTAGTTGAAAAAAAGAGAGAAAGATGATTTTTCAGTGAAGAACTGGTTTTCAGTGATGACAGACCGGTACACAAAATCCTCTCGTATAGTTCCAAAGTATCGTGTATCATGAATTGTACTATTAGTTTGGTCGTGCCATTTTAGTCAAAAAGTAATGAACAATAAATTCATTTGATAGACACTGTCGCTGTAAATTATTTCTTGTTTAGTGATTTTCATCGAGTTATAAAAGTGTATGACTTTTATTGGGATAATAATAATAAATAACGATATGCTTACTGCATATCGAATGCATCACCCACGGTCGTTGGTAATGAGACTGTATATCCCACGAAAGTGTGGAGGTCAAGGCTTCTTACATGCTAAGACTCTCCACAATCGCGAGATATGCAGTCTCAGGGATTATTTCCTAGCTGTCGATGTGGGTATGCATCGAGATGTAGCGGCGGTGGACAAGGGACTCACCCCGCTCTCTTTGGCTAAAGAGAACTGGCGCAAACCTGCAGTGCTTGACACTAACGATCGCAGGGCAGTATGGCAGAGCAAGGAACTTCACGGACGCATTTTCCGGGCCCTACATGGGCCCGACGTAGATCAATTAGCGTCCGTAGCCTGGCTGCGTTTCGGTGATCTCTTTGGAGAAACCGAAGGTATTGTCTGTGCAATTATGGACGAAGTTATCATGACGAATAACTACCGGAGATTTATTGTGAAAGACGGCATGGTTGACATATGTCGGGCATGTCACCGTCCGGGAGAATCAATTCGCCACATTATCTCTGGTTGTTCTCATCTAGCTAACGGAGAATACTTGCATAGACATAACCTTGTAGCCAGGATTATCCATCAGCAACTTGCTCTGAAATACTCTCTTGTGAACTCGGAAGTGCCGTACTACAGGTATGTGCCCGACCCAGTTCTCGATAATGGCAAAATCACATTGTACTGGGATCGGTCCATCATCACTGATAGGACTATTGTGGCCAATAAGCCTGATATAGTGGTGGTGGACCGAATCGAGAGGCGTGCAATGATTGTAGACATACCTGTCCCGCATAACGAGAACCTCGTGAAAGCCGAGAATGATAAACAAATCAAATATAGAATCTTGACTTGGCTCGTGAGGTTGTCGACATGTGGGATGTGAACTCGGCAATCATTGTACCGATAGTCGTGTCAGCCAACGGCTTAATAGCCACGAGCCTCGAACAACACCTCAGGAAGCTCTCGTTAGGCAGCTGGATCAAGGGCTTGATTCAGAAAGCAGTACTTTTGGACACGGCTCGCATTGTTAGGAGGTTCCTCTCTCTAGAGCCCTGACCGCCGGTAGCTTGGACCTTGTTCCCGATACCGGTGGGCTACTATTTTTTAAAGAAATATTTAAAAATGTAAAAAGTAAGTTTAAAAAAATGAATAAACGGAATAAATAATAATAATATCTTGGGACAACTCACCCACGGTCATCCGATCCCAAACTAGGCAGAGCCTGTGCTATGGCAACCAGACAATTGATAAACATACTTATATATTTGTAAATACATACATATTATAGACAAATTACACCCAGACGCAGAACAAATGATCATGCTCATCACACAAAGATTTGTCCTGGGTGGGATTCGAATCCACGACCTCCGGTTTAGCAGTCAGGGTCACTAACTACTTGAGGCGCTAGTGTAGTGTGAGGTCTTTGAAATGTCAAATTTTACATTACTACTGCACTGAACTTTTTTTATCGGAAATATTATTTACTTCTCGTTTTTCCATTATGATGAGTCCACGAAACACTGCGACACTATCTATGTTGTATTAAATCGCACGTTTATGGTATCATAGATGATTTTCCTTCTAACTTTGCTCATCATCATCATCATATCAGACTGTTGGACATAGGCCTCCCATATTTGGACATTTTGGGGGGTTGCCATAATCACCACGCTTGGCAGGCGGGTTGGCGATCGCAGTGTAGCTGTTGCAATGCACAGAGAATACTACTGCCCATTTTATGGTCTCAGTTGCCTCTTACGACACCCACGGGAAGTGATGGAATGGTGCTATTCTTTTACGTCCGTCATCATACAGAAGAACTTGGTTCACATGCCCGTAATTAAACTTTAATGCCAGTGGCACCACTGGTGAGCACGAAAACCGTAAAATAACAGAAAAAATATTCTTGAATAAGTAATGACGATGCCGAAAAGTACACAATCAGTTTTCTAACTGATTGTGATCTTTTTGGCATCGTCATTCTCATGTTATTATCCAAATAAACTTGAGGTCCGCGAAATATGTCTTCGTCATTACAATATGTAATGTAATTAAATTCTCTACTTTTACAATCATAGTGACTCTTAAATAAAAAATAAATAAAAAAAAATAAAAATAAATTTATTGTGTCAAATAATTGGTTTACAATTGTTGTGTTCGGAATCTTCTTTTAGACAAATAATGCCTGTAGTAGAAGACTCCGCCCCTCCCTATTTTGTATAGCGTGCTACTTAACACAATATTTTAAAATTAAAGTTAAAGTTTAGTTCAGAATACTAAATCTAGTTTAACAAAATAAGAATTTAAAAAGAGAGTATATTAAAGACTGTGTGTGTGTGTGTCTGTGTGTGTGTGTATGGGCGTGTGTGTCAGTATAAGTGGGTGTGTGTGTCTGTGTGTATGTGAATAATTCCGTACTATAACAATGCTTCTGTGTCCTCATACGTAAGTGGTTTTATCCACTTAACTAGTGTTTCTTGACAATCATATTTTATTTTCGAGTGTATATTTAGCTTTTTATTTATTCTATTATACAATTGAGCTGATCGTTTACTATATTGATTACATGCAAATTTGGTCTTAGTTGAAGGTATATCCGCTATGCTAAACTTTCTTCTTTTCGCGGTAATACCCGCATTAAAGGGCAAAGACTTGTGCTTTTTTAATACTGTTCGAACTATGAATAGCTTTCTGACAGAGAGTACATCACTGATCTGATAAAGGTCCACAGTAGGAAATCTAAGCTTTTTAAAATGCATAATCTTTAGGAGTGCGCGTTGTGCTCGTTCTAGATGGATTAATTTGGTCTTTGCTGTACCTCCCCAAACCGGAATACAGTATCCGAGCACAGATTTTACAAGTGCAAGGTAAACTTGTGTGAGTAAATTTTTTGACGGGCTTTGGTTGTTCGCTTTTACCACTGGTGCAACATGTCTTAGGGTTTTGAACAACCAACTTAACTTTCTAATTCTGGCGGTAACTTGCTCTACATGAGGGTACCAGGTTAGTCTATTATCCACTACTACACCCAAATACTTAACTTCGGTAACTTTGCGAATATTTGGGCAGTCACAATGATTGCCGTATGCACCCTTACATGAATGTATAACGATACCAAACTCATCAGTTGGTTCATTACGCTTAGAAATGCTAAAACATATAAAATTGGTTTTGGAGGTATTTAGCGTTAGGAGATTGAATTTTAGCCATTCAGCGACACGAGAGATACCTGCCTCAGCATGATCCTTGACTTCGTGCCAAGAGCTCCCATAGAAGACAACGGCTGTATCGTCGGCGTAGGAGAAAACTTTAGCATTAGGTATTATCATACTACAGAGGTCATTTATATATATTAAGAAGAGGGTTGGGCCCAAAACACTTCCCTGGGGAACTCCGAACAATACAGCCGCGTCACCACTGATATGCTGGCCAATCTTCACTCTTTGCGTCCTGTTTGAAAGGTAGTCCTTTAAAAGGTCAAGAGCTACTCCCCGAACGCCAATCTTTTCCAGTTTGTTTGCAAGAATAGAGGTAGAGACGGTATCAAACGCCTTTTTGAGGTCTAAAAAGACAGTGAGGCTCTTTTGTCCATTGTCTAGATGTTTGGTTATTAGAGAGGACAGAGCACTAACAGCATCTTCCGTAGACATATTTCTTCTGAAGCCGTATTGCGAGTCGGATAATATATTAAATTTGTTTAAATAATTTAGTAGTCTAGTATTTATTAATTTTTCAATAATTTTTGATAAAGCAGTTAAAACTGAAATTGGTCTATAATTACTGATATCGTCTCTATCTCCACCCTTGTGCACTGGCGTGATTAAGGCTTCTTAACTCTTTATGGCATAATATCACTGTATCATAGTCTACCCCTCGTTTCTATTTATTTTCTTTGATATTGAGAACAGGCAGTAGTTAAGTAGAAGCAGATATATTCAAAACTATCGTTCCTCTTTTTAACAGATTTAAAAAAAGCAGGAAGTTCTCAATTCGGTTGTATTTTTTTATGTAACAGATGATTCGTAAATAGTACAGTTATGAGGTAACAACCTCATAACTGTACTATTTACGAATCATCTGTTTAAAAATATAGACGTAAGAACTCAAACTGACGTCTTTTCCACAGACTTTTGAAAAGCTTTCGATAGAGTTGAACACGAAATATTGCTTTACAAGATTGCATTCAATGGCATAAGAGGCAATTTGCTGCGCTGGTTTCAGTCTTGTATCTGTAATCGGAATCAAACTGTTGTGAGTAATGGATACCATTCTGACACATTTCTTTTTAACAGGGGTCAGGTTTCCCCAGGGATCGATTCTTGGTCCCTTTCTGGGCCTTCACATAGATAGTCATCTGACTTGGAAACATCATATCGACACTTTGTCAAAGAAGCTTAGTCAATTTGCGTATGCTCTGTACAAACTATCAAAAACGGTTAACCGCATTAAAGTACAAATAGCTTATAATGCTTATGTGGCTTCTAGCATTAGGTACGGAATCATTTTCTGGGGCAATCTACTGACAGAGAAGTTGCTTTTAAAGCTCAGAAGAAATGCTTGCGATCGTTTACCAAATTACAATCGATTGATAGTTGTAAACCATTGTTTGAGGAACTTAATTTGCTCACTCTACCATCAATGTACATTTATGAAATGGGAGTGTTTGTTCACTCCAACTTGCATTTATTTGAAAAACTGCGCTCTCGCCGTTATCAGAATACCATTTATGTTACCTCTCAAAACACCGCATTTTTCAGCAAAAGTGTACTAGGGTATGGCCCCAAAAATATATAATAGTGTACCAGCAGCTATCAGAAACAAAGAGTGTCTGGGATCCTTTAAGAGGTCTCTGTTTAAACTATTAGATAGATGTTACTACTCCATCACTGAGTTTACTACTGATAAACAGAGGTATGTCGATTCCCACTTGCTAATTAAGCACTTTTGATTTTATTTATTGATTAAGCATGAATGTTTTTATTTGTCTAAGATTGTAATGACCTATTTACTTAACTGACATATTTTTAATTGAATTATTTGTTTAATGTAATGACATGCCATCTGAATTGGAACTGTAATTGTGATTGCTTGTTTATGTAAATTTTGTACGCCATATATTGGCAAAACATAGCGCATATATATTAGACAATGTACCATCTGTAACCATACCTATGTTCAACAAAATAAATGATTGATTGATTATTATTCTTGCTCTATATAAATGATATCGCTACTGCTGCCGAAATATGTAGTGACTTCTTGCTGTATGACCTCAAAATATTTAGGAAAAAGGTAACGATCGATAATTGTTATCTCTTACAAGATGATCTGAATAGGCTTTCAGATTATTGTAAAAAAATAAACTTGAATTAAGTGTAAATAAGTAAAGGTACATTAATTTCACTAAGAATAAAAAAAACAATTACTTTTAATTATTCGCTCTGTACTGAATAACTTATTAAAGAGACTCAGATCAGTGACTTAGGTATCTTATTAGACTGTAAACTTCACCTTAACCTACATATTGATTATAATAATAATTTAATGATTTAACTTTATTTTAGACGTACATCCATATTTTTACAAAGAAAGTGTTAGTAGGGTTGTTAGTAGTAAACACAAAAATAAAAATAACAAGGTGTTAGTAATTTGTTAGAAAACAAAAACAAGTTAAACAATATAACTAAAACTATTTCCTATTTTTGTAAGATAAGATAATTGCCAAGGCATTTCAAATGCTAGACAGATGCTAGAAACGCTAGATTTCAAGCGACCAGACACTTTCTTATATCTATTTAATTCCATAATCCGACCACAAATTGAGTATGCCTGTATGATAAAGTACAGCGTAAGTTTTTATGGTCATTGCAATTTAGATGCCACATTGTACGAAGCACATATGTATGTATATAGATTCTTTGGAAAGGTTCGATATTCTCATGCTGAAATGAAGACACATATTGCTTCAAAGTATGATGCTTCATGCATGCTCCGATTTAGTTAATAATTTATTTTATGTTGTATCCAGAACAGTTATACGGCGAGAGGCACGCATCTACCCGCTCTTTGTTACGACACCTTGTCGTATAAATAAGGGTCAACGGGCGCCTCTCCACAGAATGGTCATAATTTATAATGAACATTTTGCCGACGTAGATATTTTCACTTTGAACCGCCATAAATTTCAGAAATTTGTGATGAATAGTCTACATTCATGCAACTCATAATGTTTGCGTTTCTGTTGTTTTCTTGTTTGTTTTATTTATAGCAGGACCTCTAGCCATAAGTTAATTTAAGTTAAATTGAGGAATATACTGTAGATAGATTTGTTTTTTGTCTCTTCCAGTCGTCGTCTTATATTGTTATGATTTAAAATATTGTGTCTACACTGTACCTTTAGCCTAGTAATCTGTGGAAACGTCGTGGATTGTACTTTAGCCTACTTTTTATTTGTTGTAATATTTACGGTAACATTCATTGTACAATTGTTTGTTTTCCCAAAATAAATAAATAAATAACTCCGTCATTTGGAAACCGATTTGAAAAAATATTTTATAATATGAAAACATGTATTTTCCGATAGATCCCATGGAAATATAATATAAAATTGGTTCAGTAAATTGGTTTTTAAATCAAAACAGCTGAAAAAATTCCATATTTTGCTTTCTTGCACACCACTGTAAAGTCATTAGGTGGTGTTGTTAGGTGTAGGGTACCTTTAAAAAATAAAAATATAAAATCTTTTTGACAAAAAAATACAACCGACTTCCAAATACCAAAAACACTGACTTCTGAAATTAAAGTTATTAATACTTTTTGTTACCCCAGATTTATGAATAAATAATTTGAAGTTGAGTATCGGTCAAACTCTTCTGCAGCTTGAACCTTTCAATCTATGTCTTGAACGTAAGGAGTTACACATTCTCAACTCCAAATAATTAATTGAGAATCTGGCCCTTATTCCCAGTTTCGTTAACAACAAAGTCACAGAAATTGTTTGGGTCCATAAGTAAGTCTAAGCGCAATCGTAAAAACTATAACAGATCTGTAATAAATTTTACATCTCGATAAAACCAACAGACAAGTTCATTCTCGTTAAGAAAATTAAAACACTTTATTAAAATGGCTAAAACCTATTATGATATTGTTTAGAATCACCGATTGTCTGAATGGCTTTATTCACCCACCTCTGAAGTTTAATAGGAACTGAAACTTACTGCTTAGTTCCTACCTATCTCGATAGATGGCTCTATCTTAAAGTTGGATATTTAGTTTGCGTTAGCGCAACTTTAGTAAGTCAAAATCTACAAGCGCTTTAAATCCGATCAGAATGAAAAAATGTTTTTTTATTTAAAAACTCATTATGGCATAATTACACCATTGACTTGACCACATTCTATGAATTTTAATACAGGGATAGATGGGATCCTGGAATTTTTTGCTATAATCCATGTTAACGCGAGTGAAACGGTAGGAAAAAGGCACTCTGATATTTTTTTTTTTTATATACACCACACACACACTCATTTACCTACATACATAAAATATCTTTTAGGTTTAAAGAATATTTATTTCTCATAAGAACATGGTACAGTTCACTCTTATGAGATTTAAATTTTAACATACATTTATCGTCGTCTAATGACGAAGCATGCAGATGTAGAATAAGTAAAATTACAATAACAAGGTATGAGATCAATAGTAAACAAAGTAAAAGTGTTAGTAGTTTAAAAAAATAATACAGTTAATTTACAACATCAAAGTTGCTGATCGATCAACATCCGTAGGTAGGTCAATTATTAACCCTTTCACCATAGCTTATAGTTGAAGGTTTTTACGTTCACAGCAATACAGGTAAACCTACTTCTAAGGTGGTATGGTGGTAAGGTTTATGTTACGTAACAACCCGATCGAAGATAGTTATCATGGAGCATTTGGACTACGTACACTTCTTAATGATTCATCGTCTGCCTAGCCACGTATGAATGGTGGGAGCGGCTTCCAGATTAACTGGATGTCGGTAATTGCCTTTCAGTCGTCAACAGACCCGTTACTGGCTCTTTGAAGGCTTATTGGCATAATTGATTCCTGATTGGTCTTGAGCACCTTCATCATCATCATGTCAGCTGAAAGACGTCCTCAGATTGCTGGACAGGCCAAACCCAACTGTCGCCACAACAACTGATCCTGCGCGTCTCGCATCCATCAGCTACCCGGGACCCTCACCGGGTCTACCGGTACGCGGTCGCCACTCCAGAACTATTCGGTCCCATCGACCATCTGTTCTGCGAACAATGTCCCTGCCCACTGCCACTTCAGTTTGGCGATATATTGGACTATATCGGTAACCTTAGTTCTCGGGCAATGGAGAAGGCAATGCTCGGAGTTTCCTTGCGTGATCGAATCAGGAATGACCGCAAGAGAAACCGAGAAGACCGCCAAGGTAAAATTTCCACTACTCTATGCCCCGAATAGATTCTGTAAAATTGAATACGTCCTAAACGCGCAGTATAACAAGAAAATTTAATGTTATGACGTTTTCAAAAGAATTATAAGTTTAATGGGTCAGAAATAAATTTCTGGCTGTAACGATTTCTGCTAGAGGAAAATAAATTAATGCATATCTGTCATTTATTATTGTTTAATTACCTGTATAAAAAAGTTTACATTCACATTTACAAATCTATTGTCATGTTTCACATCACCATATAATATGTATTTAAATTATGAGCATAACTAGGTATATATGAAATAAATAATTATTATCGAGTATTCAGGCACAAATAATTAGCAATAAATTAAAGCAATTAAATAAATAAACAGTCTTAACTTACAAACTAAAATAAATAAAACTTTTAATAAAAAGTACCATCTCATCGTTTTTTAAACGATTATTATTTATACAAGAGCACCTCCATAAAGTCTATTTAATAAATTATTAAAAAAATAAAATAAAAACGGGACACATGTTCAAAAAAGGTGGGCATAAAAATATAACCAGAACGTAAATATTTTTTGTAACTTTCTCTAAATAAGTTTTTGATTGAACAAGTGTCGCGTTGATTCGATCGAGGTTTTTATGAGTACAATAAACCTACAAATTCTGTCTAGTATTTGGACGTAGGGTTTGAATGATAACAGTAGTTGATGATAGGCACTGAGTCGGTAAAAATCATTCAACAGTCATGGCTTTTCAAAGTATCACCCAGCTTCTCGAACGAAAATTCTTGCAAAATTCATGTAAAATATTAAGTTAAGATAAGTGCATACTTTTGTGATTGGGTAAATTAATAATTGTATCAACAGCCAATCACATCACTTGATATGTGAATTTTAATGACATATTAAATTTTTAATTGCGTTCCAGAAACCGTGTGTGCGACAGTAAAGTTCCACTCCCTTGGCAGTTCAAACGAAGTTGTCATTCAATATTTACGATCAAATGCATAATAAAATACTAACTCGTAAGTAAGTCTATTTGTTTTTACGCCTAAATTGCTGAACCTACTCTGATGAATATTAGTGCAGCGATAAATGTGAACCTGGAGGCGGTTAAAGGCAATGTTTTTTGCGAAAATTCTATTTAAATAAGAGTGTAGCCGCGGGCAAAAACTAGTACCACAATAAACCCAATTTATTGAAAGCCCCTTGACACGATAACTTGTGTGACTCTCGA
Organism: Mamestra brassicae; assembly: GCA_905163435.1. Taxonomy (NCBI): domain Eukaryota; kingdom Metazoa; phylum Arthropoda; class Insecta; order Lepidoptera; family Noctuidae; genus Mamestra; species Mamestra brassicae. The sequence goes on from LR991010.1 coordinate 1,488,342, forward strand.
ATATCAAGCTTCAATATTTTAGTATCTATGCTGCATTTTGACGATTCCAATAAATACCAATCACATTCGAACTCAAGGTTGTGAATATAAAATGAGTTCTGGTTATGATAGTTTATCGAGCTTAGGACAAAGGTTATATAACGTGATTTAGTTCGGTAGATTACTTAAAACGAGAAAAAGACATTCTGGATGACTGTATTATCTACGTTTTTAAGATTCAATTTTTATTTTTCAGGCTTATTTGTCATTTGACATTGGCCTTTAAAGTGATATTTTTTTGCTCTATGAGTAAAACTTACAATAGGCAAATATGCATTATACTGTGTCGACCAAGAAAAAACGATAATTTTAATAGTCCAATAATAACCGTAACAAGAGTAACTATGGAGTTTCTTGTCCGTTCTTCTCCATAAGAATCTAGTTTTTGCGTATGGAAAACTAGAGTCACTAATATTTTAATTTCAAACTGTAAATTTCACGTTCAAAAGTGCCTTTTAATGGTCTAGTTGAAATAAATGAATTGACTTTGACTTTAAACCATATTTGTCTAAGTCAGAACTCGGCCTTAGGTCACAATATTGTCCAGATTCTGGAGCGGTATCAACAGAAAAATATGCTTACAATTTACGAATAGTCACGAACGCGCAGGAATTGCAGTTCCAAAAGCCGCGTACTAACAAATTCACCATCGTCCTCTGACCCAGTACCCATCATCAACCGCACCCCACTGTCACTCTATTCCCTCTTATAAGCGGAGTACGGGAGCTCATCATACGCCCTTCTGTCCCACCCACCACTGCTGCCTCCTGACGACCAGCCATGGCTCTCGTGTCCTCCACCACCACCGCCGCCGCCGCCGCTCTTCGCTGACATCAACTTCTTGAGCAGCATGATGCCCGAGAGTAGCAGGGCGATCTGGAATTTGAGAGAAGAGGTTTTGTTAGTACTTCGGTTTTTAAGCTTATAAAATTATTGACATGATGGAGGTGAAGAATTTTAGTCTGGAATCAATGACTTATGGGTATTAGACCTCTGTTGTTTCCGTATGTTCTACCTTTGGACTAGAAGATAAACTGCCTCATTGGTTTAGGCTTGTGTTCAAACGCCTACGAGAAAAGTAATTATTTTACTACCTAAAAATTCGAAATACCTGCCAGAATGGATAAATGCTCACCAAAAGGCGAACTCGAAAGTCTATGGTTTAAAAAAAAAAACAACCACGAAGGGGATAGTAGAGTCTGATTGCTCGCTTCGCTCGCTCACTAGGTCCTGCCACTCCCTTCTAACCTAACCTGTCCAAATCGGGGTGCCCGTAAGTCCCGAGCTCGCTCTTGCATCCAAGTTCTCCTAGTAACAGAAGTAATTCAGGAAAACAAGATTTGGTGAGCATTTATACATTTTGGTAGGCAGAAAGACTTTAAATACAAAAGAATGGTGAAGGAGCATTGCCTTTCACTTTAATTTTTTCTGCTCCTGTCTCAATTATATATTTGATACTTATTAGTATATAAATTGGTATTGAATTTATATTGTTATATCAAATTAGTATTGTTTAAAACGTTTGTACACTGACAGCCCTAAATCTATCTCCCTTCGTTCAATCCATCCAAAGATTGTCTGGAAGAGATTGCCTTGTGCGATAAGACCGCCCATTGTACACTTATTTTATGTTTGATTATCCTGTTCTTATTATGAAGTGTACAATAAAGTATAGAATAAATAAATACAACACGTACAATTATTCTGATGAGAATGTAATTATTTTGGACTTAAAACGTTGTTTTCAGGCACCTCAGTATAAAGTGGGTTTATTTTATTTGAAGTTAACATATTTTACTTGGTACGCATTTAAATTGTAGCCATTGGTTTATTGTTCACAACCTGGAATTTACACTGACGTCTTGTGAAACTCAAAGAACATCAGGCATTGAGGAATCGAAACGTTTTTTATGAACCCGTATGAATATGTAAATGAATTAAATGAGTAGAAAAATGATGGATGTAGGACCAAGTGACATAGAACTTAGCAATTTACCTTCTTTAAAGCTAAGCTAGCTCTATTAGTTGATTAATGTAGCACATTTCTACAAAATAGAGTGAAGCGATACTTCACGCCTGGACAGCTTTTAACCCTTTACAAAGCACAAGTCCGATCCTGCATGGAGTATTGCAGCCACCTATGGCATGGCTCAGCTAAATACCAACGCCGCGCTTGACTCGGTGGAACGCAGAGCTAAAAGGCTCATTGGCGACGTAAAACTGGTGGATGCCAAGCTTCACAGCTTGGCTCATCGCCGCAAGGTTGCCTGCTTGTCGGTCTTCTACAGATTGTACTTCGGGCAGAGTGTCCAGGAACTCCACGATCTCATCCCACCGGCAGAAGGGGTTCTACCATCGGACATCTAGACGCACTGCAAGTTACCATCCCTACCGTGTTGCTATTCCACCAATTCGCACTAAACGTTTCCAAACGTCTTTCATAATGCGCACAGCAAAGGAGTGGAACTCTCTGCCTGCGTCTGTGTTTCCGAACGCATACAACCCTAATCTCTTCAAAATTAGAGTGAACAGGCTTCTTCTGGGTAAGCTAGATCCATCGTCGACTCTGTCTCTGTCATCTATGACCTAGACTAGAGTCAAGAGCAAACCCATATTAAATAAAAAATAAGTGTAAAAGATAATCAATATATCATTTAAAAAAAAGGATTTCAGTAATAGGAAGCAGACCTACAATTTATTTCCGAACTTACCACTCCTATTCCTTGTAACCATTTATATTTCAAGGTGCCTTTGTTGTGCCAACACAAAATAATTGTTATGACCTGGCCGTAATCCCACACCACCACCCTCACACATCCACACACTGATCGTGTTAAAGGGGTATGCACCCCTTTGCAGTGCATAAATAACTCAATAAGGTACGCCTCGGCCGACTTACAGCGGCCTTACGGCACTTATAGGGGTTATTTGAGCCGTCATTTTGTATGCACTAGCTGTTTCTAGCAAACATTGTTGCTACTAAGAAAGTTATATATGTACATTCTGATCAAATGATTGTTCGAATGTTGACGTTTACTTTTATTTATTTATTTAAACTTCATGCACGAAGGTATAATGGCGGACTTAATGCATTAAGCTTTCTTAATCAGTCAATCAAGGGTGGTGAAGAGATAACATGGCATGCCACGGATATAAGGGTAGAAAAGAGAAAGATAAAAAAACCGTAGAATGGATTATGTGAAAAATTATGTGGACCAATAGTAACCTTTTTGAGATGTTTCCTATCTAACAGCTGAATACTAGTATTTTGCATGAAGCGACTGGCTAACCGACTGAAACCTCATGGTAAGACTGGTGAGACTTTTGGGCTTCTAAGCAGTAATGTTAGCGAAGGCGGGCCACGCGAGGGAGAGACAAGGCCTTCGCCCCAACCACCGCTACAGGAGAAGACACCCCGCTGTCCGATCATAACCAGGCCCGGGTCGATTGCACATCGTATTCCACGCGTGCCTCAAAGAGAGAGAGCCTGCCGGGGTTGCGAAAGAGTCATCGCGGCCCTGGAACGCAAAGGTCTTTAGAAGGAATACGGATGGGTTTTAGTCAGTAAGAGTCTGACACGCTATCGACAAGAAGTCATTTGATGATTCCCATCCTTAAAAAAAGACTTTTGGGCTGGACTACCCGTGACAGTTGTCACAGCACAAACGGCTTAACTTGCTTTCAAAGACAAGCAGGGGTCTCGATTTGTTTAAGATATCAAACTGAACGACGCTCGCGAAGATCGTGTTACTGTTATAATTTAGCAAGGTTTACATTTTCACCAAGTCAAGAGATTTAAAAGCCATTATCTAAGGCAGTACATGGCTAGTTTCCGCAGGTGTAAAAGTGGTCCGTTACCTATCCTGTTATAGATCACCGTTGCAACCATTTGAAAATCGTTTTCACTGCACAATCTCATCGTTGCGTGCACATACACACACACGCAACGATGAGAATGGGCACAAATTTTTCTGTTAACGTTTGCTCCATATATGGTAGTCTTTAGAAGTCTAATCCATGAAAGAAATCACAGTATATATTATATATATATTACATATTACACTAATATTATGAAGGCGAAAGTTTGTGAGTGTGTGTGTATGTTTGTTACTTCTTCACGCGCAAACGGCTGGACCGATTTAGATGAAATTTGGCACAGAGGTAAATTATGCCAGCTGCGTGACACCAGTCAGCGAAACACGACGCCGTCATTTCGTGTGCAATAGTTCAATAAGGTTTATTAATTTAGTATTGTTTAAGATTATTTTGTGTATTGTGTCTATGGGCCTCAGTAGCCTGATAATAAAATGATTATTATTTTAATATTATGCCATGAGAACATACTCCTGGGATAAATGTGTCCCATGTGTTATTCCAGACTAAAGTCTACCTCTGTGCCAAATTTCATCAAGATCTGTTCAACCGTTCTGACGTGATTGAGTAACTACATCCATCCATCAATTCATTCAATCATACAAAGCTTTGATTTTTTCATATTAGCACAGATGGCCTTTTTGCCATCAAAATACTCTAATATCATCAAATAGTTGATCGGTTTATACATTAACTCCACAATGCTACCTGACCGTCCGTCGTAGAAGCTTTAACATTGCATTATTGATGCTACTGTTTCTAGTTCGTCTAACATAAATGATTCAGTTTCAACTGAAACTTTAGCCAACAAGACGAATAGATCAACAGGAAAATTAACAACATGAAAAACTATAATAATACTGTTGTAAACTGTGGTCGTTAGAAGATAAACAAACCGGTAAAAGCGAATTAGAGTCGACCAACAAGGCCTTGATGGTTCCGTTCCTTGATAGGAGAAATATTTTTCAAGTATTTTTCTTGCGGGGCAAACCTAACCAGAAATCACTTAAGACAAGGTTTGGAAGGCTTTTGCCCAGCTATGGGACACAAATCGATGATGATTCGCCAATATTAGTCTTGATTGCCAGGTCATCATCATCTGCCTAGCCTTTTCTCAACTATATTGGGGTTGGCTTCCAGTCAAACCGGATTCAGCTGAATACCAGTATTTTACGTGGAGCGGCTGCCTACCAGACCTCCACAACCCATACATTGGATAACACGGTAGTTCTTGGCAAGACTGTCGTCAGATTTACTGGCTTCTGACAATCCGTAACGACTGACAAAGATCTATAAATGACAGCCGGGACTAACGGGTTAACGTCCTTTCCGAGGCACGGAAGAAACTTGGTGTGTGAAGATGGTCACCCATTCACAGACCAACCTTGGCAAGCGTAGCTTAACGTTGAAGATCGACCCGTGTGACTGTTATTATTAAGACACGAGCTATGACCAGGTATGACAAAGAAAATTGCATCTCAAGGGTTGCATTTTTATAATTTTGGTACGAAACCCTAAAAACCTGACCGACCATAACTAGAATTCACCAGCACATTGCATGCATGTCTCCACTATTTATTTAGTTCAAGGTACGGTAAGAATAGTCTGATATGTTTTTATAGTACACAAGTATGAAAATGAGTTATTTGAAGTATATCTTATCGTATGTAAATGAGTCTTAGTTGTTAATTTCAATGACTCAAAGTTTGACGTTGTTAAGATAGTGGTATATTTAGGTTTCGCAGTATGTCTATTTTTTGGGTTCCGTAACCGAAGGGTCCAAATGGAGCTCTATTGCTGTCACTCACGTGTCTGTCTGTCCGTCGTCTGTCACAAAGGTTTTACTGCCAAACGGTTGGAGCTACAGTCTTCAATTTTGTTACAGTATTAGCATCTTGTTGACCAAAAGCCATAAATTAACAAAAAGATATTTTTAAATGTTTAGTACCAATAAGAGTCCCTACCATACGGGTAAGGGGGCACGAAAAAATAGGTTGACCTTCCGCATCGAGTGAGGTATCGTTGTTTAGAACTTGTTGAGTGAATAAATAATGTATTTTGTGTTTTAAAAAATATTAGAAAAGAATGGAATGAGACTTGAAATAAAGTTTTTTTCACAAAAAAAAATATGATTTTTTTTTATTAACTACCTATTATTGACCTATAAACTTGAAATTTGATGATAATGTTTATTATTACATAAGTATAGTCACCAATATATTGATAAATTAGTTAGGTATTTTCTATAAAATTCCCTCATTTTTCCTATTACAACCAATTTGAACTTTCGTTTTGATACGGAACCCAACATGTGCGAAGTCCGACACGCATTTGGCCGGTTTTTTCTTTCTAAATTAGGTTATCACCTAGCAGTAGTGGCACGTGTTCAAACAGTTCAAACGTGCCAAAAGTAATGGCGCATTGGATTTCTTCTTATCTATAACGCCCCGAGGTTGAAATTATGAAATGATTATGATGCATATATGTACATATATAAGCTTTATGCCAAGTCATTTATTTTTTATTGGTAAAATATAACTTCACAGGGGTATTTAAGTTTATGAAGGGAAACTTTTCAAATAAAACCGCAGAAATACTTAAACTTCTACTAAGTACGTTATATATCCTAAGAAATAGTGCAGTGCGTATAATATTGAAACAAAAAATACTAGCCTCTTCTGTCCCCAAAACTGTCATTTTTATAAAATGTTTTTTTTTTTTTTTTTTTTTTATTTAATACGGGTTTGCTCATGACTCTAGTCTAGGTCATAGATGACAGAGACAAAGTCGACGCGTGCGAGCTTACCCAGAAGAAGTCTGTTCACTCTAATTTTGAAGAGATTAGGGTTGTATGCGTTCGGAAACACAGACGCAGGCAGAGAGTTCCACTCCTTTGCTGTGCGCATTATGAAAGACGTTTGGGATTATAATGCAACTGTGCGCATCATAATGATCTTTATACTAAAGTATTTCATTGTGATTCATAGATAAAAATAGAGTGGCACCTATGTAAGAACTATTTATAGACTTTATCATGAGGAAAATGAAAGGAAATAGAGATATATGTAGATCATGTAGATTATAATAAATTAATTAATTTTATGTGATAAAAACAATAAATACTATTTAATTGAACAGTTACTTATCTGTTAAATAATCTTATATCTTCTGATAGCGTTTCATTGACAAAATTATTTTTATTAGCTCTTCCTGTGCCTTGTTCCCATGGTCCAAGAACAGGTGAATTTTTGCAGGTTAAAATTCACTCTTCACGGTAAACTAGCTTTTAATCAGTAGGATCTACTTTATAATCGGATTTGTACTTTTTGAGTATAGTATTTATACTCCTACACACAAACAATGTGACCTCTTTAGAATATTAGTACAAATGTTATTGGATAGCAAACAAGATGGTGCGACGATGGTTCCCCTGATGGTAAGTGGTGCGATATTTGCAATACCATTAGGCATCGCCGCTGCCTTACCAAAGTAAAAAAAAAAAATATCGTTTTGAATATTGAACCCAGACATTCTAACAGTTTTGTTAGTAATGTAAAGTATCTATACATACTTTATCTACATCTCTTACCTAACTCTCCTGTCGCAGGTCTGCTGGAAGAAACGTTTATTGATATAAGCAGTGTCTTTGCACTCCTATATTTTTGTTTTTGTTCCTTTGTTTTGGAGTGTACCTACATAAATTAATAAATAGAACAAAATGTCCTTTCCTACCTAGTGAATATTAATAAATGGTATCGATCAATCGCTCGTGGTACCTAAAGATTTATTATGAAACGGATGTTCAAAAACAATAACCGAGATCGTCTCATACATGCTTAAACAATCAAGTGAGATCGACTATTCAGTAATTATTATAAGAGCAATACTACGGATAACATTAAACAATAGTTAAACCTATAAGAAATATAGAATGGAATCTATGACAAGGAAAATGAACCAGAAAAGTGTTTTGACGTAATAATCACCATGATAAGTAATGAGTTTGCTAGCAATGGTATACTATTAAGTTTCATTGATAACATGAACGCAATACTATTTTTATTACGAGGCAAAATCAATTGACATACTCATTAATAAAATATTATTTAATTTATATCAAAACTTTGACATCTCATACCACGTTTTTCGACATATTACTGACTACTGTTATAATTGTCATTTAATCAATGTATTTGTGAGCTGGTTTAATTTGACATGCCATATCCCATTCTATGTATTTATTTGTTGTGTGATTTTAAAGTGTATTCTTGTGATAATTATGGGCTATGCCTGAAATAAATTAGTTGTATTTATTATAAATCGGAGGTTTTATGGAGGAATAGGGAACGTGTTGTGAGGAATGAAAAAATTAGAGCTTGTTTAGAGTATTAATGTGGATGGATTTAGGGGTAGAAGAGCATCAAAAAGACGATGGATGAGTTGTGTGAACATTTCTAAGCAAAGCAATGAGGTTAGTCTTGAGATGGCAGCGAATAGATATATGGAAGGAGAAAACGTACTGAAAATAAATTGGAAAAAGGACAGTAAGATAATAATTGATTTATAAAAAGATTGACCTATGAAATAATGTTTTATAAGACAATAGTAAGATAGAAGCGCTCGTGACTAATTGTGGAGCTCGTGGTTAAATAATAACAGCCGCACGGGTCGATCTTCAAGGTTAAGCAACGCTTGCCGAGGTCGGTCTGTGCACGGGTCACCATCTTTAGGTATCGAGGTTCCTCCGTGCCTCGGATAACAAGTTAATCCGTTGGTCCCGGCTGTAATTTATAGATCTTTGGCAGTCTTGTCAAGGACATACCGTGTTACCAAATTAATGGGTTGTGGAGGTCAGATAGGCAGCCGGTCCACGTCAAATACTAGTATTCATCTGAATCCGGCTTGACTGGAATCCGACCCCAATAAAGTTGGGAAAAAACTAAGCAGATGATGAAGACAATAGTAAGATGGTTATAAGAGTAGAAGAGGATCGGAGATGATGGATGGAATTTTTGAAAGAGATAGATAGATATAGAGATGGAGTGATATAGAGTGAGAAAGAGATAGATATAGACATGGAGTGATAGATAATAAGATAACTTCTGTGATTACGATTCATTGAGAAGTATGGAATGGGAAGCAGCATTCTCTGTGCATTGCAACAGCTACACTGCGATCACCAACCCGCCTGCCAAGTGTGGCGAATATGACAAACTCCCCTCTTTGGGGGTGGCTTATGCCCAGCAGTAGACGTCTTTTGGCTGGTATGATAACAATGATGATTATTAAAGAAGTACATGTCAGGATGAGGGTGAAATTGAACTGAATGTTTCTAACAGAATTATTGAATATTATGATTCTCATGCAAAACACGTTTTCACGATTAAACGAAACGTCTCAAGGTTTTACAATCGTTTTTGCCGCTACAAAACCTTTGAAGCGTGCAGGTACCAGCAATATATGTAGTGATCGTGCATTATTTGTCTTTGTATATCTACGAAGAACACTACCTTTGACTTTAAAACACTACCACACAAAATATTCGCAACACTAAACCCGTTATGCAGAACTAAAAAAAGATGCACATAAATTAAGAAATGGGGACAAGGAAAACAACCAAAGCGAGTTTAAAATTAAAACCTGTCTTTCAAACGCCTAATAACAACAAATAAAAAATCACGACCAACAAATCTAAGGAAAGCTATAAAAAGTCGATTAAAAACACGCAACGGAAAGAAAATAAATAAAGAAAATACATTTACCACGTGTTTTGTAGCCGGTAGGATATACAGAAGAGTGTCTACCATCAAAATAAGTAAATCTCGAACGGCTTAAATAATACGAGTACAAGCCGCACGAGATTTACTTGTGTCGACGGTAAATTTTGGCGAGTTCAAGTTTCAGTTTTACGACTTCGATTATTTCGGCGACTTCAACTTTTAAACGTGAGCGGGTGGTGTGCCCCGCTGCAGTGAGATGACTGCCGGTTGTTGGTTTGTGTTGCTAGGGCTGGGAATCGATTTTACCCTGAAGGGGTGTTTTTATTGTTTTCGTTGGTGGGTGTTTTAGATTATTTTTTCTTTAACACTTTTTTGTCATTTATATTGAGAGCGTTTCCCTTTGAACGAAATCGTTAAGTGTTAATCTTATTGTGGCGGGTCAACTAAAATAGCTACCTAGAAATTGCATGTTACTTTTTGTCCACTTTCTATAGGTATTCATCAAATGAATGAGATAAATAATTAGAAGAACATAAATAAGAACCCCAAATTGTGTAAGGATGTAACCATGATTACAAGAAATCGTCATAGAGAAGAGAATACAAGCAGTTTAATAAAATAAATAACTAGAACCACGACGTTATTTTTGTAAAATAATTCTCTCACTTTTTTAATTCTCAAATTCCAATTTTCAAAAACTCTTCGCTTTTTTCCCGACTTTTTAGGAATTCTTCCATACCCTAGCAACACTGACTGATATTATAATGCGCGCCAAGCGAAGCAAATGGAACTAGAATGGAACACCGAAGGTCGGTGGGTGACGTATGCCTTCAGAACTTATTCAATTCCTTCATAGCACTCTACTCAAACCATTATAGACTTTATACTAGTGACCATAAGATTAACAATGTAAATAGAATGCAATTATTTCACGTGGATTTTGATACACGGGATTTTAAACTCATTGCTGAAGGATTTAAAGTTAAAAGTAAAATAGATGATATTTCAAATAGAGTTGCCGGTATAACACTTGCGTTAACTATTAAATATTTCGGCATTTTAATTGGTTTGTAATTAACGAATATTTTTTATTTTCAGTTGTTTCAGAAATGTTACAATTAAAATAAATAGAGATCCGTTTTGCATACAATATGTCATTTTTTTAACTTAGACCGATTTTGTGACCAAATATGTGGGTGTTTCAGTTCAAAGAATGCATTTTTATTTTTTTGTAACAGTACATAATATGGAACGAAATATCATATTGGTATTCCTCGTTTTGATCATGCCAATTCTGAAAAATGTTTTTTTCATATTTTTTTATTAAGTGCCTGGTCTTGATCTTCTGATGAAAATCGATAAGTATATTTTTAATTGATTTAGCTCGCTAATCAGAAGTGGTCTTTTCACTGTTAAGGGGTCTACGATCAAGAAGACGCTCAAGTATAAAAAAAACACGTCGAGCCGTCATATAGGGTAAGAAACAGACCGACTATGAAGCTAGGTTTAGCCCCTGCAGTCGCAACTTAGCCGGGTCCCTGCTAGCACAACTTAGCCGAATCAGATAATCAAATCAGCCACAATGTGATTACGGAGCTACGTTTCAAACAGTGATTCAAGTCTTGTCGTGCTCTCTATGCAACAACACCTTCACTCTTAAAGACCTTTACGAGGCAAATGCGAACGCTGTCGACGAAACCAGGTCGAAACACACTCAAAAAAGGAGCCTATAACTGTTTTCACGGTCCCATTTATCTCTATACCAAAATTCATCGAAATCGGTTCAGCGATTTAGGCGTGACAGCGTAACAAACTCACTTTCGTATTAGTAATACAAGTTATAACTATCCATACTACGAAGAAAAAGAAGCATCAGACCTTTATACCCCATCCCTAAAATATGTTAAGATATATTTTTTTTATAAAAATATCGATTCTCAGACATCGAACCGGTGACATCTCGGTACGATACTGACTGTGAATACTAAGTTACGATGTGTGACGTAACCGCTCGCTAGGTTAACCACGTGCTCACGCTTTACTGTGAGAGAACGGGGTCGTTCACCTTCATATTATTATGTCTCGGTAGTTTGTTGTCGTAGGTAAACTGAAAAATTGTATGTTTGGCAAATTTCTGGGTAATTGGGTAATTTCTGAGTAATTAAAAGTTTATAAAATGTTTAACTTTAATATCATAAAAACTAGGTACTTTTTATTATTATTTTAGTCATTGAAGTTTCTTTTTCACATTATTTGTAGACTGTTTCTATTCTACTATGCGAAAACGGTGCCCATCCCTGGTGCGCAGAGTTCGGGCTAGTTTCAATAGCATCTTGAGGGCATTCGCGCAGAGGTTCGATTGTCAGTACCTGAACCATTGCTGTATAGTTCACTTACTGAGAAATCGAAACCAGTTATGTGTGTTTAAGGTATTTTTACGTGTGTTTATTTTTGTTATTATTTTATTGTGTATTTTGTTGGTATAAATGGTATGAATGAACGTTTATTTTTATTTTATTTGTTCCATTTTTATTTCAATATTTTGTAGGTACATATGAAAAAGAGAATTTGACTTTGCTTAACTAACTTTTTACCGTCTGTATCTTAACTGTAAATTTTCTGAATTAATAAAATTATTAGGTAACTGAGTACCTACTTGGGCAAACTTAGACTATTTCCCAAATAATATTAACAGAATATGTATGTAATATATTAACAAAAAGCGCTATTTTACCTGCTGCGTCCAAGTATGACAGCAAAAAGTATAAAAAATTTAAATTATAATAATGAACCACTGAAAACAGAGCCAATTCTGAAACTTTTCCATAAAACTGATCTTACAAACTCACTGCAACTCATTATGAATTCATGAGTTGCAAAATATTCTAGACTACTTTACTGAAATATTATTTTTATTATTTTCTGAACATTATTAGACATCTGGCGGAAAGTTGTGACCAAAATGTATTGTTTTGTTTTAGCATTTTGTAATTATTCTTCTATGCCAAAATATAGATAGGTCTCTAGCAAATTTAGTCACAAAATCGTTATATTATGATGATTATAATTAGAAAATAAGAAGGTAACTGAAGGTACTGTAAAATATAAGAAAATATGGGATGTTGTTTCTATCGACAGGTTGTAGTTCTAACAGTATAACACAGGTGGCGCTATCAATATTTACTTACGGGGTAGGTTGAAGTAAACCTGAAAATCGTTTTGATTTTTCATTCTGAAACATTTATGTCAGAACCCTAATTTCATGTAAACAACTTATTTTGAAGGCGGGCCATAATATTGACTCCGAGTCAGCTGGTGGGCCAGTTGGCCTACGTAACAACAATGTTCTCGTTATACCTAGCTATTTAAATAAAACAAAACTTAAAGTAAATTGGACGTTTGTAAATGTTTTTGGGCAAAAAAAAAAAAACTATTTGACGATAACCCGACATCAAAATCAAGTTGGAAGCATGTTTTGCAGTGGGTAAGGATACTGCATTTGAATAGTTGTCATAGGCTACTTTTTATCCCGGGAAATATACGGTTTTAGAAGTTAAAACAAGTCGGTGATTATATATTTTCGTTGCTTTGCTTTGTAAAGAATAACCTAAAACTTCCTTCTTTTCAAGGCCGTGAAAAATAACTAGGAGCTTAGGAACTAAAACGATTCTAAAGCATGAAATGAATATAGATCTTCAGTAACTATGATTGTTCTTCATAAAAAGTAAATACTATTTTCAACACATTTGCTCAAAAAATTGCAGTTACGAAGCCTGTATACATTGTTCGAAAGTTAAAAATAACATTAGGACGTTGAACATTGGAACGTGCGGTAAAATAGGTACTCTCATCAAAGTACCTATTTTACCGCACTCCGCTTTGTAAAGCACCGTGCGTATTCTTTAGGTTTTTTTTGAATTACCATTAAAAATATAAGAATTTCACCAAGGAGTTTCTATTACTAGAATACTAGAATAAATACGATTGCTAGAATAAATACACTGAATGATCGAACCTCCTTGGAAGCGCTTTTGTTCAATACGTTTGTCTCATTTTAATACTAAAGAGAAATTGAGACGAAAGATGTAGTTCTAATTTATCACCACGCGCACATGGCGCCATTTGCAAATTTGCGCTATTTTCATATATGAAACGTCAAAGATTGTTGCAACTTTCCGACTGATATCTAAAAATTTGTTTCGTTACCTATAATGTACAGTTTTCTCGCAAATGTGTTGAAAAACATTGTACCTATGGTACACGTGCGGAAATTGGTTTTTACAAACTCGTGACTATGGTCATTTGTAAAAACCACTTTACCGCACTAGTATAATAAATAACTATTACGTTACACCACACACGCGAGTAAATATTTAAAAATAGTTTGGCCCAATTTCTTATCGTAGCTGATAACGAATAGGCTATTCATTGTATTATGTGAACTGCTTTTAGGGTTCCGAACGTTCGTATGAAAAATGGACCTTATACAGGATCTGTGTTTCTGTCTGTCATACCAATTTGTTCCGAATCTCCAAAAAAAACGATTTAGTTGGGTTCACAAATAGTACGTATATAGTATATAGTACCAGACGCCAGCACATCAAGTTAAAAAAATCTGTCAAATCTTAAAATGTATATATTTCTTGTGTACGTGTGTATGTCACTGAACTCCTCCTAAACGGCTGGACCGATGTTGATCAAATTTTTTGTGTGTGTTTAAGGAGATTCGAGATTGGTTTAGATTCACAATTGGACCCGGTAGGTGGCGCTGCAATCGTTTTCTATATTTTTTCGTCATACACAAAGCAAACGTTCGGACAGGACAAAGTCTGTCAGGACCGCTAGTTTCTTTAATAGATTTTCAACTTTATTTCTACAGTATTAGGTTTAAGGTTGATTGGGAAAAATTGACGGTTGCGGATAGCTTGATGTGCTGGCGTCTGTCAGTACTCCTGTGAGCCAAACACGGATGCGTAGCGTAAATAAATAATTTCTAAACATGTGGTCACTTTTGGGGGATAAACCAGAAAACTGAGCCTAAAATTTGAAAATAATACAAATTTCATGTTTAAAATTACATGAAATCCTAGAAGAAGTCTAAGGTTTCAAGGTAACATGGTATAAAACCCTTTTTCCGGAACCTTTTGTGCGTCTCACACTTGGCCGGTTTTTTTTTTTTAGTATTGCTGTATTTGCATAGTAATATTTGAGTGGCGTTTGAACCACGCATATTCCGTGATTATGTGTTGTTATCTTGAAGAAAAGAAGTGGTTGAATGGTAAGCATGAGAACTTGGGCTTGATTCCAGGGGCGGTAACTTGTCGGAATTGTGGAAGGTTGGTATTATTTTATATGATCAATAATTTCGGAAATTTCATTCTCAGGAGTTAAAATAGAAAAGTTTATGTAAATATACAAGGTGTAACAGAATAAACGCAATACCTCTTAAGAGGTCATTGTACTCATCATTATGAACAACTTTTACTATGGGACCAAACCCGAAATCACGAAAAAAAAAAACAGCTGTTCAGTACGTTATGTCGAGTTATGCGCACAGAAATGTATGGAGGAGTCGATTTTATTCCTGATTTCAGTGTATATATACAGTATTCTGTTACACGTTGTAGATTACCACTTAAAATTATATTTTTAAGCTGTTAAAGGTAGTTTTTGCCAGCTCCTTTGACTTATTCAATCTAAATTAAGGTTTTAGATTTAGTAAACGGAGGTCAAAAGCTTATAAAAATATAAATATTTAAACGAATAAAATTACATAAATAGTATTTTTGATAATCCTTATTCCTTTAGTTCGCAGAAAAACTGTCTTAGTCGTTTGTATGGAAAAGAAAAGAAAATATTTATTCGACGTCTGAATACAAAAGCAAGAAACACTTAGTATGGCTTCAAAATATTTCAAAAATAAATGAAAATAATCGTAACTTATAAAGCCCAACAAACTCGATCCATTAATCTAAATCTATCTACATGTAATCCACATCACATAGTAATCCAGCCTTGGGCCACATTTGTCTAGCCCTACGGGATATCATGACATACATTCTTCCCTCCTCAATCAATTCTCCAATGATTTCCACATGGGTACATCTAATCCCTAATAGTTCCCATATCAATCAATCGCTCGGCTTCCAGTTTAATCGGTTGCAGCTGAGCACCAGTATTTTACATGGAACTGATAGAACGAATGCCTGTCTGACTTTCACAACCCATAACACGTGATACCCATGATTGGTAAGATGTTGTTGCTTTCGGCCATCGGACAGCCGAGACCAAGGAGGAGTCTCGATGTAATGGATGGTCACCCATCCATAAACCTCGGAAAATGTTGCTTAACCTTGAAGACCACGGGCTCATCTCCATCACAAGCTATTAAAAAGAAACTGAATTACCGCCGATCTATTCAGTAATTATCACCGTCAAAGTTTAGGTGGATTTTTTTACAGAATAGCACTACCGATGACCGTAACTTCTACTAACGTTATCAACTTCCCATGTTTCCCACATGGGTTACACACACTCCCCAAAGGTTCCCACATGGGTACTTGATTCATAACAACGTAATGACTTATCATCATGCATCAGCTTTCACTGACCCGACCCGTGCTTCGTGAGTTCAAACTCGAGCCTTTAAATAGACTTTCTACGCTAAGTGATTTACTTGATCGTTTGAATTTCTTCTCTGTAACTTTAATGATTATTGCTCATCGATTTCTATCATTAATGAATTAATTAGCTTTATTGCGGCTTATCATTCATTTCCGAACTTTATTAGCTTCAAGTTTATCAATGTACTAGCTGATGCCCGCGCCTTTGCCTTCGCAGATGTCGGTTATCGCAGTACAAAATTTCAAAAATCTTTTCTAAGCTTATGTTAAAAATTTAATACAGGTTAAAATAAACATAATATGCACACAGCCAAAACTACTAAGTTCTGGCTGTGCATTGTTCATCGCGACAAACGATTTTGTAGATGATAGAATGTCACATCAATTGAAATTTGCTTTAGGGCAATACAACTAAATAATCTCAGCTTCGAATCTTCGTTACGCTTATGCATAAAGTATTAACGTTTGACATAACTAACGGTTAATGTGGGCTTTTACAGGTTAATTTCTGTCCAAACCTTTGGCAATACAAGCTGCATGTTTATGTGACGCTATAAACGATAATTTAAATACCCTACACTTCCTATAATTACCATTTCAACAAGGCCAGAATAATTACTAACATCATTAAACTTTCAATGAGTACTAGAATCTGAGTTATTGCCCTCAGTATGCCCTAATCGAGTAGAAAGCTAACAACTTGATCGCCTAGGTATTCCGGTATGAATGTGCACAAGGATGGAGTAAGAAATGGAGTGTTAATGTGTTGGGGAAATGATATGACCGACATGAAGTGGGACGTGTGTAGTGCATATAATGATGTTGTCACGACTGTCTGTCATCAATGTACGCCTAATAGATGAGGTGTCGAACTGAGTGAACGACAGGTCTGCAATGTTTTGCGTTTTTAGCTACAATTTTGTATAATTACTTACATATATGTGGGCTGCCGCGTGTCTAACTAATTGTTAAATATTACCAACTAATGATAATGATACATCGGATTAATTGTGAACTTTATTGTTTAATTGTATTTCGACTTAACTAGTAGAAAGATTATTGTATTGCCCAATTCACGAGCCGAAAACTACTACTACCTATAGTAACTAGTGTAACCTTTTTCTAGTGTCAACAGGAATTTCAATTTAAAAAATCATAATTCTTGATATTCTGACAAATTAGGATGGTTTCATTTCTACATAGAATATAAACCAGAATCGTTCTCTCCATTCTTTACATACTCTGTGGACATGGCCAAGACAGCAAATGTTCTAGATTTACATAGCTTCGACTGAATATCTTACGCTTTGATGTCTTGTTGATATGTTAATAATTTAATGTATTACAGAAATGGTGAGCAACAATGAGTTTGCAAATCAAGTAAATGAAAAGTACACAAACAACGCTTGCCGAGAGTGGTCCATGGACAGGTCTCCGTTCATACCGAGACTTCCCGTGCCACGAAAATCAAATTATCCGTTGGTCCCAGCCGTCATGTAGTTCTTTGACAGACAAGTGTAGATTAGATAGGTGCTAGAAAAATCTGACACCAGCCAAAACCCGGGTAGTGGTGATCAAATAGGCAGTCGCTTCGTCTAAAATACTAGTTAGCTGCACCTGGTTACACTAGATGCCCACCATTGTTACGAATAGGCTGAGGAGATTGATTGACTAGTGAAAACTTTATAAAGATTTCAATGAACGAACTTTAAACTTTCGCGAAACGCTGATGCTGGGTAAACGTAATCTACGCACAATAAACCACGCATAAAATATTCATTGAAATAAATTGCTATTATCTAACAGTACAACAAGTTATGGTCATTCAAAATCCGGTATTTTACGATATTTTATAGTAATCGATTGGATATACGCAGTGTAACGACAGTAAAATTTAACAACAATTATGGGAAAGTAGTAATAAACTTGATAAAGTTTCTAAACATTCGACAGTAAAAAGTAAGAGAAGAATATGCCAGAGAAAGAAAACCCCTGGAAGAATGAAAGGCTACCGGTGAAACCTTCGCCTAGCAGTAAGGCAACCCAGGATGAAAAAAAAGACCTAACATGTAGACGTCAAAGAAACATGGCGTTTAAGCTGAAGTATGAAAAGAATTTGATGATAAACATAGTATCCTATAAATTACGGACAACTAACAAACAGGTCGCAATGAATCTGAAAGAAAAATAACAATCCATAATTTCATGTTTATGGACAAATTAAGAAAGTTGATAATTTTCTTTACGACCATTTTCCGAAGTGAAGGGACCTTAAAGTCAATGCGATTATTTGAAGATATAATTACAACTATTATGGGCAAAAACTTTATATATCATGCAGCGATCAGTCGTTTAAATAAGTAGTTGAAATACTATATGCAAAAAGTATACAAGAAAAGGTTGAACGAACAAAACTAAAATTTAAAAAAAACGACACAACTCACAATTAATGGTTGCAACGTTAATGCTTGTTTTACACGAAGTTAGTGTAGTGAAGTAGTGTAGTCGTTAAAAATGTTGACTTGGCACATGAACCTAGAATAGTACACAAAGTCAAACAAGCTATTTATCTAGCTCAGCATCACAATCTAGCTATTCTAACTTGAAAAAATTGGCCATGTGGAACCCAGTACAATCCCACAACGATTCTTGCACTAGTTGTTGTTTAACAAAATGCATTCAGAATTTAACACGAGCAGTCTATAACGGTCCTAATTAACGAGCATGAAACTAATTATGCTTCCATTACCATAAAACAAGGATTTTTATATGAAGATAAATAAAATTTCCAGTAGGTCACGCATTTAGATACAGTTAGCATAGCTTTCATTAAAAGTTATGAACCAAATAATCTCAAATACATAAATTCTACTGGCTAAAAGTGTCCATTAATTTTTTTAGTTTTAACACTTTTAACCCTAAGACCTGGCAATTACAGACCATTGGTGGCCATTTAACATGGTCAATAAAGAAAATGATCTTATGTTTATCCCCGACATAGAACTTAATCAGATGGGATTTTAAACAATGATAACGAGGTAAGATTAGAAAAGTTTTCCCAAATCATTGTCACAGTGAAAGAATTTGATCAAAAAGGATCTTAAAAAATGACATTAGATTAGGGTAAAAGTATTTTATCTAGACAAACTTATCATAATTGTAGATAATTCTCTCAAAAGCATGTCCAACTCCTATTCTTAGAACGTAAGATTTTTATCTAAAATACTTGAAACAACGGCCAAAGATCAACAAAGCATGAAAGTGCCAACTGAGTGACTCGATGATGATGATGATGATAATGACGCAGGATGGCATTAGACGTGACATTTGTACTGTAATTACTTTCTACGAATGTTTGATGTGACACGTTTTGGAAGTGAGGAAATCTTTAGGTGAAAATGGGTCACTATATTAAGTTCTCTCTACTTAACTTATCCGTTAGTATACCGTGAATTATCCACAATTTACAAATATCTAAACGACGTGAAATCGTAGCTGCATCTGCTCTGAAAAACAATATGGGTGGTACGGTAAAGACTAGGATGATTAAAATGTCATAGCATAAACACTACATGGTTTTACAGTCTTAAAGCAGGCAAACCCCTTAAAATTAATATTAATGAAGGAAAAGCACAAGACATGAACATGATTCTCAGTCTACAACTTACAGCCAATGCTGAACCATAGCTTGTTTTTGCAGAACATTTTCTTTGAAAACAAAAACTATCTGACCGTCTCTAGTTTGGAAAGATGCTCGATAACAACGAACACAACACGAAACAGAAAATCATGTCAAACAATACTTCCGTGAGTGTAATCATTGAGATTTCCTCGACGATGCTCACGGTAACATCGATCGTCCCCAATGACGTTGGCATTGATTCGCGACACAGTTTACATGATATAAGAAATGACAATAATGTGAACTTAATCGATGCGATGAGTTCTTGTGGAGCAAATAGTTGTACTAGTAGTGGTGATGGATTGGATTGAGTCTCATATAGTCTCAAGCATTCTATATGACAGTATAATGAATATGGTAAAGGTCAATGAGGAAATCGGTGTTATGGAGTAGGACTTGGAAAGCATAGCAATGAATGATGGGTTAATGATAATTTAAGATCTCATGAGGATAATTATAATTGAAGTATGCATTAAGATAAATAATCTAGTATTAAGAAGACAGAACAAAAAATGGTTAGCATCATAGTTAACTATTTAACAAACGCTGGTTTTCTATCTTTCATAATTAACAGTGTTTTCTAAAACACACATGTATGTAATATGCCTGATGCAGAAAGAGTGCAATGAACAACTTGCGGTCAATTTTATCACTAAAGTTTTGTTTTAGGAAAAACTAGTGATAAACTGTTGATTCGTCACAAAACATAAATTATCCCTTATAAATTAACTGCATACAAAATATATGAAGGAACTAAACTCTAGATCGTGACTTCGATGTACCAGAAATATTTCAAAATGAAGTTCCTTTCTAACTATCGAGGAATTTTCTTGGTAGCGTCAGAAGCAAAAATTATGAATTAATGTTTTTGAAAGTAATTTATTGAAATTGAATGCTTCGGAATTATGTCAAAAGTCAAAGCATTTATTTCAAATAAACCATTATCAGGTACTTTTGAATTGTCAAAGTCAGTCCGTCTAAAACATGAAGCTATTTGCACGTTCGCAAGCGTAGATCTCTATGGAGAAGAACGTGCAAGAAACTCCACGGACACTCTTTTAAATAATTTTATGTTTACAAAAATCCTGGTTACATAAACTTTGTTGCTTCTATATATGAGAACAATGTAAAGAAAGAAAAAAAAACAATTTATAGTATGAAATATTAAAATGAGGCAGTGGCAACCAAGGGATGACCAGTCTCCACTGACGGCGCCCGTTCACGAACATGACGCGTGCATCAGCACCATTCAGCTCAACCATTTTGAAGGGAACTGAATGATCCGATACACGCGCCACCATCAGCGAGACATTGGAGTGAGCATGACACACCCTCAACTGCCCCTGCTATTTCATGTCAAACAAGGAAACTATCTATTAACATAATGGTCCAGGGTTCTCACATTTACAGAACTTGAAATAAAAATTGCTTCTAAATTATATAAAACTATGAATATCAATCTGAAAATACAGAAAAAGAAAAGTTTATTCCAAACATAATATAAGATTATGCGGAATAGTATTATTATTAGACATAAAAGAGGGTGAGCATCTCTTCCAAATATAAAACCTAACTAGTGGAACCAAGCGGCTGAGGCTGTGGAGCAGGACCGGCATTTAGCCAAGCATTTTTATCAAGGATATAATCTTCCAGTTTATAATATGCCTGTCTACATAGAGTGCGTTTTATGCATGTTTTAAATTTTTTCTCATTCAGTTCGAGAATCTCACGTGGTATTTTATTATAAAACTTAATACAATATCCCATAAAAGAAGTGTGTACTTTAGCCAATCTGAATCGGGGTTGATCTAATTTATTCCTATTTCTAGTATTAAAATTATGCCTATCACTAATCTTACTAAAAAGATGAATATTTTTCCGAACATACATAATGTTTTCGTATATGTATTGACAAGGTACCGTCATGATGTTAATATCCTTAAACAGTTCCCTTAGGGAATCGTGCCGACCAAGATGGTATATGGCTCTGATGGCTCTTTTCTGCAGAATAAATATAGACTCGATGTCTGCAGCTCGTCCCCATAATAAGATACCGTAAGACATTATACTATGAAAGTAACTAAAATAAACCAGCCTCGCGGTATCTATATCAGTAAATTGACGGATTTTTCTGACAGCATATGCTGCTGAACTTAGCCGTCCTGCAAGAGATGTTAAATGAGGACCCCATTGTAGCTTTGAGTCAAGCGTGATCCCTAGGAAAACCGTGTCTTCGACGAATTCAAGTTTCTCTTTGTCCAATACTATGTCGCAAGTATTACTTTTGACATTCGGTAAAGCAAATCTGATGCACTTAGTTTTTTTCCCATTTAATACTAAATTATTCGCAGTGAACCAATTTTGGACCTGCTGCTATTTGCTATTTGAGTCTGAAGTCAATGAAGTGTGTAAAGTCTTGTTTATTAGTGAATTGTACGCTCGTTATTTAGCTGGATGGATATATGAGCTGTGTTTTGTAAGCTACGTACAACAATCCATCCATAAATATGAAGGTATGGCATAATGATTCAGGTAGCTGTAGCTACTATAAATAATTATAAGAAGCTGACAAAAATAATAGATTTACAAAAAACAGATATAGTAATAATGAAAATTGATATTTCGCGTGACCCAAGGGCTGGTTTTTAGCTCGGACAGAGGATAAGCATTGCCTTACAATGTGGCAATGCCACCAGTCTTTTGGGCTCACTTCCAGTCGACAGCAATGCGGCCGAATTTTTTGACGCCATATTTTAGTAAGGAGTTTTATTTTCGTTTTAAGTGTATAAAGTTAGTTAAGTAATTTTTAAAACAGTTGTAAATAATGAAAATCATTTTAAAAAACAAAGTGAAAGCTGACAACCCTGCTGCTTTTTTATTTGTGAGCCATGTAACCATAAGGCAAGAAGCTTAGACAGAATGACATTATAGTAGCAATAACGAATATAAACAACTACGGGATTGATGCTTCCAAAGTGGTACCTTACATAGTACCTTACATTTCGAGTATTCGATCATCTTTATTTCTGACTGATTATGACTTAGTACAAAATCCTCTTACAACTTACATTACAACATAAACTCTTGCAGTAACTGTTTTATTGTTTACTTTATTTTTGTTTTTTTTTTTCACATTTATTGCCAAAATTCTACACCTTTTTTGCCAACATTACAGGACCGCTAACTTGCCAACCACAAATAAGTAGTAAGCTATAAGTGTAAGTAAGAGCCTGTGGCTACAATGAAGTATAATTCTCTATTCGTGTCACAAGGTCTCTGCCGCGGGATTTGATCTTTAGTTTCAAGTTTTAAATATTACAACTAACAATTGTATCTAGAATATCAGAGACATAGATTCTTGGAGAATGGGAAAAGTAGTTCAGAGAAATGCATCTAAGTTTGAAACTGGAAACAATTCATGCAACGAATATTGATTTAAAAATGTAGTGGAGTGTCTCGCCAGTTCTTCTCCATCGATTCAAACCGTGCCTATTCAACATGCATCTGTTATTTGTGAAATAAAATGTTTGGAATTTTAATGTCTACAATTAGAATAAAAGAAGAAAGTTAAGATAAATTGATAGTCAATGATATCACATAGAGTGCAATCACAGATACAAAAAATAGTAATCTCTGATGCAAAACACCAACAACATAATTTTGAATATCAGACGTTGCTGAAGCACGTTTGCAACTTCATAAAATCTGATAAAAATTTACGGTAGGACGGATATAGTTGATATTAAAGAAGTTGAAGAGAAACTGTTCGAACCTGCAAGTAACTTTGAGATCACTAAATGTTAAAAGTTGTTATAACAAAGAAAGTTTTATACTAAATAAAGATCTAAGCCAATCTTTGAAGGCACGATACAGAAGTAGCTTAAAAGTAAAATAAGTAACAATTATAATTAGTGCGGAATTTCAAAGTCAAGATGAGATTAATAATAGACAAAGAAAATTAAAAGTATAACTAGAACGAGGGAACATTTTTCATTGAAGCGAATGCTTAACTCATTCAAAAGAATTTATCAATAGAAGTTAAAACACGGAATTAAAATAATTTCTTTTGAACTGATGTCATCTTATAATTATTAGTGGAATGAGCAGAACTTTGTACAGTTATAAGTAGAGTTAAATACATAAGATTAAAACAATAGTTTTCGTAACGATCTGCTTTTAAAGCTCGATCCAAAGGTGACATAAAAAACTCATTTAGAAATCATATGCCCCTAAGTGCGTTATGAAAGCCTTGGTATCATACCTACATATAACAGATTTGTTTGAGTCTATTATAGTTTTACCTGCTTAAACACCAAAAGTGGCTACAACATTTTGTTCAATAACAACTACAAAGACTGCAGAAATAATAAAAAGGAATGGTAGAACGTCTCGAATGTCAACATTGTCATGCGTAGATCTGTTTCAATCTACAACTGTAAGCTTGGTGTGTATCAGTCGTACTATTGTGCCAAAATATGAATCACCAGCAAAATAAGAAGACGTTCTATTCACGCCCCCTTTTCAAGGGCTTAAACTTAATCCTCATTGACTAAAGAATGTAGGCCACAGCACAATTACCGACAACCTATTCTCACATGATGATCATACACCATTCCGTTCCCACGACACTAAGCGACAATAGGGTGGGAAAAGAAACGATTACTTCTAATTATCCGTTTTCTCTACTTGTATTGATGCTGCAAAAACACTTGGTGATACGCAAAATAGGAAGTGAAGTGAATTAGTGTGTATGGAGAGTATTGAAAGTTGGAACGCTTTGTCCCATAGTTAAATGCGTGGTGTATAGCAATAACTTTTCCGTTGAGCTTGTTAATTATGATGCAGAATGGCAGGAAATTTATCACAGGTGAAAAGTAAGTAAATAATATGGGATAATGTATCGAAACTTTTCTTTCGAAAAAAGGGGCGAGTTTTTTCAGATGTCTAGCCAAGAAATGACTGACTAAAAATGAATAGTGAACTACGTCTTTCATCAACGTAAATGGTAGCTGACCACACAATCTATTCAGATTGCGGTTTGAATAATGTAGCAATGTCACTAACACAATAGAACAGTTTACTTGACCGTCAAAAGTTCTTCCGTTCTTATTCATGGAAACGTTTATTTTAATACTAACCCTATATTCTGAGAAACAGAGCGTAGCAATTAGTGCCCTTGACGTTTGGATACGTTAATAATTAAAATCCCATCCAACATTTGAATAAACCATCAATAGATTTGTTTTAATTCATACAAGAAAGCGGAACGAATCTAAGAAAGAGAATATAAAAAAAATCACTATCATTGAAGCCATTTAGCACGATTCTCATGTTAATAAAACACATGAATATTTCAAAATACGTGCCTACTGCAAAATAATGGACTACGAGTATACTGATTTAATTGCCCATATACGCTTAATTGTTAAAAAACTTTCATCTACATATGATGCATACGTATCTAATAGTGAATAATTACTTGTCATTAAGAGAAGACAATGTCTCTAAATAGTGCTCGCGTATCTACAATCAACAATTACGTGATATATCTACAAGTAAGCGGGAGTAATGAATTAGCATCATCGCTAATTCAAATGGATACGCTAATGGAATATAACATAAAGCAGATCTGTATGAGGTATAGATTGAAGATATAAATTCATACTCGTTTGAAACATTATACAATGGTTGATTTCGCCATTCAATTGATTTCCTCCAAACATAAACATACGAATTTTGAACTAAAAACTGCCTTAACCTAAAGAGGCAGCAATAATTAAAAAGAACATTGACACATTTATCAATACCAATTGAAGCTTAACTTCTAAGTTTTAACTTCTGTCAAGCTTCAACTTGACAGTTCAAGACAAAATTTATAGTCAACCTACACGACTTTCTTTACCATACAGGTTGTTCAAATGTTTGCCAATCATGAAGTTTTTGCCGGTTCTTTATAGGAACGTTTTTTGACGTTTTATTAGTGATCATGTAGTCCCATTTGAATTTTGAAAAAACAACAATAATAGTATTATCATTGGTACCTTTGACACTATGAGCGCCTTCCCCGCCAGCACGAACAGGCCAGCTATTGCCAGCGGGATCATGGCCGCCATCTTCATTGCTGCTCCCATCATCATCATGCCCATCATCTTCTTCATCTTTCCTCGTCCTGGAATTAGTTTGGTTGGCTATAAGTATATTGAAGGATTGATTAAAGTGCTTGATATAGACTGCTCCGTCGGTCAGTCAGAGGACAGTAGGTAAATCTGTCACAAAACTGTTTTTCACGTTTCCTACTTTTTGGATTATGGAGATCAGATAGGCAGATTCTGAAATCAGATACTCAGCTGCATATGGATCGACTAGAAGCCGACCCTAACTTAAAATAATGAGTGATATTGACACCCCCAGTTTCTCTGTAAGGCAGTTAGAACTTGAACTTGAACTAAGTGTCAAATGTCAAGGTCTGTTGAACGTGGAATCTCCACTATAATGTGTATTACATCAATGTTTCACTGACGACATATCAATAAGTGGAAAAATGTCCATGGTCTACGACTCGAACGCTTGAGACCTAAACCTGAATAGAAAGGACTATGTTTTGAATTATTAATAATCCTAAACATAGTTGATGAAAATGCTACAAAAAAAACACTCATCTTTCATCAATTGACGTTTCGTGAAACATGACTTAGACTCTGAATGAATCACTTCCTAGTTGCAACCCTGGAAAGAATGGCATGAACATAAGTCTTGTATAGGTAATAATTTAAGTAAATCACGCAACTTAGCATCAAGGAAAGCGCTGCATTTCTAACATTTCAACTACTAATTAGCGAAGTGGATTTCCTGATTAATTTAATTTGAGCTCGCACTTTCTTGTTGTGTTTAAAGTGCACTTCCTCCTTTATATAATATTGATTGATTTATGATTGTATAAAAAGATAATGCTGTTCGTTTCTCCTGAAAATATTGACTCGAACTAATCGTGCAGTGTCTGGTGATTGATTGTTGGACATGCAAAATTCTGTTTTATTTTCGAGGAACTTTTCGCTAATCTTTGGTAGGAGATATAAACAACTTTGAAGAGACTGAAAAACTGTTGAATTACTGATTCACGTGATGCGACTTACGATTGAATAATTGATCCATGTCGTGTCAAACTTCAATAAAAAAAACATCATAAAATCAAGTCTACAATCACAAATGAATGAAGACGCTCTCATTTTCATTTCATTAAAATCTAACAATGAAAGGTCAGCAATTGTACACTAAAGAAAAGTAAATGGACATCACGCGGAAAAAGAAAGTAAACGAGAAAATAAAGATAAAGAAAATCGTGGTGATTACTATAATCGTCTAGACTATAGAGGTTATTAAACAATTGCTAGATTGCTGGCTGGTATACGAGAGAGTGCAGTAAAATGTGTAATAAAATAAACAAACAAAACAAAACTTTTTTAAATGGTGACTTTTGAGATTTATCACACATTTTTCCAAATTAGAAAGACTGTCAAATAAAGAGGTATTTTGTAATGAATCTAGGAAATTTACACGAGTAGAGCGAGAGTATCGTCATGTGCTATAAATTTTGTTTGTTCAAGTTTAGCACTATCTAATTTCTTTCAAAGTTTTACATTATCTCTCTCTCTTACATTTAGTGAAACATGCTATTTCTGCACTTGTTGACTGGGAATCATCTTTAAATTAATTCATAATAAGAATAATTGATTATTCGAACAGATAAACTCATGGTTGATCATTTTTTTATTGCTTGAATGAACTGTGTCATATTTGTCAGCATAGACCTATCTTAATACCAACATAAAGCTTCGAACACAAAGATCATAACTGTTATTAGAAATCAGTCCACACCGGTTGACAACTAACCATATAGTTTACAACAATCACCACACATTTCCAGTATGAGCAGCTATAATGGGGATCGTGTATTGAACGATGGTGATTTAATATAATGCGATGGCAACGTTTTGTTGAAGAAAGAGGTAACTTTTGAAAGCTTCTGCTTATTATATTCGAATTGATGTTTTATGTTTTAATGTGGCTTTAGTACAACAAAGGACTTAACGACACTGAAAACTAACACCAAATCAAAAGATAGTCTGATGTCACTTTTACCTTAGCATTTATAGTTTTTCGGTCTAAGCTCAAAGCATATAATTTTACTAAGAAATCATCAGTAAGAATGACTAGTAAATTATGATAAATGAGATGATCCGTCACAATATTGTCCGGTATGATTGGTGAAACGGAATATATCGAAGCATTTCCTGTTATTTGTGTTGATTTGACCCTTTCTAATGTTGATTCAGAAATGCATATTTTGCAACGCCTTTTTCATCAGCTACTCTATTAAGAATGGCTCGAACAGGTTCTGCTTTTGCAAACTAATCTGATAGACTAATTTTGGTATCTGAAGTGCCCAAAAAACACTTCACACTTAAAATATGAGGGGTGATGATTTGTTTTATAAGGTAGTCATTCAAAAATTATCGAATCTTTTAAAATTTCCTAATCAACATGAAACATCAACAAATATTTAGAAACTACCATTGAAAGCAATATTATGGCTACAAGCTTATTCTAGCGTAAGCTTGCGAAAATAATAAAAAACATAAATATTCTTCACAGTCATCCATCACTAATAATGTGTTATCTTTCTTCAGATATTATTCTTAAGATTAGTCTGAAGATTTAAGATTTTCTCAAGCCAGCTTGTTAAGCACAAGAAACACGTAAAGGGTCAAAGGAAAAGTTATAAAAGGCAAACTGGAAACGTTATTTATTATCTCTCGTTACGCCTTTATACAAATGTATGTATCTAGTATGCATAGTAATAGTTTTCTTGCATGACCCTTTATAATATTGTAGTTTATGAATGTAACCTAATAGTATTTTTACCCTCTTGATAGAGTTTATGCTATTTGGCTTATCTTGTAGTTGTTCATTGATTATTTTGTTGCATTTACACGACAATATTAACGACTACGTAAGGCTCAATTTTTCAGAAACTACCGTAATGTACACTTATTTTATTTAGTTTTTCATGCTATTAGGAAGTCAAACTTTGAAAGCTTCTTAGGCTATTTGGCCACTTTGAAATTCAAATAAAAATGCTACTCTATCCGATCTGCTTGTCTATTATTGTGCATAGCTCGATGATTTGATACGTACGACCAAGATTAAAGGTCAATAAGTAGCAAACGTCTCAGACATTTCCAAGTAAATCTCTGTCTGAACTGATATTGCTTGATGGTTTTATAAACGTTATTATTATGAGTCATCTGTTTTCATATTTTCTACTAAGTTAAATCATTAGTGCTTGAAAAGTAGTAAAGTTCCGAGTTGCAGTTCGATTAGAGTTTGGAGCGTTAATTATACGTGAAAATGTCGAGAGTTCAAACATTTGATTGACAGTCGGACACAGCATATTCTAAGCTTGTAATATAAAATAACGATATATTAGGGTCATGCCAATAGGGATGATGAAGTTACCATACAAGCAAGACTGGGATAAAAGCTAGTACAGAATGAACATGTTATACCAGACGTCTTCAATAATGATGCGACAGAAATATAAAGCATTTCACTATCGTTTCTAACGCAAATGGAACTCGTAGATATTGAAGATGATTATGAATATCTTTAGATGTAAACGAAGTTGACTCGTTTATATCATTCACGCGATCACATATGCCTATGACAAATATGTATGATTGAAGATATGATATATAGGTTTTGAAGGAGATAACATAAACTGTGGAAAAGAAAATTACCATAAAAGTTTTGAAGTTATAAGATAAGGTACAGCGAAAGTTATTGCAATTACATTTCAAATTGATATTGCAGGTCAGTAAGTTAGTTATAATTGCAGTATCTAAGCATTACTTGGAGACTCGGGGTCAGAGGCCATCATAGATTATTGTAAAAAATATCTTCTAGCAATGTGATTTAGAACTTATGTGGTCAATTTTAAATCTTAATATAGCTTTAAAGGCTTTCAACATTTGTTCAGAAATTTGAAGTTATTATTCAAAACGACCAAAATTGAGACGTTTTACTAGTTCCAAGTTTAATGGAGAGAGTGAGCTTTTGATACAATCTGGTTAAGCTCAAGTGAATAATTTAGCATTGTAAATCCCTTTCCACAAAGAGTGAAAATAGAAACTAGGTCAGTAGATTTATGTAGGTCAAAAAGTTGATGATCTGTCTATGTAAAAAAAAAACTTGAAACTGAAACTTTACTTTAAAATATATGAAATGGCAGATTTTTATCCAGCATAATTATTTTAGACGTCACAAATATTTTTCTTTATTAAATTAAAAATACACATGTTTAGCACGATTCGAACCTGTGAACTTTTGACCCTTAAACCGACATAGACCACTACCTTAAAACGAATAAATGGAATCATTATAATTACCTTCCTCAACTCCTTTATTCAGATCTTCACCAGAAACCTTCGGCAACGATAGCTGCACTGTCCTAGAATTTGCGAACGCTGCAATCCGATCCCACAGCATCTCCGTCAATGCTTCATCTTTGCCCAGATTCCTTGGTAGCACTGCATCAATATCATTCTCATTGATAGCTGGTAGATTACTCCCAGGTGCCTTGACTACATCCACTCCATCGACTAAGGGAATGACTTCCATCCTGGCTGCCCGATCGAAAAACAAAATAGCTTTTTTCTTCAAACAAGGAACGAATCCATTTGAATTTTGGCAGTCTTCATATACTCGGCTGAAGTATCGTAATCCAAGTTCATCTCTGGCTAAGCTTAGAGTAAAGAATAGAGATAGTAATAACACTTTTTGGTACATTTTGTTTGATGTTGGTCGCACGGTAGAGGGAATATGACTGTGGTTGGATGGGCTTCGGCGCGCAATTTATATGCCATGTTACGGGGGCATTTGAGAGGCTAGGTTGAGCGGCTTAGATTTTTGTTAAATGGGGCAAAGTTTGGTGTAGGGATGGTTTTAAGGGTAGGGTGTAAATTCAAGGACCTTTTTTAGCTTTGTGTGAAATTAGATGATTAACTTTTGTTTGCAAGTAATTAATTGTTCTAAATAAAAATAAATATTATTTATATCAAGTTTTGGATGTCTCAAAATTATAAAAGTGCTTTTGATAAATTTTCATACCTTATCTTGTCTTTAACTTCATTTTCATCAGCAATTGCTCAGTTCCCATTTAACACAATTTGCTGGGCAAGATTCAACCTTGAACCTTGTGCAAGATACAGGCATTGCCCTCATTAAGAAGTTGTTTCTCTGTAAAAAGCTACATCCCCTTATAATGATTTACGACTGATTGGTTAAAAATGATTAATTATTTATTGGCATTCGCTGTCAAAATGAAAATCATATAAGGTTGAAAGTTTTGCATCCTGTACTTACAGGCTGGCTTTGAAATTTATGACTACTGAACGGCTTATTGATGCTGCTTAATCTAGCTAAATTAACTCTGAGCTTCATGTAGGTTTTTTGCTTTTTCGTTTTTGCATATTCTTTGCTAAGTCTTTATGGGGAATTAATAAATAAAAATCGACAGTGACAGATAGATAGACAGTCACACAAGTGACCTTACAAAGTTTCCGTTCTTTTTTTAAAACGGACGTTTGGAATCCTAGTACAGACGACAGCACATCAAGCTACACCAATCCGTCAAATTTCTTCAATAGATTTTCAACTTTATCGCTAAAGCATTAGGTTTAAGGTTTATTTATTTTATTTTTAGCCAATTGTGTCCCACTGCAGGGCAAAGGCCTCCCTTTCTTCCTTCCATTCCTCCCGGCTTTGGGCAAGTCTGGACCAATCTGGCCGATAGGCGTCACGCTCGTCCCGCCATCTTCGCCTGGGTCTAAGGTTGATTGGGAAAATTTGACTGTATGGGGAAGATTGGAGGGCTGGCGTCTGTATGCCTGATGATGATGCCATCTAGCCAATTTTGGCCACAGGGACTGCATTAGTTGACTCCATAAGTGGATTGTGAGCTGAGACCTAACGATTTATAAAAATAATAATACAATTTTACCGCAGTACAGAATAATATACCATCAAAGCATAATATATCATCTAGCTACCGCCCGCGGCTCCGCCCGCGGCTCCGCCCGCGTGAATGTCGAAAATTATCCCAAGGCAACATACTCCCGGGATAAAAAGTATTCTATGTGTTATTCCAGACTATAATCTACCTCTGTGCTAAATTTCATCAAGATCCATTTCGTAGTTTTTGCGTGAAAGAGTAACAAACATCCATCCATCCATCCTCACAAACTTTCGCATTTATAATATTAGTAGGATAACTAGTATCTTCAAATTGGTTCACACCCGTGAGATTCTATCAAATACCAGGTAAAATAAATTAAAAAAAACCAAAATAATAAGTATATCTTTTATTTCCATATTCTGCAATAGAACTGCACCAACCGGGGATTGTTCTTAGGTATTCTTTCATAGTGCATACAGGGAAAATCGTCGGTTGGTGCCCCATTCCATTTGAAATATCTAACGGGGCCTCTGCGAGTTGGCTTCAGCCCCTCGTACGCCTACCAAAGGACTAGGACCTCAAGGTCCCGAGATTGTTGACAATCTCGGGACCTTGAGGTCCTAGTCCTTACACATAAAAATAATAGTATTAATTTATTTCAGGTACTTTACAGACTATCATACATATTTATCAAAACTACAAAAATATGATGAATGTAATATTATTTATGTGCCCCTATATACCTCAAACTCTAGTCGAAAGTAAATCAATTTGCTTAACCTTTGCCCAACTTTGTTGGAGCTGTTTCCAGTGTATCCGGATGCAGCTGAATACCAGTATTTTATATAGAGCGATTACCTAACTTGCCTCCACAACCAAGTAACAGGGTAGTATGATATGCCTTGGAAATATCATCATGGCGTCAGTATTAGGCTACTCTCTATAGAGATCAAGTCGAAAGTCGCAAAAATAAAAATGTCCATGAAGAAACATTACAAATGTTACTATAACAGCTAATCCTATTGTTACTAATACTAAAAAACACATAAATAAATTAGCATAACTTTTTTTAATTACTAATATACATTCATCCGTTATTACCAAGTGGTAGACATGCTTAGCTTACGTTATGTTACGATGAAAACTATTTAGGTACGCCGCAATTTTTCTACTAAAAGGTAGAATTAGAAGCAAATTGTAGTTATAATAATTATTATTGTAACAGTTAGGCATCAAAGTATTATATACCTAAATATGAGACAATTAACATTACTGACGCAAATCGGAGACAGAAAACTGGAAGTGTCAGAAGGATATTATTTATTTTCAGCCTGTTCTATATCACTGCAGGGCAAAGACCTGCCTGTCTTCGTTACATTCCTCGTGGCTTTGTATTATGTACGTTTCCTTGAAATCCCTTCCCATTTTTAACCTGCACTATCCCACTGCTTTAGGGCAAGTGCAGTAGGATGGTGCAGGTTAAAAATAAATAATACCTATCATTGAACACTTATAAAAACGTTTTCGTGGTTTTTTCTATGTGATCACATCGCGCCAGTAGCCGAACACACACATTACTCACATACAATAACAAAATTGGTAAAATGTGAGCGCTTCAAATATCTCTATTTATCCAATCGGGGAACAAAACCGTGAAATGATGTTATGACTAATTACAATTTCTCATTCTTAAAAATTTTCTTGCTAACACTTCAACATCAACGGCTTACATTATTTAGCACTTACATGTTTGTCTTTCAAAACAAGACTCGCAAGTTTATGTTTTGACATGTTTACGGTAACGTAGTCTAGATATAAACTAACTCTTTCAGTAATTCAGTTTAGATTCTAATGTGATGTTAGTAAAAGTTAGTGAAGAGTAGTCGTTAAGTGAGCTATGGAATACTTTCACTGGTGATTTTCGAAAGATTTAACTTTTTTCGTTATGTCAGATGTATTTGCAGTGTTAATTCAGTAATGAGTCTGTTGCATGCACTGGATTCAGTAGGTAATGATATTTTTATGAAGATGAATTGTCGCAAAATATATAAACTTATT
This sequence comes from Mamestra brassicae, assembly GCA_905163435.1. NCBI lineage: Eukaryota > Metazoa > Arthropoda > Insecta > Lepidoptera > Noctuidae > Mamestra > Mamestra brassicae. The sequence continues at coordinate 1,522,350 of LR991010.1, forward strand.
GATATATTTGAAAAAAAACGAGATTATGGAACAAACTTTGTAATCAAAAATCAAAAATCAAATCTTCCGCTCTGGGTGGAGCGGAAGGGCGTGTCAGACTCTTACTGACTAAAACCCATCCGTGTTCCTTCTAAAGCCCTTTGCGTTTTGGGCATGAAATTCATTAGATTATTTTTCATGGATATTATAACAAATTACGTAAAAGAAATGAAATTACCATTCCGATATCGCATGCATACTCTAAGGAAATGGGTTACTTTAATGTTTGTTCACGATGAGCAACCTTTCACGACGCGTGAGTTACAAGTGCGAGCTGATAGCTTCACGACTGTTAGCGTGGCGGAGACAGCAGTGTCGAGGGTGAAAGTGAAGAGAATATTATGTATATATATTTTGCAACACAGCTTCGCCGACGTGATAGCAGGTAATTATCCCAAGGAAACATACCTATTCCCGGAATAAAATGGATACCCTTTGATATTCCAGGACATGGTCTACTCAAGTGTCAAGTTTCATTAAAATCCGTTTAGCTGTTGGCATGAGAACAGGTAACAAATAGAGGAACAGGCAGAGTTACATACTTTCTCAGTTATAGGTTTTACTTAAGTAATGATAAAAATTAAAAACAAAATAAAAAAAATAAGGGTGTTCCCAAAAAACGGCACAAAGGAAAGAAGTACCAGGTTATTTTGTGTCAATAAATTGACTCTATTCATGTTTACAAAAGTAAGACAACCCATAATCAATTCAGTGGGAAATAATTAATTGAAAATGCGATATGACGACCTTTGAGTGAGCGGCATCAATGCCGCCACAAGAAAAAATAACGAAGCGAAATGTTTTAAAACAAAAAGACTCCAACGCCTTTTATCCCGCCAGCAACGAACTTCGAACGAAATTCTGCGGTATCAGAGTTTTCCGTGCGATTTGAACATATACAATAGGCCAAATATCAATTAGTAGTAGCAGTTGCCCACCAGACACAATAACCGTCTGGTCGGAGGATCCTCCCTTTTCGATGAAAGTTTGTGGGACTTTATACTCTGTTCCGCATAGCCTCTATAGGAGGTCTATGCAGCAGTGGACGTCTTCGGCGTTGGATGTAATGATAATGAAGTTGACTACATTTTCATATCTATGATTTAACCAAACCTAGTTTATCACCACTACCAAACTCAGCTGTATACTTCAATAGGTCAAAGTTTATTTTTTTACTCAATACCGAGAAAATATTTACCTCAACACTTCAACAGCTTTGAACTTACGATCTTACGTCACTCAGCACGTAATCCTAGGTAACTCTCTCTTTTACGTTTATTTGTAGAAGTAATATTTGCATTTTTTTTGGACAATCATCAAATTACTCCAACCGATCTAAAAAAAAGGGCATTTGGAGAACTCACTCTTTCAAACAATTCCGCAACCGTAACAGGCACGGGTCCTAGCGGGCCCCGTCAATTACGCTGACATATCTTTGATGAACACAACGCGCCCTCCACCCGGATTTGCTCCTTATCGGACGGCGAGGTATTCATCCATCGCCGTCCACAGGTCGGTGCCTACGGTGACTGGGAATCGGCCTGCGACTCCCGACGCTCAGAGACAGCCGAGGCCAACGCCTAGACACACCTCAAAGGGACTTGTCGCCCCTTTGTGGCGTGTCCAAGTAGTAATATTTGCTGGCATCGTATTTATTGTCGAAACCAACCACCGACATAGAAATTGCAGAAATATATCACTGCTGACATTGTTACTTAATTGTTTGAAAAGTTGGTTTTTAAAGTCAAAGTCCAAATCAAAACGTTTATTTCAATTAGGCCATTAAACGGCACTTTTGAACGTCATCATTTACAGTTCAGTAAAAATAATAGAATTACATTAATAAAGTGACTCTACTGTCCATTCGGAGAGGTAGATTCTATATTCCGTAGATTAGGGTTCGGAACGAAAATTAAAAATGAAATATTACTACGAATATTATTAAACTAGCAAACGTCACGCGGTTTCACCCGCGTAGTTTCCGTTCCCGTGGGAGTACGTGGATAAAATATAGCCTATGTTACTCGCTGAATATGGCTATCCACTGCTGAAAGAATTTTCAAATCGGTTGCAGTAGTTTTTAGGTTTATTCGTTACGTACAAAAATACAAATATTTCTTCTTTATAATATTGGTATAGAAGTATAGATATAGATTAGTTAAGTATATTGGTATAGATTAAGAAAGGATGTAGCGTATGCGTCCAAGACACGTCTGTCAGCGCTGAGGTATAGACGGTTCGGCTGGATACACTAATGCGATACAGTCGTGTGTGTTCCTCTGTGCGTCTGACACAGCAAACTCGCTTTGGAATTTCTTGAACGATTCAATTGTTTGATGACGTAACTACTTTTGGGAGACAAATAAGAAACAAAAGAAAACAGAAAACAAAAAATCAAGTCTGTTGTATGGGAGTCCCCTTAAATATTTATTTTATTTTGCTGTTATATATGCAACAGAAATACATCATCTGTGAAAATTTCAACTGTCTAACTATCACGGTTCATGAGATACAGCCTGGTGACAGACGAACAGACAGAGAGATGGACGGACAGCGGAGTCTTAGTAATAGGGTCCCGTTTTACCATTGTGTACGGAATCCTAAAAAAACGTTCTCAAACAGTGCTGTGTGACACTAAAAGGGCTTATTGTGAAGATCTCAAATATGTTTTGATTCAAAGTTATTTAAGGAAATACAATGAAAATAATTTTATTGTTCCATTTCCCCAATTTTTCTCCGAAACTACTGAGCGTTAAATGATATTTATTAATTAATAGTTTAGGATGAAAATGGACAATGTTTTTGTTACCCAGGCAGCAGAAACCAACTTATACAGTGTTTGGTTAGCCTTAACAGAAAGTAGTTTAAGTATTTTATGGGTCGAGCGTCGAAGAGCATTTAAAGGGCCCGTTTTAGTGGGACAAGTTTTAAATAGTGTTTAAAACGTGCTTCAGCTCAGGTGTCGAAGGTTGCAGCCAAAGTTGGCTTGGTCTCCTCGTCATCATCATCATCTGCCTAGCCTTCTCCCAACTATATTGGGGTCGGCTACCAGTCAAACCAGATTCAGCTTAATACCAGTATTTTACGTAGAGCGGTCGCCTACCAGACCTTCACAACCCATTAACTGGGTGATACGGATACTCCTTGGCAAGACTGGTGTCAGATTTACTGGCTTCTAATAATCCGTAACGACTGCCAAAGATCTACAAATGACAGCCGGGATCAACGGCTTAACGTACTTTCCGAGGCACGGAGGAAACTCGGTATGTTAAGATGGTCACCCATCCACAGACCAACCTTGGCGAGCGTTGCTTAACCTTGATCGACTCGCGCGGCTGGTATTCTTTAGCCACGAGCTCCTCTTGGTCTCCTCGTCATTTCCACCTAAAAAGCCTACAGTTACTGATGGACAGACGCCTCCCTCAAGCGTCATCACATCGATTGATCGTGTCTGTCTTGCAACCAGTCGATTTCCGCGACAGCATGTATTTACCAGTCTATTCTGAAAACCTCTGCCAGGGTTGTGGAATTTGTTCGAAAGTCACCGCGGCCCTGGAACGCAAAGGGCATTAAAAGGAACACGGATGGGTTTTAGTCAGTAAGAGTGTGCACACCCTTCTGCTCCGCCCAGTGTGGAAGTAGGTAACGAGTAATTTGATGATTTCTTATTGTTATAAAGATAAATCGTGAAAACGTAGGTGGTGTGTGCTTTAAATGAACTTTAATTGCACTTTGCTCCTCCATGTTCACTATACCAGTGAGATTTTTAAAGAATACTACTGTGAGAATCTGGCAGGAATAAAGGGTCACTTCAAGCTCGCTTCACCCAAGTGATGTGCCCAGGTGTATTGACTGAAGTTTAATATTTTTTAAGTTTTGTTTTTACACATTAAACTCAGAAGTTGACTTTACTAAATAAACATAACAATAATGGAAGCATCATCACATCATCTTCAAATCAGTCACGCACGCCATGACATTTTTAAAGTGTTTTTGCTTTCACCTTTTTATACTTATTGTTGGTTTGTTTTGAGTGGAGTCTGTACATCAAGTACCTTTAAGTATCTATGCAAAGCCATTGCAGTAGTACCTTTGGAGTTCATGTCCTATATGACACACGCATGTGAGCATTGTTAAAGATTTAACTGTTAACTCAACAATGGTATTACTTCTCTTTTAAAGATGAGAAATCATCAAATGATTTCTTACGCTCTGAGTGGAGCGGAAGGGCGTGTCAGACTCTTACTGACTAAAACTCATGCGTGTTCCTCCAAACTCAAACTCAAATTATTTATTTCAATTAAACCATTCACAGGCACTTTTGAATTGTCAAGGTTAGTCAGTCAAAAGAGATGAAGCTATTTGCACGTTCCAAAGCGTAGATCTCTATGGAGAAGAACGTGCAAGAAACTCCACGGACACTCTTTTAAATCATTTTTGTTTGACAATGTTAAATAAAGCCCTTTGCGTTCCAGGGCCGTAGTGACCCTTTCGAACCAATTCCGCAACCCTGGCAGGCTCTGGCTCTGACGGGCTCAACAATGGTACTACTGCGATGACGAGCAATAGAGAATTTATTATGACCAAATTACGAGAAAAAAAAAAATGCAATCTGTAGCATGTTTTTTTTTCAAGCGGGTTAGTAATAGTGCCATTCCAAAGGTGGTCACCAACATTCCTTGTTGGTGACCTCTGGTTATTTATGTCGCGAATTCATTTCCCATGTGACACAAAGAAAAACCGAAGACAATAATAATATGTGATATAAAAAGCATTCTATAGATTATAACTATATTCCCTGTTATGAACTACTATGAAGTTTTCAGAGAGAAAAAGAAAATACATGAAATAAAGATGAAGTACTGGTGCATTGCCTTCTAGATCTTCATGTATGTGTATTTTTTTTTCAATTTAAATAATAATTTGTTCATTTTCACGTCCATCTGCCCTTGAGTTCTAAGCAGCAATCTTTCTCCAACCCCAATTCAATTCAATGCTAAACAACTAATTTCATTTAATTTACTTTCGTTCCTCCACGTATAATTACACATTAAGCTTAAACACTACTCATACAAAGTGAGCTTGATGAAGTTTCCACACAATAAACTTTATTTACGGCCGTCCTAAGACATGATAATAACGAGTACTTGGATCACCCACTTTCATGGGAATTATGAGGTACAGGTGGAGGTGATAGTGGATTCTAGTTGGACAATTTTTGCAATATTTTTATCTTAACTAATCTTTAAGTTACACAGTAAATTACACAGTATTTCAGATAAGAAAATCTGCATTAACCTAAACAAAACCGCGGAAAAAAAGCTAGTTTCCCACAAAACTAATTTTTGTAATCTGAAAACTAATTAGTATTACAGGGCAATAGCCCTGTAATACAAATTAGTTTTCAGATTAATGCATAATAATGCATTAGGGTCAGAAGTCCTCTTGTCAGTATATGATGAGTATTAGGGTAATTGACTGGATTTTTTTTTGCATTTACAAAACCTAAAGAACAGATAAAAAACTTAGGACTCATCAAAGTTCTAAGTTTTTTATCTGTTCTTTAGGTTTTTCACAGCTTAAAGGGTTTGTAGACTTTGAGCACTTATATGGTTTTAATTTCAACATGATACCTCCGAGCATTCCCGAGATGAAGGGAATGTATGTAACTCGGGCTGGTTTCCGCAACTCCACGACTAAGCGCGTATTTTGCGTGCAGGTGGGACAAATGTGTCATTCGATCTACCCCAGCTCCCCAAGGAAGGCCAGCAACGCCTTGGTGTTACTAACTATCTCACAATACCTGGGTTACCGAAGTACTTAGCCCTGTAATCAGCGACTACCGGGCAGCTTAGTAGCAGGTGTGCTGCTGTCTCGTCCTCCTCCATGCAGGCTTTGCAAAGTGGGCTGTCGGTGACTCCTATGACATAGAGGTGTTTATTAAAAGACCCATGGCCAGTTGTGACGGCTGTGACTGTACGCAACTGCTGTTTAGTAAGTCTTAGGGCTTTTTTCGTGTAACGGCCATCAATAGAGGGAAGTGCCTCTTTGGCCTGCCTGCACTCACTATGGTCAACCCATAGCTTGTGATGTTTATCATTAGTGCGTTTTCTTACCAGATTGCGTAGGTGACCGAAGGGGAGTGGTACAATAGGTTCAGGTCCTATCGTTGTCATACTCGACCCCCTTCTGGCGAGTTCGTCCGCTGCATCGTTGCCTCGGGATTCGCTGTGTCCTTTGATCCATTGAATGGTTACCTTGTTGTATCTACCAACCTGGTTGAGACGTTGGTGACACTCGAGAATCAGACCAGAGTTAACTGTGTGACTGTTCAGAGCTTGCAGGACGGCCATGCTGTCCGAGAGTATGCGTATTGAGTGGTCCTTAACTTCCCTGTTTATGATGGCTGAAGTCGCCAGGGAAATGCCCATGCACTCAGCTTGAAACACTGTGTTGTGGACCCCCAATGGTGTGGCTATATGAATGTTGAGATCCTCTGAGAAGATTCCCGCACCCGTGCCAGTACCTGTATTTGATCCATCGGTGAAGACCCGCAGCTCTGTGGGGCACAGCCCTTCGCAGCGGTGATCTTCATGCAATTGGATTTTGTATTTTTTATCAAAGATAAATTGCTTGGGTATCCGGTCATTGATTGCTTTTGTTATGGGGAGTTCATTGTTGAGCTCCTCGAGCAGAGCGGTGTGTTGTGTTTCTCTCTTACCCCAGAGATCCAGTGTTTTAAGACGGACTGCTGCCATCGTCGCTTCCTGTTGTATGAACAGGTGGAGCGGAGGGAGTCCCAGTATGGCTTCCAGCGCCGCAGTCGGAGTAGTCCTCATGCAGCCCGTCGTTGCCATGCAGGCTAGCCTTTGCATGCGCTGAAGTTTGTTTACGGCTGTACCTAGCTTTGTGCGGGTCCACCACACCACGGCCCCGTAGGTGATCATGGGCCGAATTATTGCGCTGTATAGCCATAGTATTATTTTGGGAGATAGGCCCCACTTCTTACCTATCATTTTCCTGCATTGCCAGAAGGTGATGCATGCCCTGTTTAGTTTGTAGTCTAGATGATTGCTCCAGTTTAACTTACTGTCTAGGATGACCCCCAGGTACTTAACCTCGTTAGATAACTGGAGTTCAGTGTTAAAGAGTTTGGGTAGGTGGTAGTGGCCTAGAACTCGCTTTTGTGTGAACATGACTAATTCAGTTTTAGTGAGGTTTACTGATAGATCAAATTCTCCGCACCAACTCTCCACGATGCGTAGTGCTTGCTGCGTTAGGTTGCAAATCGTACCAGTCACCTTCCCAGGCACAAGGATTGCGAGGTCATCTGCATAGCCTATTGTATAGTACCGATGTGCGTTGAGTTTGGTGATAAGGTCATTTATCACCAGATTCCACAGAAGAGGGGAGAGCACTCCTACCTGCGGGCAACCTCTGGCTATAGCTAAGGCCAACTGCTGCTCTTCCTCAAGTCGAACTACTCGCTTACTTAGCATATTAGTTATCCAGTCATTTAATACCTGTTCTACTCCGTGCTTGGAGAGGGCGGCACTAATGCTGGAGAAGTTTGTTTTGTCGAAGGCTCCTTCGATGTCTATGAAAGTGCCCAGACAGGAGCCTTTCTGGTAGATTATGTCCTCTATTTGGCTCACCACCAGGTGAAGAGCAGACTCTGTCGACTTACCTGAGCTGTATGCGTGTTGGTTACCATGCAGTGGTAATGTTTTTAAAACGCCATCTCGTAGTTCTCTTTCGCACAGTCTTTCCATGGTCTTTAGCAAGAAGGAGGTCAGACTGATTGGTCGATAGGATTTGGCGTTTGTATAGTCACTCTTACCTGGCTTTGGAATGAAAATGACTTTCACTTCCCTCCATCCTTTAGGCACGTATCTAAAAGCTAGGCACGCTCTAATTAAAGGCACCAGTCTTGTTGCAACAGAAGTCCCGCCCCACTGCAGTAAGGCAGGAAACACTCCATCAGGACCTGGTGCCTTGAAAGGTTGGAAGCTTCTGATGGCCCACTGGATTTTTTCCAGCGTGATCATCCTCTCTGCATAATACCAGTCAACTTCTGCTGGTGCTTGTATAACGTCTAGCCATTCGGTTACCTGCGCGAATACGCTTCCTGGGAAGTGAGTTTCTATTAGGACACGTTTCGCTTCTTCAGGTGACGTGGTCAGCGTGTTATGGGGTTTCCGGAGCGTGGCGACCTCGGGTGTGTTCTGTTGCGCCAGTATTTTCCTTACCCTGTTTGCTTGTTGGCACGATTCAATGTTACCACAGAATTTTCGCCATCCATTAGTACTTCTGGATCTGATACATTTCTTATAGCTGGATTTGGCCGCGTAGTAAGCGTCCCAGTCCTCATCTCTATATGTATTCATGGCTCTGTTTAGAGTCTTTCTTACTTTACCGCGTTTGCGCTCAAGTTCCGCGCCCCACCAGGGTTGTTTTCCCGGTGTTTCGCGCGGAAACGTTTCCGGGCACGCGGTCTGGTAGCTGTTTATCAGTGATTCGGTGAGCTGTGTTACTCTCGCGTCGATCTGTGTCGTGTCCGCAAGAGTCATCGAATCGCTTAGTGGCGCAAGTCTTGAATCAAGGCCGCGTTTGTATGCCGCTAAATCCGTATTGCGCGGATTCCGCCGAGGTTGTTTAGGTGGTATACTGACCTGGATGTCTAAGCGGATCCACCTGTGGTCTGAGCAGGAAGTCTCATCAGAGACCTGCCACCCAGTGATAATTTCTGAAGCGCCTTCCGTTGCGAGAGTGAGGTCAATAATAGTACGACTGCGTCTCGTTACGAAAGTTGGTTCAGAGCCTGTATTTAGTAGGGATAGGTTAGTTGTGAAAAGATATTCAACCAATGCCTTACCCCTTTCATTTTGCGTGTCCATCCCCCACAGCGGGTGGTGTGCATTGGCGTCGGTCCCGATGACAACCTCATCTCCGCTGCTTTCACACTGGGTGACGAGACGGACAAGGTCGTGAGGGGGCGGTTCGTCCGCCTCAGGCATATAGACCGAGGCGAAGACAATCGCAATGACTTTGACATCTCTGCAACAGAAGTCGTTTAAGAGCTGTGCTTTAAGGTTACCTGTGACATAGATACACGATCTAGGGTGATCCTGGTCCGTAGTAACAAGGAGCTTACCGTTAAGGTTGGATAGTCCTCGTATTTGGCCACCCCTAATCCACGGCTCTTGGATGAGGGCAATGGCCGTGTGTTGCACCTCCAGCCACTTCCTCAATTGAGCCGTCGCAGTCTGGCTGTGGTGGAGGTTTGCCTGCACGACTCTACAGGCCGACGAAAGGGACGCCATCGCAGGCGAGGCCCTCCTCGTCACCCTCTAGCCGCAGCCCGGCAAACATGTCGCCCTCGTCGAAGCCATCCTCCAGCAGGCCAGAAGCCGGGGACAACGTAACGTCGTCCAGCTCCCCACCCGATGAAGGGACGGCACCCACGGCGGCGGCAGGGGCAGCCGACACTGCTATTTCAGCAGGGTCAGCCACTGTTGCTTCCGGGTTGTTTGGTTGGGGGATGGTCTCCCCTGCTTCCTGCTGCTGTCCCGTAGTCGGATCCCAACCCCGAGAGACGTCGACGAACCTGCCATTCGGACCCTGGAACTTCACGTACACCGATCCCAGACCAATTGAGAGTCGGCGTTCGGAGCTCAACAGGGTCGGAACCTGGTCCTCGGGGATACCACGAACCAGCATGCCCTCTGCTTCTCGGCGTGCAGCACCACCCACCTTTTGACGTCGATCCATGGGTTCTGGTAACAGAGGGCTCGTCCAATAAAGGTCGAGTCCTCGTAGACTCCTTGGTCGTCCGGGATGGCGATGCCGCAACGCACCCGCTTCTGAATCTCCGACTGACTCTTCACGATTAACGAGGTTTTAGCCGGGAGAGCCAGGCCGGAGACTGTTTTTTTCAGCCACTCTAGCGTGTGGTCGTTTCCGCACCACAGTTTGAGGACACCTGCGAACAGCGGCTTCGCATTGAAGGTCGGCCCCGGTGTGTCCTGCATAGGGGAGCAGGCCTCCGTAATGATCTGCCTCTGTATGGCAGCCACGACCTGGTCCGATACTCCCTGGCAGATGATGCCCCTCCGGTCGCAGGTTATCGCGACGTTCAGGGACGCACTCGCAGCTTGGGCGTAGCTTTTGTTGGCAACCCGCTGGGACTGGTCAAGCCGCGGCCGCTAGTGCTCTCCACGAGCCTGATCGTTCCCGTCGGGTTGCTGTGTCGTGGTAGCCACCTCGGCCGGAACTCCTTGCTTAGTCGTGTTGACCTTGCTAGTGGCGGTACCCTGCTTGCGTTGGGAGGCCTTTCCTTTGCCTCCCCGTCTGCGTTCATGACGCCGCTCCTTGCGCGTCTGCCTTTCCCTCCTTTTACCCTGGCTAGTAGGAGCGTTTTGACCTGACGGGTCAGAACAAGAGCAATGGGCTTGTGGAGTTAAGTTTTTACCCTTCCCTTTTTTTCCTTTACGGATTGGCACCTGCCAGGCGCTTGCAAAAACGTCCTCGGTGCTGCAGACCGCTCCCGTTTGCCCGGTTGCGGTTGCCTCGTGGGATGTGGCTTGAGGAGCCACAGGAGGAGGAGGAGGGTGCTTGGGAAGGCTACTTCCGGCAGTGGTGTTAGCCATGGCCGTTTTCGCCTTGTGTTTGAAGGGATCGGTACTGGTCCCAGGCAGCGCCGATACCCTTTGCATATTAAGGGACTTTTTGGTCTTAGCTGCGGTTTTCGCCACAGCCGGACCGGCGCCCGCGCTGGAGCCTGCGGCGTTAGCTGCAGGGCCTCCAGGGGCGAGCGAAGTGCCAGGGGCACCTCGCTTGGGAGTTTTGCCAGCTTTCGCCGACTCCACTCCTACGGTTGAAGAAGTAGGCCTCAATTTGTCCATACTTGTTTGAATCTTTTATTTCATCTCCCTGGCTCCCACCCTCCATGGAGCCCGCACCTGGGAACGTCGCACTACTGTGAGTACGAACGTTAGGATTACCAGAGAGATATAGGTGCGCAAGGCTGGTTTACAGCGCGACATCGGGTGCTTGATCGGGTTGGCGCGGAAGGTCGAAAGGCCTACCCCCACGAACTGATCAACCCTCACTTACACCTTCAGCATGGCCTTTACCTACCACTTCGGCCTCCCGAGGGCGACCTCAACGGACCCCACGCACCTCGCCTGTGACCCTCTGACGGGACACTGTGGCCATTTCCCTACCCCTGGCTAGAGGGTAAGGCCACCGTTTCGCTTGAAATCCAGACCAAAGGGGGCGTGTTGCCACACGGACACATTACCACCAGTGCCGATTGGCTCAACCCCCCAGGACTCCTTCATCCCCGCTTACGGCGCTCGACTGCGCAGGTCCTAGCGCAGGTGACTCTGTTCTCCTACTCGCCATCAGCTTATTTAGTGACGGCCGAGTCCGCAACCCCGGTTGTGGTTCGGAGAGGAAAACCGCCCGGTGGTTTCAGTTACGTCTATTTCATATGGAATTAGACCAAAAACGGGGTGGCAACCTCGGGAAGGTGTATCCACCGGACTTGCCTTGAGGATCTGCACGACCGTTGCGCTCTCCCTCAAGACCACGCCTCCTTCCCATCTCTGAAGGAGACGGGAAGGCAGGCCTGCATCTATATTACCAAGCAAAGCAAAGCAAAACATGTCGTTGTACAACCGCAAAAGCATACATACAGACCCCCCCATGTACCACTATTATACATTAAGTTTAAATATATAAATAAAAGGGTAACCAAGTGACAAAAAAAAAAAAAACATTGAAACGGAGCTAAGTTCACTCGCTTCGCTCACTCACACTGGCTCCCACCATCCCATTTGAATCTAATCTATCCATGTCGGGGTGCTCTAAGTTCCCTGAGCCCTAAATTCCCAAACTTGGCAAGGCAAGCCTTTAAACGACATTGACACAAGCTATTTGCCTAACTGTTTATTAAATGCCAATTAAGATATTAAGCGTGTACAAACGTGCAGACGCATCGCAAATGCTTTCAGGAAATTTCCTTTGATTTGTGATTTGGCTGCAAGCACCTGCAAACCTACAAAAACCAAGTCAAATCAGCACACAGTTTGGTGGGGTTTGGCAAGCGTGTAGATCCGGATCAATGTTTTGAATTTCAAATTAGAAAAGAAGTTAGAAATCATTTAGGTATTTGCCAATAATGTAGGTATATAGATATGATGGTTATTTTGATGATAGTCCCGATACATTTTGCCTCACGGCATGCAAAATTATGTAATATTAAACAGACAAACATAAAAAATTTAAAAAAGTGAAGCAACATAATATCATTATTTAAACTGCTCATATTATTCAAGAATTAGGCACAATTTCAATAATTTAAATTAAAAAGGAAAAAATAAAATAAAAATATAAGTAACAAATTTCAATAAATTAAACTACAACACTGTCAACAAAACGATAACAATAATAAAAATATCCGAAAATTCAATTACAAATGTCAACAAATTAAATTAAAATTACAACAAATTCCATTACAAATGTCTCAATTCAATCACAAAGAAGCAGCACACATTAACAGAAAGTTTTGTCACTAACAAAATCATTAATTGCGTAGTAACACTTGTCCAGTAGCAGTTTTGTTAACTTTTTCTTAAAAACTATGCTATTATTTGTTTTTTATATATTAATTTAAGTAAATCGTTACTGCATTAATGAAAAGGAATCACAGGGCTTTTGTTACAAATTGTATATAAACAAAATAACACATTTCTAATTTGGGGGCTCCCGTTACCTTCTTATTTTTTTTAATTTTTAGTATTTGTTAATAGTTGTTTAAAGCAACCATAGTAACACATAAATAAAATCCCAAGGAAAACGCTTATGCGAGAAAAAAATCTGGCGTGTTTGTGAAACAAACATGCATTTATCCAAACTTTCGCATTTATAATAAGAAGTAAGATTCATAGTAGTAAGATTTTATTCTGTCAATCAGTCCACTTTAAATTTTTAAGTTTCAACCACAACTCAACACCGCCTGTGCCTGTACGCCACTATTAACTGTGCCTACAGCTATATAAGATCCGTCGCGTATATCACACGTCAGTTAGGCATCGCTCGCAAATTACACGCATATTTTAATGTATAGGTACTTAAAACGATATTATAGATTTAATAATTATGTTTTAGAGAATGTATGAAAGGTGATTGATGAAGGCAAAGTAAAGCACTTTGATTGCGTTGTCAGTCTAGTGACATGCGCCAGTTCTGGACATTTTGATTCCCAGGCTGAGTGTCGTTGGGTTTTCCAATAACGAAATGCCAATTCTACTATTTTTTAAGAAAAGTTCGCATTCGTATGTCAGTCTCAAAAATGTATGGAAATTGATGTATTTTTTGACAAATTGCGACTGAGATGTGAATGCAAAAGTTTCTTAAATAATAGTAGCATTGGCACTCTGGCCCTGGGTAAGTTCATGTGAAAAGAAAGAAAGAAATAGTTTATTCCTCACAAAAAGACGCACATTTCCGATTAGAAAAAAAAAACCTAGATTAAACAAAAAAAAAAAAAATGTTTACTGCAAAACAGCAACATTAATATTGTGGTGTATGATGTGGTTTTCTTTTGAATGCGTAGTAGGTAGTGTGATAGAATCTCTCAATATATACAATATTAAGCAATAAGTGTTTTTTTTGGGACAAATCCGCACTATTCCCTGCCACTGGAACTCCCCAGCCAGAATCAACAGTGGCGACCACGAGAAAAGACCCGAGTCAATGAAGCTCGACGAGTCCAGAAAAAAAAACTATTCAACTTTTAAGGAAAAGGGATAATCTTTACGACCGTAAATGGGGTACTCATAAGACTAAATTCGATATCATTGCATTTAGAATATAGCAGATCGATAAAATTGTAGGTCGAGTGTTTTACTTCGGCACTGAAACAAGAAAGAACAAAACACGCTGTAAGGAAAACTTCATGCGTAGTAGTTCAAACATTGAAGACTAGGTGGCGCTGTATGCAATTCTTGTTAGAACGGTTATAAATTAAACAATTTCATTTTTTTTCGTATGGAAACGGTTAATATTTTGACTTGAAAAATATTGCCTATCTTTGCCGGTGAAAATGTAAATAATATTTTTAGCAACTTTATGTAAAATGTATTTATCTACTGCTTTCTGGTAAGGAGTTCTTGACTAAGTAATAACAACTGCAATGGTCGATTTCTAAAGTTTATCAACGCTTGCCAAGGTCAGTTTTTGGATGGGTGATCGTTTTATTTTATTTTTGCCGTCTCATCAGAAACTAGGAAGTCAGACACCAGTCTTACCAAGGGGTATCGTGTCACCCAGTTTCTGGGTTGTAGATCGGAGATAGGCAGTCGCTCTATGTAAAATACTGGTACCTATCGGTTTCTGGTTCAACTAGAAGTTGACCCCGACATAAAAATGTACCTATCGTCAATCAATCAATCAAATCTTTATTTGTTAGAATATGGTATAATATAAGGTGTTACAGTATTTTTGTTTCAGCATATCCTGCCATAACCTGGCGTGCAAATATATTCGCAATAAGCGATGTCAGTAAAATTACTTAGTCTAAGTTGTAAGGTTTCGTGTAAGGTTTATTATGTAATTAGTGTATCTCAGCTAAACCACAACACTGAAATACACATCACGGTTTAAACTTACTATCCACATTCTGAAAAAACAAATTTCTTCCCCGAACTCCAGATATTTTTTTCAGCATCTACCTGGATTCGTACCTGGTACACTGCCAAAAAGCTCATCTCCTATTCCATATGACTTATCTACAATACCGACTGGCCAAATGAATATGAAACATGAAAATTTAGATGGAGCCCCACACACTCACATAAACACTCCTTATAACTAACAATTTCCTTCGCCTTTTTAACAGGTATCTCAAGCATAAGCTCAATTACAAATATCTTCTTAAAAATGATGTTAAACAAAACGGTTCAATAAAATATGATGGGATATCTTTTGAGTGTATGTACATATATGTATGTATATTTTCTTTGGCACGCTCTGTAGCCTAAATGTATTTTAGCTTGAGGGATGTCGTTAGATTGGTCTTGATTGTGAAAGTGACACTGGGTCTATAAAAATTAAAATGGCCGATTTTTGACGACATTATGTCTTCAAAATTTTTTTTCTCCCAAAATCTATGGAGTGGGGTATCAAATAAAGGGCTCAAGGAGACGATTCCAAAAATCTAACTCACTTATATATGGGAAATAAAAAATATACTTTGTCAAAAAATCCGACCACTGAAAACGACTAAAACGTTCCAAACAAGTCGCTTTTAAAGCAGTCTGATGTAGTTGGTGATATTTAATTTATTTCAATCACAGATTTGATGAGCCGGATTTTTTGACTATCAATTTTTGAAGTGAAATCTTTTTTAGGTACGTTGAGCTCTTTTTGGGTGAACAAAAATGATGGATCTCGCAATCTCGCGTCAATGTTACCGTCAACTTTTGCTTAGTTTTCACTTCTATCGGCAGTGCCTAAAGACTGCCCCGCATGTTTTTTTTTCACTTTATGCCCTACTGGAAATGGTACCTAGAACACGGCCGCAATTTACACTCCCAAAAAGCGAAACTGCCATCGCGGTCGATTACGAGTAACATTTGTGTTCGCGTGCATCCTATTATGTAATTTATTCGATAATTACTGTGATGCCGAGCGATAGGTTGTTGCTACTAATTACTGAAGATAAATCATTTGGAGACATGTTGGTTTTCTAATGATTTAACGGATTAGCATGGACGTTAGGTATTGACTGCGGGTTGATTTATTGGTTTTCATCGCTGTGGGTTTTAGTGGTTTGATTTGCATAATAATTGTTATTTTTTATCATTGTTGCCGTATTGTGTGTGTTGAATCGTTGTTTTCCTTTAAAATGGTTGTGCTGAATCGTGCCACGGTTATTTTATTAATTTATTTGCATCTCCAACAAAGAAGTGTATCTTTTGTTGGAGATAAAACAAGTTAAAACATAAACCAAATGATACAAGTGGTTCGTTTAAGTTTCGTTCTGTTATACCATAGTATTAGGACACCGCAGCACGCACATGACATATAACATGACACATATTACAATTTTATTACATTTGTTTGTGCTCATTCTTTGAAATGTTTTAACTCCTTCATCAATCAGTCCAGAATCACCCACTGGTAGAAATAGACCAGTTATTTCTTGTACTATACTTCCCAGTTCATTTTACTCATCCAGGTGTTTCCCGCAGCTTCGACTAAAAGTATTTTCAATCCAACGTACTTTTGAACAGCCATCTTTAGGATTAAACTTGCCCTCTTAACCAAATTACTTAAAGTCTCGAATTTACGACCTATAACGAATTCGCGGGGTGGATTAAAGCCGTGGTACCAAATAAGCTAGATAGATACATAGATGTGGATGCATGAAGAGGGAGAGGGAGGTCAGAGAAAAGATCGACGGATTGTATGAGGAGTGATATGAAAGAAAAGGGATTTAGTGATAGCGTGACGGCTGACAGGACAGAATGGAAGAAGAAAAAACGTGTTGCGCCGACCCCAGGTAACATGGGATAAGGGCAGGAAGATGATGAGATGCATTGATGCTTATACCTAAAACCAAGTTCAAATACTAATGCTGTTGCTAAGGTGGCCTCCTCACAATTTTAACATGGTTACTATATTGTACTCTAGTTGTTGGATTACATGCTAAGATTAGGTAAGTTTTAAGATTAGCTCAAGCTTGAAATGAATCATGCAAGTTGTGTGATTTGTTCGACAGATTAGTGATAAACTTCAATACCTATTTAATTTGTTTCCCCAATATATTGTACTTAGACATAGTAATTTTTTTAACTATCTGCTTAATCTAGTGGTATTTTTTTTGTGAGTGGCGTGCCGCAGTTCAACCTATTAGGTTGTCGACTGCTTAACCGGGCTTGCCTGTGGTGGCCTTAATATAATATTAAAGCCTTCAGCCAGGGCTTTTAAAAAACTTACAAACTAAGCGACTACACCCTGAGGGGTACGGGCCTCGGCTTAGGGCGTCGCTGAGCGGAGGACAGCTAGGGATAGGCTGGATCGAACTAGGATCTAGTGGTCTTCAACTGAGCATGCGATATTTGGTTTTATTCCAGGGTCAAGCAAAGTTATTAGGTTTTTATATCTAGAATTTCTCAGTACTAACCTTTTTTATGGATGAGAAATCATCAAATGACTTCTTCCACTCTGGGTGGAGCGGAAGGGCGTGTCAGACTCTTACTGATTAAAACCCACCCGTGTTCCTTCTAAAGCCCTTTGCGTTCCAGGGCCGCGGTGACGTTTTCGAACAAATTCCGCAACCCTGGCAGGCTCTGGCCCTAGCGGGCCCCATCTCCTATGCTGACATCTCTTTGAGGCGTACGTGGAACACAACGCGCCATCGACCCGGGCCTGGTGGTGATCGGACAGCTGACAATAGGCTCGTCCACTGTTACATAGGAATTGATCATATCTGGCGAAATGAAGAACTACTGTAGGTACACTTCCGATTTACCTTTCGCAAAAAACCTGGTGTGATGTTATATTAGGATTTTTTTAAATGAAGTTATGTAAATATACATACCTACACCATATCAACTTGAATAATATTTTGAACCTGTCTGATCAAAATAAGGTAGACCAGCAGCTATACGATAAAAGGATTAGGACTGCATCTCATTGCTCAGGTCATCATAACACTGCCGGATAGCCGATGCATTAGTAATCTCTAATCTCAAAGGACAAGATGTAAATGCTAATTAAAAAAAAAAGGTTTTATGACATAGATGAAGAAATGGTTGTCATTTGCTGGACGACATACTTATAGGGACTGTCAAGAAAATATATAACGTCTGTTCGCGCGTCCACGACGCTAGTTATATTAACTTTCCTTTGATGCCATACATTTTATCTTCACAGAGCCCTATCCGCGCGCCCTGTCTGCTTTGTATATCGAGTCCCTTAAAGTGGTCCTAATCATAATCATTTTGGGTCAAACAACATTCACGTCGTCGTCACATCTAGTGGATCTGTGCTTTTCTCATCAATTAGACCCTTGAGGCCTGACCAGGTCATCGATAAACTTTGTGTGTTTGCCTTCTAACGCCGCGACTTCCGGTATGCGGTCACCAGTCAACTGTCATTACTATTGCTAAATTCTATTTTTTTAGGCCAAGCCTTGGCCGCCAACCTTGGTAGGTGTCCGATCTGATGTTTAGTAGCCGCTTATGGATATCTGCAATACCAGTGATATCGCAATTTTTTAAAGAGTGCTCACATATTTTTTATTTTAAGCTGTCCACGCCGAAATCCTCCGTAGCCAATCCCAAAGGTAGAAAGAATAGTTTCTTTTACTTGTTAATGCTTGAGTTTGTCTATTTCTGATGGCTTAATGGAGTGTGCTAGCTACCAAGTGTCAATTAATTTCATTTAATTTGATTTACTGTTTGAATATTTTATTTTCTGTGTCATGTATTGTAAAATACTTTGCGTACTACTGTATAAATTCAAGTTTTTAAAACTTAACAGACAGATGTGTTGCTGGGGAGTTTGTTGCGCCACTTCTTCTTCCCAGCTACAACACTAGGAAGTGGTGACGGGCGGGCGTTTTCGGGGACTGTCTTTATGTAGAACTTTGACGTTCAAAAAGCGCTAGCACTCAGCCTAATTTGAATAAATGACTTTTTCATTGATTGGTTAAACAAACAATCGTATATCTATTTATTTATTTATTAAAATTTTATGCACTTGTTAAAAACACTGCACAAGGGCAAAATTAATGCTTCAGACATTTTTTACCAGTCGACCTACGTCGGTATTGTCGGTACAGTCGACCTAGGGTCTAGCTACGGTAAACTATCTGCAATCAAAGGGAAAGTGTCCCTCATGTCCCCCATCATATCTCATTATGTCGAGAAAACGGCAGGATATAGCCAATAGTTCGAATCCCACACAGATGTAGCAAAAAGAAGTAGGCCGTTGTTGAGCTAAGCTGTTCGAAGCGTAATTGAGATCGAATAAAATGGCCTACCGTTCATGCTGCAGATCTAGTAGGTTTATGGTAAATGTTATAAAAAACTAAGAATTAAACATAATCATCAAAACACTAGTTTTATCCGAAGGGACGTTTCAACTAATATAATGGGAAAGTGAAATCCGTGTTAGACAGTGATTTTACTGTAGATGAGATTTTAGACCTTAAAGGCAAAATTTAGTACACTAGTCTGACTTTTATTTCACCTTATTTTTGTTCTTCAGAGCCTTTATTTGTTACTTTAGGTGAAAAAAGGTCAAAAACGACTTCCTTCGACAAGGTGGATCAGTATGACGAAGCTTAATAACATGGAGAAATTACCCGGCCATAGAACCCCCGACAGAACGTCTTGGCGCAATAAGTCAAGAAAAGTCTGGTTCTTATTTCAGTATAAGCAAAAGTGACGTAAAAATGTTTATTAAATGTGATTAAATAATATAGTCCCGAACACTATTTGATGACCGTCACTAAAGAAGTTCTGCAGCAAAGTTTTTTGATGATGAAAATGATACTATTAATAGACTAAACAAAAAACTAATGTTTACGTGATCCATTTAATGCTCCAATGAGTTTACCATCATTAACTAGAGTCTGGTCAGTTAGATATGCAACTATGTATTGAATCCAGTCTTTCAATTGGATATCCTGAAAAATAGGATTTTCCAATAAATCCTAAACCCTAACAGTGACCTTGACTTTGACAATCCGCTTCGTCAGCATGAGATCGACGACTCACTCACACACACGAGGCGAGACCCATACAAGCGTGGACCCGACGTGCACATGCACGCCTCAGTGCACGGCCATACGATGCAACGATTGCACGCTCTAAAAGATTTATAGATAAATGTAGTTCCCGGTGAAAATAGATAAATGCCAGTGCACATTTACACAGTCCACATTTCAATAGACGCAACCGCATAAGCCGGACATCGGTCCACATTCAGGGGACACCCGCGGTTTTCCAACAAGATGCAGTGCCGCGGTATTGTCCTTTTGTGTTTTTGTGTGCTCTCCGCTTCGGCTGACACCTTCGGAGCCAGCCTGAGGCTATTGGGCAAGGTGTACGACAACTGTGAGAAGTCCCAGGAGATAGTTAAGTGCTTGAAGATCCAGGCGACAAAGTTGGCGGATAGGGCGGCGCGCATGGACACGCTGCCCATCCTCGATGGAATCTCGTTAGTGAAGCGCGCTGAAGCTGGCAGGGCTTCTCCCAATGCTCTACCTGAAGATGAGGACCTTGAATCACTACCATCGGACAAAATCGACAAATACTTGCAGCTAGCAACTACAAAGTTGATGCAGACACATCGGGTCTTCATATCTCCCATAGAGGTCGGTGAAGATGTTGGACGGTCACTAAATGAGGCTAGGAGTAAACTCAAGAAGATGATGGGCCCCATACTCGCTGGAGTGGCAATCAAAGGAGGATTCCTGATGATGGCGTTCCACGCGATAGCGCTGATTGCTGGAAAGGCTTTACTTATTGGTAAGATAGCTCTGCTGTTGTCGGCGATCATCGGTTTGAAGAAGTTGGTATCTGGAGGAGAGTCTCATGAGAAGACTACGTATGAGATCGTGAAGCATCCTCAAGTGTCTCAGAGTCATACGTACTCGTCTTCTCACTACGGCAGCGACTTCGACACCACAGGTCCTGGAGGTCACTACAGGAGGAGCGTGGAAGACGAAGCCGCTGCTCAGGATAGGGCCTACAAAGCCTATGCCAAGAAGCAGTAGGTTTTAGAAAATACAACAGGCTTACGACTCCATATTTTACAAAATTCACAACGACACGGCATTTTTTATTTGCTCTATATAAACCCGTAACTTTTGGGTCCTTTGGGCAAAGGAATAATGTTTAACCAAAAAAATGATTATTAATTATGCTTATTCAAACGACACTAGGTAGTTAATTTAATTAGTAATGTATTATTTATTCGCTAGTTTAGTCCCATGTTTATTATTATTTATTCACTGCATAATAATGATGATATAAAAGTTATAA
Organism: Mamestra brassicae; assembly: GCA_905163435.1. Taxonomy (NCBI): domain Eukaryota; kingdom Metazoa; phylum Arthropoda; class Insecta; order Lepidoptera; family Noctuidae; genus Mamestra; species Mamestra brassicae. The sequence goes on from LR991010.1 coordinate 1,543,454, forward strand.
CTTATTATGTAAATAAGATTGCGTACGCGATTTTTGTATGAGTGTATGTATGTTCAGTACATTAGTTAGATAGATTTGTTTAATCGGACGCACCAAATAATAAATAATAATGCTAATAAGTATATAATTATACAAATAATAAATGTTATTATAATCATGAATTAATCATAATTAAATTAAGACTTTTTAGGCTAGTCGACGGGTACTGTGCATTTCTGTTTTCTACGTTTGTCCAATTTTGTAAAAATAGCGGATAAGTTAAAGGAATAAGTTATTTATGTTATTTTATTTATACGGTGCTGTTTAGAATAAGTAGTTAATTTATTTATTTATCGGCAATTCTTTATATAATGACATCTTCATGTCGATCATCGGCAAGGTGGTTACGCGAGTACCTTTTATTTATTTATAAACAGAAATAATAATTGCGTACTGTATTAACCCTGTTATAATTAGGTTAATAATTTATTTAATTATAAGTTTTGCAATGATGATGAAAAATATTCTTAAAAGAAACCAACGAATGACGACTTAAAGAAAATTATAAAAACTGAATGTTTGTTTTATTTTTAGATTGATTGGGGCCAACAGGTTAAATAAATCAGTTTTGATATTTGGTACTGCTAGTTGTTATTTCACCCTGAAGATAACACAATAGATCTTATTTAACAAAATGAAAAACTATCTCATAACTTACATAATCTACAGAGTTTCACTCAAACTTAACAAGAGCTCAAGCCAAACATAACCATATATAGAAATTCTTACAGTAGCGTAGCAACAGGCGCAAAAACTGACCAAGCTAATTATATGAATTCACCGAGGAAATTATTTCCAACAATCGTTATCAAAGAATGAAGATATCATCGCGTGACATGAAACTATGAAATGCTGAGGAAAATTCTCCGGATGCTGGAAATGAAAGACAAGATAAAGATCACAAAAATGAATAAACTCGATAAAACTAGTAGGTAAGTATGATTTAACAAAATCAATGAAATAACTGATCAAAGATTTGACGATTTAGGTCTTACATAATAATATAATGAAGGAGGAACCGATTCAAATCAAAACATTAAACTGTCGATGGACTATCAATAGGTGTAGGCCTTGCAAGTTAGTGAAACATGGGTTTTATGTCACTGCTATATGGTATATATTGGAATCATTCACGAGCGTTCGCGAACCCCAAGGTAAGCATGTATATCCAAAATTACCCACAATTGTCGTGTCTAGTAATTACAGGTAAACCGATCAATATAGCAATTTAATGTTTTCTACTGTCACAGTCGACTGGGCGCTATCATTTGCATGAACATTGTCGCTAACTACAGATCGTTCGTTTTCATAAATACTGATCGTGGTGACGCCGTAAATGGTATTTCCATTTCCATCTAGATCGTATTTTCCTTGCATTTCATTAAATAAAATAGAATATATACTTTCTTGTATTTTTTGCAGTCAATAGTGTCATGCATTCAATATGATTGATTGCACAAATTCAAAAAATCTAGATTTAAAATGTATTCAACTGCTTTCAAAAATGATGGAAGTAGAAAAGGCGTTGTGGAATAAAAAGTCACAGTACACAGTTGGTACACATTTTTACACTTCTTGTATCAATTCAATAAATAGTTGTACGTTTACTTTATGATGATGATGCATTATTTTAGATACACTTCGCAGTAAACAAAAGTAGCACGACAGTATTTATTAGTCATCAAATTATATTATTATTCAGGTATTCGCGAAAAGAAAATACAGTTAGTTTTATTGTAATTGCTCTCTGCCATGCAACTGCTTATTACTTTTATTAATTTATCAGAATAATGTGGCCAATAATAGTGATGTATTGGCAGAATCTGTTTCTGTTTTAAGAAGTGCTGTTTGGTATTGAGATAAACCTAAACACACCGTTTAGTAACACGAGACACCATGGAAGATATAAAATCATCTGGATAAGCAAACTATATGCTATTAAAATGATGATGCTAGTGATTAAAAAGATGAGCTGACAATTTGCTATTTGTCATTGTTGTTCACATTTTGTTCAATTGTCGTTTAAGACAAAGTAAAAGAGAGGTAATGTATGGGATTCACTAGTAATGCCTACAAAAGTAATTGACATATTATATATAAAATAGGTAACAATATGCGCTGCCCACCGTCACTTACGGTGGGCAGCGCATATTGTTACCTATTTTCAAGCGTCGATGGGGTTGAAAGTTTGTGGACTGGGCATCGTGTTCTGAAAGTCGTGACATTGAAGGCCTTCCACAATGTCGACCGAAGTCCTGGAGATGGCCAAGGTTTATAACAAGTACCTATTTGTAAAAGTTTCTAATGCCTGATATATAATGAATTACTGACATTGGTTAAGCCAAATTTCTTTGACTTGGAGAGCACTGAGATTTAAAACAATCCAATTCATTTTGATTCAATGCTAAATGACAGGGCTCAAATCCCTGATGCCTGTTTCCGAGCAATTTATTTTATACCAGTACTCTCAGAGATCATAGCGGTCAATTTGATTGTTTGTAGGTATAGTATTTTTCACAAAATATTGACTGGTGGAGAATCCTATGTTGCTTTAAATTCAACCATGTACCACAATTGTACGTAAAAATTAAATTAATAAATAGTCATCAAGTACAAATCCAAAGAAACGGTACGTTTATTTCGTCCAAATCCGTTAGCAATACAAAAAATCTCAAATACTACAGAAAATCTTGTTCTTCTGCCAATCCAGTGCTAACTCGCTCATTAACAGCTTCACAATTAACGATGTTAGTAGTAAAAACTGTGTGTTGGTATAACGGAAGCAGCTGATAATCAATTATATTCAATCCTAGAGGCAGTTGGAGCAAGACTGGACCGCTATATAATCGTCTGCTCATATTGATGGGAAGATAAAAATGCGTTTGTAAGTAGGTACAGTGTTGAAAATTTTTAATTTTTGTGTCATCTTGCATTTTACTATGATACAAGCACCATGAAACAGTAGGCTGCAGAAAACGACACTTTAATTTTCTTGAAGTAAATATACTTGTTCTGGGAGACTTTGTTTTAGGCGATCATGTTGTATTTTGTTAGTGTTTGTAATGTATAGTCTGTATTTAGAAACAGAGTAGCTTCTGTTTGTTCTGAACTTGTCATAAAAATAAAGACTAAAGAAGATAAGACAAATATAACCTTGGTTACAAAGGCATTAGTAGAATACGGTACGGTCAAAATAATTTCAGAATATGGAAATCTCAGACCATTATTATAATTATGCCAATTGAAAGTATAGACGAATGCGTAAACAATAGTACATTGTTCACCGAGAGGAGAAAGTGACCGATTACCGTCGAGGGTGTCGTTTGAAGCCCGAGCCGTAGGCGAGGGCTTTAAAACACCCAAGATCGGGAATCGCAGTTTCTCTCGAGTGATACATAGTGCTTTATACTACACCTAGAAGGAAAATAAAAAACGAAATCTTTACTAATTGAAATTTATATTGAAATTGTTGCAGTTAAAACTGAATCCTCAAACAACACACAAATTGGAAATGGCGCCAATGGCGTCTGCAATTTTCACATGTTCTTTTTTCAAATTGTTTATCCTGCCGCCGCAGGGTCGCACTGCCAGCCCGACACCATCCAACACAAAGCTAGTGGCCAGTGTCATTTTGCGAACTTGGAGATAAAAACTCACTGTAAAAACTTTTTGGCTTTTGATATTTAGGTTACCGGCGCATAGTCTTACCCAAAATTAAAAAAGAAAAACCACGTAAGAAATGGATTTTCATACACTTTTCTCTCCCGCTCAGATGCGTTTTCTCCCCGCATATTTGTTCGATATGCAATGACGTACTTTCTACCGTAAATTTGATAAAGTATCAAGGTACTTTCCAAGCAGGTGTAGTATAAAATCGTATTTAAGACAGTCCGGGTATACATATAAAATAAATGATAATAAGTATTATGAATTCATTTAGTGAAGACACAAGAACTAAAACTGAAACAGTTAGCAGAGTCATTTTTTTCACTCTTAGGAAACAAGCAAATACAGTAGCAAAACCTAGTACAACTCCAGATATAACCCAAGAATTCTATCAAAGAAAACCGAGAAAGCTTCAAATGTACACGCAAAATGCATTGCACGCGATTCAAACGCATGGCTCACCGGCATTCAGATAAAAAACTAAGAAAGCAAAACAAGTAGAGGTGGTTTATAAATTAGTGTGCTCATCAGATTTATATTATTGCGAGCTTGATTGTTTTAGCTGAGAGTCCAAGAGCCAACAATGGCTTAGAAGACTCCTCACCTAAGGTTTACCACGTCTGAGAGTCTATTGGGCTATATTTGTAAGTGTTCGATGCTGTTCTATCAATGTCTTTACCCAATTATATATATATATCTCTCATTGGGATATATATAAAATCCAGGAATATAGAATGCTGATTGTTTGGTGGTAATGTATTAAGTTGATTCCTGCGCACAAGTATTGGAGACGTGTCTGAGGATTCTGAGAATTACTATTCAGAATTTTCATTTATATTTGTACATGATTATTAATCTTATTTTTGTAATGTGACACAAACTTGTTCCCTAACCGCTAGGGCCTATCTTTTTTGGGATTTATTACAGGAATTGAGTTTCTAAGACCTATATATTACGATGGCGCGAGCATATTTAATGTTCTGGATAAACAAGGCAATATTTTAAGTAAGATTAATCTAATATGGATATTTGTCTTTCGTTGATAAAAAAGGAACAGAAAAAGTGGCCGAGTGCGAGTCAGACTCGAGTGCAAAGGGTTCCGAACGAATCTCATTGATTTTCCTGTAATCTATAGATAAAAAAAATATATCAGCATTTTTTTTTTAATTTTAAGGTAAGTAGTGGTGGAGATAAGGGAACAAATTTTTCAATTTTCATTTTATTTTAAAATTCTTTGAAGAGAATATAATTGAAACCCCCGCAATACGCGCTTCATTTGATATGTCACACGTACAGTTTGATTACTTTTTTTGCAATTTTCTGGTATACCCCAAAATTGACCCTCATTACGCGTCCTTGTTTGGGTCACAGAAGTGTATAGTTGGACCAAATTTCAACAAAATCGGTTCTATAGATTCGGAGAAAATTGGCTGTAACCGACGGATAGACAGACACCTGAGAGATCCTATTAGGGTCATTAAAAATCATTAAATAGTCTGTATAATAACGAAAAATAAAAAAGTTTCTAAAATGAGAATCAGAAGATAAAACATGTTAAACTCTTTTTTATTTGACCTGCTCCCAACTTTAAATTAATTTAGAAACCTTTAATTACTCAACAAGGAACAATATTTGCACTAAATATAATAATTACTTATAAGTAAGGATGCATTTTAACATCAACTAAAGTATTCAATTTACTACGAACCGATCCAACAACTTTAACTACCCATAAACCACGATCATCATCACCACTCATTTGATCCACTGACTTCCTTACAAGAAAATAACGTGCTACCGTCCAATATATTTCTTTCAATGCTCAAACAATTATAAGAACGGATATAGACAACATATCGGCCCCATTTATTTTCATTTAGGTCTTAATCGGAAACTCTTCCTACTTGGCGGCCATTTTCTTACCATTTAGAGCGTGTAATCGTGTTGAGGATGTGACTAAAGATAGGTGTGGATTGAAGGCGAAAGAAAATTTATTTTCTGTAACCTAATTAGCTTTAAGTGCTGTTAATGAAGAAGGTAATAAATGTGTAGGGATTATGAGTTCATTGAGTTTTATGTTGATGTCTTGGCTACTTGTTATTGCGTCAGCTAATTTGTAATCTTTATCAAAAGAAGATCTATCGATAGATCTAAATCATTTAATATGTAACTCGCTTTAAAGTATCCTATAGCCGTCTCCAGGTTCTCGTCCATATCTGTACCTAAATTCGTCAAAGTCAATTTGGCGATTCACGCGTGAAGCACAAACACTTGCATTTAATTAAATGCTGATAGTAAAAGACGGATTGAATTATTACAAGTATATTTTTATTAAGAAGACATTGCAAATTAATAAATTAAGTACAACTGATAAGACGTGGTATATAAATCTGTGCTGCTAGCAAAATGATTGAATATATTGATTAATTTGAAGTAACTTTAAATTCAAAATAATAGAAATGTGACGTCATAAACATTTAAATATGTTAAAGCACCAATAGAAAAGTGATGACTAGAAGTAAATAAATTAAGTGCTTTTTTACGTTATATAAATTTAAACGATCAAGCAATACGCTAACTGTGGTAACTTAAGTAACTAAACTAACACTATGAATATAACATTGTCTATAAAAAATATAGGTACATTGTAACTTAATAAAATTATAAATTCGTGTGTTTTGCTATTATTTAGTGTTGAGTCAAACAAAAATATTAAAATACCACCCAAAATTAAAACTATCTAGGTAAGTGAGCGCGTTCCTTAAAATTATATTACAGCTGATTTGCAACAATTTTGACCCCGAAATCTCGGGGTCCAACCAAGGATGTTACCGAGTTATCTAAGTTTGTCTCGCGAACAAAAACTGCAAAAGGTAATAAAAACGATTCCACTCTCAATTTTCCTCCAAAAGTGCTCGGATAGCTCGTTTCAAGAATGAATGAATCTCTCTAATAAAATCTAACATCCATAACTCGACAACAACGCAATAATATGGATCTCAAGATTTCCAAGTCAGAATTATTGCAAATCAGCTCTAGTAAAACCTATTTAAAGAAACGCACTTAATTACCTGTCATCCTGTGTGATACTCATTACAAAAAATAAATCTACCCAGTATTAATAGGAGTCCAAGCAAAATTCCTATTTCTTGCGCTAACATCTTCTCTTTCATTGGCAGGTTCCTTCTTAGTAACGAACAGTCTTTCTAGTCTACTTCTAAGTTCATCTGGAGTGATTGGGGATGCTGTGGAGGGTTCAGCTGACTTCTCCCTGTAGTAGTAATCTGGGTGGGGCTGACGGCGATAGTAACCTGTAAGAAAATGAAGATGGGATATTTTTATATTTTCTCCATATATGGGTATAGTTTCGCCAGTGGCCAGCCACATTAATATTGGAATGCCTACCCTTAGTTACATGGAAAAAAAGCTCTAGTCTAGTGACACTTTGCCAGGAATAACGATTGTCGAAAAGTCAGTCGCAAATGTAAGTGTTTGCCCACGAGACATTTCGGTATCCCAAATAGTGGACTTTTTGACAATCACTAGCGCCATACTATCGCTGATGTCACTTGACTTAGTATGGGCAGGAAGATGATGATGAAAATGGAATGAAAAGTAAATTGTGCTTATAACTATACGAATCAGCTACCCGTACTTTACTAATATTGAATATTCATTCAACAAGCACTCAACTATATAAATTCAAAATCACACCAAAAATCTACTTTCAGGTTCATAACAAGCAAGAAGATAATTATTAAACATACATAGGTAAAAAGTTTAAGAGGTTTAGCATATGACATGAATGTCAAGAAATTTCCACATTCATCAACCCATAAAAAAGAATATTGATAAATGTATAGTCTAAACTAAAAATATGGAAGAAGATAAAACTATGAAATAAATAAATATGTTTCAGAGCCTCTGCCAAGCACTTATAAAATTGCTCACCCTGCTAAAGCTACAATACAGAATACTCACTCAATCCAATCGGAGATATTTTCAACTTTAATTCTGGGACACTAAGGTCCAGAATAGTTAAATCCAAAGATATCATTGGAATAGGAAGGCTGTTTGACAGTGCACCGGCAAGAGGTGATCGAACCTATCGGAAACGGATTCGTTGTAAATGTTTCCGACAGTTTAAACTAGATGTCACTATCTTCAGTAAGCTTACTTGCACCAAAACATCTAATTCAATAAAATTACAAATTTCTATGTCTACTTTTTTTTTCTACTATGGCTCTTCAGTATTCTAATTTTAATTTAAGACAGTTCCAGTCAAAAATCTTAACCAACGATATGAAACGATGTCTTAAGGCTAGGTTGCACGTTCTTAAATTAAGGACCAGTTAAAGTGCAAGATTTATTTTCAAACGATACTGAAAATAAAATCCTAAACGGTGCATATATAATTTCTAATTATTGGTTAATGTATAGTGTATTTTATTTTAAATTTTAAGAAGATCCAGTTTTGATATTAAACAATTATGTGACATATTTTATGTAGCTTGTGTTTATCTCTGAATAATAAAACATACATTCTACCAACCTGAAGTAGTATGATGATCATGCTCGTGGAAGTGTCCCGGATTCTCATACGCATAAGACGATAGAGATGGTCCTCCAAAACCCCCAAAAGATCCTGATCCACTTCCTCCAAATCCACTACTGAAGACTGTGACAGCCAGGAGAGCCAGCTTTGCTAAGAGGAAGGCCTTTTTACTAGCAATCAATAGTAGACCCAGTAGCAGAGGTAGTAAAGTTGAAAGTTGGAATTTGAAGCCAAGAAGGAATGGTACAAGAAGGTTTCTTGTTAGGAGACGCCCTGAAAAAGAGTTTTTTTGTTTTACGCATAACACACACACACGAACACCATGAGAATCTTTGACTTTAACGCCTATCTTGAACGTAACAATAATGCCAAAACTCAATAAATAAAGTACCTGATGGTAGCTAATCCAGTAGAAGCTTAGTTTCCAACTTAAATTGTAGTGATTCTCACTGTAAATTTCTAGGTTCTATCTTATGAAAATATTCATAAAAACCATGAAAATAAGGAACATAAAACTATCATTTATTTATAAGTAGTTTGCAGCTCTGCCAAAAGGAAGCGCTTTATCAAGTTCAATGCCAAGTCAACCTTGAACACCAACGACTTGACTTGTTTCAAGGTGTGCACATAGATGGCGTTAAATTCAAGATTCTATAAAAAATTGGACAAGATTTTTTAACTAGCTTCATTCTTGGTCGAAACTCGCATTTAAGGTTTTAGCAAATGTTACATAATTATATCATCAGGTCTTTCAGAGTCATTTCCAGCAAGGAGTCTCCATCACAGGACATGCCTCATATTTCCTGCCCGTCTTGTACATTACATTATACAAACTCCAATACATTCCAGGATTCTTCAATCAGGCAACTGACATAGCTGTTCAGGTGGCGACATGGACTAACAAAATTTAAGTGGCAGTCGTTTGACAAAAAAAAATAGTTACAATAGAAGAGAATAAAATTATGCAATGTCAGTGAGTAGGTTAAATAATAACTAAGTTGTAAGAGAACTTACGAATCATAAATTAAAATTGGAGAACCGAACCCCCCCCCCCCCTTATTATGTAGGTAACATACCTGTAGATACTTCACCAGGCTGCTGATATGAAGACCTATCCTTAATCCTCGGATCCATGACAAACTCAAGTACTCCGTTGGCTAATGTTGGACCAATTTTCATGACCAACCCAGGATAAAATGTGCTGAGGTCCCAATGAAGAGATCTCTTAGAAATCAAGTTACTAGCATCTTCAAGAATTGAACTGTGAATAATAAAAATGCAATATTCAGAGGGAAACATCTTATTGGGAAGAATTATTTTGTTTAGCCATGGCAAAAGCTTGTTAATTAACTTAACATAAAAACTGTTTGAAATCAGAAGCACCCACTTTATTTTTTGCCTTAAGATATTTATTTTTGTTTGACTTATTTGGTTATCTAAGACTTATATGCTGTTATACTTATGAAAGAAATCAAGCAATCAATAATAAGTAGAATAATTAGTATACCGGAAATCCATAGGATCTTTATCAAGGAAAGCGCCGATATCCCTCGGAGTCTTTTCATCTCTCACAAAAGAAACGCCAGTAGCCAGACTGAATGCATCAGCCTCATCATACTTATTCAATTTATTCAACAGCTCTTTGCCAAAACACACTCCAACATCAGTACTCCTTCTCACACTAATACATTCATTCAATTGACTATCATCAACGTGATTGCCTTTGATTTCTTCACCCTCTTGTAAATCAATCTCTATTGGTATCACTTCAACAACTAGAATAAGCAATAGCACACATCTAAAATTTTTCATTACACACATTTTGGATTCGGAACTTTTATCAGTACATGCTACAGTTTCCACTGGCACAACTATCCTTGTTGCTACAATTGTAACTTTAAAAACAATATCAAGTCCCTGTTGGTTATATAGACTTTCCATGTTCTGTCCCGGTGAACTTTGCCATTGTTTTGGTTGTTACGCCAACTTCTCACAACAGACAATAGGTGAAAATTCGCCGAGGATAATTTGCGAACTATCTTTGTGAACAATCTCTAATTCTGTTACGGCAATTGCATAATACACGTAATTTTTGGCTGTAGCTGGTGAAATTACGTGTGTTTTGTATGGTGGGCTGGGTATAGAGATCAATGAAAATATAACTTTGCTGTTTGTATTGGGTGTAACGATTGCATCATCATACACAAGGTTCTCAATGAAATAGAAGTAGCGATTATTTAACTTTTTGTAAGAAGTCTATATGAAAGTAGTCCACTAACCTAGACATTAGTCCTTATTGACAGCTCAATTGGCGCAGTACTTTCAAGATTATGTGACATTTAGACTACGTTATTACGTTTCCTTACAAAATTAAATCATCACATACAGTCTGTATTGATGCAGCTCCAAATCTGTAAAACAATTGATTGCTTGAAAGTGAAATTACGATTGATGATTCATTATATCAAAAGGACTAATCTGTTACGAAGCACTAGAAGACTTCTCAAGCTATACATACCGATACAATTATAACACCTAGTTTAAGTTGATACAAAACAGATTTATCTTTCTCTCCGAGTTGGTTCATAACCCGGGGCCATTGCGCATAAAATATTTGTCTTTATCAAAGTGTGAGCAACTAACTCGGAGTTAAAAAATAACTGAAGCCAGGGTCAATATTCTGACAAGTAAAACTTAAACACAAACTTTTACTTTTTAAATGACATTCCACATAAACAGCCAATACTAAGCGATACATATGAAGCCTTTGACCCCACATTGTCTCGCAGACTCCAACTCATTTTATATATCTTAGACACCATAAATATGTAGTCGATTTACATTCTTGTCACAAGAGGTATAAAGGCTATATTCCGGTGCAAAAATAAAGGAAGTTGAGTCAATTTTAAAATTTACACGGTCAAAGAGTGAAAGTATTATTTTTCTTGTATGTCCGACTCTCGGTAAAAGTTTCTGATGTAATATTTTCGAGTTTTAAATGACAATATGGATAGATTTCACGTCTTTTTTAAATTTTATTAGCAATTATGATGACTTTGTTTACTGTATGGGTATAAATAAAAATCTTTTTGACATTAGTTGATATTTTAGAAATTTTCACTTGTTTTTTTTGAATAATTTTAATACATCTTTTACTTTACAGTTCAAAATTGTTTACACGTTGAATAATAAATTCTTAGTTTCTTGCATAGGCTTTAAAACTAACGATTAGTGTAGTTTTGTTAAAAAAAAACATTTTTTGGAAACACTTTCATTGGTTTCTGCTCACTCGTGTCCTAGACTGCTCATGCATCTTAATATAAATCCGGCCCTTCATTTATTACTAAATCCTGCTTGTTAATGGTTTATAGATAATGCTGCTGATTTACGTACCTAAAAAGTTCTTATTCTAGCATGTTTTTTTTTTTTTTAAGGATGGTAAATCATCAAATGACTTCTTCCGCTCTGGGTGGAGCGGAAGGGCGTGTCAGACTCTTACTGACTAAAACCCATCCGTGTTCCTTCTAAAGCCCTTTGCTTTCCAGGGCCGCGGTGACTCTTTCGAACAAATTCCGCAACCCTAACATGTTGCGCTTTGATGTTAGACTTAAAATTTGTGTCATCAAAATTAACAATATCATCACAATCCAAAAGTATGACATTAAATCGGTCAAGTGTTTTAGGGTTACGCATTTTTTGGTGTCTGCGACCTCATTCATGACCTATGAGAGTTCCTTTTTTTTCATTAGTCATCGACAATGTGCTTTCGCTGCTGTCGCCCGAGGCCCATCGGCTTTCTGTATCTCATGTATTTTATGTAACATCCCCCTCTATATTCTCCCACATTTATTTACTAACATAATCTTGCACTTGCTACTTACTTTTTCATTCATTACTTACTTTACTGTCATTGACTTAAGAATCAAAGTCGCTTAGCGTCAGTTGTTCGGTATTCATATTAACTTTGTCAGAGTAAACCACGTCTAGAGTTCACACACCTTTACGAGCATGCTCGTTTCAAGTGCAATCATACAGCCTTATCCCAAAGCACTAAAGTCGACAATCGTATATCAAATAATACAGAAAACAGGTATTTGCCTTGTCCATAGAACAGATTTAAATTTACCGCTATCAAATTTATAATTCAATTACGAGTACCCGTAACATTAAAGCCATAGTGTTGAGAATTGCTCGACTCGATGTTTTTTAAAAGAAAAATTAAACTTGTAGTTTGCTTTAAAGGAAAAGCGTTGGATGTAAACCGGACACAGGAACGCAATGTGAAGTGAAATTTCTTTTTTCTCTCTCTTTTCGAAAAAGGATGTCGAAGGTGCGTCTGACACAAATATCTTTTGATGACATTCTTAAATATGCGTATAATTAAAAAATGCGGTTCTAATGTCATCCATGTGGGCTGTATTTGTCATAGACTCGCCTTTTTGTGTTTAATAAAGGATGACGGGGTCAAGAATTTGGTATTTTTGGGTGAAACTGTCGATTTCTTTGGTAGAACTTGGTTTATAGTTATTGGTGCTATATTTAGCAGTTATATCTAGGCGTAGCTTTCTGTTTATGACTGTGCGTATTAGAACTGATAGCTTGTTCATTTTCATGTTTGCATAATGATCAACTTCATTACTTTTGTTCTTTACTATAATCTACTTTTAGTCGTTCGTTGCCTTGTATTTGAGGTTATCAGTTTGTTTAGGCCAGGAGAAGTTGCATGTTTTAATTCAGTTACTTTTGTATCACTGAACTATAAGTAAATGAATATCATATTGTAAATAACTTTTGTGTCGATTAATTAGCTATCACAAGGTAAAAACTCAGATGAACTCCAACAAAATTAACATGAGAAATTATCTGATAGGCTTCTTCAACTTTATTTGCAAGTCTAATTTAAAGACACCTACCCTTGGCACACTTTGGTTGAAGAACATATAGGTTAACACTGAAAACTCCTTCGTCTAGCAGGAGATCATTATGATTATTGATGGAAAGATAAAACATTCATTGACATTCAGTACAAGCCACTAATGCCACTTTATCATCACAATTTAGTCGAGAAACGTTTCCTTATGGGCTTAATATTTGCCTCCTCTGAGCATTTTTTCTTGCTGCATCCATCGAGACATAGCTAATTCAACTACTCATATTTTATAACGAGACATTGCCTAAACAGTAACAATAAATGGTGAATTAAAATACTAGTTTCTAGCAGTTGCTTAGCCCACGTAAAAGTCAAAAACTATCCCAAGGGAACATTTCGGCATAAGTAGAATATATTCTATGCCCTATTCCAGGACATGGTTAACCTGTGTGGCAAAATTCATACAAACGTTAAAACTTCAAGAAGTAACAAACAGACAAACAGTTAATTTCGCAACTGCAATATTGAATACCAATATTATCATAGTGTCTTGCCATTACCCAAAAAAGTCGTGTCTAGACATCAGCTCAAGTCATATTTAAAGCAGTACCAAATACGTGCATAAAGGCACACCTGCAACTTTCGCTATCCACTGCGTACACAAAACTCTTACACAACATGCTCTAATTAAATACACAATGAGATCCGCATAGAAACTGGCAATGTACTGCAAATTGGCACTAACTCGTCTTCGTCATCCATTCATACTTATGTTATAGTATCTTGGTTGCTTTACGGTTGTAAGTTGACTTGTTAATATGCGGCGCACGGGTTTGATATCCATACTACCGTTAATACTATAAATTGTGTAATACTGGTCAAACACGAGCCTATCGTGATTATCATCTGCCTAGCCTTTTCTCAACTATATTGGGTTCGGCTTCCAGTCTAAACGGATGCAAGTGCCTACCAGTATTTCACATGGAGTGGCTGTCTTCCACAATCAGTAACTGGGTATACCTCTTGGAAAGTCTGGTGCCATATTTTCCGGCTTCTGATATTTGTAACGACTGTAAAAGATCTTCAGCCAGTTACTACGGATCGTCCTTAGCAAGCGTTGCTTTACCTTGAAAATCGATATGTGTTACTGTTATTATGTAGCCCCGAATTATCCAAACTATACTATACCATTCATCACTTTTTACACAGTGTAAAGAAACGAGGTATGGTTTCTTCTGTTGCAGATCCGCTGGTAGATATTTCTTTTGAAATAAGCCAAATCTTTTATCTGTATTTATTCTTTCCTTTTCTTAGTGTTTTGTGTGTACATAAATAAAATTTAATAAATTTCTTATTTCAATGTGTAATAGTGGTTTATCAATATTAATAATAACAAAAATGACCTGGCAAACTCTGCATATGAAGTTGTATAGTTACCTACACATCGTACCTGTGTAATTATGTTAAACGTGAAAGTGTCAAGTGTTCAGGATGTGGTATTACGTCAACTTTTTTGCTTACAACTTTTATTGCCTCATCAGTGACGCTGTTTGATTCAGATGTTTGTTTGTCTTTGTTTGTACTTTTTCTATATTAATGTTTGCTTTATAAAGTATTTTGGTGTTTTGTATTTTATGTCGACAGCCAGTGATTTTCTGGTATTTAATGTGTCTCATCCTTCTCTTATTTTGTGCTTCTTCGGTTTATCATCTCTTTTGCAGTTCTTTAGTCATCATCATCATCATCTTCCTGTTACTTGGGGTCGGCGTTGCACGTTTTTTTCTTCCATTCTGTCCTGTCTACCGTCACGCTATCACTAACTCCCTTTTCTTCCATATCACTCCTAATACAATCCATCCATCTTTTCTTTGGCCTCCCTCTCCCTGTCCGTCCATCCACATTTATATTCATAACTCATTTAGTTACTCCTCTTCACATGACCATACAAAGATAAGCGGCTCCCTTTCAACTTTTCCGTTAGTGTTCCATTTTATAAAATATTGTAATCGGTTTTAGTACTTAATTTGTTTACTTATATGTTTTGTCGTATTTTTCCGCCATTTTCATTGCACTATTATAATGGCCTAATATTTCCCTGTTGGAATAGATCTTTAGTTTTCATTCACATGATTTCTTATTTCTTTTGTTTCATAGCAAATATTGCCCATGCACCACTATCGTACATAAAGTTTAAATAAATAAATAAAAAGGACTTTCTTCCAATATGCTTTGTGATGACCCAGATAATTCCACATATGATAGGAATGTAACATTGAAGTTTGACCTTCAAAGCAGACGGACGTGAAATCGTATGCTAAGTGAGAAAGTGTCATATTATAATATTCAGGATGTGTCATTACGTGAACGACTCTGTTTGCTAATATTATTGCCTCACCACTTTGACGCATTGACGCAGGTTGATTCGGAAGTATGGGATTCAGACGGATTGTGTAAACTTTTTAGGAAGTATGGGGTAGTGAATTTCTGTCTCTTCATATAATTGACGTCGTTCCTTCGAATTTTGAGGTGCTGACAGATTATGTAAGATTTTTAAGGAAGAGACAAGATTTCGTTGGCCATGGTGGTGAATTCATTGACGTCGTTGAATTCCGATTCCGAGTTTGAGGTGCTAGCAGATTGTATAAGATTTTTTTTGGAAACCCGAAGATTTTTTAGGAAAATTGTCGTGGTGGTGAACTAGTGTCTCTTCACAAGATTGATATCGTTTAACCGGAAGTTTGGGGTTCAGACGGATTGTGTAAGATTTTTTAAGTACGAGAAAAGATTTTATAGGAAGTATGCATTGTCATTGAATTAATATGCTACGTACTATGTAGTTTTATCTATTTAGTGAATTTTTCAACGATTCACTGCAAAATAAATTAACTATCATCATCTGCCTAGCTTTACCCATCTATATTGGGGTCGGTTTCCAGTCAAACCAGATTCAGCAAAATAGCTAGAAGCGACTCGCCACTCGCTTCCAGCTATTTTGCTTAAGCCAGAAAATCTGACACTATTCTTGCCCAGGGAAGTGTGCCTGGGCAAGACTAGTGTCAGAATCCGTAACGACTGCCTAAGATCTACAAATGACAACCGAGACCAACTACTCAGCAAGATTTCTGAGGCACGGCGTAGTCTCATTATGTTATGATGGTCACCCATCCAGAAATCGACTTTGCCAAGAGTTGCTTAACCTTGAAGATCGACCCATGATGCTGTTATTATTTCCTCATGCCTCATATAATTTAATTAATATGATTGTGTTTCTCAAACAATGGTTAACTTAATTAAATTCTACTCTTCGTTATAGTTCGCTTCATGGTATTTTTTTTTCTATCTAAAATCACATGGTTATTGTGCTTGGTATGGGTACAAAAACTGCAGAGACAAAAAAATAAATTGGTTTCCAAAACCCAAATCAACATAAAACACCACTAAATCATTTAACTACAGACGGTGCATACGTACATACTCTACAGTGTATCCACTTGCAGTGCAACAACACTAACAATCGTATAAAGAGCTGAGAGTAAGTGACTGGAGCTTGAATGATGATTTTTTAAACTGTGCGTGGATGGTCAAATTCAAAACTTTGAGGAATATCGAAAAACACTGAAAGGAGTTTCGAGCCCGATTTTGATGACAACTAAAACTGCTTCATTAGATTTTTCATGGTGGATAGACTTCGATTTTTGGTCACAGACGTTCCGGTTTCCTCACGATGTTCTCTTTGTTCGTCACATTATTATTTAAATTATTTATGAAACTGAACTTACATTTTAAAACTAGATCAGTTATTACATCATTTAATAGATCAATTAATAAATAATCATTACAATTATCATTCAATAGATCAATTAATAAATTATTATCAGTACGATTATCATTCAATAGATCAATTAACATAAGGTGTTAAAAAACTCTCTTTTCCAAAAACCTGTTCTCTCTCAGTGTGAGTCGGTCCTTTTGGACTTAAGGAGTTATAATGTAAACTGGTGTTGCATCGCACCACTCTTCGTAGTTACGCTGTGGCGTCTCTTAATCACGCAGATTGCGTGTTTCTTTCATCTCATATAACTTGGTAATACGATCGCGCCCCACTTCCGAAGAACGGCAAAGATCGCGTTATTTCAAAGTAAATTGTGCGTTCAATTCAATTTACTCTGGTTTTACTTCATTGAGATGTTCTTGTAACGGTGTGGTCAAGGCTGCTAGACATGGGCGTTCCCATAAATTATTGCAACTGGGTCAATCTATTTTATTGCCATCATACGATGGGGATTGTCGGTCATTTTATTAGAAGTCCGATTCTTTTTAAATTGATCATTTGTGGCTCAAGAGCTGGGTTCTGAGCTAAATTATTATCCTTTTGACATACTAGTTTAAAGTATTGTTTTAGAAATGGTTGGAATAAGCTCTATTTAAAATATCCCATCTCTCTGTGCCTCCCTATCTTATAATTGGGGTAAACTCTCTTCGCCATCTTTTGCCAGAAAGACAAATATTTTTAATTCAGCGGCCTTTACTATAGATCTCTAAACTTTGAGCGATGCTTCGTATTCTCTCGGGCTATGTCTGGTAGGCTTCATTACCTGTTTTTTTACATTAGGTCCTAAAGCAGCTTTCTCTAGGGTTCCGTACCTCAAAAGGAAAAAACGGAACCCTTATTTATGTCTGATACGACTAATACTTAATCACGAAATTACAGGGTTAATACGTAAACAATGCTTACTACAGAAATGAGGATATTTTTATTTATTGTTAACCAATATTGAAGTTAAAGTAATCTCGATAGAAAGATCATTCAATGATCATTATAGAAAATACGCCACGCGTGCCATTTGCGTGTCACTAATCATAATGTAATTTGTTCAATAGTCGATTTAAGAGTTACAAACGCAATGAAAATAAGAGTTTTAATGTTCTATTGAAAATTCGCGTGATAGATGTTTTCATTATGTCATAATATTCTTATGTAATGTGTTCATGAGCTCCTTTGTATATCTGTTCATTGGAGCTTCAATTTCAGATCATGTTTTAGTGACCTGCCCCGGCTTTGCACGGCGTGGCACCCAGTTTTAATTAGTTGTGTTTTTTCTTGCCGTCAATCCTGATGCTTGTCTTTTTTTTTTTGGATTGAATATCATCAAATGACTTCTTCTGCTCTGGGCGGAGCGGAAGGGAGTATCACACTCTTCATGAATAAATGCGTTTTGCGTTCCAGGGCCCCGGTAACTTTTTCGAACAATTTCGCAACCCTGGCAGATAGCTGATGTTTGTCTTGCACATATATCCTGTTTGGTCTAAAACAGCCTAAACCACGGCCTAAACTAATTATAGAACAGCCGCACGGGTCGATCTTCAAGGATAAGCAAACGCTTACTGTCCGTAGATGGGTGACCATCTTAACATTATGAGATTCCACCGTGTCTCGGAAAGCACGTTAAGCCGTTGGTCTCGGCTGTCATTTGTAGATATTTGGCAGTCGTTATGGATTGTCAGAAGCCAGAAAATCTGACACCAGTCTTGCCAAGAAAAGGTTGTGGAGGTCTGGCAGGAAGCCACTCTACGCAAAACACTGGTAGTTCAGCTGAATCCGGTTTGGAGCACTGGGAGCCGACTCCAATATAGTTGGAAAAAGGCTAGGGAGATGATTGTCAGTCCCAGCAAGAGGGTAGAATCATGTCAGTGGTTTGCATGCAAAGATAACTTTACGAGTGAAGTCACGTTCTTCTTTTAGTATAATTGTATCGCGATTTGAATGTTCATTAATCATTTAATAGAACATATCGTGATAGAATACAATTCCAAGCATGTTCCCCAATTAACTTGTCGGAAAGTTCTTTACAAAGTAAAATAATGTAACTGTTAATGCATTATTTACTTACATTATTATTTTAACAATAGTTTTTTTTACTGTTAGGTATTAATCACTTTTTCATTTTGTGGTATCACAATTATCAATCATTCAATAGTCTTTACTTGGAACTATGAACCTATGGATCTGTAAAATATACAAATCATTCTTAATCTAATTAAGGTTAGGCAAAAACTACAAAAAGATACCTGCTTAATCATCCTACCTGCTTTTTTTTGTCATCTTTATCACAAGAAGAAGCAAATCAAAGAAGAAAAAATAATTCTAGAAGGGCCACTACAGGAGGACATCTCCTGTAGTGGCCCTTCCAATCCAACCATGTTATTTTTATCAGTATGCAGAGAGATCTATACGGATACAGCTTACAAAACTGTCACAGATACCAAGTTAGGTAAGTGATGACCAAGATGGCACTCATTTAGCGTCAAACCATTCATGTTTATCAGTGAGCAGAAGTCCAGATGACGGATTAACAATGATGAATGAGCAACGTCCTCCATTTGTGCATGCGTGCAAAACGTTTTAGATCAAATCATCGATTGAGTAAGATGAAGTCATAAGAACTGCTGAAGATTTGATGACGATCAATGGCTACTACATCAGAGAAGATTGACGTAGTGAAGAACAAAATAAGCGTCACATAAACATACAGACTAACGATGAATGAATGAATAATGCAAGCCCAAAATTTTTGATGATATTGTAATATTTTCAATAGGCTGCTAAGTTCATAAGGGGTACATATTTTGCAATGAAATAATCAATGTATATAATATTCTTCCGTTACCGACTGATTGACTGACAGACAACGCACAGCTGAAATTACTGGTCGTAGAAAGCTAAAATTTGGCGTGAACATAGCTCCCGTAAACTACGTAGGGGAGACCTAAGAGGATTTTTAAAAATTATTACGGGAAAAAAATAGGATATGCGCGTTCAAAGTCGTGGGAAGAAGACAACAAGGCCAATATGAAAAAATCAAACCAAAAGCAACAACCTAAAAAAGGTTATGCCAACTCAAAAGCACAAACGGAACTTGCAATAAATACATCACGTTGAGTTGACACTATGTTCTCTATGGAGAATCCCATAATAATAATAATTTATTTCAGATTCATCTTACGATTACATCCATATATGTTAATACATTTGCGAGCTTACAAACTTGTGATTGAAAGTGATCCTAAGGCTAAAAACAGTGATTGGTTCTATAGATTTGATAGCAGATCGAGATGATCGCAATAATTTCAATCCTCACTGGGCGAAGATACACCTCATAACAGTTAAGTCATGATATCAAACTGTTTTAAATTGAACTGGTCCGGTGAAGTACAGATGGATAGAAAAGATTTATGAATTAATAACTTTTTCTAGTATGAACATTTTGCAAAACCAAAAACAAAAATATAATGCTTTTGTAACTTTAGTGTTTATTGTTTGTCGTTATTATTTGTTTAATATTAAAATAAACGATAAACACTCAAACATAATGGTATCAAAATCATGGTATATATTGAAATTTGCGGAAAGGTGCGAATCAGAATAGTAGTAAAAGTAGTCTTAGGAATTGCCTGAAAAAATACTGGTAGATTATTCAAAATATACAAACAATAAAGCATTATTCGTTCACTCTCTATATAGGATGGCCAAACCCGCTGTATATAACTTTTAATTGCGATATTTTTTAATTAATCAAGAATGTCCAGATATTTGTATTTTAGCTCTACAGATTAATTTGAAGAAGTCAAAAAATTGTATTTACAATCTGCGTATGAACTTTTGGATACAATTACTGAAATAATTACAGTAGTCTTGACCTGAAAACCCATCCAAAACAAAGTTGCGACTCTTCAACTAAAAATAAAGACTTTAAAAAACTGCAAAATTTGGCTATCAATTGAAATGGCGGCGAAACAAAGTTGTCTACATCCAATTTGGCCACCCTATAGTACCTACGACTACGAGTATCTCATGGTACCTGCCCTGCTTCATACAGGAAACGAATCCACCTCAACTGATTGCAGTGTCCATCAGATATATTATTACTGTAAATAGAATGCACTACACGTATCATTGGCAGGTCTTGGTAATACTTATAATCATACTGCAGGCTGCTTGCTAGTCGTCACAAGTCATCTGTGTTAGCATAGCTTTATTTAACCATGTAAATGAGCAAAAATGCACCTCAGTTCCAATTAAGATTCCACGGTTGAAGATTGAAACAGTACGGCTTAACATAATCTTAGAAACTTATTTGAATGATAACTTTTATAGCTCTCAAAAACTTTTATCCAGACTTCTAAGTATGACTGAAGGTAAACATAATCTTTCTTCTAAAGAACTTTGTTTTTTTTTGTATTAATCCTACCTCAACAAAATAAGTTCCCGACAGTACCCAACAACATAAATGCATCGCTGCATCCCTCTCAGCGATAGCCAGTGTACCGTGACACTAAGCGCATATAAACGCAACCAATGCTCTAGTTATACACAGTGCCCATATAGCCAACATAGTGCAAACAACAAACATGGTAAAGTACCTCCTGATATTGACCCTGGTCGCCGCAGCCACGGCCAGAACGGCGACCACAACACAGAACAAACTAGAAGCTAGAAGTTCAGACGATAATGTTTTAGGAGACTTAAAATTAGCGTATGAGACCTACAAAGATTGCAGCGGGTCCGACATTTCGCACTGCCTCAAAAGGAAATTGGCGAAGACTTTGAGCAGGCTGACGAAAACTGAGGAGTTGGACATCCTGAATGGCGTGACGATTACCAAAGATAAGGATGTGCATATTGTGGAGAAAGAGGAAGCGATTCCCAGAGGGATAGACGAGAGCTCTCTCAATAACCTCATCTTGGACAAGGTCGTTAACTTTATGAGGTCCCATACCTTGCAGGTAAGGAGTTTAAATATACGTTTATTTTTCAATTAGAAAAAATAGTTTATTTTGAAGCTCTGTCAAAATAAAAATAGTTTATAGAATGATATTTCGTATGTTCGATCATGCGTGACTGCATATTATGAGTACATATTTCGAATTATTCAAGTTCTAAAAGGAAAACTGATCTTTGCTAATACTGCCTGGAAAATAAAAGGAAAATCATTGGCAATCATCATAATTTAAGTAGTGGTCAGCTATGAATAACGCATGGTGTTACAACCTAACTGATAAATTTGGCGCACCAGATTGATTTCAGTAACTTTTACCAAGAAACGAGTTAGTGATAAGATTGTTTATTGCAAAATAACATGCTATGATTTAAAAAAAAACACGTGGTCGCCGGTACTATGGTGTTGAATGTCACGGGCATATTGTATTGTAATTAGTTTTCACTTTGCTAGATCTATTACTTCTATTATGATTTCAAGCTCGTCTTTTTTTCTATCACTTAGTAAATTTCTTTTATTGTAGCCTTGTAGACTATACTTTAGTTAGGGTTTGTTGGTTACATGAGTTTTGTTTAGTGTTTCATGGGTAGTTCGCCTTTGTTTATGTAACTATATTCAACCAGATTCTTTGATATTCTGATGTCCACGTGCACAGGATAAGTAGCTACATCTTCTGAGTCTGTCCTACCTACAGTTGATATTTTTTTGACAGAACACAAAACCAAATACCATTTCCTCTTTGGTATTCTTAACTTCAGTTATTAATTGATCTTGCCATACAAATTCAATAAAACTTGACTCTGAATAAACCAGTTATTTCACTTCCATTCATTGTTTGTGTGACATAACACATAATAACGCTTCCATACTTAGAGATAATATAGTAATTATTATTCATGCGGCGCTTTTGTTAGGTAGTCTGTCAGTAATCTAAGTATTATGAGTCACCTCTATGGCTTTGGTAACAGGATTGGCTTCCGGGATTAGCTTCATAGGCTTTTTAAGATTTGCTTGCAGGTCATAAGTTACTGTTCAATGTCTTCACTGGGTAAATTCGTCGAAAATATTTTTTTAATTTCCCGAATTGACAGTTTACGACGTTTGATTTCTGACCATTCGAAGAAACGTCATCATCATCATATCAGCCGAAATACGTCCACTGTTGGACATAGGTCTCCCCTAAGTGTCACTATAAGAATCGTTCCTGGGCGACTCACATCTATCGGCTACCCGCGACCCTCACCAGGTCATCGAAGAAACACTTATACAAAAATATTGAGTGAACATACATAGATGACTTGACTAGGAATGATTATTCCAACAAATAAAGGAGTTGTGCACTCATTGAGTAACTTAAATCTATTATTAATGAGACTACGGACTTCCGGGATGTCAATGTCTTTAGTAATATTACAATCATAGAGGAAATCGAAGGCATAGCGATGTGGTCGCGCTTGCATTTTTTGTATCGTCTAAAATCGAAACACCCACGTGGTTCAGCATTCTTGTCCTTCCTTTCCAACTGCGAATTAGGCCCATGAGTGTCAAGTTTATGAAAATCGTGACTTTCTGTTTGACCATAATCGTAACGATCATTAGGAGATCATTCAGAAATCCCTAAAGTTGCGAGTACGTGTGTCATGATTTGCAATACAATAGCACATTTGCAAAAATGTAACGCACAATGCGTAATGGTTCAGGTAGAGGTAAAGCTTGGTCATTTGGAAGTCATTCATAAGCCACTGCTATAGCTGTCAATGGCAGAGTCAATTGAGGGTAACGAATTGAAGCTTGCCTGTAATCAATAAGTCGCCGCTAATGGCTTACTCTACGAAGTGCCAAATGCTGCCATGTGATTACATGGTGACAGCATTGACAATTAGAAATAACACTACTTGATTGACACATATTACTTGACTGATTGATTCCTTAAGTTATTTTTGGTACATTAAGCCTTGCCCTTATTATAGAAAATGCCTTGTTACAGCCTGTTTTACCACTACTGTAAATAAGTTTGAAAAAAATCACGTTTACAGTCCAATAATGTTTTGTCTATCTATAAATTTATGCATGTAGTAGTCCAAGGTGCAATGAGTAAACTCGAAATATTGTTATTGCAGGAGGTGACGATTTTCCGTCATAATATCGTATATAGGATATGGAAGTTTTTTGACCCTTTTAGTATACACCGCCAAAAGCACGCCAAAGTCATTGCATGCACACTGTCTTTGGCTTTCACAATACTTCCTAACTCACCGGCTCAATTCTAAAACCTGCTATACCTGCCACCAAGCTCTAATCAATAAGCGAAAATAATTCGCAGGTGGAATGCTAAACATACATCACATATGTCCACCATCACCACCTCAATCAATTTTTTTACTTTTTTTTATTTAATTTTGTCCAACTCCAACTAACCAACATTCAACTCACATCAAAGTGAAACCTCCCATTTTTAACAACATTAAAAAAATAAACTGTTTCCTTATACATACGTATGAGGAATTGGGCTAATACTCTGATATGCCAGACTTTGTTCCGGCTGGATCTAGATCCGGCTACCCCCGTAAAAGCGTGACGGCTCAATCTTACAGTTAATGCGTAAAAACAGCATACCACCCAGCAACGCAGCGTGACAACTTTCCCGATGCATCTCATAATTGCATTTAATTAGTCTATCTTCACTTTTTGCTGGCCACACTCTATTAAACTCTGCAGTTTCTTCTAATTGCTCCGTGCGTGATAATTGATATGCGTAGAGAAAATCTAATGTGTGCTAAATGGGGGGCCTGCATGGCAGTGCGTGTCGTTTCTAGTAATGTTTTAAGAGATAGGTGCGTTATTGGTTCTTGGTCGGTAGGTTCGGTCTGTCAAAGGGTTGTTGACCGTTTATTGTGACTTGTGTGTACTGCAGAACAGGACGGCTAAAAGTGTCATAACATTGGTTGATTCATTGAACTTTAGGAATGACGGAGATATATTATTGATATTAATAACAACTCGGAGTTGACCAATGATGGTGCCATGGTCTAGCTTCCATAATTCAATAGTATGCTTGAAGAATATTGAGCCCAAACATTTGCACTTCATTGCTTCAGGATTGTTTGGGCCAAAGGTGCAATGACTTATATCATTTCAATTTCCGGACTTTGTTCATTTTAAAGGGTCAAAGTTCATCAACAGCTATCCACTGGTTGATTACAAGCATTTTTATTTCGTAGAATAGTTTGTTCCGTCATTATTTTTAGTGTTAGTTCTTCCGTTGACATCCGTCGCTGGTTTTTCACTGATTATAATTTTGTTTAAAGAAGTTATATTTGGTGTTATGTTGATCTCTCTATTTTCTATTTTCGGTATAAGCGACATAGTCTCTTAGGTAAAAGCGCATGCTGTGTTCGTATGACTAATGAATTGCTGCACCAACGATTATGCGGTCATCAACCTATGGCTGTGTCTGTAAACAAAACTTTCTTCTAGAAAGAGATAAATTGAATAGATTATTTACGTAGATTTCAACTTAGATTGCAAATATTGAGATCCCCCATTTGAAGAATTCTGAAAAACGTTACGGGTACACAAAATCCCAAAATTCTGACTACAACCAAGGGTTTCTCGGTGACAGTGAAGGTCTTATACCTCAGTTGATTCACGTAAAATACTGTTTAGCTGCATCTCATTACACTGAAAACCAACCCCGTTATACATCATCATCATCTTCTCATGTCCTACATATTATGCTTGGGGTCGGTGCAATACCTTTTTTTCTTCGATTCTGTCCTGCCAACCATCACGCTATTACTGACTCTCTTGTAAACTTCAAAAGGGATTGGGAATTCAACTTCGATTGTTATTTGCCTATCATCATTTTATTAGTCGTAAGATGATAATCTATTTTAATTTATATTTCTTCTTAAGACTTCACCTTACTTCCCGCGTGAGTTGCTATGTATGGGTCTTTAGCGCTTTTACTGATTTTGGATTTTCCAACCAGTTGAGCTGAAGTTTTGCATACACGTTTGGTTAGGATGACAATGCACCGTGAGCTAAGTGAATCCTTCAAATCCATCATGGCGGTCTCCCAATGATAAGAGACCGATATTTATCTGAGATTATTTGCAATTATACTCCTCTCCTGACTGTTTGTTTCTATTGAAATTGTTTTATCCATTTGATTAATTTGGAACTTTTCAAGCCACCAATTAGTTAGGCTCTTCAGTTCTTAATGTTCGGCACGAACATTTCTGTAATTAATATTTTTCAACTGTTTCATGTTCTATAATTTTAAAATCTTCCGCACTTTCTTATCGCGTGTTCTACAGTAGGAAGTTATTGTATATTGGTCTTCAATTATACGTTTGAACTGAGTAACAAATTGTTATACCATGCGTTTGGTTGGTTCAAAGAATCAATTCACTTTTTGTAGTACATGATAAGTTAGTATGTATCGGTAGCTTGAAAAGGTGTAAGCATTCACCATGTAATCACGGAATATGCTCATATGCTGGAAAATTAGTATGCTAATACTGTAGTATAATTGTCAGTTAATTGATTTTTAAATAGTGCTATTTTGCTTTTAGTTACCAAGTTCAAAACGACACCTTCATCATTATCAACTTATAGGCCACTGCTGGACAAGACATAGGCTTTTCAAATACCAAAACGTTCAAAATTCAAAAGTTATTTATTCAAATTAGGCTGAGTGCCAGCACTTTTTGAACGTCAAAGTTCTACATAAAGACAGTCCCCCAAAACGCCCGCCCGTCACCACTTCCTAGTGTTGTAGCTGTAGCGTTCAAGGACTTGATCCGAATTCCTCGAATTCGAGTTTTAGTTATAATTTGTATGTATACATTTCAGTTCTGTGACAATAAACACTTTTTTAGCGTTTCATACCCAAAAGCCAACGGGACACTATTACTAAGCCTCTGCTGTCCATCCGTCCGTCCGTCTGTCCTTCCTGTCCGTCTGTCCGGCTATCTGTCTATCAGCGGGCTGTATCTTGTGAACCGTAATAAGTCGACAGTTGAAATTTTCACAGAGTGTGTATTTATGTTGCCACAATAACAACAAAAATAAAAATACGATGGAACGGAACCCTTCCTGCGCGAGTCCTACTCGCACTTGGCCGGTTACAGTAAAAAATATAATTGAATGGCATTTTACCTTGTGTGCTTTAAGCTAGTGGCATTTCATAATACAGCGATCTCATTTTCGATTAAAAAATCTTTCCTTAAAAGTATTCTTATTTAGCAAAATTATATTACCATGTTTACGATTAACAGGACGTCTTTTCTAATTCCAGGTCAAATTCCCCACCGAAGATGGCTCAGAGTTATCAGAGGACCAGGGTCGCAGCAGAAGAAAGAAGCTCGCGCCTCTTCTCGCAATCCCGCTTCTTATCGGCGGTATGATGGTACCACTGGCCTTCGGAGCATTGGCACTCCTGGCTGGGAAGGCACTTATCGTGTCCAAGTTGGCACTGGTACTGGCTGGTATCATCGGGCTGAAGAAACTGTTGTCTCCCAGCGGGGGTGGACATGAAGCTCACGAGGTGGTCGTCTCGGCAGGACATGGTGGCTCTGGGTGGAGCAGGTGAGCATATTTCAGAAAATAGTTTTTTATGTAAAATAAAACGCTCAGTCACGCGTTATTGGTTCATTTTGATCAAGTGCGTAATCATACTTGGGGTCATGTTTGTACTTGTTTTGTATCATTTCGGAATACGATAGTCCTATTATCAGTCTTGTAGATTTTCGAATTACAGTAGATTGCCAATGTAAAGATAACAAGGGCAACCAAATGACGGCTTCTTACATTTGAATGACTAGTTCATTAGGAAATTAAGATATATTATCTTACTCATTGACGGGGAAAAGTATAATACTATTCACCAATTTATTGTTACATTTTTCAAAAGTCTTTCTTTTTTAATCTAAAAATAAATAAATGTAATCAAGAAACCCGGCCCGGTTTTATTTACCAATCAAATATTTAGGAATTTTATTTACTCACGAAGATTTTATTTTGACATCAAAACTTTTTATTTTCACATCAATGTTTTTCATGAAATAGTTTGTTGCAGAAAATTTGACATTTCTTTTTTCTAATTTGCCAGCGTTGCGCAAAGTGACCACCTCGAGAGAAATGCCGGGGGCAACCCAGGGTTAGGACTTTTTTATTATTTTGGATAGTTTTAAACATAAATTATAAATATTTTATCGGGACGGTAGGAAAGCACACGGGGAGAATTTTTCAGAAATAAATTGCATGCACCTTGTATAGACTGTTATTAAAATTTCGCGCATTTGTAGAGCCTATATTTTTTTTCTGTAAATTTCAGGGAATTCTTTACAAGCTTACAGTAAATAAGCCTCAGTTTTGATAGGGTATATTTTACTCTTGCATGTCCTATAGAGTTTTAATATATGTATAATTATTTTCATGGGTCGTTTATCTTGATTCCAGGTCACTCGAGAAGGCTCAAGACTTAGCCTACAACGCTTACGCCCAATAGCCAGCGAACCCACCGTTAATTAACATTAATTAATACGCGACTCTAAGGACCAATCGGTTTCACATAAATATATAAATAGACAACATATAATTAAATTATTTACAATTATAGAGTACATAGTTATGCAACATTTGTGTGTGGAAGCCTGTCGCAAGTTTTATTTTATTCTAGAATTTAAATTTTAAAAAATATATTTATTTGTTATTTATTCGCTCTAAAAATCATTACAAAATAAAAATATTTATTGAATCCCGTAAATAAAGTCAGAAAAACACTATTGTTGGATGAACGTTTCAATTGATTTCCTATAATGTGTGTGTCATATTTGTATCAATATTTTGTTTTTATTTATTTATTGTGTTCGATTAAATATTATTGCTTCAAGAATAACAGGTTGAAAATGAATATTTTAGAGTGTATATAATTTATTTTACTTCAGGGGTCAGTAAACTGCAGTTGCTATTTTATTATTGGATATTATAGGTCTTGTTTAAGTAATTATTATAGAGAAAACGGAAAATGAGTAAGAGAAAAATATTTTTTCTTAGCATTTAACGTTTCATTAAAGTACCTCGAATACTCTTTAAAGACTAAATAAAAATACACAATGTTATATAGGCCTATCAACAACATTATGTAGTTAAAACCAAAAATATTTTACTTTTATTTACATATTATGTAAAC
Source organism: Mamestra brassicae (assembly GCA_905163435.1). Lineage (NCBI taxonomy): Eukaryota > Metazoa > Arthropoda > Insecta > Lepidoptera > Noctuidae > Mamestra > Mamestra brassicae. The sequence continues at coordinate 1,572,559 of LR991010.1, forward strand.
TTATACAATACAAGACTTTGGGGTGTGCTTTAATTAATTTATATATCAGCAGAATATAGCGACGTTATTATTTTTACTTCTTCATATTTATTTTTGAACATATATAAGTATTTTGTGTATTGAATGAGCATATTTTTGTACGAATATTTATTTATTTATATGCTGTGAAACATTTTATATAATACAAAGACTGAAAATATCTATATATAATAATTATAAAAAAGAGTATAGTATCCACATGTACATATGTAAATAAATTATTGCATTTATTTAATATTTTTCCTACATAATATGTATAAATTGAAAGTATTATGGATTGCCAAATATTATTATTTAACAAATATATTTATTAATCTACTTAGGTTACAGATCTCATATTTATTTGATATTTTCCTATTAACAGGTGCTCATTTTATTTGAATGCAATGTAAATATTGAGGCGTTATTTATTTATTTTCATATTAATATTATGTTCCAGTCAGTTCATTAATTTATTAAATTAACTAAATAATTTATTGTCAAATGTTATTAATTAAACTGTTGGTACTCAAGAATATTTGTTTTATTGCTTGCCTTTTTAAACGATCAACAAAAATATCGTAGGAGCGATGCCATCCTTGAGGTATATTATTAACCTGTAAATTGCAGAGATACCGATAACCTTATATCCTTAAAAATCTAGATATTATTCTTCATTTGATTGAGGGAGGATGTGTTGAGTTTGAGTAGTAGAGAGGAGGAAATGACTTAGAATAAACTCCCTCCAGCGGGTGCTGGTCTGGTTTCTGTGTCTGAAGAAATTGACCCGTGTTGCCTCTGGTACCTTGCAGAAGTTTTATATGACAATAACCACTAACCATTACAAGGACCATCAACTTACTGGTAATTTGAATACAAAAAAGTGTAGTACAAATAATACTAACCTACTAAAACACCGAAATCTGAACCTGCCAAAACGGTATTCACTTTCGCCGCATGTAAATATCGGACAGTTACCCAACAATACTGTTGGATGTGACACAAAGAACACAATGGTATCATGCATTATGCAGGCGGGAGCGGCTGCCAAACCCTTTATGAAATATGGCATAGGAAATTGTGTCAATACGTGGTGGTTTTTGCGAAATATATGTGCGAATAGGTCTTGGATGGGTGACCATCTTAACATACCTCCGTGCCTTGGAAAGCATGTTAAGCCGTTGGCCCCGGCTGTCATTTGTAGATCTTTGGCAGTCATTACGGATAGCTAGAAGCCAGATAATCTGATACCAGTCTTGCCAAAGAGTACCGTGTTGCCCAGTTACTGGGTTGCGGAGGTCTGGTAGGCAGCCGCTCCACGTAAATTACTGGTATTCATTTTAATCCGGTTTGACTGGAAGCCGATCCCAATATAGTTGGGAAAACGCTGGGCAGATGATGATGATGTGCGAATATGTTTTGGAGAGTAATAGGGTCCTTAAAGCTTCTGTTTCTTTGGAACCTCTTAGATAACTGGATTTATTGACAACATGCAACATGGGCTAAACAAACTTAGTGATGAGAACTGTACATATGTATATTCGGCTAAATTCACAACTCACTATAACAACACATAACCAAACAAACAATATACACAGATGAAACATATTAATATTGAAAGCAAGCCATAATATCCATCAGGACAGACCACATCATCATTTCAGCCGAAAGATGTACACTGCTGGACACATTTAGGCCTTCCCCAAGTGTAACCACATCGACCGGTCCTATACGATTCTTCGGATCACCCTGTGGAAGATCTTGTGGTCGCTCCTCTAGAACCTTTCGGCCCCATCGATCATCTGTTCTGCAAGCAATGTGCCCTGCCCCCTTTTTTATTTTATGGATGCGTAATCATCAAATGACTCCTTCCCTTCTGGGCGGAGTGGAAAGGTGTGTCAGACTGACTAAAACCCATTCGCGCCCTGGCCGCGGTGACTCTTTCGAACAAATTCCGCAATGTACTGCCCCCATCCATTTAAGTTTGGTTTTCCCGCAGATATCTTGATTTTTGATTCAAGTGCGGAAGGAAAGTCCAAGCAAAGCCCTCTCCATTCCCCTTTGTATGATTTTAAGCTTTCTCATCAGAAGGCCACCACATCACGCTTCAGAAGTCCATTCTGAGTTAGTACATATAGGTAACTAATTGTCAATCATGTTGAAATCTCACGAAGACGAGACTACTGTCATTAACTGGCTCAAATCCAGACTCCATGCTCTAAAGATACGTTACATACATCGGTTACGTTTCGGTAAAGTACCCTTTCATTAAAACCCTGAATTGCAAGCTTCGTACCAACAGAACCAGGTCTAAGGCAAAATTAGTTCACCTCAAATTTCGACGATTTAGATATCACGAGGTCCGTGATTTTCTCACAGAATAGATACAGTTAATCATCGATAACCACAGCCAAAGAGGCTGTTCATAAACAGGAAATATCTCGGAAGTAGAGAAATTGATACAATATTTCCGCCCGCAATAAAGTTTCACTTTCGATACGATATTATCAAACTGCCTATCGACATTGCAGTCCATTATGATCTATTTGAAATGCTTCTTTGAGTTGTGAAATTTTATAGCATTTTCTAGGTCTTTCTTATCGATACGTCTTCAGTAAAATTGCTTGGAAGGATTATGTTACATCATTTATTTATTTGATGCCAAAGTCACAAAGTTATTGAGCAATCGACTTTGTTTCCTGTCATGACTCAAAACCGTAGCAGAAGATAGTTCCTAGGATATCTCAAAATCTAAAACATAGGATGTCTATGATGCGTCACGCAGTGGTTGCCTGAGGACGGGCTTCGTAACTGAGGCAGGCCAAAGAAACGCTGACGTGCAACTTGGTTCGTCCCTGCCGGATTGGTTGGAGAAGGCAAAATACAAAGAACTTTGGAAAACTATGGGAGAGAATTTTGCCCAGAAGTGAGACACTTAAATTATAAATAGTAACTTTTGAAAAAAGTAAAGATGTGTCATTTGCTTGCAAAAAACTGATTTTCTGGGCAAGGGCCTCCCTCCATTTTCTCCATTGTTCCTAGTTCCATGCCACGTCTTGCTATCAAGAAACCTTGTACTTCCAAATTACTAATCGTAAAACTATGATTTACACACAAACCACAGCTTACATCCAATCATAGGTTACATCCAACCACAGGTTACAAACAAACACTTTCAAATCTTCCAAACAATGAGCCTACTAAGTCCAAACACTTCATTACATGCAATAATACGTACCTTCAATCTTGAGTCATCTCCAAGCCCTCAGGCCATTGACCCTTAAGAGAAAGTCGACGGACATAGATCATCTCATCATCTCCTCTATGGGATGGGATGCAACTGGATGGAATTCCAATTAAAGGAAATGCATGATCAATGGTGATTGAGCGTTTTTATTTTAGATATGGCTTTATCGGAAGTAGGAGAGAGCAGGTATTCAAACTACAAAATAATTGTGAGGGCGTTATGTAGCTCAGCGTTCATCTCCTGATGGGCTGCACTTTTATAGACTGACAGAAAGTCAGACAGTGTCACCACAAATCTTTAAGAAAAGACATGCCTAATCTTAGGGAGAACTTTAACAGGTTAGGCACACCTCTGCCCAACTTGCATCTGCCTAGCCTTTTTCCAATTTTATTGGGGTCGGCTTCCAGTCAAACCGGATTCAGATTCAACAGTATTTTACGTGGAGCGGCTGCCTACCAAATCTCCACAACCCATTAACTGGATAACACGGTACTCCTTGGTAAGACTGGTGTCAGATTTTCTGGCTTGAAATTAAAATAAAGGACATTCGTGGCTATATAACATCGAAATCAAAATGTTTGACATTTAATAAATCTTTCATGAAATGCACTCTCGCATTTGTGTTGTTTGTATTAGTTTTAGTTATTCCTATATGAATTCAGCTTCCCTATCAAGGCATCAAATCAAGATAGTTATAATGGACCGCCCTCTGTAAGTTGATAACGGCAAACTGTGATCAGCAATCTGCTATTCAAGCATGGATACTGCTGCAAATTATCTGTAAGCCACGAAGTTGAACTCAGCAAGTTGATAAACGACGATGATTTTTAAAAACTTCTGCCATTTTGGTTCATTACACACAAATTTAATTACTTTTTAGTGTTATGTATCCGTTGGTTACCCACGGAACCCTATTACTAAGCCTCCGCTGTCCGTCCGTCTGTCTGTCAGCAAGCTGTGTCTCAAGAACAACAGCAACATGTAGACATAAAAGGAAGTTTGCGGGGGTTACTTACTTTTCCGCATACCCTCTACACCGCTATAACAACAAATAATAAAAAATAAATTATAATATTGAAACATGAAGGAACGTGTCCCATACAAGAAACGTGTTTTTTTTTTCGGTTTACGGTGTGGAACCCTTCGTGTGAGAGTACAACTCGCAGTTGGCCGGTTTTGCGAATTCATCAGAAAAAACATTAAATATAATTCATACAAAAACTGACTTAGAACATATACAAAATCAAAATACTCTTAGACGTCGCATTAGTCCTCCATATTGCCGTTATCCGGAAACGTGCCCCGAAGAATGGTAGCGTTGTCACGTTGAATAGCAATTCTCATTCTTTGGGCAAAGAACGAGCCTGCCCTCTGGTCACGCTAAGTGTCGATCACTTGGCGAGAAATATCCTTGTAAAAGAGACGTACACTTGGACTCCATGACCCAAGCATTTCAACCCCAAGCACTTCAAATCTGTAATTAAAGTTTTTTTTTGCAGGGTCGATAAGGGTCCGCTCTAGGTGGAGCAGCGGAAGGGCGTGTCAGAATCTTACTGGAAACCCATCCGTGTTCCTTCTACAGCCCTTTGCGTTCCAGGGCTGTGGTGACTCTTTCGAACAAATTCCACAACCCTGGCAGGAGTACGGATGGAATGGTGACGGATTTTGAAACTTGCCACCAACCCTGATGTGAAGACCATGACAGAGTGGTCATGGTCTTCACATCAGGGACCAAGAGTGTAACGAAGAAGAAGAAGATTTGTTATATTGAATAATTACTTTTTGTATTTGCGCAGTTTGAACCCTCTCAGTAGCAAATAACATATTTCTGAAAGAGAAAACAAAGTAAAACTGATTTTCCAATGTCACTGACAACTTATTAGTGAAGATTTGCCAGGGAAAGCGTAATATGGTCGTTGACTGTACTGTAGTGTTAAATAAATTAGTTGAAATGACGCCTCTTGTACACTTTCTTGTCTAGTGTTTCATAGCTGGCCGGAAAGTGCCATAATCATTATGACATGCTCTTGTAAGAGCGTAAAGAAAGCTGTGGACTTGTTGTGTGGTCATCAACCCGAGATTGTGGTATAAGATCAGATTAATTGAAACTTCAAAACCATCTAGATAATTAGAGCTAATTTTGTCAGATGTGCAATTGGTACTGCTGAGCATAAAAATGTAAGCCACAAAAGTTTTATAAGTGGAGCATTTAAAAATTTGATTTCCAAGTCAGAAAAGTTTTATAATTGCTTTCTTCAGGCATTCGTTAAGCGCTCCTGAATACTTATGTTTGCTCGTGTCAAGTGGAAGTAGGCCCTTTTTACCATCGAACTTACCTGTGCCTTAACAGTTACCATTCTGAGGAAAAACTAGCGTGACCATAACGGTAGCAAGCACATGCAGTTTTTAAATCATGACTGTCGGAGGGTAAGGTTGTAGTAATATATATCATAATAATATAATAATATATCCTGGGACAACTCACACACGGTCATCCGATCCCAAACTAGGCAGAGCCTGTGCTATGGCAACCAGATAACTGATAAACATACTTATATACTTCTAAATACATACATATTATAGACAAATTACACCCAGACACAGAACAAATCATCATGCTCATCACACAAAGATTTGTCCTGGGTGGGAATCGAACCCACGACCTCCGGCTAAGCAGTCAGGGTCACTAACCACTCGACCAACAGGCCAGACGTAGTGTGAGAGTGTAGAGTAGACGTAGTGGCATGTATTCCGCCACATAATTATGTAGCTGTTTATAATATAAGGTGGCATCTCTCTAGAACTGACGTCACAAAAACTCTCAAAGCCCAAAATACAAAACATACAAAACAGCCCGACAGCTAACTTGCCCACCAGATGCAACAGTCGTCTGGTCGGGAGATGCTTCCTTATTAATGAAAAATGTGCAAATTCCACCTCGTTCCACATAATTATCTCTATACCCTGATACTACCGTTGCGGAATTTGTTCAAAAGACCGTGGCCCTGGAACGCAAAGGGCAGGAGGAACACGGATGGGTTTTAATCAGCAAGAGTCAGACACTCCCTTCTGCTCCACCCAGAGCTGAAGGAGTCATTTGATGATTTCCCATCCATAACAAACGCCTGATACCACCAACTGTCTGCCAGATACCTTCATCATTGTCTTGGTTCTTAGCATACGAAATATTTTTTTTTAAAAAAAGAATTGAGGGGTAAATCTTGTTTTTTTAATTTTATTATTTCTATGTAGCGTGCGTATTTCATGTAAGTGCTAAATAAATATTATTCTTTATTTTCTTTTTCTTTTTTATCTAATTGACATCCTCAACGTAAACATTCTTTTCACTTTTAAGAAAGCCCTATAGAGATTTAAGGCTTTCTTCCTTCAGTGGTTTTCCTAGTAATTTATTGATTCGTTGTAACTAGTAACACCCAAAGCTTTCCTCTAACCAATTCTTTATTTACGCCGTGTTTGGACCGTAAAATCAAGATATTACGCCACTGACCGCGAAAATTACGATCAGTTTTATTTGTCTGCTTACTTGTTGATCGTTTTTATGATCGTTTGTGTTTTTATTGTGTTGTTGAAAGGTTGGATTGCAGTGCAAGTTTAAGTTCAAAGTTAAACGGTGTTGACAGCTGGCAATATCATAACCATTCAATACTTAATACTCAATACTTTTATTGCATTCCACATGTATTCTTAGGTGGTAAAATAATAAATTGGTTCATATGGACCCTGTCGGGCACAGCAAGATAAGTATATAGGTTAGGAGAGAGGAAGCATTTTATCATATGTAAAATTACTGTGTTTCCGAACGCATACAACCATAATCTCTTCAAAATTAGAGTGCACAGGCACACATTGAAGTGCGAGAAACGATAATGCTAGGCATTGTTTTGCTTTCATCTTGTTTTCAAATCTTTTAAAGAGGACACTAATACTACTTATTACCTTAATTATTAAGCTTCCATAACAAAAATAGCGAGAACTCTTATCTAGAATTAAAAGTCTAGAAATATATTACAAATGAAAAGAGTGGAACTCTCTGCCTGCGTCTGTGTTTCCGAACGCATACAACCCTAATCTCTTCAAAATTGGAGTGAACAGGCTTCTTCTGGGTAAGCTCCATCATCGACTAATTGTCTCTGTCATTCTTCTTTAATAAGATTTTTTTCTTATCAATGATTACTTTTTCATAGAGAAGACAAAATAGGTCTACTACATACAAACTCACCAAAACCAAAAAACTCAGCCCACTTCCAAAACTAAATCCCGCACCGTCACAGCCTTAAAAACTTACATAACAACAAAAAAAAACTTCTTCAAATATCTAGCATTGCTATTGACCTACAAAATGTATTACTCAACGCACAAAAAAGTAAATGCTGAGCAATTTCAGAAGAAAAAAACCACAATAGAGATTTGAGAAAAGAAAAAACTGCGGTTTAAAAAACGTTGCATCATAAATGTAATTCGAGTTCGCTTTTTTTTTTCAAAAAGAAAGCGATGGTTGACCGGTTGCACCAGATGTAGTGTCTGTCAGTGAATAAATGAGTACAGAAGGATAATTTTATCAAGTGAAATATATTAAGCAGGTTGGGTATTAATAACCCTAAATGGAATGATCAGTCTTCTCATACAATTCTAGAACTGATTGCTGAAAAAGAGACAGAACTAAACAATCTTTCCATGCATGAAAATCAGCATCGGGATCAACAGGCAAGATTTTTTTTTATGAATGGGAAATCCTCATGGACTCTTTCGAACATTTTCCGCAACTCTCGCAGGCACTGACCACTATGCTTACATCTCTTTGATACGCGCGTGAAACACGACGTGCCATCAACCACGGCCTGGTTCTTATCGCACGGCGAACCATCCAATGCGTGCCGTCCACAGGCCCGCGCTTACGGTGACCGGGAATCGCCCTGCGGCTCCAGACGCCCAGGGCATCTTCTTCTGTTGCGGTGGCTGGGGCGTGAGGTTTGCATCAACTGGCAAGCTGGATGAGTAATTTTTACAAAAGCCCATGGATAACATTAACATGTAACTTGCCAACTGTTTCAGGGCAAAAGGCATAATTTGAAATAATCTCTACCACTACACGTATTTTTACCATCGAGCGGGATTGCTGTATTGTAACACACTAGGTCCAAGTAATCTTAAATATCACCGATTCAGAAAGAAGAAGAACTAAATAGTAGTAGCAAAATATCAGGCAGTAAATGGTGTGGTTCTAAAATAACCTGAACCGTTAAAGCTTTGTTTAGAGTTGATTCGGATTTCTGTTTTTAACCCACTTGGCCCAACTAATCTAAAAAAATCCATCGACTCATGAAGACGTAGAACTTAGTATTTATTGTTAGTTACCAAGTAACACATCAGAGCCAGAACTGTATGGTGTCGAACGTAAAATAAATAGCACCATCCCATCACTTCCCGTGGGTGTCATTAGAGGCGACTAAGGAACTCGCCAGAGAATGGGCAGCAGCATTCTCTGTGAATTGTAACAGCTACACTGCGATCGCCAACCCACCGGTCAAGCATGGCGATTATGGCACACCCTCACCTTTGGGGGAGGCTTATGTCCAGCAGTAGTCGTCTTTCGGCTGATCTGATGATGATGATGACATCAGAGGGAAAATTCTACTCATTTGCGAATTGTGTGAAAAACCCAATTTTGCATACATTTCTGAAAGATTTGTTAGAAATGTAATAAAAATTGGATTTTTTTGACATATTGCGACTTAGATGAGAACGCGAACGTTGCTTAAAAGATAGCAGAACAAGCCCTCAAAATTTTAATGTTGCAGACATCTGTCAGTTCTGACTTGACCTTCTGCACTCCCCTTTTTTGTGAATGTGTTTGTAAGTTCACACGACGCATTTCTCAGGAACTGCTGAGCCGATTTGGGAAATCCTTTCACTTTTGGAAAACTTGTCCTCTAATTAGCCATTGATTGATCTGTTTTTGTTTTCGCTTGTTTTCTTTTGTTTTTGAGGTAATTATGTATGGTTGCCATTCTTGCTTATCTCAATAATGGTTGACGATGACCTAAGACGTCTTTGGCTATATACATAGTGCTTTATATCAGGTTTAAATATACTAAGTAATAAGATATGCCCAAGGGTTGGAGGAAGACAGCATGCGCATGCAGTAGGCTACAGTAACGGTAGGCCAGACCATACATAAAGCCCAAAAAAAAATTCACATCGTCAGTATCGTTATTTCAACCCTGAAAATGTGGTGAGTATTTTTTATCATTATGTATGGGCTGGCCAGCCCATACATACCCTACTGCACGCCTATGGAAGACAGCAACAGATCGGGAAAGGTGGAGGGAACTTGAGGAGGCTTAAATATCGCAAGACCTGGTAGCTGATAAGAAATTTTAAAGTAAAATAACGTTATTGGAAAAATATGTACAGATACAGTTAAAGCAAATTTAAGTTTAGATAATTATAATTAACAAAAAAATTTAGTTTCTATTATATTCTCGGAGTTTAAAAAAAATGTATTTTAAGGTCAGAGTAAATAAAGGCTATTTTTATTTTATTTCAGTAATAACTCTCTGCCATTTTAAAGCCGTATATTGTTAGTGGTCAGGCAGAGGCCAATAGTTCTTCCATAGTATACGATAATCAGTCCACTAAACCACCTAAACCCATAGCCTCTCATTTTGTGCTTCTATATTCTGCAATAGTCCTGCACCGATCGGGGATTGTCCTTGATTATACTTTAATAGTGCACACAGGGATAATCGCGGGTAGGTGCCCCATTCAATTTAAAATGTCTAACGGGGCGAGTTGTCTTCGGCCCCTCGTACGCCTACCAAAGGACCGGGATCTCAGGGTCCCGAGATTGTCAAAGACATAAAAGATAATGATAATAAATAATTTCTTTCAGGTTACAAAGACCCACAGATAGCCATATAACTTAATCTTGGTATAAAATAACGATTATATTTATTTATTTATATTAAAAAAAAAAAAAAAAACAACACGAAAAAAAATTATAACGATGTTAGTATTACTAACACAGCCTGGTTAACGGTTAGCATAACGCTCAAATGATAACGTCCTCACTAAATATTGCATCAGACCACCGGAACTGCTTTTGAAGAACAGGAGTTATGTAATTGTTGAAATGTGGATGTTATAAACACTTGTGCTTATTCTTTTAGGGAATATAGTCGTGATGGTATGTCATTAATTTACTGAAAAATATTAATCAGTGATGGACTGTGAGGATTATAAGTCATGCATAGCTTAGACACATCGTTATTTTTGCCGTTCGTGATTATTTTTATAATACTGTATTTCCTTCCCTGTGTTAAATCCATGCAAAAGTTTCCTTTTAGCGATAAGCAATGTACCGTTTTCTTCTTCTAACTTTTCTGTAATTCTATTCTATCCGAATAGAATTACAGAAAAGTGCAAAGATGGGAGCCTCTAGCTCCCATGTTGTGTTAATGTTTAAGCCATAAAAATCAAGAACGTGGAAAATTGATGTCAGGAATAAAAAACACCAAGGAGGAAAACAAAAAATTAAACACAACACCTTTGCACAAATCGAAAAGAGACTGAAATGATAGTGAAAAAAAAAAATTTATTCGCACTCCTCGAGCTTCATCGACTTGACGTTTTCTGGTGATAGTCACTGTGGATTCTGGCTCTCAGGATTTGCAGTGGTTGGAAATAGCGCGGCATGATTAACAAAAAATATTGATTCATCACACTACGCATAAATTACAGAAAATGTGTCACACTAGCCACCAATAAATATTTCCATAACAGCTGAACAACACACCCGTCCGATCCAATACCAAAATCTACCTTAAATCAATCTCACCGTCACAGCATAGTGTGCCTTGTTCATATTTGTCGACACAACACGACGCAGGCGATGCTGCGCGTAAAAACACTGCGACAAGTCACGCGTTACATGCGCACGATTATGATGTTTTATGTCACTAATGAGTGGTGGCTGGCAAGCTCTGCTTTACCTCGAACCGCTGAAGCAATAAGCAGTACGGTGCGCCGCCGCACCGCACCCATTTTGCCGCATGAACGTTCGCACGTAGTACGCAGCGTCTCAACACACCCTTTTTTTTTTTTTTTTAAGGATGGGAAATCATCAAATGACTTCTTCCGCTCTGGGCGGAGCGGAAGGGCGTGTCAGACTCTTACTGACTAAAACCCATCCGTGTTCCTTCTAAAGCCCTTTGCGTTCCAGGGCCGCGGTGACTCTTTACACACCCTTAGGCCCTTAATTTATATCCCTCATTGTTTCAGTGTTTTTCAACTTGGTTGAAGTCTAAACTCGTAGCTAAATAATTACTGCAGCGGGGTTTGATGTTCGAGGTTAAGCAGCGTTGTCGAGGTCGTTTCGTGGATGGATGACCATCTAATACTTACCATGACTTCTCCGTGCCTCGGAAAGCACGTTAAGCCGTTGGTCTAGAAAATCTATATCGTATCTGGGTTGTGAAGATCAGGTAGGCAGTCGCTTCATGCAGAATACTAGTGCTCAGCTGTATGGGGTTAGAATGAAAGCTGACCCTCTCATAGTTCAGAAAGGCAAAACTGATGACGTCGGAGCAGTGCTTAAAATCAATCTGCATTACAGTGGTTTCATGAAAAATAAATATATGTATATTATTTACGTATTCAGAGTATGACATTGTAGCTTGTTTCTTTTTTTTTTTAAAGAAAGAATTTACAAAATAAAAAGTCTATGTCCTGTACTATGTGCCTGTGTCCCCTTAAATACTTACTGGAGAAATTCCAGTTAAGTATCAAACAATCAATCCACAGACACCGACTAATAATACTAACAAACTTCTAACACAGTTCACTTAAACATACTCATACTAATCCTAATAATATTGTGAACATGAAAGTCTGTATGTTACTTCTGATATTTACCTGGATCCATAGAACTGGAAGGGATGATGCTATTCTTTTATGTCCCACCACTACCCCATCACTTCCCGTGGGTGTCGTAAGAGGCAACTAAGGGACTCACCAGAGAATGAGCAGCAGCATTCTCTGTGTATTGCAATAGCTACACTGCGATCGCCAACCCGCCTGCCAAGCGTTGCGATTATGAATGGTGCAGGACACACATGACAGGTGGAGTAAATCCCAGTTTCTACCGCAAGTGGAGTGGACCCATTAATGACTTCTGTTACCTCGCAAGAGAAAACTGCTTACATGTTCATACATGTGTTTAAAAATGAGCTCGCGATGGGTGTCAGACGAACAAACTGACTAAACTCTTTCTTGGTAGAAACGCAAACTTATTTCATGAAAACAAAGTCTGCTTCGCTTAGCAATTTCGGGTGAAGGAACGGCTCCCTGTCGTTTCGTGCGACGCAGGCACTCTTGGAGCATGGCTGCTTTGGGAGGTTCTTGTGTCGCCTCGGCAGTGAGCCGGACGCTTGGTGTCACCACTGCGTCGACTGTCGGGAGGACATGGCGCGGCATACGCTGGCAGAGTGTGCCACTTGGGAGGAGCCGCGCCGTACACTCATCTCTGTGGTAGGCAGCGACCTGTTGCTGTTGGCCGCAGTTCGTTCTATGGTCGGCGGCAGGGAGTCCTGGGACGCGTGGTCTCCTTCTGCGAAACAGTTATCACGCAGAAGGAGGCTGTGGAAAGAGAGAGGGAAATCTCGACCTCCAAACACCTCATTGCCCCCGCTGACCTGAGGTGGTGCGCAGAGACGGGCCGGCACCAGCCGGGGATTATGGAAGTCGCATACGTTCCCGCGATCCCCAGCGTAGGTGGGAGATGGAACACCGGGGTGATTTTAGTCAGTAAGAGTCTGACAGACCCCTCTACCCCAGGGCGGAGGACATCCATGAGGATTACTCCCCGTTAAAAAACAAAAAATAAGGGTGTCATATGAGCATGGGGATTGAACTGATCCAAAAAAGATTGAAGTCCAACAAAAAGAGTTATTTTTAACATATTTACAAAAAAAGTCGTAAATTTCATTAATTTATCAATAACCAAGTGTTAACCATGGCCTGGCACTTATATCCAGCAGTACGTTCCTATTGGATAATTTCCAACATTTTCGCGGGAAGTGTCAACAGATAAAGCTAGTATGAAATAAAGATTTATTGAATTTTTTACAAAACAACACACTTTCTTCAATACACGTAAATAATGTATGAATATGAAGTTTTCTATAGAACAGCTTTCGTTCACTTACTATAAGTATAAATTTTCTTTAGGCACTCCAAGCTTTTTAATTATTATATACTGAGTTTTACGTGGTATACGAGGAGGAAGTAATTTTGATACTTGTATTTTTTTTGTTGGAAATATTGATATTTTTGATAATAAATTATTGTTTAGTCCTAGAAAAAGTTACTGAACTAATTAGTTGGTGTTACTTTTCTCGATTAAAAGTAATTGGTTTACTGTTGTTGCCTTTATCACAGAAAAGTACTATAGTAGGCGCCAGATAATCGTGGAATAACGGTCATTGACCCACCTACAATTATTGACATTTTTAATTTGAAAAACGGAATTAATGACACAAAGCTGTCCCGAATCATCATCTCTCGTGATCCTTAACATTGTCTAATAATGAAAAACGATTCATATTTAATTGTTCAGGTACCTATGAACAGTTATTAGGGAAAGGTCAATGTACTTTATTCTACATTTATCTGGCGCCTACTATAGACGTAATATTTTGCTGTCATCATGATGATGCCCTGTAAAAATTGATTTTTGAGTTCCCCTTTCCTTAATCTGCGAAAGCTACGAGCTATGTTTTTTCAGTCGGTGTATGAATTAAGCCCAGAAAATTACATATGGCGACACTGAAACTATAACTTAAATCATAAGTACCTGTAAAGTTACTTGGGGTACCTATGTACCAACCAAGCCAATGCTTTGGAATTCAATCGGCTACAAGATAATCCTTCTATTAAAATTCAATTACCATTCCTAAACGCATATTTCCTATTTGTATTCAGGTTAAACATAGATCTACTTACTTTCTTTCGATTTAGCTTTCGTTGATCTATAACAAGTGACCCACTTTAGAAAATCTGAACATTTATATTCAAAGCAACAATTTCAAGGGATAGTTTTTTCATTGCCTTAGCTTTTATCCCTTGCAAAATAAAATAGAAACACGCCTACTGAGTCGTGAAGAGACACATTTCGCCAGTTATGATTAAGTCCCGTGTAATAGGAGTCACGCCCATTGCCATAACAAGTCTATTGATCTGGACTGGTCGACTGGGGGTATTGCATACTGGTCACGCATCCAGTCTCTAATGTATATGTGACTGCACTGACACGTTCCAGAAGGTTAAACCAAATAACAGTATCCGATCCGGGAATGTAATAAAGTTCCTTACGGTCCAGGCCCTGTAAAGTTCTTCTTCAAGTTTTTTCTTGTAAAAGACTACCTGACCACAGACATGCAGTTTAAAAACTTCCTAATTGACATGCACAATGACTACCTATTTAAGACCCAAGTCACATATTTTAAAATATTTGTAACAGGGTCATTGCCAAACTGTCCACGTACGGTGACTACTGTTTGGCACATACCTGCGATAAAATAGCATTTCTTCTAGTAGGGTATTATGTATATTTTTAGGGTCGATTTCACTTATGGAATTGACAGGATATTGCATTGTGTTCCAAATTATAGCTAATTTCGGTTCCTGAACAAGTATACATACTTGTTCAGGAACCGAAGTGCAGTGTAAATCTAAGCTCTATTTTTACACCACACTACTACTCGTTTATCCACGATCACGATTATATATCATATAATTTTGAATGCATGAAAAAATAGTTACCAAATTGTTATTATTTCCTGAAATGATAACTTTTCAGTTGCATACATATATTAACCAACTAAGTTCAGAATAGAATAGGACTACATAATTAAACTAGACATAACCTCTACTGCTCATTGCTCACTGCTATTCTATTTAAACCCACCTAAAATCCTACACGTTTAACTTAATCACAATTTCATCAAGGCTGACAAGCTCATGGCAGAATAAGAACAAATAAAAACATCAATTGCGCATATAAACCTTCAACCATGCAATTGTCAAGAAAACAATATGGTTTCGATCTAATCTTGACATGAGAAAACGATAGTGTAAATGCATATCAAAGATCTCTCAAAGGTTATAAGAGTCAATTTAGAGAAATGGGTTAGTATAATATCATCTGAGGATGATACTGGTCTACTTGATGCAGACAATAGAAAGGAATACAATAGAAAGATCAATAATACGTTTTATGAGCCCTCAAATGTCAGTGGTGCTGAAGCTGTGGCTAATTTAGAGCTTTTCAATAAGGATGTTCACACACTGCAATGAAAAATTATATGACTCTCAAATAATGATCCTGGAATTTTAAATATACTGGAAGATTTAGAGGTTATCGGTGTTGCTTTCATCCTTTGAAGATCTTCAAGTAGGAACTGCAGAACACTTAAAACTCGGCAGCAAAAGTATTTCAAAATAAACATAAAATTAAAACTTATAGATTCTACCAAGTTATATAATAGTACGTAATTTGAAACATATAATAACTCAAAATTCTCAGTTTCACCCATTCACAGTCACGTAATATTTTCGATAATTTATCAAAATAATGAGCTCATTGAAACTCAAGAGATTTTATAAAAATGGAAAGTAAGTAATCATTAATAGTGATCGCCAACTGTTCATTGTTCCAACATTTTGTGGGAAGAAAAAGTTTTTAGGTTACCACCATTCTTCTGTTTAATAACAACTAATTTGTTGTAGATACGACGATAAACGAAGCTGAGAAAGAAAATATGGAGTAAGTTTATGGGAAACGTGAGAAAAGCATAGTAATATTCCACAGTGGTGATAAAAATGGTAAGTTATTTCTGTCTTTTGTCGTAGGAAAAGAAAAAACTACATGCTTCTGGGAATAGGGCAAAAAAATGTGGAGCATAAATTTGTTTTCCTTACAGATGTAAGTCATAGACATATATAAAGGGTTGAGAACAGAAAAATAATGTAAACTAATAGTAATGTTTTAGTATTTAATTCACACACAAACATGTTGCTATTGGCAAAATTAAACTTGAATTAGGTCAATCCTATGAGCTAAGGCTGGATGTTCTATAAATAACTATTGTAATGAAAGTGATCAAAACAACACACCTGTTGACCAAAACAAGAGACTAATTAGTAGCTACACGGAAGTGAAAGAATGGAAAGAACAAATGGTATCAAATAAGAATGATTTAATTATTTTAAAAATACACATTTCTATTTTATAAAGTCAAATTCTGAAAGTACGTGGTAAAATACCTAAAGCACAACAGAAAATAAACAGGACACTTATATAACGACAAAAAATAAAAGAAAACCTCACATTTTGGCAAACCTGACACATTTCCGAACCACAAAAGTATCAAAACCGCAAATTCCTCATAAGACTACCATACTTATCAACTGTCACCAAGATCCTCAAACACACCCACACAGCCACAAAAAAAACCACGTGCGTTCCCCGAAAACTGTCCGTAGGTACAACAAAATTATTTCGTAGGTACCAGTTTAATCGACCGACATCAAGTTCACTTTTCTTGACCGCCGCGAGGTAGTGGGGTAAGATGCTTAAAACAGGCCGTCATATACAACGTCGCTACACTTTGTGCCAAGCTTTCTGTAGGGGTAGTTTGATTCGTCGCCATGATACGATACGTAGCAGTCCTAGTACTTCTCGCCGCGGCGCAGGCGATGCCAGCGCTCGACAAAGAGCCCAACGAAATCGGAGTTTTCGGGTCCATATTAGGAGTTGTTAAAGAGTGCGTCGATGGAGATACATCCTTGTGCATAAAGGTGGGATCAGTGAAGTGATAACCGTGAAGTGTTTTAAGTGATGTGTTACTAAGTTCTTATCTTTTGGTTGCAGGAGAAGACGTTGAAATATGTGGAGGCTGTGAACACTGCGCGGGAGTTGGACCTTGCTGATGGTGTGGCTATACTTAGCAATGGTTCCCCAAGGTCCGCCAGGGCCTTGGAGCCTTTGTCTGAAGAGCCTAAGGCCAGGGAAGCTCAGATCGAGTCCAGGCTGGTGGATTCAGCTGCTGACTTCTTGGAGAACCATGTGATCCAGTTCAAACTTCCTTCATCTGCTATTGAAGGCATGAAGAGGTCCCTTGAGGAAGGTAAGCATTCAAAACTTCACATCCGCGAAATTCTATTCAGAATCAAATAAGTAGTAAAATGAAGTGAGCGTATATAATAGAGTGTTAATAGCTTAATTACACGTTAGATGATAGATAAACACGATTTGAATGAACGTAACAATTATTTTGATTCATTTATGCAAACATAGTTAGGATAATATACTGCTTTTAGCAAACGAAACGTAGAGCATAAAAACGAAATGAAACTGACACACGTTAATCAAATGCAAATTGATAGCTAAATTAATATAAATACTTATGCAAATTAATGACGTAAAACGAATGAGTTACGGATCAGCTTTCGTTTTCAAATTCTTTGAACTTGCGAAGTTCAAACAGTTTAAAATTAAAAGAAATATTATAAAACAGGAAAATTAAATAAATAAAAGAGATTTGAATGAAGTGGGTCATTGATCCGTGACTAAAGTACTAAGTGGTTGCGGTTTTTAAGATGACGATTAAATAGAGCAAAACAACTGTTTTCTGAACTTAACTTTTAGTCACGTCTTTGCTTTGAATTTCTCCGCTTTTTACTAATTAATTCTGATCTCACTCATTGTAAAACATTAATGCAGTTGTTAAAATAATGTAAAATTCATTTTGGAAATATTATAAAACAGGGTGTGATATTGAATAATCAGCGTTCTTCGAGAGAAAATATATGCCAGAATCAAAATGTTAATGACATTAATGTAAGTCAATCAGATAAAAAAAAAAAAATGTCTGAATATTAAATACTAAGAATGAAGATAATGCCACAGCAGTCGATCTGATCCCAAGTCGCTAAGAGCCAATTATAGAAGCAAAGAGCAATTTTGATCTGCAAATGCATTATTAGCTTTCGACCATAGCCAATTCAATCATAGTAATACTTACACTGAGTAGGATGATAAGTATCGGTTTGTAAATGATGCTGTTTTTATTAATTAGAGACTAGTGGCTCACTCCACCTCCTCGGTATGTGATGACAAAATTTACGAAATTGGTCCAGCCATTCACGCCGTATGCCGTGACCAAGGGACATAGGGATTCATTTTTATATATGTTTATCGATAGATATTATTCTTGACCAAGCACATGATTATTAAAGAAAAGAAAGACATTTAATAATTGCAGCATCATGATATAGAACATACAGACTAATTGGACCATAAAATCAGTCCAATATTTAGTTGGTTGTGGAAGCCACATAACGAAAGAACAAACATTAACGATCATAAACGACCGCAAACATCACACTTATGTTGCCAGAAAAAAACAAAAATTAACACATATTCAAAATTAATACAAATAACGCAAGACTTGAACACATTTGTCAGCAAGTAACCAGAATTTGTAGCCTAGAGAAAACACAACAACATATTGGAAAGTATAAAGCAATGCTTAAATTCCCATGAATATAAAGTGTCCGTACACGAAATGACGGCGACTGTACTTAATACTTGTCCAAGTTATAGCGTATTGTACCGTTACATATTACAAATGCAAGGTGGCGGTACTAACAAGAGGCAGGGTTGTCACATAATATTATTGAAGTAAGAACAGTGGCTAAGTTATGATTGTCAGAGGAGACGTAAAGTTGATGACGAAAACACAAAGAATTTAAGTAATTATAAACAGTCTCCACAGAAAATTACTTATGACGGAATATTATGAAATTGATTATACAAATAAATATATTCCAAATTAGATTAAGATTACATTGCATAACAGTAAGCAATTAGTTTAACCGTATTTAGTATAGAATTTTCTAATTTAAAACACTGTCAATCGGACGGTGGATTAAGAAAACAGGCCTTAAGTATTTTAGTATTGATGAAATTAATGCAAACTAACACATCATTTTGTAAAGAGACTTAAGTAAATGTAGACTCAATACTACATCATAGCATGCTCGTTATCAAAGTGAACATAAACGATAAAGCCTATTCGTCAAAGCAAAAAGTACAAAAATTTACAAATACCTAATCCAGTAGCGTTATAAATTAAAATGGTAGTGGCCAACCCTAACCGTATGCATGTAACAGTTAAATTTTGTAGTCCACAGTTAATCTAAGTTATTGATATAAATAGAAAGGCTAACTGCCCCATTAGTTAGCGATGCACAATTTTCATGCATTGGATTCTACGCATGAATAAATCTATTTAATTATAAACATGCAATATTGCGATTTCCTGATATACATACCAACCGTATGGAAAGATGCTCCACTTATGTTAGTTCCGATTGTTATTTCTGATTAAGTAAGTAGACTAACATTCGAACAGTACTTCCTGAAACCATTTGAGTGGTTCGTATGTTTTTTTTCCAGCATGTTAGATTTATTCATCAAGATGACTATAACAAGATCATTGTGTCAGATATTATATTAAAAAATAGTACAACTACTTGCAAATGCAATAAAGATTTTATCTTAAACTGACCTTGTTTATTGCTCTATGGTCGTTGTTAGATGCATTTACGGTAATTCTAACTTTACTTCATGCACAAATGATGTCAATTATACTTTGTGTCATTTCATTTCCTAACGTCTTTTCTATTCAAGTTCTGTTATCAACAAACGATTGCTCCATCATAGACCTCATCCATCAATTTCCAAAAGGCGTGATTGTGGTCAAGAGCGAGACCATTCCTCAATAAAAAAAAGTTTGCTGTAATAATATAATTGCTTGTTCAATAATTTCAATATTTGCTCCAATATAAGTACCTCCATTATATACGTATTTTCATATATCTAACTCTGTATAGTAAGATATTATGCCGTAAATATAGGAAAGTCTCACAAGTGGCCTTCACGGATGTTACATGAATGTTAGCTTACGCTAACTTAGCTTAACGCTAGCTTACTTTAGCTATATAGCTAGCTCTGCGTGAATGAAACTTGAAGCGGACGTTCTCGTTAGGTTCCCTACACATCTTACGAATCGTTCCGATTTTTATACGGCTTTGGGGAAATCAATAATTTTCATCAAATGCGATTCATTACAAATAATCTCTTATGGCAATTTTATGGAAATCATTGGCTTCATCAACGTCTACAACTCTTTGAGTTACGTTGTTCAAATAATAGGTTCATCTCATAATATCACTTTTTTAATTTTCGACGTGGACTTTGTGCACGTGTTTTAAATTGTAACTCCCAGTAAGGATGGTCTATTCTTTTTAGTTGTGTTTCTTATTTGCTTTGATTCCAATCCGTAATCCATTAATGGTAGGTCTCATACTTATGGAAAATGTATGAGCATATTGACAGCAATTCAAATCATGACGTAAAAGGAGTCAACACTCAATTCGAAATTAGGACATCTCTATTCACCACTTCCGTATTGCGAAAATGTCACTCCACAAAAAAGGCCTTCACATTGAGATTGTCAACAACATATAGAAACTCGAAAGCGGCACATTCCCTCTACGGCATTAGTTCGAAGTCCTGCCTCTAAACCAGTTTAACAAGTCATCGAGAAATCGTGTAAACGGCACTCCTCGACTCTTCTCCGAAGAAAGTTGCCTTTCCAATATTATGATATGTGCTCGTGTTACAACTTCGATTGATACCAATTATGGTGTATAAGTAAGACTGTTACATTTAATTGTCATATTTTTCTCAGATAATGAAGCGTCCGTTCTCCGTTTTCCGTGGTTGTATCTCAGTTCATTTGCGCAGTCTGTATTCATTTATAAACATTTAGATATCACATATACGCTTTATTATTTGCCAAAATGTTGCTGAATATCAGCAAGTCACATGAATAACGCCGTCGATAGACCATCATCATAGGCCTCATTCTTCAGGCACAGGCTGCTTTCCATTCACCTCCTAGGACTAGACTACTGCAAGGAAAGAGTCACCGCGGCCCCGTAATGCAAAGGACTTTAGAAGGAACACGGATGGGTTTTATCAGTCAGAGTCTGACCGCCCTTCCACTCCAACCAGAGCGGAAGAAGTCAGTTGATGATTTCCCATCATTAAAAAAAAGACTTCTTTGTCCATATTATTGTTATTTGACCTAGTGAATTCAACGCTCCCGATTTCTTTCGAGGTTTTGTAGAACTTCAAAAAATATAGTAGTGATGTTCAAAATCATTTCAAATAGTTATCACTATCAAGAGGGTCCACATTGCCAATATTTGCGTAGCGCTTCTCAACTATCGGTGTAGTCAATGAATCCATACCACAAAATATATCGTAAAACATAACATGAACGATAGATATTCTTATCGTTTGTATTAACGCTCTTCAAAATAAATTACAATACAATATATCTCGCACCTTGAAACACTGATAGGCATATTATTACAACACTCGAAACCAATTCGAAAGACAATGATACAGCAATTTCACTGTCAAAGTCAGCTCTGTGAGAATTTCTTCGATCATTTTGTAACATGGGAAACGCATTTAGTATCTCACACCTTTTCGTTCTGTTTAGTGCTTTGTACTTAAATTGATCAACAGGATGTAGTAACATTACATTTTAGTATACCTCTAGGTTTACTATTCTCACTTTCTATCCGTGAACGTTTACCGGATGGTTCAGTAACGGTGCGCCGCCCATAAGGTAGACCGATGACCTGATGTGGGACGTGGGAGTCTACAAGATACAAGAAGCACAGGTCTGATCCTTGGGGTGACGCTTCGGGGAGGTTTATGTTCAGAAGTGGATGTCTTTTGGTAATTTCAGTTTAGATATTTTTTTTAGTGTCCGTCGTTGCTTTCTAGTTTAGTGTTTTATTAAAGTACTGTCTCATTAGAATTAATTTCTCTCTTCAAAAAATTGATAGGCAGACCTCTCCATTCATTAAAAATATTAACATTTAAACCAAAATATTAATAGGTGATTAAAATTAATTGCTTTGTGTCAAGTTCAATGAATGTGCTACAGGTCTGTTTGAATTAACCAAGTTCACAGGTCAATATGATAATAAACTCGGACTCTTACGAAGAGTGATTAAGATGAAGTGTTGTCTTGTCATTCCGAATTTCCCTTTTATCAAGTCTGGTGAGAATAATTGAGTTGTCGAAGGCTTTAGAGAAAACGATACAATAGTCAAAGATTCAAATGAATAAGTCAATCATAATTAAGCAAATACAGTTTTACTTTCAACCAAAACTTGTTCCACCATGTTTCCAAGCCCTACATAGGTGATTGAGGGAAGTATGTCATATAGGTGCTTGAAGGCAATGGGCCGGCAATGTCACTATGTCAATCATAAACAAGTTTTACAACGGTGTCCATTTGTACCTGTCTGTCTGCCACTTGTTTTGCTTTTTTTTCTACTTAATCATCACTGGATTACGGGCTGTAGTGCAGTTAGTAGGTAGATTGTTAGACACCATGTTAAAAATTAGTCCAAAACTACGATATTCATATTTTTTTTCCACGATTTCAAATAAAAAATCAGTGAATTTCATGTCGTCATGTTGAAGATCTAAGAGTACGTAGGTAACTGTCTCTTCATGATTATCATCAACTTGAACGATTATTACAAAACATTTGCAACATCTATTCAAATTAAATTTCAAACTCTTTTTATTGATAGGGAATGCAAACCTGTTAAACTTTTATTTAATTGTGTAGTTTACATTACAATACAAATTTTAATTCTTCTAAGCTATCTAACCTCAAAGCAATCAACAACTGAAAACACCAACAAGATTCTAGTAAAAGTTTATCGAATGGTGAAGTTCAAGGAAAGCACAAGACTTGGTAGTTCATAGTCAATGACATAGATGGCGACACTGTTCAAGGCTGTGGTTGCACTGACAGCGATTTAAAGCGATGTGACGTTATCATCACAAGTTCACATAAGCTCCTTGAACTTACCGCGGTCGTTAATTAGCATCAATTGAATAACTTATACCACCACAACTATATCCACATATTTTAATTTAATTTTGTGTTTAAGGTTTATTAAAATGAAGTAGGACACAGCATGAAACTAATATTGAGCAGACATTCAAAGTAAAATAGAAATTAAAATAACTAGTGTTCTTTTGAAATATTCCTTTTTTTTAAATCACATGCCGTAAAGGCTGTCCCAGGTAATGTTTACAAACCTTGCACTCATAGTTTGTGGGTAATGGACCTCGAAAACGATGCCAACGATCTTGTTCGAAATTATCTTAAAACAAATGTGAAAGCTGTATGTATGAGTATAGTATAATATAAACGATGTCTTCGTATTGAGTGTTTAGCTAAACGTAAAGAATTAATAACATTTGAATATTTTTAATCGTTTAAGGAAAACATTCAGAATTATATCTTTAAACTCTCACTTTCTTTTACTACTTGTAAACAATTAATTTGAATATATATATCTACATTTCAAAGTTTGTTCTATTTACATAATGCTGAATACATAAATCATAAATTTATTTTTTGTTCATAATTTTGTTCACCGATATTAATGTGTTGCTCTAATGATTCCAGCCCGTGGCAAGAAGAAGAAGATCAAGCAGCTCCTGCCCCTCCTCGCCCTCGCCAAGCTGAAGATCACCGCCCTTATCCCTCTCTTCTTAGGTATCATCGCGTTCGCTGCCGCCAAGGCTGTCCTGCTTGCCAAGATTTCCCTCCTTGTCGCCGGTATTATTGCCCTGAAGAAGCTTTTGGCAAGCAAACACCATGAAACCAGCTACGAAGTAGTCGCGCACCCTCACCATGAGGAACACTACGCCAGCAGCGGTCACGGATGGGGACGTTCCATCGATGATGGACAGGATCTGGCCTACTCCGGCCACGTCAAATCCGATTAAAGCCATGGAATTCCCAAGGAACTATTCTAAGTCCTCTACTTATTGTAACATAGTGTGAAACGGAATGTACTGAGTTTATTTATTGTAGTTTTTAAGGCGTATTTATTTAATATTCTACAAAGAATTTCCCTTTGTAAGGGATTTTTACCGAAGTCGAGAATTGTTACTGTTTTCCCATAAAATGTTGTTCTAAGTTTGTATGGTCTTTTATACTATACTATATTAGTATTTTCAAACCCTATACGGTATCCGTATTTGTGTATTTTGTACTTCAAAATGTTTTATTTTTATTTTACTGTTCATAGATTTATTATCTAGTCCTTTCTTACTAAGTCCTTATATTAACTGTGTAGTTTTATATGTATATTATTATTATGTATTAACTTTTATGCATAATATGTATGTATACGTTTATTTTGTGATATTAACTATTTATTGACGCTATTATTTACTCTAATTATTGATCAATTTTATATATTTATTTACATATATATCTGACATTCATATTCTTCTACCAATATATTTTCATACTATAATATCTACGTAACTCATAACAGTCATAACCAAACATACCACTTGTAATATTATTTTAATAATATTTACTTTATCTTTTATCAAACAATTACATATTATAACACATGTATCTATGTATGTGCCGCTATGGGAGTACAAATATAATATTATATATTTCAATACTTTCCAATATACATATATTTATATGTTAACTATTTCTTAAATGATTCGTACAAATAAAGAACTTAAAATGTTATTGTTTACGTTTATTTACCTTCAGATAATTAAGTGTTTAGTACTATAAACATTTTTGACTAAATTATAGTAAAATAAGGTAATGGGTAACCCATACCTTCATAGGAATTAAAGAAAGAACAAGGCAATTAAGGGTCCAACCACCACCACCAACCACTAACAAAATTTATAATAAATAGGGTTCAGAAATTGACATAATAACACAGAGCGTGAAAATTAATTGTACAATCACTATTGGCAAGTCCGACTAATCTTGCCCAAACAATCTCTTGACTAACCGTCGGCCCTTCATCAAGATTATATTATAACCACTAACTACGTTTAACTAAAGAGAAATTACCAATAACCAACAAATAATCTCACACAATCTCACTTTCAGGATGAACATTAGTTTAAATTTCATTAAACACAATATCAATTTCACTATTACCATTAACATTACCGTTAATTTGTTCAATAACGGAACGTTTTCTAAACCGATCATCTTCAAGATTGATATCATCATCACTTACAACAGTGAGTATTTCGAAACAATATATGGTTATGGTCAACAGCACCATATCACGTTGCTGGTAACAAATTACCTAATAAATAACTTTCTCTAATAGTTGCGTAAGAGTTGTAAGATATTGAAGACGAAAGTTTGGTTGATGACCTGTGTTTCAGTTCTTGGAGGATAATATTTTTATTTAAGACAAAGTGTTGGAAGGCCACAGATTAGACCGATGACTTGGTGAAGGCCATGGGAATCCGCTGGATGCAAGAAGCATGTTGTGACTCTTGGGGGAGGCCTATCTCCAGCAGTGGAAGAGTTTCAATTATGATGATTGTTTAATTCTTGGTTGCTGCCTCTTGTGCTATGTTTTGTTTCCCTAAATCACTTTTAATTTTGAGAATTCAAGATAAGATGCGACCGTACAATTTATTTAATGGTTAGTAAATAATATAATAGTGTTTTACTTGTCCTGTACAGTTCTGCCCCCTTCTATGACGGCCAACACCATAATTATTCCGTTGTAACAGGGATACGGAGCTATACAAGACAGATAAAACTATCCCTTTTATACAATGGAATCATGATGGCACTGCCACATCGTAGTAGGGGGCTGATCATATCATCTCAACTCCTGGAGTTACTTTACTACTACTACTCATAGTTTCTTAGTTCGGACGATTTCTCCCAAACATGAGAGGTCACTACTCATCATCATCATCATTATATCAGCCGAAGACGTCCAGTGCTGGACATAGGCCACCCCAATTGCCGCCACAAAAACCAGTCCTGTGCGTCTCGCATCCATTGGCTACCCGCGACTCTCACCAGGTCATTGGTACACTTTATGGGAAGCCTACGACCGCTGCTTATGGTGGGCAATTTGAGGTCTACTTGTAGTGTCTCATTGTGGACATAGTAGGGAGCTGCCGTGCTTTTGCGGAGGAAACGGTTTTGGAGCGTCTGCATCCTATGGAGGTGACGAGGCTTTACGTGTGCAAAGACAGCGTAGGAGTACCTACGTTATGATGGGACGGATGACCGCGGTTAAGAGTCGCAATTTGCACCTGAGTGACAATTTGCTACGGCGGTCGTGATAAAGTGAAGACCCTCTCCGCCCTTTGGGTGACTCTGACATTGCCCTTCTGACGAGGCCCATTTCACTACTATGAAGTCGTTACTATGAACTGAGAATGAGAAGAAGAATATTATATCCAATTAATACGGTTCGGTTTGTAAGATAATTAAGTAACTAGCTTTTGCCCGCGACTTCGTACGCACATCTCCCCCACATATAAACCTTCCTCTTGAATCACTCTATCTATTGCTTAAAATTGCATTAAAATCCGTTAAGTAGTTTAAAAGATCTAAGCGAACAAACAGCGGAAGCGACGTCTTCATTTTATAATATGTAAAGATATCTCCTTACTATGTTTTCTCGAATATAGATAAGATTACGTTAACCTAACTGAAAACTAGGGTAATATTGTGCGTCAGTGTCATCAAGTTTTATCTTTGCCGTTGAATTTTGATCTATAATATAATATAAAAAAGTGAAGAGTTCGTTGCTTTGTTTGTTGAAACGCGATAATCTCTGGAACTGCCAGACGAATTTGGAAAATTCTTTATAAAAGATAGCCACATTCACGAGTTGCTATAGGATATATGGGAATAGAAAATTCCTACGGGAAAAAACGGGATATGCGCGTACGAAGTTGCGGGCAAAAGCTAGTTACCTATAAACCTATAATACTTTTCAAAATATTGTCCTAAAGCAATTCAGTTGCTAACGAAGATATACTCATTATAATATCCCTTTTTTATTTGAGATGGGTTTGCTAAGCAAAGTCGACACGATGGAGCGAGCTTACCCAGAAGAAGCCTGTTCACTCTAATTTTGAAGAGATTAGGGTTGACGTTTGGAAACGTTTAGTGCGTATTGGTGGAATAGCAACAAGGTAGGGATGGTAACTTGCAGTGCGTCTAGATGTCCGATGGTAGCAGGGGGCCGCTGGGATGAGGTCGTGGAGTTCCTGGACACAGCCCGAAGTACAATCTGTAGAAGACCGACAAGCACGCAACCTTGCGGCGACGAGCCAAGCTATGAAGTTTAGCATCCACCAGTTTTACGTCGCTAATGAGCCTCTAGCTCTACCTTCCACCGAGACAAGCGCGGCAAGTTGGTATTTAGCTGAGCCATCCCAAAGGTGGCTGCAATACTCAATCTCTCTAAATTACTTCGTCAAGCCAATTGACTTTTCTGAGATATTTATCCAAACGTCTCGTGAGATAGTCAGTAATACCAAGGCATAACTAGCCTCTCTTGAGGAGCCGGGGTGGATTGCATCACCACCACCATCCCTAATCAAAATACGCGCTTGGGCTTAGACATGCGATTCATATTGGAACATTTTTCTCCGTCCATGCTAGAAAATGTTGGAAGGCCTCCCACAAGGTGGACCGATGACCTGGTGAGGGTTGTGGGTAGCCGATGGCACGAAACGCACAAGACCGGTTGTTGTGGCGATACTTTGGGAGACCTGTATCCAGCAGTCAGTGAACGTCTTCGGCTGATATGATGATGATGATGCTAGAAAATAACTATATAATTTAACAGGGATCGTTTATATATAGCCTAGTATAATAATAATTACGCTGACTAGTAGAACTGTGACAACTTTTAACCAAAACCAATTATTATCCGTGTACCTTATTGCGCCATCATTGTGCTCAATCTAGTAAGAAACTTTGATTAGGAAGTAATTTAATGACAGGCTTAATTTTTTAATGTTTCACCTTAATTTTGAGATTGCAACTGAAACAAAACGAAATAAACAAGTAAATAATATTTTGAGATATTGGAAAACAAATAATAAACTATACTCTTCAACCTGCATATGTTTTCGAATAATTATTCTATTACATAATAATACAAATCAGTGTCTGAATTTTATTGGAAGAATATAAATGATATCACCGAAAAAGTTCAAAAAAATAATGGCACATAAGATAAGTTTATAAAAGCAGCACAAACAATTATGATGAAAGGAAATAAATCGTAACAAAATAATTATCTTAATGAAAATTAAGAAGTTGAAACTTTAGAACAACAAAATCTAAGTAATTTAACTCTACATAACCAAGTTTAAATTCCATTCCAACCCATTTTTTTGGGGTTCCGAATATCCGTAAGAAACGGAACCCTTAAAGGATCACTCGATTGTCTGCCTGTCCGTCTGTCACAGCCAGTTCTCTCCAAAACGACAAATTCTAAAATTTAAAAAAATGCTAATTTTAGTTCTTAGTTCTCTGTACCTACAGATTACAAAAGTGTTAAAATAATATGTTACAAAAACGAAGTTTGTCCGGATTTTCTGCATGTTAGGGCGACTCCCACTTGGCCCAATTGATAAGTTTTAGGGTATTTTTAGAGAAAAGTTTACTAAAAATACACAAAGCCAAAGTCAATACTTAAGTTGATGGCAATGGTTCCAAATTATCTCCTAGTAGCAAAAACAAGCAGTAGGTCTAAAGAAAATAGAAAACAACTACAAGAAGCAAAGAACCAAAACAAAATCAATAAGCTGATAATATTGATTATCTAAACACAGTGAGCACGCAAAATCGATGATCCCAAACAATGCACAATAATTCGCGTGAGAACATACATCTTACATAAACAATTTTAACGATTACCGTAGAAATTTCTAAAGTATTAATACAACATATTATAATAATTTTACTTGAAAATCATGATAATGTATATTCTGTTACGTAACAGTATGGTTTTTTTAATTTAATTTATGCGTATGGGGAAAGAAAGCGGAGCTGGTCACGAAGTAGATGTGACTTGGTTATGTGAAGTCGATTTTGATTTACATGACAGTTATGACGTCAACGAAGTAATTAAAGCATTTGCTGAACCCTGTCGCTATCTAAAAAATACTTTTTGACAAAAAAATACAAACGACTCCCTAATAACAAATATACGGTGTGTTTGGTTGTTTTTTAAGCAATATTTTTCCAGCTGTTTTGATTTAAAAACCAAATTTTTGAACCGATTTTGATGAAATTTCTATGAAACTAATCGGAAAGTATATCCTTTTACATTATAAAAGAATTTTTCAAATCGGTTCATAAATGACGAAGTTATGAAGTAACAAACATAAAAAAAAAATTGAGAACCTCCTGTTTTTGGAATCGATTAAAAAACATCTATTTCCTTGTACTTTTTACTGCCATCTAGTGCTATGGAATTCTTTAAGTGGTAACATCAGACGGGACGAACATTGCAATGATTGATGAAGACAAGACTACTGTCAGTAATGACGAAGAATTCAGACCCCTTGCTGTTCCATGAACTATGACTTCTAATAAATTAAGAGTATGTCTATCTATGATGAATGTAGGATATATTCTTGCTATATCATCAAAAGCTTTATGTAACCCTGTACTGCCAGACATTCAGGCGTCAAATGCAACCTCTACATTGCGTCGACCGCTCGCCCAAACAGGTCCTATAAAGTATAAATATCAAATATTCGGCGTAACCGTTAGATTATGACTAGAAACGCCCGCGGCGTCGCCCGGTTTACGCACTTATATTATTTATTGCGAATACAAGTATTGATTAGAAAGAAAGTTTGGGAAAAACGTGATTGGACACACGTGGGCTTAAGTCGTCGGTGAACTAATTTTTTTATGAATGAACGATGAAGTTTTTTAACGTAGTACAAGTAGTGGGTTGGGTAACACTCACGTGGACGATGTGGGCAGTTATTTTTACGTAACTTTAGTTTCGGTGCAGTAAAATATATGAAACTTTTGCACGCTGCTTCTGCTGTTTAGTTTTATTTTACAACTAGCTGCCGCCCGCGGCTCCGCCCGCGTGAATATCGAAAATTATCCCAAGGGAACATAATCCCGGGATAAAAATCCTATATCCTTTCCCGGGACTCAAACAGTCTCCATACCAAATTTCATCTAAATCGGTCCAGCCGTTTGCGCGTGAAGAAGTAACAAACATACACACACGCTCACAAACTTTCGTTTTTATAATATGAGTGTGATAAAAGTAGCCTATAACCGTCAGGATCCTCCTATCGCAGTATCAAATTCAGTTCAGCGATTTAGGCTTTTGTTATTATGACAACATAGTTAGGATGAACTCTGTGTTCAAGGGTAGAAAAATTTACCTTGGTCAAAGAATAAGCAATACAACGTGGCAATGCCGCAAGTCTTTTGGGTACACTTCCAGTCGACAGCGATGCGGATGAATTTTTTGACGCCCTACTTTAGGGTTGTTGATTTAAGTTTTTTTCTTTATTTTTATTGTAAGTGTATGTAGTTCGTTAAGAATTTATTAAAAAAGTTGTAAATATCTTTGTTAATAAATTAAGAGTAGAAAAAAAGTTTTTTTTTTTTTCAAACTGTTGAGTCTCCCTTCCCGCCCTCCCTGCCACTTTTCCCTTTGACGTAAAATATCTTAAGTAAAAAGATAAATTTCCTTAAGAATTCATAAATTCAAGAAAAAAAAATAGAAAATGATAGGTAATATATTTTTTTATTTTCTGCAAAAATAATATTAAATGTAAATGAAATTTTTAATTTTATTATTTCTATGTACCGTGCGTGTTTCATGTAAGAGCCAAATAAATATTATTCTTTCTTTTCTTTCTTTCTTTAAATGACTTTCCGTGTTCTCAGCTGCAGTCCGCTATACAGAACTTCCATACCTGCTTATCACCACAAACAATGGTTGCAGCTATAAAAAGTATAAGAGAAAATGTTTTTATAACGTGTGAAACTAAACACTCTAGTCTAGCAGATTCATGGTGTTCACACATATGTACTGCTTTTTTAGAGTCCCGCAAGTAGAGTGGTTGCATGGAGATTTATGAATGACGTTAACAGGTTTTTTAATAAATGAACTGAAATGTATTGGTTAAATGGAATACTGATTGGTGCTTATCATAAGAAACAGAATATATGCCAGAAAAAACATTTTATTTACTACACATTTATAGACCACAATTATGTATTTCAAAAAACAATTCAAATTACTTTTTACTATTTAGATTCCACGTTCTTTTCTTGTGTATGAAAATATCTGGTAATTCCCTTATTGAACTTTCTGACCTTCAGATTCTGACAACACTGGTTAGCATCTATTGTAGGTTAAGTAGGCAAGATACTAACATTATTATTATTTAGTTCACCAAAATAGCTATTAATACTAAAATAAGGTTATCCTTATACGCTGTCTTGTCACCGCAGAACCGCAATTATTGTAACAATTTCGTCTTCAAAGATATGAAAAACTAAAAGGCAGAAATGACTATGATATAACTTAGTATTTTTAATTAAATAAACTTTAATAACTGCAGAAAGGTCACAATTTTACTACGTTCAGGAAGAAGCTTATAAATAATTCACTCTTACTGCCACAGGTAATTAAAACCCTACAGAGCATCTTCACTTGACGTATCATAAATAGTGAATACACATAGCCATGCGTATGTAAAACTAGAATTGTGACAGTTTTAGCAAAATGTTTGCTGGCTCGGCGCCAGCTAGGAAGGAAATAAAGCAAGTGCATCTTTTGACTCCGTGATGTGATTTCATTTCTCTTTGATTTGCATACCTATGGGGCTTACAAAACAATTTCTCTGTCTCAGGGCTCTTCAAGTTGGTTAAGGTTTCGTTTTTATCAAAACAGCAAAAAATTTAGCTATTCGGCAATTAAATGTTTTTTTTTTTACGCTACTTGGTTACTGTTATGTACAAAACTGTTCAGGGTGAATTAAAAAAAATTCATGTACTAATTATTATGACGATACACTCAAGATCCAATAAAAGCTAGCAAAATATTATTACTAACTACGGAACCAGACAACTTTAAACACTAAGATGCACTTCAGAACTCTTTTTGCTAGATAAAAGTTCAGTTCCCACAAGATACAGTAAAGTGAGTTCATAGCATTGAAGTTATATTTAATACCAGCTCTAAACAAACGGTACATTTGAGTACAAAGAAAACAATGACGATATTTCCAAAAATGATGATGATGATGACCCTTGGCATTTTGAAAAAGAAAAGACAAATGACAATCAGAATTATTCACGCTAAACAATCTAAATAATCTTAAAACAGATTTTTGAAGACGAAACAATTATTGAGAAAGACTTTATGAATATATCTGGAGGAATAAGTGTAAATCACGAAAGAAAATATTAGCAAGGTACTTGTGATCAAAACGCTAAAAAGAAAAACGAATGACACTGCATATTCCTCAACCATAGAAACTACTATAATAGTACCGAGTGGTATACGATCAACAATGAAAAGGTCACAGCATAAATGAGTAATTATAACAATGAGAAATATAATTATTATGCACTTGATGCCCTACTTGATTGAAAGAACACTTGTTTTTAAATTCTGTTAAGTCATCATTTTGTACCCAAAGACATTTCTCTTAGTAACTCTAATAACTCTTATACACAATGGCCCACTTCACGCACACTTTATCAACCATTGCTTCATTTGTATGGGAAAGGTGTTTTGAAGTCTTCAGAAATTCGTCAATGGATGATGTAGTATGTCCAACAACGAACATTACAACAGGCGTAGGATGACAAGCAGTTGATACACTTTCGTTTTTTTGTAGACATTAGATACAACACAACATGACTTCGAGATTTGAATCACTGTTGAAACTGCAAGGTGAAATGAACTTAAAATGTTAACAGACGGTTTATCTTTTTATAAAAAGTTACAAAAAATTGGGGGAAAAAATATGTTTAGAAGTGCAGAGTAGTGGAGATGATAATTAAGAACATTACCATAGCAATTATAATATAGAAGTTCTTTTTTTTAATGGTTTTTAAACGCAAGCAATGATAGAGTTTCTCCCTGTCCAGTTACATACACACACTATACAAGCAGATTAAATAGTGATTCTACCAAAAGAGTAACACTTAGGCTGATAAGAGAGGAAAATCGTGCGATGCGCGGCGTTACAATCAACGACCACAGCTCATAATCTATTCTATGCTATTAAAATTTGTATCATATGACACTACAATACTGGTTAGTATTTCTATAAAAATTCCAACATTAAAAGGGTTCATTTTATCTATTAGTAGCCACGACCGCACCATAAGCTAGCAAAGGAATTGATTGACGTACAGACTACAAAGTATCCGAACAGGACCCACCGTCCAACAAAAGCTCATACATCATTAACGTCACCTACAGCGACGGAGAAATTTCCCTTTACACATTCAGTATACGACCAGAAGCCATTCACTCATTCATTGTCCTAGTCAAGATTGTACCTAGATAACAGTGAACCTTTAAGGAAGTCCGTAACATAATTTTGAAATTTAACCTTCTTAAGATAAGAGTCAATTTCGATTGGAATTTGTAAATTGTTTCAATGGATCAGGACAAAAGACTCTCTCCGATTTAAATGTGATTGAATAGTTTGTCAATAGTTCTTTTTGAGGCGATAATGAGCGAATAATCATGCGACATTGTGTTTAGAGCAGGAACAATATTCTAACATGTGAAGAATGAAGATGCAATAGGAATGCCTAGCTTAAAAATAAATCAAAAGCTGAACTCCGCTATTACTATGTACTTTGATTTATTGACATTAGTAATAAACAAAATAAAGATATCAAAAAGTATGAATCAGTTTACCTACTTGGGACACAGTTTTACTTTATGTACCTACGTACGTGCAACTTATAAAAAAGACATTTTAACTGACAGAAAAATGCACATAATTTTTATTTAAGGATATCTTAAATAATAATAAACCCTCACGTAAAAATATGCTAACTAAATCTAGGTTACCAGTATAGTAAACTCCAGTATCGTAATATTTATGACTGTAATAATTGTACCTATTCTGGACACTATTCATGATTCATCATTAGTCAACGCGCAAAACAAAATCAATCCAAATGCTATTTCCGAAAACAAAACTATAGTAGTTGTCGTCAATGCGTCTCAACATCATATGAGCCAAAATGAAAGGAAGATCGAATTTGTAACGAATTAAAAAAATCTCAATGACGTAATTATTCATGAATCAAAGAAAGTCTACGCATTACGCAATGGAAGCGAAGTTCAACCTAAATGAAATTAAAAGTGTTTTAAACAAAAGGCTGGTTGGCAACGACTATGAATATAACAACATAATTCCGCACTTTATATTCCAAATAGACATATCACCTTTGTCTTTAAGTACCAGAGAAACTTTCGCTTGGTAAAGACAACTATGCCTATAAATGGACTATTAAACAATTTACTTTAGAATACAAATGGTCAAAAAATATAGAAATTCAGCCGATGATATAAGTATATTGATGGGTTTTAGAAAGCGATTTTGCGAAACCCTCCGACGAAGAACCGGAAATATTGCGGTATTCCAAATATTTCGGACAGAGTAATTATTTCAAAAGGATTTCCGAATTATTTGCAAGATACAAAATTACTCACGTTAATTTTAAATAATATACAATACATTTTACGAACTAAATCTGATTAAACTAAATCAGAGTAGCAAAAATATCTTTCAGTTAAATATCAAAAAAGAAAAAACGAAAAAGCACACGACTCTACCGAATAACGACTGCAATATAAAAAACACAGTTTCATAATTATTTAAGTGGCAGTGAAATCAATTCACTTCTTTTCCCGCGCAAAATTTACAATTTCATTTTCTAAGTCATAAAAAATACCAAAAGCTAAACGTTCAAATCTCTGACCGTATTACCATGCCACCATAACACACATATCTATGATACCTGACAAATACCTGCTAAAATGCCTACATTGCCCACCCCGTAGTAAGCATGTTTGTATTTCGTCATAGGCCTCACACTTACGAAGACGCCGTGACATATGGAAATGCAGGGAGGGGGAACACAAAATAAAACTCACGCTCATACACTGATCTTTAGCAATTTGTGTTTAGCCATCGAGAAAGATGAAGGTTGTAGTGCTTTTGTGTGCTGTGGCAGTCGCCGGGGCATTGCCCATGGCAAAGGAGGATGGAGCCGCTGAGAGATTCATCTCGGCCCTAAAGGATTGTCTGGACACAGATACTTCTTTGTGTCTCAAGGTGTGTTGTGCAGTGCAGTGAAATGTGACAGTGTTTTGTGATGGGTTGAGGATCCCTGGGGTTAAACAGGCTTTAAGCCTGACAGTGTCTTCATTTGATGTTAAAGCTCAAGGACTTTGAAAAATAATTGCGGTTTTATTTGTAATGGAGCTTACTAAAAATGCTGGAGATCTTTTAAAAGATTTTTAGTGTCTTGATAGTTTAATAATTGGATGAATTCGCCAATTTGCTGAATTAAAAAATCAACTAAAAGGCGTTTAAAGTTTAACCACTTCACTAGTTAAAAATAAAACACGTTTATTTTTCAAATAAACCTCATTGATTTATCATCAAAAAGTAACAGTCACACTTTAACAATTTAATTCTATTAAACATACAAAAAAAAGGTCAAAGCCAAAAATACAAAAACTAAAAGCAATCCTTTTATTTCGCAGGAAAAAGCAATGAGATTCACGGACAAACTGGCAGCCTCTTCAAGCCTTGAAGTCCTCGATGGCGTCAGCTTCAAGAATTCCGGTGGAAGCAGATCAGCTCGCAGTTACGAACCTCTACCTGATGACCCTAAAGCCAGGGAGATGAAGGTCGAAGAGAGGATCATGGAAAACGTTGTGGACTTCCTCGACAGCCATGTTTTGCAGCTCAGAATGCCTAAAGCTTTGGAAGACGACAACACCCTTGACGAGGAAGGTATGTAACCTGACATCATTTATTTCACTTAACTTAATACTTCCAATGCATTCCACAAACTTTGGCAGTACTTTTACAGAGGTTAAATCAATGGACCCCATCAGACATAGCATCCTTTTTCTACCAGACTACAATAAGTTCAGATTAAATTAGAACATTTTTACGAAAATGTTTTAAGAGCAAAGCTTACAGTATTTTTCGCATTCAAACTTATTAAGATATCAACAATTTAATTCAAAAAGTACTCTCAATGTAAATTAAGAAATATGAAGTCTCGTAAATTAATAAACGCGTGAAAACTGCTTCAACTTGTTGTAAAAGTCCCCCATGCACGTAAATAGCGAGCCGTTAATGAACTATTGTAGGCTTTTAACCTAGAACATTAGTGCCATGTAGCACTCGTTAGAAAAGTGCTTAAGTAGTTAAAGAGAAATAAGCATTAATTACCTACATATTAACAGTTTCTTGCCATGGCAATCGTGAAAGATAAAGTTACAAAAGTCAATGCTATAGAAAAATACTTAGAATGATGTTAAAGAGACGATTAGCAAAATGAAGTTTAACGGTTCTGGAAATTATCTTGATCGTAGATACAGTGCATGCCAACAATAAAAATATTAGTTACGGCGTTAAGCATACAAAATCCAACGTGAAGCACAATGTATGAAATTTTTCCCACGCTCAGAGATAAAATCAGCAAGTAATGTGTTAATTTGATACAGTAGTTTATGCACTTTCTTGAAATTGTATTGGGGTTTTTTTTTATACTGGAATCAGCAGAGTTGAAAGTTACTTTAATGTCACCGAATACTATCAGAATTGGCTTTAAGATACTAACAGGAATATACCTGTTACTGATCCTTAATTTGTTGAGCATATTGACCGAAGATATATAGCCTTAAAAAATCTACATATAAATAGGCTGTAAGCAGGAAGCCTTCAGTTGCTGCATTTTTTTCCGGGATGACCAAAATTGCAAACGCAAAGAACAATGAGAAGTTAAAGTATTAACACACGAATTTACAGTCATGCGTGAGTGATATTTGGCTCAGCTTCGAATGTTTCTTACAAACTGTCTAGTGCTTTGTCAAAAAAGCTTTTCATTCGCAACTTGGACGCGAGTAAATGCTTTAACAAAAATTTGTTTGCACTTTCTAAAATTGTAATTTGAAAAATGCTCAAGTTTCGGGTTAGAAACTTGAATCTAATCCAAAATCAAAATTAAAACCACATTTTCAGAAACTAAAAACGAAAACTAAAGTGGTTATAAAAATATTTGCATTTCTAAAAGGTTAAAAGTCGTCGCTGGCCAAAAATAATTTCTAATCTCATAATCGTTAAATGTTGGCGTAGACTTTTAAAACTTTCACTTAAGATTTCAAGTTTATGTTAAGTATTAAATCTCCTTTGGCTCAGTGGTTTACATAAGCTAAAAATTTGCCGCGACTTCCAAACGCAGCTCAGCCAAATGCGGCTTCAGAAGTGCTTACTTTGAAAATGTTTATGTGTGGTTTCCGTTTATCAAACCCATCCTTTCCATTAAGAGGAGTCGTTACTTTATTGCTATTACATTATTGTTCAAAAAACACTTTGCAACATGAATTGCATTGTCTCTACAGAAATAAATATATCATGCAAATTTCAAGAGGCGAAACTTGCGACATTTAATTTTCCTGTTTAACATAATATATGATTCTCTAAAGGAAAGATCGTGTGACATAACACAATGATCACTTGGATTTCGTTTTCACTCCGACCCGTTTATTTATATAAGAGCCTGCTAGACCAGTTCCTAGGTACTTTATAAGTTCACTGTCTTTAGATTTCTATCTGCAAATCGGCGTGTAACTTAAGACCATTGATCTTTCTAGGCCTGTTACTAATTATGTAATATTGCTGTCGATAAACTTCATCGTTGACTTTAGCACATACGTTAACTTGTTTTACAGCATCATTAGTTTTACATTCAAAAATTGACTCAAATAAAGTCGTTTCAGTGTATTTTTATCGATAATTATATTGATGATCACCAGCTTATAAAATATTCAATGAGTCTCTGTTAAACGTTCTCCAAAATTTCAAGTTTTGCAAACCATCGGAAATATGGAAATAATTCTCACTTTTGACCTTTAGTTCGTGACATACATGCAGTGACTTTCTCAAAATTATGATTTTATTCAACTATGAATGTCAAAAGTTAAAGCAGCTTTCTTTTAATTGTTGTATCTACGTTTACAAAGGTATGGCTCTTATTATGATGTTGTGGGAAAAGTTTTTCTGAACAAGATTCTTTGGAGTACGCTATGTGAGATTAAACGGGCTGTAATTCCTTTGTTAGCTGGATTTGTTTTTGATATAATTAGTGACTTATGTGTGACTTTAACGGGGTTTAGAGAGTCGTCATTGATTGTTTACTTTTTACCTAGATGCACTTGAGTACTAAGCTTTACTGAGAATTCTTTTGTTAAAATTTACTTACGGATTAAGAACGAGAAACATGTACCATACTTTTAAAATGATGTATGTTTTAGATAAAATTTTAGTAACATGCGACTTTTATTTTTGATCTTTAATCTTCATTAGTCTTCAATTGAAATTTAAACACGTCCTTTTTGAACCTTTTACTCAAAGTTTTTCTATCTCAATTCCAGGTCGTGGCAAGAAGAAGAAGAAGCTGAAGAAGCTCCTCCCCATCCTGGCCCTCATCAAGCTGAAACTGACTGCCCTCATTCCTCTGTTCCTCGGTATCATCGCCTTCGCCTTCCTCAAGGCAGTCCTCCTCGGTAAAATCGCTTTCATCGCCGCTGCCTTCGGAGCCATCAAGAAACTCCTCGAATCCAAGAAGAGCAGCGGTTGGTCAGAACCCGCTCATGAAGAGAACCACGGCTGGGAAAGCAGCGGTGGCTGGGGAAGGTCTCAGGACGCCCAGAACCTCGCTTATGGCGCCCACGTCAAACAGGCGTGAGATTAAATTATTAATTTATTTATTCTAGGTAAAGTTAACTTATTAATCTCTACGTAAATCTTCTTTTTCTTCCTTGTATATATTTTGACCACCGTTCGTACACATGCTAAGTTTTTTTTTTTCTGTATATATCTATTTTATATTAAGTTTCATCTTGACTGATATTATTAGTCTCTTCTCTTATTGTATATATGTATAAGTATTTGTATTTATCTATTATGTCTAAGTATGTTTCACTTTTTATTTAAGTGAGAGATCATAGTACATTTTATTATTTTAAGTTTTCAGTTCCAAAGATATTTTATATATTTACTTTAATATGTTCAATTTTGTTTTTTGTTGAGTCATTTTTTGTTGTGTGGGTATGTTACGAGTCATATTTATTACAAACCAATGTGTATTTAATGCGAAGAATGTTAACAGTTTGATTGTTGCGATGTTTTAATTTATTATTTTACGATGGATCCTCGTAAAACTTAAATAAAGACGACTTTTATAAAAATATGTTTGATTTTTATTAATTATTGTCACTGAAAATGCAAGACATTACCACATATGGCATAAGCATGAATCTGAAATAATTACTTTTCTCTTCTATTAAACGCAAAAGAAGAGAACGTATATTGTCGTTTAATGAACAGTATACAGTCATAACATGGACATTATAGTAATGGGTAACCATGCATTGATTCAATAAGTTCTCCTTATTGCATTTTTCAATGTAGACTAGATATAATAGGTAAGTATTTCAAGTATGTAAAGTCTTGGCCTATGATAGCCCATTCTGTTTATTCATTGGAAAAATATATCAGTCAGAATTTTTAATAACCATCAATAAGCTCAAAAAAAGTACACTACCGGTGTTTTCATAAACAATTAACCATAAAAATAAACCATATGCTCATATGCATATGTATGCATATGTATTTCAGTACTGCTTAACAAATTTGTAAAATTCAAATTAATTAAAAGATAATTTTAATAAAGAATCCATAAGTTGATTGTAAGAGAATGGGGGCCATTCTCTTCCAATACGGTTAGGATTTATTTATGAAAAAGCCGGTGGAGTACTTTAAAGATACTTTAAAAGTAGGGAATGCCACTAAAAGTTTGAGTTTCTTTTAATCAAATTCGAATTTAAATCTGCTAACCAACCCTAAACTAAGCATCTATATATGTATATAACACCGGCCAAGTGCGTGTCGGACCATGCAGTGTAGGGATCCGTAGTTACCCGTCACCTAGATCATGTCAGAAAAATAGTAAAATGTACTTTACTATTATTAGATTACAAAGTTACAAATGATTTGATTTTAAGTCTTTTTCTATGGAATTATTAGGAGTTTTTTTACCCGGGTTACATTTTTTATGTCGGTCGACTATTTCTTGTTAATTCGTAAAGCCTACTTAGCTGTGATAAATTTCCTTTTAAATTCATTATAAATTATAAACGGGCAGACAGACATAGGGACGGACATGGCAAAATAAAAAGGGTGCCTTATTAACTACGGAACCCTAAAAATGAATCTCTGTTTCCCTTGGTCACGGCATCACGCGTGATAGGCTGGAAAAAATTTCGATAATAATTTTTTTGTTGCATTTGTAATGGCCCGGAAGGTTCTTAGGAACTAGTTGGTTATATATATTTTTTTTATAAATAAAGTTGATATGGTCTTAAGAAGGAATGCAGGTCTTACCGCCTCTCTTTCTTCTTTACCACATTGATGTCAAGTTTAGTCCATGTCACGGTGAAACTATTATCTCGTCAGTGAAGTGGTAGTGAAACTGACCACACTTCAACATCACGTACAATGCGTAGTCAACTGGTAGTTCCATGGTAATAGTTTAACACCGTCTTTATGTTGTACCAGTCAGCGGTTTTCACATTTCAAGTGATACAACAGACTTGCGGTTAACCGTACTGAGGGGGCAATTCTTGTATTTTTAAGCAGCGTTCACATTCGCATCTCAGTCGCAAACTGTAAAAAACACGTGCAAT
This sequence comes from Mamestra brassicae, assembly GCA_905163435.1. NCBI lineage: Eukaryota > Metazoa > Arthropoda > Insecta > Lepidoptera > Noctuidae > Mamestra > Mamestra brassicae. The sequence goes on from LR991010.1 coordinate 1,613,855, forward strand.
TTTCTTACCTGATTTCCTTATTTCTTATTTGATTCCAACTTGATACGAATGCTCTTTACGTTCGAGAATAAGTTGTGCTGTGATGCAGCCTTTTTTATTTTTTTGTTTTTTGATGTCGGGGGAAATCCTCATGGATGTCCTCCATCCTGGGGCGGGCGGAGGGGTCTGTCAGACTCTTACTGACTAAAACCACCCCGGTGTTCCATCTCCCACCTACACCGGGGATCGCGGGAACGTTTGCGACTTCCGCAATCCCCGGCTGGGTGATGCAGCCCTTTTTTTTTTTTTTTTTTTTTAAGGATGGGAAATCATCAAATGACTTCTTCCGCTCTGGGTGGAGCGGGAGGGCGTGTCAGACTCTTACTGACTAAAACCCATCCGTGTTCCTTCTAAAGCCCTTTGCTTTCCAGGGCCGCGGTGACTCTTTCGAACAAATTCCGCAACCCTGGCAGGCTCTGGCCCTAGCGGGCCCCGTCCTCTTTGCTGACATCTCTTTGAGGCGCGCGCGAAACACAACGCGCCATCGACCCGGGCCTGGTGGTGATCGGACAGCGAGCCACCCAACGCTCGCCGTCCGCAGGCCCGCGCCTACGGTGGCCGGGGATCGCCCTGCGACTCCCGACGCCCGAGGCGTCTTCTTCTGTTGCGGCGGTTGGGGCGAAGGCCTTGCCTTTCCCTCGCGCGGCCCGCCTCCTCCTTCGCAAGCATTACTGCTTCGCAGAAGGAGGTGACCGCTTCCCAAGCCTCCTCGCTCCGGACCATGGATTCAACCAGGGCCGGACGCGAGAGGTTGCCGCCGCCGATCGCCTCGACAAGGACACGGCGGTGTTCTGCCCAAGCAGGACAGACCTCCACCGTATGCTCCACCGTGTCCTCCGGGCGATCCTCACAGCGCTGACACCCGGGCGTGTCCTCCCGCTTAATCCGAAACAGGTACCTCCCGAAACAGCCGTGTCCGGTGAGCACCTGCGTCAGGCGGAAGGTAAGGACGCCGTGGCGCCTCTCCAGCCACTCCTCAAAAAGGGGCCTTACCGCCGCAATAGTGGCGTGCCCTGCGCTGGGTCGCGATAGTCGCTGTCTCCATACCGCCATGGTATCCTGCCGGAGCTCCGTCCGCCGCGCTGCAATTTGCTGCGGCAGCGGAGTCTCACCCTGGCGAAGCGCCTCCACGCGCCACGCGTAGACGTGCGCGAGGGCTATCGCCTCCAGATCCCATGGCGGTAATCCGACAAGGAGGCTCGCCGCCTCGCCGGAGACCGTGCGGTATCCCCGGGCCAGCCGGATGGCAATGACCCTTTGGGACGAATTGAGTTGGCGGGCTGGTCGCCTCTTCAACGTGAGTGCCCACACTGGGGCCCCATAAAGGGCCATGGACCGCACGATCCCCGCATAAAGCCTCCGGCAGGAGGCGTTTGGACCCCCTAGATTGGGCAGGAGCCGCTTAAAGGCAGCCCCGGCCCGCTCCAGTCTGGGAGCCAAGCGTCGGAAGTGCTCCTCGAAGTTCCACCGGCTGTCGAGAACGAGTCCCAGGTAGGGTGATGCAGCCCTGACTTGACATACTGGCAGAAAAAATAAATGAATAAGAATAGGATTTGTATGTGATAGGAACAAAAATAATTTAAGCTGTCAGTTTAAAACTAGCTTGTTACGGTGTTAGTAGAATATGTTTATTGATTTATCGGTTCATCGAGTTTTCTATACATAAATATTAAGAGATACGCCCCTGCGTGACCATACTATGTGACTCGTTATAAACTCTCAGAAAGTGTAAAAATTAATATCTTAAATTAATAAACGAACTTTCTCACTCTGTGATAATTAGGTGGGAATGTATCGAAGCTGAGAACTTTACCAATAATGGTGGGAATCTATTGCCATTGAACTTTATTCAAGCTACCTCAGAATTAATATTGACCTGTTCAAATATCATTTATTGTTTCAAGAGCAGTTAGGAGTATGATAAATAGGCTTCTCACGGTTAATAAAGATGTAACAATACAAATTACTTTTATGAGTTACAGCATCATTTGCTGCAATTTTAATAGATGTTAGTTTTTTAATCAACATATTATTATAAAATTACTAGCTGCCCTGCTTTGTTACCCGCGGTTTATATATATAAAGTAGCCTTTGTGTTAATCCAAGGTGTCAGCTTCCTGCATACCAATTTTATCAAAATTGGTCCTGCCGTTTGCGCGTGAAGAAGTAACAAACATACACACACACTCACAAACTTTCGCTTTTATAATATTAGTGTGATAGATAAGTGTGATGTGATATAAATGTTGTCTTTATTATATTTGTCCGTTGACTGAACAGTATCTTTTCAACGTTCATTAAACCTAAAATCTCGCCATAGCGGGTTTTGAACACATTATTTTTGTCGTATATCCGCATAATGTTTTCTAAATGTTATCTGAAATATTCAGTAAACTTGAGTACATATTATACTTCAGTTATAGTCTTCTTTTGTGATGCCATTAAATGTAGCAATCATCCCACCTCCACTACACCGACACATTTTTTTTTAATGATGGCAAATCATCAAATCACTTCTCTGAGTGGGGCGGAAGGGCGTGTCAGACTCTTACTGACAAAAATCCATCCGTGTACCTTCTAAAGCCCTTTGCGTTCCAGGGCCGCGTTGACTCTTTTGAACAGATTCCGCAACCGTGACAGACTCCGGCCTTAGCGAACCCCTTTTACTTTACTAACATCTCTACTTCACCAGAACTTTTTTTTTAGGGATGGGAAATCATTAAATAACTTTCGTTCTGGTTGGCGTGTCAGGCTCTTACTGACTAAAACCCATCCGTGTTCCTTCTAAAGCCATCGTTCCAGGGCCGCGGTGACTCTTTCGAACAAATCCGCAACCCTGGACTTCACCAGAACTTACCAGAACTTTCTGACCATAGAAACCACTACCACCAATCGTCGTCTCAACAATCAACATCATTAGTACTTCATCTAAAGATAACGAGTAATATTTAGCAGCAATCATTCCGTCTGTCACTGGATCGGTATGGGGCCAGTATGCCGTTCACATGTAATAACAAGGTAAGTATAGACAGACGAGTTAGATCTTGGAAGTTGTTTGACGGTAATTATTTAAATGATTAGCAGATGAATGGCACACTGGATTGAGACAATGATGGGTATTATTATGGAAAGTACACGGAAGTGAAACATCATGGTAGGTATAAATAATAAGAGGTTCAAATTAGAATTTTGAACATACATTATAACTCTTGCAATAGGGGAATGAAAATGACGTTTGTTAAGTTTTGAAAATGAATGCTGATGTTTTAATACACATCAGCATTCATACGGGTAACGGTACGAAACGGTAACGGTACGGGTATGGGTACGAAAGAGAAGATCGATTAAATGATGGAGGGACTGTGCCGAAGGCGAAATGGCTCGCCATAGTAGTGACTACTGTGCTAGTACAGTAGTTACTACTTTTTCTTCCTCTGTTTATCTTATTATTTGGGGTAAGAATTCCTCACACTCCTGCGCCAAGGAAACGTTGGTGCTTCGTGCATTTGGGCTTTTTTGAGGTCCCATTTAATAGAGCTCTTTTGCTCCGAGAGGTTCAGTGCAATCTTGACAAAATGGTATCTGCTTCGCCTTCTAACATACCATCTGTGATTTTTTAAACGTTACACGATATTATTATGACATCATTTAATAAAACATTTTATAGATTAGCCAAAGTACGAGGGGTTCTATGTTAAATGTTACAAAAAAATACCTTGTGACATATCAGAACTAAATGAAAGAAAATTTAAAACTTATATTAAAACCACACTTTGTAAACAAGCAAATTACAAACTAGATGATTATGTTAAAGATAAGAATGCTTGGAAACATGCTGGTCCTGCTCCATAGGACAATCGGGGGTGTAATAGAAAAAGTCAAACTTGTTTTATTTACTGGTGTACTTTCAGGTTTTTAATAAGTGATTTAACTCACACACTGATCCATTGTTTTTAATTATATTGTAAATATGTGAGTACCATGTCCCTTACTAGCAAACTTAATTTTATCTCTGCTGGTATTGCTGGTTGTACCTATTAGTATATAAGTGTGTGCTGTATATTAGTGTAATGTTGGATGCATTCTGCTCACATAATATAATCAATTGATCAATGTACCTATGTATACAAAATTTTGTAAAACTTGTATTTGAAAAGAGTAACTATGGAGTTTCTTGTCCGTTCTTCTCCATAAGTATCTACTGTTTGCGAATGGACAACTAGAGTCACTTATATTTTAATTTTAAACTGTAAATTTGACGTTCAAAAGTGCCTTTTAATGGTCTAGTTGAAATAAATGAATTAACTTTGACTTGACTTTGACTTTGATTCATTTAAAATCTTGAACAATAAAAATTCGGTCCCTTTTGGCATTTGCAACAAATTGTCGGCTCTAAACACCGCATCTAGTACATTTAAGTCTTGGTCTTGCATTACTGAGTGCGTAAACTACTGCATTCTATTCAGTCTGTCTGCACTCGAAGCCGGATGTCAAGAGCGCTACACGAGTGTGCAGTTTGCAACTTATTTACCTTCTTAACTGAAGGACTATTCTGGTGAACGAAGCCATGAGAGAGATGAAGAAGACATTTGATGGCAATGCTTGATAAGGATAACTATGATCAAAGCTAATCATTGTCAGCCTTCCCAGGTGTCGCTACATCTTTCAGTCCAGGGCGTCTCGCATCCAGCGCATTCTCGCTGCCTTCGCCAGGTCATCGGTCAACTTCGTGGGAGGCTTTCCAACGCTTCGTCTTCCAGTACGCGGGGGCCACTTTCTGAAGTTCCGTTAGATTCTTTAAATATATAATGAGGTCCTTTTAAAATAGATGGATAAACTTTTAGAAATCATAAAGACCACCTAAATAAGTACAATGGTAAAAATAAATAAGATAAACGCATTAGAAACCTACAAGAAATAAAATCAGCTTACGAAAATACACTAAATTTGTTGGTGACCCAATGCATAAACAACCCATGTCTTTGTTATCTCATAATAATTCAGATCCTACCCATAATGGATGTGTTTTTTCTAGTGTCCGAAAAATTTACAACTTTTGGTCAAAATAAAATCATTTTAATCAGTGTTTTTTTTTTGCTTGAATATCTTTGGTTAGACGAACTGAACGCTGTGTTAAAATTTGTCCACCTATTTTAATGGCACCTTGAATAAATCAATAAACACACTCAGAATAAGTCCACGATGCACGCATACACCATGCGTTTAGGATGTTTGAGTGGAAAGCCACGCGGATGTGTTCGCTCGCGGAGAGATCCTTAGCTTTTCACACGTATCTCGCATAAATTGCTTGCCCGTTTGTGGTCTAATAACTTCTTTAGTTTTACATTTTCCCGGATCATTATGTCTTTTAACTCTAGATTTTAGTTTTCCAATCTTACTTTTAATTTGTGCCTTTGTAGATATTTAGTGTAGCATAAGTTTTACATTTTTGTTTGAGTTGGTAAAAATGTTTAATATTCGGTATAAGTTTTAAATTCATATTAATTTCTGCTTCTTGACTAACGCCTCGGCGTTTATGTATAAATAAATTCTAGAAATAAGATGTAGATAGGTTTATTATAATGAGATTCACGTCATTTATTTTCTGTTTGTGTCGCAGGAAATAAAACTAAACAGCTTCATTTTTTATTTTTTTTATTCTTTGGTTAAACCGTCATTCATGGTTTTAGAGACTTGACAGGCCTTTGACTATGCCATCCTTGTTTTTTTACCTGCACTTTATTTAAGTTAGAGCAGGCTAAAAATAAAATACGAATAAAAAAATGGTTAATATATACGAGGGGGGAAGCGATATCAAAATTTGATACCTGTACAGTTAATACATGTTTGATATCAAATATTGATACATACGAGCAGTTAAAAATACTAAGTAGTATCATTAGCGTTTAAGCCCACAGTCATCCACTGCTAGTGGCTCTCTTTTCTTTCTGCTATACCCCTCTGTTCCGGGCATTCCTTGTTCAGCATTTCTTCTTTTTTCAAGTCGATGTTGACCCATACGTGAACAGATTGTGCCGAGTAGGTGGTCACATATAGCAGCAGCAATGGTATTCATTTAGCCCTAAATAGCAGGTCTACGGACACTGGGGCTCTCCAATGAGAAGGTCCTATTTTGGACAGGATAGGCGCGGTCAAACCCTATTTGGCCAAATGAATTGCAGCAACACACTGGGTACGCGGCACCCAGCCAGCACTGCTTTGTTTTAAACTAATTATGTAGTAGGTGGAAGAATACCTTCCTGTTTTTTAATTCTGGCTCCAAAATATGCCGTATGCTTTATACGCAAACCATTTTATTTGTCGCTCATAACAAGTTGTCACCACTTTCCATAGAATAGGCCGATGTCCGTTTCTATTACATAAAAAAATGTTTAATGAATTAATTACGCATGATATTATATGACTATTACGTCCACACATCCTGTGGAACAGCGGTCATAGACCTTATGTGCTAAGATTATCTGTGCCATGGGAATCTGATTGTGTAATCGAGTGGTTAAAAGCGGATCCTTAACAGAGAATCACACGGTGATCATCATCATCTGCCTAGCCTTTTCCCAACTATATTGGGGTCTGCTTCCAGTCAAACCGGATTCAGCTGAATACCAGTATTTTACGTGGAGCGGCTGCCTACTAGATTTCCACTACGCATTAACTGGGTAACAAAGTAATTCTTGGCCAGACTGGAGTCAGATTTACTGACCTTTGACAATTCGTAACGACTGCCAAAGACGCTGCTACAAATGACAGCCGGGACCAACGGCTTAACGTGCTTTCCGAGGTACGGAGGAAGCTCGGTATGTTTTAAGATGGTCACCCATCCACAGACCAGAATCGCACGGTTATCATGTATATTAAACATAACACCATTAAATATGTATACATATTTATTTTTTATGACCTCACGCATTTCGCTTTCACTCAAAAAATAATTTATGGCTCTAATAATGCGATGTAATTATACGATCCGAATATGTAGCTATACATATTAATATATTTAGTTTTAATTAAGATTATAAAAATATTAGAAACTCGATAGGAAATTCAGAAAGCGACTAGCTATCCACTTTCTGTGGAGTTATGGTATAATTAGATTTTGTAACCTATTGAATAAACGACTTTGTAGTATGAGATTTTAGAATTATAACTCAGTTCAGACACGAACCGTTTCACTTAGAACTGATTTTTAAATATTTTGTATTTGTGGAATAAAATAATTATGTCATATTTATCATTCAGATAAATGTATGAAAAATCAGCTCTTAACATACAAAGTGATTCATAGTAATTAACTTGCCTTGTTGAATAGTAGCATAAAATTGTGTTCGTAAATTAATGGCCTTCTGAACACTTACAGTCGACAGCGATGTGAACAAACTTATTTATACCAAGTGAGATTTTTCATCCCCCTTTTATACCTGCTTTTAAATAAGACACACTTTAATAATACTAAATCGATTTACGCAGATGCTTTAAAAACAGAAATTCCAATGTAAGCAGAATCCTTAAGACAACTTATAACAATCGGTTATCAAAAGGAATCGATTGTTATAATCTTTTCATTAATATATATGTCACCGGAAACTGGCAAACGCTGGTAAGGTTGTAAAATATCGCGTGAAATTGTAAACTATTTTCTCTAAATAAGACACGGATATATTGGAAACTATTGAATTTGGATGGGAATTATTGTAAATAAAACATTTTTTTCATAATATATCGAGAAATTGTAATGTTATCAAGATTGATTACAATCTTACGGAGTCTGCAAAATTCCGATGATACATACATATTTTGCACGTGTAAAAATTAGATCAAACATAAATCATTAGTAACGCTAGGATCGTGAGCATTCCGTAGCTTCTGCCTACCTCCATAGTAAGAAAAGTCGTGAATTGATCTAACATTGTAACCAACATAAATCGTGCAACAAACAAAATTTGTGCATAACATCCAAAGAAACGTAACACCCAATAAAATCAGAAATTCAACTTCCTTACACAAAAATTCCTGATGCTCATCACGTGTACCTAGTATGTCATCGTTACAAAACTCCGGTACACAAGTTCATTTCCGGAGGCCTACCCGTCAGGTGGTAGGTGGTACTAAAGGTGCGGCCCGCGAAAGTGCCTGCCGCGCCTCAATTTCGACGTCAGGCCACACTAGTTGAAAGTTTTTATTCGAAAAATCTTTTGGCGTACGTTAATTTTTTGTTCGAAAATTATTTGCATAATTTGTGTTGGTTGTGAAAGGTTTATTCCAAAAACTTTAGTTATTTTTATTTTTCATTAAATTTCGGCCTTTTCTCTTGCATAACATTTGCATTGACATCTTCGATGCGTTATGCATGTAACTAATGAGAAACTTATTAAATTGAATCTAGATCCATACCAATCTAAATTTATTCAGTCTATCTACGTCAAAAATGCATAATCTTAAGTATATTTCGTTAGATAAGAAATATTTGATTGGTAGCGAAAGTTTGTTCCAAAAGTTTAGGCATACATTTTTTTTGGAAAATATCATCCAATTTGAAAGTCACACGTATAAAATTTGCATTGACGTTTCTACCCGTTATGCATGCAGTTTTAATCTAGATCTATATCGACCTGAATTTATTATGTGTTTTATAATTTTGTATATTTATGACGTTATATTATGTTAGGAAAAGAAGATAAAAGTTTAGTATAGCAAAAACATCAATGACTCTATAAGAGAAAGCAAGTTTTTTAATTATTTATTTCTAATTATTGTAATTTATACAAATCATGATCCGTTGATCTTTAAAATTCAAACACAAGTTTAGTAATCTAATCGTATATTCGTACGCAAAAATTTGACATACCGTCCAGATTCCGGTTTTACATTCGTTGGTACAAAAAGCACAGTTATGTTCAAGGTCGAACTTTTCATAACTGGACGTTAATTAGCGAAATATTTTTTGTTCATTGCTAGATAAGCAGTTATAATACCAGTCATAAGAATAATATCGAAGACCGAAACTAACATTATTAGCTACATACATATGTGTTTTAAAAAGTTGTAGCGAGTCCACACGATACTGACTTTTACCTGTGCAGACTTTGAACTCTGAATAAAAGAAATCTATAACACGGACATTTATCTGCATTGCTTTGTTACGCGAAAAAAGTATATAACTCTATGGAAGTCTGTATCGTGTGGTCCCATTATTACAACCATGTAAGCTAGACAAAGGCTGGAATAATGAAAGAAGGTATCATTTTGCTTTCTTTAATCGCCAAGCAGGATAGCGTTATCTCGTTAACACTGACCCAAAACATCACTGTGTAGCGATTTTTGTTAGTCTTCTCTAAAACTAAAAAACAATTTAAAAAAAAACACAATTTCGAATAACTCGCATAAATAACATAAAAGACATATTACCGTTATACGAAAAGCTTCATTAAAAATTCACGCCGTGTGTTCCAACGGACCATCAAAGTACCGTTGCTCTCAAGGTCGGCTTTGCACAGGCCGCCACTGGTCGCAAATGCCTCTGACTCACGGCACTTTCATCTTGATAGTCGGTTAGGTAAGGATTAACAGGAGTGCTGTTACGTCAGTTTATTGATAGTATTCCTTTGCTAGTAGGTCAATTATTTGTAGCGAGGTGCGTTTACTTGTTGTATCGAGAAAGTGAGATTGTTTTTTTTTTTGGATAAGATTCTTTTGAACCAACGAAATGGGGGTTGGCAGACAAGTAAAGATAACCAGGAGTTACATTCTGCCTGAAAAAAAAAAATTAAAACAGGGTCGTCACAGCCACAGTTAACAATCACAGTTCTTTATAATTTACCAAAGTTATATATTGATTACTGCTAAAGTCGATGCTCTCATTTCTTCGGAAGTCACAGACCTGTTCAAAACTTGAACTCTATTTGCAAACGAAAATGTTTTCTGTTTGTTCTTATTCTTTTTATACACAAAAAATACAAATGCAATAGGATATCAGCCTATGAACAAAGGTGAGTTTACCCAGCATTGAGTTTCTGATACAGCAAACCTCAGTGCAAATGAATGAATAATGTGTCATTATTATTGTTCATCCATTTTATACTACTTGTTTACTAAATATTTACTCCATGTTTATTATGTGGTCTGCAATAAAGTTTACCATAAATATTATTGCTGCAAAATCTTAAGCAGTTTATACTTGATGCATGGATGCTGCAAGAGATAACTTTAGGAATTTAAGCGTAACCTGTGCTTCTATGTAAATTATACTTATTGATAACATCGTCATGTTAATAACTGCATTACGGCAACCGTTTTTTAGACATGCAAGAATTTATACATCGTGTTGTTTATCCAAAAGAAAATCTTTTTGACAATGATGACAAAGATTAGTCAGAAAGGTACTTTCCGGAATTGGTTGGTATGTTTGGGAATTAGTAACACTTACGCAATAACGACCAAGCCTGCCACGCTATTGCTAACCACTGCAACTCCTGAGTGCCAAAATCAACAGTAGCGACCACTAGAAAACGCCGAATCAATGAAGCTCCGGAGATACGATTCAACTGGAGTATGAAGTACTCCGTGGAGGAGATGTTGGATGCATTGTGCTCACATAATATAATCAATTGATCAATGTACCTATGTATACAAAATATTATAAAACATATTTGAAAAGAGTAACTACGGAGTTTCTTGTCCGTTCTTCTTCATAAGAATCTACCTTTTGCGAATGGACAACTAGAGTCACTCATATTTTAATTTTAAACTGTAAATTTGACGTTCAAAAGTGCCTTTTAATGGTCTCGTTGAAATAAATGAATTGACTTTGGAGAAAACCATAATAAATTTGGCTTCCAAAGGTTTGACTGATCTACGTTATGTTTGACCACATCCTTTCTTACCTTGCCACATTAGTGAGATATTTATCAATGGCAAACCGATCAATTTAAAAGACAGAAAAAACCGCAACAATCGCGTTCTTAGCATGACTTTACACTAAAGTATTCTTCACATCCCTTCACAAATCAAAAAGAATATTTCACACAAAAGCTTACGCATACATAAGCTTTGTCACAGCATATCAAATTATGTAGAAAGTGAGCCTATTGGCAGTATTGGAACCAAAGGGCGTTGGCACACATTCACACTGACCCCTTTGATAGTTCGGTGCTGTGACATCTTTATGAGCTATGTGGGTGTTCCCAAATACTGTAAAATTAAAAAGGTTGAAGACTGTGGAAAGAGCTAGAAGGTTCATGTTGTGTGGATTGTATATTGTCTCTATAGTTCCTTTATTCTGGGGGGAAGAAAACCTATCATAAATCTTGTCCTTGTAAGTCATGAGAAGTCGAATCATTTTTAAGATTGTAAAAATTATCCTATGATTATTGTGCTCAACGACGACGTGGCAGACCCAGGCAAAGATGGTGGGAAGAGCGCGACGCTTTTCGACGGGATTGGTCCATACTTGTCCAAAACCAGAATAAATGAGAAGAAGATAAGGGGGCCTTTGCCCTGTAGTGGAACAAAGTGGCTGAAAATAATAATAAATACAGTAGGCTCGTTTCTATAAAGTTATAAATCATCAACACTCGTTTTCATTAATTCATCGTTCCTCTTACATAACATTTTGATCAAACCGTGTATGCATAGTTATTTCCTGTACTTTACTCGACAAAATTTTGGCTCGAGTGGCAAGCTATCCTAATAATAATTGTCATCTTGACATCCTAGACTCAAAAACACTGGAGTCGAAGATGTTACTTAATATATTGTCAATGTGATTGATTGATGCAGATTTGATCGAAGTCGACTGAAGTGCAGAGTTAAAATTACTGGTGTAAGTTCAGGAAAGAATCCACGGAATAATGCCAATACATCGTTATCTGTTGAAAATTGACGTAAAGTAGATCTTTCTCCAAACATAGTCCTATTGAAAGACCTCTTTGTACAACTTTTATTTGCTGTATCTTTTTATGGGCTCTGTCGATCGTTAATTTTTTTCTTAGAAAACAAAACCAACATTCTTTGAAAAGTATAGGAATTTGTTGGTACATACCAGTATAAGTATGACATGGATGGTAATAGAAAGTGTCCTGAATTCTTCCTCGATTCGTAACATGGGAGCGTCTCTTCACGAAACACTCCTAACCTTTTGGTTTTATATGACAGCAAGAAGGAAATGACAGATCCTGTTACTTTTTATTCTAAATGATATAATGTTACGAAAGTGTTCGTTTCATCTTGTGGTAAAGCTTAGAGGCTATGATTTCGTATGGATGTAATAGGACGAATAGACTGATACTTCAACTTGGAAGAGTTTTTTATTATTATTGAGGAATGTAGGTACTTACTCTTAACCTCGATCACGCCTGATGGAAAGCCATGGATGAGGTCTATCATGTAGCGAGCATGCCCAGAAGATACCTGTTCACTCTTACTTTGAAGGCAGGTGGGTCAGATTTTAATCAATACTTACATTGAAACCACACTTTGTAAACAAGCATATTACAAACTAGATGATTATATTAAAGATTAGAATGCTTGGAAACATGCTGGTCCTGCTCCATAGGACGATCAAGGGTGTAGTTGAAAAAGTCAAATTTGTTTTATTTACTATACACATATACTGGTGTACTTTCTGTTTTTTTTTAATATGTAATTTAACTCACACACTGATCCATTATTGTTAATTATATTGTAAATATGTGAGTACCATGTCCCTTGCTAGCAAACTTAATTTTATATCTGATGGTATTGCTTTGTTGTATCTATTAGTATATAAGTGTGTGCTGTATATTAGTGTAATGTTGGGTGCATTGTGCTCACATAATTTAATCAATTGATCAATGTACCTATGTATACAAAATATTGTAAAACTTATATTTGCAAAGAGTTGCGGAGTAGCATAGTTATGGAGTTTCTTGTCCGTTCTTCTCCATAAGAATCTACTTTTTGAAAATGGACAACTAGAGTCACTTATATTTTAATTTTAAACTGTAAATTTGACGTTCAAAAGTGCCCCTTAATGGTCTAGTTGAAATAAATGAATTGACTTTGACTTTGACAATTCAGATGAAATAACAGCAATCAGCAAGGAACTATTTTTTATTATTGCTTGACCCATTACGCTCACCTCCAAAAGTTGTCTGGTTGATATTGACTACCGCTGTCATCGATAAGATCACCTTTGTGCTCATAGAATTACGTTTGTGTGAATGAGTTGTGTAACTGTTTCTGGTGTACATTAAAGTATTTTCTATTTATCTACCTGTTGTCAGGGCAGTCTGGAATTTGAGAGAGGCCTACGTCCAGCAATATACGTATCGTCCATCCAAAGGTTGTCTGGAAGAGATTGCCTGGTGCAATAAGACCGGCCATTTGATTGTACACTTATTTTATGTTTGATTGTCCTGTTCTTATTACGAGATGTACAATTAAGTATATTGTAAATAAATAAGTTATAAATATACATCTTTCAGTTGAAACAATGATGATGATGATGAAATAATCTTATAGAACAGTTAGGACCGATTCACAGTCGGCTTGACAGCTTTCGTATAGAAAATATGTTAAACTTCATGACTATTTCATTTATCAACTTCATTTATTTATATTTATAATTTGCCTTTTATACTAATATCAATAAAGATTTGTACTAGTACTTATAGTACTATGCGATAGTACAGCAATCAGAATGCATTCATAGTGGTTGAGGCCAGAACTGACATGTTTTACCGGTTTTTTCTCGAAACTGGCCTCAAATGTCACCAACGGAACTGCGTGATAGTTCTCGAGATATTTTGTTTACCCCTTTATATACTATTCTGAGAAACACAGGCCTAATTGTTGATTCCTACTGAAGTACTATTGGAGAACAAATATTGTTGTTGTAGCTTTGAGCTTATGTGTACTCTTTGTCAATAGAAATTACTTCAAGTGATTAATGAAATTAGGAAGATTGTATGCATCATGTTCATCATAATCATGATGTTTTGATAAAAAGTATTTTTGTCGTCAATTTTATCCCAAAAACCTTGGTTCCCTATGCTCAAATGTGAAATAACAGTTTACGCGTACTTGATTTTTCAATGCGGTATGGTGTGTGTGGTATGGGAACTTTGTATATACATCAACAATCAGATAGAAATAAAATTCAATATTATACGTTACTGGAATAATTGTTTCTGGGAATAAGCTGTAATAAAATTTGCATAATACCCGTATGGAGTTCCTCAGGGCACTCTTTTGTAACATTTGCTAGCATAAGTAGAAACCGAGCAATCAGGTGACGGGTACAGCTATCACCCTGAACCATCCCAAGGGAAGGTCCCAAGTATAATAAGTAAGGAACAAAACCTAAAATTTAATCCATCCAAAGGATGTCTCGAAAAGATCGCTTTTATAGACAAGGCTGCCCATTGTGTCACCCTATGTAATGTTTTCTTCGTCTAACTTTTCTGTAACGTATAAATTGTACATAATGAGTATTCTATTCTATTTTAAAACCAAATAGTCTCGAAAATACTGGCAATATTGAAAACAAACTGTAAAATATTTAAGTTATTATCATTTAAGCTTCAGCCACAGCATCACAGTACATTTTACTACACAATTCATTCACAGCATATAACTTACATACATCTACACATACATACATATTAACAACTCGTAACACGACTTTTTCCCTGCAAGTCTTGCATGCGTCTCGGTGACTCTTGAATTTAAGAAGTGTGTAAAGTATTCACGTGTGTACTTTCACTTGTGCAAAGCGAGGTAGTTACATCACTGGCACATTTCGTACACTTGAGCTCAATTATTTAATCGTTTTATAATAATTGTGACCTAGACATTTTGTTGCTATGCGTTGCTTCTTTTTTTTATTTGTGATTTGTTCGTTTTATGAAAAAAATCGTGCTTTTACACGCTCATCTTTCGTTGTGAAGTTTTATTAGCCTCATTTGTTTTATCTGTGTATGTCACAAATAAATTGTATGATACATAAACACCTATTAAATTGTTTTAAGATTTAAATTGATTTATGTGAACATAACTCATTGAGAAGATAATTTGTTCTGTTGTTCATGAATACGAAATTGCAGTCAATGCATTATCACATCACGCACATAATTTTATTAAAATTGATTTACGCTCATCAGTGATTTAACTAAAATACATAACACTCAATGTCATTTACTTTTACCACCTTATTCTAATGTATAAAACCAATTAAAATTAATTTAAATATTGCAAAAGAAAGTGAATGTTTCATAATCATTTTCCGTATTAAAAATCACAAAATTTTCACAGTATTTTTTGGTTTCAGTATGTTCAAAACTCCGAGCGGTCAACACCACTCCGATGCACGTATGAAAATAATATAAAAAGTAGCTATAAAGAAATTAGAATACGAAAAAAGTAGAAAATTCGTTAAACTTAGGCCGGTTGCCTATACAACAGAAAGTTTCGGGGCCGAGTCTCTAAGCTTTCCGGTTTCCGATACGACCTCGAAATCTAAAGTATTAAAAAATAGCTACATATCAAATTAGACAGAGTTCATGAGAGAGCGAACAATGAATTTCACTTAAAACAATATTTTATTACAACATTATAAATTTTAACGTTACATCGTGTTTTTAGAAATTACGACATTCATTTTCACCTCCGCATATGGACTTACGAAAAATCAAACAATCACACTTTTTCTTTCGTTTTAATTTACACTGCTCATAACGTATGAATGCCTATTTTCGATGTCGTAAACGCAAACTTCGCTTTCTAACATCCAATATTTATTTTTCTACTTATCCTGACGTCTGAGCTTAAACGATCTACGGTCGATCAGTTAGCATACGCCTTCAAACAGCGCGCACACACTTTACGTCATATTGTCAAAAAATTGTAGGGGGGAGACGAAGGATAAAATCCATCAGTTTTTTGGGAAATCATCATAAGTTTGCCAACGTTGGCACTTGGAGTACAAGCATCCAGTGAAGTAGAAGTTTAATAAATTAAAAATGTGGAAGAAAATAGCTTTGTTAGCCATTCTGGCTTCAGTGAAGTGTAACCCAGTGCAAGAAAATGGTGTTGCGGAAAACTTAGTGGGTGCTGTTAAAGAGTGCATCGAAACGGATACCTCTTTATGTCTTAAGGTGAATATCGTGGATACCAAAGTGTTGTGGAGTGCAGTGACCAGAATATTAATTGAGTGTAGTCGTAACAATGACGAGCTTCATTGAATTTTCAGTACAAACCATTAACATAACGAGTGGCTACTTATTGAAGATTTGTAGTAAAATCATTTCTTTGTCATTGACGAGTTTCTGGAGAGTGTTGCATAAATACGGATTTCTTTTGAGTAGTTTTGTGATTTAGAAGTTTAATATTCAAGTGGCATAAATCATTCAGCATTTTTAAACAATAATCCAAATGAAATTGAACACAGTCATCAGTGCAAACAATATTTAAAATATGAGTTTATAGAAAAAAAAAAGAATGAAATTAAAAATCCAGAATTCATATTCAAATAAAAAAAAACCCAAAAAAATTACTCATTGGTTCAAAAAGTCTCAAAGCAAAATAATTTAAAATCCATCTTTTTTCCACAGGAAAAAGCCCTGAAATTCACCGAAAGGCTCTCCATCTTGAAAGACCTCGACATCTTCGAAGGTATGAGCCTGGTGAACACCGGATCAGCTCGATCAGCTCGTAGCTACGAGCCATTGGCTGAAGAACCCAAAGCCAGGGAACTCCAGATTGACGAGAGGATCGCTGACAACGTTGGAGACTTCTTGGAGAATCACGTACTGCAGCTGCGTTTGTCTTCTCCTGATGATGGAGAATCTAGGGGACTCGATGAGGAAGGTAAGAAGAAAAACTATCAATATTACAACGTTAGGTTTAGAACAAAATAAATTGAAAGAGAAAATAAAAAAAGGAAAAAAAAATTTGAAGGACAATTTTAGCTTTTAAAAAAAAGGGATAGAAAAAATAAATACTTCCGAAAGTAAGATAGTCAAAATTCCCCTTTCCCACAATAGTCAGGGACCAAACGCTTACATAAAACCCAAAACTACCATTAGCAAGGCAATAAACAAATCCATTGTGACAACTAGAAACTTTGCCACTAAAGTGCCAAACGAGTTTCAAACAATGCATTGAAGTCTAGGTACCTCACAGCTTTCTCTCCAACACATATTTACATACTCAGTTGTCAAACAAAGCCCTTTTCTGTGACAAGAAGGTGCTAAATGGAATGTTTTGTATTGACAATTTCATGGCGGGTTTTGAAACAATTTTTAACACCATTCTCTGTTAGTTTTACGTCGGTGGTATGCTGTAACACTCCTATATCTACAACTGTGAAAAGATTTACAAATTCATCGTAAAATTATTTATAATCTATATTTTGGTTTTATAAAACGTCTTTAAGTCTTCAATAACAAACTTGAATATCTTTTTCATAAACAACTCCTTAATTTGAATTCGACAAAAAATTCCAAAGCAAAAAATAGTTGGGTGAACATTAGAGTAATAAGCATCTATTACCTATATAGACTCAACATACAATTTCTTACACTTAACGGCTTTGCATTTATTATTTTGCGTCGTAATATTATTCAACTCCTTGCAATCGTTACGCCCTGGTACTTTCAACCCCAAATCAATGTCGTAAGAACTGTCAATTCTAACGTTTTCTCTTTTTATTTCCAGCCCGTGGCAAGAAGAAGAAGAAGATCAAGAAGCTGTTGCCTCTCCTCCTCCTCTTGAAGCTCAAGATGGCTGCCCTTATTCCTCTCTTCCTCGGAATCATCGCTTTCGTCGCTGTCAAGGCCGTTTTCCTAGGAAAGATCGCTTTCGCCATGAGCGCTTTCAGTTTGATCAGGAAACTCCTCGCCAAGAAGGGCGGTTCATCATCTTCCAACATCTCGTATGCGGCTCCTGCCCACCACGAGGAACACCCAGGTTACTCCTACGAACCAGCTAGCCAAGGCTGGAGCAGGTCTGCCAAAGATGGTGCCTCAATGGCATACGCTGGACAACTCAGCAATTGAACTGATTTAGAATGATTGTTAATTTATTTGTGTGAATGTGTGCTATTTATTCATGTTTGTTGAAGCCATGTACCTCAGTCTTAATTTATTTATTTAAATAAATATTTATGTTCAATTTTATTTAATTTGTTTTGTTTGAAGTTTACTTCATAAAACATCTCAACAGGTTCCTATGACGAGTTCATTGTCTCACAAAATTTACATATTATGACATATTTAAAAAACCCATAACATTTTTTTTTTTTAATTATTAGGTTGTTCTAGAAGGGAGACTGATCCAAAGAGTAGGATCATTTTAGGAAGGTCAGCATTTTTAAATATCGATGATATATTAGGAAGGTCAGGAACAGTCACATATTGGTATCAAGTCAATCAAATGAATTAATAAAACAGTCAAAATAAAAACAAGTCTCACTCTAGTTAAAGTCACTCGTTATAACAAAACTATTTACAAAAATTAAAAAAAAACCAAACTCACAGCAATAAAAAAACATACTCATTGGAAACCTTCGGTGGGTTTTTTCTTTCTTAACCTTCAGCACCTTACAATCCCTCAACACAACACCCCTTACACACATACAAACCTAGAAAAACCACACTAACTTTTTCTTATAATGTAGCAATTCACAATATAGACAGCCATGTAGTCGTAATGTAGTGGTTAGGGTAATAATTACAATATCAATCCGTCATGCCCGAATCAAGTAGTGCACAGGAAAAGAGTTATCAAAGGGATCGAAAAGATAAGGAGACCGACAGCAAAACACCAATTGGTTACCAGCATTACAATTCTACTCGATTTTTTTCTTGATCTTTCCTTTAAACATTTGTTTGAACGATAAAAAGATTTCGCTTTTCTTACCAAGAACGCAATAAGTAGTCCTAATGTGATCAATATTTCGCACAATGCTTCTATTAATACATACGAGTATATTGATCTACTGTGCAAGAACATACTGTAGGTACTGATGCTACATACGAGTACATATAGATGAAACAATAGCCACTACCTCAAGATGAAGTGCACTGTAAAACGCGTCATGAAATAAATACTCTAGGATGCTGGTTAGGAAAATCAGTGTCAAGTTCTTAATAATAAATAATAATAAGACGACGATCGCTTCGACGATCATCTGTCGAAGCTAGCGTTACGCGGTTGGATAAAGGGCCTGATACAGAAGGCAGTACTCCTCGATACGGCTCGTATTGTGAGAAGGTTCCTTTCTCTGGAGCCCTAACCACCGGTAGCTTGGACCTTGCTCCCGACACGGGCGGACTACTGCTTTTTATATTTTTAAATGTTTAGTGTGTGTGTGTTTTTTTTAAGAAATATTTAAAAATATAAATTAGTATGTAAGTGAAATGAATAAAGAGAAAAATAATAATAATAACTTTATTTCGGACGCACAGATCCATAGAGTGTTAGTAACATATAAAAAACAAAAACTTATTACCTAGTGTTAGTACCAATCAACCTCTTCACAAACTGCTGCACAATTGGAGAGCCGAGCCTCTCAGCTACCGTTTTCAGATTGCTGTTTTGACTGTCCCTCACTCTCCTCAGAAGCGACGCTGTTTTTTTGCGTATAATCGCATGGAAATCATAAGTACGCGCTTGCGCAAACATCTCCGACGCGCTACAGTAACGGGGCAGTCTCAGCAACATCCGGAAAGCATTGTTATATTGGACGCGTAGGACATCCAGCGATCACTTAGTACAGTTGACCCACAGACCGCCCGCGTACAGACTTTGGCAGTAAGCCTTGAAAAGTGTTAAGAGTACTCACAACAATGCCCAGTAAAATATATAAAGGTAGTGTAGCACAAATGTTAGGCCTAAAAATGGCCAAACTGGTGCCCTGGTGGTAGGATGCTCTCAAATAAATTGAAGCGACAGTCTTCGCAACAACCTGTTAATTGATGAATTGTATTGGATTTCGGATAGGTGTCCGCGTCCAAGAGCATACATTTTTCATAATAAATTTAGGTAATCGCACCAGCTCCTCAAAAATGGCCAACATACTCGTATTTGCTGAGTGCTTCACGCCCTTAAGCCAGCGCTCTATGGGCAGCTTAGGCCCAGAAATGCTACAGTCTCATCTTCCTCTATGAGACTCTGCAGAGAGGCCTGTCTATAACTCCTATTACATAAAGTGTTTATTAAAGGACTGTTACAACACTTATAGCCGTACGCAACTGCAGTTTAGTCAGTCGGAGGATCTGGTTCGTGAAGATGTCGTCAGTTGTGAAAAGTATCTCCTTACCTACGAGTATCTACACTCTCCATGGTCAACCCAAAGTTTGTGGTGTTGCCATAGTATCTTTCCTTCACAAGTTGCATATTTATCTGAAGAGTAGTGGCATAATTCCACCACATACCACATAGTCCCACCTTTGTTTCTCTCAGTTCAACCAAAAAGGTTGTCAACTGCTTAACCGGACTTGCCTTTGGCGACCGTAATATAAAATAATATTAAATTGGCTCCAGCCAGGGTTGGCAGTTCCAGGCAGTATTGGGTACGAGGCTCGGCTTAGGGCGTCTTTGGGGGGAGGTCAGCTAAGGACGGGCTGGATCGAAATAGGATTTTTATTTTGGGGCGAGTTTAAGACTAAAGGCTCAGTGGCGCAGGCTGGCTCGAGCAAGGGTAGAGTTGGCGCGAACATTGACGTGGAGGTCACGACGGGCCTCGGCAGTGAGGGTGGAAAGACGGTGGTCTTATTTTGCGCAGTGTGCTTGTTTCTCTATGGTTCTCTTGGAGGAGGGTGGTGGAGTCGTCGGGGGTGATTCGAAGCACACCCTGCTTCGGTCGGCGGATCTGGGAGATGTGGACGATTCGTATCTGGCGGCCGATGCGATAAGGCGGTTGCGGTGTTTAACAGCAGTGTCGAAGAAACGCTTGGTAATGCGTTTCATGAAATGCTGCATGCACAATTTGAGTACTACGTGTAGAGTCTCATTGCGAACTTAGTAGGGGGCTCCCGTGATCATGCGTGATTATGCGGAAGATACGGTTTTGGGGCATCTGCATCGTATGGAGGTACAAAGACAGCGCAGGAGTACATCATGATGGGACGGATGACCACGGTGAAAAGTCGCAATTTGCACCTGAGTGACAATTTGCTAGAGTCAGGGTCACGACCAGTATAGTAAATGGCCGTGTCGTTGGCGAAAAGGGCCAACTGGGCCTTTTTACTTTTGGGGATATTGCTGGTGAACAGCTTAAAGACTAGGGGAGATAACACTGAGCCCTGGGGGACTCCTATTCGGATGGCCCTTGATGCGATAGCGAAAGGTGCGATTCGACAAAGTCTCGCAAGTTGAGCACGAGACGGTCTGGCATGCCGAGCTGGTATAGCTTATAAATTAAGCCATTATCTAAGACGTCGAAAAACAAGGCGCCCGTCATCGAGCCACGCTGGAAACCAGTGCTTTGCTTTGCTTAATGATGCGGCGGACTTATTAGATGCATGAGTGTTCGGTTCTAAAACCAAACTGCTCGTCGGGAATAAGACTCTTTGCTTCGGCATAATCTTTGAGCCGCCTGAAATAAGCCTCTCGTAGATTTTACCGAGAACGTTGCGAAAACTGATGGGACGGTAACTGGCGGGATCAGACTTGGGCTTGCCTAGCTTAGGGATTGAGGTCCCACCGATACCATACATCTCCTTACGGCGAGTTCAACCATTGCATCGTTGCCTCAAGAAGAGATGTGAGTGAACCTATTGAATTTTTAACCTGGTATATATAGCTGGACGACAATGCTGTCCAAGAGTATGCGGATGACTGGACCTTGATTTTTCTGGTGGCCACCAAGAAATTGCCCAAATATTTCCGCAGAAACACTGTGTTGGGAACCCCATTATGACGGTTTGACTATAGGAATGAGATTCTTCGAGAAGATTTCCACACCCATGCCATTACCTCTTTAGGATTAATTTGTGAAGATCTCCGGCTCCACGGAGGCACAGCCTTTTGCAATAGTGATCCTTATGAATTTGAATGTTGTATTAAATCGATGATTGGTAAAGAGGTCAAAAACCGAACTTAGTTGCGATAAGTTAAAGATGCTTGGAATCCTTTGACTTAGATGTTATGGTAAGACCATAATCCATTCCAAGAAGCAATACCTAAAGCATTACAACAAATAAGTGGTTATACAAAACCGAGTATCTACATGTAAAACGGCTAAGAATGCGTGTAATATAACGGTCATTGCTAACGTTAACTGACGTACAGAATGATAAGTTTGGGCAAGTAGTGTACGTTTAATTTATGCAAACTATAAAAAAAAAACCTATAAAAATCTTAATCAAGGCAAGTACAACAAAAATATAAGGAGACATCTCACGACGAATCACAAACACGACTGCTTAGCGAAATTTCTCATAGAACCGTCCAGTCCTACAAGAACACACGGGAATTCGGAGAAAGTGCCCAACGCACAATATCTCACCGAAACAACCTTCGAAAAGAAAAATAAGAGAAAAAAATCGAACGTGAATTCCAAATATATATAAATATTAATGAAAACAAAGTATGCCACGCACTTTTGCATAGTATCGTCTGGTTTTCATATGGAAGCGATGACATTAAAATGTTAATTCTTTAAACAGCTAAGTGGGGGGAGTTTGGATAAAAAATACTGATCCAATCGAATTATCACCACAGTTCGAACGATCTTGGATTAGTTGAGTCCAGAGCAGAAGCAAAGATGAAGACCTTCGTTGTGTTTTTAAGTTTTGTGGCTTACGTGTTCTGTGGACCAGTTAGTTCGGACGATTCAGTGCTTAAATCAGTCCTTGGAAATTTCGTCAACTGTAACAGTGATTTGGGCCTGTGCATGAAGGTATGAAGTGACAGTGAAGTGATATTTGTTTTGACTTGACACATGGACGCATCAAAACATGGATTTTTACGAAAAAAATGTGGATAGATTTTGGAAAGTTCAAGTGCATTTTTCAATTCAGACGCAGTCAATGTGTCACTAAACTTTTAGACCAATATTTAATTCATAAAAGTGTTCCTGATTAAAATGTCGTCGATGTTTCAAGTCCAAGTGTCAAGTGCAAGTTCAAATTAAGTCTTTCTGATTATTGTCTTTTACAAAGATGGTTTTCAAGTAAAAGTTGGTATTACAAAAGGAAAGAATATCCTTATTTGATTCGACCTCAAAGTTAAGAGAAAGGGAAAAGTGTCAATTCCTGCCAAATGAGGTTTTAGAGTGAAAGTGATTTTTAATTTGTGGGACACATTAGATACGTTAATACAGAATTAGCGATAGGCGGCAAATAATTGATCAGTGTCATTATAATTAATAGTTTATGTTACTTAATTGTCAATGTAAAGGTCATGGGAGATAGGGGGCTTAGTTTTGCACGCAAAGACAATTTTGACAGCAATTACAAAATAATTGGCAATCGAAAAACTGTCAGCTGTTTGATTGGACTTTTCTTTTTGTACGAATATATTGCATTGTCATTGTAGCTTTGTTGAATAAGGAGCTATAAAAATCCAGAAATTACTAATGAAAGTCCTATGGCCCTTTGTTATTAACTCTGGAAACATAGGCTAATACATCATTTGTGTAATATATGTTTACAACTTTTGAAATTCTAAAACAACTATTTTTTCACAGGAGCATGCCCTCAAAGCCAGTGAAAGGCTCGGCGCTGCCCGTAAGCTCCAAATCCTGGAAGGAGTCACCCTTTTGAACAACAACCCCAAGGAAGGCAAGAGTCTGGAGACTCTTTCCACTGACCCTGCCCTGAGGAACAAAGAGGTCACTGAGAGGCTTTGGGAGAGTGCTTCTGACCTTCTGCAGTCTACTGAGATAGAACTGAGCTACGGTGGTAGCGATGACGATGAGGCTGAATCTAGGGCCATTAGTGATGAAGGTATGTTCAAAACTGTAATTGTTAAGACTATGTTTATTTGAGCATCTTGAGTAGATAAAATTGATTTGGAGGAAATTATGGTACACTTAATGCAAGCGATGGAAAATTTAAATTATTCATACAAAGTATTTATAGAAACTCTCGTTTCGTAAAACGATACATTAAGAATTTGTTTGGAACTGCTGACTATTTCAATGTTTGGACTTGTTTAATTAATTTAGATAAGCTAAACAAGCATTAACTGTATAGTTACATTAATAAAAATGCAGTTTGTAATAAAATCACGAGAAATTGTGCTAAAAATGCTACCACCGATTGAATTGAATATCTTTGATTGGTTGATACTTTTGCAAGAAAACGAAAATTATCTCAACCTTTGATACTTATTATTTCTGACCCAAATTATTCTTTTAATTTCTATTTTTGAAAGTTAACAGCTAATCTTGGAATGACATTTAATTTACTGCCACGATTGGTTGATCTTTTGACCTCCCATTTATTATAAAAACTTTCAAAAAATGTGTAAATCTAAAGCATCAATCGTCTGAGTAGCTTAGGTTTAGTATATTTTCACGAAATTTATTATACACTTAGCTTTATGATACAATCTATACTCTTTTTCCAGTTGAAGAAGGCCGTGGCAAGAAGAAGAAGCAGATCAAGAAGAAACTGAAGGTGCTCATCCCCCTCATCCTCCTCGCAAAAGCTAAGGCCGTTGCCATCGTAGTCCTTGCCCTGGTCGTCATTGCCGCTTCTCTCTTCAAACTGGCTCTCCTCGCCAAGATCGCCTTCATCATCAAGATTATTGCCATCATCAAGGCTCTGCTTGCCAAGAAGCATGCCCAAGAAGAGTCTTGGGAACCTCATGGTTGGGAACCCCATGTTGAGCATCACCCAGTGGCTGCTGAGCATGGTCATGGTTGGGAGGGTGGTTGGTCTCGCTCCAGGAACGAGGCCAACAACCTGGCTTACTCTGCCTACAACAACTAAAATTGTTACCAAATATTACGTATAATCTGACCCCTTAACGATTTAAGAGTGAATGTATTTAAGTATGTCTGTCGCTTTGTTCACTATTTTTAGTTCGTGTTTTGTTTTCTTTTTTCAACAGTTTTTCTTTTCAGTCATTTTATATTTTTTATTTATGATTTTGTTAATCTGACTGAAAAGGATTCTTGCTTTTCTAGTTATGTGATAGTATTATTAGTTATTTATAAATATTTAAGTATACGGGTATATTTTTATACGTATTTATTTTGATATTATAAGTATATTTTATAAAAATTAATACTTATGATTTTTCACCAAAAAGAGGCCTAAATGTCTATCTCTATCTGTATAGTAATATATATTTATTTATTATTATTTGAATTATATAATATTTTGTATATTTATAAAGTACCTGTATGATTCTCACTATATAATTGATGTATATTTTTAAAATACGATCTCTTATATATTTATTATTATTTCTTGTTATGTATATTGTATCGTGTATCACGAGTGACGAGTTATTTATTTCGTTTATATGGATGAGTGTGAATTGTAATTTATTTCTGTATTTAAGTCTAGCAACAATAAACCAAACAGCAGTTAATTATTTATTCGTTTTAATGAGCAAACATCTCCCAACACTCAACACAATTCACAGATCAATTAACTTTCCACAAAGAGTTGTTCAACCAAAAGACATCTGTTCTACTATTCTGAAGAAATAAACCGACATGTTTGGCTTGACTGATAAAATATAATGAATAATAATAACCATAAGGATAACCTTTGTGATATTCTGAAAAACAACATTAAGCGGTTTGTTTCCAAACATAAACTAAATAAACATCAAGACATCAAGCCTATAACCTAAGTGATTTCGTTACTATAGCAGTATTTAAACAATATCAAACTCACAGACTAAAATAATTTTAACAAATAACTTTTTACATCATCATGAATCTATATTTGTAAGGATAAGTCAAAAGAGCAAAATTCTAGTTATAAAATTAACTTGTTAGAACCACTGTCTTATTTTGCTAGACTGATCCCCGAGACTTGAATTAAAAAGTTGAGTATTTGAGAAACTATCCTAAAGCTGGAAATTCCTATCAAACTTTGGCATTAAAATATGCAAATTCTCAACTTAGAAATTACTACTTCTAATTAACATGTGTTTGTGTGTTTTTGTGAGGCATAAGTGACAAAATACTGAATATGTATAATAATATTTATTTTGATTTGTGGATATCACAACACTCAACAATATATTATGAAAAGAAAAATACAAAATAAAAAGTAAAACATTTAACTCTAAATTATAAAATAAAACACAAAACAACTCGCGCACGAAGGGTTCCATACTATTATCTATAAAAACGGCAAAAAAATCACGTTTGTTGTATGGGAGCCCCCTTAAATATTTATTTTGTTCTGTTTTTTAGTTTGTTATTATAGCGGCAACAGAAATACATCATCTGTGAAATTTTAAACTGTCTCACTATCATGGTTTACAAGATACAGCCTGATGACAGACGGATATCCATCCGTCTGTCATCAGGCGGACAGACGGACAGCGAAGTCTAAAAATGAGGCGTTGACCTTCATTGTTGGTTCTAACATTTTGACTCCTTTAAAATATTTGAGATATTACCTGAGGACCAATTCTACGAATTTTTAAGCAATGTTCGCATTCGCACCTCCGTCGTAATCTGTCAAAAATGTGTGGAAATTGAGGCTTTTTTGACAGATTGCGACTAAGATTCGATGAAAAATGACAGCTGGAACCAACCGTTTAAAGTGCTTTTCGAAACGCGGAAGAATCTTTGCATGTTAAGATGGTCACCCATCTACGGACCGATTTAGTCAAGCATTGTTTTACCTCAAAGATCGGCTCATGTGGCTGATATTATTTAGCCACGAGCTCTTCTTACCAGCCGGTCGATTCTGTAGACATGTCGAAGTGAAGGCTTGGGTGAAGTGATCACGAGGTGATCTGTCAATCCATATAATCAAGTTGTCACTTGATCACGAAGTGAGCTATCCTTACATCTTGATTATATGGAATGACAGCTCACCTCGTAATCACTTCATCCAAGCCTTCACTTCGACAAGTTTACAGAATCGACTGGATGTCAACATACACGGAAATAAATGAGTCTATTTCCAACTAAGGACTTCGTCGCCATTCAGTCGGCATATCAATGTTTGTTTTGTTAATTAGCAATGGAACCACGTAGGCACATCATATAAAATTATAACAGCATATTATGATAATGTCTTACGGTAGTTTGAATATTTATTTTTGTTTTGCAAATTAGTAAGAGTGAACTGAATGTTACGTGACCAGAGAAAATAATATAATGCCATGATAATTATTATAATTTCATGATAGTATATTAAAAAAAAAACTTTTTAACAAAAAAAAAAAACAACTGACTTCCAAATAAAAAAAACTACTAAGTATAAAATAACTTTAATTTTGGCAGTCGGTGTTTTTTGTTTCTTTGTAATTTGACACAGACTATGGAACTTAAAGTTATTTAAAGTAGTTTTTTTATTTTGAAACTGGAAAACTGGAAAGCAAAACACACAATTTCGTTTACTTGGATGATATGTTTTCTATTTCCCCCAGCTATTTTGATTTAAAAATCAAACTATGGAACTAATTTTGATGAAATTTCTATGGGACCAATCGGAACGTATATCCTTTCACATGAAAAAATAATTTTTCAAATCAGTTCAAGGTAGTTATTAAGTATGAAAGTGGATGTTTGCAGGAATAGAGGAAGATTAACGATGGATGAGCTGTGGCAGACCCCAAACAAATTGGTACAAGAGCAGGCGAATGACTACAAAATTATTATACTGTTAAGAGGCAAAAGGGTTACTATTGTATCCACATAGGAACTGCGACGCCTACAAATATCAAGAAAGCAAAGTCTTCTACAAGTGCAATAGTGAAAGCGTTCACCATTTTCTTGTCAGAGCATGCGTGTATTTCGAAACGTTGCTATCGACTATCCACAGGCTCTCTAAACTTACTTAATTTTTACCAGATAAGCCTGTAACCCATCAATCCTTATAGCAATTACATACCTAATATGAAATACCTTACAAATTTAATATCTACCTAGCTTTTGCCTTCGACTTCGTACGCGCATATCCGATTTTTCCCATTGCCGAAGAAATTTCGCGTTCACGTATAGCTTATAGCCTAGAGGCTAGGATAGGCTATAAGCTATACGGGAACGCGAATTTTTGTTTAGCCACATTCATGAAACTTTACTATAGTATAGCCTCATTAATGTGGCTAACATTTACAAAAAGAATTTTCCAAATCCGACTGGTAGTTCCAGAGATTAGCGCGTTCATACAAACAAACAAACTCTTCAGATTTATTAAGTATTTAAAAGATAGATGAGGAGGGATGAAATGCACGTAACTAAAATAGTTATGAATATAAATGTGGATGGATGGACAGGGAGAGGGACGCCAAAGAAAAGATGAATGGATTGTGTTAGAAGTGATATAAAAGAAAAGGGAGTTAGTGATAGCGTGACGGCTGACAGGACAGAATGGAAGAAAAAAACGTGTTGCGTCGACCCTAAGTAGGTAACATGGGATAAGGGCAGGAAGATGATGATAGGTAGATAATCAAAAATTAGTTCAGTAGAAAATATTTCTGTTTTTATTCCCAAATAGTCTTTAAGACATTCATTCTCTTGGTAGTAGTACTATTAACCAAGCATCTTATGTAAAACTCCTTGCGAAAGAGTACTAGCAATAAACTTGTATCAGACCATATTTTATGAATGAGTGAAGGTAACGACTTCTCTAGCCTTGCACTTGGTAATGTAAACTCGGCCGGTTGTTACATGCGTAATAAACCTTGGCAATGCAATGCCGGGTAAACCAGGCATTGCATTGCCAAGGTTTATTAGACATTGCGATTGGTTGCAAAAGAAAAACAACGGAGCATCTTGATGCGATTTTGTTTTTAAGATTTTTTCATATTTATTTGCCCTAAGTTTTTTTAGCTACTGATGTCAAAAAGTAGATAATCGAAACTTGTTTATGTAAAGAGTGAGAGTTAAAATGTTTACAAAATGGTAGTAGTCAAAGTCAAAGTCAATTCATTCATTTCAACTAAACCATTAGGTTAAATAAATTAATTGACTTTGACTACTACAAATCTGTGAACATTTTAACTCTTACTCTTGAATGAAAGGCACTTTTGAACGTCAAATTTACAGATTGAAATTAAAATATTAGTGACTCTAGTTGTCCATTCGCAAGGAGTAGATTCTTATGGAGAAGAACGGAAGAACGGACAAGAAACTCCATAGTTACTCTTAGTAGATATCGGGAAGTATGGATCCGGTACAAAAGACTATAACCCTGAAAGAAAGCTACACCATTGCTGAATGACATAAGGTTCTTTTTTACCAAAAACTTGCAAAGCTTCAGTGAGACGGGACATAAAAGCGCGGCCGGGAAAAAGGGTGGCCAGTAAACTCAAGCCAATACAAACAACAAAAACATAGATAGGAAGAAGAGTCATCCTGAAAATTACTGTGGTTTAAGAATTTGACCTTCATAACAGCGCCATCTGTCTTCAACAATGTGAACTAGTAGAGAGATGAGTTGCATCTTTCACATCTTAGTTGCGTAAACTTTCACCTCAGATCTGGCGCTGGTGTTGCAATAAAAAGCGTTTTGTAAGTGAGAGGTAAGCAGAACTTGAAGTATGACTGTCTAGGTATTATGTGAGATAGATTGAAAAGAAACGGATTGCACGTTGGCTCTAAGCTTTAATGAACTTACCTTGTTGTCCCTTGAAAGCTCAAAGGATAATTTGTTAAGATGACTATAATCCTGGATGGCGTTCTCTTGGTTTTGTTCTAATGTATTGAAATATTAGATAGAGCCATAAGAAAAACTTTTCATTATAATTTTTCTTATATATAATCAAAATTAAAACCACACCGATCCAGGGAAACAGGAACAGGGGAGCCTAAATGTGTAACGTATTTCGGCAACGGCACTGCAATTTTTTGCCTACGATTACTTAGACTATATTGTGCTTAAACATCACATTCACAGTTGTTTGACAAATCAGGTGCATTAGGAATCTTTGTGCCTTCGCCAAACACTTTACATAATTAGGCCGCAGGTTAGCTTCCAAAAACTACTTTGATTGATGTCACAAGTTTGTGTTCCATATCTACAGGTACAAAAGAAAAAGAAAAAATAAAGAAAAAGTATTTAATTGCCACAAAACGTAATACCTACCCACATAACGTTGTTTCCAAACACTGATTAAAAAAAAATCTTTCAACTTTCCACCTTATTTTACTAAAGGTGGCACACTTGACAGTCGTCTCAAGTGTGCGTTCTTTATCTACAAAAAATTGTGTTAACAATTAATTTAAATAGGTATTTAAATTTAAGGTCGGCGTAACATATCATTCATACTTTTCTTTTAGTGGACATCTCAATATTCACTCCATTCCTAAATATTTGTTCTCATCAGGAGAAATTTTCTTGCCTACAAGGTTCCATGGTGTAAATCAATGCACCGAGCCCCTTTGATAAAGGCTTAGGAGTATGCTTCTATAGTTTATAAAAATCGATAAGCTATTGAAGCATCAGTTTTTGCTCTTCAACAAGCTATATTACCTCCTTTAAGTGCTTTTTAGCTTTATAAGTCCACTTAATTCTTTAAGTATTTTGATATAGTTGTGTGTGTTTCTGTGTGGACTGTGTTGCAAATAAATAATAATTATTACCCACTTAGATAAAGTTTTGTTTAGGAAAAAAGTAAAAAGCGGAAACATAAAATACCACAGCAAGTAAATAATGATACACACTTAGATATTAAAAACTTTAACTATTAAAGAGACCGCTTGTTTAAATTTCTTGACGGTAGTTGACTATGTGGGTTAATGTGTCTTGTTATTTTTAGGAAAATCACTGTGATAATAATTATTGTTATGAAGTTTCCAGTTTTTTGTCATTTGTAGATCTTAGACAGTCGTTACGGATTGTCAGAAGCTGGAAAAATATAACACCAGTCTTGCCAAAAACTACCGTGTTACCCAGTTAATGGGTTGTGGAGGTCTGGTAGGCAGCCGTTCCACGTAAAATACTGGTATTCAGCTGAATCCGTTTTGACTGGAAGCTAATCCCAGTATAGTTGGGAAAAGGCTAGGCAGATGATGATCGAGTTTCCAGTTCTTTGGATCATTTGATCCCAAGAACTGGGCTTGCCTGTGGTGGTCTTAATATGATATTAAAGCCTCCAGCCAGGGCTTATACAATTTTTACAAACTAAGCAACCACACGCTAAGGGCAGCCCCTGTGGGGGACTCGGCTTAGAGCGTCGCTGGGGGGAGAACAGCTAGAGACGAGCTGGATCAAACTAGACGCTCTCTATATTTCGCTCCTTTGACGCTATAAATTTTATCTTTTTAGCGCCCTGTCTGCGCGGCTTGTCCAATTTATATATCAAGTCCCTTAGACTGAAATGGTAAAGGTGGTAGAACTTCATCTAAGATTATAACAAAAAAATATCTTATCAAACTATTTTAACCAAGTCATCATCATAATCATGTCCGCCGGAAGACGTCCACTGTTGGACAAAGGCCTCCCTCAAGTGTCGCCACAACAACCGATCCTGTGCGTCTCGCATCCATCGGCTACCCGCGACCCTCACCAGACTAAAATTAATAGGCACAAAATTATTAAGTCCACCAAAACAATAATTAAAACTATGACATAACCAAACTGCCAATAAAAATGTAAGATATGTTATAAGAGCTATAAAAACATCAAAATACACTATTACACAGATTAAATATATCGTGTTGAGTATTGCTAGGTCCTATTATTTAAATAATATGTCCATTATTTTAGTATTATCGTTATGGATATTACCGTGTGATTATCTGACATTGCTTTTATTACCGTGTTATGTTTCTAATTACATTTCATAATTACGCACTTTACATTACATAACTTATACAATTAGTGTAATTTCTTGCAAAAAATGTGTCAAAAGAAAATATATTTTAATTTTAGGGTTTCGTACCTCAAAAAGAAAACGGGATTCATTCTTTTTCCGACCGATAGTCTTCTTTTTTTAAATCTTGACACCAGCTGCCGCCCGCGACTCCGCCCCCGTGTGATTTTCGAAAATTATCCGACGGGAACAAAGTATCCAATGTGTTATTCCAGACTGTAATCTACCTATGTGCCGAATTTAATCAAGATCCGTTCAGCCGTTCTGACGTGATTGTGTAACAAACATCCATCCATCCAAATATCAAAACTTTCGCATTTATTATATAGGTACCTAAAGATTATATTTGATAATCGCAGGTTTTGATTAATCAAAACAAATGGGGTAGTTATTTCCATTGATCTATAGGTATCTACCTATCATACTTGGCACGAAGCAGAGTCTCACAACACAATTAAAACAAAAGTCCACAAGTCGTTAATTTCTAGTTTTGTCACATAATCCATAATCCGATTTCACCCACTGCTGAGCATAGGCCTCCCTATTATTGTGCGAATCTCCATGTCCATCCAGTCTCTATCTTTGATAGCAATAATGTCGTGTGCCCATCTTTCCACTGGATGACTGACATTCCTTCTTCCCGTCTTTGGTCGTCACACGGCCTCCTTTTTTTTTTTCGATAGTTTCGATAGATCGATTATCGATTGATGCCATCGATCGATGGTAGAATGAATTAGCCGACGTCGATCGATAGTTTCTACTTCTTTCTTCAATCAGCGAAAGCTACCACATCAATCGTTCAACTTCAATCGATGGTATCTACTGACGATCGATCGATTGATTTAATAACACCCTTACTATCCCTATCGTCACTGTGCCTTGCCAGGTGTCCTGCCCAGCTCCATTTGAATTTCTTTTTCCGATGGTGTTGAAAATTTTTGGATCTCGACAAAAATAATTCAGCTTCCGCAATCGTAATCTTAAGTACCTGTGTTTTAGACAGCATCAGTACGAAGAGATCTTCTTATAAATAATTCAACCATAGATAGATTACAGTAGATACCTCTTACTTGGCACACTGATCGTTATCACCGGTGTAAGCGACGAGCATAGTGGAATTAAAAAGCGTGACAAAACAGGTGTTAGTGGAAGCAAGAATATTTGTGTATTAATCAGGTTACGTCATTTGGATTATGTAGGTCATCAGAATGTCTAAGCGGATAAGGTTTTTCAATTATTTTTAGGTTTAATTTCTCGATAGATATTATTGAAATTGAATAGGCTACGGACTACCACGGCATTTACCAAGATATTTTATTTCTACTTAAATAAGTCAAATTAATAAAATTAAGTATCCATCATCATCTGCCTAGCCTTTTCCCAATTACATTGGGGTCGGCTTCCAGTAAAACAGCATTAAGCTGAATACCAATATTTTACGTGGAGCGGCTGCCTATCAGACCTCCACAACCCATTAACTGGGTAACACGGTACTCCTTGGTAAGACTGGTGTCAGATTTTTTGGCTTCTGACTATCCGTATCGACTGCCAAATATCTCCAAATAACAGCCGGGACCAACGGCTTAGCGTGCTTTCCGAGGCTTCCGTTCCGAGTCTCGATTTGTTAAGATGATCACCCATCCACAAACCAACCTCGGCAAGCGTTGCTTGACCTTGAAGATCGACCCGTGTAGCTGTTATTATTTAGCCACTAGTTCCTCCAAATTAATAAAATCAAGTAATAGGCACTTTTAATCCATCAAAAAGTTATTTAGTCAGAAAGATGACGTTAATTGCACTTTCCAAAGCGTGGAATGCTATGGGGAAGGATTTGAAAGAAAATACATCTAGGCACTTTTTAAGTCATGTTTTGTATTACAAAAATACTGGTTAAATGTATTAATTATTATATCTTAGATAAATCACACTAATATTTTAAAGGCGAAAGTTTGTGAGAGTGTGTGTGTATGTTTGTTACTTCTTCACGCGCAAACGGCTTTAGCAATTTTGATAAAATTGTATACCTTTGTATACCTTTTATTCCGGGAGTGTGTTCTCTTCGGATATTTTTTGACATTCACGCGGAGTATCTGATAAACAGCGGATAACACCGCGGGGCGCAGCTAGTATGTTAATGATAAACAATATTAACCATTTTAAAATACAAATGCTCTGTAGAGAGCCGTGGGAGTGCATTGGATGCGAGAAGCATAGTACCGGTCGACACGGAGACACCTAGCGAGGCAAATGACCAGCAACGGACGTCTTCCGGCTGAAATAATGATGATTTTAGACGAAAGTGTTCACTGGCATTTCAGGGGTGACTTTCAAAAGTGCCGTTTCTCAGTTTATCGCAGTTTTTAGGGTTCCGTAGTTCAGCCGGTAAAAACAGAACCATTATAGGATCACTTTGTTGTCCGTCTGTCTGTTTGTCAAGACCTTTTTTCTCAGGAACGCGTAAAGTAATCAAGCTAAATTTAAATCTAAATTACTCCAAGTTTTCAGAACAGCTACCTCTTAGAGCAGTGAAACAATCAAACTTCTAAGTCAACGCAATATAAAGATAAGGCCGTTTAAACTCCGTTTATGGCGCATTATTTGATGTTCGCAAGGGATTCAAAACCTATAGGGTACTTCCCCTTGACCCACAGTCCTGAAATTTACCATTTATCTTACAGT
Source organism: Mamestra brassicae (assembly GCA_905163435.1). NCBI lineage: Eukaryota > Metazoa > Arthropoda > Insecta > Lepidoptera > Noctuidae > Mamestra > Mamestra brassicae. The sequence goes on from LR991010.1 coordinate 1,648,535, forward strand.
ATAAGTACAGGAAAAAGTCCAAAAATAAGGAATTCGTTATTGTATAATATGTATACAAAAAAATGCGAATACAAACTTATATTTTTGGTGGAAGAAATGACCGTGACGTAAATTGATGTATCCGTTGGTAATTTATACTCGAAAAAAATCAAGACTCGATCGGAACCCTCGGTGCGCGAGTCTAACTAGCACTTGTCCGGTTTTTTTTCTAAACCGTTACGGGCAAATTCTTTCAACCACATTTCTTCAAAAAGCCAAGAGAGCGTGAAAACACATAATAATAATATGTAAAACAGTAACACAAAATACGTTTTTTTTTAAGTTTTCGCTTTCTGCGTGGGTGAGCCAGCAAGGAAAGTAATGGTATTAGTGACCTTGTAATGATGCTCTTAGGTACTGCAAAGAGAAATGCTTATGTTTACATTTTGCTTTAGGTACTGAGGTCGCTTTAATGAGCTTTACGTCCGGTTTGGCTTTTAATGAGTTAGTCAAAGTCAAAGTCAATTCATTTATTTCAACTAGACCATTAAAAGGCACTTTTGAACGTCAAATTTACAGTTTAAAATTAAAATATAAGTGACTCTAGTTGTGTACCTACAATAAATATAAGAACCAACTCATCATTAGGTCACTCTTATAGGGTTTTTTTGATACAATGTAAATCTTGAAAAGGCGATCAACTTTTACTATGGTAAATTTTGTCGAGTTATCCAAAGATAAATGTATGGAGAAGTCGATTTTTTCTTTCTAATTAGGTTGTGATAAATCAAATGACACTAAAAAAAATTTTTGAGTAACACAATGTTAACGCCAGTGGATCCAGAGTACTACCTGACCTCACCGAAGAGTCTTAGACCGTGACTCTTAGTGTCAACAGCATGCAAGGGACAAATTATGAGTATTTCTGTCTGTTTGTTACCTCTTCACGTCTTAATGACTGAACGGATTTAAATGAAACTTAGCACGCGAGAATACTATCTCTTGATACGGACAATGGGTTTAATCCCGGACTTTTGTTCCCTTAGGTCAATTTTCGTCTTAACCGCGGGCCAAGCCGTTGGCAGAAGGTAGTTTGTACAAAATTCACACCTTTTTTAAACCACCTCTAAAAAGTTCTGCACTGGCGATCAAGTTCTGGAAGACGCAGCGTTAGAAAGCCTCCTACAAGGTGTACCGAGGACCTGGTGAAGGCCACGGTAACCCGCTGGATTCGAGATGCACATAAACGCATGGACCGGTTGATGTAGCGACACTTCGGGCAGGAATGTGTCCAGCAGACGTCTTCCGGCTGAAATATGAAATCATCATCATAATTTCAGCCGAAAGACATTGATCCTGAATTTACCTAACAAACACACAATCAATAAAGGCTTACCCACTTTGATTACATGTTGAAGTTAACCTCAAACCATTATGTCGGTCCAGTGTGATTATACCACATTCTACACGGAATTTCTATTTTATTTTATATCACTTTCTCGATACCGGCTTTAGACATAATTATTGATACTTATGTGTTATTAAGTGGGACTGGTCGGATTAAGATGGTGTAGCAGAAGCATTTTGTTTCAGACTGGTATTTAATAGAACGCGTTCATGTAGACCGATTTACTTAGGCATTAAATGCTTAAGCAAGAGTTAGACCAAACCTTCTAAAGGTTTGGTCATACTCTTGATGTGATATAGTGATTAAATGTAAATCCATCAATAATAAAAAAACATTCAGTTAATTTGGATTGCTATGAGAAGCAGAAAGCATCTTTTGGTTAAAGAAAGCATGATGAGGGAACCTAGAAGACAACAGAAGGCAGTATTATACGACTGAAAGGCAGTGAATAAGAAAAACTCAGAAACGTCTTCTTTATAACTCAAATCTTAAGGTTCAACATACCCATTGCAGTCATTATTTGAGTTAAAATAATCAGCAAGATTTATTATTAGTAACAGAGTACAGTAGTGAGGAGCTCGTGGCTAAGTAATAACAGCCGCACGGGTCGATCTTCAAGGTTAAGCAACGCTTGCCGAGGTTGGTCTGTGGATGGGTGTCCATCTTAACATACCAAGTTTCCTCCGTGCCTCGGAAAGCACGTTAAACCGGTTGTCATTTGTAGATCTTTGACAGTCGTTACGGAAAGCCAGAAAATCTGGCACCCGTCTTACCAAGGAGTACCGAAGCCGACCCCAATATAATTAGGAAAAGGCTAGGCAGATGATGATTAATTATTAGTAACCTAACCTTCTAAATGTTTGGTCATGTTAAAAGGATGAATTAAAGTTAACCAACATAAAGTAGCCAGAACATCCAGACACCAGTCTTGCCAAGGGGTAACGAGTTGCCCAGTTACTGGTTTATGGAGTTCTGACAAGCACTTGCCCCATGAAGTATACTGGTCCTCATCTGCATTCGGTTCACATAACTAGTGTGCGTGTATGACCAGATTTTTTATGAAAGTAGACAGGATAAAAGAAGCATGCAGAAATTAAGATTCCTGCGAGATCATCTGCTAAGGTGTTCTTTAATTTCATGGGCAAAGGCTCCTTTTCAAATGTTGCCACCGTACCACTACACCGTTGATATAAACAATTCATTTTTAATAGCAGCCTACTTCCGGATATGGACCTCTCCAATTATATACCATGAAATTATATTGTTCACATTATTTAATCCATTGATTATATCTTGTTTAGAAACTTCTATAGATGTCTCCAAATGGGAAACGATAGAAAATACTAGAATTCTCTTTGATAACTACGCCATATAAGTAACAGAAAAGTTGGATGAAGAAACAAACCGAATGAATGATGTCTTCAGTTCTTGGGCGCTTGAGTTTTTCCAGTGGAAGATAAAACACTTCTTTACAATCCTGAATTTAATAGTCTTTCTTGTCAAATGTTAATGCTAAGGCACCAGAAAATGGGCAGCAGTATTCTTTGAGCATTGCAACGCTAGACTGCGAACGCCAATTCGCCTGCCAAGCATGGCAATCATAGCAAACCCCCCATTTGGGTGAGGCCTATGTCCAGCAGTGGACGTCTTTCGGATGATACAATTATGATGATGTTAAGGCCCGAAGGAGGTCGCTTTTTGGGCTTGTCAAAGAATATGGCTGTAAAATTCAGTTGGTCAATTCATCTCATCCTATTTCCACTGTTGACGCGTACTGGTGATACTATTCATGATTTAACTGACATTACAGATAATAATCATATCCATAAATCTCCATTAATGATTGAAACAAATGACGTCACCAGTAAAAGTGTTGGCTATTTATTTTATTGAATGTGTTGGTAATTTTATGCGTCTGCTCGATTATACGGAGGTGTGTATATGCGTGTGTGTCAGCTTGTGTTACTCGAAAACTGTTGGTCGATTTCTGATAATGTTCCGATTTTTTTGTGATTGAGTTTTTTGTTCCAATTTAAGTGGTTTTGGTAGTTTTCTTGCATGTTACAGGTACTTACTTAGTCGAGTAGTTAACACACGTGAAACAAACATCAGAAATTAGTATTTATAGGTCTACATTAGTCGTAATCTGACGGTCCACCTGATGGAAAGTTATGGTTACTTCACTTCGGAAGTTATATGGGGACCGTGGCATTTTTGACCTCAGAGGCAACAACGAAAAAAAAACTCGGACAGCTGACAACGCTTCTTTACTTATTAAAATTCAAACAGCAAATCATAACGGCAAATATCTTAAATATATATCGCAGTACCATCAAAAAACATTTCTTTTAATTCTTTGATAATGATTGTCCCTGAGATGATATTGTCACTTGAATTTGCACGCTGTATTTCGTACACAAATAGACCTTTTTCTCGTTTGAGTTCCGAATACTACTTTTTTAGGGTTCCGTACCCAAAGGGTAACTAACGGAACCCTATTACTTAGCCTCCGCCGTCTGTTCGTCTGACCGACCGTCCATACGTCCGTCCGTCTTTTATTTTATTTAATTACCCTTTTATACAAGAAACATGTTTTTTTTAGCTTATGGTACGGAACCCTTCGTGTGAGAGTCCGACTTGCACTTGGCCGGTTTTTTTTTGTTGACACTCATAACTCATCTGCCCTATAGACAGACACTCATTACAGTATATGTAATTAACAACTACCAACCACTAAGAAAAAGCGAGAAGCTTCAATACTAATATTAAAAGTGAAATCCATTGACAAACGGGTCACCCGGCTTCGCTTACAACCGGATATGATGTTTGAGTTTCCTCTCTTAAGTAAATATGAATTATTTATGGCATTTTATGTTAATGTGAATCAACAAGATAAAAAAAGTTTTTAGCGTCCGTTTTGGGATCTTACTCATTTATCTACTATTTATTTATGAAACTGTGGTTTGCGGTTTCGGTGTGTACAAAGATTGAAAAGTCTTGCATCTTTCTTTAGGTTTTTTTTTAACTAGTTGCCGCCCACGGCTCCGCCCACGTGATTGTCGAGAATATCCCAAGGGGACATATTCCCGGAATAACAAATCCTATGTGTTATTCCAGACTATAATCTACCACTGTGCCAAATTTCATCAAAATCCATTCAGTAGTTTATACGTGAAAGAGTAACAAACATCCATCCATCCATCAGGATCATCCAGGATCATAATCTGTTTATTTGCTGTTAAACGTTCGTAATGAACAAACTCACATATTTGCATCAGCATTATGCTAGGACTCGTGTGCGAGACAAAGTCACAGCACTGGATAAAGTACTCTTAACCGTTAACTAGAAAAACCTCTTGAATGAGAACATCCCACTGTAGCGCAAGCTTGGTTCTTCAGGAATGCCATTTTTTCCTAAAAAACTAGTCTAGGATTTCAGCAATAATCACATAAGTTGTGCCAGCTGGTCGTGGTAAGACTAATCCATCTGCCAGGGTTGCGGAATTTGTTCGAAAGAGTCACCGCGACCCTCGAACGCAAAGGGCTTTAGAAGGAACACGGATGGGTTTTAGTCAATAAGAGTCTGACACGCCCTTCTGCTCCACCCAGAGCGGAAGAAGTCATTTGATGATTAAAAAAAAAAAAACTAATCCATACTTCCATATTTATTCATACCTATATTAGACATGTAAATTTAATATGTCTCTCTGTCCATATGTCTGGCTGTTACCTTCAAGTGTTAATAGTTGAACGGATTTAATTGAAACACACGACTTCACTTCGTACACGAGTAGAACATATCCTGGAATAGGTCATAGGATACTTTTCAGTCCAAGAGTATGTTACTATGGAATCATTTTCAGATAAGGCGTTGGCGGAGAACTGAATGAAGTTGCACCTTTTGAATTAATGAATGATCCTTATTAACATAAAAGAGAAGCTCGACTTTTCGCAGCGATGAAGTGTGATCGGCTAAGTTATAACTTACCTACAGCTTATCACAAGAGAGATTTGTGGTCATTGAATCATGGTAATGTTAGTATGAGTCCAATGTAGTTAATTTCGGACGTGAGAGGTCGCACTGCAATAGATCTTATACAATTACAGGTAATAGAATTTTATTAGACACTGAACACTTAATAGATGGTGTTCTAGGAGCATAGTTTTTTTTTGAATGATGGCAAATCTTCAAATGACTTCTTTCGCTCTGGGTGGAGCGGAATGGCGTGTCAGACTCTTACTGACTAAAACCCATCCGTGTTCCTTCCAAAGCCGTAGCGTTGTCACGTTGAATAGCAATGCTTATTCTTTGTGCAAAGAACGAGCCGGCCCTCTGGTCACGCTAAGTGTCGATCACTTGGCGAGAAATATTCTTGTAAAGGAGACGTGCACTTGGACTCCATGACCCAAACAGTTCGACCCCAAGCACTTCAAATCTTTAATTAAAGTTTTTTTTTCAGGGTCAATATGGGGCTCTAGGTGGAGCGAGCGGAATGGCGTGTCAGTCTCTTACTGGCTGTCAAAAACCCATCCGTGTTCCTTCTAAAGCCCTTTGCGTTCCGGGGCCGCGGCGTCTAGGAGCTTAGTTTACCAATGAATTGATTGCAAAACATGAACTGATCATCACTGGATTCTAAGCTGAAAGAAGCTTGAGATCTTGAGAGCCCTCCTATTTTCTTAGATTTAGTTATAGTAGCTGCAGCATATTAAAAATAAGTGTCAACTACTGTGATTTTAGTCGTCCTGTTCTTTTCTGATTTATTGTGTTGAGGATATTCTGTAGCAATATTTTAACAAATAGTAATGGACACTAGCGAATCGTTTCTACGGGACTGGTCAAGTTTCTTAGGCCCGGCGCATATTTTTTTTTTTTTTTTTTTTTAAACGTTGCCCCACACTAGGAATTACTCCTGTATCGTGGGTGCGTTTACATACATTATATTACATACAAAGTCACATACACAAACAGCCAGACCCGGAACAACTATCTGTAGGCCATTCAAATAATTGTTCCGTGCGGGAATCGAACCTGCGACACGCAGCGTAGCAGTCAATCGCTCAACCACTGCGCCAACCGTGCTGTGGTTTGGTGATTTGGTGGTTGCCTTTGTTGATTTCTGGCTTTTAGAAGCTGCAGTAGAATAAAGTTCTGTTAGCTTGCATCACAATGTCTCAGATAAAAACTCGAAATAGCAACAAAATCTGACAATATTTCAATTTTGAACTTCAATAAGGTATACCATTCACAATCTACACTTCAAAGGTTCTTTGGTATTTTACTTTCTTTCACACTATTGACCGATAGGCCATCAGCACCCATAGATCACACCTTCAACACCACAACCCATTTCCCTAAATGCATAGATTTAGGGAAAACGAACACTTTCCAACGGAGATAAACACACAAGAATCTAATGTCTACACAAACGAGCCTGTTCGACTCGATCCTCAGTGGGGCAGACGGGCGATTATTAGTTGCCTATAAAGATGATTAGTGGTCGTAAAGTTTGTATTTATGAGATAGGCTTGGAATGCTGATGATGAATGAAATGTTGCAAATTATTAGCCGTTTAGTTTTTATGATTTGAGCTTGTTTTCGTAGTTCAATCTGGGGCAAAAATTAATAGATCAAAATCAAATTTTTGCATAAACTGTTGGTACAGTAAATGGAGAAAAGACAGAGAATTGGAAGTAGAGCTTCCAACTCTTGGCTTATTATTGTTTTCATGAATTTTTGTTTCACAGCTGCTTAATCTAAAAAATATGATTTATAAACTTCGAGATATGAAAATTAGACCTGAATAAAGTAAAGGAAAAATATATACTTCTACATAACAATAGGAACCAATTACTACAGAATCCAAAAGTATGTAGCACACTAAAAAGAACCACCTCTTTCCTCGTCTAATATCACTGAACAAACAACCATTAGACGCCCATATGATTAAAATCCATTTAAATAAAAAAAGTAGAATGTTCTCCAACGTAATGTTTGAAAGAAGCACTTATCTCATTGAAACACAAAGGCTCCAATAAATGAATGTTCATAATAGCTATTATACGCTACGAGACACAAGCAAAAAAAAGCTTACTCACACTTGATGCAATGCAAGTCATAATTCATAAGCCATTACATGGCAACTTTCAAATCTACACTACTAAATCTTTCACAGTAAAAGTTGCCTAGATCTTACTTGATAAACAGCAACGTCATGAGAATTATGACTAGAATGATCTAGACAAACGTCACAAAATTCGTGATCAAAAGACAGTAACTGTTACAAAATCGTGATTAGCGGCAGCAAAAAAGTTGCATCGTCATACAGATTTTGACTTTAATTGCGACAAAAAGTTGCTGCGTCTGGGTAATGAAGCCTTACCAACCGGCTGTACTCTCGATGAAGATGAAATTGGACTAAAACACGTGAAACCTCATCTATAGAAAGTCGAGGCTTGAATGTATATACTTTTAACCTGTTTTATCGTTTACCAGTTTCGAGAATCAACTATGTATATTCACTTATATGTGGAACATATTAAAATAAGCATATTATTATTGGAGAGAGTGGAACTCTTCTTTTTATGTTGAATAGACTTTAACAAATACTTCCGTAACCATCGGAAACATGACCTTGTCTTGTAATTTATGCATGAGTATTCAAGAATCAGTGATGAATTTATGTCGAAATTAGAAATTGGACAAACGTCTCGATTATTCCGGTACAACCACACCTACGGATGCGAGAATAATCAAATAATACGCATATGTATGCAAAGAAATTTTTGAAATTCCGACCAAACCCGAAACAATCATGTGAGGTTTTATGGTTCAAGCCTGCGGCCAACTGTCTGCTATAAATAATATCAATCATCGAATGAAAGTAAGACGTAATAAACTCGTTCGGCATGTTCGTGAACTCATACTACTGGACCACTGACATGACTTTGAGTAATTTCGATTTCCGTTTCGAATCAATCGAAAACCAAATCTCTAATGACACCTTCAAACACAATAAAACGAACAAAATAATTGGTAATAATAAATAGTTTTTATTCGACAATAAATTAATGGCAATAAATTAAGACAATAAATAAATTCTTTGTACAACAGAGGTTACTACGACGACCGTCGATTTATGCTAAAAAAGTCTTTGTGATTATGTTGAGTGCGAGTATGCGCTGTATGCTAGGTTTTGGGCTTCGTCGAGGTTCTTGTTCCAGTCCTGGCCATAGCTGGAGTAGCCCCCGTGGCCGCCTCCGTGACCAGAGTCATGAGACACGTGCTCAACGTGCACTGGGTGATGAGACTCGTGGTGGTGAGCATGAGGGATGACCTCATAGGTTGTCTTGGTCTGTTCGCCCTTCAAGCAGTAGGCAACGAAGAGGATAGCAGCCAGGACGAGGGCGATCTTGGCGGTGGCGAGGGCTTTGAGGGCGATGAGCTTGACGATGAAGAGTTTGCCGAGAAGGAGCTTGGCGCCAAGGAGACCGATGATACCACCCATGCCGCCTCCCTTCTTTTTGCCACGACCTGTAAATGACAAATGTTAATGAGGTTCTTTTAAAATCATTAAGATTACTTTGGCTTCTAAAATAACAAGGAGTTTAAATTCTCATATTTCTATTTCATAAATTATTCCAGAGTAATTAGTAGTTATTTAAAGACATTTTTGTGCAATAAATAAATAGTTTTAAATTGTATCGAAAACATTAATTGTGTTCTTTAAAAATGTTCTATAAATCAATTATCACATCATCAGCAGTCAATTAAAATTATCTTTGCTATGTTAAGACTTCAACAGAGCGTTGCAAATTACGAACTGATTAACCTTTTTCTTGATTCTATAATTACTGCATTCTTTTCAAGTCACTGACTTTACTGATTCACTTTTCTATTTATATCTTACAACTGAATCTATTTTTATCTTATCACCGATTGTAAGTAAAATTTTTGATCTGTCTCTAATCTTACATTCTTATTTAGGGGATTTTGATTGTTATGTTAATGTCGACATATTAAAGTTTAGTTTTGGTACTAACCTTCTTCAAGTGACCTCTGGATGGTGTCCTTGTCAGCTTGGTTCATTTTGACCTCAAGGGCGTGAGTTTCGAATAGGCTCACGACTCCATCGACCAGTCTGTAGTTGACCTCAGCGTCCCTAGCCGTGGGGTCAACGGGCAGAGCATCCACTTTCTTAGCTGACCTGGGTTCAGGTTCACCTTTGAAGACCACTCCATCTACAATTGTAATGCTTCTTGATGCTCTTAAGTTGTCAACAACTCTGAGCATTTTTTCCTGTGAAAGAAAGATTAAATTAGAATTTCAGAGATTTAAGGTGGGACTCTGTTTTTGATTTTGAATGGAATTGCTTATTTTGATTTAGATTTGCAGCGATAAAGTTTTCATTCTGAAGTTAAACTTTGTAGTTTTAATTATAACACTGCTGCCAATTGTTTATTGAAAGAATTTTCAGTGAAGCTCCAAAACTTTTGAGGCAAAATGGGAATCGTTAATTGTTTTAGCCGGCCATTGCAATTTAGATCGTATGCACACTTGCTACAAGTGAAATGAGAAATCCTCGACATCAACTACTGCGAAACCTGATACCACAACACTTCACTTTCACTTTATATATTAATATAAAATTATTATTAACCTTCACACATAAAATGTAGTCTCCTTTGCAGTCCTTAATGAAGTTAATCGCCGATTCTAATGTGTTATCACTGTCTTCAGCTGAGACAAAGGCCGTGGCCGCCAAAAATACTAAGAAGAGTTTCATTTTGTTATGTTTTTTTTATTTAATTTTTTTTTTTTAGAAATGTTTTTCCGACATCTAGGGATGTCAAGCAATGTTTGGCGTGGCGATTGGTCCGCTATACAGTTTTATCATATTCCCCCCCACCTGATTTCTGTATGAAGCACGTTGGACCATCTAGGTTAAGATGAGGATTTTGTGATTATAAGCTCTAATGTGATCGGTGTTAGAATGGTTTTTCGGTGAAAGTTTCTTACTAGGGTTTGTTGTGCATTCTTAAGGTCAGGTTCTTGTATAGTCGGTTGTAAAATATTTGTATGTTTTGATAGTCATTTACGTGAAATGAATAATTTATACATGTGGGTTATTGGAGGCATTGTGTGCATACCATTAAGGAATAATTATTTTTGGTTATGAGTTTTCGAAAGTAGTATTGATTTTTGGTTAATGTGTGGATGTTAAATGGTGTTAAAGGTATGCGATTTTATGAATGAAATGAGAGGAAAGTGATTTTTGTCACACTAAGCCTGTTAGTTGGTACATTATTTTCTTTCAATATCTTAAGTCATGATTTACCTTCACATATAGTTTTACAGTTTATTAATATGTTTCTTAAAAAATCCGCAGAATACCACAGATCTAATTCAAGAAGATAAGTAATGCATTCTACACTTAGCAACCGCAGTAGGTAGTTACGATGTTTCTAGTACCGCTATAAAAGTGGCTTTTACTACACTAGGGCTAAAATGTTCTATGATAGACGATTGCAATTTTAATTTTGTTTTCGGATTGTTAACTTATAGATACTTTTAGTATTTACCTTTAATAAGTAATCAATCTATCGTACTTAATAGCTCTCGCTAAAGGCGACCCAAAAAAATATGTGAAAAGTAGCCTATGTCCTATTCCGGGATATGGTCTACTTGAGTGCTAAGTTTCATCGAAATCAGTTCAGCCTTTAAGACATGAAGAGATAACGAACAAACAAACTTAGTTTTGCATTTAATATAAGTTGGGATTATTGCATATTATGCAGTTTTTTTTTAACAACCGCAATAAATGTTATAATCTGAGATGAATGTGTTATTATTACTATCAATAACTTTATTGATCCTCGTCTTCTTGTAATCTTTATTACAGTTTTCATAACTGCGTGGTTAGTCATTTTATTTTTAATAATATGACTCCTTAAAAAACAAATCTCAAATATTTTTTTACTTTCAACAAATGTTATGCAAAAAAATGCAACACCAAAATAGAAATCTGCCGAAATCAAAAGTTCTAACCGTACACCTTCGTTATTATTTTTAAGATTTTTAAAAAGTAAGAAATCTGTAGGAATTTTATATCTAGAAAGCCTAAGAGGTTAATAATGCTTTTTAACCGACTTCCAAAAGGAGGAGGTTCTCAATTCTTCGGAACCTTTTTTTTTTATTTTTTATGTAAGTATGTTTCCCGATTTCATCAAGATGGCTGGACCGATTATGATTTTTGTTTTGTTTGAAAAGGTATACCTCCCAGGTGGTCCCATGATCATCAAGTCAGGATCTGATGATGGGATCCTGGAGAAATAGAGAGAACTCTTCAAATTTTATAGGCACATTTGAAGCGATTTGGGTAGTTCTTGGAAGAGTACTTTCTCGGAATGGTCCCATTTCAATTTGGTGAAGATCTGATAAAGAACTTCGGAGATAGGCAACGAAACTCCTCAATAAATGATAGCAAATGGACTGGGATTGCTGAAATCTCATGTCTGCCTATTGTTTACACCAGTTCATAACATAACATGACGCCGAACGCTGTGAAGGGGTAAGCACATGTGAACCACTAAAAAGAGAAAATTGATTTTGAATTGATATTATTGTATTAAAAAAAAACTTTTTACAAAGCTATAAAAACAGCTCTTTTATGTCCGGGAGAAATCCTCATGGAAATCCTCCGCCCTGGGACGGGCGGAGGGGTCTGTCAGACTCTTACTGACTAAAACCACCCCAGTGTTCCATCTCCCACCTACGCCGGGGATCGCGGGAACGAATGCGACTTCCGTAATCCCGTCAGCGGGGAGAGTGAGGTGTTTGACTCGCCCCGCTACGTCAAAGAGGGGCGCACGGGAACACCACGCGCCGCCGCCTCGGGTCCAGATGAGTGAATGGGGGACCCAGTTAGAGCAGCATATTCCTCCGACGCCCGATACGCCTGCTGCGGGCTGGAAGAGCGGTCGAGATTTCCCTCTCCCTTTCCGCAGCCTCCTTCTGCGCGATAACTGTTTCAACTGCTGTGGACCTAACCTAACTGATTAACAAGACAAGCAAAATACCAACATGTGAAGTACTGTAACAGCAGATATCCATGTCTTATCATTTCGGCTATTCCATTTTGAGAAAGGGACAGTACTTATCTACATAATGACGAATAGCTCTATCTCTCTCTCACACTGGAATCATAAATGATTTATGTTACTTTTACTTTTGTTTTAATAACTAAGTACCTGGATGCTTTGCTCGGTTTTTTTTTTTGGTAAACGTCTTCTAAGAATGAAACCTAGCTAGATCGATTTATCGCCCCCAAAACCACCTACAATCAAAATTTCATGAAAATCGTTGGAGCCATTTTCGAGATTCAGATAATATATATATACCTATACAGGGTGTCCCAAAACTCAACGTCAAGCCGAAACGGGGTGACAGGATTGATCATAACCATCACGAGAAAAATCTGAAAAAAAATCTATCCCATGCAGTTTAAAAATTATGGGCATTTTAAGAAAAACCTAGAAATTTGATCAAACTGTACCATTTTTCGGTTATTGTGGTTATTCTTTTTTATTTTTGTTCATTTGAACTTTGGAAACGTAATCCTAAATAACATTTCTAGAATCCCAATAAAAAATAATGACACAATTGCCTCAAGTTTCCGAGAATTGAGACTATTTGTTAAACTACGAATTTAAAATTTTCAAGATTCGTCGACTTTGACAGGCCCTCCTATAAAAAAAATGTACTAGAGTGCCTTGGCAAGTGGCATTAAAAGTTGGCGCATTTAATCAGAATTCTAAAATGGTACAATACTTGTTAGTTCCATACAATAGAAAAGAGTAAAAAAATTAAAACCTCAAGTAACCCGATTTTTGCTATCTCATTTTACTCAGTTAAAATGTTTTTAATTCACACAAGCTCTAGGTAGGTTCTTAATTTTAAGACAAAATGATGAGAGAGATGGATAATGGGTATGTTCGCCATGAGTGAGCGAGACAGATAGTGACGCCACTTTTACCAAAGTGAAAAAAAGTTAGTAAAATTAGTAAAATAATTAATACGAATACGAACGTGCGCAGTAGACGAATGAGCGAAACGTACTAACTGGTTGGTGTCGGACTGGTAGCGTAGCCATTTGCTTGGCTGAAACTAGTGCGAATGAAACAGATAGATGCCATAGCATCTATCTGTTTCATTCGCACTCGTTTAAACGACGCATCTCCGTCTCAATGCGTGGCGTCACTATCTGTCTCGCTCACTCATGGCAAACATACCCATTATCCATCTCTCTCATCATTTTGCCTTAAAATTAAGAACCTACCTAGAGCTTGTGCGAATTAAAAACATTTTAACTGAGTAAAATCTGATAGCAAAAATCGGGTTACTTGAGGTTTTAATTTTTTTACTCTTTTCTATTGTATGGAACTAACAAGTATTGTACCATTTTAGAATTCTGATTAAATGCGCCAACTTTTAATGCTACTTGCCAAGGCACTCTAGTACATTTTTTTTATAGGAGGGCCTGTCAAAGTCGACGAATCTTGAAAATTTTAAATTCGTAGTTTAACAAATAGTCTCAATTCTCGGGAACTTGAGGCAATTGTGTCATTATTTTTTATTGGGATTCTAGAAATGTTATTTAGGATTACGTTTCTAAAGTTCAAATGAACAAAAATAAAAAATAATAACCACAATAACCGAAAAATGGTACAGTTTGATCAAATTTCTAGGTTTTTCTTAAAATGCCCATAATTTTCAAACTGCATGGGATAGATTTTTTTTCAGATTTTTCTCGTGATGGTTATGATCAATCCTGTCACCCCGTTTCGGCTTGACGTTGAGTTTTGGGACACCCTGTATATATACAAGAATTGCTCGTTTGAAGGTATTAGATTAGATAGATATAGAGCTAAACTGTACTTGATGATTTTTGTTACAAGCGTGATAAAATGCACAGTTGCTGTGGGATAAGCCACAGAAACAAAGTCGTGGGTTAAAGATAGTATCTTACGTAGCGGTATACCTCGGCTCCGCTCGGCTAGCCTTGTTCAATCTATCGTATCTTCACTTACCGTGATAAGACATATCCCATATGTGTATTGGGGTATATAGGATTACCGTGGAGATTCCGTTAAAATACGTCTTCATGAATTTATGATAGAAACTTGGAAGTTAATATCAAATTGCTGCGTTCTAATGATCGTGATTTATCGGTGAAAATCTGTGGCCTTAGGATTTCCGGCTGAGTAGTGTCCATTTTGGTTTGGGATGTGGCTTTTTTTGTTGTTTTTTAGCTCCTGGTGGAAGATTCGTTTCCTGATAACTCACTTCTACTAGGATAAAAGCCGGATAGTTGCCACACTTTGTTAAAATATAAAATTATAATAAATTTAGTTAGAAGTTACTTTATTCATAAAATGGGTAGGTACTTTGGTTTATTATCTTCAATATTGTGAAAGTAAATAACATTATTTTTGATATTTTCAAACTATTGACGATTTTTGTCGACCTCTAAATTTTGTGCCATCTATCCCATATGGGGGATAGTTGCCTTATCCATATACATTACGTTTAGGATAGGTGCCCAGCCGAGAAAGGGGACTTTTATCGCACCTTGCCATCCCATGCAATCGCACAGACACATGCAACATCTACTTAGTGGTCGTTGTAGAGTTTCTAGATTGATAAATAATATAACATGTGATTCATTCGCGAAACTAGAGTAATCTATACCTTTTGTTTAGATCAAGAGTTGTGTTTTGATTCAAAACGCGGTTGGGTGGCTGAATGGATCGAAAACAGGGTGGGAAGGTGTAGTCGTATTTTAAAAACTGCTTCTGCCGATGTTATTAAACAACTTTCTTTAAGAAAGTCATAATCAATTATTTTTTTTAAAAAAAAAAACCTTCTAAAGTTATTGTTGACCACAATTTGAATGGGGGTTACTTAGTGACGCCCTCGACAAAATCTTAAAGCTGCAAAATATACTAACTTGCAAAACTCAACAGACAAAGTTATGTCATAAAACAAAATGACGTCCCCACACTTATAAAATTAATTAAATGTAAATAAAATAATAAACAGCTGATAACAACTATGCAAAGTGCATAATTGATGTAACATTATTAATGATAATAAATTATTAATATTCGTTTAAAATAACTTATACTGTTATGAATCTTATGACGCAGCCGATGTTTTGGAGATTAGACAAAAAACGGTCTAGATTTCTGTCTGTTTCTTATTTACATAATACTAAAGTGTCAGTAAAACTTGGCTAACTAGTTGCTTGTGAATAGTTACTAAATGTTTATTTTGTGTATGTGATATGATCTTGCAGCTGTGGTAATGTTTAGGTTGCGCATCAAACGAGGTTTCTTCTTTGCAATATGGGTTCATATTGCAAAGAAGAAACCTCGTTCCCCCTCCTTCTTGTATCAGAATTGATTTGCATATCTTTTTTCTATTTCTAGCTATCGCATAAGAAGATGGCTGGACAAGCTGGACTTTGATCTAAGGAACTGGGCTCAGATTACCATTGCAAAGAAGGAAGGGAGGCGTATGCCTCATAATTCTATTCATTTCAATAGTTCACTTTCGTGGCCATATATTCCTTCAAATATTAATCGTTTCTTATTTTTCATTATCCCGACTTGGTATAAAATTAGAAAATGACCCATAAACCCCTTCTTTTCCAGCCAATACAGCATTAAAGACAATAATAAGTAGACGTAGAATTAGAAACTGCACAAAACCAGTTTTCAGTCTGTTATGGGGGATATCATTCTAAAATGCCTACTTTGAAACGTGCTTGCCTTAAGGTTCTGACAGACTGATGCGAATTTTCGAGCGATATTCGTACATTCAACTGGGTGGTGGGTGGGTTTAGGCAAGCGTGCTCTATCGTCGACCACCGTCGCTTTCCATCAGGTGAGATTATGGTCAAACGCGAGACAATCAATCTAGTTTAGGGATGGATGACCATCCACTACATACCGAATTTCCTCCATGCCTCGAAATCATGCTTAGCCGTCGGTACCATCTGTCATTTGAAGATGACATTTATGACAGTCATTAAGGATATTCAGAAGGCATAAAATCTGACACCAATCTTGCCCAACGGCACGCCTAATTTGAAAACTAAGCTATGGGAAAAACATCATCCACCACCACCTACTACACTACTTGCAACCCCAGGAACATCTGCCACCTGGACGTGATCTGGAATATGGAAAACACTGAATCAGTTGCGCACCCAGGTAGGCCGATGTCTGCATCGGCCTACCTGGGTGCGCAACCGATTCAGTGTTTACAACCTGGCTAAATGGGGTTTCAGAGACCCGTCGGATACACAATGTGAGCGCAAAGCTCCTGTTCAAAACATGAGCCACACATTAGAGTGCCCCAAATGCCCATGCACCTGTACTTTGGGGATCTAAGGAAGACGGGGCCCGCTAAGGCCAGAGCCTGCCAGGGTTGCGGAATTTGTCAAAGGGATTAAGAAGGAACACGGATATATGGGTTGTAGTCATTAAGAGTCTGACACGCCCTTCCGCTTCACCCAGAGTGGAAGTAGTCATTTGATGATTACCCATTCATTAAAGAAAAAAAAAAAAGATTGGTTGTTTTCTCATTGTTCAAGAGAACTCTCGACTGTTTATCGCAATATGTCCAGTGTGAAGAGGCCCTTACTTTTAACCTACTACAGCCAGGTGCGAGTGCTATTATCTTCTACAAACATCAATGGAATAGATTGTGATACTATTGGTACTATTAATAGGTTTTTATTTTTAATTTGACATTGTAGTGCTTAGGATTTAAAATGTATTTGTCACCGGAATACATATTTTAAATACAATAAATCCCATCCTAATTATTTTTTTTCCAATTTGTCTCTTGAGAAAAACCTAGTTTACACTTTGACGTGATATTTTACAATCTTAAATCGAAAACCCATCTTGTTAAAAATCAGTAAGTCTTGTATTGGACCAGCTTTTGGTTAAAATTTGAGTTGAACCACGTGAAATAAGTTCTTCCTCTCTAAATAAATAACAACCAATGTGCTATGCCTGTGTAGCTATAATATTACTGTAAAGTTTCCTCAAAATCCGTTCAATAGCTTTTTTGTGAAGAAATAACAAACATCCGCATCAAGGCTTGGGAAGCGGTCACCTCCTTCTGTGAAGCATTAACGCTAGCGAAGGAGGAGGCGGGCCTCGCGAGGGAAAGACAAGGCCTTCGCCCCAACCGCCACTATAGGAGAAGACGCCCCAGACGTCGGGAGTCGCAGGGCGATCCCCAGCCTCCGTAGGCGCGGGCCTGTGGACGGCGAGCGTTGGGTGGCTCGCTGTCTAATCACCACCAGGCCCGGGTCGATGGCGCGTTGTGTTCCACGCGCGCCTCAAAGAGATGTCAGCATAGGCGACGGGGCTCGCTAGGGCGAGAGCCTGCCAGTGTTGCGGAATCTGTTTGAAAGGGCTTTAGAAGGAACACGGATGGGTTTTAATCAGTAAGAGTCTGACACGCCCTTCCGCTCCACCCAGAGCGGAAGAAGTCATTTGATGATTTCCCATCCTTAAAAAAAAAAAACATCTTCACGATTCATCCCAAAAAGACCTACGTCTAAGAGCCTACTTCTCTTCTTCAACCCAACATTGAGTTGACGCTCCTGCCAATCATTCCAATGTTAGACTTTCCGTATCCAACTCTATCCTGTGACTTTGAGTGCAGAAGGCATATAATAATACACCGATAAGCAATGTAAAAAGAAAGTGTTGTGTTTTTCGTGTGACGCAAATTTGAACGTTCCTTAAAAATACGTGAATGGCCCTTCTTGTCGGTATTTTTAGTTAACAGCAGTTGAGAGGGTGGGTCGATGATGATAAGTACCTGAATGACCGATGAGCTGAAGATTTTTTTTTTGGTAAACAATTTCTAAAAATGAAACCGAGCTTGATCGATTTATTACCTCCGAAACCCCCTGCATACTAAATTTCATGAAAATCGTTGAAGCTGTTTCCGAGATTCAGATTATATATATACAAGAATTGCCCGTTTAAAAGTATTAGATATTCATCTCATAAAAATAATTACTTCGAAAATTTCTAAATCGTACAACATAATTACTATTCACATGCACACGAACGCGCTTCAGTAAACAGTAATTATATTTGGATAGTTCATATTATGCAGCCAAATGGACGTCATGTTTTTGTTGGTCGTCTCATGAATGCATAATAACTGCTGGGTTGACGCATGTGTTGATGGTTAACATTACATAAGAGCATTGATAAATCGAATAAATGGAACGCTAACTGTTGCAGTATTAATCAATAAATCTGTTTGCTGTTTCCCAAGCCTGTCGTGGTCTGATCAACCCAGTAATTGGGTAACACGGTACTCCTTGGAAAGAAGTGTTAGATCTTCTGGCTTCCAATGCGTAGCCACTGTCGAAGATCTAGAAATAGGTACTGATACCAACGGCTTATCGTGCTTTCCGAGGGTTGAAAGAGTTCAGGTAAGTAATGAGCAGGTGCAGTTACGTTACATCTAAAACTTGCATGGTATTAGGACCTTAAAAAGTTAGATGTGGATTATAAGGTCGAAGAAGACCTAAAATCCCGGCCAAGTGCAAGTTGGATTCACACACGAACGGTTCTATACCATGAACCAAAAATAATCACGGTTCTTGTATGCGGCCCCCGTTAATTTTAAATTTCATTTTTAATAGCTGCTATAGAAATACCTTTATACGCTGTGAAAATTTTCTACACCTAGTTACTACTATGTTAGTGACTTCAAACCGATAGAAAAAGAAAATACTTCAGTTTCTTTTTCTTTCAATTATGTTGTAATATTATGACGCACGTGCGTTATGTTTTCTAATGGATAGTATTGGAACTAAATAAATCAGAAACGCTTTTATTTTTCCATTGACGAGTAATAACAATTATTTTAAACTTAGATTTGCCCGCATCTATTACGGAGGCTTGTGAATCAAGTATGAAAATATAGAATAAAAATATGCCTATGATTCCCAGTCAATTCTGAACCCGTTCTTGTGGGAGAAATACTGGTAAGGCTGCGATTCCATGGATGTATTTTTTCCGTTACCTAAGTCACCCAAAAAGCAATGCAAAGGACTATGCTTGGAGTTTCCATCCGAGATCTAACAGTTTTTTAGATTTTAGTGACCCAAAATATAGCCACTTCCACTGCATCGTTGGTAGCAGCACATAGGTCTCTACGGCTACATGTTTTGGGGCTCAGAGGGCAAGATATGAGGTGGAGTATGGTTTGTAACTCGGCTCCACATCCACACCCTGCAATTAATCCGTCACGGTAGGGGGCTACCGGCATGGGCGTGCAGTAGGCTACAGTAAGGGTAGGCCAGCCCATACATAATGCCCAACACAACATTATTCAGGGTTGAAATCAAGATACTGACAATGCAAATTTTCGTGTGTGGACGAAATTTTTTTTTGTGCATTATGGCCTGCCTTTACTGTAGCACGCGCATGGCTACCGGGCTACTTTGCAAGGTTAGAATTACACCTTCCTACTTGTGTTCTGAGGCGATTCAGGGACCACGTGGACCCCAAAAGGTCAATCCCTGAAGAAAGATGTTCGCTTGGTGGTAAACAGTTAATGGATGGGGGAGACTTCTCCCCCACATATTATCCTAACCTGCCATAGTTTCACGGGCGTCAGCTGGGTTTCCTGAAAGCGAGACTGCCGATTTGAGGAAGCTGTGTCTGCCAATCAAGAATCCATTATCCATTATTTGCAAAAGAACCAAGACCACCAACATATCCCACAGAATCACAAAACTTAAGTGCAGGGCACGTTGATCGCAAAACAGGTACCTACAGATAAAATACCGGAAGATGTAGTGTCGGAAGGCCACCCACAAGGCGATGACCTGGTGAAGGCCGCGAAAATCCGCAGGATGCAAGACGCACAGGACTGGTCGATGTTGTGACACTTGTAGAAAACTTATGTTCCAGTGGATGTCTTTCAATTCAAATGATGATGATTTTTGTTTTTGTGTAACGTGAGTTTCCATGAACATCTATTAGGACAAAACAGAGGCTACTTATAACAGTTTGGTGACCGTCCTGATTACACTCAGCTGTCTCCCTACTACAACGAGCCACTGCCATCATGATTCCATTGTGAGAGAGAGACAAAGCTATACAGGCATTATCCAATTTTCACAACAGAATCTTGATGATATTAGCGCGTCATAGTAAAGGATACTTAATACTCCTTTAATTTTTAATAATTGATAGAAAGCTGCAGTGTCGTTGAGTGCTCTATACCCGTCACTATTTATTATCTTGGCAAAAGCATTAAATGTACTTGGGAGCAAGTCGTTGGTAAGAGATAATATAGTTATCGGGATTGTTACTAACTCCCAATAATAATCACCATTTATATTGCTACCACCACTGTACAAGCGTGTACAGCGACAAAGATTCAAGTTCTACACTTGTGTGTAAGCGAAAAGCGAGTTACCTAATCGCCAATAAATGACAGATAATCGATTTTACGCTTATCGACTGCCGTCTAACCCCTGTTGGACGCGGAACTAAATTCGCAGACCAGTCTTAGACGTGTGTTTGTTTAAACCATACAGCTATTGTTTGTTTGGATCAAAAGTTTTGTGGATTTTCTTTTGCCTCTCCTTTTACTGTCTCTTTATTAGCTGTTTTCCAAAATACAGTACCGAAGGTATTTTTAAACCTAGTTTTTGTGTGTCAAAAAAAGACATTGTTTTATAATAATTTATAAACTTTGTTTATATTGAATTATGTATTTGAGCCGTTTGGGGTTGAAGCATAAAGGCCATGAGGTCCAAATACTCATCGAGTGACCATAGGGCTGGCCTTTTCTTTGGCCAACGAATCAGCATTGCCATTCAACGTGGCAATGCGTGTTCTGGGCACTTTTCCCGTTGACGGCGATGTGGACAAATTTTTGATGCCCTGTGAGTTCTTCTCCTCCCCTTCTTACTCCGCTTGTATATTTTCTACTAGTTTGCATATAGTATCCATATTTTTTTATGTATTTGTAAGTATTGCCTGAAAAGTTACACAATAATTATACATACTTTAACTTTGTTTCACAATCATAATAAAGTTTCCAGTATAAACTACTATCGTTCAGGGTTTAATTCAAAATATACACGTAGGTAGAAAATTTGCCTGCTGGACATGAACTGCATTTTCCTATCTGAAAATTTTAAAACCATTGCGAGAGTCATGAAATAGATCGCTGCAGAGACAATTTAGTCAAAGACCCTCCTCTGACGTGTAAAGCCCTCAGAAGATATGCCTCATCTTCTATCCTGAGCAGCACCTTACATTTCAAGAGTTAAACGAGGTTAATGACAGAGTTGTCCAGGTGGTTACTTGCAAACTGGCATTGATAACGCCTGGCTCAATGAATATTTATGCCTAGCGCATACGGTTTTGTAGGTCAGCTAAAAGGGACTCAGTGGGACTCTATCAACAAATTAAAAAAATATGGTAATTTCAATACATGCATGCTACAATCAAATAGCCTACAATGTAGCAGCAATTGAATTTAGAGGTAAATATTGTGAGAATTATGTCAGTAAGATGCTCGCAGGCAATGATCGAGTTGACTACAATGCGGAATTATGCAAATTATAGTGTTTACTGGTTTACTTACAGGTAAAGGAGCCGAGAACACGTTAAGGTCTAGGTTTAGTAAAGTGAATTGAAATATATGTAATGGAGATCAGGTTATGTTTTGGAAATGTGAAGATGAAGAGGACCTACTGATATCAGAACAGGTGAATTGCTTCTGGATTTTTTTTTTAAATTAGTCACAAGTTTTTTTTCGGGCAATATTTTCTAAGCTGGAAGGAAAAGCTCTTTTTATATGGAGAAGGACAACTGCTGATCAATTCAGTAACCCACAATGTGTAAGCTACTAGAGATAGTATATACTACAGAAAGTAGGTAACTATTTCTGGTGTACAATAAAGTTCACTCTATCAATCTATTTTCCTTCTTCATAATTAAGTATTTCAAATTCGATACTATTATTATTAGAAACTAGCGGATGTCACGCGGTTTCACTCGCGTAGCTCCCGTTACTATGGGAGTACGGGGATAAAATACTGCCTATGCTATGCGCTGATAATGTAGCTATCCATTGCTGAAAGAATTTTTCAAATTGGTCCAGAAGTTTTGAAGTTTATTAGTTACATACAAAAATACAAATCTTTCCTCTTTATAATATTAGTATAGATTGTTAATTATATATTATAGGTTTAGATGTTATGACTCTTAAAAGTCCTTCTTAGTAATTTTAGTGTAAAACTGTCTGCCAGCAAAGTCGGTTCCAAAAATGACAGCTAATAATGCCAATTTGGCATCACTACTATCATCAAGGCCCATATTAAGCAATGTCTAGTTACTCAATCGATCTCCCTCCAATCTACCAACAAACTACCGGAACTCGGCTTTAAATAGCTCTGAGCAATTACCGAATCAGCTGCCACTTTCCTTATTGACTGTCAAATATTGCGTGGGCAATATAGCCCGGTCATCGATATATTTCTAACAACCTCTACACATGTTAGAAAGCTATTAAGAGAACAATTAGATGATCAGGAAAATGCCGAATATTGTGGGAAAGGGATAGAGAAACAGTAGTTTTGTGTTAGAAAGGGATGGGTGACGTTAATCGATGGATATCGAAAGTTAAGATGTGGATGACAGGGGACCGTTAGATGCTCTTTAGGAGGTACGATTTGTCGTGTCGTAACACGCATGTCGGATTGTCGTCGTCTTAGTTGTTGAGTACCAAATTCAAATGATTTAAGTAGTAAATATTTCAATGAAATATTTTTCAAAAAAGGAAAATAAATGTTTTTTTTTAAACGATTTCGTAATTATGGCTTGGATATTTTTTGGGACCCTGGGGACCTGGGCATGAAGACATACTAGGGGCTAAATCTAACTCGCAGAGACCCCATTATAATTACGTATTTAACAGGGTTTAATAAAAACTCTGCCACATAAAATATTAATCACATAATTATTCATATTTCTTTTAATTTTCATTAAAAAAAGAAACAGTTGCAAGCATTGTGCACTATAAATAATAATAATGGCTTCATATGTAAAATGTAATCATTTCAAACGAGAGTAAGATAAGCTCATTTACAAATTGTAAATAAAGTTATGATCTCAGTCACGCGATACCAACACACATACACTTCATTTGAATACTTTTAGCAATGATTACTGCAAGTTTTAAATTATGTAGTTTAAGAAGTAATACGAGTGTACTTAACTATCTAAATTGTACAAAAAAATACAGGTATATTATACTAATACTGGGTGGTCAGAAATAGTGCCAAACTGTTTTATTTTTTTTGGAGTTAGAATGAAAAGCAGCATTCATTTGTTCCGCAAGTTCTTCAATCTTGTAAACCTTACGCTTAGTAGAATACATAAAATAAATGACGTCAGCTATTTGTTATTTATCAAATGCTTGCACTGTCTGGACAAGTCTTTTGGTACGTTCCTCAAAAGACCACCAGTTGTACATGGTTCTTATTTGATTTGACTTCAAAAGAGACTTTGACCTCTGAGTTTGTATCGGTATTTCTTCTTAGGGTAGTCGGCTAGGAAACACCCGCCTCATCTAATTTAAAATGACCAAAAAAGATTGACGTGTAATAGTGTTATTTAAAACCTACTTAAAAATAAATATGATTTATCATTTATTATTATAGAGGTGCTCCCTTACTTGGAGCATTCGCCTGTAATGTAATGTTACAGAGTCGAGCATTACTGATGTAATGGTCGACTCTGTAACATTACATAAATTGTAATTGTTGTGTGTTGTATTGTTGTTGTAATTGTATTGTATTGTAGAAGAACCGAGTGTTTTTTTTTTTTAAGATAGGGAAATCATCAAGTGACTTCCGCTCTGGGTGGAGCGGGAGGGCGTGTCAGACTCTTACTGACTAAAACCCATCCGTGTTTCTCTTAATGCCCTTTGCGTTCCAGGGCCGCGGTGACTCTTTCGAACAAATTCCGCAACCCTGGCAGAAGAAACGAGTCTTACTGTGCGCAATCTGTAATGTTACAGACTCGAGCATTACATCTGTGAGTGAAGAGAACCGAGCAATACAGTGCGCAACTTGATAATACAATGTGTTAAATTGAATCTGGAATGTTACATTATAGGCGAATTCTCATCAAGTCAGGGAGGCAGTACTGTAATGTAATGCTCAATTTCGAATGTGAAATGTTACATTACAGGCGAACGCTCCAGGTAAAGGAGCACCTTTATGAAAACATTTTATTTCAGTGTCCATTTAAAATTACATAAAAACATGATTTTATTATTTACTAGCTTTTGTTGTGTTGTTTTGTTGTGTTTGTGTTGGCAAAATTTGTAAAAAAAAACCCGTTCCCGTAGGAATTTGGGGACGAATCATATACCTAAACCTTCCTCATGAATTAGGTACCCCATCCATTAGTGAAAACCGCAAGAAAATTACGTTTATCGCGAACAGACAGACATACAGACGCTGCGGAGGACTTTGTTTTATAATACAAACAAACATAAGGAAAAAAAATAGAATACGACTTCGTATCGTACACTGTAAAAGTCTCGCAATCAATATGGTTAATTTTTGAAACTCATCGTCGACGACAGTGGAGCATCGTAACTTTCGATTTCGTACACACCTCACTTTCTTAGTTTGAATGAATTCTTTGCATAGTTCACTTTCTACACGAGGTCAAAGGTAGGCCTCGAAGGGCGAGAGACGACATTATGAATTGAGATCTACAGAAATGATCGAAACGGAGCAGGCTACTTCAGTGCCGGATTAGCCATATAGCAAGAGTAGCAAATGCTACGGGCCCCACGCATTGGGGGCCCCGCGCTGACAAAAACATTTCGCTAAAAAACCAGCACCATGGCTCTGTCTTAAACGCGAATCCTTAGTCCTACCATACTCTGCGATAGCCTATTTTCCCAAACTGTTTAAGCCTCTTATTTTGTTTATTTTTTATGGTCTTACTTCGCGTACATAAACTCTTTTTCTTTCTTTTCATTCAAGCGATCATAACGTATGAAATCTAAGCAGCTAAACCTATGGGTTCAGGCGCTTCTTAAGAACCCCGCGGCGCGTTAGGAGAGGGCCACTTAGTAAAATTTGCTACAGGCCCCGCGTTTGCTTAATCCGGCACTGGGCTACTTCAATCAAAACGCGACCAATACCGATTGATATAAAAGCAATGTTACAAAGTTAGTATATCGCCACCTCTTTGTGATTAAACCTTTTATAAAAGAACAAACCGTGTACCTTTTTTAGGATTCCGTACCCAGGAGGTAACCAACGGAACCCTATTACTAAGCCTCCGTCCGTCCGTCTATCTGTCAGCGGGCTGTATCTCAAGAACTGTAACAGGTTGTCACTTTAAATTTTAAAGTGCAAATAATAAAAAAATAACAAGAAACGCATTTTTTCGGTTCATGGTAAGGAACCCTTCGTGTGAGAGTCTGACTCGCACGTGGCCGGTTTTAACTCTATGAAACAAAAAAACATTGTTTAAACTCATTCTTTACAAAACTTTGTTTTTATTGTATTTAGACATGGTACCCAGAATGTATTGGAAGTTTGGTTCCACAATTCTGTCAAATCAGATTGTTTTTTTTTATTTAATAATAATTTGCTCTTGACTCTAGTCTAGGTCATAAAAGACAGAGACAAAGTCGACGATAGAGCGAGCTTACCCAGAATAAGCCTGTTCACTCTAATTTTGAAGAGATTAGGGTTGTATGCGTTCGGAAACAGTTTTTAAACAAAAAAGAAATATCTTAGAAAGTATAGCCAATATTTCAATCATAGGTGAGCAAGGCAGGTATTTAAATATTAATATGCCGTTACTATTTTATGAGTCATCTACAAAAAATCCTTTAGTAATATATGCAGTTCGGATGATACGAGTAGGTGTATTAGTTATAGTAGGCGCCAGATAATCGTGGAATAACGGTCATTGACCCACCTACAATTATTGACATTTTTAATTTGAAAAACGGAATTAATGACACAAAGCTGTCCCGAATCATCATCTCTCGTGATCCTTAACATTGTCTAATAATGAAAAACGATTCATATTTAATTGTTCAGGTACCTATGAACAGTTATTAGGGAAAGGTCAATGTACTTTATTCCACATTTATCTGGCGCCTACTATAGGTGGGTTTTAAGATCAAGAGTGAATGACTGATGCTTGTTCACTACACTTGAGTGGTTTTATAGAACCTGTTACTGTCAGTCAGTGACTGACGATTGTAGTGTGATAAGCAGACTGACAGACTGTGGGATTTGTATAGAGGCTTGGTAAATTAATTTCATGAAGGATTGGAGGTTTATATTAAATGAAACACGATGGATTTTATGGGTCTTCCTCAAATCAAGAGCGAATGTAAGCAGACAGTGTAATTTATTGCAGCTTACATGAAATATTGGCGACGAACTTTCAAGAATATCGCAAGAAACATGCAAAAATATTATTGAAAATATGGTGTTTCCAACGGCGTGCTGTGTTCCGAGCGCGCCTCAAAGAGTCAAAGAGATGTCAGCATAGAAGACGGAGCCCGTTAGGAGGGCCCCGTCGAAGCCAGAATGGTAGGCTCAAGCCCCGACAGGTTGCAGAATTTGTTCGAAAGAGTCACCGCGGCCCTGGAACGCGAAGAGCATTAGGAGGTACACAGATAGGTTTTAGTCAGTAAAAGTCTGACACACCCTTCCGCTCCACCCAGAGCGGAAGAAAACATTTTATGATTTCCCATCTAACTGTATTATATATGTAACTGGGTCTCTGGTCGCTCCATGTAAACTACTGATATTCATCTAAATCCTGTAAAACTAGAAGCCAGCCCCAACCTGTTCGGGAAAAGGTTAGGCAGTTGATGATACATATATTAATATAAGTAATGGTTTAAGCCCATTCAGGTTTCCGCAGACAGGCCCGACGCGACAATGTCTGGACGAGTTTTATAGAAATTATTTTACATACGTGTCCAATGTGCATGAAAACGCCCAGCGCGTCCTAATGGAGCGCTAAGTCTGTCGATGTCCAACTGTGATACGATTTGTACTTCCACGATGTTGTACCCAGGGGTAAATTTTAAGCGACTGTATTCTATTTATACAGACAAGAGAGATTATATTTCATTGAAAAGAGAGTGATGAAAAATTAGAAACAAAAGACTAGAGAGATAATTTTCTTTCAAAACTAATCCATATAACATTTTCAATGAAAACGCATCAGAGTATCATGGTCACACTGTTATGTATTGCTACACAGACAACACACTACAGTGTGACCACGATACTCTTTCTTTCAATTTCCTTGCCCAGAATAGATTGTTATCTTACACAAGCATTTGACACTAATTATTATTATCTCATAAGGCATCTTCAATC
This sequence comes from Mamestra brassicae, assembly GCA_905163435.1. Taxonomy (NCBI): domain Eukaryota; kingdom Metazoa; phylum Arthropoda; class Insecta; order Lepidoptera; family Noctuidae; genus Mamestra; species Mamestra brassicae. The sequence continues at coordinate 1,676,429 of LR991010.1, forward strand.
AAATGTTTTCACCTATTACAATGAAAGTCTTGCTCGAACACAATGGGGTGTTATGGGAATAAAACGCAATTGTTTTGTGGCAATATACAATTTTAATAGCATTCTCTAAAGATATTATTGTACGGTCATCCGCACAATACGGATAAGATTTCAACTACGAAAACCGCCAATATAATCAATATTGGCGGTTTTCGTAGTTGAAAATAAAATGTCAGGAACTATTTTGTTGAGCCGTCTTAGGCTTTTAGATAAATAGGTAAATGAAGAAAGAATGAATTAATGAAAGAATTATCCATTGAAGGTTTTATGCCGACTGGGTATTAAATTAACGTGTTTTTTTGAAACGGCAGCGATCGCGCGTAACTGAAATTACCCACGGAAGGTTTCAGGGATTTAGAACACTGATTAATTGATACTCATTTGTTATTTATATTCAGAAATTGTCTAGTCAATTTTAAAACAAAATTATAAAAATAAACCACTTTGGATTAATAAATTATGCACGCCCAGCGAAAGGTCTCTTTCTTCGGGAGTTTTGTTGTTTTATTGTCGGACGTAAAAGAATAGCACCATCCCATCACTTCCCGTGAGTGTCGTAAGAGGCGACTAAGGGACTCACCAGAGAATGAGCAGCAGCATTCTCTGTGCATTGCATGTGCGTGTAGTCGTTTCGACGCCTAAGCCGCCACTTAACAAACATAAGCATTCTGTTCCCTTCTGGAGGCTCGGAGAAGGTGGGAGTGCAGTAGTTTTCGTGCGTAGTGAACTAACGACAGGCTACAAGAAACGAGAAATACTTGTGACTAGAAATCTGGATATTATAAATGAAAATGTATCCAGTGCGGTCGATTCGACGCCGCGCGACCGCTTGAAGTGTTAATTGTGTTTGGAAGGGTTAGCCATAACGATAATATAAATAAGAGCGATAATATATATATCATAATGATACATAACTATAACTATAATATTGGCTTTCACAGTTGGCAACATTTTTGGAAACAGGACATTGATTACTTGTAACTGTCTGGAATCTTTTCAATATAATTGAAAAACGTGTACGTACTCAAAAGTGTACATCATTGCATTGTAACATTTTATGACAAGCGCTGTTTAAAGATTGAAACACACATATCCGGGCCGTGTCAGAAACGTGGATGGACCGTGGTCCGTCACAACGTTGTCCAACACGTCCTGGTACGGACTTGTGTGAACGTATTATATAAAATGTATGAGCCGATATTTTTTGAGCTACTGATGGATCACTTGTACAGTCGGGAGGAATGGTAGGAAAGGAGGCTTTGCCCTGTTCTTTCATTTTGTCCAATCACCTGCAAGTGCGCGCCCGTGATCGAAGGCCAACTGATTACGGAACTGCAGCGTCACTAACATGGTCTGTTCACGTCCCGGGCACGGCCCTGATATGTGTGGATCGGCCTTAATAAAGAACAAAACATATGAAAAGAATAATTGTAACAAAAAAGTAGAACTAATGTTTTGACTTACTGTTTCGTTTTCTATACACAAAAAATACAACTGTAGTAAAATAAGTATTTATAGTAGGCGCCAGATAAATGTGGAATAAAGTACATTGACCTTTCCCTAATAACTGTTCATAGGTACCTGAACAATTAAATATGAATCGTTTTTCATTATTAGACAATGTTAAGGATCACGAGAGATCATGATTCGGGACAGCTTTGTGTCATTAATTCCGTTTTTCAAATTAAAAATGTCAATAATTGTAGGTGGGTCAATGACCGTTATTCCACGATTATCTGGCGCCTACTATAATGTTTTTACTTACTGCTTCGTTTTCTATACAAAAAAAATACAATTATAGTAAAATAAGTATTTAGAATGTTTTTGTTTCAATTGCGTCACACTCTGTGAATGGACTGTGCGTAAGTTGTAAGTGAAAACAGTTATTAAGTCATTTGAGGAGTGGTGAATGAGAATTCCTAGTCTGAACTTACCTATTCTTTGATAAATTATATTTATTTTGCAAGTAGGTTAAACATAACACTTTTACACGTCAATATTTTTTGGTCATTTTAAGCTAGGTATATGAGGCCGGTATTTCCTAGCTGACTTCCCTGAGAAGAAACACCGAAACAAACTCAGAGGTCAAAGTCTCTTTTAAAGTCCATACAATCCGTACTGGTCAAATGAATGAAAGAGTCAACGTGGCCCTGGAACGTAAAGGGCATGGTTTGGACACGGATGGGTTTCAGTAAGGGTCTGACACGCCCTCTCGCTCCACCCAGAACGGCAGAAGTCATTTGATGAAATCCCATCCTTAAAAAAAAGGTACTACACCATAGTACCGAAACTGTGTTACTATTGAAAAAAATGTCACGTATCGACGTCATACAAAATAATAACACGATACTATGATATAACAATACCACATAATTTAAATATTCATATTACTATTGTTAATAAGTAAGAGTTGCACTTTCAGTCGGACAGTTAGCAACGAAAGTCTTTCATATTTAATCACTAGTTGCCGCCCGCGGCTCCGCCCGCGTGATTGTCGAAAACTATCCTAAGGGAACATATTCCCGGGATAAAAAGTATCCTATGTGTTATTCCAGACTATAATCTACCTCTGTGCCAAATTTCATCAAAATCCATTCAGTAGTTTTTACGTGAAAGAGTAACAAACATCCATACATACATCCATACTTACAAACTTTCGCCTTTATAATAGTAGTAGGATAATTTATTTATTAAAAGCTATTTTTAAAACTGGGGTGACTGACCGAAAATAATATGTTTGGGAGGAAAAGTCTTGCTACGCAGAGCAACCTTAAATAAATTCGGGTGAATATAGGAAGAAAATAATGCCATGAAAACAATTATGTATCTGATTAGATTTATTAACCGACTTCAGGAGGAGGACCTCCTGAAGTCGGTTAATAAATCTAATAAGAAAAAAAAAATTTTTTTTTTGTTTGTTTTAGTCTTTACTAACATAATGATACAAAATGCAAACAATGAGATCATATTATTCTAATAGTGTACAATATTAAATAATGGGTTTTTAGGCTCACATACTTACTTTACACTGAGTTTAAAAAACGTACACAAGTTTATATTATGTTATTTCAATAAAATTTGTTCCACATTTTTTACACTTACGGAAAATAAAAAAGAACCTTACTTTAAATTGTGGCGAAGCTCATGGAGCGAATGCAGACAGCAAACCGTTAATTGATTTCGTTACTGACTGTACCTACGAACAAAATATGTATTTTATTTTATTAATATGCATGTGTTGTGTACACGGATGCGTTGGACTAATTAATATGTAGTGTGACACTTTTGTCCTTTTGTGGTTGAGTCGATACCATCGTGTGTGCGCAGTGAAATTGTTTTGATTTCGTTTTCAATATTCATACTTTATATTGTAATTACGGACTAGTATCATATAAAATTAAAACTACTACAAAATCTGAACTATACCGTTTCATTTAAAATTTTAACTGAAAAGAAATGTGTGATTGGTAGATCGCACAGGGTCTCGTCAGTAAAAAGTAGATCATGGGTCGAATCAAGTTGGTCACCCCTGGTCTAAAGGTACAAGTGCTACAGTTGAGCTTGTGTTCCAGGATTCGGTTCTCTCAATTTGTTCGAAAGAGTCACCGCGGCCCTGCAACGCAAAGGGATTTAGGAGGAACACGGATGGGTTTTAGTCAGTAAGAGTCTAACACGCCCTTCCGCTTCACCCAGAGCAGAAGAAGTCATTTGATGATTACCCATCCTTAAAAAAAGGGATTCGGTTTTCGGGTAGGACAAAGTGTCTGTGACTGGGTTTCCCATCTGGAATGTCTCAGTATGAATTTTTGTCCTGTTGATGGTAATTAGGCTTGCCCTTTATTACACAACCAATATAACTTAAGCCGTACCTAAAGAACGGAAGAAAATGTTTCAATTTTCTGCAGTTCAGATTTGTGTTTTGTGATAGTGGCACTTTTTTGGCATTGCATTACAAAATTAATAAAAAAAAAAAGACAATTACAGGGTGCCACTGTTAGCCTTCTCTTTATATCTGAAATTGATAAGTTCAAGCTACACTTCTGAAAATACATAAGTTATAATAAAAGCTCCCACTAGTGAAAATAAATTGACTTTATGTTCATCACAAATTGATTGTTTACTATCTTCATTGACCTTGCATATCAGCGCCATCTATTAGAAAGCTAAGGTGTCATTTCACCAACCACTTACATCCAAAAAGATGTTTATAGAACGTCGATTTTTGTCTTCTTCACAATGTCACTTTCTTCCTTATCATAAAAATACCAGTTTGTGTTTTTCAAGTTTGTCAAGTTCAACTTTAGGTATGATGTACACGGTATTAGTTCCGATGGATTCCGTTAGAGAGCGCTTATCTTAGTTGTTTGGAAGAAAGTAGAAGGAATTAGTGATACGAGTGTTAAGGTTTAATTTAACATAGACAATTTTAAATGTGTACAAAAATTTTGAGACTATTTCTGACTGCGATAGAGTCGGCTTTTAGTCCAGCAGAAAGCAGCTTAATGACAATCTTTTACAAGGTGTAATTGCCGATTAGACCTCAATAATCCACTTACACCAGGGGTGACCACCTATTTGGTCCATAAGGGCTTACAAAGGCAAAAGGTTAAAGCAACACCTTTGTGCTCTTCTACCGTTATTTTCTCTTTAGGGGTTTTGTGTGTACACAAACAATCGCACTAACATAAGTAAGTACCTACATACATTTATAATAAATCATTACAATAACAGCTTAGAACTAAAATTTGTTTATCACCAGCTTCTAAGTGACGCTGGTGGCAGCTTCACCCCTTAAATTAATTTGATCATTACTGTCTTAACTTTTCTCATACAAAAGACATCAACGCAAATCAACTTTACTCACGTATTGTTTTGGTGTTCCATCCCAGTAGCCTATGTTGATCGTATATTATTAAGATGCTTAGGAACTAAAACAGTTATAATTATGAGCATAAATATTGCGGACTCTTTATGAACCAGCGATAACGTTCAATCAACGTATTATACGTTATGTAAGTATGACATGAAAAGTATAAAGTGTATTGTGACCGACATGCGCGTGCAGTAGGCTACAGTAAGGGTAGGCCAGCCCAAGCATAATGCCTAAAAAAAATATGTTTTCCAAACGAAAATTCTTAATTAATATTGTGATTTCAACCCTGAATAATCGTCGTGGTAAGACTAATCCATCTGCCAGGGTTGCGGAATTTGTTTGAAAGAGTCACCGCGACCCTGGAACGTAAAGGGCTCCACCAAGGACCACCAGGCCCGTGTCGAATGCGTGTTGTGTTCCAGGCGAGCCCCAAAGAGATGTCAGCATAGGAGACGGGGCTCGCTAGGGCCAGAGCCTGCCAGGGTTGCGGAATATGTATGAAAGTAAAACAAGAACTAACTATGGCAAAAAAATGCTAACTTTTGAAGGAGCACAACTCTATAATAAATTACCGTCCTGTATTAGAAATGTACACTCTTTCAATGCGTTCAAAACTCAACTTAGCCAGCACATAGTTGCGGATCAGTCACTTCTGGAGAAATGAATGCATTGGACGAGTACTATAAAGTTGTAACGCTGCTGACAAACTTTTTGTAATCTATGTAGTTAGTATCGTTCTCAAGTAAGTGACATATGTCTTTATTGGGAATAAAGTTTCTTTAAACCTAAGTGTCACCGTGGCCCTGGAATGCAAAAGGCTTTAGAAAGAACACGGATGGGTTTTAGTCAGTAAGAGTCTGACACGCTCTCCCGCTCCACCCAGAGCGGAAGAAGTCATTTGGTGATATCCCATCCTTAAAAAAAAAACAACCCTGAATAATGTGGTGAGTTTTTTTTTTTTGGGTATTATGTATGGGCTGACCTACCCTTACTGTAGCCTACTGCACGCCCATGGCTGACCGCTTCGAGACTTGGTAGTAGTTGATGAATGTACCTACGGGTTGGAAGTTGGTTGAGCATGCTCTGTGTTATTTCCGGTTCAGCATGTTGGGAGAAAATGATGGATGAACTTGTTGGGTTGAATTAATGTATGAGAGGAATTGAATTATGATCTTGTAAGTTGATTGGTATTCTTTTACAAATCTCATCTCCATAACTGAACATTGATATTTTGCAAAATTTAAAATCTCTAGGAAATCTAGTTGAAAACAGACAGTGCCTTGTATTTCCTTAAAATTAAAAGCAAACTCTGACTTAAATGGTCAGCAAATAACGTTTTCAAATTGTTTAACAAACTTTAATTTTACATGGTTAAAACTACTTTTAGTACCTAACACAAGGAAATATTAGATTGAATTAAACCTGACGAATTTCGTTTTCCCGGTCTTAAATATATTTTTGAAATCGGTACCTTTCTTCTTATGTCTCGTCTCCTTCCATACATTTCGACTGGTCGATCGCCGTACTCTAAGTATTTTTCCTCTTTTTTTTTAATCTAAGGCCCCCAGCCAGGGCTTACAAACTAAGTTAAATTAAATGACCGCTCGCTAGGGCATCTTCTGTGGGATACGGACCTCGGCTAGCGGCGTCATTTTGGGAGGAACAGCAAGGGACAGGCTGGGTCATAACATTAATTGGGGAGTTTAAAACTACTGGCTCAGCGACACGGGCTGGCTCGGTAATCAAAGTTCAGGGAGGGTCTTTACGGGGGCTTTGCGACGGGCCTCGGTGGCGAGGCCGATATTTTTCCTCTCAAATATTTATATTTATATACCCAACGATATCCGCCAACAAGTTCGTCTCACAATGCTCGACAGAACGGTCACCGTATGACTCCACCAAAAAGCTTCTCGCACGCGTGCCGAATCACGATTACTTTCACAAGACACACGCATAACTTACGTGTTTTGAACATGGTGTGTCAGAAGAAAGTAATGTGGCAGAAGATTAAATCAGAAGAAAAAAGTACTTACTTTTCTTTCGTTTTTTTTAGATTCTCTTTTTGACTTATCAGAACTATTCGCCAAAAGCAAATTAAATTTTACTCACTTATTTGGTTTTCACGATGCGCAGGTATTTGTAAATTCTGTTATGGAACATTTCTTTAGGCAAGACCGAGGACATGAAACTCATAACAAAATAGAAATTCAAGAATTAAACTGATTTATTTTTAATAGGTACTCATGCGATAATCTTAACCGTACACATTTCCAAATGTCATGTTAATTTACTCCCTAATCAGTTTAATTTTATTTCTAAGCGTCCGTAGGGTACATACCCAAAGGTACTCAATGGATCCCTATTACTAAACTTTCGCTGTCCTTCCGTTGGTTTATCTGTGGGCTGAAACTCATGAAACGTTATGGATAGATAGTTGGAAAAATAAGAGCAATTAAAAAAAAGAGGAAACTTTTAAAATAATACAAAAATCCCGGCATTTTGTGGTATGAAACATTTGGTAGCGTGTCAGACTTGTCCGGAAGTTTCTCATCTACTTCAAAGTTAGCCTTCTGGAATACTTATTCGATAGCAACAGCACTGCACATAGAGGTCGGTAAAGATTGAAAGAGATAACATCGTTAGCATTTACATTTACTTAATTAGAAGTTACAATTTAAAAGGGTTTCAACTATGTTTGGAGAGAAATGGAGATTATTCTTTATTACAAAGTGGAAAGTATTGTTTGAACGATTTTATCTATGGAATGATGCTAAGATGCGTATCTTATTATTAAAGGCCCTTGTTAACTCAAGTTGATTTTTAAATTAAGATTGAGCAACAATCCTAGTCTTCAAAGTGAGTCATTGAAAATGCTTTCACAGATTTTGCAGTTTTTCTTGTGTGTCTACGGTGTATCAAGTTAGGGTATTTTGGGCTCAGTAGGTGGTCACGTTTATTGCTTCGTTAGAGGCGTTGTTTAAGTCACCTAGAGTTTAACAAAAAAATAAAAATCTGTAAATTTTAGTTTGTTTTTAAAATTTTATCGTTTCTATATTTTAACTCGCTCATGTTACTCGTTGTGTAATTTGGCCCATAAACATTTTGTTGTGTTTAAAATGTGGATAACGTCGTGGGTTACACATATGTTATTTTGTATTTTTAAACACTTGTATTGTACCTTTTTTGTGTAACTGTTTGTTTTCCCAAAGTAAATAAATAGAGTAAGGTGTATGGAGATTTTGGACACTCCAGCAAATGAGACATAGTCTGAACCGCACCACCGCACTAGCACCGGGTGTCTGATAGATCAATAATCTCATATTCGCTGAAAAATATTTACAGCAGCTTACTATTGTAGGCAATCGATTCAGAGTGTTCCATATAAGTCTCTGCAGTTCAGGACCATGGGGGCGGGTGTTCTTTGGGCTTAATGGAGTCTTTAGGTGGTAGGTACCTCTCTTACTACAATAGGGTATTGTACTGAAAAAATCCAACGTCACTTCGCTTGTACAAAATTTACCATCTAAGTGACGTCACGCGTGTTTTCAAACACACTGTATTATCTTCATTTTTAGGGTTCCGTACCCGCTCTCCGTCCGTCTGACCGTCTGTAACCAGGCTGTACCTCATGAATCGTGATAGTTAGACAGTTGAAATTTTCACAGATGATGTATTTCTGTAACAAATACTAAAAAATAGAATAAAATAAATATTTAAGGGGACTCCTATACACCAAACGCGCTGTTTTTGCTCGTTTTTATAGATAATGGTACGGAACCCTTCGTGCGCAAATCCGACTCGCACTTGGCAGGGTTTTTTTGTTTACATAAAAAATACGTGACCAATATTTTTTTGCAATCTATTTGACAGACTAATTTTTTTCAGTAAAATTTTTTTTTTGTTCCTATCTTTAGACTTGTTGCAGTTAAGGTATAGGGGCAAATTTTGCTTTCTGAATACTTATGTATTTACTTCTTAAACAAAACAACCATTGTGAAAACCATAAAGTTATTCTTCTTATTTTGGAAACTAATTAACTATGTATGTTAATTACATTGTCAAAGTAATCGCAGCACACTGCTAGTCATATATATTATATCTTACCAAGACGCATCATCCAATTATAACGTTCAGTATCTAGTCTGGCCTAGGCCAATATAGCCTAGGGCCATGACATACTAACTATATTGATTGACAAGCCCGTCCCAAAGATTGTTCAGTTTCAAATCACGAATTGACTTTTATGTCGTTAATTTTGGGCAAGCCCATCCATACTAAAATTTTAATGCGAAAGTGTGTCACGCTTAAGCCGCTTAACCGATTTGGATTAAATTTAGTATAGAGGTAGTTTGAGTCCCGGGAAAGGACACAGGATAGTTTTTATCCCGGGAGTATGTTCCCTTGGGATATTTTTTGAGGTTCACGCGGGCGGTGCCGCGGGCGGCAGTTAGCGTCTAATAAAGTTAACGAATAGGCGGAATTGAAGATTTTTAATCATAGCCTCGTCAACTATCCATAATGAATTGATGTAGTTAGTTGAACGACGATGTTAAATTGCCTATGAATAGTTATTAAGTCAGTGATTAACATGTTAATTTGAGAATTAGGTAAAATGCTGGGTTTATCAGCTGTTTTATGTGTCGAGATGTAAAACATTTTTATTGATGTAGTCTCAGCGTCGTGATTTGAATATATTTGTCACCGGAAATGGCAAACGCCTTCAGATTGTAAAATATTGCGTAAAATCGTAAACTAATTTTTACCGACTTCAAAAAAGGAGAAGGTTCTCAATTCGATGAACATTTTTTTTCCCGATTACTCGAAGGTGGCTGGACCGATTTGGAAATATTTTTTTTTAATTGAAAGTGTATACTTTCCAGGTGGTCCCATAATCATCAAGTAGGATCTGATGATAAGATCCTGGAGAAATAGTGAGGACTTTTCAAATTTTATAGGCTCACTAGAATCGATTTGGGTAGTTTTAGAAAGAGTACTTTCTCGGAGTGGTTCCATTTCAATTTGATGAAGATCTGATGAAGAACTTCGGTATCGCCGAAGTTCAAGCAACGGAACTCCTCAATAAATTATAGCAAGTGGACTGGGATTACTGAAATCTCATGTCTGTCTATTGTGTACACCAGTTCATAACATAACATCACGCCGGTACGCTGTGAAGGAGTAAGCACATGTGAACCACTAAAAAGTGAAAAAAAAACTTTTTACAAAAAAATACAACCGACTTCCAAAAAAAAAAACATTAAAAAGTATAAAATAATTTTAATTGCGGCAGTCGGTGTCAAAAACAAAAAAAAAACAATCAAAAACACAACCAAAAGTTTTTGTTCTAAATAAGACACGGATATATTGGTAACTATTGAATTTTAATGGGATTTAATGTAAGCAAAACGACTTTTTGATAATATACCGAGAAATTATAATCTAATCAAGATTTACTACAATCTTACGGAGTTTGAACTTTCCGGTGACATATTCATGTCATATTGTGATTTGGTCTTGGAGTAGACGTGAAACTTCGATAGTGAGTTTTCGTAGAACAAAATAGAGTAGTTGTCTATATGTCGCGTTGCACCTGTCTATGGGAATCTTTACTCGTTGTTAGTGAAATGTAAGGTTATTTTAGAAAGTAAGGAATTGAGCTATTTTCGTGATTTTTATCGCTAATAAAAGAAGTAATTTGAAAAAAGAGAAGAAAAAAAATGTTTAGCCCAATCAATAATTAATTTAAATCTAATTGCACATCAATCAAATTAAGTTTAAAAACTCAAAATTGGAAAAAGGTATATTGAGAATAAAAACATACATACGTACAATTCCTCAAGCCTCTACTTAAAAATCGGAAAGTAATAAAACGGTACCATGGTCTAGCCATAGTTTTATTCGATTGCAATTCAAATCGTTTCATTAAAGGCTGTATCGATGTCGTCCGTCGAAAGTCGATTATGCGAATAATCGCATGATATGTATTCGAGTTACGGCTTTTAAGACGTGAGAGAAAATTTGTTTCTATGATGTAATTTTATGCACTTCCGGTGTTACGGAATTTTTGTTGGTTCTCTGTTGGTAATGACTAAAATAGGCCGTTTCCTCATAATTTTAAGACACCATTATTATGTTAAGCCACAATGGTTCCTACGGTTTTTTTTTGTAAAGGTTTGTTCCATATTGGGATTTATCATGAGTGGTTTGTCCATAAGGATCACCACCAAAAGGATCATCGGCAATGATGGTCTCGTCGAGTCGAAGCTCCAAAGTCTTGAGCATCGACGCCGAGTTACTAGCCTGTCGGTTTTCTATCGGTTGCATTTTGGGGAGTGTAATACGGGATTGCATAGTTTAATTCCGCCAAGCCCGTTCCATCATCGGACCATAAGACGTACGGCGATGCGTCACCTACCGGTACATGGTGGACATCCCACCCACACGCACAATACGTTTCGGAAACACATTCATTGTGTGTACACTGTGTACAGCTAAGGAGACAACCTGGGTCTTTAAGTCAAGAGTGAATAGGTTACTTCTACGCAAGTGTGCTCCACTCTCGACCATATCATCGCTTACCATCAGGTGTTATAGTGGTCAAACGCGTGCCTATCAATAGTAAAAAAAAAAAATTTCTTGCTCACATTTCAATTACACAAAAATGCTCAAAATTATGTCATCATCTAATTCTACATATGATTTTTTTTTCAGACAATCTCGAAACACTATTCCCACCTACTTCTGAGAGCCAATATCAACAGCGGCGAGCACCAGAAAATTGCCTGAGCAACACTTCAACTGTCTTGGATGCTTTTTTTTAAGGATGAGAAATCTTCAAATTACTTCTTCCGCTCTGGGTGGAGTGGAAGGGCGCGTCAGACTCCTACTGACTACAACTCATCCGCGTTCCTCCTGAAGCCCTTTGCGTTCCAGGGCCGCGGTGACACTTTCGAAAAAAATTCGCAACGACTGCCTTGGATCCTGCTACAAAAATTATCTGAAAGAATAGTGGAGGAGGTCACCGGAAGCACGATTGCCTTATTCGTCATTTGCGGTAAACGAGGTACCTAGCCTATCAACTCAGATAGCACAATTATTCAAAAATTCAAAGCATTTATTGAAACATCTACATGAACTTTTCAACTATCAAGAAATCGGTCAGTCAGAAAGATGAAGTTAATTAAATTAAAATAACTTTAATTTCGGAAGTCAGTGTCAAAGAACGAAAGAAGAACAAAAAACACCTACTGCCGAAATTAAATTTATTTTGTACTTTGTAGTGTTTTTATTTGGATTTTCACTTTTTAGTGGTTCACATGTGCTTACCCCTTCAGGGTACCGGCGTGATGTTATCTTATGAACTGGAGTAAACAATAGACAGATATATATATTGTGATCTCTCTCTATCACTCAAAGGTTTGCTGGTAGAAAACTCATTTTTGAGTTAAGCTCGCCTTTGTACATGAACTATTTTTTAAATGTGAATTAATATAAGCTGTTATGGTGTACAATAAAGAATTAAAGAATTAAAGAATTAAAGACAGACATGAGATTCCAGCAATCCCAGTCCATTTGCTATCATTTATTGAGGAGTTCCGTAGCCTATCTCCGAAGTTCTTTATCAGATCTTTACCAAAATAAAGAATACTCCGAGAAAGTACTCTTCCAAAAACTACCCAAATCGCTTCAAGTGTACCTATAAAATTTGCAGAGTTCTCTCTATTTCTCCAGGATCCCATCATCAGATCCTGACTTGATGATCATGGGACCACCTGGGAAGTATACTCTTTCAAACAAAAAAACACAAAACAAAATCGGTCCAGCCCTCTTCAAGTAATTGGGGAACATACACAAAAAAATAAAAAAAGGTTCCGACAAATTGAGAACCTCCTCCTTTTTTGAAGTCGGTTAAAAATAGTATGAACTTCATTAACCATCACATACATCTCTCATTTCTATACAAACCACACTTTCCTACTCGAAAATTATAGGTATTGCATCACTATCGAGTATCGATGTCGATGAAAGTTTTATTGTAGTGGAGCGAATAAAATTGTCGATGTGTCGATATTTTGCGCATCGACTCCCATTTGTAACACGTGCGCGTGTGATTGAGGAGAGAAGAGCTTTTTTAGATGCGGCATTTTTGAAATACAATATTTTTCTTCGATTGACTTTGATATCATATGACCATCCAAGCTGGTTTTATCTTATTGGATATTGCAGTTTCCACCAATGAAATGTAGAATGCTTTATTTTTAAAAAAGAATATCCCTTTACTATTTTTCGATGATAATAATAAGATTGATCTTCGACTGCCTTTATTGGTAGTCAATAGAATGAAAGTTTGACTACCAGAAATATTGTGTTAGGGCGAGGTTACACGACGCGTTGACGGTGCGGTTTAACAACGGAGCGTTGCTGCTGCGTCATCCCACATACAAATCACTTTACCACATCACAGGACGCGTTGGGCTGTGCGGCGCTGAACTGCGAGCGCCACGATTTGAGGGTCAAGATCGTGAGGGGTGAGTCGCTGCGGCGCTGGAGTGGCAATGTGTGGCACGCACTACCACAGTATGATTTTTGTATCGAACGTTAATAATTATGTGCCACAATTTTAAACATTTTTTTTCTCACTAAATGAATCCCGATAAGATTGATATCGGTTTTCTAATCTAAAGGTCTTTCTTGCAATAAAGATTAGTGCAAGAAAGACCGGCTTGATGAGATAAAACACACCCTACACACTAAGTTATTAACTGTGCGACGCCACGCCCGCACCATCCAGGTATCGTGTGACTTCGCTTTTACCTGGAAATTGGATTGTAATGTTTAGATACGAAACCGTTTCTTGTAAAATACTTGCCTTCTGCTGAACCATTTAGACGGCAGTCAACTTAACCGTTATAGTGGGGAAAAACTTTGCAGAAATGATCTGTAAAACTGTTGTTGCCACCCAATAACTTGATTAAACTAAATTATGCCGCATCTATTCATTTATCAACAGACTGTCTTACATTTCCTCATCTCATTCGATATGAATGAAGTTATAAGTAATAACTTTGTGATTTTCTTCGCGAACGTTAAGCTCCATTCAATATTAAATGTCATTCACTCTTCGATTTCATTCACTCTCTTTTTCCTTTGTAAGTAAGTTGTTTGTATAACGACACATAAGTACGCTTATGTGTCGTTACTGTTATTGGTTTCTGTAACTTTTCCTTGAAGATTCAAAATCTTCTTGACCGAATTTCAATCAGCTCGTTTTCAATGTTCTCTTCAATCAAGACTAATTTACTATGCAGAAGATATCGCACCCTTAGAATGAAAGTGACCTAAGTCAAAATTCCTGTTACTTATAATTTTGATATAAACTGATCTTAAAAAGCATACTCTAAAACCCTGTGGTGAAAAAGAGTCCAAATTATGAATGGGAAAGGGCAGCTTATACATAGGTCACGGGAGAGATTTTTCTTGTACCTACTCGTAACACTACTTTTTTACGATTTTCTTGCTTGTTGCAATTTTTCCGTTAGGTCACTTTTATTCTAAGGGTGCGAAATGTAAGTGCAGCATTTTTGTTTGCGCAAAGACATTATCTTTCCCTGACTCTCACAGTCTAATGGGTTGGCGCGCGCCAATGGGATTGTGAAGAGATCAAGTCTAGAAGCAGTACCAAACATAATGTTATAATCTCCGAGCTCTTCTGAAGAAATATTCGAAAAATATTGCCCTTTTTGACTAACGAAAACCTCCCCTCCCCAACATTCGGGCCTGGTTGCATTCGCGACTGTAATACCAACGGTACGGTCACCATTTTTACGACTTTTTATAATCTCTTGAAACAAACTTTGTCTGTAACATGTATTAACACTTACTCGCAAAACAAACTACCTAAACTTCTTTGTACACTAAAGAATCTATTGAATAGCCAGTACAAACTGACATACTGAACTTGAACTATGTGATGCAACTAGAATACCAACTCTAGGGGCCAGATACTCAGAGCGTAGATCTTTATTCAATAATCCATTTCTTACTTGCTAATCCTGACGCCGGTCTAGCTGAATAGATTTTCCTGTGTATGTCATCCTACATTGTTCCTGTTGATGTTTTAAAATATCTAAAGCTTTGAGCAATATATTATGTGCTGCGGCTGGGGCAAAGAACTCTGTGACCGGGCCAGGCCTTAATCCGCAATTATGATAAATTGGAAAAAGTCTTCGAATTTCTGGTGCAACGATATACCGGTTTCCTCTCGACGTTTTTCTGCACAACTTTGAGAGCAGTAATAGTGATGGCATAAATATAACACGATCGTACGTTCTGTATGGTGTCGTACGTAAAATAATAGCATCATCCCATCACTTCCCGTGGGTGTCGTAAGAGGCGACTAAGGGACTCACCAGAGAATGGGTAGCAGCATTCTCCGTATATTGCAACAGCTACACTGCGAGCGCCAATCCGTGGCGATTATGGCAAACTCCCCATTGAGGGAGGCATATGTCCAACAGCGTACGTCTTTTGATTGATACGATGATGATGATGATGGAGTATTACAAAGTGAAGTGCCTGGCTGGTGCTGGCCTAGGGGGAGGTGGTGGGATAGCATAATCACACTATCTCACAAACTTTCCAGTTTTCGCTCTACAGTGGATATGGTTCCTACTGGATGAGGAGCCTACGACCTCGTCACACGTAAGTTGGAGCCCCTACCACGTCTGACCCACGACTGTTTTTAAAACGTACTCGGAAATAAAAATAATGATGAGCATAACTGTCCTAAGTATAGTTGATAGCATCGTACAATGAAATAACTGTATATCTTGCCTGTTACAAAAGTCCCACTGGGCGATAATTTGGTGATTAACTGATTACCGGAACACAATAATACAATATAATGTTGAAAATTAGGTGTAATGGAGGTGTGACCAAGAAAAAAAAAAACGAATGCTGCATACATTTTTGTGTACATAAAGGTTGATCCACACATGTCCGGACCGGGCCGTGGCCCGTCCGGAGCTCAAAACATTATCAGTGTAGACATATTATACGAACTCGTTCACACACGTCCGTATCCGGGCCCTAACGGGACGTATTAGTCCACGTTTCGCCGGACCACGAGCCGGACACGTCCCGGTCACGACCCTGATATATGTGGCTGAACCTTTACTCAACAAAATGTACTGAACAGCAAATGTATTTTTTCACGATTTTATGTTTGGTCTCATAGTAAATGATATTTTTTTTGTAAGTAGGTTAAACTTAACACTTTTACACGTCAAATTTTTTTTGGTCAATTCAAACTCTTTGAGTCTGGTGTATCCTAGCTGACTACCCAGACAAGAAACTCAGCGGCCAAAGTCTCTTCTAAAATCCATACAATCCGTACTGGTAAAATCATACGAGAACCATGTAGGTTAATGTCTGAGGTGGACTTTTGAAGAAAGTGCCACACAGATTTGAATGGACCTGTCCAGACAGTGCAAGCAATTTTCAGCTATCGTGATCATGACCCTTTTTCAAATTTTTCAGATAATCTTTAACACGTTGTATAAAGATAGATAATAGTAAACTTAATTTATTACTACTATAAAAAAAAAACTTAGTTAAACTGTGAGTTGAATTTACTAAACTAAATATGTAGTATTAAAGGTGCTACTTCGTAATTCAAAACCAAAAATATCGAATTGATAAATATTTATGTATCTTATTAAATCATAGCTTACTAACAAAGATTAACTTAACTTTTCACCCACAGCGTCTTTACAATGTCAATGAACTTAATGGCTCTACTTAAACCATAATACAAAATATCTCTATAAAAACCACTTTTACTTTTTAGTTTTTGTTTTATAATTTGCACAACTAGTTTATAATGCACATAACATAAGAAAGTTGAATAATTCCATGATAAGTCGGAATTTGGAAACAAAAATCTTTTTGTGATGAAAACTAGATTTTTTTTGAAAACTGTTTTCACTTTTGGTTTTGGTGGTTGACCTTGAAGAATGAGGTTTAGTTCTTAAACGGCTTTGAATATTTATATAACAAAATCATTCGGTCTAGATTATAATTATTTTTTATTTTTTTAACAAATGAAAACTACTGTTGTTTCTGCCTCAACACAATAATTCAATGATGAACATAATAAAAACTCGATAAACCTGTGAATATGATTGCGTTTAGCAAACAGATACATCATTACAAAAAAGATGATCCAACGAATACACAATTTTTTTATTTAATATTGGTTTGCTCTTGACTCTCTCTAGTCTAAGTAAAGTCGACGATGAAGCGAGCTCATACAGAAGAAGCTTGTATAATAATGTTTCATAGCAATTCGGAAGCGTTAACACTTTCAAACTAGGAAGCGGCATCATTGCGTAAATTTGTTACTCATCATCACCATCTTCCTGCCCTTATCCCATGTTACTTGTGGTCGGCGCAACACGTTTTTTTCTTCCATTCTGTCCAGTCAGCCGTCACGCTATCACTAACTCCCTTTTCTTTCATATCACTCCTAACACAATCCATTGTTTTTTTCTTTAGCCTCCCTCTCCCTGTCCATACATCTACATTTATACTCATAACTCTTTTAGTTACGTGCATTTCTTCACATGACCATACTCTTTTAACTTTTCCGCTATAAGACTATAATATCCATTTTTACATTACAGCGAAAAACAACATTAAACAACATTAACATTTGTAATTATATTTATCTACATTTACATTTCACACCTACAAAACTGATTTACATCAACGAAGGTTCAGTTGAAAACCAGCGTCAGGCAACTCCTAGTTGTCTGGCATTTTGCTGAACTGGACCTATTTGGCGCAGCCGCGGGGCATACAATGTTTTTGTTTTAAAATTAAGTTGTCTTTCATTTGTATCTACAATGTGTGTCTGTGTGTGTTACAAATAAACTAGTTTTCTTTCTTTCTTTCTTTCTAAAAAACATATAAAATACCGAAAACACATTTCTTGTATGTTTACTTTTTTGTTATATTGGAAAAACATACTGTGTGAAAATTTCACCTGTCTACCTATTCCGTTTTTTTTACTATTAATAGGCATTCGTTTGACCACTATCTCACCTGAAGCGACGATGTGGTCGAAGATGGAGCACGCTTGCGCAGAAGTAGCTACAACCTGGGAGTCTTTAAGTCAGGTTGTAGCTATCAGGAAACACAGACTCTGGCAGGGAATTCCACTTCTTACCTACAGGCACAATGAATGTGTTCCCAAAACATTTTGTGTATGTGGATGGGATGTCAACCATGTACTTACCGGTGGCGCATACATCGACGTTCGTCTTGTGGTCCGATGACGGAACGATGTGGTTCATGAGAGGCAGACAGATGGATGGATGGACGGAAGGATAGCGCAAGCTTATAACTAGGATTTAGTTGGTTACCTTTTGGGCACGGAACCCTAAATACGAATAAACGGTTACTTTCCTTACTTAATGGCAGAGAAGCATAAAAACTATTTAAATTTAAGTGAAACCTTTTGACATTATTTCCCTAGCGACATTCATGGGATATTTTGTATCACCCATTCATCAATCTAATCTCTCTTAACACTAATTAAATATTTTAATACACACATTGTATACTCAAGAAAGCAAAGACAAAACTTTTTGTTTAAATACCTCGTTCATTCCATTGTCATAGGTAAGTGAATGAAAAAGTTTGTTGGTAATTATATCGCACGCACTAATCTGTATTATGTGTAAATTGAAGCAAAAAACTCTTGTGATCACAACATATTTCTTATTGACATCGACATTAACGTACGTTTGAACAAGATCAACATATATGTTGTTTTTTTTTTGTGTATCTGAAAACCTTGATTCGTCTGAGAGGCAGACAAATAATAATAATATCTTAGAACAACTCACACACAGTCATCCGGTCCCAAACTAGGCAGAACCTGTGCTATGGTAACCAGACAACTGATAAACATCCTTATATATTTCTAAATACATATTATAGAAAATTATACCCAAACACAGATCAAATAATCATTCACACAAAGATTTGTCCTGGGTGGGAATCGAACCCACGACCTCTGGTTTAGCTGTCAGGGTCACTAACCACTCGACCAACAGGCCAGTCTTGACTTAAGGCACTTGCCTTATCGTCGCCGCCGACGACGAAGCGATAAGCTATCGACTATTTTCTCGCTGAGGAAACGGACAAAAGATATCTATAGATCCCGTATGAGTAAAAGAGTCACATACATTTATAGTCGATAGCTAGCGTTTCACACTGCCGGCGAGAATTTTCTTTCCATTTTTTTGTCGCAGTGACAAGAGCTATCAAAGGTAATACTCGCTCAGCGATGCTTGCTTGGCGGTCAGAACTCACGGCAAGAGATCAACCAGCGGTCATTTCTACCTATAGTGCGAATCTGAGTACTAGCTAACATATTATGAATTCAGCGCTTCGTAACGCGTGCAGTTTTACGCAAGAATGTATCTCTCGGCCGGCCGGAGCGAGTGGTGCGAGTAATTGCCCGTCGCATAAGAACGTATCGCCGATAACTTATAGCCGAGCGTGAAAACTATCGGAACTCGTTTCTCACTGCTCGCCAACTCGTAAATAGTTTCTAGCTTTATTCGCTTCTCGCTGATCGTCGGCGGTGAGACAATTGCCTTACTCTGTCGTATTTCGATATGCCAGGCAAACATCTAGCTTTTTTTAAAAATAATATTGCCCCTCATTCGGAATGTCTCGTGTATCGTAGGTGTATTTACAATCATTTAACTTCATGTACAAGCAGCCAGATCTGGTACAACAATCTGTAGGCCATACAAAAATTTGTTACATGGGATATGGACGATCTTAGGGTCTCTGAAATGCACAGGGGCTTTGATAAAATGAACAACCATACAAGCGAACTATTTGGAATTGGCCAAGTCATACGTTTTTCGGTAGCATATACGAATCTCATTCTCGACTGGATTTGGGACTGTTGGACAATCGTTTTTGCAGATAAGATTTATTTTTTTATTTTTACACTTGTGGAAGCAAATACTCGTGGAAGTGACTTGGCTTTGCATGAACAAATTTTTAATTCCCAGGGTTCTACGAGTTTGCTCAATAAGTAATTGTTTGATTCTCATGACATAACAGCACACTCTATTTGTTTCAAAAAGCAATGCTCTTGAAAACCGTTTCATAAACCGGTTTTCTATAGATGATGAAATGTTACCACTTGATTCAATCATTGTTACTTATAATTTTTTGACAAGATTCTTCCGATTTGCAGATTCCTCTCGATTCGGTTAAGTTTCTTGTCTCATCATCGTTAGTATCATCATTTCACCTGAAGACTGCTGGACATAGGCCTCCGCTAAGTGTCGGCACATCGACCACTCTGTGTGTCTCGCATCCAGCGGATTCCCACGACTTTCACCAGGTCAGCGGTCTACCTTCCAACGCTGCATCTTCCGGTTTTTTTTTCTATTCAAGTGTTCAAGTTATACCTGTGAGGTTATCTAGGTGAAGATAACATGGCACAGGCCGAGTATAGGGGAATAATAGAGATAGAGTGGCGCCAATTTGCACTTATGATTGAAAAGTCCTCTCAGGCTAAAAATTCTTTAATGAAGTAAGCCTGTAGTCCACTACAGGATACAGGCATTACCCAAGCTGCACCAGAATACTCGATGCATTGTGTTTCCAGTCTGTCCCAGTTACCTTTATGAAGCCATCGGTCGCTAAGGGATATTCCAAAACTATATCAAATAGGTTGGCACAGTCCGCAGTTGTATAATCTCTATTTTTAAGTAATCTCACAGCTGAACACTGTCTCTTAAGATACAGGTTAATATCTTGGGACAACTCACACACGGTCATCCGATCCCAAACTAGGCAGAGCCTGTGCTATGGCAACCAGACAACTGATAAACATACTTATATATTTCTAAATACATATATTTATAGACAAATGATACCCAGACACAGAACAAATGATCATGCTCATCACACAAAGGTTATCCTAGTTTAAGAGGCAGAGCTCACAATATCTGTAAACAGACTTCTGCAGCGTAGTTAGTAAGCATCTTGTTAATCAGTGTATACTAATGTATGTTTCATTGTGACAATAAACTTATTATTATTATTATCAATGCAAACTGTCAAATTATGAAACAGTTCACCTACATAAAGCCATTTTCCTCCTCACCGCTGAAATATTCACATCGAAAAAAACAGACACACAGCGATCTTTAATTTAAAATCGGCACGTAATTGCTATGTGTGCGGTTGTAATACCTGCCTTGTTATTATCAATGGAGCTCGCGTTTCGGGTCGGAATTTTATTCGCCTACTTTTTTATAATGGTCTCCGGATGTTTATAGTCTGACTCTTCCCTTTCAGTTGGTTTCCCAAAAAGCAGCTGGTTTGCGTTAGGATTATCACCAGCATCTTCAAGGCTGGCATCATCTTCATCTTTTGATCACCTCATTTTATATTTCAGATTAAATGTCACCTTGAAATCAGTATCCACCGTCCTTTTAGCTATATCTCCAGTCTTCCTTTCTTCTCGTTCATAATACACATTCTGAAAGAATTATATGATTTTGTTGATCATGTTCAGGATCAGAACTGAAAAATAAGAGTATACATGTCAAGAGTTTGAAATATATTTTGATCTGTTCGTTTCAAGGAAACAGTTAAATAATGTTCTAGACACAGCTACGTTCCAGACACCTTTGACCAAGTTGCGTCAAATAAGTCTAAAAACAAACTCAATTAAATAAACATTCCAAATAAAATAACACGAACGCATTCTACAAACAAACGCTAACCTAAAACTACTTCAGACATCAAACTAAAAATAGGAAATCATATTTGTTGCTGTACCGCACCGGACATTACGTAAAAAAGTGTTCACGTGCGAACATTATACGAATTAAAATATACGCTCGAAACACCTGCACGATTATGCAATTTTAGAAATCATAAAAAGTACGTATTTCTATAACTTCACGGCTGTATAGCCTAAGGGGGTAATCAGAGTAATTTGAGTATTAAGTAGGCATCCGCTTTCTGCGCTTAGGGTCGCTTTTTTCGAGAGTCCGATAGGCTTTCTTTTGACCATGGCCTCTAAGAGGAAGGAAGAAAGTTAATAGGCTTGCTATTTATTCTTAATTACTATGTTATAATTTATAGTACACATGGTGGATAATCCAAACATCATATTTCGGGAATACTGTAATTGTGAGTACAGATAAAAAGCGGAATTCCCAAGCGAAGTCTGCGTTTCCTGAAACAACTCAAAAGCTCAAAGCATTTATTTCAATGAAACCATTTACAGGCACTTTTGAATTTTCTAGGTTGGTCACTCAAAGAGGTGAAGCTATTTGTACGTTCCAAAACGTAGATCTCTATGGAGTTGCGGCCCTGGAACGCAAATGGCTTTAGGAGGAACACGGATAGCCTTTAGTCAGTAAGAGTCTGACACGCCCTTCCACACCACCAGAAGTCATTCGATGATTTACCTTAAAATTTTAACTTAAAAAAGAAAAAGGATCTCTATGGAGATGAACGTGCAAGAAACTCCACGGACACTCTTCAATTAATGGATACAAAATTGTAGTTACATATTTTTTGTTGAAAGTATTCATAATTTCATATATGTGAGAATGATGTTGAAAGACGTGCACGTTAAAAGCGTCAGGACTAAAAAAGAAAAAATTAAAAAAATCAGTACCAGCTAACGAAGCCAAATGATGAAACACATGCGCCGCCTACAGAGAGACTTTTCAGTGAGCATGACACTCCCTGATAGCTACAACCTGAGGGTCTTTAAGTCAACAGTGAATAGATTACTTCTAGGGCGTCTGTTGGTCGAGTGGTTAGTGACCCTGACTGCTAAACCGGAGGTCGTGGGTTCGAATCCCACCCAGGACAAATCTTTGTGTGATGAGCATGATCATTTGTTCTGTGCCTGGGTGTAATTTGTCTATAATATGTATGTATTTAGAAATATATAAGTATGTTTATCAGTTGTCTGGTTGCCATAGCACAGGCTCTGCCTAGTTTGGGATCGGATGACCGTGTGTGAGTTGTCCCAAGATATTATTATTATTTTCTAGGGCGTCGTGCTCCATTGTCGACCACATCATCGCTATCATCAGGTAAGATTGTGGTTAAATGCGAACTTATTAATAATGAAAAAGTCTGACACATGTATAGGTATCTAAATTGGAGCCACTCAGTGTGGGTCTTATGAATCATCTCACCGTATATTGCTTCAAACCTGAATGAATCCAGTGAAGAGTTAATTCAAATAAAACTCATTGAATGTAGGTATGTAATCGAGTTCGCTCTAAATGTGGTCAATGCTTTTGAATTCAACTTATACTGTTTCCGAAGTAAGATGATTACAGTAAATCATGATGGGTATAAGGAAAGTGAAACAAAGGGACATATAAAGAAAGTAAGACTTTTGAAAATGGGCCCCACACGATAGGTGTCTGATAAATCGGTGTCACTGAGTCTGACCTGAGCAGTGGTAGCGATACAACTTAGACACGCAACGCAAGACAAAAAACAAACGCTGGTACAAAGTGTCTCATGAAAAGGGTACATGTAAAAATTTGGAAAATAGCGGCTAAATAAAATAAAAATTGAAGACATTTCACCAACAATCCATGTAAACAAAAATGAAACTGAGGAAGCTGATAATAATTATGTGAGAGATTAATTAGAATAATTGTGTGTAAGCATTTACAATAATTAGCTAAATATACTAAATCAAGCGCACGTCATCGAGAGTTCATCGCACTAGAAAAGCGCAGCGGCTGTTATCTAAGAAAACTCATTAATTAAAACAAAATTCGTTTGCATGACGCAATACCTCAGTAACTTCAATCATCATTTACACTGTAATTTCCGAGCCCACTGCTATTACCAAAACTACTCGTAATTTGACCAGAAACAAAACACACGCATAACTATCACTTTTTTAGAAAATAATCTACATGAACATGAAGTCGGTGAGAAGTTAATTCAGAAATATAGACCACAATATTTTGACAGACGGAAAAATAGGGTACTAAAGTTCATATTTTATGAAATCTGACAGATCTTTGACAGGTAGCCGAAGAGAGTGGCGCCCTCGCGCAATATCAAGACAAAATGGTCAAAGAGTATCAATGAGTAGAAATGACCGATCAAGTAGCACTTGTAGCCCTCCATGCAACTTGTACACACATTACAAACGTTTAGACACGACGATTTGTCCTACATACAGAAACGGAAGTTTCTAACTTGGCAATTACTTAAATATGATAATTATAATAAAACATCTTCTACTTTGTTGAAAAACTATGTAGGATTGTTAAAACAGATTATGTTTTCTGAAATGGGATATTATTACTTGATTTAGAATTTTGATTCACTTAAATTGGAATTCCTATCAATAGGCTAAAGCCCAAGCAATTTCGAGAATATCCTAAGAATTTTATAATTACTTGTACCTTTTGAAAACCAGTTTTATCGTAGATATTGAAGATATTAAATAGACTACGTCAATCAAAAAAGAGATGCGTTAAAAAAACATGTATTTTTTAACCTAAAAATCGAGACTTATTCTTAGGTATACTATACGGCAACACTTTTGAAAAAAAGTAATGGCTTGATGACAATATGTACATGCAAAGCTGTTATTATGTAAGGAGTCATTCAATTCATTCATCACTGTTAGTAAGCTAGTAAATCTCTACTTGACCCTTGGAAAAATTACCTCTGTGATTACGGACAGTAAATATATAATATACACATATTTGAAACGAAAGAGATATAATAATATTAAATTATACATATTTTAGTTTCGCATTCGAGGCAAAAGAAAGTAAATATAATTATGCGTGTATGTTAAATTCACGCCGTTATTATTTTAAGATATGGGCAGAATTTGTTATAAAGTTTAGGTTACTAGGCTTTTTGTGTTCTCTACTTAGCTCCATTGGTAGATGTTTCCTGACCTAGTGTGGACCCGCTTTGCTTAAAGGAACTTGCTGTGCCCTCGTTACAATGCATGCTACTTGTGGCTTTATTGATAAAGGTAGAAAATCAATCGATACATACAAAGTAGAAAGATAGTAAGATGATGACAATAACATTTTCAGAGTTAATTTCTAATTGGTAGGTTGAATTACAACGAACATTTTGGAAAACGACGACAAAATTGAGATAGAAGACAAACCACAAGACACGAATATTATACAAAATAGTACATTAATAGAAATTGATCATGATTTAAAATTCTAATCAGTCCATATTATTGAAAGCTGTGTTCGTTAACCGTCTGATGCATGATATTACATCACAGTTATCGAATATAATATTTTCTCTATTACACTAAAATACTAGAATTTCTATCCTACATTCAAATAAAAGTAACAATTACCGTCACCAAAATTTCACCTAATATCATGGTGAATTTTGTTGCATTAAAAGTCACCAAATGCGTCTGCATTTTTGTATTGATTCTTCACGTTTAAAAATCAAAAGAAACCCTACATTTTTGCAGCCACACCATAGAACAGGCCTCATAAAAAAAAAATAATCTACCCTGCAGCATAATCATCACCATCATAAAAAAAAGTATTCCACCTGTAGACGCTTCTATATCATTCGTAACACGCATCGAGCCGCGCAATTCGGCTTAAACCCCGCAGTGGGGGGACGCAGAATAAAACCGCTTTCTGACAGACCCCTCACCACATTTCACTAACCACCGTGAAGGAGTGTAGGACCAAAAAAATGAAGATCTTCCTTGTATTCTTAGTGTGTGTGGCTGCAGTCAGCTGCAAGCCAGCCAGTTCCGATGATGATGTCATTGGTTCCGTCGTCGGGGTGGTCAAGAGTTGTGCCGAGGAAGATACTTGGATGTGCCTTAAGGTGTGTTGTGATCGTGTTTAAGTGGTTCCTTTGGACTTTAGCTTTTTAGTCTTCTGCTTCCACAATTTCTCAAATATCTTCAACAACCTTTTTTAATATCTTTTTTTTTTAATTATTTGTCTCGTAACGACTTGTAACATTAAGTCTTCTTAAGCTTCAGTGATATTAATTAACCTTTTTGGGTCAAATCTTATGATTAGATACTTTAACATCTTCCTATTTTGATTGTGCTACTTATAAATTAAAACCTAACTACGCTTTTTCATTAGCACTTGCTCAACCAACATACCTTCAATCTATTCAACTTTTCTTAAGTCCTTAATTACAATTAAACTAACAAGCTTTTTGGCCTTAATTATATCTCAAAATAAAATTTACTTGTCCGTTTTAAATTCAATTAAAACGTCTTCAAACTTAACAATATCGTTTATAGCCGTAGACAATTTGATTAATTTCAACTTAGCTTTTCTTGATTGCAACGCAAACATTTAATATTGACCTGCAAATTATTTCACATCATGCTCTAACTTCATAACAAGTAAATGATTTGGCACTTTGTGTTTGTGACTAGTCTAAACAGCAAATGTTTGTTCAACCATTTGCCGCCAACTTACTAGTTGAGTCAGCACAACTACTTACTTTCTTGTCTAACCAGCTTTCAAGTTCATTGCAATAGAAATATTTACTTTAAAAACTTTTAAGCACCATGAAGCATGAAATATAGATATTTTCACGCCAACCTTTGCACAATACAACTACATAATTGGACGATCTTTGCAAAAGCTCCTTTAAAATCTCGATTCAAGAATCAGGATCATTCTATTTATCTTACAACCAGTAAAAATTCTAACCTGTCATTTCTCTTCCCACAGGAAAAATCGATGAGATTCCTAGAAAACGCGGCATCAGCCCGGGAATTGAAACTCGCTGATGGCCTCGCGATCTACAACCTCGGCACCTCTCGCTCCGCTAGGTCCTACGAACCCCTTCCCGAAGAACCTCAAGCCAGGGAAAACCAGGTTGAGGCCAGGCTAGTGGATGCTGCTGCTGACTTCATGGAAAACCATGTCATCCAGCTGCGCATGCCTAAGAGCACCGTTGAGGATATGAAGAGGTCCCTTGAGGAAGGTTAGTATCATTTTGTTCCTTCGTTCCATGAGTCTGCGCAGTTGTGATTATCTCACAGTCAATATAGTAAAAAATTAAAACTGAAGAGAACCGATAGTATACACTTGCTTATTTTTGTGCTGCACAAGCTTAGATATATATATATATAATAAGCTCTAAAAGATCAATAAATCTTACTGGCAAGAAAACTGATAAAAGTCCACACTTCAAACCATCAGTTTTCTAAGCTTCTTAACACACTTCTCATAAAAATAACTCATGCATCATTTTTTCCCTCATAACAAAAATAATTACACGTGTCACGTCCAATAACGATGCTCACACAAAAAAGCACAGATTTATCACCATGGAACCTGTATTTAACATCTACTATATCATTAAGGTGCAATTCTCGTAAGCGATCAAATTATTTCAACGAAGCAAGTGAAAGTATATGAGAAATATAATCATGAACAGTTCCCAAAAAGATGTACAGCATACAATGCTACCTTGTTAAAAGGGCTAGTTATTTTCTCAAGGAATAATAAACAGAGGTCAATCAAAACCTCATCATGTTCGTAAAACAAAAGTTCCTCTATTAGCTTATTAACAAAAGTATGTATGTCCAACCAATTTCACGGCTCATTGTCGGTTGTTTAAAACAGTTTGTTCTGCCAATTCGTTATAGACCATTATGAAACTGATTATTATGTAAGATTCATTCTCGCGGTCATAAAACTGGTTTTCCGTAAATTTTGATGATATCGATAAAAAGTGATGGACTCTCGAATTGCAAGTCACTGTCATAGAGAAAATCATCCACCAGGCTCTCAATTATATTTCATATTAAACAAGTCACGACATAGACTCGCGTGGTAACATCATAAAAGTAAAAAGTAGTTATATAAAACCTTGCAGTCATGTTCATATATAATTCCCTGCATAACTCTCGCCAAATAAATTAAAACACGCCAAAACCTGTTTGCGGCGTGCTTGAGAATTTTAAAATAGAAAGTACGATCAAAAATTAATCTGATGTTACACATGACGAGACGATTAATACCGAAACTAAAACAGGTACATTACGAAATATAGAAAATTTGAAACGGACATCCGGAACACACCATGAGAAGCTAGAAAACGTCCGAACAAGTCTCGAGAGGGTTTCTCTAACCTATTAACAAGGTTGATTATCGTGGAAAGCGGACGAACTGATTCTGGTTTTTGCTAGATGTCCATAGTACACGTTGACTATGTAGGCTCGACTTGTTCTAAAGTTCCGCTAAGACGGTTCGCGATCGAAATCTCTATCAAGAAACGAGTAAAAGTAACGCTCCAGGCGTAATCTTGCTAACGAAATATGGATGTAGGCTCGAAGCTTTCGAATTGGTACCAACAAAACACTTTCTAGGTGAATGGGGTTATGCAAACTCGATGTTACATGGTGAATTTCAATTTCAGTTGGTAAGGACATTGAATCTCAATGAAGTTTCCATACCCGTTTAACATTTGGACCTAAATAGTAAATTATCTAAACTGAGCACGGGGTTATTTTAAATTCAAATAATGACTTTGCCTACAAACACCTTTTCTTATTTGACCGAGTGCAAGTACATACATATAGTTTACAGTAACTTTAACTAGAAAGTGTATTAAGTTAATTAAAATTTATAAGCTTCTGCTAGCGACGTTTGCTACTGACATTAAATGCTTTTGAGATAATTTTATCTCATTACTTACCATTAGACATTGAGTAGAGCTTATTTATTAAGTATTTATCGACAGTTTACCTATTTACATGTAAACGTTCACAAGTAGCGGTTAACTTTTCGCGTTATGTCTACTATTATATTTAATTATCTTAGAAAACTTTTCTAGCTTGGTCATGGTCGAACACAGTTCAATTCAACGAAAGTTTATTACAAGCATCGGTCAGGTATAATCTGTAACAATTTACTGCAGTAACCGAAACTACTTGAAATTATATCCTTGAACTCTTCATCATCTATACCATCTACAATGTTCTATGAAATTTATTACAACTCTTTATCAGCAATGTTTTATAAAACTTCTTCTTCTTTACAGGCCGTGGCAAGAAGAAGAAGCTGAAGCAGCTCCTCCCCATCCTCGCCCTCCTCCAGCTGAAGATCCAGTCCCTCATCCCTCTGTTCCTCGGAATCATCGCCTTCGCTGCTGTCAAGGGTCTGATGCTCGCCAAGGCTGCCCTCCTCGCCTCTGCTCTGGTCCTCCTCAAGAAACTCCTCTCAAAGGGCGAACACCATGAAAGTTACGAAGTTGTAGCTCACCCACACCATGAAGAACACTTCAGCCACGGAGGTGGTGGTGGTGGTCACGGCGGCTGGGGCAGATCTGCCGATGCCCAAAACTTGGCCTACAGTGCCTACTCCAACTAATACCTAAGATAAAATCTAAGTCCCAAGGGTCATGGTTAATCTTCATGTAACTTAGTTTGGACCTCAAAGTAACGATTTTAATTTATTATTTAATAATTTATTTAAATTATTGTATTGTTAATTGTTGAACGAGTGAATCTTGTCTCGAATTTTATTCAGCATCGCCGAATTCTTTTTAAATCTTGTCGTCTTTCCTTACTTTATTATTACTACTACATTGTACCTGTTTTTTATTAGTATAATTTTCTTAAAGTACAAATGTATTTACGATATCAATAGCTTTAATATTATTTTTTGTTCACCTCTTACCGACTGGCAAAGCCAAGGAGGCTAATATTTTTATTTTAGTATCAATTTTATGTGTTCATTTCTAACTAGTCGATCTATTTTCCTTTTCCTATATAATATTTTCTTTTATATAGCTTTTGTAAATATTTTTCATATTTAATTATATAAGTAAAATATTATTGTTTGCATCTTCGTTTATTGATATATCATTATATATGTTATTGTAGAGTATATATTTCTTAGGTGATGTCTTCGTGTGTACAAATCTTTACTCTTTCTCTTAGCTGTTGTAATTTATTATGAACCACCCAAATAAAATAAATATAACAGTTGTTTTAAATATATTTTGTATTATTTTTTCCCTTATTAGCACCATGTTATCCATAACATAATTTTATTGATTGAAGAATCAACGTATTAATAAATTAGCTGTAAAAAAAAATTGGCTACATATGTTTGTATCTCATTTATAACACTTGCGTCTGCGATGACCCCAAAAAAAAACAGTCAAATAGCTCGAGCAGTTCTCAAGTGATGCTCTATCATACTTATTGCATTTGATTTTTATTCATACATAAATTTGTAAGTATATTATTACAACCAGTGTCAATAAAAAAGAACCAATATTTTCTGTTGCATAACAAATCACCCGGTCAAGAATTAAAGTTAACCACTGTATAGATATAACATTTGTTTACTAAGATCTTTATCTGATTTGTAACCAACGTTCGCGTTGGTCATTCAGTAAGTTTTCTAATTCGATTTTCATCCGGTTTATAACCACCAACTTTCATCATTAAGTAAATTAATTCTACTAAACTACAGTTACTTTTCTATTGTTTTCATTACTTTACGTAAAAATTACAATTCTATTTTCATAATATTTAATTTCACTTCGACCTTCATGGGCGTTAAACATTAGAAGGATAAGCTATCACCTACTTTTCCAACTGATTATAATTCCGATCATTCCCCAAAGTATATCAGACACAATAATATGCTTATCAAGCAACTCCTCAATGGGTCACAGACATTCTTAAGCTATGACCTAGCAGGCTCTCGACCAGTTGCTAGTACTACGGCTAGAGACTTTGATACTACTGTACGAAGTAACATTCTTGATGACCTAAATAGTGGTTAACTTCCGTGTGAGAGAATCGTGAGTTTGATGCCAAAAAGATAAGTTTCTTACTAGTTATTGTTTTAGATTGTTTCTTGATTAAATTCTGTTTGTCATGTTGGACCAGATTTGGAAAATTGTGGCAAAATATTTTTATCGATAGAGCTGTGTTTTCGGGTCTGTAGTTTTCTTTGTTCAGTGTGTCTGAAATAATAAATATATATTCTTAGTTTAATTTGATCTCTGGGATCCTTCTTTTTGGTTTCCTTGGGTTCGTATTGCTAGTTTTACCGTCGGTCATCATTTTTTTTCAGTCAGAGAGACATCACTGCCAAAATTTTGATAGTGTTATCCCTGCCTTGGCCTTTTCACCATTTAATTTAACCTTCTAAATAAAATTATAATAACTTTGTTTAATGACATGGTAGCACAAGCTATGCTTGAGTATTTGTTTATTTTTAATTTATGAGAGAAAGCCTCATTATATGACTTAATTAATTAGGAGAAAAAAGTTTACAATCCAATTTGGAGTATAACATAACCTGCAATTTAAAAAGCGTAACGTCGAAAGTGATTTTGAAACAAACAAACATACAAAAAGATAATAAAAACGCACTTGTGTCGTCTGTAATATTTTGTCATGAAGCTTTAAATGTAGTTATGGTTTACGGTTTACTTTGAACTGCGATCAGCAACGCATTGGGAGTGATAATTATGATTAGTGGCGTTGTATTTTTAACTTGATTTTATATACTTAGCAACTATTTTGCTACATTGCTTTTTACCCATTTCAGGTTGCATCTCTTCCAAAGCCGCCAATAAGGCTCTTCGATAAGTTCGCCAATTGTATGTTTTTAAGGTTTCCATTTTGTATTTTTAATTTGGTCTGCAATAAAGTATATATAAATTAACATATATTTCGGTATCTGCATGCCTAGCTTTGGATTTGGCTTTCCGTTTGGCTTCTTCAATACTAACGCTGCTATAAATTGACCAACTTGTGGTACCAACAGGGTACTGGAAGGTAAAAATCTGCCCTAAGTATAATCACTATGCATCAGCATGACCTATCGCAGCCAGTCGTTTTTCGTTTCTAAATGCAATATATTGCATATCAGCAGCTGCTATCACATTGCCAATTATTATCGATAAATTCCCACACCATACACCATAGCAACCACGTAATTTAATAGTATTTACTACAGAATCTGAACAGAAAGTGTACAAGTCAAACAATGGTTCGTAAAACAATAGCTTTCAATTTCTAAAAGCGTGCGTTCTTTGACAAGACAAGACACAAATACTTAATGCAGTCACGCCTGTAATACTACTCAGGTATTTCAATTTACACATAGTGTAGCATGGTGGTCTAGATTTTGGAGCTGTTGAGTAAACTCATAAAACTGGAGAAATTACTTTTACTGTTTCCGGAGATTTGGAGAAGCAAGTGATTTATCTGATTCTGTTGACCTTTCAAATGTAGACGCAAATGGGGATTGTTGCTAAATAGACGCCTGAACTATATCTATTAGTCATTGTAAAAATGGGACTTTTACTCTTTCCGAAGAATTTTATGTAAGGCCAAGATCTGCTTCAGATGATTAGCAGATTAGTAAAGTAAAACAAAAATCATATCTTAAGTATGTTAAGTTAGGTTACGGAATTTGTTCGAAAGAGTCACCGCGGCCCTGGAACGCAAAGGGCTTTAGAAGGAACACGGATGGGTTTTAGACGTACCGAGTCTGACACGCCCTTCCGCTCCACCCAGAGCGGAAGAAGTCATTTGATGATTTCCCATCCTTAAAAAAAAAAGTATGTTAAGTAACAAGATGTCAACACTCTCAAAGTGATATTTTGTTATTCAAGGAAACAAATGTTTTATCAGAACATGGAGGTTATAAGAACTAGATGTCAATGTAGAAGTCGCTTTCAAACAAAACAAATCAGTTGACACATTATTAAGCATTGAAGTCACGCGTGTGATACTACACAGACATTCAAATTTACACAATTACACATACCGTACCCCGTTGATCTAGATTTTGGAGTTGTAAAGGAAATGGACAAAAAATGAGAAATCACTTTTACTTTTTCTGCAGATTTTTGTGGCAAACTTTACGAAAAAGCAACGAATGCATAGGTAGTTAAGGAAGTGATAATATTAACAGATTATGACGGTGAAAATGAAACTTAATGTAGATTTCGCTTTACTGTCGCCAAGGAAATCATTTGCCTAATAGACATCCGTTTTAACTAAGCAAAGATATTAATAAAATGCATTAACTTTTTAAAACAAAACAGGTTATTTGAATTTCGATGCTAGATTTTCGAATGGCGGAAGAAGATAATGAAAACATTGAAATTACAAACTTTCATTCATCCTGGACTTTCGTAGATTATTCAAAGTCCTTCCTTAATAGCTTATTTAATACTAGCTCCCCCAGCGGCCTCGCCCGCGTGATAATCAAAAATTATCCGGGACATGGTTCAATCGTTATGATGTGTAGTAACTACTACACATCT
This sequence comes from Mamestra brassicae, assembly GCA_905163435.1. Lineage (NCBI taxonomy): Eukaryota > Metazoa > Arthropoda > Insecta > Lepidoptera > Noctuidae > Mamestra > Mamestra brassicae. Next base: position 1,709,721 of record LR991010.1, read on the forward strand.
TAACTCAGTCTATTCGAATTTATAACACAAGTACGGATTTCTTGTTACTTTGATACATTGTAAAATAAAACCACCAGCTCATTTACTTAATTGACTCATTACAAACTGATAGTTCCAACACACTTCATGCTGTATGGAAGTCATCAATTATCAAAAAAATCACTTATCCACTAATCCGTGACTCAGTAATAGTTCTGATCGCTACCACCAGCTATTCTTGACCTCCATAAGCAACTTCCTGATGATGCACAGAATTGCGTGCATAAATTGTATGAAAGTCATCATTCGTTACCATTTCCTTTGCGTTTCCTCCACGATTACGAAGTGGAAATCACGAACGTTGAATACTTTGAGACATGCTAGCTAGGTCACGGCTGGATGTAGGGCTTTTCTTTTCCCTTAAATATAACCTTTTGTAAATTATTCAGATTTCAGATTTCAAGGAATGTTTGCTTTACACGCACTACTTGTTCTGTGAATCTTTATACTATCGCTAGGAAGAGCCGGAAATTTTGGGGAAGTGACTGTATTTATTAAATCATCTTCTTTTTAACCCACTGATTGGGGTTGAATTTCCTCACATTCCAGCTTTAAGTCATTAATTGGGGTTTGAGCCGGAAATTTTGGGGACTGTATTTATTAAATCATCTGCTTTTTAACCCATTAATTGGGGTTGAATTTCCTCACATTCCAGCTTTAAGTCAAACGATCTTGGATTATTATCGTTTCGTATGGCTTTCTTAAGCTCCAACAGGTCAATGGCGGGCGGCTTTTCCCTCCCTTTTGCGTTAGCTGTATTTGTTAAGATTACTAGCGAAATGCGATTGGAGACCATATTTGATTTCGAGTGATGCGGCTGCTATGGTTGGAAACAATAAGTCCTCGGTCACCAGCTTTACCAATAACGACTTGTTTACACTCCGACCCATATAGACCTGCATTAAATCCTCATATATACAACCTCATAGGTTGATCTGCCACGATACGCCACACAAAAAAAAACCAAATAAGACAGAAGTCAGATATGTGTATATACATAATTACCTATGTATCCATGAAGCACGGTTAGTTTCTAGTTCGATACAAAGTGCTAGCTAGCGTCTGACCTCCACAACCCTTTGGGAAATCGAGGTTTCTCATTGTGACGTAATTGTTTTAGAGAAGCTGCAGCCATTCATTTTATAAGGCTATGTCCCACGAACCATAGAAGGGATTATAATTTCCATTTTAAGATAATACCTGATAACAGCAGGGTTTTAAGTTCAGTTGTCTTCATCATAAGTCTGGGTGCTTTTGGTCTTGTCCCAATATGTCTGGGATCAAATTTTAAGATGTTAGTCTTGAATTGCTTAAATTATTTTTTGGCAAGAACTCGTATCTAAAAAAATTTGGTATCTACACATTCCAGCAGATCATTCTGTTGATTTTATCATTGTCAGGTAAGACTAATATTAGTCTTCGAAGTAAACCCAGACAGATTATTATAAATCTTGTTGCCGGGAAGTTTGAGTTGCCATATCTATAGAAAAACACGAGGTTGTGAAAAAGGGCTTTTAGAGATTATTCTTGTGTGTTCTCAACCTCAATGACAATCTGCCGGTCGATTCTATAAACATGTCGAAGTGAAGACTTGGGTGAAGTGATTATGAAGTGAGCTGTCATTCCATCTTGATTTCATGGATTGACAGTTCACTTTGTGATAACTTCACCTTCACTTCGTCATATTTACAGAATCGCACTGCAGGTAAAGAGAACCCTGAGAATATAGGGAAAAATTAACCGATTTATTAAAACATCTTAAACAACTCTCTCAAACTTCAACACACATATGTAGGTATAAAACCATTAATTTTCATATCATCGAGAACACGATTTATGAGCATCAAAGCTAACGGTTCTGACGTTAAATTAAGAATGATTCTCGTTTGTAATATCGAATTTCTTAGGGCCTGTCAAACGACAGTTTAAATTAAGACATAGTGACCTACTAGTGCTAGTTGCTTGGTAACAAGATTTTTAGGATAAATACATTATTTGTACATACTCTATGGCAGCAGTAGCAGTGGCTATGGTGTTTTTATGTTGACTTCTGAATGGTTGGGCAGATGCATCAAATTTCAGATAATTGAAGTTTGGATTTCATAACAAACGTCGTGTAGACTAAGTTACGATCAACCTACTTATTCGTTTTTTCAACAATCAAAAACACTGCCATCTAGCAAAAACTGTCAATATTTAATTGAAAAGCTTTCTTCGCATACTTTATAGTAATAAACTACTTATAAGTAGTTTCGTTTGTAGCCGTCCTGCATAATAGAAATATAACAAAATATAAAAATCACAAATCTGCGTGTATAATTATTTATTGTAAAAAAATGCAACAATTTAAGAAATACTACGTTTTATTTATATTGCGAAAATACTTTTGAAACAACGCCATCTGTTATCGCTTCACAGAACTATTTTCACGGCCACGTTTGTTTACATCGGAAGTTTGCAAAGAGAACAAAAGTTCAAGGTTTCGCCGCTGCGCGGACGCAATCGTGAGTCGACGAACTCACAGTGAATTAATTTTATTTGTTCGTTTTTCAACTAGATTGATGCACTTTTGTTAGTTTTTGTGCATTTTTTTGTGAATGAACGTGTGTAACACAATGTTTTGATGACTATTACCTAGTTTTGTTTTTTAATAGTTTTATGAATGAATGTCTCGCTTAATAGATATACAACCAAAATAGAAAAGACGATATTATTGAGAACTCTCAAATAACTTATCTGCTATATTATTATTTATGACTATAAAATGAGCTATGGTTAGCTTATTAAAGATCAAAATTGCCCGAAAACCTGCCGAACCGACCAATGCCGGCAAAATAAACTCAACTGACAAAATCTGTGAACAAAAGAAACCAGTACTAAAATACTAACCTCTTATATTTTCCATAAATGTTATAGTATCTTGTATTATCAATAAAACTACATTTTCATTCATAAAACGGTTTAACCAAGGTTACGCGCAAGCGCAACATTGAATGAAATAGTCGGCCATGATACCGATAGTCTTTTTGTTGCAACTGTCGACGACTAGATGGCGTTGTTTTTTGTTTTTTTTATTTGCGAAACTCGGTTACTGTGGCAGTGCAATTTACTGAATGTTGTCTTATTTTTATGCTGTGAGGTAAGCTTTGTTATTTAATAGTGTTTCTTGTTTTGTTTGTTGGAACATCTTTTAGTTTGTTTTAGTCTTTTATGTTATTTAGTGTTTGGGTACGATTGGTTTGTTTGTAGGACGGATCAGATAGATGATAGTAATGAGTTAGTAGGTGTGTCTGATAAAAAGCATTGTAGTTCGCATTGCAGTATCTTTTTTTAATTCAGCTGCCGGGGATGGGAAACCCCGTCTCATCTTTTTGACTTCTAGCGACTGTGATTATCATATTTACCTATAGTTAAAGCTGGAGAAGTTTAATACCAGTATGTTAAAGGCAGTTTTTTGCATGGATACCTATAGCCGGCTCTGTAATGTAATCAAACTACCTGGTTCCATGGCTGATTGCAGATTCTGGACAACCTTTGAAATTATGCTGTAGAGAAAAGAGATAATTATAATATTTGTGACAACGCCTGAAGAGAAACGTCGTCGAATGTCCAACGTCAGACAGCATCGGTCTGGAAACATTGCTAAAATTAACCTTTTTGATGCTGCCGTGACTCCGTGAGGCGTACATGTTTTTTTTTATCTTTATCATCGCTTTTTACTGTATTTTATACATATGTCTTTCTTCCTTCAAAAATGTGTCTGGGTTTAACGGCGAGAGGAGCTTTTAAAATTCGACCTAAACATCTGCCCACCCCAATAAACACAGCATGATTATAATTTCTCTGTATGACTCGTCCGTTTTTCTTACACGCACAGAACTTGTTTGAAACCGGCTAGTTCCTGCTTTTCCAACCTAGTTTACAAATATCAGGTATTTTCTCTCTATAATAGTCGTATCCTATAGATTGGAAAGATAGTGTCTGGGTTATAAATATCTCTGTTTGTGTTAAGGAATGATCAATGATTACTCTCTAAATAATGACTCCAAAACCAGCTAATAACTTCCATATGAGACACTTTTCAAGCAGTCTCATGTAGTTCATCATCATTAGAGCCGAAATACGTCTACTGCCTCCTCCAAGAGTCACCACATCGAAGGGACCTGTGCGTCTCGTATCCAGCGAATTCCCGCAGCCTTCACCAAGTCACTGGTCAATCTTGATGCTTGATGCAGTTGGTGGCATTTAATTTAGTTCAATCAAAATCGATTCCATATATCTTTATGTGTATCATGTAGTTATACTTGGTACATTATTTTTTATAGTCTTTAAAATTTTTGTACCTTCTAAACTAAAGGTTGTCTGGTAGAGAATGCCTTGTGGCATTAAGATAATACTAAAATAATCTAAAAGTTGTTCCAACACACAAAACAAGAAACATTATAAATGTACCACCATTGTACATTGAAGTAAGTCTTAATAAAATACTGTTTCAGACTGCTGAAAGATGTAAAACAAAGAACGAATCTTTGCGTCAGTTCTTATAATTTCGATACATTATCTCTTCAAGTATGAAATCTCACTCATCATCATCTGCCAAGCCTTTTCCCAACTATATTGGGATCAGCTCCCTGTCGAACCGGATTCAGCTGAATACCAATATTATACGTGGAGCGGCTGCCTACTAGACCTCCACAAGCCTTTAAATGGGTAACATGCTACGAATGCCAAAGATGACAGCCTGGACCAACGGCTTAACGTGCTTTCCGAGGCACAGGGGAGTCTCGGTATGTTAAGATGGTCACCCATCCACAGCCCAACCTCGGCCTTGAGGATCGAACCATTCGGCTGTTATAATTTAGCCACGAGCTCCTCCAAGCATGAAATCTCACTAACTCAGTTCCATTTTTAAAAGAACCAAAATAATCTAAGACCCAAAAGACTTAAGCACTGGAGCCATCATCGTAAAAAAAACCGTTACAAAACTAAAAAGTTAAGTACTCAGTTTTTCGCCTCAATCTCGAATTAGTATAGAATAATTACGGTCATGCACAGCCCAATATAATTATTACAGAGAAAGTTCTGAAACGTGATCATAAAGGTACTCAAACTCATGTATTTTTTAGAAATTAATGCATCATAATTAAATTAAGAGAGTGATGGTCTGACGTTTCTCTTTCAAATGCGGATCATGCGTGCGTATAAGTGACCATGGTATATTTCATTTACACACATTACTGCGCCGATTTTTCAGTGACCTAAGTGTTTTCTATTCATAAACATGTAAATTTCATATTTTAAATACTAATCTAACTATATACACTTAACATAAAAATAAAAACTACTAACTAAAATATGGCGTCAAAAAATTCGTCCGCATCGCTGTCGACTGGGAAGTGAGCCCTAAGTGACATTTTTGTTTCCATATAGTTTAATGACTTGCCCATGCGACTTATTTCGGCGCAGTTAAAAGAAAATGCTAGACTTTTAACGAAACGGCTGATTAAGCTAGTAGGCTGTGACAGCTATACAGAAACAAAATTATAAAAAAAAAATATTATTTATGTGTCTGAATTAGATATGTCTTGATTACAGATGTGCTGTACACCATACCTATAAACGCAGAGCAAGAAATTATTTTGCAAAAAAAAAAATACACTAGCTTCTAGATACCTGTATATGCTGAAATCACGAACTGGAGCCATCTTTATTTTCCTCATTATCCTTCTGTCAGAGGATTGGCCGATTAATGACCAGTGTAGATAGGCGATGGAACATTTAAGATGATTAATATACTAACTTGTAGAAAATACATTGCCATTCCTAAATTAGAATCCTGTTGAACCTTTTATTTTAGTGAAGAGGAGAAAGCCATTAAAAAAAGTACAAAATATACGGATAGGTTTACGTAGTCGCCTCAAAGAGAAGTCGGGGTCCATTAGGGCCAAATACTGCCAGGGTTGCGGAATTTGTTCGAATGAGTCACCGCGGCCTTGGAACGCAGAAGGCTTAGAATAAACACGGATGGGTTTTAAACAGTAAGAGTCTAATACGCTCTTCCGCTCCACCTAAATTGGAAGAAGTCATTTGAATTTGATGAGATATTGATCCTTAAAAAAAAGGTTTACGTACTCAAATCTTCAAGTCAAGCGTGAATGGGTTACTTCTAGGCAAGCTTACTCCTTCTTCGACCACATCATCGCTAACCTTCAGGTAACAAAGTGGTCAAAAGCGTGCCTAAATAAAATTATTTTCCGGATTTGTTTACGTTTCTACTTAAGCAAGCTTTACCTAACCATAAAAGTACTAGCTTTTGCCCGCGACTTCGTTCGCGTTGAATAGTTACTTTGGGCAGCCATTTTTATTTTTAAGGTAGTCATTTTTCATATACGCTCCTAATATTACTAATATTCATAACGAACACATGTTTATTAAGTGCCTAAATACAAAGGTTCATTTTATCTTCAATAATGACGGTCTCCCATACAAACTTTTATCCCTACTTCAATCCCTTCAAGTTCTTTTCGCGGGACAAAAGGTAACCCATGTCCTTCTCCAAGGTCTAATCTATCTCTGTACCAAATTTCATCAAAATCGGTTCAGCGGTTTAGGCGTGAAAGCGTAACAGACATATAAACAAACAGAGTTACTTTCGCATTTGTAATAATAAAAATATTATTATTATGGATTATTACCATAACGACCAATGTTAGTACCTTCATAAAACATTACAAACAAGATGTTACAAGCAAAATTTTACTTTTATCGCTATACGAACGTGCGCGATGAGTGATTTCACCGGAGTCAGTACACCTTTCTCTGTTAGGGGCAAATGTCCGACCTGGATATAAGGAAAGCTGTGTGGTGCGTGTTAAAGGCGCTAGCGGTGAAGACAAAAGAGGCAGCGAGTACATTTATTGCCCTCTACATGGAATGGACGACTAGTTTTCTTCTTGAAGAACTTCTTCATAACTCTTGTTTTGATAGTCGAAATATGTCTTGTATTTTATTATTCCTCCGAAAAACTCAAGGCGTGCCCTAAATTCTTCTAGTCATTTGTTTATCTAGACCGTCTTGAACATGCAACTTTTAACGCTGTAGAATAATCACCTATAGAATATTTAACTCGTGATCATTTCCCCACTCCAGCTCTTTACTTTTCAAACCTACTTAATAGTTTTAAAGAAATATGTGTAAAAAAAACGAGCGAGTCTTTCAGTAGTCGCATAGGATGTGTAACATCTGACGTTTCACCTTGGTCAAAAGCAACATTAACATTAAAAGTACCAACTGACAGTCAATTCGACCACTCATTGGTTAAATCGAATAGGGCGCGCTCATTGGTCAAATCAAACAGCGCGCGCTTCCTCGGCTTCCTGTTACACACTTCCGTCCCATTTTACGAAATCACTCCCACAGATTGCAAAAAAGTGAGAGGAAAGATGTTACAAATTAAAAAAATCATTCGTTACTTTGCACGCGAGTCCGACTCTCACTTGGCTGGTATTTTATTTCATATTATCTTTACTCATTGCAAGTTTTTTTCTCGAAGTTACAGATTGTGTCAATCGTTCAATTCGATATTACATAATTTATTGCAACGAATTATGATCTAATGTTTGTCCAGTTCTAAAGTATATTATTTTCTTATTTTGCTACTTTTTTAAATCTACATCATATTACAAATATTATGTTTATCTACACCTTCATTCTAAAGACGTCTAAAGCACTAACCACAAATACCACAGAAGTGTTATAAATTCATTGGTTCGCCTCAAGCCATTAGTCTAAATCACCTCGTCCACCAAGTGGCTAGTTATATTTATAAAGCGTGCCTACGAGCTGCGGTATTAAGTTTCTAGGATCATTTGTTACGTGTAAGTGACTTTCTTATTTTGAATTTGAAAAAATAAATACGTATTGCAGGTTGTCCTCAGCTAATAAAATAAAAATATAAAACAATCATAAAGGTCTTGTCTTGTCCTGTGTGTTTGTCTTGTTGTCTTGTCTTGTCTTTAGGGAATTTGAAAATAACATACTAATATTATAATGAAGAAAAATAGGAAACAAAATGGTTACCCTCATTTAGCTTCAAACAACAAGAAGTCGTGACTTTGTTATTTATTGCTCCTAGAACATGAACATGACTAAGTAAGATTTAACAGGAATTCCTACAAGTTTTCTACAACTCTTTCGTATTGGGGCACAGAAAGTAGGATAGGACATGGAGCGTAGTTTGTGACTTGGCTATACATCCACACCCTGCTGATGATCCGTCAAGATCTCCCTTTTCGAGGTAGAGTTACACCTTCCCACTTTGGTTTTGGGCCGGTTCAGGGACTCCCGAATGGACCACAGAAGGTTCTGCGAGAAGATGCTTGGTGGGGAAAAGTTAGTGGGAAGATGAAAAATGACCTGCTAAAGTTTGCAACGGGTTTCGGCTGGGTTACAGTGTGACTAACGATTTGAGGAAGGTGTGTCTGCTTCTCAGTCTTTGCGTTGGTAGTTACCGGAAAACCAACATGCCTTCTACAAGTCCGACGCCACTAGTTCTTACTCAACTACAATGTACTAGTGAGTTAAAGTAAATTAAGCCACGACAAGTCATCAATGAAAGTACTACATTTCTATCTCGACTACATGAAATAATTAATGAAAGAAATAAAATACGTTTATTCCGCCAGAAATGACGCAAAAAAAACACAACTTTCAAAGAAAACAAAATAACAACTCACTAAAAACTAAATAAAAAATGGAAATTCAAGAGTTATCGTATACCGCTACAATCGCTCAAATCACATCACTTGAACCATGCCAATTAAAGTTTACACATAATATTTGTACAAGGAGATTATAATAGCGCACTATCTCCGTACGTGGGAACATAAAATAAATACTTAGCTGTAAGTATGCTCAGCCACTTTAGGCCACTTAGATCTGGAGTGAGGTACATGTGTACCTCAATGCTACTTGAATTTCAAACAAATTCATCAATTGTAGAGAATTAGTCCGCATATCGATAAGTTTCAATTAACGTAAGGGGCATTTACCCAAAATGCCAAATTGCCCCTACGACAATTAACGTGAGATTCATTTACGCAAAATAACAAAATGTCCCTTATGGCAATTGATATTTTTGGTATCGATATGGGGCAATTGTTTTGTAGTTTTAGTTGAATTATAAACACATTGCAAGGTAAATACAATTTCGTAAATAAATAAGCCTGAAGTGAAACCTCTCTAATTTGTATTGAAAATATTCGAAGAAACAAAATATTATCAAATCATGGATTTTTTCGAAGGTAATTGGGAGCTGGAGAGCTTCTGGTGAAATGTAACGGGTTTTCTTTCTTTCTTTCTTTTAAGATAGGCATATGTTCAGCAGTTGTATATGCTGCTAGATTTTGAGTTGATTGATACCAACAAAAGTGTATTGTCTATTCTCGTTATGGTATATATGTATGTATTAATGTGGGACGCAAGGAGTAGTTTTAAATCCCCTAATTATATTATATCCCGAAATGACGCCGCTAAGCCGAGGTCCGTGTCCCACAGGGGATGCCCTAGCGAGCGGTAAGTTATGATAATTAGCTAGTTTGTAAGCCCTGGCTGGGGGCCTTAAATTCATTTGAGGCCACCACAGGATAGTCCGGTTAAGCAGTAACCAGCCTTAGTGTGTTGGACTGCGAGTGGCCCCGTCAAAAAATAAAATAAAAAAGGGACGCAAGGCATCTTTACTCTAAAAGATAATTTGTTTTGAACATAAATAATAGCCCTTCCAAAGACCAAAACCACAAAGTATTTGACTCTAATTCCAAAATAATTGTGGGAAAGAAAGAATGAAATGAAAGAATGGAGGGAATACCTATCAAAATTGTGTAGCTTATTCTAACAATGATGAAAACTTGATAAAACTAATTACTTTGTATTTAGAATAAAATCTCAGAATTCCCATGAATTTAGTGAGAATTCTTCAATGAGAATGCAATTAAAGTGAAATCTAAACTGGCGTAGCTTATCGTATTTTAAATACCCAAGATTTTATTATAATTATATACTTTATTGTACACCCATAACAAACAGTAAAAAAGTTTACAAAAACAAGTGTACAATATTATATTATCTTAACAGTTTGTCTGGAAGTATACAAAAATATAATACGAGTACTAACAAGAAAAAAGAATCGGAATTGACCAAAACATAAACGAGATATAACTATTTAAAAAATATATCTGTCCCTCTCGCGAAAAAGATGTTTTCTATGGCAGCTGTATAGGCGTCATAGTATTTGACGTCACAGTTTGTATCGGACTTCTCTTTCTAATTGTCAACTTTGAAGCTAAATAACTTCACCAGTGATGAAGGTATTTTAAAAAATATTTCATAATTATTTACTAGAGATAATAAGTATTTTATTTTCCAAATAAAAAAATTGCATGCATATAGGGAATATGCATGCAATTTTTATAGTGTATGTGTTCCTCCTGGCTCGTTGGTTCACAAATGCTACTGTTGAGCAGGAGGCCCTGGGCATGATAAATTTATTGGGTAAAGCGTTTTTCCGTCCACATTTTCTTACTAACTCGAAGTCTGAATATTATCAGGATGACCTCTTTGGCTGCAGGTTTCTGGCAGACAAGGTATAACTTTGGAAGCGTCTAGTAAAAGAAAAAGAGTATTTGAATTAGGAATGTCAAAATATGATTTGTTTTGTATGGGAGTCCTGTACCAGCGCTCGTCTACGGCAGATGCCGAATATATTACGAAGTTAAATCTCAACGTGGTTTTATTTGAAAAATAGTATTAAGTAGTACTAGCGTGTGGTCCGCTAGTGTTACAATATATACCCAGTAGATAGCAATGGGTTGACCATTACATGGGATTTCAATATAGGTACTAGGCGAATTGTAGCTGCAGATCATATCACATTTAAAGCTGCTAACTGGTTTAATAAAGTTTAGAAAAGACAGATCAAAAATGGGGCTTTATGTTCCCATCATTAATCTATCTATGCATATAATAAAAATGTAACGGATCGCTGTCTGTATATGGAAGATATATGAGAAAAAATATGATCGGTACCTTTATCAACGCAAGTAGCACCCAAAACAATGATTGTTAGAATTTTTTTCTGTTTGTCTGTACGTTTGTGCACGCTAATCTCTTAAACGGCTTATCCGATTTAGATGTGTGTATGGTTTTGACTATATATTGTGGTAAGCTTCACTTAACATTTAGTGTATGTTTCATGTCAATCGGTTCATAAATAAGAAAGTTATGCCAATTTAAAGAATCACGTTGGACATTTGTTAAACTATCTATATTTATCTATTCTTTCTCTGTTCAGTAGCATTGACTGAAACTTTACTAAACTTTATAATCCTAAAATAAAAATGTCTGCCCCGTGTAACTATTCCTTGCGAACAAAGTCGCGGGCAAAAGCTAGTTTAAGTATGTATGTTACTTAGTTGATATCAAAAATGTGTTACTTCCAAAGTTATGCAGACAGAGATTTCATATCACTAAAAAAAAAGAGCATCGAGGATAAGCAAAAAATATAATTGCTCTTCAAATTGACACCAATGTGCTCAGTCATTAAAAACTTTTGCACCACTTCTAAGGAACTGGTATTTAGTTTAACTGGCAAAAATCTTTGATTAAAGAGATGCCAAGATCATATGTTTTAAATATCAAATGTGTTTGGAAAACATGAAATTGCAGCCTTTTATAAATAGCTACCAAAACAACTTTTTAATTATTTATCCATATACTTACTTAAAACTTTTCCGTTACTGAGTGATTGAGTGACTGAGTTACTGACAGACAACGCACAGCCGAAACTACTGGTCGTAAAAAGCTGAAATTTGGCATGTAGGTTCCTTGTGGAGTGTAGAGGAGCGCTAAGAGAGGATTTCCCGAAATTCTTACGGGAACAGGAAAAAACGGGATATGAAGTCGCGGGCAATCGCTATTAATTTATAAGTATCATTTCTATTTTCTTTATGAGCCCATTATAATTTAAGTAGAGCTTCCATTAGGGGTAAGGCACCATTTGAGATTGAGATAGAAAAGTTATAGTGTCAACTTTGTTGCTGCATGTAATACATCTGTATTAACCATCTGGTTATGACCTATGTTTTTGAAAGGTATGAGCTTTATTAGAATATCTCATGTTATGGTATAACAATTATGACTATATTCGTTAGTCACCTTTGTGGACATGATATCTTATCAGATTTGTTTGTACAGGTTATGTAATCTTGTAATTTGTTTTAAGTGAGTTCATATTAAATTTTTATAAACGTAATATATGTAAGATAAATAAATAATATGTGTCTCTTTATATTTCAAATCTACGTTTCTCGATGATACAATGCTTTGTTGAAATGAAAACATTGAAAAATCATCTTTTAAGAGTAACCGTGGAGTTTATTGCCGTTTTTTCTGCATTGGAAATCTATATTTATAAATATGAATCCCTGTTTCTCTTGGTCACGGCATCACGCGTGAACGGCTGTACCAATTTTGCTAATTCTTTTTTTGTTGTGCTTGTTATTGTCAGGCGAAGGATCTTATGCAAAAAAAAATGAAAAAAAGAAACATCCGGGCGAAGCCGGGGCGGGCCACTAGTAACTTATATTATAATATTCGAATTTTTTTTTGAGCCTTCAGCTGTTTCCTCATAGTACACACATTTAGTTAAGTATTACTTTTTGTGGAGATCTTCTTGTTTGGCATCATAATTATGTGGCTAAAAAAAAATGAATGGATTGTGTGAAATTCACTTTCTTTCCTTTCATGAATACTCGTATCTATTAAATGTATTAAAACGTGACGTTTTACAAGAAGATTTCTGCTCTTGTCCCACGGTGTTTTTTTCAGCTATTATAACCATGCCTGAAGGTTATTTTAGAGTAACCTTGTATTTATACAGGATTATTAGGTAGACACTTAGGAACCGCGTTAGGAACACAGTGCTGCGTTCCAAAACAAAAATTGCAGACGTCACACAAAAGCAGCAAAACTAAAGTGGGACTGGGCCGCACGTCTGCCGTATGTCGAACGGTTCATGGGCTAAAGCAACCACAATGTGGGTCCCAGAAAATGCCCGACGACATCGCGGGAGACCCAGGCGAAGATGGCGGGACGAGCTTGACGCCTATTGGCAAGATTGTTCCACACTTGCCCAAAGCCGGGAGGAATGGAAGGAAGAAATGGAGACAATTGGCTAAAATATAAATATATATTAGGTAGAAGTTACATATGTGTATGTAAAAACAACCTCTCTAAAATTATATTTGTTGTGTAATCTGCACTCAATTTTAATCAAAGTTCTGACACTTATTCCACTGCAAATAATAATTTATAATCCGTTGTCATAAAGTGGCGAAACTAATATTATTGTAATCTTATCGCTCTTGACGTAAGATTTGACAGAACAGATAAAATTGGGGCATAATATTTATTTTTACAAATATAACTTAAGTAGTACTAATACACTACATATCGTCAAGGAACTTTTTCGTAATTTGTATTCATGTCGGTGCTGTGGCGATAAATATTTTTTATGTCTTTTAGACAAACCGGTGACACTTAAAACTCCGTAGCTCATGAAGAAAATAAGGTTGTATTTTCTAGAATACGAAATTTTGCTCTTGAAATCAATTTCACTGCAGTCGTAGTACTACAGGAATGCAGTTTCTAATTGCAGATTTGGATTGTTTATTGACACAAATAATGACGGAATTAAATGATAATGATTGTAAAGTACAGCAGCTTGCAAAGCTTTTCTGGCGAGACCCACGTATGGTAGAAGATAATGCGGTATGAAAGGTAATATTGCAGAACTGTCTGGAATTAAGAGCTCAGTTATTAATTTACATTTAAAGTGCCTTATCTTCGAAGTTTTTTCAATAATTTAATTGACTGGGCCAGTTTTAGACTTAATAAAACACAGAACAAAATTGCATATTTTTATTTGTAATAATTATAACAATTAAACATCTTTGTATCGTTAATATATTATTACAACGATAACTATTTAAATTATGAGTATTTAGGAAGAATTTGCTAAATAAAATACATAAAAAATAAATAATCTTTGATACCTAACATACTCGTGGGGAAATATACATAAATAACGAAATACATACACAGTCTTACATAATAATTATTACTTAAAAATATTAAAGCCAGGTACTGAGTTTTAAATAAAAATATACATTACCAACTAAAAACTATCATAAATGAAGTATAATTATACAAATAAATAAATATAAAATTAAAACATTTTGAAAAAATAATATATCAATATGACTTGAAATGACTAAGAAATAAAACGGCAAAAACGTCATTTAGTACATTCGCGAGTCATGGCATGACGTTGATAAATTAAAAAATAATTAATCACTCAATAATAAATAACAGGCACACACACATCCGTACAAGATAAATAATACTTAAATACATTGAAGATCGGAGAAATCAGTTGAAAAGGGGCCACGAAACCGGGTCGCTAAGGTTTCTGCGCGGAATACGCTAAGTTTTGAGCTTCGAGCGAGCGTCCCCAGCCGCCGCCGCCGTGTCCGCCTCCGCCTCCGCTACCGCTGCTACTGTACGACGACCCTCCCGAGTCACCTCCATACCCGCTCGTACCTCCACTACTGTAGTCATGGCTCGATGTATGATGAGGATGAGCAATCACTTCATATGTCACATGCTTCTGCTGAGACAGCAACTTCTTCAACCCTATTATCGCCGACAAAACTAGGGCAAGCTTTCCGATCAGCAACGCCTTTCCTGCAATCAGTGCTATCGCTCCAATTGCTAATGGCATCAACGCCATCAGCTTCAAAGCCACAGCTGCCATCAGTGGTCCCAGGATTTTAGCTGCTTTTTTCTTCTTCCCGCGTCCTTCACTAATTTCATTATCTTCGGTAAACGACGACACTGTATCTTCAAACGCGCGCCCAGCACTTGATACCGCATCAATCACATCGGAACCTTTCACTTCTACTCTTAAGGAATGCGTCTCGAAGTAGTTCTTCAACCGCGAAACAGGATCTAAAGCTCTTGGCGCTCCAGTGTCGGTCGGTACATCACCGGATTTGACGACGGTAACTCCATCGGTGAGGGAGAATGATTCCTTTTGTCCGATCATCTTGTCGACGAACGAGAAGAATTTGTATTTGAGGCATGTTGTTGATTCCTTTTTGAGGCAGTCCGTTAGTCCGTCTATATCGTTGTCGGTATGGCCGTTGTCTTGAGCGGGAAGCGCGTGTGCGACCGCAAATAAGAGCAATACTATCGACCGTCTCATCGTGAGAGTTAGCTACGTCTGCGCGCCGGCAGTCGCTTCGCTCCTATATAGCCTCCCTCAAGTGTGGCAACCACCGAATTGGACTTTCTCAGCCTGGAAGTAAAAGTATCGTCCAGGTTTCATAACGAAAGGTTAGTGCGGTCATTGCTGGGGTCATGAACTTGGGATGCGTTCGCAAATGTTTCGGTGGTCTAAGTAGGTGAGGTATTAGTTGGACTCGTTTAGAGTAGGTTAGTGTAGTGCGAAAGTTCATTGCGTTTTTTAATTGTTATTGTTTTGTTGGGAATTAGTTTATGGTTAACTGTTTATGCTTTGGCTCTGTTGATGTGTGCTGTGAAGCTTTGCTATTTTAAAAGAAGTTGTTTCGATATACAGTTTTATGAGAATTCGCTTACGATTTACTCTGTTAACAGTTATTTTTCACACTGCTTTAAAAGCTTTTCTGTCGCTTTTTCCAAACAGTGTGTTAAACAAAAACAAAGTTGATGGTTTTGAGTATGATTTATATTAACGTTGAGCCTCATGTTAAAATTTTCTGATACTGACCGGTTATTCGTCATAATTCATAACAATTATTTCTATTGAGTTTCGTCCTATGTCAGATTCTCAACTTAGCAGTTCATTGAGCATTTCGTTACCTCCATGGTCAAACTGTAGTCCTGAATAATTTTTATGGATAACATTTACAAATGAACAATAACACAAAAGGTTTTCTCGAGACAGCAAAATAAATTATGACAAAAAATACAGTAATGACAAATATTATGAAAGTTGATGTCGACTTGCGACTTTTCAAAATTGCGTAATCGACTATTAGAGTCTTACTTTTTATACTTATTATATAAAAAGATTAACGATCTTTCAGTTTAAAAATAGCTTGTATGCAAATAACATGTACCTATTAAAATTTCGTCTTTGAACTGTTCATCATGATTGCATTATACATTTAATTACCTTTTCTTGTTGATTTATGATAATTGACAAACATGTATTATCTTACCAACCAGTTCAAAATTTAGCTTTAGATGTGTCTTGATTCAGCGTATTAGACGAATATGAAACTTGATTATGTACGTAAATACTTATCAAAATATGTATCTACATTATCAAGTCTAATGCGCCATTTTGACTGTCCTGTGACGTCATGTCTGTCAATGAGATCTATTAAAAAATCTTTCCGTCATATTGTTAATAGTGCCCTTAACCTTGTAGAAAAAGTAAGCAACTTCAACCTGTTCCGCATTTTATTATCATAATGCTAATTCGTTGAACTTGATTTTCCGGTTTCAAGGTCGTATGGCCGACGGTCATTGTACACCTAGAAA
The DNA here is from genome assembly GCA_905163435.1 of Mamestra brassicae. Classification (NCBI taxonomy): domain Eukaryota; kingdom Metazoa; phylum Arthropoda; class Insecta; order Lepidoptera; family Noctuidae; genus Mamestra; species Mamestra brassicae. The sequence goes on from LR991010.1 coordinate 1,726,404, forward strand.
CTAACAAATTGAGTTTCTTTGAAATGTCTACAAAAATATTTTTAAACGAAGGTACTATTAATTGAAAATTTTTTTTTTCGTGTTCCTCTTAAACGCATACCCCTTCATTTTATAACCATATCATAAAAAATAATTGGCTCGCCATTTTTAGGAGCTTACCGTGCATTGTCATGAAACCATACGTGTATGCAAAATATCCACTCAATCGGTTTGTGCTTTAAAATTCAGTTACAAAACGTGACCTATACATACTGACCTATAGATAACTATATTAACAGTTTCCGAAGTAATTTTACATTTCATAAAATGCTTCCTCTCTCCTAACCTACTTATCTTGCTGTGCCCGACAGGGTCCATATGAACCTATTTGTTATTTTACCACCTAAGAATACATGTGGAATGCAATAAAAGTATTGAGTATTGACTAACTAACAAGGCAGTTAAATTAAATATTGTAAAAGGAGGCTCGTATCTACATGTCACAATTTAAAAAGTCCTGATTATGGTGCTGCACCATAAAAACCCATCACTAGTGTCATCGGCCCTTAGTTATTACACAAATTTGTTTGTTCCGTTTTTGCCTAATTTTTTCGCCCGCTTTTGGAAAAAAAAAACCTTTTTGCCACATTCTGAACAAAGTTCCGTTTTCGCCCAAATTATTATAGTTTCTATCAGATCTTTAACAAGTTCACTGTCCGCCACAATAGTTAAGCAATCAGAAAAGACCGCATGTGGTTCGTGTGGTTGAACCAGTTAAAAGGTCTGAGAACAAGTTACATGTTTTGATCATGGCATTGACATCACGTGGCATGTGGACTTGCTTCTAATAAACCATCTGGTGGAGTCTGGTAATCAAATAAAACCACAAAGTTCCCGTTCTTAGGTATATCGATAAGGAACTAGTAATAAAATTAGTATCATTTTTATTTGAAGCAGGCGTCAACTGTGTATATGACACCCTTTATTTTCAACTTTTTAATTTTTGGAATTTTTCCTTTATTAATCACAAAATTATGCAAAAAGCAAGCTCTTTCAGCACAAGTAAAGAAAAAATTCCGAAAAATCAAAAAAGTTGAAAATTAAAGCGTGTAAAATGAAATATTGGTTCTTACAAGTTTATACGTAAATCTAAATTTGCCTATATCTTTTTATTGAGTTGACTAAGGGCCTTGATTTTTCTACACTTAATAGAAACTATAGATTTCAGTATGTGGTACAAATTTCAACTTGCTAAGTCTACCTGTTCCTGAGAAAATCGGTGGTGACACACGGAGAGACAGACAGACAGACGGACAAGAGAGTGATCTTACAAGGCTTCCCTTTTTAACCTTTTGAGGTACGGAACCCTAAACACACAGAAAACTCAGGGGTCAATCTCAATTAAACGCTTAGTTATTTATCCTGCACATTTAAATGGAAATAACTCTTAAAACCTCACTAACCAGCAGATTTATTTTATGACTCACACTTAGTTGGAGGGAAGGTCATTAGTCATTACAGAGGAAAGTGGCAAATACTCTCAAGAACACACAACTACAAAAAAGATGTTCCCATGGACATGCCAGGAATCTTATAAAACGTGTTCCATGAGCTATCGGCCCGTCTTGAAAGTTAGAAAGCTACGATTTAAACAATAAAGTTGAATTACTTAACTATGGTAAGTAATTCCGATAGGCCGTAAAAGTATTTAGTGATTTATAAAAGGTGATTTTCAGTCCTTAATTTGTGTATCGACAGGTAATTTCGAGGTTAAGTTTAAGATGTAAATCCATCACAAAAATCTTCTTCAAGACATTCATTCCCAGCCATTCTTGGTACTTATACTGATTTAACCTAGAATTAACCCTTTTTTCAATAAATTATTACGTACTTACTTAATTATTACTCCTTTTGATTACTAATAATATTAGAAGAACACGTTTTTGATCTTGCTAGTCTTAGAGCTAAGAAAAGGCTACTATCGCCCGTAATACACTGATTGATTATTGAGGAAAATATCGTGATGAAACTCGGACTAATCAAAAAATGTTGGGATCAAATGATTCATCTGAATCCTCAGAATAATCATCACTATCATATGGATAAAAAATCCATAACAGGATTGAGAACTCCTTCTCCTCGGCGTCGACACATCGATCGGTTTTGTACCTACTTCTTGAAACTATATTCAGCAACGATTAATGTTTAAAAAAATAAAAACAAAGTAGGTACCTAAATAATTTAAAAAAATATATTATTCTTAGAAGATACAGGTACAAAAAATTTACCACTCCAGCTGAATGGGAGTCTTAAATGTATGATAAATAAGTTAATTAAAACTACACACATCACAGCCAACCTTCAAAGTTAACAAGAAAAGTATCAAAATCTAGATGGTATACAAAGGTCTCAAACTCATTGCCTGAGTCACAAAACTATTCTACTTTCAATGTTAAGTAATGTCCAACATCAGGATATAACTTTCTTCAAGCTTAGTCATAAAAATATCTTCACGAACTAAAACGGATGAAAATTCTGATACCCAAATGCTAAGCGCAGCGCGAGTAAGACTACTAAATGTAACTTGAAAAAAAATCTATTAAATTGTTAGTATACAAAAACTTATATTTTATATGGAGTAGTTTAAATACTGCTATTATGTTGCTTGATTTTTTATTTTTTATGTTTGTCTATTTAATATTAAATAATTTTGCATGCCGTGAGGCAAAATGTATCGGGACTATCGTCAAAATAACCATCATATCAGTATACCTACATTATTGGCAAATAAATGATTTCTAATTTATTTTTACCATTTCAGCAAAGTAAATAAAATATAAAAGAATTATAAAATTCTATCGATTAGTATTCTAAAAAATCTCAACCGTTTAAGCAAAGGTGGGTCAGCTAATTCTGGTAATTGACTGTACTAGAAGTTAAAAAATACAAGTATATACTAAGCTGCCGCCCCCGGCTCCGCCCGCGTGAATGTCGAAAATAATCCCAAGGGAACATACTTCCGAGATAAAAAGTTTTCTATGCGTAATTCCATACGGTCTACCTTTCTACCTTCGTGCCAAATTTCATCAAGATCCGTTCAGTCGTTCTGACCTGATTAAGGAACAAACATCTATCCATCCAAACTTTTGCATTTATAATATCGCACCCCTGGTGCGACACTGTCACTTATGCAAAAATTGCAATAACGAGTTAAATATGTAATAACTGTCCTAAAGCACCCCTTTACTTGGTGCGATCACGTTACATTCGTAGTACAGATAGTTTGACGTTGTAATAAAAGCTATTCATCTTGTCTAAATCTTGAAATATCATTATTTTTTGAGATGTCAAAGTTTTAAATGCTTCTCCTGAAAAATTGCATCTTTGCATAAGTGACAGTGTCGGGTTGCGATATTAGTATAGATATCTAATGAAATTATGTCTATGCCACAGTGACATGAAGGCATATCCAAAGTCGGGATGGGGCTGTCCCACCTGTCCGCTATAGTACTCATGACTTAGAGGTCACAAAGATCAACATTACAAAGTACTCTTTGAAACAATTAAGTGAACTTTTAAACTAGTAATAAATAATATTATCAAGTATAAAACTGGCTTTCAAAAGCTCCCTCAAAGTTCAATAACATTTTAGAGATCGTTTAATTAAGACCAGTTTATTTTAATCACTTGATTTTTTTTTGTAAGCATTTTGTTGTTTTCTTATTTCTAATTAACTTCTGCCAGTGGATTGACTCGTCTAATTTTATTCTAAAATTATCCCAAAAAAACATAATATTCTCGGGTTGAAAATATCTTTTGGCCTTATCCTATCCAGGACATACCCGTGTGCCAATATTCATCTAAATTAATTGAGTTACGACGTTATGATCATGATGATAAATAGAAAGACAGAGTTATCATCACAATTATAATTTTAGTACACCATGGAATATCCCAATTTGCATATTGAACTTCATGTTTCGCTTCAATTTTTCACCTTTGCTATCCAGAACGACCCTAATAAAAATCTAGATAAAAGGCTTCCCCAAAATCCTTCTTCGTCAATGCACCCGATAGACATATAATAGAGGTATCCCGCCATAATTTCTATTAAAACAAAAATTTAATGCTCCCTAGTAAAAAGTGGAGCCATACGCGCAAAAAAACGATAAACTTCAAATTACGACTATTTTCCCAAGCCCATACTGCATGTATCATAACAAATAATGACGCTTACACGCCAGTCTTTCACCCGTATCACGCAATCACACACAACCTCCAATTAAGTATTTATTTATATACTAGCTGCCGCCCGCGGCTCCGCTCGCGTGATTGTCGATAATTATCCCAACGGATCATACTTCCGGAATACAAAGAAGTGAATTCGAGACTATTATCTAAATCTGTATGGTTCTGTATGGTGTCGGACGTAAAAGAATAGCACCATCTCATCACTTCCCGTGGGTGTCGTAAGAGGCAACAAAGGGACTTACGAGGGAATGGGCAGCAGCATTCTCTGTACATACAACAGCTACACTACGATCGCCAACCCGCCTGTCTAGCGTGACGATATGGCAAATCCCTTCCTTTGGGGGAGGCCTTTGTCCAGCATTAGACGTCTTTCGGTTGATATGATGATGACGATGATCTAACTCTGTGCCAAATTACATCCTGATGCGTTCCGCTGTACCGGCGTGATTGAGTGACAAACATTCATCCACTGTCCAAAATTACACATTAATTATAAGTAAGAATAGTTTCTGCCCGCGGCTTCAACTACGCGAAAGACGTAAAGTATCCCAGGGAAACATACTCCCGGGAGAACAAGTATCCTATGTCCAGGACATTTTGAAAGAGTTACCGCAGCCCTGGTACGCAAAGGGCATTAAAAGGTGGGTTTTAGTCAGTAAGTATCTGACACTCCCTCATGCTCCGCCCAGAGCTTGAGAAGTCGTTTTTTTTTTTATTTAATATGGGTTTGCTCTTGACTCTAGTCTAGTTCATAGATGGCAGTCGACGATGGAGCGAGCTTACCCAGAAGAAGCCTGTTCACTCTAATTTTGAAGAGATTAGGGTTGTATGCGTTCGGAAACACAGACGTAGGCAGAGAGTTCCACTCCTTTGCTGTCCGCAAATTGGTAATTTCTCACGGACAAAAAGGACATGGTCTTACCGGGTGACAAAATTCATCGTAATCCGTTCAGCTGTAAAGATGTGAAGAGATCAAACAAACCAGCAGACATACAGTCTCACTTTTGCATTTATAATATTAAAGTTAGTATCCGGAACCCGAAATACATCTCGAATAACCGAGAATCCCTTTCACTTTTTTACAAAAAACAGTTCGTCGACTTCACATGTTGTGAGTATGTATATTTTTACTTTTGTAGTTCGTAAAGTAAGAGTGCTTTTGAAATGAATGAATTTGATTATGTTTATGCTTTGCGTATGTGATTGTGCGTTTAGATACAGGTGGTAGTAAAATGTGTTGATTCTGTTTTGTGCTCATTTACGATTCCGGAGGGCTACCTCTATTGATAGTGCGTCGATGGTTGACACTTGATAACCATTCTTTAAAATCTCTCAGTGCTTTCGAGACAACATTTTAGTGGTTTCAGATTTAAAAGGCTTTATTCTTCTTTAAAGTGATCAAAGGCTTGATTACATGAAACTTAAATATAGTTTGCGACATACATATTTTTTTGCAATATCTGGTACACCTCTGCCTAAACATTCGGAAAATATAGAGTAAGTTTTGATACATTTATCTAAAAATGTTGTTCAAACAGAAAATCTTTTGACTTTAAAATTAATAACTTAATAGTAAAATGTGTGTCCATTCCAAATCCATTCACAAGGAACAGATATGTTTAACAATTTTAACACGTTTACAGGCTTATGTTTATTTGATCGCTGTTTATTCCTCTTGGCTTAAACCCTATGGCACCTTATAATACTAATACCAACCACCTGGTAGATAATGTTCCAAGCAGGTAACCGTGCGGAATAAAACATCAATATTGGCAACCCTCCTTGATTTAAAACGCAAACATTCAAGCAATATTCCAAATTAGCTTCCGCGAGCGGCTTCGTCCGAGTGAAAATCGGAAATTATCCCAAGGGAACATAGTCCCGGGCTAGACTATGTGCCATTCCAGACTGTAATCTACCTCTGTGCCAAATTTCATCCAGATCCGTTCAGGCGTTCCGACGTAATTGAGTAACAAACATACACCCACCCAAACTATCGCATTTGTAATTACTATTACTACTGTAAGATGCAAGATTGGACAACCTGTATATTGTATGTTATTGTAATAAGTATGATTGTATGTATGTGTGTGATTGTATGAATTGCCTGTCATAGTGATGCTGAGGGTCATACAAAAGAAATGCTATAATAATGTGCCTGACATGCAGTCGCTGCTTAAGTTTTGGTGATTTTTAAGGTTCCGTACCCAAAGGGTCACCAACGGAACCCTATTACTAAACCTCCGCTGTCCGTCCATCCGTCCGTCTGTCTGTCAGCGGGCTGTAGCTAAAGAACCGTAATAGGTATACAGTTGAAATTTTGACTGAGTGTGTAAATAGCATATATTTGTTTTATTACTTATATACTATTATGCCGCTATAACAACAAATAATAAAAAACTAAAGGGAGCACAAGAAACGTTTTTTTGCGGTTTATAGTACGAAACCCTTCGTGTAAGTCCGACTCGCACTTGGCCGGTTTTATTGGTACTTAGCGAACGTAGTTGATAGGACCAGACGTTAATCTAAGAGGCAGTGAGGTGTTGATTTTCGTGCAAGAAAAATAATATTGATAATTTATTTAATTTTCTACACATATCTGAGTCAGGTGCCTAGATTAACACAAAGCCCGGAAGGCTTTGTGTTAATCTAGGATCGGAAAAAACATTATTTTTGAGCAATTTTTACACGTTCCAATTTGGCAGTTTTCAGGTAGGATATTAAGTTTTTCAATAAATATTGCAAATCAATAAAAATAATAACGTTCGTAAATTCAAACTCTCCTAAATATTTTTTTTTTAACATAAACCAACATCGGCTCCTATGAAAGTAGTAATATTAGTCAGAGTTTTTATTCCTTATACTTCATATTTTTAACATTACGATTTTAACGCGCACGCACGTACAAATTAGGATTTAATTCGAATAAATTATATTGAAATTAGGCTGACAGCAAGTGCTTTTTGAACGTCAAAATTTTTCGTAGTGACAGTTAGCCAAAACGCTCACCCGTCACCACTTCTTAGCGTATATCGCCCACCTAGCCCTTTCCCAAATATATTGGGGTCGGCTCCCAGTCAAAGCTGAATACCAGTATTTTACGTGGAGCGGCTGCCTCCACAACCCATTAACTTGGCTACACGGTATTTCTTGACAAGACTGGTGTCAAATTTTCTGACTTCTGACAAACCGTAACGACTGCCAAAGATATGACAGCTTATAGAAAAATGACAACTCAAAAATTTCAGGGCCAATTCTGTTTTTTTTTTGCAATTTTTTTTTGCATTCTCCTCTCAGTCGCAATCTGACAGAACAAAAACGAATTCTATATTTTGACTGTTGCTGAAAAAATATAAATATGTCAAACATATGACAAATCTTTTTGTTCATGTACCATAACCTCCCACTTGCGCCCGCGCGCTCTATTCATTTGTCTATGATATTGACAAATGAAGCTGGAGCACTGGGCTATTGGGTGTCAGCTTATTTATTGTTTGTATGTACCGATTATTATTTTTTTAATTTTTTTTTTATTATTTATATAATTATATATTAATAATTGTTGCATTTTTTTTTTTTACCCATATTTATACTTATTATTTTATTTGTATATTTCTGTTAAATATGCTCCGTGACTGTATCCGTGGCACCACTGACTGGCCCTATCAGAATACCAGCGCTGCGTTATTTATTTTTTAGATATCGCAGCTTAAGCTGAGATAGGGACCATTTTGGCCTCGCGCAGATAATTATTTTTTTTTTATACTGTTTAGTTTTTAATTTTATTTTACTAGTTTGTTAATCTTGTGCGAGTCCCAAATAAACATTTTTTCTTTCTTTCTTTCTTTCTTTCTACCACCTCTTAACGGAAAAGTAAATGTCTTTTGGCCGCTGATAATTCGATATAATTGACGTTACCTTTCTTAATACGTGATAATAAAATGAAACGGTACGTTACTACACCTTAAACTCCAAATGAATGCCATACTAATTAAATTGTATGGGAGAAAGTGAAGTCTCGTGTATGATAACAACCATAGTCGAAATGTTATTGTGAAGAGTGAGATGTGGTCATACTTATAGCGGGCTTGGACGCTTGGTATCAAAAGCAAATTAGCCGTGATTTTAGAAGCCTAAAGCATAGAGGTGGAGAGGTGTGCATACAAGCTTGTTCACCGTGATTTGTAAAAGCTGTAAACCGCAATTAATTCATGCTCATAATTTTATGAATGCGAAAATAACTCTGTACCTCTTGTAATTTTGACGACTGAGCAAATTTGTATAAAACTTGGTATACGCATAGAACATTGGTTTCTGTTTAACCTGAGAGTATCCCTTGAAATAATTTCGACAAACCGCTGGCTAGTTGGCATACTAAAGCGACCAGTAATTTTATTATTAGCTTTATTTTAAAGTCTTAGCCTGCTAAATCGCTTTAAAAATAAATTATCCCTTCGTATTAATATCAACTATCATTTTGTTACTTATTTTTTTTAGAAATATATTATTCTGAAAAATAAAACACGTATCCTAAAGCGTTTCGTCAGTTGACTAAAGTAATTTTAGTATACGAGTACAGTATCTATCACGTACGTACTCGCTGGATGTGAAGTGTGTCTGTGTGTGCGTGCGTATGCGTTTGTTTTATGGATTTGACCTTCTGTATCTATTTATACTGAGTCGTGGGTGTCTCAGACGAACGTTTTCATTTGTACCTAGATGATTATACTAGCGATTCCATAACATCTCAAATCGCTAATCGCTGGCACTGATGCCTTACGGTCAAAACCATAGATATTCACGACGTTCATCTACTCGTAATAATTGCGTCAATAACAATTAAATCTGACTGCGATCATTGAGGTGCTTTACTTTATTTAACAATTATATTCATTTTTATTGATATTTCGTGACGGAAGTACTTACTTTCATTTTCCAGTATTTTAACTTTCATAAAGGCTGAAATCACGTATTTTTGTTTAAGTCAGTTTTGAGTGTTGCCACTAAAACAGCTTAACAGCCTGGTTGGTGATGCAATACACGTGATGACGAGTATAACTGCTGCTGGCATGCGCGTGCAGTAGGCTACAGTAAGGGTAGGCCAGCCCATACATAATGCCCAAAAGAAAATCGCATCGTCAGTATCGTGATTTCAAACCTGAATAATGTGGTAAGTTTTTTTTTTTTGGGCATTTCGGCTGGCTCACCCTTACTGTAGCCTACTGCACACCCATGGCTGCTAATTGTGGATAAAATTCCCAGGATGTGTCATAACACATCCTGGGAATGGGAAACGGTTTTCAAAATGTTCTTATTGAAACGCCCCATAGGGCGTTTCAATAAGAACATTTTGAAAACCGTTTTGAATGCTGTATTATTTTGTGCTCTATCTTTATGGTAGTTTACATGAAAGTTAATGCATAAAACCAAAGAATTTTTCCACATTAATACGACTGTAACACAGGAAATGCAGGTTAAAAATATTATTTTACTTCTCCTGACCGATTTCAGTCAAGGTGGCCAATCTCAACGGAGACTAGTCATCGGCGCGGGCGATATTATAGTGCACAATTGTGTGCGCAAACACTCATGCACTCCCTCTTTCAGGTCTTCCATCAATCACATAGTCCGATAGGATGGCAAGGAAGGAGAGAATCAAGGACCAACGGCTTAGCATTCTTCCCGAGGTACGGGGGTGCCAAACTACCAAGTTTCAAACTCCGGGCTGCCACAGAGAAATTCTTTGTGGAAAAAAATATAAAAAAATATACCTGAATAAAACAATTCACCTTTAACATGAACTATTGTTCAACTTTCCAGCATTTAAATTATCACGTATTTCAAACAAAATTAACACATACGCGCTAACATTACAAGAATCTCAAAAACTGTTTAACATACGTCGACCTTCAAAGTTACGCATAACTACGTAATATTTAACGGTTAACTTTGTCAGGTTATACTGCTGTGACGAGTACGTCACAGCGGGTGGCGTCAGAAGAGTTTGGTTGTCTTTTGTTTATATATTGCCGCCCGCAGCTCCGCCCGCGTGAATGTCGAAAATTATCCCGGGGGAAAATGCTCTGGGGATAAAAAGTATCCTTTGTTTTATTCCAGACTATAATCTACCTCTGTGCCAAATTTCATCAAGATCCATTCAGCCGTTCTGACGTGATTGAGAAACAAACATCCGTTCATCCAAACATTAGCATTAATAATATTAGTATAGAGTACTTATAGATTTGGTTTCGCTGACAAGTTGTGGTGTGTAATCATAGGAGAGAAGCTCGTGACTAAATAATAACAGCCGAAGTCGGTCCAAGGATGGGTGACCATCCATAACATACCTAGACTCCTCCTTGAAAAAAAAGCACGTTAAGCCGTTGATCCTGGATGCCATTAGGAACTATATCTTTGAAAGTCGCTACGGGTAGTCAGAAAATCTGACACCAGTCTTTTCAAGAGGTGATAAGTTAACTTGTGATAGCACAAAAACCTATAAAAACCAGCCAAGTGCAAGTCGTACTGGCCCACGAAGGGTTCATACTTAGGTTCATACAAAAACATGATTATTTTTATTATTATTTTGTTGTTAATAGCGCAACAAAAATACGCACTCTGCGTTACTATTACGTTTCATGAGATACAGCCCGCTGACAGAAAGACGGACGAACGAACGGACGGACGGATGGACGGACGAACTGAAGGACGGACTGCCGGATGGATAGGTGTACGGACGGATGGACATACGAACGGATGGACGTAGACGAGGACGTGGACGTGGACGTCTAGCCGAGGCTTAATAATGGGGCTCCGTTTGTTACCCTTTGGGTATGCTGATACCTGCATATCATACGTTGACGTTGACCTTCGAAGTTATGCATAACCGCGTAATATTTAACTTTGACGAGTACGTAACATCGGGTGACGTCAGAGGTGTTTGGTTTTCTTTTGTTTATCTACGTATACTTATTTGTTTTGGTTGGAGTTAAGTACTGGTGCGTGAGTAAATAATGGATGTGTAGATAGATTTGTAAGTGAAGTTGAGATGAAAAAAATGGTCTGCTGATTTACACAAGTGTACGACGGAAGACCGGGGTGGTTATAGTCAGTGAGAGTTTGACAGGATTTCTTTTGCCCAAAACAAGTCGGATTCTCATACGAAGCGTTTCGTACTATTAGCCGAAAAAAACATGTTTCTTGTATGGGGGCCCACTTTTAATTGTGATTTTATTTTATTTTTATTATTTGTTGTTATAGCGGCAACGGAAATACACACTCTGGGATAACTTCAACTGTCTGCCTATTACGGTTCATGAGATACAGCCCGTTGACAGACAGACGGCCGGACTAACGGACGGACAGCGGAGGCTTAGTAGTAGGGTTCCGCTGGTTACCCTTCGGGTACGGTACCCTAAAAAAGGTCTGTTGAAATGGCAGGCGTAATTTTTTTGGGGCCTAGGCTCGAACGAAAATTATCACAAAATTATTGTGACAAATTATTATTGTCAAACGCGTGACATCTTGTTGCGATTAGTTGTATGGGTTTTCAACAGAAAATGAAATTGCTTGCCTTACGATTAATTTGTGACAGGTCGATATTTTTTCAGAATTCCAAGAACAGTAAACTCAGGTGTAATATTACGACTCATCATTGAATGAAAATCATTATTTGAAAAGAGTTTCTAGTCCGTTCTTCTCCATAAGAATCTATCTTTCCGAATGGACAGTAGAGTCACTTTATTAATGTAATATTATTATTTTACTGAACTGTAAATGCTGACGTTCAAAAGTGCCGTTTAATGGCCTAATTGAAATAAACGTTTTGACTTTGACTTTGACTTTGACTTGTAAATATTTCAATCCAAATCTAAAAGTTCTAGTCGAACACATTATTTTAATAACATAGCATATAGGAAAATCATCAAAAGAGAACTGTACCCTTTCCGATGACTTCTTCCATAATCTCTGGAAAAAAATGAAAAAATGTGTTTCACACAGTCTGAAAATATGTGTCTGAGAAAATAATTCTAAGATAGGTAAATTTTTGTATTTCATTCAGTTTCTGTATCATCATCATCTGCCTAGCCTTTTCCCAACTATATTGGGGTCGGCTTCCAGTCAAACCAGATTCAGCTGAATACCAGTATTTTACGTGGAGCGGCTGTCTACCAGACCTCCACAACCCATTAACTGGGTAAAACGGTACTCAAGACTGGAGTCAGATTATCTGGCTTCTGACTATCCGTAACGACTGCCAAAGATCTACAAATGACAGCCGGGACCAACGGCTTAACGTGCTTTCCGAGGCACGGAGGAGTCTCGGTATGTTAAGATGGTCACCCATCCACAGACCAACCTCGGCAAGCGTTGCTTAACCTTGAAGATCGACCCGTGCGGCTGTTTTTATTTAGCCACGAGCTCCTCCGTTTCTGTATAACTTCGTTTGACAGCAATGCACTTGCTACACCATGAATCAAAGCCAGGATCTCATTCATAGCCATGACTCTACTAATTAGTAATCACACTAATCACCATATAAACAGCCTACTTCACCCATCGTCTGCTCTAATATAGAGCTCCCACGACAACAATATAGCGCCATTATAATTACCTGCACTATGTTAGTAGAGCGCTTACGGTAGAGTCTCTGCTTACCTAGTTCTGTGTATTGAGGTATGTGATACAGCTTTGAGGGGCGAGGCTTATGGGAAGTTGATGATGATGCCACGTGACAATGTGGTACTATATGTTAGGTGGTGGTTAAGTGTGTCTAGGAGTCGGTCGTGTGATGTCTTGATTTTTGGATTTGCAGGATGAAAATTAATTAAAGGGTCGAGGTATCTATGTTTTATTCAATTTGGTATACAGTTAAGAAGAGGAAATGCAAAAAAGAGATATTTGCTTATCTCTAGAAAAACTAAAACTAAACTCTCGAAAAATTGTCAACTGAACATTTGGAATACTATTTTACGCATCTTAATTTGATAGTCTATAACATCGCGGAGTCATTCCGAGAAATTGTGAACTGACATAAGCTGGCGACCAATCAGCTGTCTGGTCTACAATTTATATGTTTTGGTGTGATAGTTAAATTGGAAACTTGGTCCCTCATTGGTCTTTGTTTTCTCTGAATAGACCAATGAGAGTCTTGTTTCCAGGTTTACGATCACATGGAAACGGTTAAATTGTAGACTTGTGCTCTGATTGGTCGCCATTTTATGTCAGTCCACAATTTATATACATTTATTATTTATATATATGTATATTCCAAATGATCAGTTGAAAATTTTTCAAGAGTTTACAATCTCTCAAGTTATTTTATAATCTTACGGAGTTTGCTATTTTCCGGTGACATATACATACAAGATATTGCATCGCAGTCAGTTTAATTCCAATCATGTTTAGCCGTAGGTATCGGCGTATAAATATTTCCATGACATTAAAAAGCATAAGACAAAATAAGAAATTATCGAAAAATTACCTAGAATAGGCACATATAAAGTTTATAATTTAGAAATTATAAATTATTTTTATGTTCTAGTGTCAAAATTCCATAAATGTGTCAGGAAAAGATAAAATTATACAATCAAACAAAAACTTTTTCGGTTAGAAATTCGGAGGCACTGTAATATGCTTTTTGCGAAAGAAACATTTTTAATTGACGCTCGAGTGTCGTACCATTTAGCTCCTTCCAACGTTTAGGCAATATGTTAAAATAGCCATGCAGACAATAATTTTGCTCATGAGTGCAGTTTTTGCTGAATAGACACGAAGACTGGTCCTATCACGGGATATTTACGGTTACGCGGATTAATTGTTCAAAGTCAAAGTCAATTCATTTATTTCAACTAGACCATTAAAAGGCACTTTTGAACGTCAAATTTACAGTTTAAAATTAAAATATAAGTGACTCTAGTTGTCCATTCGCAAAAAGTAGATTCTTATGGAGAAGAACGGACAAGAAACTCCATAGTTACTCTTTTCAAATATAAGTTTCACAATATTTTGTATACATAGGTACATTGATCAATTGATTATATTATGTGAGCACAATGCATCTAACATTACACTAATATTCGAAGGAGTTAGCACGGCCCTGGGGGGCTACTATCTAAGCCCAAAGTCGGATACGGAGTAGAATACGCCCGCAAATAAGCCCGAAACTACGGACTTCGGGCTTAGAGAGTAGCCCCCCTGGAACGCAAGGGCATTTGGAGGACCTCGGGTTGATTTTAATTAGTAAGAGTCAGACACTTCGTTCAGCTCCGCCCAGGGCAGCAGAAGTCATTTGATGATTTCCCATCCTTAAAAAAGAAAGTCTTAGTCCAGAATCAGTTGTCAATAAAGTTTAACTATGTTAAACCAACCACCTGTTACGATTAAGCATTGTAAATAGTCATCATCATCATCGTCAGTATTTACAAGGTAAACTCACAGAGATTTAACCCTCGCCTCGTTTCCACACATTATAATAAGTGGCGGTCAGCCGAGCAGAGCAGCGAGAGGGTGAAAGCACGCGCGGGTTAAATAATACGCGAGAAGGGACCGGATTGTGTTTATGTGTCAGTTCTGTGCGTATTGTAAGATTTGAATTGAAATTGAAGTAAGTGTCACTCGTCAGTGGCGCAACGGTCTAACAAGGCTGGTGCGTTGTGGCATACGTGGTGCTTGCTCGTCAATTTTACCTAAACTTAGTTTTAGAACACTGCACCTTTTTTACTAAAACATGAACTTTGGCACATAATTTTAATTTGTTTCAACGAGTAGTGTTTTTAACCGACTTCGAAAAAAGGAAGAGGATCTCAATTCAGTTAATTTTTTTTATGTTTATTACCTCACAACTTCGTCATTTATAAACCGATTTGATTTTTTTTCTCATAGAAATTTCATCAAAATTGGTTCAGTAGTTTGAATTTTAAATCAAAATAGCTGAAAAAAACATGTCATGTCTTCGTTGACATATTTTTTCAGCTAATTTGTAAACGCTATTGCGTATTTTGCTTTCCTGTGACTTTCCAGTGGTGTTGTTAGGTGTGGGGTACCACGCAAAAGTGAAAAATGAAAAAAAAAACACACAAAAAAATACAACCGACTTCCAAATAAAAAAAAAAACAAAGTATAAAATAACTTTAACTTCGGAAGTCGGTATTAAACCACGAGAGAAACATCCAAAAACAGCAGTTTGTATTGTTTTATGTGGAAGTTGGTTGTATTTTTTTTATTAAAAAGTTTGTTGTTTTCTGGTGTAATAACTATTACCTATATATTTCTTAACCTAAAACTCATAAAATATAAATTAGGATTTGTTAAATTTTGATGGTGCCTTTTTATTAATTATATTTTTTATTGATCTTTGCGTGCACAATTTCACTTTAATAGCCTAATTTTTTTTCTTCATTTAATACTATAATATAATATATCCTGGGACAACTCTCACACGGTCATCCGATCCCAAACTAGGCAGAGCCTGTACTATGGCAACCAGACAACTGATAAACATACTTATATATTTCTAAATACATACATATTATAGACAAATTACACCCAGACACAGAACAAATGATCATGCTCATCACACAAAGATTTGTCCTGGGTGGGAATCGAACCCACGACCTCCGGTTAAGCAGTCAGGGTCACTAACCACTCGACCAACAGGCCAGTCACTTACTGCTTCGGTCCAGCATCTTATGAAAGCTATAGCATGGCTTACGCCCTTTTACCTCGGTTGAACTCCGCTCCTCGCTCTCACTGCCTCACGCCCCATCGATCGAGCAGATTACATGACATTACGACTTAGAAAGTTACATTTTTACAAACAAATTCACACGCAACATGTTGAAACTCATCTCTCTTTGTAACAGAGATGAAATTTCGTGATATTATAGCAATTTGACGTGGAAGCGAATTTTTGTCGTGCGTTTACAAGTCATTGTACTCAGAAGTTTTTGTTTTTGAGATGTAAAGTGATTGGTAGAGGTCCATTTTATTAAAATTTTAACAGCTTTTGTGACGTCCTGTGGCGTGGGCTGTGGTGTGTGGCAAGCAAAGTTCTCCGTGCCATATGAACATATCCAACAGTTCAAAATATATTTACTATCGGACAGTTAACACAACAACCGTCTGGTTCGGAGGATCCTCCCATTTTCAGTGGAGGTATGTGGGACTTTACTTTATGCACAGCATACCTCTATAGTTTTAAGCAGTGGGCACATTGCTCGCAAACCAGATAGCCGATGGGGTGGAAAGGCTCTGGAGTGGCCACCGCGTACCGGAAGACGAAGAGTTGGAAGGCCTCCCACAAGGTTGATCGATGACCTGGTACAAGCCGTGGGAATCCGCTGGATGAGAGACACACAGGACTGGTTGATGTGGCGACACTTGGGGAAAAGCCTTTGTCTAGCAATGGACGTGTTTTAGCTGCTGAAAATTTCTGAAGATGTCCATGATGTGTAGTTTTTGGAAATAAATAACAAAAAAATCCTTTTAAAATCGTTCAAAATCCATTCACAATCGCATCAGTGTCAAAACTGACAAAATCATGCCAAAATTTAGTTAAACTAGAGCAAAATCCAGGCTAAAAGAAAAAAAAATTTTTTTGACATTACAATTGAAGTACCTAATTGTTGATTAAAACGAGACCGTTCGTACATAAACTACCTTGCTGTCTTTTCAACCATCAATTTGTTGATTTTACTTTTGTTACAAACAAAAAAAAACATAGTGAAGTGACGATTCTGGGTTTACGCAAACAAGCTTTGTTTAATCTCAAGTCATTTCATTAATAGTGATCCTAATAGCATGGGTTTTCCTCAGTGAACCTGAGTCGTGATCGGGCTTTTAGAAACTAAAGATAAGAAAGACAGTTGCAAGTACTCCTGCCATTGAACAATTAAATCATGATAGTATACTTGTCTCTATCACACTCATATTATAAAAGAGAAAGTTTGTGAGTGTGTGTGTGAGTATGTTTGTTTCTTCTTCACGCGCAAACGGCTGGACCAATTTTGGTACGCAGGAAGCTGACACCCTGGACTAACACAAAGGTTACTTATATATTTATAAACCGCGGGTAACACCTCGGGGCGTAGCTAGATTCACTATAATTTCCAAGATTTTCGTCCCCATATCGATATAAGTCACTACTTTCGTAAACACTGTTACGGTTTCCATTTCTAATGATCGCTTTCGAGTCACAGTAGTTAATTAAGAAGACAAGCGCCATAATGAGCAAGAAGATGACATTACAATAGGTAACACTTTCATTTGTAATGTGTTCGAATGATGTATGGATGAAAAGTTAGGAGTCATGTAGTTGTTATTTGTCGTGTTGATTTCAGTTTTATTGTGTTGGTAAGGTGGTATGGTTTCTGGAGCTTGCTAGGCATTATCTGTAGTATCTTTTTATTTGATGAATGGAATCCTTTGTAGCAACTGAAACTATAGGCCTCATCTTTAGGCTTAAAGTCACCCAAAGAACAATGGAGACGGCAATGCTCGGAGTTTCCTTGCGTGATCAAATCAGGAATGACGATATCCGCAAGAGAGCCAAGGTTACCGACATACCCCGAAGTATTGCCAAACAGAAGTGGAAGTGGGCAGGGCAGAACAGATGGTCAATGGGACCGAAAAGTTCTGGAGTGGCGATCGCGTACCGGAAGACGCAGCGTTGGAAGGCCTCCCACAAGGTGGACCAATGACCTGGTGAGGGTCACGGGTTGCCGATGGATGCAAGACGCACAGGACCGTTTGTTGTGGCGACACTTGGGGAGGCCTATGTCCAGCAGTGGAGGTCTTTCGGCTGAGATGATGATGATGATGATGATGATGACCTGAAACCGCAAGGATATTTGTATTTATATTGAATTATGATGCAGTAGCATCTTAAACGATAATTAGGTCTCATATAAATGTTATCTCATCATAGGATAAATCTGATGACCTCCTGATAAGTTAATCGTACTCAATACGAAAACTATGTTTTTTTATTAAAATTTTATAATATTTCATGTCACATGACTTCATAGACACTTAAAAAATTGTCCTGGCAATCGTTGTAAAAATCTCTCTGACACTCGACTTAACAAAAGTTTAGACATTCTTACTGCCTTTAGCTAAGATCATGGTTTTAAATTTGGATTCTATTACAAAGTTCTACTGGAAAACTATTCACAAGAAACTTCTTCAATCTTTATAACGGATGCCAAGGCCAAAGTTCAAACCCTAACCACAGACAATCTAACGGTAATTTATTACATAACTTTTGACGTTCACAATGTTGTGTTTTATTCTGTAGCAAAGTTGCTACGAAACGGGCTGTTTGTGTATGTGAGTTTATATGTTTGTAAATGCACCCACGATACAGGAGAAATTCCTAGTGTGGCGCAAAGTTAATAAAAAAAAAAAGTTTTCTTTTTCTCTTAGTCTTTTTCTCACAAATAGCTTTCGAATATCAGCCTTTTTTAATTCTCTGGCTATTTTTTGGATATGCTTATGAACTTATGCAATGTTAAGGGATGAAAGAGTCAATTCTACTAACTTTTATGCAATATTTGCATTCGCATCTTATTCGCAATTTGTCATATATATTAATTACTTAATTTCCATATATTTTTGACAGATTGCGACTGATAAGCGAATTACAATGTATAAAAAATATTAGAATTGGCACGAAGAGATTTTATATTTCAGAATTCTCACAGCATTCTCTTGCAGAATGCTGAGTTAAGTGAACATAAAAATGTACCTACTGAATCGCAGATTTGCAGCTGTCCTCAAAAATAGCTGTTACTCAATTTCGTCGGAACCACAGAACGAATTTGGATGAAATTTCCGAAACATACGCTGGCAGGAGCAAGTATAAGATGAAGTCGCTGTCTGCTTCTGTCTACTTCTCTGCTGACTTCTGATATTCTACGAAACGGATTTTAATACGATTTCCACAAATGTAAAGAATAATAAATGAGGAAGGCTTCCGTGTATTTTTTTTTTAAGTCAGATTTATTTAGTTTTATTTTTAACCTATTAGTAAAGTTATCAGAATTCAAAGACATCCTATCGCAACCTTAACTTAAAGATTACACAATGCACAGTTCCTGTAGGTCAGAAGAGCTAAGCACAAGTTAAAAGTTGGATAAGAATATGATGAATAATACTCGACAACTACTAATCCCCTTCGGATCGCATGCACACAACAATAATTTCTCACACTCAATTACCACAACCCAGGCCATGTCTCGAGAACTCGACTGTCAATAATTAGATGCTCCACACTACATTGTGCCTAGGTCACTTGCAGGTTGTCAGGTCAGATAAAAAGTAAAACAATAGACAGTGTGATCATTTGTGATCATTTGAATGAGAACGATGGTATCGGGCTCTCTTGAACCTGTGACTGTCATGCAAGTCTGTATAGCTATGAGTAACATGCAGTCAAACGCGACATTCGCGACAAAAAGAATTGCAGGTTTTGGTATTTTTGTCGTGTAATTGTGTCTACTTTTAACAGTTTGTTAATGGGAGTTTCATATTTTTGGGGTTGGCGATTTAATACTTACAGTGTTAGTTGACACTGTACTGTCATAATAAATAAATTCGTGCCTTTGCAAGTTAGATAAATTGGTGTTATATGGTAACGATACAGAAAATAATAATATTAATAAAATAAAATAACGAAAAAACAAGGCGTTAGCAAGACGTATTGCCCGGGGAGCAAAAGACATACCTGCATTTAAGTTTCGCCTCTCAAGAAGGCCATTTGTCGCACGCAATTGCATTCAGTGAAAGCGAACTTACAAACTGCACAAAATGGTGCACTTGACTTACACCTTCCTTTTGCTTCGAACTTGACCCGCATTCTTCCATACGTCGTCAATGTTACCGTGGAAGGATAAAATCTGTGTCGAATTGTACCGTCATCTATTTGAAATGTTCGTCACGTTATGTGTCCGAATCACAATGCGTTTACGCTCAATTCACTTGTTTTTGAAAGTTTATATGAGTGTATTTGTTTATTATACTTTCGTTATGTTAGGGATTTCAGGCTATTTGTATGAGCCTTGAGGCTGTGAAGTGAAAAATTAGGGACTTTTATATCACTCTTAACCTTTTATCCTATGTTTATTAGCTAAGGATTCTTTATAATTATGTTATCAGTGATTATATCTTTATTATTATTGATCTACGCTTTGGAGCGTGCAACTAGCTTCATCTTCGTCGTCGTCGTCACTGACCGACCTTGTCCAATCAAAAGTACTTGTAGATAGTTTAATTGAAATAAATAACTTGCCTTTATCATTTTTCTGTTGTTCTATTTGAAACCCGCTGCTTTTGGTTGTAAAAGTAAAAAAATTGTTAACTAGAAATATCGCTTCCATAATACTACTATTTTACACTTTCCTACAGACTGGAAACCCATAGAATGATAGCTCCCACATTAGCTCCTTTAACTTTCTGCTAAATAAATGTATTTATTTCTTTCTAAATTGATCTATGTTTGTTATCTTGTTTTGTATGTTTAGTTTAGTGTTTTGTTTTTTTTTTTATTAATAATGTTTTTGTAGTTACTGTAATTGGCTTTCAACCGTTGTAATTAAATAAATAAACTTTTTTGTACAGACGCCAGTACACCAAGCTACCCGAAACTGTATTTTTTTCCAATCAACCATGAACCTAATGCCATAGCGATGAAGTTGAAAATCTTAAATTTGACAGATTAATGTAGCTTCATATGCTGGTGTTTGTACCAGGTTCCATTCTCATTCCAAAAAGTTATAACACTGCAATCTCACATATAAACTCGTATAAGTATCCGTGAGCTCACGTTGTGTCCGGTTTGTATGTTTCGAGGTAAATCGCTCTGCGACGCACTTTCCACATAAATTGCCTGCACATTTATATCGCGGTTCTGATGGAGCATCAAATGGGCTGCCATGATGAGTGTTAGATGTTATCTTGATTTCTTTTTTTTTTCGTAAGTAAAACACGCACAGAATTGTTACGCTTTTACGTTTAATAAATAAGACGGATTTTGATCGATTTCTATGTCCAAATTCGTTTATATCTAAAAACAGTACTCATATTTTTAAGGATCGTTTGCATTCGCCTTGCAGCAACAAGCAGTTAAAAAATTTAGTTTCTCAACATATTGACAAGTTTTTAGTTTGATTGGTGCTGTGATGATATTGCGCCCTGGATTTTAACTCTTCTTAACCGGTTCACAGTCAACATGTTGTGGTCTTCGCTGATTGTTTAACTATTGTATGAAAATTGACCTTCAGATATGGAGGCTATGAAGCAAGCATTTTATTCACAATGACAACATAAAATCAACTGGACAAATTTCAATATTCGTAAGTTGAGATACTTCTTGAAATATGTTTACATTTCAAGAAGTACAATGAACAATGAATGTAAACGGAACGAAGGAGTCTGCATCTCCATCATCTTCTCTCATCCAGAAATTCAGTGCACTTGAATGTTTTCAGACTATCCTATTCTAAAGCGGATCAAAATCAGTTCATAGATCTCTATTTTCGGATGTGATGTTATGCGACCCTAGGATAAACCAATTTATATTCAATAGATCGAACTAAACGGCACCCATTTCGGATAGGAAACGATTGTGGAATAGTGATTTAGACAAAAGAGGTAGATGACTATTGGTTTGCGGATTTGTGGAAAGTCTCATCTGAATTTTCTAAATACCGTTATGTGTGTGCAGTCAGATAATGTAGGTCTCCCATTTAGGTCCGTGACGGTAATAACGATATTACAGACTAATCTACAGTTTTGCTATATGCTGTGTTCACGGCATTAATAATACTCCCCGGCCGAATTTCGATCACGGTGGCCCATTTCAACCGAGATTAGCTAAGTACCGAGATGATACTATAGTACTCAAATATGTGCGCAAATATAGGGTATCTGCGCTCCTTTAGTTGGCAATCTCACACGACTGGTGAGAGAGCAAGCATAGGACCAACGGCATCGCATGCTTTGTGAGACACGGGGTTGACACACCACTAACTTCCAAACTCCAGGCTGCTACTGAGAAATTATTAATGAGAAAACCCAATTAGGTTCTAATTTTAGCCTGATGTGGGAATACAATGTTAGTTGCACATTACTACAATTTCATACTGGGTAAGCTCGTATTAAGAACGGTTCACGTGATTGGCTCGGCGAGATTGCTTCAAATTCAAAACCTCTTGAAAACGCTTGCTACCCGTCATTTACACTCTATAAAATCAACAATAATACACCTTCAAATCTACCATCAAATTAACTTCACTACATTCATGAACACCCAGCAATACAGCTTCCAAGTCTACAGGCTAGGAAATTGGCATTCTTGCTAAGTTTATAGCTACTATGTAGTTGCTATTACTACGTGCAGTATATAGAGCTGGGTTTCTAACGTAACAAGGCCAGTGACGAGATCGGCTTGGTATAGTCATGAGTTTAAATCTTTAGACAATAATTCTTAGGGAAATGCGGACATGGTGTTATCAAAAACACTATAAAGTATTAAAATAGTAAAGTTATTTTATACTTTGTAGTGTTTTTTATTTCGTATTTTTTAGTAAAAAGTTTGTTTTTTTCACTTTTTGTGGTTCACATGTGCTTACTCCTTCACAGCGTACCGGCGTGATGTTATGTTATGAGCTGATGTAAACAATAGACAGACATGAGATTTCAGCAATCCCAGTCCATTTGCTATCATTTATTGAGGAGTTCCGTTGCCTATCTCCGAAGTTCTTCATGAGATCTTCACTAAATTGATATGGGACCACTCCGAAAAAGTACTCTTCCAAAAACTACCCAAATCACTTCAAGTGTGCCTGTAAAGAGAGTTCTCTCTATTTCTCCAGGATCCTATCATCAGATCCAGACTTGATGATCATGGGACCACCTGGGAAGTGTACTCTTTCAAACAAAAAAAAGGCATTTTGTTAAGCATGTGCTCTTTAACTACAGCTTTTCTCCTTATTATACAATTTTGGGCAAGTCCTTTGAGAAGAAACACGAGCCTGAAATTCCACTTTTACTACTGTTTAATTTGGAAAAGCTCCTATGTATTTCCCGAAATGATCCTTTTGCAACTATTAGTTAGCGGTATATGATATTTGCTAGCAGCTTTGCCCATGTAAATTTAAAGCACTTTACGAACGTTTCTGGAGTACTTTTTTTTCTAAAAGCACAAAATGATGATTTCAATTCAAATATTTCCCACTTTAAAATTCAAAGTCAACCAAAAACATCTTCATGCTAAATGATTACTTGATTTTCCTGAAGCAACCATATTTTTTCCTCGCCTGTACCCGCCAGCCGGGTCGCCCGCAGCCGCATGCGCCGCTTCTCACATAATGGCCGCTTCCTCCATCCACCTCAGGATGTCCGGCTGACGGGAAATCTCAGATCACCTTCTATGGGCAATATCTTGACCTACTTTGTGGGGAAAAGCGAAATTATTGAGGAAAAAGTTTGATAAAACACGAATTAATAACAAAAAGGGTTATGTTGTATTTGTTTCAGCCAACACTATCATTCGATCCATTTTTATGGTGTTGCTTAAAAATATAGTTTTGCCATCTGTAGGAGTCCGCCATATTGGATGAAAACACATGGTTAGTTTTAGCTTAGTGTGTGCAAAATATCAGCTCAATCAGTTGGCAATAACTATTTAAAATTGAGTTGCAACTTGGAAGATATGGCCCATACATGGGTACATCACTAACTAATTGGATACATGGCAAGCTAAATAAAAGCTATTAAAAACATTGAGTGTTAAAAACGAAATTTTCATTATTGTCAATATTATCAGCATAGACGACGGGGGCCGCCAGAGCCTGCCAGGGTTGCGGAATTTGTTCGAAAGAGTCACCGCGGCCCCGAAATGCAAAGGGCTTTAGAAGGAACATGGATGGGTTTTAGTCAGTAAGAGTCTGACACGCCCTTCCGCTCCACCCAGAGCTGAAGAAGACATTTGACGATTTCCGAACCTTAAAAAAAAATCATTGTCAATATTCCAAGTGTGAAAAAAATATTACTACCTACAGATTAACATGAGAAACCTAAATCTAATATTGGCATTATTTTTGTATTCCTTCCTCTTTATCAGCCATTGTGTATAATAATAAGTTTCTAGTTGTCTCATTCATCTTAAATCAATCTTTAAGGTGAAGGCACGTGAGCACATTCGCAAGAAGTTGGTAGAATCATCACAGCGCTAATTCGTTGGATTCGTTTTTTCTTAATAACTTTGTTTAAGTGTATGTATGTATCCATGTATTTATAATTTTATTTTATTTTTCTTCTCTCTATTTTCAGTTATTTTTTTTTTTTAAATTGCACCTGCCATGTTGTCTCTGCACCACCCTAAGGTCGACTGGTAGAAAATGCCTAAGCCATTAAGTCCGCCTTTGTACAGTGATTTTACTTGTGCATAAAGTTTTAATAAATAAATAAATAAATAAATACAGAGTCCCAGCATTGTCTAGTCACTTGTGAAACGTATGTAAATGTTGATGATGCTCATCCTACATTTTTTGTGAACACTATCATCAGATCTCAGCTGTCACCTTGTGACATAGTTTTACATATTACAGCGATGTCTACTTCCTGTTTTGTTTAGTGTTGTGCCGCAATAAAGTCTAGGAATGTCGATAAGCACGATACTTTTAAAAATAGCTCGTAGATTTTAAAGGAAACATTTTGCGTTAGTAGGTATAGGTATTTATTATAGGTTTAAATATCATAAATAGTTACCATAGGGGAATCCATGGCCCGCAGGTTCACTCGTTATACTACGTTGTAGACGTTAAAATAACCCTTTTTGAGGCGTTCTGTTAATCCTTTGACACAAGTGTCCTGTGTGTATCATACACGCGCCGAGTCTCCTCTTGTAATGCTTTTAGGATGCTGTTGGGAATTCCATGGCTTTAAGCACTTCAGGAATGTTTGAAGAGACTCGCACAGATGGTGTCCATGCCATCATGCGAAAGAAAGTGGCCTGCTTACAGAGCTTGCATGACAGTGACAACACCCTGAAAATGAAAGCTGCCATACCAGACTGTCCCTCACAGAGGCACTGGATGGGGACAGTCGTAGGTCAACGTAAGTAAATAATTAGTCAACGTAAGTAAGCACAATTGTTACTTACACCAAAATACCTACTAAATTATGGACCTTATCGTCTGAAATACAGTTTTATTTCATTTAATTTAAACTGATGTTTTTTTATGTGTACCATCTTTTCTACAATCTGTGGGAGTAATTTCGTGAAATGGGACGGAAGTGTGTAACAGGAAGCTGAGGAAGCGCGCCCTTAATTATATGGATTGACAGCTCACCTCGTGATCACTTCACCCAAGCCTTCACTTCGACATGTTTACAGAATCGACCGGCTGTATCGAGTTCAACGCATCACTACATGTCAGTAACCTGCTACACGCCATACTCAGTATGTGGGATGAATGTAAACTTCACTCTTGATATCAAGCGGGGCTACGCGTGTGCGGTACGCAGACAAATTCTTTCTTATGTACGAATGGATTTCATGTACCTCATGTATGTAAATGAGTTTCATAGAATAGAATAGAATACTCTTTATTATGTTAAGTCTTGATGATGTTGTAACTTTCCTATTATGCGAAGCCTTTCAGTCTAACCGGATGCAGATGAGTACTAGTATTTTACATGAACCCTATCTTTCCTCCAAAACCTAGTAACTGGGTAACATGATACCCCTTGGCAAGAGTGGTGTCAGATTTGAGCTTCCGACACTCGTAATGACTGCCATAGATCTACAAATGACAGCCGGGACCCACAACTTTCTTCAACGTGCTTTCGGTATGTAATGTAATGGATTGGACACGTCTACAGACCGAGTTCAGCAAGCGTTGCTTTATCTGGAAGATCGACCTGTGGGGATTTTATTATTATCGTTCATACAGGTCGAAAATGTAGATAAACTGAAACAATATAGGGGAAAGATAACAGTTTCCAAACAGATCCAAATCAGTTCTTGGACTTAAGGAATTGATTTGTTGGTTTAGAACTGCGAAAATTAGTTATACTTATCAATATTGGTATATGATCACATTGATCACCGATCATTGATAAAATTCTAGCGGCCTGCAGCACTGGTAAGCAGAGATCGGAATTGGTAGACCATATTTACCTAATGTTCGTGGAAGTAAGTAACATAGAGTTGATAATACCTCCTGTAAAATCCCGGAACCATGAATGGAATCATGACTATTGAAACCCGGGATTATAAAAACAAGAACTGGACTTTAATTATAGTTACAAATTTTTGATTTGAAAATTCAAAAGAAGAAAGAGTTGTGCGAAAACAAAGTTATTTAATTTAACAGTTTTAGTAGTTACGGAACTCTAAAAACACAATAAGATTCTTCAATATAATAATTTAGTTCAAATGTATTCAAAGCGCAATAAGTACTTTGCAATTTATTTAGAAAAAAAGGAAAGGGTTTTTGTAAAAACATTCTCAAACTTGAACTTAAAAAGTTATGGCCAATTAACTAGATCCCTCAATCTGCTCGCCTCAAAAAAAAATGCATGATTTTATTTCCAACATTAACAGAGCCATCTATGGAATTATTTTGAAAGTACTTGAAGAGAAAGTAAGTATGGTGAAAGAGTTTGTAGTTGATTCTATTTTGTCTAGATGGCGGCTTATAAAGTAAAGTGAAAGTTTGTAGTCAAGTGGTAACAGCGCCATCTTTGATGTTTAACTGGTAACCAGTTGGATACAACAAAGTTAAAGAAAGTAGTAAACTTTCTACGCTAAGGTAGAGTTGTTTTAGTACATATGAATGCTACGAGATGGCGTTTTACTTTTTTTATTCGGGGTTTTAGTGCATGGTTGTTGCGGTATTTTTAAATTTTATTCATCTATATTTAGCTAACGTACGCAGGCCATTATACTAAAATATTGAGAGCTGAACTTTCAGCACCCCTACATTTTCCAGATGGGCCCCGACCTCAGTGAAGAGCTTGGGTCGCAAAGTAAACATGAGATCGCTGTTTGCGTCCAACGTGCTGCTCCAGAGTGAAAACGAGGCCGCGGGGGCAATTGCGGGCTTTTTGGTTTAATAATAGTTGTAGGCAGTAGTTTTTCGGAGGTACAAACAATGCATAAAGATATTTCCATGTTATAAGACAGCTCAATATTGCACTCAGAGATGGTAATTACTCAAAACAATGTGCACTGTGTGTGACCGCGGACCGACCGGGACGCACGAAGGCTCCCCGCCTGGTGAACGCCGGTAGAATTTTCTGAATGCATGACGCACTGGACCGGTCGATGTGGCGACGCTTGGGTGGAGGCTTATGAGCAGCAGTGGACGTCTTTGATGATGATCCATTCTGATCACGGCGGGGTTCACTCTAGACATGAATAATTAAAAATAATAACAAATGTTTATGTGCCATTTGCGTGGACTTTTTTAGATGGGATATTATCAAATTATTTCTCTTCATTCTGGGCGGAGCTCGGAGTATCAGACTCTTATTTACTTAAACCCACCCGTGTTCCTCCAAAGAGTTCTTCCGCAGTAAAGGTGCAGACCCACCGCGGCGCACGGAGAGGCCACACATGTGTGTTAACCTTCGCCTTGCTAATTGTATGTGATTGCGTCCACTGCAATCCATGGACACGGTACGCATTTATATTG
Organism: Mamestra brassicae; assembly: GCA_905163435.1. Lineage (NCBI taxonomy): Eukaryota > Metazoa > Arthropoda > Insecta > Lepidoptera > Noctuidae > Mamestra > Mamestra brassicae. Next base: position 1,754,336 of record LR991010.1, read on the forward strand.
ACATCATTGGTACACGAGTGGTTTGCTCGAATATGGCGCTGACATGGCTCAATGCTGTCAACGCCGTGCACGCTGTGCATGTGGTACATACAAGGTATACACGAATATTTACCCACGAGTATGTACAATTGTATGCCACGATAAAGTTGTACATAGTTGTGGGTGTGTAGTAGGTATGTGCTGTAGTGGAAACGTAGACCCACGTTGTTTAACAAATAAATGCGCTAAAATGCGCCATATGCCCGTGCACAGTATGCGCCGCGGTGGGTTTGCGCCTTACTCTTTCGAAAAAATCCGCAACTTATGCATGGTCTGTGGTATAAAGTAGTAGTGGTGCAGACTTCTGTCTCTATGTCTGGGTTATGCAATTAGTCGTCATTCTCATGCCCTTCAGGGTCGTCGAAACAATATCTTCTTCTTTCATACTTCTTCATTAGTTGTCGTCTCCGTAGTACCTTTTTCAATCGTAGTGACTATTGTAACTTATAGTAATTGGTCACTGTTCAATCGTAATATATTCGTAAAATTATTTGGCTCAGCTATGCAAAACATTTGCATAGCTGAGCCAAATAATTTTACGATACGGCGTGTCTTCATTCGATTCCCGGACGGAAACCAACTTGAAGTTACTCAGTAGAAGCCAGTGTTAAATGAATTTGTGCTCCGTCAAAGGCAGTAGACTAGGTCCTGTCACATGTAACATAAGTGGCTAAATATGGGTGTACTATTATAAGAAAGAAAGAAAAAAAATATTTTGAGCATTCATGAAACACGCCTTATGGGTATACCTAATTCTGCTTAATCCTTCAGGTACGCAGTCGTAACGTTTGTTTTGAATTTTAGGGTTCCGCACCCAAGGCGTAACCAATGGAATACTATTTTTAAGTCTCCGCTGTCCGCCTCTCTGTCTGCGGGCTGAATCTCATGAACCCTAACAGTCTGCCTAGACTGTGAAGATTGTGTCAGTATTTTAATTACCGCCACTACAGCAAACAATAAAATACAAAGAAACGTGTGGTTTTTTTTCAGTACCTATATGTACGGAATCCTTCATGTGCGAGTTCGATTTGCACTTGGCCAGTTTTTTTATTCACAGTCTCACATGTGACGACTAAGTCTTGTCCAGAAATACCGTGTTACCCAGGTAATGGGTTGTGGAGGCCCGGTGAATCCGGTTTGACTGGAAGCCGACCCCAATATAGTTGGGTAAGGCTAGGCAGAGGCGCCTCGGCCTGGAGGTGGCCCTCAACAAGTCGGAGGCCATTGTTTTTCATGGCCCCCGGCGAGCGCTGCCACCGGGATCGCACATCGTGGTCGGGGGGGCCCGTATCGCTGTCGAGTCCACCATGAAGTACCTGGGATTGGTGCTCGACAGCCGGTGGGATTTCGGCCCCCACTTCCGGCGGCTGGCGCCCAAGTTGTTGGGCGCGGCGGGGGCGCTGTCAACGCTGCTTCCCAATCTGGGGGACCCGAGCACCGCCTGTAGGCGGTTGTACGTGGGGATCGTGCGATCGATGGCCCTTTATGGGGCCCCGATCTGGGCGGCTGACCTGACGGCCAGCACCATCACTGTTCTGCGGAGGCCGCAGAGGGTGATGGCCGTCAGAGTCATCAGGGGATATCGCACGATCTCCTACGAGGCGGCTTGCGCACTGGCCGGATCTCCGCCGTGGGACCTGGAGGCGAAAGTGCTCGCGTCACTGCATAGGTGGCGCGAGGGCGCGCGGGTGCGCGGCGAAAGACTGACGCAGCAACACTTGGAGCTGCGTCGGTCGCAGCTGCGCGAGGTCCTGGTGGCGGAATGGCGGGACAGGCTTTCGAGCCCTACCGCCGGCCTCATCACCATCGAGGCCATCCGGCCAGTGCTCGACCTGTGGCTCGGGAGAAGGCACGGCTCTCTGACGTTTCGTGCGACGCAAGTCCTCTCGGGGCATGGCTGCTTCGGGAGGTTCTTGTGTCGCATAGGCAGGGAGCCGGACGCTCGATGCCACCACTGCGTCGACTGTCGGGAGGACACGGCACGGCATACGCTTGCAGAGTGTGCAGCTTGGGAGGAGCCGCGCCGTGCCCTCATCTCTGTTGTAGGCGGTGACCTCTCGCTGCCGGCCGTAGTCCATGCTATGGTCGGCGGTGAGGAGTCCTGGGACGCGGTGGTCTCCTTCTGCGAGACAGTTATCGCGCAGAAGGAGGCTGCGGAAAGGGAGAGGGAGATCACAACCGCTCTCCCTGCCCGCAGCAGGCGCATCGGGCGTCGGAGGAGGGCATACGCTGCCCTCTTCCGGCCCCCCTAACTGGGTCCAGGGGCGGCGGACTTGGGGCTGTCCGTCGCCCCCCATTCATCCGGACCCGAGGTGGCGGCGCGTGGTGTTCCCGTGCGCCCCTCTTTGACGTAGCGAGGGGAGTCAAACACCTCACTCCCCTCGCCGACGCGAGGTGGCCCGCAGAGGCGGGCCGGCACCAGCCGGGGATTGCGGAAGTCGCATACGTTCCCGCGATCCCCGGCGTAGGTGGAAGATGGAACACCGGGGTGGTTTTAGTCAGTAAGAGTCTGACAGACCCCTCCACCCGCCCCAGGGTGGAGGATTTCCATGAGGATTTCCCCCCGAGATCAAAAAAAAAAAAAAAAAAAAAAAAAAAAAAAAAGGCTAGGCAGAGGCGCTAGGGCCAGAGCCTGCCAGGGTTGCGGAATTTGTTCGAAAGAGTCACCACGAACCTAGAACGGAAAGGGCTTTAGAAGAAACACGGATGGGTTTTAGTCAGTAAGAGTCTGACACGCTTTGCCGCTCCACCCAGAGCGGAAGAAGTCATTTGATGATTTCCCATCCTTAAAAAAAGGCTAGGTAGATGATGATGACATGTGACGATTTAGTGACTTTACTTTAGGTATTTGCAAACTAGCAACGGTTCAGGAGAAAATGTAGTCAAAAAAGTCAAAACGTTTATTTCAATTAGGCCATTAAACGGCACTTTTGAACGTCATCATTTACAGTTCAGTAAAATTATATTACATTAATAAAGTGACTCTACTGTCCATTGGGAAAGATACATTCTTATGGAGAAGAACGGACAAGAAACTCCATAGTTACTCTTTTCAAATAATGATTTAAAAAATTTGGTATACAAAAATTAATTTAATACTATGTGAGGACGATGCACCCAGAGTATGCTACAAAGTATTACCAGCAGAGGTAAACTTATTCATTTTCTAAAGAAATTTAGGTAAATGGTACTCACATATTTACAAAAGCAAAGCACGGTTTAAAATCATCAAGCATTCAAAAAACTACATCATCACAACACAATAGTATTGCATCAATCATTATGTTCTCAAAAATGTCGCAATTTCATTGACATAACACAGTCTTGTTCATTTTGCAGCAATTTTCTGGTGAAAGGCTTTTAAAAATAAAATAAAATCGTTCAAAATAAAGTGAAAGTTTATTGGTCGTTCAAGAGAAAATTGGTGGTTGGTCTTTTTATATTTATTTAGTGCCTTTAAGTTTTTTTGTAGCTTGTTACAAAATTCTTTAGAGTGAAATGAGGTGATTTAGAACTTGTTTTTTTTTGCTAGTTTGTAACTTTTGGCTAGGTATTACAATCTGCAGATTCTATATAATTATGTTTTTTAATGTTTTAATGTTACTTTTTTGTTAATGTTTCTATAGCCGGTATAAAGTCGGTATGCTTCTACTAACAAACTTGAGGAGCTTGTGGCTTGATAATAACAGCACGGGTCGTTCCGTGGATGGGTTGACTATCTTAACATATCGAGATTCCTCCGAGTCTTGGAAAGCATGCTAAACTGTTGGATCCGGTTGTCATTTGTAGATCTTCGACAGTCGTTATGGGTAGTCAGAAGCCAAGATATGTGACTCTAGTCTTGCTCGGGATATCATGTAACCCAGTTAATGAGTTGTGGAAGTCAGATAAGAAGTCTCTCAATGTAAAATATTTGTCTTCAGCATCCGGGTAGGCTCGAAGACAACAGTGGAACCGTGGAAAAAGGCACGCAGATTGATTGCTTTTAATATGCCTCCGAGATCATCAATGCTAATTGTCAATGTGCTACGTTATTGACAACTGCAATTGAAGCGCCATTGATGCAGGTTTCAATGTGTTTGCGTTCAGTATGTTTTTTGGCCTTGGAACAATTGGTGTTCGCAAAGGCAGCTAGGGATAATTTCACTGCTGTCAAACGCACGAATGATAAAAACGATTGTCAATGACTCAGTTAATCAATTGGAAGCTTCAATGGCTTCTGTCAATGAGCACTTGTAAACGATCAATGGCAATTGACACTAACATAAAATTGACAATTGCAATTGATCGTCTCGGGGGCGCATAACGACACCTAATTCAGTTTATGAAGTCCCTTTCATCTGCAGATACGATTCATTTTATACCTGCACCACTCTTTTGCTCCTGATGAATCCGCTTTCGAACTCGATATGGCTTGACAGTATGTGATGGAAGAGATCTTCTATGGACCAAATGAGGAGAAGCCTCTTTAATCTTGCTTTGAAGACGGAAGAGAGTTTGGTGGTAGGGAACACAGATGCTGGTCAAGAGTTAGTGAAAATGTAGAACATTGGCATGAAAAATAATGTCTTCCCTATCACCAAACCCTAAGAAATCAAAACACTACGCCATTTTTAAATCGCAGCGCATCCATCGCTCTGTCCCAATCTATCCACAATGAGTGTTGACAATCGTGACTACATTCCATGGTAAAGGTAGCACGTGCCTTGAATACAGAGCGTTTGATATGGTGTGAGAAAAGGTAGAAATTACGGCAATCCTTCACGTTTACATGTATAATGAAACTCTTCCTTTGTTTGTTTCTAAAACATCTCAGAAAAATTGTGTTTTCAAAGATGAGACTTTCAAAGCTTTATGTTTTTAAGGATCTAAACATACTTATCGTATACTTCACGATAGAGAATCATGTTTTCACGTATGAAATCGGATGATAAAACACATGGTGTAACGGAAAAGTGTAGTGATTTTAAAAAACAGTTTCTGCCTATTTTGATGAACAACTTTCATCAAGGAAGTCGTAGACAAGTCCCATTTTTTTTTCATTTAGCCTTATTGGCAGCTGATAGAAAGTAAAGTGGCCGACTGCATAAAGATTTTATATTTTTAGAATTTTGAAATTATTTAGTACTATTGCACCCTATAGCGCAAGTTCTTTTAATGATAATAAACACAACGACCCCCTTTCAGGTTCTACAAAAAACAAAAGTGAAACACCAACAACTAAAAAAACAATAATTTAATAAATACTCAATAAATTACACCCTCACAAAATAAATAGCTTACATCCTAAGAACTACCCTCGTACTGCCTCCACCCCCTATAAGGGAGGGGTGTGACATCATGAACATCCCTCCTCCGTCGGTGGTGACCGTGGTGACCTGCGTAGATGACCTGGTGGTCCTCTCCGCCTTCGTGGGAGGTTAGTTTCTTTACTCCGACGATGGCTGCAAGCATGAGTGCGAGGGCTGATGCGGCTAAAGCCTGGGGATAAAAAGAGGAGTGTTAGCTTAGGTTTATGTAATACTACAAGGAGGTTATGGCCAAATAATAACAGCCGCATAGATCAATCTTCAAAGTAAAGCAACGCTTGCCTAGGTCGCCAGTGGGTAGGTGACCATCTTAACAATTTCGAGAGTCCTCCGTGATTCGGAAAACACGTTAAGCTGTTGGTCCCGGCTGTCATCTTTGACAGTCTGATACCAGACTTGCTATGGGGCCCCGTGTTACCCAATTGATACCAGACTTGTTAAGGGGCACCGTGTTGCCCAATTACTAGGCAGTTGAGGTCAGGTAGATAGTCGTTACATGTAAAATACTGATAGTACCAACATAGTTCGGAAAAGGCTGGGCTAGGTTTATAATAATACAATTATAATTCTTTATTATCAGGCAACTAAGGCCCATAGATAAAATACACATGAAACATACAAAAATACAACTAATACAATCTAATCTTGCTTCAATAAAATACAACTTATAAACTAAGACACACAAAGTGACGGCGTTGAGTTCCACTGCACGGTGTCGCGTAGCTTGCCGCGAAAACATCGGTAGACTACACCCTTCAGCCAAAACTCTTCCTTTAGGAACGTGTCGAGATATTGTGTCGGAACCCACACCACAAACGACTTAAAGTATACTTAAGTTAAACGTAAGACTTATAAATTACTCGATTTTTTGTGGCTTTGACTCCGTGGCTCCATAACAACTGCACCCATACATTCTTAATTACCAAACTAGCTCAAAAAGCTCATATTAACATAATCATAATTATGATAGTAACTATAACATAACTAGTAACAATATCCCTTTTATAGCGCACTTGTAAACTTGTAATATTAAATGAGGACGTTGCTTTAATTAAGTTGTTACCAAGTTTACTCGTCGAGTTTTTGCGTTTGACTAAAAAGTGCCGGAAATATGCACCAGGATAAGATATATGAAGGTCTGAAAAATGGTACAGCTGTAGGCACTCATATATTTATTATATTTTTTTTTTGCAGATACCCAAGCCACAATCTGAATTATACCTGTAATATTGATGACCAGTATCTTCAAGAGCATATTCAGAAGTCAGTCAAAGTTTATTTCTCGAAACTCCAAAAGAACGTGAAAGATCAATTAACGTACAATTTAAAACATTCGATTTCAAATCGGAATTTTTTTCATGGCAAAAATAAATGTAAAAACTCGGCAAACCCAGGTTTTCCAAATGACTCATTACATTTATCTAATGCTACCTAAAAATCAATTCACCTAAATTGTTATTTTTTTATTATTATTCTCTTTACTCATTAACTATACACACTTCTTTAAATTTCTAAATATTTCTTAAAACATACACATTAATAAAAAAACATTCCATACAACAACTCCTAACTATTAATACGAGCCGTAGCGTAAAATAATTATTAATTTTAATTTGTTAAATTTCTTCCAATCCGAGAGATGAAAACAAAGATGGCGTGCTTACTAACCACGAAACTGTAGTCGGCAAAAAACAAAAGTTTTTACTCTGGAATGCACAGTTGCACACTGTCTAATAAGTTTAATCTGATTGTATTAAAACGAAATCATAAGAAAGTTGTTGAAACAACTAGGTACAGATTATGATGATATCACAATCTAATTAATTATGACGTCTACCAACCGCCATGTTGAATTTCCCGTGACGTGTACTAGCTGAAGATGAATTTAATGATACACATACCTAATCAAAATCAAAATCAAAAGTCATTTATTCAAATAAGGCTAAGTGCCAGCACTTTTTGAACGTCAAAGTTCTACATAAAGACAGTCTCCCAAAACGCCCGCCCGTCACCACTTCCTAGTGTACTAGCTGGGAAGAAGAAGTGGCGCAACAAACTCCCCAGCTAATATCTGTACTAATATATAGAGGAAAGATTTGTATTTTTGTATGTAACGAATAAACTTAAAAACTCATGGACCGCTTTGAAAAATTCTTTCAGCAATCGATAGCTACATTATCAGCGAGTAACATAGGCTGTATTTTATCCCCGTACTCCCACGGGAACGGGAACTACGCGGGTGAAACCGCGTGACATCCGCTAGTCAGTATAATCTAACTCAGATCTATTCTATGGATAAACCGCCATTGTTAGAGCCAACTAACACTTTAACACCCGTTTGGATTTTTATGATGAACAATTTTTGTGACTATCCTATAATATCTACATATATTTACTGATAGGTACATACGAAGGTCATGTCAGATTGCCATTCCATCGGACTATTACAGTGAAGAATCAAAGTCTTCACCTGTGTTTGCACTCTTGCTTGTGCACTATAAATAACAATTATGTTAAATTATAATAATAATAATAAAAATTATTATTCTCTTTATTGTAAGTGAAATGAATAAAGAGAATAATAATTTTTATTTGGAACACAACCATAAATTACAGAGTCTTAATAGCTAGAACAAGGAACAGTTAATTCAACAGAAGTACATAGCCTGCTGTCTCCCAAACTAGGCAAAAACCTGTATCTTGGGAGGCAGTATATTAAAAAGTATACGTTCATTGGTTTATAGCCCGTGTAAGACGGCGTGAACTCAAAAGGAAAAAAAATAAGTAAAAAATTAAAAATGAAAAGTAAACAAATACAGAAAAGGTTACTAAAATTAAAAATAAGTTTAATATTAAATAGGTACGATTGCCATCAACCAACTTGCATGGTATGTGTGTGTGTGTGTGAGTGCGTGAGATGGTGTGTCAGTGTGTTAGTGTGTTTCTCCTACTAACTTGGCTAATCTCCTTAGAAATTAGTCATTATAACTATATCTAAAAAGTGCAAATATTAATTAAGCATAAAGCTAATTTTCGTACTTTAAAAGTGTTCAAATCCAAGTCGCAATATCATCTCATTGACAATGTATGTCATAAACTGGTCCAATGTAGTATCATCACATCGCTAATGTTTTCCAATTAGGTACCAATTTGTTATAATTGTTTAAGTATTTCGTGTACCTATTTATCTTATTAATTTGAGTATTTATTATATATTAATATGGTATGTATAGTTTATATATTCGTATTATTTATTTAAATGTTTGTATGTATTAATTAAATATCAATCGATTTTTATTCACCATATTGCACCTACCACCATTCTCTGCATCACCCAAAGGTTGACTGGTAGAGAATGCCTATGGCATTAAGTCCGCCTCTGTACATTTGCGTCCGTAAAGTGTAAATAAATAAAAATAAATAAATGTGGTAAAACTATAATTATAAAAGGTCCCATCAAAATAGATGGACAAACTTTTAGAAATCCGTCAGACCACCAAAATAAGGACAGTGGTCAAAAAAATAAGAAAAACGCATTAGGTTGTTAAAGGAGAAAAAAAAACAACTAACGAAAATACACTAAAAATGTTGGTTACCCAATGCATAAACACATCCATTTCTTTATTTCCTTATAATTCTGATACTACAAATGTGCAGGCGCAGGTATAATGTGTTTATTCTAGTGTGCAAAAAAAAATGTAGTTAAGGTCAGAATCAAATCGCTTTTATCAGTGTTTTTTTTTTTTGCTTGGATATCTTTGGTTAGACTGTAATTCACTGAATGTTAAATTAAATTTTGTCCATCTATTTTAATGAGACCTTAAAGATGCGTTTTTAACAGTTTATGTCTACGATGAGAAAACGAGAATTGGCCCTCCGATGTATCAGCTTTCATATACCAAACACCATACAACAACTCCACAGCCAGATGTTCATGGAAATGTCGTGTGTTTAAAAGTGTAACAAAATACAATTATTGCCGAGTGATTTTAATTGGGAAAAGTGTGTAATTACTGCGGATAAGCGGGCCAGCGCGCGCGCCGTGACGAGGAAACCCGACGGTCCGTGTGCTAGATACTATACGAGCTTGGTGGTAGGTACGCGAGGAGATAGGATACAGAGGCCGAACTTTGAGTTTTAGCGCAGCGATAGAAAAACTTAAAAAAGAAACATTCAACCGACTTCCAAACAAAAACACAAAAAAGTCTAAAATAACTTAAATTTCGGAAGTCGGTGTTATTAGTTTTTTTTTCTTCATTTCTGATACCGACTTCCGAAATTAAATTATTTTAGACTTTGTAGTGTTTTCGTTTGGAAGTCGGTTGTATTTTTTTTGGAAAAAAAAATATTTTTTTCACTTTTTAGTTGTGACTAATTAAATAAGCATAATTTTAATAAAATAAAAAACTGCTGAACCAAACTGAAAAAAAATTACGGGATCAAATGGCAAGTACATCGCATCGAACGAAAAAATAATCACAGAAATCAGATCAGAAACCTCGAAGTAATCGGTGTACATGCATAAAAAGAAATAACCACTGAATTGGAATTGAGAACCTCCTCCTTTTTGGAAGTCGGTTAAAAATAGTCTAGAAGTACTTTCTACTATTCTACTGAACGGATTTGGATGGGAATAAATCAAATAAATAAATCATACATGAATATAACTTGGATTCTCGAGAGTTCATTCCTTTCGAATAACTTCTGATATACATCGACATTATAAAAAGTTCGGTCTCTGACGCCATATTTACTCTTTGACTTGTATCTTGTGATCTATTAGCAGTGTGAGCTCATAGTAAGTAGGAACTGCTTTTATGATATATCTATCATCGATAACCAGAGAATATTATTTTTATTAAATAATATTCTGGATGAATATTGTGGCCCCTGTTATTGGTCACCAAAGATCTATTTATGTAAAGTGAAGCTACTCAAAAAATTTAATTATGTCAAAGATAAAAAAAAACACGGCTAATTGGGAGACTTTCCATTTTCTCCGTAAATTTTTTCGGACCCATACCATAAACCGAAAAAATCTCGTTCCTATTTAATTGTTATTATTTATTTTTTGTCACGATGGCAATGGAAATACAAACACTGGATAAAAATTACTGTCAACTTATTACGGTTCTTGAGAAACAGCCGCTAACAGGCAGATGGACAGCGGAGGCTTATCAAAAAGGTTCTATTAGTTAACATTCCAGTACAAAACCCTAAAAAAGTGTTAATGTATTCACGATTTATATTTTTACCATCCAGCACACTCAGGGCGCGTTTTTGTGAACCGAAAACGATCGCGCTACTGCGTAAAAGTTTTCGCGTCGTTTAACGTATCACACACTCGTATATTTGTACACACAAACGCTTTGAGCATCGCAGAAAATTACAAATGTTTGGTAAAAATTGTCTATTTGTCAATAAATCAATGCCATGTCCAATGCATCTATAAATATAATTGTTTAAATTTAACTTGAAATTGCAAGTTTTTTTCTTTATGCAATGATAGGTTAGAGGGATAATATAAATCAGTAGCTTTTGCCCACGACTTCGTCCGCGTGGAATAGTCACTTTGGGCAGCCATTTTATTATCATATGTTTATTTATTTTTTATAAAGTGCCTAAATACAAAGGTTCATGGTCTTATCTTCAAAAATGACGGACACCAATACAAACTGTCATCCCCTTTTTCAACCTCTTCAAGCCCTTTTCTCGTGACAAAATGCCTAGCCTATGTCCTTCTCTAATTCTAATCTATCTATGTACCAAAATTCATCTCAATCGGTTCAGCGGTTTAAGCGTGAAGAGGCAAAAGACAGATAAACAGACAAACACACTTTCGCTGTTATAATATGAGTATGGATTTATTGAACACCATAAGAAAATACTATAAGCAAAGAAATTTAACCCACAACAAGGCCTGAAAACTCAATAACCTTGCATAAAAATATACTTTACCATACACCAAAAACAGTTACACCATTCTATGAGTGGTCCATAAAACCCATAGAATTGTGTCAATTGGGCCAACATACATTGGCAGTATTGTCGTTGACAGCGGTACCTATCAGTCTGTTCCCTCAAAGTCTCCAGATCATTACTTTATTCTCACACAACGCGTTACATTAATGCCTTACCTTCATAGTCAGGAGACCCAGACCACCGATTCCCATGGCTCCAAGGGCCTTAGCAAACATCAGACCAAGCAGAGCCACGCCTCCGCCTCCGCCGCCCTTGCCTCTTCCAGTCACTGAAAATTTAAAAAATTAAATTAATTTTATTGGCCAACTACCCAGTTTGAAAAGTAAGTTACAGGGGCCAAGGCCAGTTTACACAGCTAGCGTGCGAGTCAGTCTGCCGAGTAGCTACAGTGCAACTCGCATCGTTTGGACGTACCTTACGTGTTAATGCCACGCGCGAGTTGGATAGTAGATCGCATCCGATTTACTTCAATATTATTTGTTTTCACTGGCCTGCTCGCCTGACAGTAACTCGCACATGTCAGCAACTTGGATATCACTCACATCGAGACTAGACAGCTACTTTCATCGGGTACACAGTTAAGGCAAACCAAGGTAATGGCATACGAGTAGGATATCCGAGTAACTGTCTACTGTCTAGGTCAGCAGCTCGCACTGTGTAAACTAGCCATTCTCGTGTGGGGGAGAGACGTAGCGTATAGTAACGTATAGGGAAGACGCTTGGAGTCTCAGAAATACATTGACTACTTCTATTTCGGCATATTCTAAGTAAAAATTATTCCAGATATAGATGTGTCATGTATATCCGTACAACCAACGGGAGACAAGATGAGGATGGACGTGAAGAGGTAACGAACAAACTCATTTTCACATCAATATATTAGGTAGGATTGTTTGAGTTAGTCAATCTGATTCACAGATGTTTCAAATAGCAGTCTCCGTTAAGCTAAATGTTTTCTCTTTTTTTGCCTCGCCTTATTCAATTATTAAAATTGGCTTCTAATAATTTCATTCTTCACAGGAGATAAATGATAAAAAATCAATAGTCTCAACTATGCTAATTGTAACAATCGTGCCAAAAACAAAACTACGATAGAAACATTTGTTCGACACAGACAGGCAGACATAATAATATTTATTTAAACTTTATGTACAACAGTGGTACATGGGCGGACTTAATGCATCAAGGCATTCTCTACCAGTCAACCTTTGGGTTATAAAGACTATACTGTGGTAGGTGTACAATAAATAAAAATAAGATTCAAAATTGAATTTTAACAATTCGGAAAGAATATACAGATAATATATATAATACTAATAAAATACATATATATGCTAAAATAATAAACTAATAAATATGATATATAATAATCATACCGATTAAGAGAATTCATAGTAATCATGACGAAGAACAACTAAGAATGACAAGCTTTTAAGTGGTGTTTTCGGATTTTACGCTTAAAGGAATATCTCAATCTTATAAAATAATAGGTATTTACGATTTAAGACGAATTCAAGCTACGACCACGTTTATAATTATGAAAAAAGTGCTCCCAACATTTTTTGTCGAGAACCTCATGACTTTGCACTACAGTTAACTCATATAATTAGACTAAAACTTTAGTGCAGTCTAGATTTTATAAAGTAAACCACTTAATTTACAAAAAAACCTCTGCATCTAACTTATTTATTTTATCTACTCAACGTTTTAAAATTTTAAAATGGATGCTACGTTGTGTATTCGTTGTCTTAAATTGTGTACCTTAGATATTGTACAAATAAATTTATCTAAAACGTATCTCATTTCATCTTTCAAACTTGAAGCCCCAAAGTTTAGCTTGCCAAGTTTCGGTTTTCCTATATTCATTAATAGGTTTCCATCAGAATTTTGGGAACATACAAGGAGCAATTAAAATAAAAAAATTGATTTTTTTTTCCCTGTCAGCGAAGAACTATCAACGAAATCCTGCATTTCGGTAACAGTTTTCCGTGTGATTTGAACATATACAACAGTCCGAATATCAACTATCGCAGCGCGCAGTCACGAATCGAAATCGGACGATCCTCTCTGTTCAATGGAGGTCTGCGGGACTTTACACCCTGTTTCGTATCCCTCTATAGTTTCAGTAGCGTGTTTTATTCGTACTTTTGCCCATTTTTAACCGATTACAATCTCCTCTAGGTTGTCAATTCGGGTGTTTTTTATGTATGTTCGGGCATAACTCCTTCATTTATGTGGACGGATTTGGAATATTTTTTTTATTCGAAAGAGTTTTATTCCGAAATGGTCCGACTTAAATTTCGTAAAGATTTGATGAAAAACTTCGGAGAAAAACAATGAAATAGATATGGATTGGTTGGAATTTTTTAAAAGTAGCACTAAAAAGTGAAAAATAAAAACGCAAAAAAGTTTTTACTCGCATTTACAATGCGCTTCTGCATCGATGCAAACAACAGCGCCATTAGGCGTTCACAGAGTATGATTGTATTGATGCTGCATCGCGTCTCAATCTATGCTGAATTGGGACACGACGTACTACGTTGTTACTGTAAAAACATCGCGACTTCATTGTTCGCTATGTGATTTTATCTGAAAACTAAGGTGAAGTGAGCATAAAAATAATGAGCTGTCATTCATCAAGCAATGGTTGGAATGGCAACTCACTTCATCTAAGTTTTTACAGTGAGAGAGTTTACTGAATAGCGCGATACAAATAGCTGCAAACAGTCGCAACGGGCGACTTCTCTAAAATCGTATTTCGGAAAATTCATCCCTTGAATAGGTTTCATTGGGAATCAAAGTGTATGCAAAAAGTCTTTTTTTCCCGATGGAAATGCTATCAAGCGCATGGCTTTCAAACTTATATCGTCATTGCCTTTTCTCATTATAATATTCATAACGATCACTTTAACAATATTACGACCTATTTGACACACCGTAAACTGAGTACGCCACGTGCAACCAGCGCCATCAATTTACCAGTATTATCCCTCACAAAGACGGCTTGAAAAAAAGCAAAAACAATATTTCCCTACCACAATCTATCTATTATAAAAGTACAATCACTTTCGTGTCAGGCCGGCTGAGTGAACGTTGATGGACAGCGGAAATTGTGTTCTGCAGGAAATTGGATCAGCTATACTTTACGGACATTTTAAGTGACAGACTTTTGTTTGAAGTTTTATGGAGAGACAAGATAAATAATAATTATGGCGGAGAAAAATGGACGCTTATTTATATTTTGCTCCCAAATATTGTCCATATTTAGATTGGTCCTAAATATGGATTCCTTTAAAAATAAAGTCAGATCAGATGTAACTGAACTTTGTACTAAAATCTTCTTGGAATACCGAAAATAGGATCATGTCTATTTTCTTCAAAGGGTGTTAGGTAGAGGTGAACGTATTACACCTACTGTTAATTTTTTTGTCTTAAGAAATGTGGAGCAAGTCTAGTCTATTTTCACAAAGGAAGGATTCAAGGCTGTTACTGAGAAAGAAATAATGAGGTTTCGGCATCGCCGAGGCCGGCCCAGAAAGTGTTGGCGAAATGATTTGGATACACACCGCGAAGGCTGGTTCGAGGTGGCGCAAGAAAAGAATGTCTGGAAGGATATGGGGGAGGCTTTTGCCCGGCAGTGGGACACGATAGGCAAAGGAAAAATAAAAGAGGTTTTATTGCTGTGGCAAAACTTGGGGTCTGCCAGATTAGCTCAAAATGGACTAGATCGGTATCCTTTCACTAACAAACGCGAGAGAATCTAATCTCAGAAATTCTGATTCTGAGTCAGAATCACAAAGAAACTAAACCATCTCACAAATATCTATTACGTATATAGTCAGTGGCACTTGGACTGAAATAATCACATCAAGTTAAAAGCAGTTATAATGACAATGACCAAATTACTACTGCTTCCACTACAAAAATCACATTCAAAACACAGAACTCACCAGAATTCTCCTTATAACTGTCATCGACGACCTTCAACGTATCAGCAACAAACTGGGTCACACGATCCTTCTCGATCAAGTTCGGCAACTTCACATGAAGCTCATGGCCTTGCAAGAACTTCGCCATCCGGAACAGAGGAGAATTCTCCCCAAAAGAGCGGCCTTCATCTTCCAAAGAGTTCGTCACTGGTATCCTTGCTAACCGCACTCCTTCAACCAAGTCTATATCACCGTCTAGCAATGATGCGAAGGTAATTCCACACAGGGCTACCAAAACCGTCACTTCTCGATACATTTTCTCTGATAGTGAATCGCGCAATAAGCAAGAAAGGGAGCCTCAGAGTCTTATATAGTTGGTTAAAAAAAATAAGAAGCAAGAGCGAACGATTTCTTTGGAGCTATCACTGTGAGTGGTAAAAAGTGTGGCGATTCTGCAATTTGTTGTAAGAAAGTTCTGGTTTTGTTTGTCTGTTTGTTTTGTGCGGTAAGTAATTTAATTTTAGTTATGTATGTGAAACCCTTTTTTTTTAGATACACGAAACCCTAATACTGTACTGTATGTAAGAAAATAATAATAATAACTAATTAATTAATAATAAATTAATAGCTCAAATTGTTTTGTTTTTTTGTAGTGTTCAGGATCTAGGTATACTGGACGCAGTTTTTAATTTTTCCTTTTGTCTCTAATATTCATTATGTTCAATGTCATGCATACCTGTCATTTGCATGGTTACTGAAATGCCGATTTTGAATGTAATTTTATGTGAATTATAAGTGACAGTGCTGTTGGTGTGCTTATTATAAATAAATAAATAAATAAATAAATAAATAGAATTTGAGATTTATAAGACACGAAAGTTTGTTATAATCTTATTAAACACAGACAAAGTTTTAGCAAAGTAACTTTTAAGCGGTAAATCTTCTGAGCCATCATTCATTGTTCTATAGTTATCTTACGATAACTCATAAATTATATTTCTGAATAATTTTCTTAAAAAAAAACACACACAGCAAAGTATAAAATAACTTTAATTTCGTGTAAACTCGGTGTTTTTGGTTGTTTCTTCGTATTTTAACACCGACTTCCGAAATTAAAGTCATTTTATACTTTGCTGTTTTTTTATTTGGAAGTCGGTTTTTTTTTTGTAAAAAAGTTTTTTATTTTTCACTTTTTAGTGGTAACACCTAACAACACCACTGGAAAGTAACAAGAAAGCACAAACACGCTAAATTTCGTTTACGTGCTTGAATGATATATTTTCTATTTCCACAAGCTATTTTGATTTTAAAACTACTAAACTGATTTTGATGAAATTTCTATGGGAACGTATATCTTTTATTGAAACGTATATCTTTTCACATGCACAAAAGATTTTTTTAAATCGGTTCATAAATGACGGAGTTATGAGGAAGAGAAGAAACATAAAGAAATAAATTAAAAAAATACAACCAAATTGAGAACCTCCCCCTTTTTTTGAAGTCGGTTAAAAGTACACAAGACAAGTCAGTACATTTAACTAGTTCACGTAAACTTACACACTCTGTTTGTTTATAAAATTATAGTTATTATAATGTCTCCCGTAGTGTTAAATTGCTTGGCTCTTGACACTTTTAAGTGACAAGATGGTTTTATTTCAGATAAACTTGGAACTTTTGTATTGTTTTGTTATTATTATAATGGTATTATAGAAGGCAGGTTGTTTGAAAATGATTAAGTTTTAAGAGAATTAGTAAAATTGCTTTTTGTCAAAAAAGAGTTGTGAGATTCAGCAGACTGTGACTAATGAATTTAAGATATTAAAGTTATTTTTAGCATGTCTAGATGTTTTATAATTTACTTAGAAAATATTTAATAGTCTTATTTTTAATCTGTCAGCATATTTATTCAATTTTTAGGGCTTGTTTCACGACCTCCGAATAGTCACTAACCACTGAATAAATTCTAAAATGGTACAGAATTTGTATGGAATTAGGTATCTGCAAAGTAAATTTAAAAAATAACTTAATCGTAGGTGGTGCACAGGCCATTCTAATACTACATATTCCAATAGTTACAGAATAACACTTTTACAAAGAGCGAGACATTGAATGTTGTCGAATAAAAATAAAACAATAGTTTACACCTTAATGATAGGGATGTAGAAATGCTAGATGTGATAGTTGAATTGACATAGATAGTGTTCTGTCGAATGAAAGTACAAAATTATGATATCACGCTCTAAACCCAGTGATGTTCGTTCAGCAAAAATGTCCGTCGAAAAGTCAACATTAAAGGGATGAGCGCATGTCAATATATCAATCCATTAGGTACATTTTGTACTTGACCATAATTTTAGTCAATACAAGATTTTTTATTTTTATTTGATATGGGTTTGCTTTTGACTCTAGTCTAGGTCATAGATGACAGAGACAAAGTCGATGATGGAGCGAACCATTTTATTTAGGGCTTATTTTTAACAAAGCAGCTTGCTCCTAGCTGAAAATCTGTTATTTCAAAAGTAGGTTGGCAAAGTGTATTTTTTTACATTTGTTTACTGGCAGCCTTGCTATCATTTCACTGACTAGCTTACCACTGCACCACTACTATATTATAATAGTGATGGTAACATAGATTAGGAGAGGCAAAGTTTCTGGTCCGTTTTCTCGAAGCATATCTAGTTTCTTTACATCTTTGTTATAGATAGTGAAATAACATTATCTACATTTTCTTTGGCGGTGACCATTTTCTTCTATTTTTTGGAGTTGGTGAGAGTGCCTATAGTTAATGAAGGGCTATGGAGAAATGTTTTGGTTAAAGGGTTTAAACTGAACAAAAGAAAACATTATAAAATTGGTATTTTTCCTTGCTTTATGAAAATGTAGGCAGAACAGGGAAGCGTTATTGAGAAAAGTTACACAAGTACAAATTACAACAAGATGTGGCTAGTATTAACAGCATGACTACCTTATCATCTGCCTAGCCTTGTCCCAACTTTGGAGAGTCGGGTTCTAGTGTAGCCGGATACAGCTATGTATATTATACAAATGAAGTATACATTATACTATGATTTTCGCAAGCAAGGGTCCCACAATATCTAAAGGTATATTTTGCTCTTATTTTATTTTCAAGAAAATTATTTCAAAAACAAACGCTGAATTTTTAAGAGGAAATGGTAACATGTATCTGTCAAACCGTGGATGGGTCAATATCCATTACATACCGAATCTTTGCCGTGCTTGGGAAATCACGAGTCTTTGGTACTGGCTGACATTTGAAAATATCGTCATTACGGTATACAGAAATAAAAAAAAAACTGCCAAGGAATATCCTGATACCCAGTGATCCAGTTTAATGGGTTGCAGACAGATAGACAATCGCTTCATGTAAAATACTGGTATTCAGCTTCATTAGGTTATATTGACGCCGGGAAGACGGCATATTGATTGATGCAAAATCTAACAACGAAACAACATGAAATTACACCAATAAATCACGCAAACAAACATAAAAGAACCATCGGTAATATATGTCACACAGTCAAATGTAAGACCGCATCCGCTCGATGGCAACACGTCTACCTAACTATTTATATATATAAGTACCAAAAAAAAATCTCAACCTCAACCAACTAACTAAAAAGAAAAAACAGATGAAACTAAACACATGGCTGAAAACACTGGATTACTCACAGATGGAAAACATGCTTAAAGAACAATACTCCTAATACCTAAATACTAATGTAGGCAAACAGTCTCTGATATAATCCAAAGTACAACCACCAACACAGTCACTCAGCAAACGCACACAAAATACAACATACTTCCCACATACACACAACACAAGCACACACACAATTCCACACAAGAGCATCTTGCACTATTTGTACTCATTTTTATTTTAGTGTAAAAATTGTTAATGTTCCACAAGCGGGTGAAGACACTGACTCCCTGTAGCACAGGTACCACCTAGCTCTGGACTCAGTGCCCCTACTATGACGTGCTAATGCCATCCAATTCCGAAGATGTAAAAGGGATAGTGCTAACGCTATGTATAGCTCCGTCTTTCTCTTGGAGCGGAATCTCGATCGTTTTAAGACTTCATAGTAGGGTCCCAGGGCTTCAATTGAAATTTAACACCTTTATGTCAATAAAACTTTTATTATTATATTATTATTATATGTAAGTATAGATTATTGATTTGAGTTTTGTTTATTGATTTTAAGGTGATATTGTGATAACAACAATATGTTTCTTCGCAGAATGCGATAAGCGAATAGCCGGTCAATGTGGCGACACTTTACGGAAGCCTATGTACCAGCAGTGGACTTCTTTCAACTGAAATGATGATTAAGATGAGAACAATGTCTAAAAGAAAGAGTCACCTAGCTTTCTATCGGCCTGTCCCTTCAGTTAGCAAACATTGTTATTTTGGAGTATTTATCCAGGTCTGAGTAAACGAAATATTATACGTTACCTGTCCAAATTTCGTAGATATCGCTTTGTGTTTTCAAATAAAACCTCTGTTTATATTCGTGTATTGTGTTTGCCTAAACTCTCAGTTTGCGTAAACCTGTTGTATTTTGTTTATTTTTTTTTTGGGATTATTCAACGTGTTTTGTTTCAAGGGATAGTTTGCTTTGAGTGTGGACCCTTTAGTGAAAGTGTATAAGGTTGACCAATAACGTGGGTAAACAAATGGTCCACATTGAGACTTTTACTCGCCGTGAAAATTTGGTTTTAATGTGTGCTACAATGTGAGGTCACTCGAGTTTTCAAAGCAATGTATCGTTTTCGTTTTTTGTTTACGTGAAAAAAAAATACGTGTCTGTGTGTATAAGTGTCGTGTTTATGGAAATCTGTCAGACGGACTACATTTTCTTAGTTATCTACCCTATACGACGAGCAACAAGCGAAGCTCACACGTCAAATGCACGTGTCGTGCGCCCGTCGCAAGACGCAAGGTACTCACAAAATTTTCAATAAAACATAATAACTTGTGTATGTCACCGGATAAATGCAAACTCCATGAGATTCTAATGACATGTATAATTTGGCTATTTCATGTTGTGGCCGGACCTTACGTAAAATGTCTGGCTATTTCTGTCTGCAGGGCTTAAACCCTAACCTGAATCTATCATGAAAGGTATGACGGGTGTTAAATTCGCTCGCTTCACTCGCTCACTCTAACTCTTGTCATCCCATTCGAACCTAACCTATCCGAGTCGGCGTGCCCTAAGTTCCCTCAAACCTTGTTCCATCTGCCACCCACGCTGGGGATCGCGGGAACGTATGCGACTTCCGTAATCCCCGGCTGGTATCGACCCACCTCTGCGGGCCACTTCGGGTCAGCGGGGGGAGTGAGGGGTTTGACTACCCCCGCGACGTCAAAGAGAGCCACCTCGGGTACGGATGAATGAATGGGGGGCGACGGGCATCCCCAAGTCTTGTACTTGGGGATGCCCGTCGCCCCCCTGCGCCCCTGCGCCCCTGGACCCAGTTAGGGGGCCGGCAGAGGGCACTGCATGCCCTCCTGCGCCGCCCGATGCACCTGCTGCGGGCCGGAAGGGGGATGAGATTTCCCTCTCCCTTTCCGCAGCCTCTTTCTGCGCGATAACTGTCTCGCAGAAGAAGACCACCGTAACCTAGGACTCCTCGCCGCCGACCATAGAACGGACTACGGCCGGCAGCGAGAGGTCTCTGCCTACCACAAAGATGAGGACAAGGCGCCGCTCCTCCTCAAACCTTACCTAAACTAACCTTGGCCACATCATAAAATGGCCAATTCTACGATATGGCCACAACACATATGCTCGGAAATCTATCACGAGTCACAACGACAAGCAGGCAAAATGATAACGGAGTCTTACTTTTATGAAAGTTTCACAAATAAGAAATGGCCCAACAATTACACCTCCATCTTTCTTTTGAAAATTATAACAACACAACCACTATTAACATTAAGTAAATGAATAATAAACTCATCAGTAAGCTATGTAGTTTAATTTCGAACTACCCTCCCGGCGATGGTTAAGGCTTAGTTAATTATTAGTAAAGGCTAAACAAAATAGCGTTATTTATGCAAAAGGCTTTTCATTTAGACCGTTGATTAGAATTTAGTTGGACGTTTTGCGTCACTATAATTTTAACCTGTTGCTTCATCATCTACTTAGCCTTTTTCCAACTACATTTGGGTCTGCTTCCAGGCAAACCGGATTCAGCTGAATACTAGTATTTTACGTGGAGCGGCTGCCTACCAGACTTCCACAACCCATTAACTGGATAACACGGTAGTTCTTAGCAAGATTGGAGTCAGATTTACTGGCTTCTGACAATCCGTAACGACTGCCAAACATCTACAAAAGACAACCGGAACCAACGGCTGCTGTTGCTCCATGGAAAAATACTAAAACTCAGCTGCATCCTCTAAGACTGGAAAAACCCCAATATAGTTGGAAAAAGGCTTGACAGATCACAGTTGTTTATCTCTAAGGATTAGGCAAAAGTGTACACTGTACCTACAATACACCGCATTACACTACAACGAAAGGGGGTAAACAGAGCCGCTTTTCATCCATCACGGGTTCGAAACAGCGGAATCCGAACAACGTGACGTGTGACAAGGATGGCTTCATCATGGTGGAGAGGAAAAAGAAGAAGAAGCCATCTTGTCGGAACCAGTGCGGCACCGCGCTGGCAGGACCAAACATGCTGCTGCGTCCAGCAACACCTACGACGCAGCTGTACGTGCGTCCTGGCTACATCACTCCACGAAGGTTGAGGAGATCGTGGAGTACAAATGATAGTGAAGACGAACTGTACTTTGAGGGTCGAGAAGTTAGAGTCGCGTCACAACACAAACTTCAAGTTGTTTGTGGTGCGGGTTCCAACTCATCAGCTCGAGGTATTCTTCAAAGAAGAGTTTTGGCCGAAGGGTGTATCGACGTTTCCGCGGCCAGCTGCGCGACACCTGTCAGCGAAACACGATGCCGTCATTTCGTGTGCAATAGTATTATTATAATAGTATTATTGTTTAAGATTATTTTGTCTATTGTGTCTATGGGAAGGACCGGAAGGCGCAGCGTTGGAAGGCCTTCCACAAGGTGGACCGATGACCTGGTGAGGGTCGCGGGTAGCCGATGAATCGAGACGCACAGGACCGGTTGTTGTGGCGACACTTGGGGGAGGCCTATGTCTAGCAGTGGACGTCTTTCGGCTGACGTGATGATGGTTATGATTGAACAGTATTAACAATAAATGTTTCTGTTTTTCTTCATTATTAAGATTATCACATTCAGTCCTGCAATCCATTCAATCATGATAGAATGACAGCTCACTTCATGTTCACTCCACCTTTGTTTTCGCGATGAGATGTTGACAGAATAGACTGGCTGGCTAACATTGCTGGACAAAAAGGCGAAAATATCTAACTACACGTCAGCATTTACGTTAAAAACTTTTTAAATAACTTCTGATTCATGCCACAATATTATTTAAAACCGTCTCAACCAACGTAACAGATCGGTAATAACTTTCGTTTTCGATAAATAAACTAAAAAACTCAATCGCTGTGACTATTGTGCTGCCAGAAAAAGGAAAAAAAGAAGAAAATTAAACTATTTTAGGCTTTCTACATGCGCTTGAGTTGATTACACTTTCACTGTCAAGCGCAGCACTGACAAACTATGTCTATCTTTCTCTATCGCATGTGTTTTGTGTTGTTTGACTCGATCTCTTTCTTGCTTGGATAAGTTTTCTATTATAGTACGGATGACGTTTTTCTTTTGTTGTATTGTTGTAATACATATACACTGTTAATTGCGTTTAGTCATTAGATATCAGTAGGTTTTGATGTTTCTGGGGCAGATATTACATTTTGTGATCTTTGTTTGTGCCCGAAGTCGGTGCCAAATATTGAACTGAAAAATACGAGACCGCTTATTACTGTATTTGTAAACCGAACACACAAATTAAATTTCAAATCCTTATGCTAATATCATAAATTACACCCTTAATAATATACATACATGCAAAGTGTGTGTTGTTTGTTTGTAACCTCCTCACGTCGCAACGGGTGAATGGATTTGGATTAAACTTAACACACGCGCAAACCATGTTTTTATCTCTGGAGAAGCCGCTGGCTGGGAGAAGCAAGTATTACATAAATGCCAAAGGTTTTGCTTCTCGAGTTCTGTTCTTTTCAACACAGTTATAATTATGAAAATTAGATAATATATTATGATATGTCATATATAATAACAGCTGCACGGATTGAATTTTGAAGTTATGCTGTGCTTGCCGTGCCGTGTGGATGGGTTCGGAATTCGGAAGGTTCGAAGGAATACGGAACTTATCATATACATATATTTTATATATATTTTTTTTATTTACAATAGTTTGCTCTTGACTCTATTCTAGGTCATAGCTGACAGAGGCAAAGTCGACGATGGAGCGAGCTTACCCAGAAGAAGAAGCCTGTTCACTCTAATTTTGAAGAGATTAGGGTATCTGGAATGGAAGGAAGAAAGGGAGGCCTTTGCCCTGCAGTGGGACACAATTGGCTAAAAATAAAATAAATAAATAAATAGGGTATCTCATGCATGACAAAATCAGCCTTTTACAGTTCCTAATAAGACTGATTTTTCAAAAATAGTCGTTAAGTGTATTGTATTACTTCATAATACTAGTGCTTGTTATCTGCTTCAACTTCTATTCTGGATTAATATTGTAGTGTGTAACGAAACCATACCGCCATTCAAGGAGCGGCACAACGCCATCTATCGACCTTAGTCACAATGAACCGGTCTGGTTAGGTTTGTTACACGAAAATGAGCCTCAACGTCAGGTGAATAGTTATCTTATTTGTATAACAGAATGTAAGCATAAAGTGGGGCGTCAGGGTTTGAAAATGTTCTTTAATTTTGGATAATTTTCAGTACTTTTTTATGTAGTGTTTTATGATTTGCTTGATAAATAAAATACTAGTATATTTAAACTTAATTCTGTTTTAAGTACGGTGATACATTTTCCGTTGAAACTAGCTAAAACACAGCATTTGGTTTCTGTATGATTTTCAACAATTAGTGCGTTTTTTGGGGCTCCAAACATCAGTAAAAAAAACACTACTCTTTTAGGATCACTCGAGTGTCTGGCTGTCTGTCTGTCCTTCTGCCACAGCAAATTTTCTACGAATGTTATGGACCAATATATATATGTATGTTGAAAATTGGTATACATATGAGTTTTGTGACCCAAACACGATAAATAATATTATTGTTGAGTCACTTTAGCTGCCCAATTATTTTATTATTTATTTTAGCCAATTGTGTCCCACTGCAGGGCAAAGGCCTCCCTTTCTTCCTCCCATTCCTCCCGGCTTTGGGCAAGTGTGGACCAATCCTGCCGATAGGCGTCAAGCTCGTCCCGCCATCTTCGCCGTCTCCCGCGATGTCGTCGGGCATTTTCTGGGACCCACATTGTGGTTGCTTTAGCCCAAGAACCGTTCGACATACGGCAGACGTGGCCGGCCCAATTGAACATTAAAAAAAAAAGAAAAGATTTTCAAACTATCGTGTGACATTTCAAATAAAAGGGTTTATTGTGGTGGGGTTTAAATGTATTTTTTCCATAATTTTAAAACAAAAATATTCGAAGTTATTTAGGGAATAAGATGAAAATGGACCATTCGCCCTCTTAAATCCGAAACTACCGACCTACTGAGCCCAAATATTCCCATTACAGTAAAACCGATGCAAAGTCTGTGGTTGTAAATAAAATGATCAAAATACCAGCGCTGCGTTTTTTTTTTCTTTTAATTTCGCTGCCTCTGCTAGAAAAGAGGTCTTTAAGCCTCGTACAAAATCGGGAAAAATTATGTTGTTAGCTTTAATTAATTAATTATTATTGTTAGTTGTGAAAAGCATTTCACTAGCATTCCTGGCGCATCTTGCATTCGTACTGGGTATGGTGGGGTACAATCAACTCGGGGTGCGACGGGAATTTGCACTACTGTCGTACATGGTGAAATTGCTTCGAGCCATACAACACTACCTACTACTAGGAGAGCGCTGCAGCGGTTGCACTTACCCGACCGACCGGCCAACTTGCTGACCAAAACCCCTCTGACTCGAGCAATTTGCAACATCAGTTTAATACTCGGGTTGAAATTGATATATTTACATGTCACTGCAGTGAATTCGCAAAATTGCCACTGTGCAACAAACAGAGACTAATGATTTTGAGGTTTATTTTGTGATTTAATTTTGTGTGGTTTATTTAGTAAGTAAATAAGCGGGTTTTATTAATAAACATGTCTGCGGTACAAAGATGCGCGTCATAGACAATTTTGCTAGTTTATAATTATAACAATGTTGCGAGATGTTTATACTTTACATCTCCCTTTCTTTGTAAATGAATTGAAAACATTACTTACTACATAGAATATAATATGTATTATTATAGATTGAGATACGTTGCAAGAATTAATATACTAATTATTGGTTTAATTATTCTACCAAACAATGATAATCGTGGTGCTGTCACTGGTTGAGCCAGATTTGGCTTCTGAGTGTGATTGGACGTGCTTGGTGCTGGGACTGACTCGGTAACAGCTGGTGATTGTGCTTGTGCTGGTTCCTGTTGTACTGCCGGCTCCTCTGTGTATTTAGTTTCAGGTACTACCACTCTGTTGCTGGTTATGTCAGATCTAACAAATCCAATGTTTTTTCAGCAAGCCCATTGCCTTGATGTTAATGTGGACTGGGTGTGACATGGTTCCATCTCCACTCTTTTTGAACGATTTTGAATTCTCTAGACATATTGTATTCCTTTATCGCTTTGTAGCTCTTCTGGTACTCCATGTACCGAAAATCATATTTTAAGTTGTTCGATTACTTCATATGATGACTGACCTTTTAGCTGTTGAAAATCTAAATATCCAGAGTAACTGTCACAGATTACCAAGTTTTTTCTTACGTTCAAACAAATCTGATGCAACTATTTGCCATGGGGATCATTTTGACTAGCACAGTAACTTTGATATTTTTTCTTTGTTCACATACTGAGCAATCTTTGACCAGGTTTATAATATCATTGTATTGTCCTTTCCAGTAAAGGAATATTCGTGCTCTTCTTAGGCAGCTTTGTATGCCTCGATATATTTATTTTAAGGAATTTGTGATTTGGGCACCACAATTTTATCATCTGTGAAAATAATTTCTTTGAGATAGCTTAGTTCTTTGAAGTTAAAATAATGTTGTTCGGTAGTAAGTTTGTTAATGTTTTATGGGAATCCTTGCATTATTGTCTTGAGAAGTGACATTGTAGATC
Organism: Mamestra brassicae; assembly: GCA_905163435.1. NCBI lineage: Eukaryota > Metazoa > Arthropoda > Insecta > Lepidoptera > Noctuidae > Mamestra > Mamestra brassicae. The sequence goes on from LR991010.1 coordinate 1,780,920, forward strand.
TTCTTTTGTAGCATTGATTAATTCTTCTTCAGCATCTAATGACATAGGTAGTATGATTGCAACTTTCAAGTCTTCTTCTTGTTCATGTTTCAGGCAAGATGCATCACAGTCTCGACTAAGAAAGTCTGCATAGGGTATTTCTGTGCCCTTAATAAATATTAATTTTGGTAAGTATGGTGCAAGATTAAACATTATGCGTTGCAACCTTGACGAAGGGGATTGGATGTTTTTCTTGAAAACTGTCTTAAGTGGTTTGCGGTCTGATTCCAGAGTGAGATCTTGCTTTTTTCAGTGAGACCATAAACATACTCATTGAACTTCTTACATCCAAACAACATAGAAAGAAAGAAAGAAGAAACCAAGAAAATATGTTTATTCCGCCAGAAATGACGCATAAAAACACAAAATTAAAAGGAAATAACTTGACAACTAAATAAAATTTGTTTCACTGACTAGCTGTGTCTGGATCGGACATTAACTCCTACGAGTCTGTGGTCATGCCACAGACAAAAACGAACACAGTTCAACAGTTATCTATGACATGACGTCCGGCACTGACTGAACATAAACACAAGTTGTGCGTCGCATCCGAGCAAGAATCGGACGTTGCTCAGCATATGCCGCGACTTTGGACATGTCCAACATCAACGGCGCTGATTTTCAGCAACCACCGTTCGAGCGAGTGCTTCTTTCTTGATCTGTGGATAATGCTGTTCGGATTTGGTCAACGCTCTTGCTCTATAGACTATAGGTTGTCCTTTTTGAAGAAGTGCAGCTCCAAGATTTTTTAAACTTGCATCTACGGTTAAAGTTACAGGTTTGGTTACATCATATAGTCTTACTACTGGAGAACTCTGAAGTACTAGTTTTATTTTGATGAGAGCTACTTCATGATGAACTTTCCAAGTAAAACTTTTTTAGGTTTGAAGCCTGATTTGTTTAGTACTTCGATAACTTCACCAACAGTTTTGCATAGTTCTTCTCTACTTTTGCATGTATAAAAATGTCGTCGATGGATACTCTCACATTTTGAATTTACTGAGCAAATTTGTTAAGATTTCTTGGAATATTTCGGGTGCTGACGATACACCAAAAGGGAGCCTCTTGAAGGAATATCTTCCCCATGGCGTCGCAAATGTTAGTATCTCTTGTGTTCTTTCTGAAAGCTCAATTTGCCAGAATCCTTTAGTGCAATCTAATAATTCAAAGAATTTGGAGCCTTTGATGTAAGGTAAGTGGAAAACGACGTCTCAGAACGTTTATTATACATATATATATTCTTATTTTACCTTTTTGTCTGACACCATAGGACTCACAAAGAGTAGACTCTGTTTCAGGTTTCTGTTTTTGCTTCACCATTCTATCAAGTTCTTCCTTTACCTCATTTATAGCATACAGAATAATTCTTGACGGTTTTATCTCGAGTTTCGGGTTCTCAATCAGGTCGATGTCATACTCATAATCCTCATAACAGCCTAAACCTTCAAATATATCATCCGAACATTGGCTTTCCTTCAATGTTTTGACTCTTGCGATAAGTCCCAATTTTTCACGGGTATCAAGTCTTGGGATTGGTAGAACTGCCATTTTGTCATCTATATAACTTATTAAATTTCTTGTTTGGCTTGATTTCAGACTTGCCTTTGTTCTGTCCATCAAGTGTATCGGTAATACATTGCACTCTGCTCCTGTATTCCTAGTTTGACTGTAAACTTCACGTTGCCAACTTGTATTTTTTCTTCCGGTACTGATAGCTGATATGTTTACGTCATCTTCAGAACTTAAGCTTTCTTCTAATGCATTCACTCTGTTTTTCTGCTTAATATCATGTCTTTTCTTTGTTCTGCACATTTTAGAGGAATGACTATTAATATTGCACTTAGTGCATGGTTTATTAAAAGCTGGGCATTCTCTGCGTTTATGGTTGGTACCACATCTTTTGCAATCAAAACTATCATTTTGTTCTTTTTTTTGCATTTTTATTTTTCACCACTAAGACTTTATCTGTTTTATTTTTATCTTCAAACTCATCCAGTTGTTTGGAAACTTGTTCACTTGTTTTGCAGATAATTATCGCTTCGGTCAACTTTAGGTTGCTTTCTGTTAGTAATTTCTATCTTACTTGATTAGTTCTAATTCCAAATACTATATATTATACTATATATAATCTTGTCTTTCAATATTTCGTCAAGTAAATTTCCAAATTTGCATTTGCTTGCTTGAGTTACTATTCTAGTCAAAAACTCGTTGAATTGTACATTTTCATTTTTTTCAATCTTGAAAAACATGTACCTTTCGAATGATACATTTATTTTTGGCGTAAAATACTCATTAAACCTATCTTTGATGATTTTAAGGTTATTTGTGTCTGCGTCGCTGAGATAGAAACTGTTGTAGATTTAGATCGCATCCACCATTACGGCCATAAATGTAGCTGGCTGTACCTCCGCTAGCTTTTTCTCTAGTTAAATGGCAGTGGCATACCACTCAAACTGTTGTAGCCATTTTTTCTAGCTCTTTGATTTGTCAGAGTCAATTTGTAGGTTAGATGGCGGTATTATTCCAGAGACTGCGTCGTTTGGAGCCTTTTTATAACTTTCTCACTTATTTCATTTTACCTATTTAAATAAATATCTCTACATGGTATAAAACAAAGTCGCTTCCCACAAACTGTACGCAACGGATTTTAATGCGTTTATTTTATTTGTACGTATTATCCGTAGGTATAGGTTTTGAGTAAATTGGCTGAAATACGACGATTTTTAATGACAAGGTCTTAAAAAAAATTACCTTAAAATTCCTTACAGCGCATGCGCTGCGAAAATTATTGATGATAAAACAAAACAATTTACTACAGTAATCAATACCTACAAAAAATAACCATTTTTATTATATTCAATACTGATATATTTGCAAAGGTGTTTTCACCAATATACTAAAAATTCTTATCTAAATAAATGTCGTAGTTGAGGTGAGTCAAATGTAGTAAAAGGACTTTGTTATTGGCTTGGCAAACTTTAATAAAGTGTAAAATATAAATAATCACATTATTACGACACAATAGTCAGAATCTCAATGCCGCCATACTTATTATATTATGACGACGAATAAAACTAACACAACTCTACCAACCTAACCAACAGCCAATCAGTGGCTGGTATTCGCGAGGCGCCTGCGCAAAGGTGCGTTCGAAAACGCATTACGGTGAATATCGTGCTGGCGCCTTGCCTCGACCAATGCGACCAGGGAGACGTTTAGTTACATCCACTATAATGTGATAGTAATTTTGAGTGTTTCATTTAGAGATTGCTCTTAACTTCTTTAAATTTTAATGAATATCTTAATATCACAAATTTAATTTCAGTCGTGCAACCAAATTATTATATTTTAATGAACACGGTGTGAGGGGCTCCGCGGAGGGGCGATAGTGGTATACACTGAACAACAACAAACTGTTTGACCTATCGCGCACTCGCCGCATAAGGGACTAACCACACTTATTCAGCGCTGTTCAGCTTTTGTCCATAGAAAACAATTATTTTGTATGAGATGCGTACGTATCCGTTCAGCTTTACGGATGCGTACGCATCTCATACAAAATCGTTGTTTTCTATGGACAAAAGCTGAACAGCGCTGAATAAGTGTGGTTAGTCCCTAAGGGATGCTATTCGTGTCCACATAATAGTTTGAAAATCGGAAACGCCATACTCCGCAAACATCGCCAATGCATTGCAAAAGCGCGGTAGCCCTAACATTACTCTGAAGGCGTTATTACATTGTACGAGCTTTTTGTATAGCTGACCCATAGGGCAATCGTATACATAAAAAAAATAAAAAAAAATATTTAAAAGTCATTTATTCAAATTAGGCTGAGTGCCAGCACTTTTTGAACGAAATTTCTACATAAAGACAGTCCCCCAAAACGCCCGCCCGTCACCACTTCCTAGTGTTGTAGCTGGGAAGAAGAAGTGGCGCAACAAACTCCCCAGCAACACATCTGTCTGTTAAGCTTTTAAAAACTTGAATTTATACAATAGTATGCAAAATATTTTACAATACATAGATTGGCAGTACACCCTAAAGAGTACCTTTTTAGCGATAAGGCCGCCCATTGTATCACCCTATGTAATGTTTTCCTCGTCTATATTTTCTGTAACTTATACGGTGTACATAATAAAGAGGATTCTGAACTTTAAATTCTTAGTTCAAAAATCGGATGTTAGGGTTTGTTTTTTCAGGACATATGAGTCAAATGGCTGCCTAAAAATACTAAACACTAAGTTGCAAAACACTACTTCCTTTTGTTTCGTTGCAGACATTTAATCTTTTTTTTCCAGCCAGACTGTTTTAAATTCAAGCCACTGTTAAATACTCTAAGTGAAAGAAATCAACGCTTTATTTGTACGTTTTATGAATAATTGTTAATATTAGGTAACTGAATTTTTGAAAAAATTAAAAAAAATTGAATTCATCGAGTTAAATGTTTTTTGGTTACATAAGAACCTCTTGCGAATCTACGGGAAAACGTGTAGATGGTTTTGAAATTGTTACGTGCATGACGTACTGAACCATTGAACCATAATGCATTTGAACAAATTAATCTTGAGACTTCTATACTTACTAGCTTTCGCCCCCGAACTTCGTACGCGCATATCCCATTTTTCCCGTTCCCGTAAATCTATAGCCTTCCTCATGAATGAGGCTATCATATACAAAAAAAAAAAAATATGATCACATTTCTTCGTTCCGTTCTCAGCTTAAATGGTTGCCTATCCGTCAGAGGATATCACTCAGATCCCTCTGCATGCTCTTCACTATCATGAACGATCCTTGTGCTCCTGATTATTTAAACAATATTTTAAAGTGTTGGGCAGTTCTCACAGTCTCAACCTTCGAGCATCCAAAAACTTACTTCTTCATATCCCTACTCACCGCACCGGGTTTTTGTCTAATTCCTACGCTATTTCTACAATTGAACTCTGGAATATGCTACCCCTTGACATCAAGAAGGCGGAGTCAAAATGTTCCTTTAAGCGTAAAATCCGAAAACACTACTTAAAAGCTTGTCATTCTTAATTGTTCTTCGTCATGATTACTATGAATTCTCTTAATCGGTATGATTATTATATATCATATTTATTAGTTTATTATTTTAGCATATATATGTATTTTTTTAGTATTATATATATTATCTGTATATTCTTTCCGAAATGTTAAAATTCAATTTTGAATCTTATTGTTATTTATTGTACACCTACCACAGTATAGTCTTTATAACCCAAAGGTTGACTGGTAGAGAATGCCTTGATGCATTAAGTCCGCCCATGTACCACTTTTGTACATACAGTTTAAATAAATAAATAAATTATTAGTAAATAGATAAAGCATAAGATAAGTTACGTGTTACAGAATAAACGCAATACTTGAAAAGGGGTCATTGTACTCATCATCATGAACAACTTTTAATAATAATTTCTTTTAATTTTAATTCAGTGTGTCTGTAATAATTGATAGTTCCTAATAATTGTTTCCTTTGATTTAATATTATTATTTATTCTTGATTGTTTATTAATAATTTATTATGATTTAATGACATTTATAATTTCTGTTTTATCTATTTTTATTTTTGCCTAGATTTGTCAGGTTTTGTTAACAGTTAAAATAAACTATATAGGTAAGTTTATTTTTTTGAAATAATATTTCAATTTTGTTTTGGACAGACCAATAACTTGCTTGTGTGGTTTTTTTAAACTATTAGTTCAAGTTGGTTATAATGATAAATAAATAAAAAATCTACTGCCCTATAAATTCATGTTCGCATAACTCAACAAAATGTACTGAACACCAGATTTTTTCTCAATTTCGGACCTTTGATTACCGAGCCAGCCCGTGTCGCGGAGCCAGTAGTTTTAAACTCCCCAAATAATGTTACGACCCAGCCTGTCCCTTGCTGTTCCTCCCAAAATGACGCCGCTAGCCGAGGTCCGTATCCCACAGGGGATGCCCTAGCGAGCGGTCATGTAGGTTTAATTTAGTTTGTAAGCCCTGGCTGGGGGCCTTAGAGTCATTTAAGGCCACCACAGGATAGTCCGGTTAAGCAGTCACCAGCCCCAGCGTGCTGAACTGCGAGTGGTCCCCATCAAAACAAATCAATTTCGGTTTATGAATAAGCCTATTTTTTATATTATTTCACTTTTTGTTCTTTTGCTGTTGAATAAAGTCTCAAAATTCACTAGTGTCAAGCAACTTTGTCATTTTATTTTCTAACATCTTCAGTTTACATTAATAATCTGAATTCCAATGGCAATTATTTTGTTGAAATAGTGAAGTGCTACGCACGATATTATTTACCCAGGCACTGGCATTACCTGCCAACGAAATCTTGTATTTCGATGATTTGTTTCTTGTCTACATTATCTTTTATTTATTTTAGGATTAACCCATGCCTGAGTAATATTTTTGGTACAGTCAAAGTAAAAGTAGGTTTGCCACCTCCTGGTTTTTTTTTTGTTTACAACACTTACGGTAGAATCTGCTATACTAATTTACAGACTCAAAATTGTCATTACGCCATACCGAAATCAGTCTTGCCAGGTACTCAACCAACCCCAACATATAATGTAGATCGGAATCAAAACCGGCCAAGTGCGAGTCGGACTTGCGCACGAAGGGTTCCGTACCATTATCTATGAAAACATACACACACAATTATTTACCTAATATTTCAAGCGTCTACTTGCTACTGTTGCCGTTATCAATATCGATCAAAAAATTCACGTTTATTGTATGGGAGCCCCCTGAAATATTTATTTTATTCTGTTTTTTTAAGTGTTTGTTGTTATAGCGACTACAGAAATACATCATCTGTGAAAATTTCAACTGTCTAACTATCACGGTTCATGAGATACAGCCTGGTGACAGACGGACAGACAGACAGACGGACGGACAGCGGAGTCTTAGTAATAGGGTACCGTTTTACTTTTTGGGTATGGAATCCTAAAATCTAGTAAAAAATGGCACACAATCCTTATCCTTACTAATATTACAAACGCGAAAGTTTGTATGTATGGATGTTTGTTACTCTTTCACGTCATAACAGCTGAATGGATCTTGATGAAATTAGGCACGAAGGTAGATTATAGTCTCGAATAACATGTCGACGATATTTTTATCCCGGGAGTATGGACCCTTGGGATAAATTTTGACTTTCACGCGGGCGGAGCCGCGGGCGGCAGCTACTGATAAAATAAATTTTGACACTGACAATTAAAAAAACAGATTTGTGAAGTTTTATTCCTTAAAGTCAATATTTAACTAACTAAGGTTTGAAGTGAATAAAAACTATTTAAAGTTTGAAGTTAATAAAAACACTTTTCTTTAGTCCGGTAGCTTCAAAGTCCTGAATTGATAAAACAAAACATTTTGAAACTGACAAAGGATCAAACGACTTGACTGTACATTCATTAACTGTAGGTACAAAGATAAATGCATCAATAAATTATGTAGATAATTTAGAAACACATGTATAAGCAGGAAGGAAGGAGGCTTCTCACGACATCGCGTTTCTGAACGATTCGACACACCTTGCCGGTTCACGCTAGGTAGGTAGTTACTTTATCTTTGCGATAGTTTAGAAGTGATTTTCTTTGTTAAATAATATATGTAAGATTGTAGGGGTGATGAAAGTTGTCGCTGTAAGTGAATGGTTAGAGCAAGACATTTTTTTTAAAGGATGGGAAATCATCAAATGACTTCTTCCGCTCTGGGTGGAGCGGAAGGGCGTGTCAGACTTTTACTGACTAAAACCCATCCGTGTTCCTTCTAAAGCCCTTTGCGTTCCAGGGCCGCGGTGACTCTTTCGAACAAATTCCGCAACCCTGGCAGGAAAGCAAGACACCTTATCCACCGGTATGTGGTGAACATCCCAACCATAAGCCAAGTTATGTTTTGTGGGAGCAAGATTATTATGAATTAGTTTATTTTTTGTATATTTAATATGCGTATTTTATTTATGGACCTTAGTTGCCTGATAATAAAGAATTATTATTATTATTTCTTTACTTTGGGAAAACAAACAGTTACACAAAAATTGTACAATACAAGTGTTTAAAAACATGTGTAACCCACGACGTTATCCACATTTTAAACACAACAAAATGTTTATGGGGCTGGATTTGTAAGCACTAACAGTTTAGGTAATACCTACAATAATTGTGCGTACACTTAAGGAGTGGAATTCGGAAACGCCATACTCCGCAAACATCGCCAATGCATTGCAAAAGCGCGGTAGCCCTAACATTACTCTGAAGGCGTTATTACATTGTACGAGCTTTTTGTATAGCTGACCCATAGGGCAATCGTATACATAAAAAAAATAAAAAAAAATATTTAAAAGTCATTTATTCAAATTAGGCTGAGTGCCAGCACTTTTTGAACGAAATTTCTACATAAAGACAGTCCCCCAAAACGCCCGCCCGTCACCACTTCCTAGTGTTGTAGCTGGGAAGAAGAAGTGGCGCAACAAACTCCCCAGCAACACATCTGTCTGTTAAGCTTTTAAAAACTTGAATTTATACAATAGTATGCAAAATATTTTACAATACATAGATTGGCAGTACACCCTAAAGAGTACCTTTTTAGCGATAAGGCCGCCCATTGTATCACCCTATGTAATGTTTTCCTCGTCTATATTTTCTGTAACTTATACGGTGTACATAATAAAGAGGATTCTGAACTTTAAATTCTTAGTTCAAAAATCGGATGTTAGGGTTTGTTTTTTCAGGACATATGAGTCAAATGGCTGCCTAAAAATACTAAACACTAAGTTGCAAAACACTACTTCCTTTTGTTTCGTTGCAGACATTTAATCTTTTTTTTCCAGCCAGACTGTTTTAAATTCAAGCCACTGTTAAATACTCTAAGTGAAAGAAATCAACGCTTTATTTGTACGTTTTATGAATAATTGTTAATATTAGGTAACTGAATTTTTGAAAAAATTAAAAAAAATTGAATTCATCGAGTTAAATGTTTTTTGGTTACATAAGAACCTCTTGCGAATCTACGGGAAAACGTGTAGATGGTTTTGAAATTGTTACGTGCATGACGTACTGAACCATTGAACCATAATGCATTTGAACAAATTAATCTTGAGACTTCTATACTTACTAGCTTTCGCCCCCGAACTTCGTACGCGCATATCCCATTTTTCCCGTTCCCGTAAATCTATAGCCTTCCTCATGAATGAGGCTATCATATACAAAAAAAAAAAAATATGATCACATTTCTTCGTTCCGTTCTCAGCTTAAATGGTTGCCTATCCGTCAGAGGATATCACTCAGATCCCTCTGCATGCTCTTCACTATCATGAACGATCCTTGTGCTCCTGATTATTTAAACAATATTTTAAAGTGTTGGGCAGTTCTCACAGTCTCAACCTTCGAGCATCCAAAAACTTACTTCTTCATATCCCTACTCACCGCACCGGGTTTTTGTCTAATTCCTACGCTATTTCTACAATTGAACTCTGGAATATGCTACCCCTTGACATCAAGAAGGCGGAGTCAAAATGTTCCTTTAAGCGTAAAATCCGAAAACACTACTTAAAAGCTTGTCATTCTTAATTGTTCTTCGTCATGATTACTATGAATTCTCTTAATCGGTATGATTATTATATATCATATTTATTAGTTTATTATTTTAGCATATATATGTATTTTTTTAGTATTATATATATTATCTGTATATTCTTTCCGAAATGTTAAAATTCAATTTTGAATCTTATTGTTATTTATTGTACACCTACCACAGTATAGTCTTTATAACCCAAAGGTTGACTGGTAGAGAATGCCTTGATGCATTAAGTCCGCCCATGTACCACTTTTGTACATACAGTTTAAATAAATAAATAAATTATTAGTAAATAGATAAAGCATAAGATAAGTTACGTGTTACAGAATAAACGCAATACTTGAAAAGGGGTCATTGTACTCATCATCATGAACAACTTTTAATAATAATTTCTTTTAATTTTAATTCAGTGTGTCTGTAATAATTGATAGTTCCTAATAATTGTTTCCTTTGATTTAATATTATTATTTATTCTTGATTGTTTATTAATAATTTATTATGATTTAATGACATTTATAATTTCTGTTTTATCTATTTTTATTTTTGCCTAGATTTGTCAGGTTTTGTTAACAGTTAAAATAAACTATATAGGTAAGTTTATTTTTTTGAAATAATATTTCAATTTTGTTTTGGACAGACCAATAACTTGCTTGTGTGGTTTTTTTAAACTATTAGTTCAAGTTGGTTATAATGATAAATAAATAAAAAATCTACTGCCCTATAAATTCATGTTCGCATAACTCAACAAAATGTACTGAACACCAGATTTTTTCTCAATTTCGGACCTTTGATTACCGAGCCAGCCCGTGTCGCGGAGCCAGTAGTTTTAAACTCCCCAAATAATGTTACGACCCAGCCTGTCCCTTGCTGTTCCTCCCAAAATGACGCCGCTAGCCGAGGTCCGTATCCCACAGGGGATGCCCTAGCGAGCGGTCATGTAGGTTTAATTTAGTTTGTAAGCCCTGGCTGGGGGCCTTAGAGTCATTTAAGGCCACCACAGGATAGTCCGGTTAAGCAGTCACCAGCCCCAGCGTGCTGAACTGCGAGTGGTCCCCATCAAAACAAATCAATTTCGGTTTATGAATAAGCCTATTTTTTATATTATTTCACTTTTTGTTCTTTTGCTGTTGAATAAAGTCTCAAAATTCACTAGTGTCAAGCAACTTTGTCATTTTATTTTCTAACATCTTCAGTTTACATTAATAATCTGAATTCCAATGGCAATTATTTTGTTGAAATAGTGAAGTGCTACGCACGATATTATTTACCCAGGCACTGGCATTACCTGCCAACGAAATCTTGTATTTCGATGATTTGTTTCTTGTCTACATTATCTTTTATTTATTTTAGGATTAACCCATGCCTGAGTAATATTTTTGGTACAGTCAAAGTAAAAGTAGGTTTGCCACCTCCTGGTTTTTTTTTTGTTTACAACACTTACGGTAGAATCTGCTATACTAATTTACAGACTCAAAATTGTCATTACGCCATACCGAAATCAGTCTTGCCAGGTACTCAACCAACCCCAACATATAATGTAGATCGGAATCAAAACCGGCCAAGTGCGAGTCGGACTTGCGCACGAAGGGTTCCGTACCATTATCTATGAAAACATACACACACAATTATTTACCTAATATTTCAAGCGTCTACTTGCTACTGTTGCCGTTATCAATATCGATCAAAAAATTCACGTTTATTGTATGGGAGCCCCCTGAAATATTTATTTTATTCTGTTTTTTTAAGTGTTTGTTGTTATAGCGACTACAGAAATACATCATCTGTGAAAATTTCAACTGTCTAACTATCACGGTTCATGAGATACAGCCTGGTGACAGACGGACAGACAGACAGACGGACGGACAGCGGAGTCTTAGTAATAGGGTACCGTTTTACTTTTTGGGTATGGAATCCTAAAATCTAGTAAAAAATGGCACACAATCCTTATCCTTACTAATATTACAAACGCGAAAGTTTGTATGTATGGATGTTTGTTACTCTTTCACGTCATAACAGCTGAATGGATCTTGATGAAATTAGGCACGAAGGTAGATTATAGTCTCGAATAACATGTCGACGATATTTTTATCCCGGGAGTATGGACCCTTGGGATAAATTTTGACTTTCACGCGGGCGGAGCCGCGGGCGGCAGCTACTGATAAAATAAATTTTGACACTGACAATTAAAAAAACAGATTTGTGAAGTTTTATTCCTTAAAGTCAATATTTAACTAACTAAGGTTTGAAGTGAATAAAAACTATTTAAAGTTTGAAGTTAATAAAAACACTTTTCTTTAGTCCGGTAGCTTCAAAGTCCTGAATTGATAAAACAAAACATTTTGAAACTGACAAAGGATCAAACGACTTGACTGTACATTCATTAACTGTAGGTACAAAGATAAATGCATCAATAAATTATGTAGATAATTTAGAAACACATGTATAAGCAGGAAGGAAGGAGGCTTCTCACGACATCGCGTTTCTGAACGATTCGACACACCTTGCCGGTTCACGCTAGGTAGGTAGTTACTTTATCTTTGCGATAGTTTAGAAGTGATTTTCTTTGTTAAATAATATATGTAAGATTGTAGGGGTGATGAAAGTTGTCGCTGTAAGTGAATGGTTAGAGCAAGACATTTTTTTTAAAGGATGGGAAATCATCAAATGACTTCTTCCGCTCTGGGTGGAGCGGAAGGGCGTGTCAGACTTTTACTGACTAAAACCCATCCGTGTTCCTTCTAAAGCCCTTTGCGTTCCAGGGCCGCGGTGACTCTTTCGAACAAATTCCGCAACCCTGGCAGGAAAGCAAGACACCTTATCCACCGGTATGTGGTGAACATCCCAACCATAAGCCAAGTTATGTTTTGTGGGAGCAAGATTATTATGAATTAGTTTATTTTTTGTATATTTAATATGCGTATTTTATTTATGGACCTTAGTTGCCTGATAATAAAGAATTATTATTATTATTTCTTTACTTTGGGAAAACAAACAGTTACACAAAAATTGTACAATACAAGTGTTTAAAAACATGTGTAACCCACGACGTTATCCACATTTTAAACACAACAAAATGTTTATGGGGCTGGATTTGTAAGCACTAACAGTTTAGGTAATACCTACAATAATTGTGCGTACACTTAAGGAGTGGAATTCCCTACCGGTCTCAGTGTTTCCTCATAGCTATACCAGGTCTTGAAGTCAAGAGTAAATAGGTTACTAATAGGTAAGCGTGCTGAAACGCAAGCCTATCAATAATCCTACTAATATTATAAATGCGAAAGTTTGTGAGGATGGATGGATGGATGTTTGTTACTCTTTCACTCAAAAACTACTGAACGGATCTTGATGAAATTCGGCACAGTGGTAGATTATAGTCTGGAATAACACATAGGATACTTTTTATCCCGGGAGTATGTTCCCTTGGGATAATTTTCGACATTAACGCGGGCGGAGTCGCGGGCGGTAGCTAGTAAATAATAAAGTAGATGAGTCCAGAAACAAATGTTTTCGATTTGGTTGAGGGTTCAGTCAACACAGCAACACAACAGTTTAAAGTGAACGCTTACTGCCTTTTGGATGTTACTTTTGCAATATTCCCATTAGGTACTAAAGTGACAAAGGTAAAGCGAAGTGGTAGATATAAATAAGGAAAGCCGACTCCATCAACATGTCAAACAGGTGGGATTGTCGGCCAGGAAAAAATAGAGGAACATTTTTGTCTTTGACCCAGTAGGTACTAAAATATAAATTGTTTGGCTACTTATCAAATTCAATTTTGATAAGTTTTCTCCTGCATACATGGCACTTATAAGACCGTAGAAGCTAGTGCACGGTTCCAAATGGTCTATGGAGAAGACCCTCAAGAAGCACTTAAGTAATGTCAGTTAAAATATATAATAAAAACCAGATGCAATTCAAAACGAACAAAAAAAAATCCTTATCCATAAATGCTATTATAATATTAATGAATATTTTAATGATAAATTAAATGAATAAATAAAATTGAATATACAAAATAAAAATGAATACCAAAGATAAAACCAAAGTCGAACTGAGTAGTAGAAAAATATTTATATTTTTAATTTTTTTCGAATAATAAATTATACCTATAAAGATATCCCTCTTCCTCTATCCTAACTTGCTGTGCCCGTCAGGGTCCACAATGATCTAAAACTACGTAAATTTTATATGTACCTACCACCTTTTTTTTTTTATTTCGTGGGAAAATCCTCCACCCTGGGGCGGGTGGAGGGGTCTGTCAGACTCTTACTGACTAAAACTACCCCGGTGTTCCATCTTCCACCTACGCCGGGGATCGCGGGAACGTATGCGACTTCCGCAATCCCCGGCATGGCCCGCCTCTGCGGGCCACCTCGCGTCGGCGAGGGGAGTGAGGTGTTTGACTCCCCTCGCTACGTCAAAGAGGGGCGCACGGGAACACCGCGCGCCGCCACCTCGGGTCCGGATGAATGGGGGGCGACGGACATCCCCAAGTCTGCCGCCCCTGGACCCAGTTAGGGGGGCCGGAAGAGGGCAGCGTATCGTCCTCCGACGCCCGATGCGTCTGCTGCGGTCCGGGAGAGCGGTCGAGATCTCCCTCTCCCTTTCCGCAGCCTCCTTCTGCGCGATAACTGTCTCGCAGAAGGAGACCACCGTGATGTACCTACCACCTAAGCTAACATTGTGGAATGCAAATAAATATTAAGTATTGAGTATTGAACTAGTAACAAAAAAAAATGTAAAGGCACTGCATCAGCGTGAACTTTTGTCTGCATTCTACATAGTATCCATTGCAGCAGTATTATTTACATCGAAGCATCGATAAAACTAAGAATGTAAACAGTCGACAGTTTCCTGGTGATAACGGAAACGTTCGGTCAGCCGACGCAATTACAAGCTACAGCGTGCCGCATGTCGACCGTTACACACGTAGACTAAAACACATACAGATGCGGTATTGTGTTTGTTTAGTTAGTGGCAAAGGAACGTCTTTGCCACCAACTAAACAAACACAATACCGCCTCTGCACTCTTCACAGATTATCCTGCTTCTATCAACGGATCGAAGCAGGATAATTTCTTGAAATGGATACGTCTTAAAATGGTGACTTTTAGTTGTAATATACCAATGATTATACATATATATATGTATGTGTTTTATAAGGAGTAGCAATAGCCTCCTGAAAGTCGTTGCTGAGGACCCGAGAGCTCCTGTATTGAGGCATACATGACTCACTAACGTGTCTACCAAATCATGTACTGTAAATTCTTAAATTTGTTACTTATCCTATCGGGTAAAGTTGTAGTATCTAAGGTGTGTACTAACAAAAATGGTTGCTTTGTTGTCCCAAATAAAGCAATTTATTACATTTGACGGCGCATTGCTAGCGACATCTGTTGAAGATACGTCGGAATTAGATTTGACGTCTGTCAGTCTAGCGGAGCGTCGAGTCGATGGTCAGCGCCGCCATGTTGAATGTCAGTTGCTTTCGGACTTCAACAGCGAGCGCACCACTGATACGACGAATCGCTTTTGTTCCGCGTAATCCTATGCGTTTATGTTCCGGAATTAATTTGGTTCGGTTGATTTAGTGTTTCTCTGATTGCTAGTGACTGTATTTCGAATAATTTCTGTTCAGAAGACATTTTGTTAAAATAACTTTAAATTAAATAGTTTTGATTGTGACTCGGGTGATTCTTTTCTGCTTCCTACCCACATTGCCACTTGCTGGGGCATGGCTGATTCTGATATGGACGGGCACGTGCCCACATATTTATTATTATATTATAAACTCGTAAAACTGTCGTGTTTTATTTATGTATCCTGCAATTTTGCTGTTTACTCTACCAAAATTGTTTTGGGGTTTATTTTATAAAATCAAGAAAAAATACGAAAATAAACGCATAAACAATAAGGAGTGGTGGCTTGTAACGTCACTTTCCAGTAAAACGTGTACAGTGGTCAGGGACGTCAGACGAGTTTTTAAATTAAAAATACGCCCTATTTAAAAGAAAAAATACGCGTCCAATATTTTTTGGAAATCTACTCAAATTGTTAGACAATCATATCCGACCGTTCTTGAATGGAGACAGAGACTCGGAAAACCTAAGGTTGGACGCCCTCAGGCTTGGCAGAGCAACAATATGTTTGTTAAGAGTGTAGGCAAAAAATTACTATGTATAGTGGTTTACCACTCTGCATTACATAATCTTTGAAAATAGGAAATTATTCATTATGCGCCAACTCTGTCCATTCGTGCGTCGATGTTATTCCTATTCTTCATACATTTATCACTTCCTAATTACCAGCGAATTCACAACTTAAATTATAATACGCCAATAATACGATTGGAAAAAATCCTGTACAAAAAACTAGATATTATGTTAAATTCTTCCAACTTTGTCAAATTAAGTGTTGTAAGTGTTGTAATTACCTGCCAGGGTTGCGGAATTTGTTCGAGAGAGTCACCGCGGCCCTGGAACGCAAAGGGCTTTAGAAGGAACACGGATGGGTTTTAGTCAGTAAGAGTCTGACACGCCCTTCCGCTGATGATGATTTCCCATCCATAAAAATCAAGTGTTGTAATTAAGTGTTGTGTTGTGTTGTTGTCCTCTATCAGGAATTGCTATCAGCTCACACTTGGCGCGCATAGTGTCGCCCGCGGCTCCGCCCGCGTGAATGTCGAAAATTATCTCAAGGGAACATACTCCCGGGATAAAAAGTATTCTTTGTATTATTCCAGACTTACGAACTGAACTTACGTAGGTACTTAACGTATCAAGGTTTCTTGAAAAAAAAAAAAAAAAAGTTAGTGAAACAGTTTCTTCATTAAAGATACGACATAAATTGTTAAGTGTTATTAGTAAATTAAACCAACAACAGAATTGTCGTAACTTTTAGTAAGTTTGGATAACCATAGTTTAACATATTTTAAAACATTATAAAAGTTTAAAAATTAGCTATCATTCAGCGTTTTCTCTACATCTATTGCTAAGCAAGTTAAACACAAAATCGGAATTTTTATGTTTGTTTTTGTAGTTACCATTTTATTCTTCGGGGGCGGCGAAATGACAACCGGAACCAACAGCTTAATCTGTATTCCAAGACACAGAGGAATCTCGGTCTGGTAATATGGTCACCCATCCATAGACCGACCTCAACAATCGTTGCTTAACCTTGTATATCGACCCGTGTGGCTGTTATAATTTAGCCATGAGCTGATCTTGGGCACTGGGCCAACAAGAAGAAGAAACAGGAAACCTGTGTTCCTGCAGTTAGAACTTTATACGCTGGTTAAGTTGTGGATAGTTTTTTGATGCTCGCATGTAAACACACTATACACCGCAGCAGTCATCACTTTCCACTGTATTTTTTCCCACTTTTATTTGAATTCAATTTGTATTTAACATTCATCATTATAATAAACATATATCATTAGTATGATGGATTGATGTTGATGTGTGGTTAGCGTGGTAAATGATCGACAACAGTAACTGGCATTGTATGTTATACATACTTAATATTATAAATGTGAATGAAGTCCGTCTATTCGGTACCTCTATTTTTTTTAATTCATCATCATTATATCAGCAGAAGGACCACTGCTGGACATAAGCCTCCCCCCAAGGCGGGGGTCATAATCGCCACGCTTGGCAGGCGGGTTGGCGATCGTAGTGTAGCTGTTGCAATGCACAGAGAATGCTGCTGCCCATTCTCTGGTCCCTTAGTCGCCTCTCACGACACCCACGGGAAGTGATAGGATGGTGCTATTCTTTTACGTCCGAAACCATATAGAACCATACACCATACGTTTTAATTGCTGAACGGATTTGCATGAAATTTAGTACACGGGTAGACTTTGTCCTTTTGTATTGTAGTTATCATCCCAGGAGTATGTTCCCTTGAGTTAATTTTCTACTTCCTAGCTGACGAAACCGCTGTCAGAAGCTAATCATTTATAAATATCGCGATACTAGCTGCCGACCTCGGCGTCGCCCGCATGAATGCCGAAAATTATCCCAAGGAAACATATTCCCTAAAAAGTACCCTATGTGTTATTCCAGACTATAATCTACCTGTGTCCCACATCAAGATTCGTTCAGCCGTTCTGACATGATGTGAACTTTGAATTTATAAAATCAGTAAAGATAGATTACAGGAAAAACAAAACCCAGAGAACAAAATTAATAACTTATGATGTAATGTAGAAAAGTTACAAAAAATATTACAACCTAACTAATAACTTTAATTCTGGAAGTCGGTGTCAAAAAAACGGCGAAACAACCAAAAACAACGACTTCCGAAATGAAAGTTACTTATTTTATACTTTTAGTGTTTTCATTATTGGAAGTCGATTGTATTTTGTGGAAAAAAGTTTTGTATTTTTCACTTATGTATGAGCAATGGGTTTTTAACTAAACATTTATTTTTAACAAAACAAGATTGCAGTGCTAACGACCAAAATACTAGCATTCCAGTAGCTTAAAAACGATAAAAGTAAAGCTTAGTTTCAGGAAAGAAAATTATTGTGATACATTGTCACACGCGCATCAACTACTGTAATTGGGCAAATGAAATTGTCAACAGCCAATTTACTGCGCCTGGTAATTCGTTACATTTATTGCGTGGTCATTTTTAAGGCGAACTATGGTTCACGCGTCGTCTTGGTTCGCATATCATACCACTGCTGGGTGAAGACTACCTGCCATGACATTTCACTTTGTGTGAGGGTTTGCTGCGACGCATTTTGGCTGTCATAATGATAAAGATAATTTCTGATGTGCCCCCATGTAGGTGCTCCAATATTTTTATTTTAAGACTAGCTGCCGCCCGCGGCTCCGCTTGCGTGATTGTCGAAAATTATCCCAAGAGAAAATACTTCCGGAATAAAAACTATCCTATGTCCTTTCCCGGGACTCAAACAATCTCTATACCAAATTTCATATAAATCGGTCCAGCCGCTTGCGCGTAAAGAAGTAACAAACATACACACACTCACAAACTTTCGCCTTTATAATATCAGTGTGATAAGTGTGTTCCACCTCGCCTGTTATCTTAGAAGGTATACTATTTAAGGTTCATATAATTATAATTATGAAAACACGATCAAACATGTATTTTATGAAATACAGTACTAAATCATTTTGTTTTACAATTAGTAAATCATATTGCATAGTGAATTCCGGAAACAATAAAAAACGATTATACATTAACAATATACAGCTAAAAACTCGTCTAACTTTTGTACAATTAAACGAGAACAATAACATTATAATCCTTTCCAGTGCAGTATTATACAACAAAAAACACACACATTTCTGTTGTTTTGTTAACAAAATTAATTAATTAATTAAGATTAATTTAGTGTTCGTAATGCCGAATTTAATTGCTTGTTTCCCGAAAGTGTGGTTTAAGGAGGTACAAATTATAGCAATAGTATTTTTTAAATAACAGGGCAATCTCAAAATCATGCAAAACTGGTTACAAGAATCACAGTCATCTTCAATCTAGATGTGACACCTAGTCGTATATGCAAACTGATTAACTTTTCAGGACAGACAAAAAACTGTTTTACAGAGTAGGTATAATTCACATATTTTACTAATCTAACTAGACTCGTATATCTTATGAGGTTAAAAGCTCCCGTCACCCCATTCGAACTTAACCTATCCGTGTCGGGGCCTCGCCCGCTCTTCGTTCAGCGGTTAGACCAAATGTTACTTATGCAAAATGATAAATAGATTAAAAGAACTAAATGAAAATATACTTAACAAACGTTAGAGAAAGTGTTGTTATAACATAATAATATGTTTTACAAACTGAACGTTATGTCAAGTTAAAATTATGTAAAATGTTGTTAGATGAAGTAAACGTTGTCATTTTAGCGGTATAGCTTTTGAAAATAAAGCAACTATTGTTATACTAAATGAGCGGTACCCTCTAAAAACTTTTCAAAATGTAGGGAAAATACGGAGAAAATTCAATTACGATGCAAATGCGAAATGGGCCGAGTAATGACAAAACATTTGTTATTTTTATTTGTTTTTGATTTGTGTTACTTTTTAAGGGCGGTTCTGAATTGCATAATTATTATTATTTATTTAAAAATCTACCTATCAAACGATGCTTTAACACCATACATCCGGTTTTCAGGCTTAAAAGAGATAATAATAATACACTCAACTTCAAATAATGAATTCAGCAATGACGGGTTTCTAACTATAACATTTTAAAGTATTATCTCTATTAATTATCGCAACGCTACACCAAGCTATATGCAATAAAAACGAATATACTAATTACAAATAGCTCTAGATATCGTGGCATCTTTAATTATTCATTGTTACTATACAAGGTGGAGACGACGATATGACAATAAATCAAAACACTAGCAATACTAGTTCATACGAATATGTTTTCTTTTATCACAGATTTGATGTCACTAACTGCAACATTAATTAGAAAGATTTTTTTTAAATTTATTTAATATGGGCTTGCTCTTGACTCTAGTCTAGTTCATAGATGACAGAGACAAAGTCGACAATGGAGCGAGCTTACCCAGAAGAAGCCTGTTCACTCTAATTTTGAAGAGATTAGGGTTGTATGCGTTCGGAAACACAGTTTATTTTTAATTTCGGTCACAAGATTTATAATAGTACTAACGGTCCCGACAGACGTTGTCCTGTCCGAGCGTTTGCTTTGTGTATAAAAAAAATATAGAAATCGATTGCAGCGCCACCTACCGGGTTCAGTTGTGAATCTAAACCAGTCTCGAATCTTGAATACACACAAAAAATTACATCAAAGTCACGGCCCGCCATTTAGGAGGAGTTCAGTGACATACACACGTACACAAGAAATATGTATACATATATTAATTAACATTAAAATAATCCTATGAACCAGTATTGCCACTGTTTTTATTTATTGTCGTATCGATGTCTCGATATTGTATGGCAATTATCAGTTAATTAAACAGCTTATAAATGTATCACTAGTTATTTACAGCACAAACGACACTATCCATCGATTGCTAAGTCCGATATTTCAAGATAATCAAATAAAATATTTCAAGATGTTTCATTACTCCAATCAACGAGTCAACTACTAATTTATAACCACAAAAGCATTATTTATATTTAAACATTAATAGCGTTTATCAACGCTGATCAATCAGAAAGAAACACGATGTGTAATAAGTAGTTGACGTTTTGAAACGTTCGATAAATCTAGCTGTCATTTTCTTTTATTTATGATTAAAAGGAGACAGCAATAGTCTTATTGCAACTAATATCTATACCTGTAAAAGTCATGAAGCATTGCGATTTGAAAGTATTTTCGACGTTGAAAGGGAAAGTTTTGATGTACTACTGTACCCAGGGTAGAAACCGGAAAAAAAATCGAACCGGTAAACGCATTAGTACATAGGGAACTTATGATTTCGGTTTTGTTCTACCAATTAAACGGTTATAAGCTACAAAAGTTGACAAAAGAATATTGACCGGTTTTGAACGGTTTTTGTTGCCTACCTGCAATGCGCAGCCATATTGAAGTATAAGAACCGGCTGCACTACTGCCCTGCCGAAAGCGGACGCCGCGTGTCGCTCGGCTCTCGCGGAATAAACCGGTCAATTAGGGTTCTTCATAACGCTCTTTTAACGTTTCGACTCCGAACGAAATAAACGATAAAACCGATTTATAACATTTAATAACCGGTTATTTTTAAATCGGTTTCAAGCCTCTGTACCCGATGTGATACCATTGATAGTGTCTATGTTTTATTGTTTGTAACCAGACATTGGCTGTTAACTGTACCTTTTGTCATTTTGATTTCATAACCATTTTTTATTTTTATCACTAACTTTTTCACACCATCAAAATGGCCAAAAAAATAATTGAGAGGGAACTGACAAGTCTTAGAACCAATAATTCGAACATGCTTTCAAATTGTATAAAATTTTTCCGGTAATGACTGACTGAGTTACTGACAGACAACGCACAGCCGAAACTACTGGTCGTAGAAAGCTGAAATTTGGCATGTAGGTTCCCTACACTCCTTAGGAGCACGAAAAGAGGATTGTCTGAAATTCCTACGGAAACTGGAAAAAACGTGATATGCGCGTACGAAGTCGCGGGCAAAAGCAAGATCATATATTTATCAAAGTTCAGTATATATATAACAAATCGCACTGGGTCCGCCCCTGCTGCGAGAACTTATAGGTTGATATACCCAAAAAGAGGAGATGCGAATGGATGTCTTAAGTACGATAACGATAGAATTAAAGGAAATGAAAGGAAGTCTCTATCGAGACCAATAAAAAGAAATAAAAATTAATATAAATTAATAAATGTTTTTTAAGTAATAAGGTAACAACAAAAATTTAACTGACTAGGGCTGCCGAAAATAGACAGCCGTGCGTGGTTCCGGACACAAACTGTGATATATTGTTTTTTGTTAGTGGAGCAGCGATCGCGTGCAACGCGCAGGCGATTAAACAAAATAAGTTTCATTTGTAACTAACGGTAGCAAATAAAGTGTATTGTGTTCTCGTTTTTATTTAATAAGTTGTGTGAAGGGAGCAATAAATTCTCATGGGTGTGCAAATCTAGACGAATATTATAAATTCGAAAGTGGCTCTGTCTGACTGTCTGTTTGCTACCTCATCACATCATAAAGGCTGAACGGATTCGCATGACACTTGGCTTACGAGTGAACCATTAATAGCCCGAATGTTTTCTTTCGTTAATTTTTGATAATTACGCGGCCGAAGCTATTCGAAATAAAAGCGAAAGTGAAATATAATAAAATGAAAGGAAACGTGTTATTGACGAAACTTCACTTCCACCGAAAAAATACTACAACGACTGCAAAATTAAACAATCTGACTCCAATATTATTGAAAAATAAAGGCACTTATTAATAAAAGGCTAGCCTAGAAGCATATTTAGCGAGCACCGACGCCCCCCTGGGCGCAGCACTAGTGCTGCATCCCCGGACGTCGCAGGTCGCAGGGAGACGAGCGTTGGGTACTCGCTGTCCGATCAGCACCAAACCCGGGTGGACGCCGCGTGGTGTTCTAAGCGCGCCTCACAGAGATTTCCGCATCGCATCGACAGGGCCCACTTGGGTCAGTGTCTGCACAGAGTTGCGGAATTGGTTCGAAAGAGTCACCGGCGGCCCTGGAATGCAAAGCAAGCAATAAGCCGAAAAAAACATGTTTCTTTTTACCCCAAACAAGAAACATGTTATTTTCTTTTTATTTAATTTGTATTACTTGTTGTTATAGCGGCAACAGAAATACACACTCTGTGAAAGTTTCAACTGCCTACCTATAACGGTTCATGAGATACTGACGGACGGACGGACAGAGGAGGCTTAGTAATAGGGTTCCGTTGGTCTGTCTTAACGATTTTTCTGAGGCATGGAGGAGTCTCGGTGTATTAAGATGATCACACATCCACAGACCGACCTCGTCAAGCATTACTTTACCTCGAAACGCTCGAAACGATCGGCCCGTGAGCCTGTTCTTATTTAGCTTCAAGATGGTGTTAAAATATTTGAAAGGTATAAGGTTTCTTCAACAGTGGCGTCCATATTCTTTTCATTCCTTTTCTGAGTTTGAGACAACTCGTGTACCCTTACTTCCCATAGCGTGCTTTGATATTCATACTTTTTCACTTCTAAACCACCAGCTTCATTATTCTATATTGCCATCCAAGTTACAAGGGAACATTTCTCGAAATGAAGTAAAACTATTTTCTTGGAATATAATATTGTCGCCTTTTCTACAGCTGCTTTACATTTTAAATTGTTCGTCGCCAGTTCAAGAGGTTCGCTTGGTTCGTGGTCAGAAAACTCATTTTCATTTGCGAGGATATATTTTTATTCCGGTCACTAACTTGGTCTGGAGAGCTATATTTTTTGTTGAAGGTTAACTTTATTTCTGCTTGAGCACGTATTCAATTGCCTTAATAATTTAGTCACTTATATTACTTTTTGTTTTTGTATTTAATTCGATTTTGATATTAACTTAGTAACCTATCCTTTCGTTGCTAATTAATTACAGTTATCTACCAAGTGCTAGCTACCAAGTGTCAATTAATTTCATTAAATTTGATTTACAGTTTGAATGAAAAAAAAATTCTGTGTCATGTATTTTAAAATATTTTGCGTACTACTGTATAAATTCAAGTTTTAAAACTTAACAGACAGATGTGTTGTTGGGGAGTTTGCTGCGCTACTTCTTCTTCCCAGCTATAACACTAGGAAGTGGTGACGGGCGGGCGTTTTAGGGGACTGTCTTTATGTAGAACTTTGACGTTCAAAAAGTGCTGGCACTCAGCCTATTTTAAATAAATGACTTTTGACATTCTTATTATTTCAGCTGAAACACGTCCACTGCTGGCTACACACCTCCCCCAAGCGTCAATTAGACTCCCAACAGCGTCACCCAGTGAAAGGGCTACCTTGTCTCGCCTTCCAACACCTCGTGTTTCGGTACACAGTTTCAACTTATTGCCCCTTCGTCTATCCGTTCTGAGAGCAATGTAATAAAATCAATAATAGCTCGTAAACTACGTAAACAGCTGTTGATCTTGTTTTTTCAAATTGTCATATCTATAGGTACTATTATAATAAAGCTGAAGATTTGTTTGTTTGAACGCGCTAATCTCTGGAACTATCAGTCGGATTTGGATAATTATATATTTTTGTATATGATAGCCACACTCATGAGGACGGCTATTAGCTATACGGGATATGCGCATACAAAGTCGCGGGCAAAAGCTAGTAAATAATAAAAGATGAAGACAAAAACGACAGCCTTTTAATTAATTACTGTCCTATTTTCCGAAATTACATCGTTTCGGAAGAAACACACTTCAAGTTTCCAAGTACCACTCCCAAACTAAAAGAGCACTACCAAACATTCAAACTTCAGTTACTCAATTATTCAGCCATCGCAGAATCAATTTAAAATAGAACTTTAACTGGCAACACTTAACCAACTAACGTGACGTCACGCCTTCGTAATGATATGCGTAATTACTAAAACTTTAGAGTTTCAAACTCGTGGCAGATGTTGGTATACTAGTCGTGTTCGAGGTTTGATTTTAAAGTGAATTTTGTGACAGGAGCGATTTTTGTTTTAGGATGTGGATGTGGAATTAGTGATTCGTGTTTTATGTTAGGGAATGAAATGTATTTTTTTAAATTCAGTATGTAGACAAGTCATGTAATTTGTCAAACCTTCTTGTACCTGTGTGCACATACAATCATATTTGATTGATTAATGATGGCTAAATGCGTTACAGAAAAAAAACATTGACTATATAGCCCATTAAAATGCTTTTAATATATTTTGACGATTGTTTTTCAAGGCACTTCCCACTTCTCCACGTCTTATTTAAAAATGTGAAGGACCTTTAAAAATCTCGTTATTTTATTAACTGCCCAAACTCCAGAAATAGAAATGAATTTCCGCTTTACTTACAGTTTGTACTTTGTACTGAACTGATTTTATGCCTAATTCTGTTAGCAAAATGTGTATTTTAACGTACCTACTCATCGCCTGAGTGTTCAGCGAATAAAAACATTCCCTTAACGTTTGTAATAGAGAACCTCTTTAACCTTTCAATCAAACCTTTCTACGTACCTCGTCCATTTTGATTTTTTTAAGTAATCGTAAACCAAGCATTTGCAAAGGATATTTTGTATTCTTTCATGGAAAGTAATAGAAAAATCCATATATGCAAATAAAAAGAAAACAGTCGTCTTTGTTTGAAAAAACCAATAACACACTTTTAGAGCTCCTGTCAAAATCAATTTAAAGCATGAGGCATTTCAGAGACATTAAACAAAATATGCCGTAATGATTTTGCTGATCATACATATGAAAGTAAAATATTGATTCACTATACCTATTAGCGACGTATACCAAAGCGAAACGAAAACATTTTTTTTGTTGCACATCAATAATTCGCGATAAAGCACCTTAAATGTACGGATCACGGAAAATTCTTGAATAAAAACGTATACGGTGGAAAGAAAAGTGGTGTAGCGTATACACATGCAAGTGAAGAACTCAATGAAAAAAATATTGCACACGCCGCCCGCGGTGGTCAGTGCAGCGTGACGCCAGATAAAAATGATCAGGCAGGCATAGAGGGACTCATTAACCAAGTAGCCATCGATGTAGATGGTTCGGGAAGGCGTGACCCACAAATGGATTGGTGAAAACCTGTGACACAGTGTTTGTGAAAAAGACATAGGTGAAAATGAATCCCCTTGCCCTTTTGGTCGCTTTTATGCTGATGGGGGATGTTAGGGCGATTATTGAACTGAACTGTAGTGATAATGCTACGTGCATCGATCATATGGCGAAAGAGATTCTGAGGAGTTTGAAGCAGCAGAAATCTGTGAAGGTGTTCAATGTGCTTACGATAGAACCGTTGAAGACGAGGCAGGCGAGGTCGAAGGACTGGTGGCTGACTAATTTTCTAGACAGCCACGCGTTCAGCTTCGATTGGAACGACTACACCTTCAGAGTCTCACAAACGGATGGAAACGACGCCTTGGATTTGGAGATATATGACGGAAGAACTGCTAAAGGTAGGTGTTAGATATTATAACCATTAAAAAGAATATTAAAATTAAACAAAGCCACAAAAAAGGAAATTAATGAGCTAGTTTCAAATGTAATAAAAAGTTTCGCGTAGAATTTTTACATTAAAACGATTCAGATTTCGTATTTTAATCTCGACGAAATAAAAAAGCTTCTTAATTTAATGTTATTACGTGAACAAAAGTACTTTTAAAAAACTTAATTAACCTCAGCCTTATAATTACAATTTTATTCTAAAACTGATAAAAAAAGCTACATTGGCAGAATTCTTTATTAAAATTAATGAAAAGCGCTCAAATTTTAAATATTCATTCAATTCTTTCGTTTCTTTTAAAATTTTACTACAAAACACTATATTTCTTTTAGTGATTCTTTAGACTTATTCTGGTTTATAGATAAATCTTCAAATCTTGTCGAGGTAATCATCATTTTTGTTTCTCTTATTGACCGTATCAATTTTTTTACCGTTTTCTATCTCAAGTTCAGTGATGTCCCTGTAATAATCACCTTCAGTAGCAACACAATAATCGTATTGTATATCAAAAAGAAAGTTAGGAAAAGCCAATGAATTATTAAGTGCAATCAGATTAACGTTTACAGTGTGCTAATTCGCATCTGTAAGCACGCTTCGTTTGATTCATCAGACCGTAACCATTTAAGGCAACGTGTACAAGACTTGGTTCTAATGAAGTTTTAGCTACCGTTACTTTAACTTTTATTTTATTGCTAGGTTTTATGAGTGCTCTTATTGTTAAGTAGGTAGTTGCGTTAATTGCTTTATCAAGAGAAAGTAATGATGAACAGGGTATAATAGTATTGCAACCGTTTGCTTCCTTTTTTTGTTTTGCTTTTTTATCTGTATCAGTTTTTAAAGTTCTAGTATTCTTATCATCATCATCCTTAATACGAAGGTATGTTTGATGTACAGACGCCAGTACATCAAGCTATAACAATCTGTCAAACTTCTGTAATATTTTTTCAAATTTATCGATAAGCATTAGGTTCAAGGTTGATTGGGAAAATTTGAAAGTTTCGGGTGGCTTGATGTGCTGGCGTCTGTATCACATTTTTCTATGTAGTTCGTGTTTTGGTAACATGTGCAACCAATTATTTAGTTGGTCAATACACTTTATTTATTTTTTCGTAATAAAAAAAGTAAAAATAGTAATAAATTGACTCATTTATTTGAAGGCATGTAAACCAGCATATTCATTATGGTTCGAATCAAGTTCAGTGTAAACGGGTTATCAACATGCAATTCTTAAGATACAAAATCTAATTCAAACGACAAAATATCACGTTTCTTGGAGTCGGACAGGAGAAAGTGGAAGAAGACAACGTATAAAGTTACACGTTCTTCCATTTTCGCCTACCAATCGTCATATATTATCTACACCCTCTTCCACATCTATCATATCATACCTCAAACACTCATTCAATTCAACATAGCATTCCTTTTCTTCACATGTCCATATCAAGACAAGAGATTCCCTTTCAACTGATGATGTAATAATTATTTTGTTACTATTAACTGATTGAAAAAAGGGTCCGCGGAGTTTTATTCACGTTCTTTAGATGAAGATCTACGCTTTGAAACGTGCAACTTGCTTCTTCTTTTTGACTGATCGGCTTTGACAATTCAAAAGTGACCTGTAATGGTTTATTTCAAATGAATTATTTGATTAGAACTTTAGTAACATTGGCGCCACATTCAAGCTTCCTCACATACATACATTAAAATCTACTCAGTATCATACAGTGTGAACAAAGCCTAAGTTCTGTTCCTTGTCATGATGAACAGTAATTATCTAGTTAGTACAAAATCGTGTTCCGACTTTTCGTAACAAGAATTCAGATTGAGAATTTTCTTTGACAATACACGTTAGATGTTCGATGAATAATTTATAATATTCAATAATATGTGTTTCATGTTGAGCGCTTTTAAATTTAAAGAGGTGGTTTTCCTCCGTAAAAAATTAATAAATAATATAAAAATACAAAATTTTACTTCAGACTCTCTTAATGAAAAAGACGCGGATTAAGTGCCAAAATACTGCTTAAATAAGCTATACATAGACATAACAACGCAAAGGAGAGATGTAAAAGTAATCACGAATGTTTGTAAATGTATTGAAATAGAGGATTTTTTGAGTGATTGCAAATGATATGCAATTATTGCATATATAATTTTTAAGCAAACGTTGCTTAAAAATTAGTAGAATTGGCGCTGAGGGCCAATTCTACTAATTTTTACAACTTGTAACAGAAAAAACGCAAAACCTCTTAAGGGGTTATTGTATACTCATCATTATGAATAACTTTCTTTTCATCATTATGGGACAACACTGAAATCGCGAAAACGAAAAATCGACGTCCCCATACATTTCTGTTTTTTTTTCGCAATTTCGGACACTAACAGCCGGAGGTTTCAATCTTCAAAGTAAAGCTGCGCTTATCACGGTCTTTCCGTGGATGGGTGACCATGTAAACAAACCAAGATTCCGTTCAATTAAGCCGTTGATCCTAGCTGTCATTTGTAGAATCTGACACCAGCCTTTCAGTTGTGTTTATAATATTTGGTGTACAAAAAATTTACATATATTCAAATTGTCTAGTATCTATTTATTATTTTACACTCAATTGCTCCGTTGGTCTCGTGATCGCAAGCACGACTCGGGTCCGGGGTTCAATTCCCAGGTCAGATTAGGTAATTGGGTTTTTCCAAGAGGAATTTCCCAGTAACAACACTCAACAACACTTGGAAGTTGGTGGTGGGACATCTCCGTGCCTCGGAAAGCGCTTTAAGCCGTTGGTCCTGCGCCAGATCTCTTTCCGGTCGTGTCGGGTTGCCGTCTCATTGGAATATGAGAGTGATGGAAGAGGGAGTGCACCTGTGTTTGCGCGGGACATATTAGAGTGCACACTTGTGCACTCTAATATGTCCCGCGCCTATGGCTAGTCTCGGCTGAGATTGGGCGCTATGGCTGAAATCGGTCAGGAGGACTATATTTATTATTCTACCCAGTAACTGGGTTATGGAGCTCAGAGAGGGAGTCGCTTTATGTAAAATACTGGTACTCAGCTACTTTCTGTTAGTCGACTCCAACATAGTTGGAAAAATGCTAAACACATTGACATGATAATACCTCTAAAAAAAAAAACTAACTATATACACTAGAAATAAAATTAAAAACTCCTAACTAAATTAACCCTGAAATATGGAGTCAAAAACTTCATCCACATCGCTGTCGACTGGAAGTGTACCCAAAAGACTGGCGGCATTGCCACGTTGTATCGATTGCCATATTGTGAGTGGCAGTGCCACCCAAGGGCTGGCCATTCTGGCCATTCGGCCAGCCCTTGGGTCATGCGAAGCGTCAATTAAGCGTCTTAAGAGATCTTTAAACAAGTTATGTGCACTCGGACCCCACGACCCGAGATTCTCAACCCCAAACGGCTCGAAAACATAACTACCAACAAGGTTATTATATTTCCGCCGCTTGAGGTTCCTTGCACCCGCAGCGGCAGCGCCAACACAGCACGAAAAGCTAGGAAGATGAGATGGCGCAAGAGTATCGACACAAGTAGCGTCCCACACTAATGGCCTACCCATTTTCCATGGAAATAACGACATCAGGCCACGGTTATATTACGTAAGTACGTCATATCCAAAACATTATTATAAATTCAAGAGCGTGAGATTGACACGATACTCCAGATTAAACGGTTCGTCTGCATAAACAGTTTGGATTATAAGGAGCCGTCTTATTTGAGATTATGTTATATTGAAACTGGAGCAATACGATTATTTATTTAGGACTTCAGCCCAGACGCTGACCGGGAAGACCTTGAATTTAAAGGGATAGTGTTCGTGGTTTATTTTCGTTTAGATTTTATTTCAGTCACGTACTTGGACATGACTGAAATAAAATGCTAGAAATAAATACCTATTAGTTCATAGCACCCCGCTCCGGCTTTACATAGGTAGTAGAGCAATATACATAAGCTCTGAGTCGTCATGATCTATCTTTCTATTAAGGTATGGTTTCCGCACTTAGTCTTGATGTTGGACCATTGTGCGTGGCGGCCGTCATTCCAACCAGCCAACCTCCCTCCAGAAGCAGATCAGTCTTCCTAAAGAATTCAGGATGTCTGTGAGTGAATTCGGTGTCCCTGTTGTTTGTCTGCGTCTCTCGGCGACGCCTGTGAGCACGTACGATACCGTTTCCTCCTCCTCCATGCATGCTCTGCACAGAGGACTGTCCGTTATACCTAACGTGTGGAGATGTTTATTCAGTGAGCAGACCATTCGCAGGCTGCCGCTGTCCAGTCGCAGAAGGCGCTTGGTAAGTTATAAGTAGAGAGTCGTCATGATTTTTTGCAAAATCTTCAACAATCATCATCATATTTACACAAAATCATGACGTTCCGTTTATAAGTCATGCCAATTGTTCCAGAAACATACCACGTTACTGGACTTTTGAAGGTTACAACTCGATTAGCATCATACATCTTAAAAAAAAAACATAATAAGAAATGGTTTTGGAGTCGAATTTACCACCTTGAAAGGAACCAATCAACTATTTGCTACAACAAAGTCTTTGATGTGTTAATTTATGGTTTTCAAGTAATTGTACTACATTTCTATGGAAATAAATAAGAATGTTGTGAATGTCTACTTAGTCCGTCAATTAGATTATCAATAAAAAATTGGACACACATTTTTTGCGTTATCAAATCAATAAAAATTGACAAAGATAAAACCCAACAAAGTTCCGAAGTGAAGATTC
The DNA here is from genome assembly GCA_905163435.1 of Mamestra brassicae. Lineage (NCBI taxonomy): Eukaryota > Metazoa > Arthropoda > Insecta > Lepidoptera > Noctuidae > Mamestra > Mamestra brassicae. Next base: position 1,811,962 of record LR991010.1, read on the forward strand.
TTCTACTTCTCTGTCCAACTAACCGATTTTATAGATTTTTAATGACTAATCCAGAAATAGTTAAAATCAATATCGGAAATGAGATTTGCAACTCCGTAAATGCGTAGAAGATGGATTTCTATCTCCGATTCCACAGACTAACCCAATTATTGCAATCCCTGACCCAGACTGCACTATATCACCCTTAACTACTCCATAGATTTGATCAAATGGCGCCTCGTTAGTTTCACATTATTCCGAAGAGCATCATAAAGTACTTAGCAACTGCTACATTAAATCTAATCCAATATGGCTGACGTCCCCTGTGTAATTTGAAATGTCATTAGCTGAAACTGGTGTTTCGAAACTTAGAAAATTACCTTCGTAAACAATTTTCTAAGTGGAAGATTTAGTCAAGTAATTTGGATGTCTTAGCGTAAATCCGGTGTAGGCGTAAACGCGGCGTAATGATTGCGTAGATTTCGTGTAAATGCGATGTAAGCGCTGCGTATGAGGCACGTATACGAGGCGTAGAAAGAAAGCTGGTAGTAGTAGACATATACTCCGATGAGTAAACAATGCCTATGCATCGTTCATGATCATCTTTTCAACGAAAACACGCCCACTATTGGACATAGACCTTCTCCAAGCTTCTCGCACTGGCTTCGTTCGCAGTTGCTTTTGCTTGCGACTTCGTACGCCCGTTTTCTCCCGTTCAAGTAGGAATTTCGGGAAATCCACTTTCGTGCTCCCCTACCAAGAAACCTACATGTCAAATTTCAGCTTTCTACGACCAGCAGTTTGGGCTGTGCGTTGTCTGTCAGTCAGTCAATCAGTCAGTTACGGAATAATTTAATATATATGGATATACAAAACCTTAAACTAAAAAACATACAACTGGTACAATATTATAATCTTATCTAAATTAGCTCATTATGTCCCACTGCTGGGAAAATCCTTCCCTCTCCCTTTTATACACGTCTGTCCTCTGCCATTGCAGGCCAGTTCTTCGAGTGAGAGTGAAGTCATCTTCGTCTAGTTGGTCTGTGGCAATGTCGCCCAACATTGACTTGGTTATGTCACCGGAAAATTGCAAACGCCGTCAGATTGTTAAACATTGCGGGCAATTGTAAAATATTTTTTCTTAATAAGACATGGATATATTGGAAAATATTGAATTTGGATGGTATTTATTGTGCCCAAAACGATATTTTCATAATTATATCGAGAAATTAAACCTAATCTAGTAAAGATCAATTACAATCTTACGGTTACATATGATAGGGACCCAATTAGTGGTTATTTTTGCTTCAACCCGATTATAAGTGATTCTTTTGGCTTTGTTTGTTGAAGAAAAAAAAATCAGGAAGGGCATTGCAAAATAGCTTAAATATCGTTTTCAAACAAAACTAAAGGTTCGAAGCTCAAAAGTCCGACAGCTACCCATTCTAGCCGCATAATATCGGTAGTTCCCGGTTATTGGGTAGTAGAGATCAGATGGCAGCAATTCCATGTAAAATACTGTCATTTGAAAGCATCTGGTTACACCGGAAATCGACCCTCACATAGTTTGGAAAGTACTTTGACGATAAAGATTGGATCACATCGTATTAAGTAGAACTTGCACTATGACACATGAAACTAACTAAAAAGACGTAAAAACTAAATCGTCAAGTCTAAATGATTCACTAAAAATATAATTGATGTTATGTCGTTTGTGAGATAGGAAACTACCCGTATAGTCTAAGATCCGAAGTAAAATTGACCTTCACCCACCTGCTTACTGGGTGAAAATTATTTGTCAGACTTTTACTGACTAAAACCACCCTGGTGTTCCATCTCCCACCTACGCCGGGGATCTCAGAAACGTATGTGACTTCCGTATTCCCGGCTGGTGCCGGCCCGCCTCTGCGGGCCACCTCGCGTCAGCGGGGGTAGCGAGGTGTTTGACTCCCCCCGCAACGTCAAAGAAGGGCGCACGGGAACACCACGCGCCGCCACCTCGGGTCCGGATGAATGTGGGGCGACGGACGTCCCGAAGTCCGCCGCCCCTGGACCCAGTTGGGGGACCGGAAGAGGGCAGCGTATTCAGACGCCCGATGCGCCTGCTGCGGGCCGGGAGAGTGGTCGAGATCTTCCTCTCCCTTTCTGCAGCCTCCTTCTGCGCCATAACTGCTTCGCAGAAGGAGACCACCGCGTCCTAGAACTCCTCACCGCCGACCATAGAACGAACTACGGCCGGCAGCGAGAGGTCTCTGTCTACCACAGAGACGAGGGCACGGCGCGGCTCCTCCCAAGCGGCACACTCTGCCAGCGTATGCCGCGCCGTGTCCTCCCGACAGTCGACGCAGTGGTGACACCGAGCGTCCGGCTCCTTGCCTATGCGACACAAAAACCTCCCAAAGCAGCCATGCCCCGAGAGGACCTGCGTCGCACGAAACGACAGGGAGCCGTGCCTTCTCCTGAGCCAGAGGTCGAAAACCGGCTGGAGGCCAGCTTAAATCGAACCTAACCTAGCCTCAGTCAGATCTTTAAATAACTAATTATGATATATGGCTATCGACATACTCGTACATATGTATCTGCCCAATAAAATAAACTTGGCAGTTCCTATGTGTACGCGATGGTTCTACCAAATCTCATTGCATTAATGTTAATAGCAAATAGTCTTATTGATATCTTATTCTTCTGAAAGTACCTATATCTGTCAATGGTGACATTTGTGTTTGCGGTTTTGTGACAATTTCGTATTTTGTTCCGTGTTATGGGAGATCCCATTGTGTGTCTACGCCGAAGGGCAACAAGCTCTCGCTAGGTTCATATTGAGTTACAATATTCTTGGATATTTTCTTTATTTTCTCTCTCGTTCATAATACGGAACATTGTAAAGAAAAATAATGCTGGCTTGGAAAATATAAGGTCCCATTAAAATAGATGGATAAACTTTTAGAAATCATTCAGATCACCAAATTAGGGAAAATGGTAAAAAAATAATGAGAGAAACGCATACATGGAAAAAAACGCTAGCGTAAATACACTGAAAATGTTGGTTACCCAATGTCTTTGTTATCCCATTTATTCTGAAACTACAAATGTGACCACGTCAAGGACCTACCCAATGGATAATGGATGTGTTTATTCTAGTGTGCCGACAATTTATTATATAAGGTCAAAATAAAATCACTCGAATCAGTATTTTTTGCAATTTCGATGAAGCAACGGTGTTCGATTTTACGGCTAATATGGTCGACCAACCAATCGGGTTTTCTCAGTTTTTTAATCAATTCCTTAGAGAGACTCTTTGAGCCGTTCCTTGACTCGCTTTGTGTCTCAGGTTTTCAAATAAATTCTGTAAAAATGTGTTCATACGTGAATTAAATCAGTGTATTAGCTATACACAAATTTATTTGTTTTTTTTTCATATGAGAAAGTAATTCTGTCTGCCTGTCTTTTTCACATCTTAGCGGCTCAAAGAATTAGCATGAAACTTGGCATACGATACATTTGATCCCGGGAATGGTAAGTGTTCCATTGAATGAATTCCGTTGTCCAAGCAGGCGAAGCTGATGGAAGAAGCTAGTCTCATTATCATTATATCCGCCAATTGCCGTCCACTGCTCCAAAGAGCTGCGTAAGCCTCCCCCAAAGAGCGCCAACCACCGCGATCTTGAGCAGTCCGCATCCACCCGCTGCCAGCCACCTTCTTCAACTCATTGATCCGATCGTGCCACAAGGCGTCCCACACTACGTTTGCCCCTACGCGGTCTCCATTCTAACTCATGTCTGCTCCATCGACCGTCTGTCCGTTCACAGACATGGCCGGCCCATTTCCACTTCAGCATGCTGATTCTACGCGCAATGTCGGTGACTTTCGTTCTCTGGCGAATGACTTCGTTGTGAATTATATCCACCAGAGAACCCCGAGCATTGCTCTCTACATTGCAGGCTGAGCAACCTTTAAGTTGTAGACCAGGCCTATGTTGAGTGTCCATGAAGCTAGTCCAGAGTTCATTTCTCTTGGAGCATTCGTAGACCATTATGACGTTTAAAATTATCATGATGCCGGTGCGGGACGCAAACAAAGCTATACAAGACATGTAGCACTATCCTTTTTCACAGCAGAATTTAGCACGCTTTAGCACGTCACAGGATGATCCGATTACAAAAAATCTTTCATCATTAGAAAACTACACTATTGCGGATTGGAGGCTACTTTTGCATAGCAGAAAATGTACAATTTCTGCAAGACGGGGACTGAAGCCACAGAAAACAGCTAGTTACCTATATTGGCCTTTCCTCATGAGATTTCCAGTTTACCGCACATTTTCTGAATATTTAAACATTGGTTGCTACAAGGATTTAGTACTTTCTAAGGCTAATGGATGGTAGACATCTTTTAACCTCCTCCTTAGGGTATTATGTAGATATATCTTGAGTAAAGCGTATGGCTATTAATCCAGATTCTTGTACAATGTGTATTTTGCTCGCGTGCCAAGTCGTGTTGGGTAATATTTGGACAAGCTTATTTGAGAGGGATGTGAGCTCGATTTGAAATTTAAATACGTAGGGTACACAAATATATTTTGAAACGAAAACGTTTGCTCCTGCAGTGGGCGATACAGGGTTATATAAAAGGCATAGTTAATGATTTCATCTCTTTTTTTCATGTAGCTGTCTCACTCTTGGAGTTGGATTCAATTAGACTCGTTACTAATCAATAACAGCCGCACAGTTATTTTCTAGGTTAAGGAGCGCTTGCCGAGGTCAGTCTGTGGATGTGGATGTGGTCCGTGCTTCAGAAAGCACGTGAAGCCGTTGGCCGGGATCAACGACTGTGGTCTGTGGTGAATATCGTTGAAAGTCGATACGGGTAATCGGAAGCCAGAAAATCTGATGCCAGAAGTTTTCATATCGCCTAGTCACCTAGTTTAATTTGTCCTTCAGAAAATGAATGAATTCATAATACTACGCTTTGTTTTTTTCAAATACGTTGAAATCCTTAGTGTTAACTTAACTGTGGCATCTCCAAAAAGTGTCAAATATCACTAGTTCTAACAAAAAACAAACTACAAAAATACAGGAACAAATACTATAAACAATGGCCAATTTGCGACGGTTAATAAAAAAACTGGATTATGACTTATAGCGAAAGTACGAGATTTTACGGGCACTATGATTACGTGGCGAACTTAACAATTGTTCTGTCAAGAACCCTTTTTCGAAATGTTGACCTTAACTTCATTTCTTCAAGGTCAAAATTTGTTTGGCCCCAGTTTGAAACATATCATAGAAGTAACATAGAAATTGAAATAAGCATAAATCTATTCTATAATATAAATGCGAAAGTTTGGATGTTTGTATGAATGGGAGGATGTATGTTACTCAATCACGTCTGAACGGCTGAACAGATTTTGATAAAATTTGGCGGAGAAGTAGATTATAGTCTGGATTAACACATAATGTAATAAAAACCAGGTAGTATGTTCCCTTGGGACAATTTTCGACATTCACGCGGGCGAAGCTGCGGCCGGCAGCTAGTTATTTCTATCTGAATGCAAAAAAAAACAGATATCAAAAGGATTTGTAAATGTCAATGAATTCCTAACTATCTTTGGGTCGGATTCCATTCGCCAGTTGAGTATCAGTATTTTCTGGAGCGTCTGCCTTTCTGGCCTTGACAACCCAGAGACTGGGTATTGCGGTACTTTTTGGCAAGACTGGTGTCAGATTTTCTAACTTCAGACTATCCGTAACGAATGGCAAAACCTACAAATGACAGCTAAGACCAACACAAAAACACAATCATCATCTGCCTAGCCTTTTCCCAACTATATTGGGGTCGGCTTCCAGTCAAACCGGATTCAGCTGAATACCAGTATTTTACGTGGAGCGGCTGCCTACCAGACCTCCACAACCCATTAACTGTTAAGATGTTAAGTTAAGATGGTCACCCATCCACAGACCAACCTCGGCAAGCGTTGCTTAACCTTGAAGATCGAGCCGACTCAACACAAAAATACAATAAACTGAAAAATTTAGTTCGGGAAAGGCAAACCCTTGAATTATATTTTAGCATTCTTTCTGAGAACGTTCATAAATAGGACAACCGTTTTAGTAAACGAAAATATTTAAATAGTCAGTACTAAAAGTGTCTAACCAATTTATAACAACGGTTACTATCCCAGACATAGAAACAAAAAAGGTCCCTCCGTACCTAAAAAATGTAGAAACAACAAAACTTTGTAAGCTACTTTAATAGTTTTGGGTCTTGTAACAAAATGCCCAGTTTCATTTTTTTCCGAAATTTGATTTAATTTTCTACCACGACCAAAGGGACGTCCTTATTTAAACTAAAAATATTTGGCTGTCATCATTGTCATCATCCACATCCCAACTTTTCCCACTTCTGGGCATTGTATTATTGTGCCAGTACCCACGCTCCTGTGTTGAATATAAGGTACCAAGTGATTTTATTTTGACCTAAAATAATAAGTTGCCAACATTTTTAACTGTATTTTCGTTCAAATTCAAATTCTTTATTGCGAACTAAGTGTAAAGAATTTTGAAGATTTTAACAATAGGTAGGTTCTAAGAACTTAGTTGCAATAAGGCATTGCAATTCAAATGCTTTATACATTGAAAATAAAAAATAAAGCTTATACATACTCAATACTACAATTTTTGCAGTTAACATTCTACTATATTATCATTATTCATGCATCTTCAAGGAAGTCTTTTAGCTTAGTCTTAGTCTCGTTAACTGTTTTCTTAACGTTGTCCTTATTCTGATGGTCTGAATGATTTCTCAAAATTTGTCCTTCAGTTTTATGGGACCTTATATATCCAGGTTCTAACCGCGATGGAAAAAATATCTTCTGCCCATTTCATCATCCGGTGATGAAATGGGCAGAAGACATTTTTACCAACACTCCACAAATTTAAGGTTGCTCAGCGTGCAATGGAGAGAGCAATGCTCGGGATTTCTCTGGTGGATAGAATTCGCAACGAAGTCATTCGCCAGAGAACTAAAGTCACCGACATTGCGCGTAGAATGAGCACGCTGAAGTGGAAGTGGGCCGGCCATGTCTGTAGACGGACAGACGGTCGATGGAGCAGACATGTGGTAGAGTGGAGACCGCGTATGGGCAAAAGTAGTGTGGGACGCGCTGCGGCACGGTGGATCGATGATTTGAAGAAGGTGGCTGGCAGCGGATGGATGCGGACCGCTCAGGACCGGGATGGTTGGCGATCTTTGGGGGAGGCTTACGTTCAGCAGTGGACGGCAATTGGCTGATATGATGAGACTTCTTATATCGGTTTTCCTGTAATTTATAGGTAAAAAACTATTATCTGAATTTCTTACAAAATTTTAGGCTCAGCAGATTCGCAGATGGGGGAATGGTCATTTATTGTCTATTTTCTGAATAACTTCAAAACTGTTAAATTTAAAATTATGACAAAATGATAATTAAAACCCTCACAATAAGCCCTTTCATTGAATATGTCACACGGTACTATTTGAAAAACGTTTTTTTTTTTAATTTCTTGTTTTTCCCCTAATAGTGACCCCCATACTCAACATTTATTTATTAAAGTAACGCGTCCGTGTTTGAGTCACATATTTTCATATGTGTACGAAATTTCATATAATCGGTCTAGAAGATTCGAAGAAAATTGGTTGTGACAGACGGATAGACAGACACCTCTATTGGCTCTAGTCCGGTTGTCCATTATTTATCTAACAATGGCCTACCTTCTACATGATAACACAAAAATGGTCCAACCCGGTCGAACGCTCCAACACGGTCTATTATACCAACAATTCCCTTCGGTATTGTCAATTGTAATTCCAGTTCATTCATTGGGAATACGCCTACTTCTTTCTTTGGAAAATTGGTCCCAAAAGGCGGAATATTTTTCTGTATTTGCTCTTTCTTCTCGTGGCTTATTGTATTGTTTGGTTCTGTTTTATGTTCTGTTATGATGAGTGATAAGATAAATGGGGTTTAGTTTGTAGACGGCTTGAAAATATTATGTTTTACTGTCTGTGCTAATCAGTTAATTAATCTGCCCGGAATTTTCGCAACTATATTGGGGTCGGTTGGCATTTTAGCCAAATGTTGTTTAATGTTAGAAGTTTACATGGAACTTCCGCCTATTTGACCTTCACCTCCACACCGCAGTCAAATAACTGAATAATAGTACCCCTATGTGTCAAATTGTCACAAGATCAACAAATGGGAACCGAAATCGTATTTTCCGAGGTACGTACGAATCTCGGTATGTAAAGATGGTGACCCATCCACGACAAAACCTCGGCAAGCGTTGCTTTACCTTGAATTTACGCACAAACTCCTCTACCTCTCTTCTAACCAAAAATTTAAATGGCAGCAATATTTTCACTATTAGCATAATAAACTGGTTCGGGAACAACCCAGGCTTAGACTCATACCTACAGACTAGAGAAGCGAAAAAGGGATGAGTTCCATGCTCAACAGTGGATGAAACTAGATTGCGCTGTTGAAGAGAATGAGGACCTTATAAGGCCTTATTTTTATTTTCAAGCGCACCCTAATTTCTATGCATCAAAAAACTGTTTTACAAAAATACAACCGACATACCAAATAAAAACACTAAAAAGTCTAAAATAACTTTAATTTCGGAAGTCGGTGTTTTTAGGTCTGTTTCTTCGTTTTTTTTATTGTAAAAAAGTTTTAAACTTGCCATTTGGTTCCGTAATTTTGGAACCCTATCTAACGATAAAAGAAACACGTAAATCGAATCAGAAACCTCGGAGTAATTGGTGTAAACAAGTAAAAAAAAATACACACCGAATTGAGAACCTCCTCCTTTTTTGGAAGTTGGTTAAAACTAAATCAGGTTGCATCATAAAAATGTCTGAGCGCAAATTAGGATGTATTTCGTGCTAAAATTATAATCATTACAAATTGTACCCATAGACATAGAATTTGTATCTACTTCGTGTTTCAATTAATTGGAGTCCGAGTTTCAAACTTAACAATTATTTATGAAACGTACTTAATATTGATTTTAAATAAACATTCATATATCTTCTATCAAGGGGTCAAAGGTTGTATTGTAATCGATTTCTATTTATGTTTCTAACATTGTTTTCAAGTTCGTAGACTGTTTTGCATTATGTGTATGTACTTGAATATACATAAATACTACTCTCCTGAGTAGGTACAGTCAACAAAACTATTTAGTTTACAGGCAAAAATATTATTTTTTCTACTGCACTTCCAATATTTATTTCTAATGTGTGCATTATAACGTTTTAGGCTTATGACATAATTACGAGTGTGGTGTACATCGTGGTCTACTCAGCCCACTTACAACACTGTTTAAAAGTAGTTGCAACTTAGCTTCCTAGAATAAAAGCCTCTTAAACAACAGATTTTTTTTCCTCAGCCAATTGTGTCCCACTGCTGGGCAAAGGCCTACCCCATATCCTTCCAGACATTCATTTCTTGCGCCACCTCCAACCAGCCTTCGCGGTGTGCATCCAAATCATCTCGCCACCGCTTTCTGGGCCGGCCTCGGCGACGCCGTCCATCCTCTGGCACCCATTGCGTGGAGACTTTTGCCCAGCGGTCACTATGCATGCGGCTAGGTGACCCACCCAGACTCACAGATATATAAAAACAAAAAAAAAATACCAAATAGCTTTGTTGACTGTACGTTAAGAAATCTTATTCATGTGGAAAAAAAATATTTTCGTTTTAAATTTTCCACTAGCAACTTCAAACGGTCTTTGTATCCAGATTGGATCCCACAGTTTCAATCCAGTAGCTTTTTAATAATTTTAAGAAGCTGCTGTCATCGCCAAGTCAGGATTATACAGGGTGTCCCAAAACTCAACGTCAAGCCGAAACGGGGTGACAGGATTGATCATAACCATCACGAGAAAAATCTGAAAAAAAATCTATCCCATGCAGTTTAAAAATTATGGGCATTTTAAGAAAAACCTAGAAATTTGATCAAACTGTACCATTTTTCGGTTATTGTGGTTATTCTTTTTTATTTTTGTTCATTTGAACTTTGGAAACGTAATCCTAAATAACATTTCTAGAATCCCAATAAAAAATAATGACACAATTGCCTCAAGTTTCCGAGAATTGAGACTATTTGTTAAACTACGAATTTAAAATTTTCAAGATTCGTCGACTTTGACAGGCCCTCCTATAAAAAAAATGTACTAGAGTGCCTTGGCAAGTGGCATTAAAAGTTGGCGCATTTAATCAGAATTCTAAAATGGTACAATACTTGTTAGTTCCATACAATAGAAAAGAGTAAAAAAATTAAAACCTCAAGTAACCCGATTTTTGCTATCTCATTTTACTCAGTTAAAATGTTTTTAATTCACACAAGCTCTAGGTAGGTTCTTAATTTTAAGACAAAATGATGAGAGAGATGGATAATGGGTATGTTCGCCATGAGTGAGCGAGACAGATAGTGACGCCACTTTTACCAAAGTGAAAAAAAGTTAGTAAAATTAGTAAAATAATTAATACGAATACGAACGTGCGCAGTAGACGAATGAGCGAAACGTACTAACTGGTTGGTGTCGGACTGGTAGCGTAGCCATTTGCTTGGCTGAAACTAGTGCGAATGAAACAGATAGATGCCATAGCATCTATCTGTTTCATTCGCACTCGTTTAAACGACGCATCTCCGTCTCAATGCGTGGCGTCACTATCTGTCTCGCTCACTCATGGCAAACATACCCATTATCCATCTCTCTCATCATTTTGCCTTAAAATTAAGAACCTACCTAGAGCTTGTGCGAATTAAAAACATTTTAACTGAGTAAAATCTGATAGCAAAAATCGGGTTACTTGAGGTTTTAATTTTTTTACTCTTTTCTATTGTCTGGAACTAACAAGTATTGTACCATTTTAGAATTCTGATTAAATGCGCCAACTTTTAATGCTACTTGCCAAGGTACTCTAGTACATTTTTTTTATAGGAGGGCCTGTCAAAGTCGACGAATCTTGAAAATTTTAAATTCGTAGTTTAACAAATAGTCTCAATTCTCGGGAACTTGAGGCAATTGTGTCATTATTTTTTATTGGGATTCTAGAAATGTTATTTAGGATTACGTTTCTAAAGTTCAAATGAACAAAAATAAAAAATAATAACCACAATAACCGAAAAATGGTACAGTTTGATCAAATTTCTAGGTTTTCCTTAAAATGCCCATAATTTTCAAACTGCATGGGATAGATTTTTTTTCAGATTTTTCTCGTGATGGTTATGATCAATCCTGTCACCCCGTTTCGGCTTGACGTTGAGTTTTGGGACACCCTGTATAGCTAAGGATGTAGCTTAAAACTAAAACATTACTTATGGTTTGTTGTACATACAATTTCCTTCGTATTCACAATGTACATACCTACATCTACATTTACACTAATATTATAAAGAGGAAAAATTTGTATTTTTGTGTGTGTGTGTGTGTATGTAATGAATAAACTCAAAAACTACTGTGCCGATTTTAAAAATTCTTCACCATTGGAAAGCTACATTATCAGCGAGTAATAGGCTATATTTTACCTCCGTATTCCCCGGGAACGGGAACTACGCGGGGGAAACCGCGTGACGTCCACTAATATTATATAGATACAGACGAGACTTCGCTTAACTTCGGTACCCAACCCTGCTAGTGGCTCCAACTGCATATCTCTTCAGTGTAACTCAATACATACAGTTAAAACTGTATATACCAACTAGTGGTCTCGACAGACGTTATCCTGTCCAAACGTTTGCTTTGTGTCTGACGAAAAATTATAGAAATCTATTGCAGCGCCACCTGCCGGGTCCAATTGTGAATCTAAACCATTCTCGAATCCCCTTGAATACACAAAAAAAAACATCAACATCTAATATTATAAAAAGGAAAACTTTGTATTTTTGTGTGTGTGTATGTAATGAATAAACTCAAAAACTGCTGTGCCGATTTCAAAAATTCTTTCACCATTGGAAAGCTACATTATCAGCGAGTAATAGGCTATATTTTATCTCCGCATTCCCCGGGAACGGGAACTACGCGGGTGAAACCGCGTGACGTCCGCTAATATTATATAGATACAGACGAGACTTCGCTTAATAGGTACCCAACCCTGCTAGTGAGCAAACTGCATATCACTTCAGTGTAACTCAATACATACAGTTAAAACTATATACACCAACTAGTGGTCCCAACAGACGTTATCCTGTCCGAACGTTTGCTTTGTGTCTGACGAAAAATTTGCAGTGCAGTGCCACCTACCGGGCCCAATTGTGAATCTAAACCATTCTCGAATCCCCTTGAATACACACAAAAAATCATCAATATCGGTCCAGCCGTTTAGGAGGAGTTCAGTGACATGCACACGTACACACAAATATATATTTAGATTGTTAATTTTTCTTCCATTATTTGAATATGTAAGACTAAACACATCACCAAAAGTTGTTTTAAACATTTAAAATATAAATCCGAGAATAGCAAAATGTTTTTTAAACCAGATAACTTTTAAAAAGCATATTTTGACAGGTGCCATATCTCCTTCATTTCAGTATTCAATGTAACGGTATCGTAAAAGAAGGATGTATGAAAATCATATTTCCAAAGTTGCGGTTAAAGCGATGTTTCGTACGCAATTTCCGTTCAAGAATTTAATGACTGTTTGAACGTTATTTATTCATTTTCTAATTATGTTCTTGACTTGATTTATATTCGCTCTTAAATATTAAAATGCGTGCTCTGAAATTCTTAAAAGAGTAAGCAGGATATTTTTGGTACGGCTGTATTAAAAAAAACCGACCTGGTGCGAGTCGGACTCGCACACGAAGGGTTCCGTACAATGAACTGATAGAAACACGTTTCTTGTAAGGGAGTCCCTTTAATTTAATTTAATTTTTATACTTTGTTGTTATAGCGCCAATAGAAATACACACTCTCTCAAAATGTCTACTGTCTACCTATTACGGTTCTTGAGATACAGCCCGCTGACAGATAGACGGATAACGGAAGCTTAGTAATAGGGTTCCGTTGTTTAACCTTTGGGTACGAAACCCTAAAAATATGGTATTCTATGTATCTATTTATTGTGTCCCACTACTAGACCAAGGGCTTCCCTTTCTCCCACCAAGTATCTCTTTACTGACATCAAAACAAGTTGAAGAACAAATAACTGAAAAAAATGTCGTATCTCCCAGTAAAAATTCAAACTAAATCTAAAACAATCTAAGAAGTCGGATTTGATAGCAGGATACAACATTGCTTTACTAGTAAGTAGAAAGAGACATGAAGTAAATCTCTTTCTCACTTAGTGGTAAAAGGAATCTTCTATCCGTCCCTACTCAGCTGTCAAAGCCGACTTCTTATATTGTCACGAATATAATATAAATGTGAAAATAACTCTGTCTGTGCGTTTGTTACATCTTCACGTCTAAATGGTTGAACAGATTTACATGGAACTTGGCACCGGGTAGATCATGACCTGAAACAGGAGAGAAGATTCTTTTTGTCCCGGGATAATATTCCTTTGGGAAATTTTCGCCTTTCACGCGGAAAAGCCGTTTATAGAAGGTCCAAAATCATTTTATTTTCCGTCTCATGAACAATTATTTTTGCATTATCATTGAATGTAGCAATTATTGTTTGTCCTTTCAGAAGGGCTCATAAATCACTGTGACAGTTCACAAAACAAATGTTCTTACTGAACAATGTGATTTTTGTAGATGGAACAATTTGTCATATGTCCTGCGACAATCCTCAGAGAGATAAGCAGGATTTCTTTATGATTAAATGTAGATATGGCGTCTAATCCCAGCTTCGGCTCAACCATCGAGTCAATAGCCAAGAAACTGAGCATCCGAAATAAGATGAGGCGATACTTCACATCTGGACAGCTTCTGAGTCTGTACCAAGCACAAGTCCGTTTCAGTATGGAGTATTGCAGCCACTTAAGGGATGGCTTAGCAAAATATCAGCTTGCTGCATTGGACTTGGTGGAACGCAGAGCAAAAAGGCTTATAGGCGAGGAGACGATAGTAGCTAAGCTTCACAGCCTGGCTCATCGGCGTAGTGTTGCTTGCGTCTCAGTCTTCTACAGGCTGTACTTCGGACAGTTTGCACAGGAACTCCACGGCCTGATCCCACCATCGCCCTTTTACTACCTGAATACCAGACGTTTTGCTGGGTACCATCCGCACTTGGTCGATATGGCAACGCTTCTCCTTCACATTTAGTATGCGCACAGCCAAAGTGTGGAACTCTCTGCCAGCGTCTGTGTTCCCTTCCACAAATAACCGGTCTGCCTTCAAAGCAAGAGTGAACAGGCATCTTCTGGGCACGCTCGCTCCATCATAGACCTCATCTATTGCTTTAAATAAAAATAAGATTATTTTGTAGTACTTAGTACTTATAAAATTACAAATATATTTTCGTGATCTCTACTTAGAATGTTTTATTATATTTTGTATAAATACTTGTATGTCTATCCGAGTAAGGATTTACGTTCAATGGATTTGAAGTTCCACTCACGTAAAATATTATTTCTTGATCTGCTATTCTTATATGCGAAATTACCATTCTATTGAAACCTTTTAAAATTTCGTTTACTTGTGTCACTTGTTTCAAATTCATGTTTCAAATTGAAATGATATCTTTTTAGTCTAAAAATAATTAATAAAAATTACAGTAACCCCAAATCCATAATGTTTAAGATTTATGTCAAATCATGTCCACCATGGTGGAAATAAAATGGAACATTTTCTCACATTATTCCACTTCATTAAACTTTTATTGACGTCAAACCCGATATTCATTTTTTTAATCTAGCGAAAGATCATATTTTTGGCTTCATTATCTAATTTAAAACAATATTTTTTTCAGATGTTTCGGATCCGAATGCGAAAAAATCAAGCAGCAAAAACGAGGAAGAAAAGGAAGATGACAAGAAGGCACACAACAAGCTGGGTCTACGTAAGTATCCCTTGTTATTATTTACTAGTGACCCACCTCAAATTTGCACGGGTGCAAAGTGACTTTCGAACTTCATCATACCAGCCGAAAGACTTCCACTGCTGGACATAGGCCCAAAGGGTTTGCCATAATCACCACGCTTGGCAGGCGAGTTGGTAATCGCAGTGCAGCTGAATGCCCAGAAGCACAGAGAATGCTGCTGCTCATTCTCTGGTGAGTCCTTTAGTCGCCTCTTACGACACACACTGGAAGTGATGAGAACAAAAACTTATTCTTGTATAAATCATGTGATAAATTTAAACCGATATTTTGGTTTTGAAAATTTTAATGACACCTGTATTCTTTTTCGGTTCTCTGACGAACTGTTTTTGAAAAGTACTTTTTTATTTTTTATGGGTTTGCTCTTGACTCTAGTCTAGGTCATAGATGACAGAGACACAGTCGACGATGGGGCGAGCTTACCCAGAAGAAGCCCTGTAATTTATTTTTACGTTATTTGAGGTTATAAAGCACGCTTAGCGGCCCGCGGTGACAACGTGTTTTTATTTATCTATCAACAAATATTGTCTTATCCTGGTCGCTTTGTCAAGTCATGTCTGTGTGGTGCCTTTCCATTGTTCATTTTATGAAATAAGTATAACCTTTTTTAAGCGACTTCCAAAAAAGAGGAGGTTCTCAATTCGACTGAATGTTTTTTTTTTTCTTCTTAAAAATGTAA
Organism: Mamestra brassicae; assembly: GCA_905163435.1. Lineage (NCBI taxonomy): Eukaryota > Metazoa > Arthropoda > Insecta > Lepidoptera > Noctuidae > Mamestra > Mamestra brassicae. The sequence continues at coordinate 1,827,654 of LR991010.1, forward strand.
CCTATGAATTGGAAAATTTATAAAAGCTTGTCAAAAACAGAAACCTCGCTAAATTCAAACGAAATAAAAATCATTCACTACCATCTAACACAAAAAATTAAATAAAAGATGAATCAAAACACTTCATGAGGTGAAAGATAAAGAAATAAAATTGTTTTTATACTTCTCAAGTTAGCAAGAAAAAGATTCGAAAAGATTCGTAAAAAAAATATTTCGCCAAAATGGCTATAAATATGGTTTTATGCTCCATTAGCTATTTTATGTGTGGATGAACAATGTTTAAGGACTATTAGGATACGAAGATGACACTAGAAGTATTCATGAAAGTTAAAATATGGATCAATTGCTTTCTTGTTACTTAGTGTATTAAAAACTAGCTTTTGCCTGCGACTTCGTACGCGCATATCCCGTTTTTTCCCGTTCTCATATTGTTTTCCCGTTCCTGAATAGCCTATAGCATTCCCCATGAATGTTGCCATCATATACAAAGATAATTTTCCAAATTCGACTGGAAGTTCCAGAGATTAGCGCGTTCAAACAATCAAAAAAACTCATCAGCTTTATTAAATTAAGTACATATACATTGTACTCATTTATATTTTTGAATTTAAATATTTCATTGTTTTAGTTGATACCCCAAACGCAACGATAGCTTTATTCGGAAACCTCCTTCCTTTTTTGGATGTTATATCCGTTATATTGATTTTTTTTTTTGTATAAAAGGAGTCTTTGTCACCTGGACCATTATTAAGAATCGGTTGTCTTCTCGTTCATTAAAAATGGCTCAGTAGTTATGGCGCTACGTTGGAATATTCAAATTCGAATTCATCTCTATCTCTGGTCGATCCTTCATGTCTGAAGATCGTGGCCATGATGGGATGTCAGGCTGGAACATAGCAATATTAGCAACTGTATAAAATTTGGTTTTTTATGCATATTTGACGATTTAGTTGGCGAGCAGCCTCTGGAAAAAATACATAAATTATACAGACAGCTAAAAGTTATAGCACCTCCTTTTGGCTACGTTGCAGTAGAAAATCAGAAAAAATAATTGGCCAAGTGCAAGTTGTACTTGCACACGAAGGGTTCCGTACCATAAGCCGAAAAAAACATGTTTCTTGTATGTTCCTTTATTTTAATTTTATTTCATTTTTATTATTTGTTGTTATAGCAGCAACAGAAATACATCATCAGTGAAAATTTAATCTGTCTAGCTATCACGGTTCATGAGATACAGCCTGGTGACAGACGGACAGAAAGACAGACGGACGGACTTACTATAGGGTCCTGTCTTTGGGTACGGAACCCTAAAAATACTGATAATTTGCATAGCGTTAGTTTACGAATGCAACGGATTCTGTATGTAAAACATTCAGGGGCATCCGAACTTTCCGTAGTTTTATCAAGCACAAACTATCAAGAACTCAACTTTAGCAATAAAACTTCTCAGTGACATTTGTGTTCTATCTAAAGTAGAATTTACATAATGTAGATATCTATCATAGATATGATATCGGAAAACCCACGGAATAACTTTCGTAACAAAATACATACAATTGCCAATCGTTTTTATTTTTTTTTTATTTGAGATTAGTTTGCTCTTGACTCTAGTCTAGGTCATAGATGACAGAGACAAAGCCCGCTTACCCCATCTTCAATTCTTATTCAATTTACAACATACAAGCTAATCTATGTGCCAACTCTCCTTTTTACACGTGTCAATAAACCAGGGAAAATACATTTCCACCTTTCAATTCCATGCATAATCTAATACTGTATCGAAATCGCACGTCTGTGTAAACTTTATGAAGCATTTCCTTACGCTGAAAGTGATCCATTAGCACTAATAAAATGAAGTCTCTCAGCCAATCAAATCAACGATTAAATTTCAATAATTGGACAATCAAAGTCAAATAGCACTTTAACAAATCCCATTTACACACAACGCCACTTAAAACACATCAACGTCAAAAATAATGACCAATTTTAAAGAAGGAATGACACACAACTGTCATTAATTGACCAATCAGCGAGTAAGAATGTAAAAAAAATCGAGCGAAGGAATCTTCGCATACGGCCAAGTTTTCATTGAATAAGTTTCTAATATAGCGTGTGTAGAAGAGTCGTGCAGTTATTTTAATTAGAGCATTTTACTTTTCTCTCAAACGATTCGACGTACTTTTAATGTCACACGAGATTTCAATATTTATCTTCGACTGAGCGTTACGGATGACTAGTACACACTTTCTGCGATTTTTTTTTCTGATTTCCATTCAGTATTAACAAATTCTGCTGATCCATATTCAAACGTCCGTTTATGCGATCGTTCAAGCGAGAAGGTTGCATGTTCTTGAACGCCGATTTTGTCGTATATTTACATAAAATTAATTGGCGATCGGTAAAAGAAAGTCGGATGTTTACTTAGTCCATTTTTCCAGTCACGCGAGGAAATAGTTGCAGGAACTTTGGTTATGGATTGCGGAGCTGTCAGATTAAGTAATTAATAATTATAACGTTTGCATAACAACAAGTTTGTTAGTTTGTCATGTCGCGTTTCTGTTGGACAGAATATGTCAACACCGATAAGTTTCAGGAACAGTGAAATAAATAAATTATAATAAATAATAATATCGTGCTGTTTGGTGTCGCAAAAACTTTGATGCCAATAGTGACTGTAATTTTGATGCAAGAGTAGGATCAGCTGTTTCGATATTTTTTAGAGATCTGTTGAGAATATTATTAGATACAGATAACAGTATGTTATCGCTGCTTCGTTGGTCTAGTGTTCAGAAGCGCTCCTACGGAGTATTAGGTCCTCGGTTCGAAAGCTGGGTCGGATACATTTTTACTTCAGTTTTCTATGAAGTTAATCCTCGGTACCTTTAATCATGGGAAATCATCAAATGACTTCATCCACTCTGGGTGGAGCGGAAGGGCGTGTCAGACTCTTACTGACTAAAACCCATCCGTGTTCCTTCTAAGGCCCTTTGCGTTCCAGGGCCGCGGTGACTCTTTCGAACAAATTCCGCAACCGTGGCAGGCTCTGGCCCTAGCGGGCCCCTTCTTCTATGCTGACATGCATAGAAGAAGCATGCTGCATGCGACCTGGGCCTGGTGGTAATTGGACAGCGAGCCACCCAACGCTCGCCGTCCGCAGGCCCGCGCCTACGGTGGCCGGGGATCGCCCTGCGACTCCCGTCGCCCGGGGCGTCTTCTCCTGTTGCGGCGGTTGGGGCGAAGGCCTTGCCTTTCCCTCGCGCGGCCCGCCTCCTCCTTTGCTAGCATTACTGCTTCGCAGAAGGAGGTGACCGCTTCCCTAGCCTCCTCACTCCGGACCAATCCTCGGTATCTTAGAGTCCGGGTCGATGGCAACAAGCTGGCTTCTTTATTTGCAATTAAATACTTTATGGACACAAAAGTACGGAAGCGGACTTTATGCCTTTTCCATCAGTTCATCCTTGGGTGTTGTAGAAACAACTAGTGGCAGGTGTAATAATACGAAAAAAAGGCGATTAATTTTTAATTAAATTGGTACTTACAAAGATTATGAATTGGTGTTTTCTACTTCAGTCATTTAGCTCTGAGCTTTACTTCTTCTTTTCATCATCAATCTATATAAAATTCTTCCGTTACTGGTGACTGACTGACTGACTACGCACAGCTGAAACTACTGGTCGTTGAAAGCTGAAAATTGGCATGTAGCTTCCCTACACTTCGTAGGGGAGTACTAAGACATTCCCCAAATTCCTACGGCAAGAAACGGGATATGCGCGTACGAATTCGTGGGCACAAGCTTGTATGACATTAATATTTTAGCCATCGTAAAGATAGAATCTTCACAAGAACAGGACCAGGAAGTTGCTTCAGCTATTCCACGCTACCGCCTCTTCTAAAAGTAAAGCCAGCAAAAAAACGAGTTGAAAATAAAATAAACTTTTCAACAGTATGCGGCGGAAGACATAAATAACTCACGAGCAGTCTGTACTCGTGTAAGGCTCATATTTTCACTCGGAAATTTTCAAATTAACCAAAACTTGATCATGATTTATAACTTCACAGTTAATTTATGACTTTTCGGGTGATTTTTTGTTTAAGTCATTTTTATTTTTAGTTTTTTTGGAGAAAGCAGTTGCCCGTCTGGGTGTAAACTAAGTTAAGTCGATAAGATACGATGGAGTTTCTTACTTGTTCGTCTACATTGGGAATGCACACTTCGAACCGTGCACAGGATTCAGTCGTTTTATAAGTGCCCATGTAGGCCTACGTGTAATGAAATATTTTGAATTAAAAAAAAAAACTTATATGCTTTAAACGGTAATTTTAAATTGATTACTATTAAAATCTTCATCAAGGGAAATAATTTTCCTAAATTAATTACTTACTATTTTTTTTATTTTACTTTATTGGGACATGAAACAGTTATTATATTATATATCAACAAAAGGTATTCCTGAAAAAAAAAAAAAAACTAGGTGAACGTGGAACCCACACAAATGTCCGCGAAATAATGGTAACGAACTACTTATGTAATTAAAAGCGTGCGTTAATAAAACAGAAAAGTAGGTACTCGTAGGTATTTTAGGAATAATATTAGGAGTCAGTAAAGTAACTATTTTAAAGATTCAAGAGCCATTCTTTTGAACTTTGAGTGTGTAAGCGCGAAAATATCTAAGTCAATAAAGTGATTGTTATACGTATCTACGATACGCCGGAGAGGCGCTCGTGCACCAGCGTGAGTTCCGCACCTTGCAGTGTGGAACAGCTGAGGCACGCGCGCCCCCCGACGCATTACAGTTCTAGGTACAATGTAACATAAATTATTAGTAATATCAGTGCAGTCGAACCTGTTATTGCATAGACCATGAAGCATCACTATTCAGTTAATAATTTTAATACATGGGCAGGAAAATTACTTCCTTTGATAAGTACTATTTACCGCTTCTCCGAATAGAACCATCGTCAGAGATTGTCACTTATTAAAAAATCAAAATCAAAAGTCATTTATTCAAATTAGGTTGAGTGCCAGCACTTTTTGAACGTCAAAGTTCTACATAAAGACAGTCCCCCAAAACGCCCGCCCGTCACCACTTCCTAGTGTTTTAGCTGGGAAGAAGAAGTGGCGCAACAAACTCCCCAGCAAAAATCGGAACTATTAACTCTGTCAGTGATGTTTAAACTGACTGACTCGCTTTCAACTGTTTTTTATATTACTTGAATGCTGATTCTAAAATTAATAATAAAATTTGAATAATAAAATTAAAATAATAATAAAATAATTCTTGGTCCTGTACTTCTTAAAAAGTTATTAATAAATGTCCTACAATTATATTTGCAGTTAATCCGTACAGCTAGAGCTCATGGACGAATAATATTTCCTCTTTACACGAATTCTCACGAGACTAATAAATTGCTAAATTACCACTGTCTCAAATAAACTCATCCAGTAATAAAATGGAGACCTTTTCGTTTGGTTTCCCATTATTTTTCACGTCAAATACAGTATGAAAATCTAAGTTGTTTTTCGGGACGAAAATACAGAATTTACAACATCATAAATAACATGTTATATTGTACACCGACGCTTTTATATTCCTTGATTGTAGAACGATAAATCTTACCCGTACTCTCTAGAATTTATTTATGTCTTTGTGTGACAGGAATGTTTACAACCACTAGGTACTCAATTTTGGCTGTCAAATTCAGGGTGCCTGAAAAGTTGGTCGGATACACAGAGCTGGGAAAGACCATGCCAAACAATAGATGTAATTTCTTTCCAGTGGCGTAGCGTGGACTAATATAGATTTGCGCGAAGTCGCATCTGCGAGGCCCCTTTTTTTCGTTTCCGAGTTCTACCCAATAGATCTATCCTATTAAACATGCTTTGACATTACGTGCCTACTCATAATAGTGAAAAAATATAAATGCGCAGGAGAGAATCCTGAAAAGCTTGAAGTTTTGAAAGAAGGTTTTATTTTTTAACATGCGTGACTTAATTTTTTTTTAAGTAATTTTCTTCGGTTTTTGCTCTACTCAAGTCAGAAGTTCAGTTTTGCAGCTAAATCTGCTTCGATTGAAAGTATTGCTAAAGCAGAAAATCGGTCCTACTCCATACTGTTTCTTCTTATTTATTAAAAGCGTTATTTGGCAATTTTAAATTATTTATGTCGTACAAAAATCAAAATGGTTGTAATATTCAGTGAGTGCAATAAATCTTGTGTCAACCACTGTAATAAAAAAGTCTGGGGGACATATTTAAGTACAAGGCCGTGCGTGAGGGCCCACTTCGCCCTCGCCTAGCTACGCCACTGTTTCTTCCTGTCCAACTTTTTCCCAAATATGTTAGGGTCAGATTTCACTCTAGAACCAGTATTTTTCATAGAACGATTGCCTGTCTGACCTCTACAATCCAGTTATGGAGTAACACGATACTTTTTGGGACAACTGGTGTCAGTTTTTTGGCATATGTCTGCCTGTAACGACAGAGATGTTCAAATGACAGCCGGAACCAACGGTTTAACGTGCTTTTCGAAGCACGCTGAAGTTACGGAATGTAATGGATGATCACCCAACCACAGACTTATCTTTGCATCGTTTAATAACCTGAAAGAGTGTGTCAATTATTAAATAGCCACGAGTTAATAAAATAATATAATTCTACACTGAGCACATATTTCCGCTGAATATCCATAGTCAGAATTGTCAGGTCGATCAATTTACAGTGAGATGTTCGGTTTGTAGTCAAACTTTGACAATAAGCCACCAAGCCATCTCGATACCCTGTGGTCTAAGTGCAAAAGGCATGCATACAATTTTTTGACATTGAATGCTCAAATATTTTCGGACGTCGGGAATAAATTTATATTTCAAGGTAAAATGTATTTTGTTACGATTGTGTTTCCAGCCAATCTGATTGGGGTTGGTCATAAATTTTGCCTGGTATATTTTATCAAAGTGAGTCGAGATAAGTGCTTCATTTTATTTCAAAACAACACACTAATACTTACCATTATATAAATAAGTTGATACATAAACATAGAAAATACATGCACAATTCGGCGAAATTAGACCTTCTCTTAGCTCAGTGAATATTTTTTTTTTCTGACACAGATGTCACCTTTTTTATAAGGATCATCATCAAATGACTTCTTCCGCTCTGGGTGACTAAAACCTATCCGTGTTCCTTCTAAAGCAAATTCCACAACCCTGGTAGACATACGTCACCCTCTATAATCTTACATAGATAGCCTTTTTGTTTTAATGGGGAAATTCTCATGGTTTAGTAAGTAAGAGTCTGACAGACCCCTCAGACGACTCTGAGGGGTCTGTCAGACTTACTGACTAAAACCACCCCGGTGTTCCATCTCCCACTTACGCCGGGAATCGCGGAAACGTATGTGACTTCCCTAATCCCCGGCTGGTTACGATGGGTTGGTGATATTCATTAAGGAAAAAATATCAAAGCAAAATACATTTTGTAAATGTGACTTTTTTTAAAAAATCGACCATAAAAATGACTAAAAAGTAAATGTAACAAATTGCTTGGAAAGTTATTTCTTCGGAACTTTCGACTAATTTTTTAAGTTATTTTTTGTTTTGTTATTGTTGCCTTTAATCAACTACCCAACATCACCCTTAAATATGGCCAAGCACTTCTGAAACGCCCTGTATACAAAGTGACATTCTATCTATGAAAACGTTAGTCGAAAACTCAAAATATCCCATTGTATGACATGTCAATCATTTTTGACAGTCTCTATCACTTATAAAATAATTTTGTCTAACCTAGAACTTGTCTATGTAGCTACTAATCGTCTCTTAAAATAAAAACCATTACAATAATGATAAATTGGAAACAATAATCGTTCCTAATAATTTACAGCTTTACAGGGTGTACAATAAAATCGACAGCTAATTAATATTCAGTTTGTAGTAAACAAACGCCGATATTTCATTGTTTTCCGATTCGGCAGCTGATCGTAAACGAATAAATATTTGTTGCTGTCATAAATACGAATGGTGTTCGATTACTGAGTGCCCACTTGTCTTTATAGGCCTGAATCCGTAGCAGGCATAAATTCTGAAATCTCGAACGCAAAAGTGAAATATGTACTTAGGTAATTAATGGCCCCGGCTTCGCCCAGATGTTTTTTTTTTAATTTTCTTTAATGCAAACCTGGCCCTGACAATTACGAACACAACAAATAAAGTCACACTAATGTTATAAAGGCGAAAGTTTGTGAGTGTGTGTGTATGTTTGTTACTTCTTGATGCGCAAACGGCTGGATCGATTTAGATGAAATTTGGTATAAAGATTGTTTGAGTCCCGGGAAAGGACAAAGGATTATATCTCTATATTTTTTTTTTTCGTAAAAAAAAAACATTTTTTTCGTACTATATTTTTTTTGAAGCATAGTAATATAAGTTTATATTTGACCGTGCCTTGGAAAGCATGTAAAGCAATTCCTTCTAGATGTGATTTGAAGGTTTTGACAAACTCTACGGAAGTTCAGAAGCCTAGAGGTATCGTGTTTCCCAACTACTGGGCTGTGGTCAGATAGGCAGTCGAACCAGGTTAAATACTGGTATTCAGCTGCATCCGACTAGGCTGGTAGCCGACCCCGACATAGTATGAAAAAGTCTAGGCAAATTGCTTGCTGCTTAACGCTGTTTTTTTTTTTTTTAATAAGGGCTTCTTGTCCACACGGATGCGTTAACCACGTTCTACCTTTACCTTATTTACACACAACTGTTTACTATACATCTATAATTATTCTATACTAACTGTGCTCGTGGCTTCGCTCCCATAACCTCCCGTCAACCGTTACCTACCTACCTACTCTACCCTACTTTCCTACCCTACCTACGTTCCTACCTTATCTACCTACCTATTTTTTTTACTACCTTCCCTGTAATCTGGTGAACAAAACAAAAAAAGAATCAGCCAAATCGGTCAAGCCGTTCTCAAGTTATAGCGTGACTAGTGGCCCGCCCCGGCTTCGCCCGGATGTATATTTTTTTCATAATTTTCTTTCATTAGAAGCTTCTCGCCTGACAATAATATTACAACAAAACAATTATTAGCGAAATTGGTCCAGCCATTCACGCGTGTTGCCGTGACCAAAGGAAATAGGGATTCATTTTTATATATATACTAGTGGTCCCAACAGACGGTGTCCTGTCCGAACGTTTGCTTTGTGTCTGACGAAAAATTATAAAAATCGATTACAGCGCCACCTACCGGGTCCAATTGTGAATCCAAACCATCCTCGAATCCACTTAAACACACACAAAAAAAAACATTCAAATCGGTTCAGCCGTTTAGGAGGAGTTCACTGTCAACACACGTACAGAAGAATTATATATATGTATAAAGATTGATTTTTATTACACATTACTATACATATACTATAAAAATGGAAAGGAAAGTACTGCCTAGACTTCTGAGTTAAGCCACAAATTATGCGTTTAGTCCTTTCTGATTTAGGGTACACCTAAATATTTTGGATAAGTCCAACATCCCACATGTTTAGCTCAAATTCGCTAGCCAAAGATTCCCTTTCGTCATTGCTCTTAGCACATTCCTTCAGAAAATTTTGCACATCTTCTATTGTTTTACATGTCTCACAATAAGGCGATGCAGCCTTTCGCATTAAGAAAGCAAACTTTGCCGATGGATAGTGACCAGAACGAAGCCTTAGTGCTAACTTAATATAGCTCCTCGCTACGATATTAAAATTAATCATACAAAAACTATGGAGTTTCTTGTCCGTTCTTCTCCATAAGAATCTACTTTTTGCGAATGAACAACTAGAGTCGCTAATATTTTAATTTCAAACTGTAAATTTGATGTTCAAAAGTGCCTTTTAATGGTGTAGTTAAAATAAATGAATTGACTTTGACTTTGGCATCGCTAATAGGGCTGTCTGAGTGCTACATTATAAATTAATTCGTATTAAATATGCCCTTATCTTCGCACCACACATCTTTTAATACTCGAGATATTAGAAAATCGCTCGATGCTCGATTGTTCTCCGAATCGATACGGACTCAACTTTCTTTCTAACCGGACATGATTCCATTTGACACTGATAGCAATCCGAGCAGCACTAATGACATTACAAATCAATGCTGGAGAGCATCACGTGGTTTGATTTTCAACTTTATTGGTAGAGTCATAAAGTGTAATTTTGGACATTGGATTTGTACGATGTGTTTTTTTGCGAAATTGATTCGGTTTGAAGTTTTTGAAGTGGGAAGAATGTGTGTTGGGGAAAACTTTTGATGTAGAATAACACTCTGTCGCGTTTGTGGAAAAACAACATAGTGTAGGTACATTTATAACCAAAGTCATTTGTGTTAAGACCGCAGGAGTCACCTGTATTACAGGGTTGCGGAATTTGTTCGAAAGAGTCACCGCGGCCCTGGAACGCAAAGGGTTTTAGAAGGAACACGGATGGGTTTTAGTCAGTAAGAGTCTGACACGCCCTTCCGCTCCACCCAGAGCGGAAGAAGTTATTTGATGATTTCCCATCCTTAAAGAAAAAAGGAGTCCCCTGTATGCGGGCGGCCTCAGACTGCCGGTCGATTCTGTAAACATGTCGAAATGAAGGCTTGGTAGTAATCACAAGGTGAGCTGTCAATTCATATTATTAAGATGCAATGGCAGCTCACTTCGTGATCACTTCACACAAGCCTTCACTTCGATATGTTTACAAAATCGGTCGACTGGTCGATGTGGTGATGCATGGGTGAGGCCTAAGTAAATGATCCGCCAAAAGACGATCACGACGATGATTGACAGACATTTATAATAATACTTATTATAAATGTCTGTTTGTGAGAATATCTGAATGGGAGAATGTTATTCTTTCACGCTAAAACTACTGAACAAACTAATTTTACGAATGGGAAAATTTTGCTTATTCAATTCGTACATATGTTTAAAAAAAATATCGAACATTTTGATCTCTGGTTTAAAGCCACAGCACATACACCTTCAGTATACAAACAGGCTTCATTTAATCCCTATCGTTAAAGTTAGCTATGTATGAAATTCAGTCCATTCAGTGATGGCATAATATTAAGAGCTTGAAAACAGAGATGAATGTTGTATATTAAACTACAAATACCCTAGCTAGAGGAATCTCTTAGCTTTATTCTCAAGGTAAACTACTAGAGAGACCAACTTTCCGGAATATTAATGAATAGAACTGTCGCCTCACGACTCAGTATAACTATTAAGTTTCTGACGTAGGTACTCTTGAAAAGCTCATATTAATTATATAGACCTTATTACTACATACCACAGGAGAAGATCTCGTCGTAAATAATAGTATCCGCAAGGGTTAAGCAACGCTTGCCGAGGTCGGGCTATGGATGGGTGACCTTTTAACATACCGAGATTCCTAAGCTTAAGCTGTTGGTCCCAGCAAAGCTGAAAGATACATACGGCTACACCTAATTTTTGCATGAGAGATTTTTCTGGATTTTTTTATGCCCCGATTTCTTTTACGGGTCAATTGTATTAGTCAGGAACTTAAGGTATAAATGGGAAAAAACATGAAATTGAAATTTTCCGAAAACCATTTTGAAGTACATCCTATGCCGCAGAAAACAGTGGTGGAGAGTCCTTCCTAGTTATCAGGCAAGAGTAGAAAAGAGAACGATCAAGCAGGAAGTTTCACTTTGCTTTGTTGTTCTCTACACAGCTGCCTCACATAACCATTGTTTATTTTTATTCTTATTGTATAATCCTCAAACTATTTAAGGTTTATCGCTACCAAAATCGACTTTATCAGTCTCCGAAAATATTGAATTAAATAACGAAAAACAACAAGTCAGTAATTTTTTCTTACATCACGCTTGGGAACAATAAACAGCCGGTTGATTCTATGAACATGTCGAACTGAAGTGATCACGAGGTGAGCTGCCAATCGCTATAATCAAGATGTCACGTGATCACGAAGTGAGCTGTTCTTCCATCTTGACACATAGATTGACAGCTCATTTAGTGTCAGTTCACCCAAGCCTTCACTTCGACATGTTTACAGAATCGACCGGCAGAAACTATTACGACTCTGAAAATATTATAACTTAAACTTATTAACATAAATAGAGAACTGGCTCAGAAGAATATTCAAGTTACAGCAGTGTTATCTCAAGCTACTACAGTTACGACGTGCGATAACTTACTTGGTGTAAGAAATTATGTTAAACACTTTGCTAAGGTTCTGTATTACAGTTTTTTTTGGTCGTGTCTTTGTCTGTAGGGTTGTTCGTGTCTTCTATTTATTTATTTATTTAATCTTAATGGACAATAGTGGTACATGGACGGACTTAATACATCAAGGCATTCTCTACCAGTCAACCTTTGGGTTAAAAAGACTTCACTTAGTAGGTTTACAACAAATAAAAATAAAAAATAAAATAGAATTTTGTTTCGGTAAGTATACACAAATACCATATATTTTACTAATAAAATACATATATATACTAAAATAATAAACTAATAAATATGATATTTAATAATCTTACTGATTCTACTGTAGGGAAACCATTATTTTCCTGACTGCCTCGACGGCCAAGTGGTTGCTGAACAGTTCTTCCTAGGTTCAATTCCTGGGTTGGGCAAAGACTGTTGGTTTTTTTTCATCTGAAATTTCTCAGTTACAGCCCAGATATCGGATTCGATTGTTGGCCGGTTAATGGCAATTAAATTGGCTCTTTATAGTGGGTTTTAAACATAACAGCAAATATATATACTAACTATACATATCTTCCTGACCCTGTAGGCGAGATGTATTGTGAAATGTTTCGGGTATCAAAATAAACAAGGAAAAGGAATTTGGGTTCAGTGTGAATTAGGCCCGCAGCGTTATATTCTGTGATGCGAAGAATAGGGTTTAAAAGCGATCCTTACACAATACCCTTTCAAAATTAAATTAAATAGATCCGAATCTCAAATTGGGAGGGTGTCCGAAATCTAGTTACCTACTCCAATTACATACTTGCAACCTTACCACGACTGGGTACCACTTATTCGATTTTTCACTGTTATTGTCATGTGAAGGTATTGTTACAAGCTTGGGGTTCGTGACAGTAAAAACAGCCGATTAAAATAACTAAAATGACATTTTAACTAACACTAATAACAAAATAAAACTCGTAAATTCTAAAATACAATTTCACTACTAATCACATAAACCGTTGTTGAAGATTGCTTCGCACTCGAGATCGGTTTCGAAGTATTCGCTCGTATTGCAAATCCAACAGTGACGCAGGCTATGCGGTCCTTATATTGGGTGTCAGTTAATTCTAGAACCTTCTACTGCAGAAACATCTAGAAAGTTCGTAAATACCGGTCCCGACTGACCAGATGTCGAGAACTCAAGAATGTTCTAGCATAGAAAAGTTTAGTAGGATCTTGACTGTGCTAGTTCTGCTACTTGATACTAGATGGCGCTAGTAGTAACTAATGTCGTTATGTGCCCAGCATTTATTCTGGCGCGTAACAGTATGTCTATAAGCTCTGGCTTGGTTTTAAGTGGACTCATTCTCAGTAAAGCTCAATTTCTACCACCACTGCTCTGAAAACAGTGAATTTCCATATCCTTCAACCAAAAATTCGAAGACACGATGTGACATCCAGTAATCTGAACTGGACCCTGGTGGTGGATAGTGAATCACTCCCTCTTACAGGGAGGATCCCTGAGTCTTTGCTGTGTGAACAATGACTTATTATAATGATGCAAGAGTTCACCAGATCTGGACAAGTGGCATTATAATCAGCGGTAACATAGCGATATTGATTATAGAAAAGTAAAAAATGAATGAGTTTGACGTGCGTTACTGAAATGTCACATCATCAATCCCAAGCATTTTGCCATTTCGACAATCAATTTCTCCAAAATGTCACTTTATCAGTACAGTTTTTGAAACATTCTTACATTTTTCCCTTCTCAAATTCCAGGCAGAAGACAGAAGAAGAAGGTGATGCAGATGATAATCCCGCTACTTTTCGGCATGAAGTCAGCAGGCATGGCAATGTTTGCCATGGCAATAGTAACTACGCTTACACTCAAAGCGTTCTTTGCGAGCAAAGTGGCACTTTTAGTGACAGTCGGCATGGCTGTCAAGAAACTGTATGAGACTTACGGGAGTGGGTGAGTTGTCGAACTTTTTGGTATTTTTTTTAGCTTTGGTTATTGAAAAGATTTTATATGCCAAGATTGAAATTCAATTTAAGTGACTGAAATATACTTGACGGAGATACAGAGAGAGAAAGTAAAAAAAAAACTATCATATCTTTGAAAAATTGGGAAATCTAATCCATTCAATAAATCACTTATTAGTTAAATCATCATAAGATTTTAGAAACGCCATACACGTGAGTAATAATATAAATAACCTTGTCTTTGAAAAATAAGATTTAATATCATTTGGCATAATTAGGGTAGAAACAAGAGTTAAAAAGAAACATGAAAAAGAAACGAAACGCTGCAATGCTTTTATAGTTAACAGGAAGACTACTTTGGCGAATGAATTGGTTAAACAGCTAAATTAATCCGTGAATAAGGCTGAGAATCTATAACTTAAAAAATATTCATCAGATTGAAAGAAGTAAAACTTTCATAATTTATACGAACAGTTAACACTATCCTGTTTGAATCTTAAGGATAATTAGCACGTGGCTTGCTCGAGTTTCTGCGGTTTGTTCTATAACTATACAAGTACTGAAGTATCTGCGACTAAAACGTCACGTGGAAAGATTTTCTAGTTATATTAATAGGTATCTGCGAGAAATTTCTTGGCATATGAAATCTTGAGCAATATTGAAATCAATTCTTTACACGGTGTTAAGTATAACTTGTCATGTCAGTGATAGTTCATCCTTCTGTCTGTTTTCTAGAATAGGAAGTTATTAATTTAGTGGTGTCTTTAGAATGATCAGAAATTACGCAATGATTATTTAAATCCAAAGAGTTCTTATCGTAAAACACGCATACACTCATTTGTATGTTGGTCATTTCTAAAAAAAAAAAATATTACGGACTATGGTCCCACCAAAATTAGTATAAATTAAAAAGTAGTACTTCAAAGGACATCTTTAGATTCCGACTTATCTTTAGCTGCTGCAAAAAGAAATTTATGTCAAGATAAAGTAGGCTTCATAAAAATCCTGACTTTGAAAAGATATTTTTAGAAATTGACGTAATATCCAATTTTCTCGTCCATTCCAATAAGGGACTTTGATTGGAATTACTCCACACACCCATGGATTTAATGGAAACTGTCACAGAACACCTTTTTTCCGGTCCATCAAGTTATCCCCAATAATGACAAGGAAAGGGACAAACAATTCAATGAAGGTTCCTCACAACAGCGATTGAATCCAATGTAATTTAGTTTAAAGTAGACTATGGTGTCGCCAACATTGTTTATTAGAATTCATGAATATGCAGTCACAGTGTGTGTTGTTTGAATTGAAACACTAATTTGTCTAGGAAAAAAATAAAACAATTTTCATTCAAAAGATTTCTTCAGAACTATAATTAAAAAAGAAATTCTATAGGACATTACAACACTTTGGTTGGGCCCTTTTGAACGTGTAAAGTTATTTTATTACCAAAAATCGACTCAATAAAGTCCGTAGCTCACTAAAAGTCTCTTCATACTTAATTTTTCATCTCAATTTTCCGAATTATTTGCGAAGCTTTTAATACCTCAATTAATGCCTTCCGAGAATATTTTAATTAAACTTAATTGGCACACCAAATAAGTATTGATTTCAAGGCTGCTCCAATAATTTTATTGAAATGAAAATATTTTTACTGAACATTCAGGTTCAAAAATTTATGTGAACCATTTCCATGTTGAATACTGCTATTGTAATCTTGAAAAATATTTTCATTTTAATTTAATGATATGTTCGTTTCTAGAGATATTTTAACATTTATAACTGTTAAATGATGTTAATACGATCCACTGAGCATGACTGGAATGACTGCTGACTGACTTCTGCACGAAGAAATATTGCTTGAAGAAAGTTCCGTTACAGCAGACAACGTTTTTAGTAGTACATGAGATAAAATAGTTGCTCTTGCTGCGATTAATTCTACCTTGAATGCTGAAGTGTAGATGGGTGTAGATGGGTGTAAAATATTTGGGTAGATAATAATCTTAAATATATTAATTATGTTAATACACTGTTAGCTATCAATTTAAATACAAAAATAAATGGTAATCATACTCTTGGATATTTAATAAATTAAGAAACATCAGATTGTCTTTCTAATAAATTTCTAATCACAATTGATTATGTTCGAAAATATTTAACGCACATAGCCAACGACTGTTGAATCGATAAAATTATGCACTAACAATTTTGCACACCATATAACATAATATAACTGCGATATAAGATGTAATGCATAAAAACATTAGCATTTTTTTTTTGTAAATATCGAAAATTCTATTTTCATCCCCTAAATCTTTCCCACCGACGCTTTCCACATTTTCTCTTTTAATTCGATTACATCCCTCAGCAGAAAGTTATGTACATATTTAGGAGGGTCATTCATCCGAAATATGTGACAAGTCTTCAATAAGCCATTTATAGCATTTCAAGCATCAAATATTGGCTGGTGTAAAAATAGAAGCAATCTATACAAGGACATTTCTTTTCAGTTTACGTACTAAGATTTAGCTAGACGAGCTAGTAAGAGTTGCCTAATTTAAACACAATGGTAAAAAGTGGTTCTTATTACGTTCACTACTATAACAATGTTTACTAAAAAGTGAATAAACCCTTATTGAAAAGGTATGGCACAGCTATGGGGCACATAGTGTAAATTTAGAAAGGTAGGCATGCATTTACTCCTGCCAGGGTTGCGGAATTTGTTCGAAAGAGTCACCGTGGCCCTGGAACGCAAAGGGCTTTAGAAGGAACACGGATGGGTTTTAGTCAGTAAGAGTCTGACACGCCCTTCCGCTCCACCCAGAGCGGAAGAAGTCATTTGCCATTCTTAAAAAAAAATAAAAAAAATAAAAAGGCATTCATTTACTGTTACATGGCAATTATATTTTTGTATGCCAATGCAAGTCTTAACATTCATCATCTTATACACATAAAATATGTTTGATCAGCATAGTCATAGTAGTATTGAATTCCTGGTTCATAAAAGATTTACTTCTATTGCCAGCGGTCGCAACATAAAGTGGCTCGTCTGTTGATTTATTCTATATAACAATTTCGATATCTAATACCTTTGTCAGTATTTTCACAAAATCGAGTCTCTGTGAAATATGTAACGTCGCTTTGTTGCTGTCTGTTCTACAAATGTATTGAATTGCGATGGAACTTACTTCAAGTTTATTATTATATTGTATTCGAATGGTTTATTTATATTTTTCACAAGGTATTTCATTTCAGTCGTTAAAAAAATTGTTTAGTCTTGATTATGTTTTGCAATATTTTTCACAAACATCCTTCCGACTGCAGTAGCAAAGTTATAAAATGTAAATGAACCATTTCTATGCAAATTGCGCACTGTAGAGAAAAATGCACAGACTTAACGAAATCACACTGAATATTATGTTTTTCCTGAAAATGTTAAAGGTTAAACAGAAGATAAAACAGGAGACTTTATACAAGGACTGTCAGTGACTGATAGACAAAAATTAGTTATCATCAACTTAGTAGAGAGACTTATAAAACGATATCTAGAGATTAAATAGAATTAAATTACAGACTGATTTGTTAATTCAGGACAATCTTGTAATTTCAGACAGGTGACTAGACTATAAATACATATTCTTTTGACCGACAGACCAAAATAACTTATCATAGATTTAATGGAGAGACTTATATAACTTCGACTTAGAACACAAGTGGGATTAAATTACAGATAGATTTTATAATCCAATTAAGATTGATCAAAGACTGACTCTTTGAATGAAGTTGACTAAACCGTTGCTGGAATATAAAATGACTGAATATGAAGAACTAAAATAATAAATTGATAATTGATTTAAAAGACAAGAGTTGCAATGACTGATATACGATCTAGTTGGTATTTTAATTACTGCGACTAAATGCTTATCGTTTACTATATTGTTGAGTTCCGGACGCGGAGGACGGTCAGCTAATAATTTAAACTTGATCTAATAGTGTATTAAGTAAGGTCGAGTATAAATAAAACAACCGACTTGGTGTACTGATCTGTATTTTTGATCTTAAAGATATGAACCTAACTAAATGACGGAGAATCTTAACACCGACTTCTAATTCGACGCCAACGCCATCTAGTTACACAATTTACAACATTACATTTTGCAATTTTGAATTAAGATCTTGGTGAGCGAGTTTCGAACAAGCATGGTTCTTAACAATATAGTAATAGACGAATGAGCTCCAGATACATAAAAAATATGTAATATAAACTTCGGCAGTTTATAGACCTAAAAATAAAAATATTTTGAATTTTACGAACAAAACGTTGAAGCTTTAGCAATTCAAATGAGAAATCAAAGTCTATCCTTGCTTTATACGTTTTAATATATGATAACTGAATACTTTTATGTTAGAAAACTTTAGCCTCAAGCTTTTGTAACTAAAAACATAATTTATTTTGTTGTAAACTTTGAAATTGTTGACGTTAATAATGTATCGAAAATAAACTTAGAAACACTTAAGATAATTCCAATGTAAGCAAGCGAGCAATTTACTTAAGTATGAAGCGTGGGTAGATTTTAACGCATGTCAGTCAATGTAACTTAAAATATCTGACGTTTACAAGACGAAAAACCTTTTAAACTACACGAATGATAAGACAGACATGATTGAGAGACTTGACGTAGACAATTGTTATGCTCTGATAATAAACTTCTGAATGACGTTGACAATGGGTATCAAGCCAACATGAATAATTTTGAGTAAGGTGAGTCACGTCAAAAAAATAACAATTTGAAATTGTTTATTCCAGCGTCGGTTTACAAAACCACCCGTATCTTTACTCGCAATATCCGATCGATTTCCCGAGCGCCTCCTCGCACGCATACTCCGTAAGCGGAGTGAGCCCACAATTCGCGTCCCCGGAGATGTATAGCCCCACCGCGATGGGTGCACACGGGCAGACCAATGAAATCATACACCAAAGCGACGCGACAGCTCAGCAGTCGCAACAGGCGCCCACGTTACTCGTAAACTCAACGAGAGCGGCGGAAAGATGGGATGGTAAGTCGAAACTGCTCAAATTTCTCGAACCGATCATCGACGGCGTCAAGTACATAATAAATCCGATAGCAAACGTCTTTTACGGAGCCATGCCTGCTACTTTCCGAGGTCTTAATAGTAATTCTGATGTTCCAAAAGCGAACAGCGTTGAAACTGTCGCCGATGATCTGGATGAGTTGGAGATTGTGAAAAAACCTAGACAGATACTAGTCCCACAACCTAGGAATATAGCTCAGAGGAAAATGAATCATAGAAAGAATAGGAATAGGCCCAAGAAATACGCAGATTTAAAAGTTAGCTTAGATAGGCTGAAACAAAATAAGGATTTGTATGATTATGTCAAGACAAAAAAGTATAAGTATAACTATCCTAACACTTATTTTTATCCTAGGGTCAAATATTTTGTAAATCCTAACACGTTTTATAAACCTAACAATAGTAGACTTATGCCATACAAGAAAGAAGCTTCTGAAGTTGTTACCGCCTCTGTTATTAAAGATTCTGGCTGGAAACCTATCGTAATTTTAAATAATACTAATACCTTTGCAGAAAATGTTACAAAAAGTCCACACAGGAGAAGATTTCGTAGAAAACATACTAAAAAACGTCGTGTCAGGTCAAAAAGAAGTTTAGACTTCAGTTTAGACTACCGTAATGCCAGTGCAAGATCTTTTCATGAAAGAGAATCAAGCAGCACAGGTAGAGGATTTTTTGAATTCCTTCAAGTGTTTTTCGCAACAGATCCAATAGGGCATATAATTCAACAGTCAAATGAGTATGCTAAATCAGTTCTTAAGCAATCATTGAAATCTAAAGAACCCGGTTACTATACAGCAGCTTATAACATGGTCATGATGACCCTAGACGTCTTTGAAGGTCTCCTTCACGTAAACGAAGCTTTAGAAAACCACATATTCGAAGACGATCTTAAAATGCGAAGAAGAAGAAGGAAAAAATATAAAAAGAAATTGGATAAAACTAATATTGTATCAAACTGTACACGTAATGTTATAAATACCACGGAACATATTTTAGAAAGTATAACTGAATTAACAACTACAATAACAACTGAGGAAATAAAACCTGTTATTTGAAATTATATAGATGTTTCAGAATTTGCATTTATAAAAGCATTTATTATAACTATATTATTTTTTTGGTGACGGTATTTATTTTAGGATATATACTATGGTAATATGTCTGTTATTTAGTTTGTAAGAGGGTTTTTTGTTGTAAATATCAATGAGAATATTTTTTAACGGAAATGGAATTTAACTCGATGCGTTACTTTATGCTTTTCTGCATGCTTAAAAATACCAACTTCATAAATGTATAGACTTAAGAGAAAATTAAATATCGAGTTAGTTTCTGATTCATGCTCAGTTACTGAAACTTTCAAAAAGTTGTTAATATTTTTTATCTCTATCATTGACTTTTGAAGTTGAACTTTCTTCAGTATAATTTCAGAAACTGAGCACCTTTAATCTATTATGGAATTTGAATTGATATTTGCACTGTTGCATATATAATGATGATCGTTATGTTATAGGCTACCGGAGACGTCCAATGTTCTATGGACAGTCGCGCGCTACTTCAGAATCCTATTCGGCTTTCCGGCACCGCCATTGAATCCAGCCCAGACCATGACAATGCCCATGTACGTAATGCCACAGATGTATGGTCCCCCCATCACAATGCCGCCGTCCCAGTAAACAAAATTGGACACCCATGGATCAAGTTTAGTGGCGATATTAATGCCTAGCATAACGCCAAGCTAAATGCCAGCCTGTCACGTGGCTTGATCCGATTTTTGTGATAAACGTGGCAGTCTGGCATTTAGCTTAAAAACACCAGCAGTGTCTTAATTGCCTGGACATTGAAATTCTCTTTTTACTTCCATTTGGTCACTATCCTGTCCAGATTTTAAGACATTGCGACTCCCCACCCTTAAGACTGAATACTTATTTTTTGAAATGCGCGAGCCCGTCGACTTTATTTTAATTATTTGTATTGTAATTTATTTTAATTTAAGTTGTTAAGACTTATTTATTCAGCACTTAGTTAAATAAAATAATGTTAACAAAGTCAATGGTTTATTTGATTTTTTTTTACCCTTTGGATGATTGAAAACTGAAGTTGACCTTTAAACTGGAACAACTTATAATAAGGCTAAGACCAATCAAGTTACTGAAGATGTAAGTAAAGGCAACTTAGGAGAGACTTATGCCCAGTAGAGCGCAGCAGAGCCACTGAGTTGATTAATTGAAGCCGACAAGAAGCACTCGGTCATCAAAAGAAAGCACTTACTAAACTCAAGATTCTTTCAAAAGTTACACTATTAGCAAAACTATTTAAGAACCTTCAAAGTTAGTACACCTACATCAGCTGGCACGACGGAAAAAAAAGGTAAAAAATATCGTCACACGAAAGTTAAAAAAGTTTCCTTTGATGAAAGTGGAGTTTCATCTCATGGGAGTGACAAGTTTTGAAACCTATTATCCACCTCCTTGGAGACGTAAAAGTACTCAAAGAATACTTAGTTTCAACTTATGCTGAGACAAGAGGACGGCCGTTTATCAGTTCTTAGGCAGTCAACATTAAATTGGAACTTGTTGAAAAACTTGTAACTTGGATGTTAAAGCATTTAACTTACTAATAACTATAGTACTTGCGACTGCTTAAACAAAAGGTAATTATATATTGTATTCTTGGTTTATGATTTGCAAAATTTTCCAGTTTGTTTTTGATAAAACCTGGAAACAAACTGGCAAATTTTACTGTAGATCATAAACCTCTTCTTACCCGGCAAAGGCATTAATTACTTATTTGATCTCGTCGCTTATTCATCGTGTATTAGTTTTCCAATTCCAGGCAAATAACCTAGCGTTTATTGAAATGAAATAAATATAGTTTTAATATGAAAATAAATAATTAACAGAATCGTTAGGTATATAATTTATTTTTCGCTAGTCGATTTAGCGACGCGACGCTTGGAGGAGGTCTATGTCCAGGCACTGGAAATCTTTCGATTTAAATTTTGATGATGAATGTTGTTTATAAGCTATTGCTATACTTAATGTGTCACTGCAGGGTGCCAACTGGAAAGCAGCGTTGGTTGTCTGACGCCCAGCAAATGCTGAGATGGTAACCCTTTCGGTATGGGCTCACGCTCAGCGCAATTCTATACCTTCTGCTACTATATTATTTCTGTTACTTTGTCTTTGTAGCTGTACGTTTGTGTCTGTGCCGAATAAATGATTTCTATTCTATTTTATTCAATGCGCGGAATTAACCCAGAGTGACATTAGACAATCACATAGGTACTTGGAGACTTCAAGTGACGTTAGAACATTGATGGCTAGGAATCAACCACCTGTCACTAAAACAGAGACTTCATCATCATCTGTGAATAATTTTAACTGCCAAAGGAGCAATACTCGGTGTGGAGCTTCGTATGGAACAACGTCTGTAGGACTGTGCCTATAACCCGCCAGCCTTCAAAGCTAGACTGAAATGGTTTTTACTGCGCCCGCTCGTTCCATAGTAGACCTTATTTGTAGCTTTCCATCGGGCAGGAGATTGAAATTAAGAGTTGTATCATCCTGTCCTACTTCCTACAGTTCTACTTATAAAGGTATTATGAAAGTTATAGAGAATGAGCAGACGTTTGTTGCTCTTTAACGCTAAAACACACAGCTACAACGGACAGGTAAGGAGTGGAATTTTCTGCCAGAGTCTAAATGGCACGGTTGGCGCAGCGGTTTAGCGATTGATCGCTGCGCTGCGAATCGCGGGTTTGATTCCTTTACAAATTTATGTACGACTTTGTTTATAAACGCACCCAAGATACAGGAGAAACTCTTAGGGTTGTGCAAAGTTTAAAAAAAAAGTGTATTTCCTGATAGCTACAACCTGGGAGGCTTTAATTCAAGAGTGAATATGGTACTTCTAGATAAGCGTGCTCCATCTTCGTCCACATCATCGCTTACCATCAGGTGAGATAGTGGTCAAACCTATCGACAGAAAAAAAACTGACCGGATTTGGATGTAATTTGACTTATATACAGATACTTAGTCACCCTGATCTGAAGTCAACGCAGAACGAAGTCACGGCAAGAAGTTAGTTATAAAATAAAAAATGAAATTTCAATTCCTCAATAGATTTAAAACCTATTTAAACAATACATAGTTAAATATGTTAGAAGTTTCTATATTTTTATAATTTCTGTGAAATTTACTGTCACTTCTTTATCCTTATTTCTTAATTATTAAAAAAAACTGTTTTTTATTTTTTATTAAATCAACTTTACACTACAAACGTGATTATGAAAAGTAAATATTCACTGTTCAGAACATTAATAGCATCGCTCCAATTAAGTTTGGTTGTGGAGTTCTATTTATTTAAACATGCATTTGCAACGTTAGATAATTTAAATTTAAGCTTGTTTTACTTGCTCTTTGGGTAATTATTTCAAAATAGTTGGGTTGAAAAGTCTTATGAATTCCACTTAATTATTTTAGTGGTGTATCTGTTTAACTAATGAAAAGGGTTCTTAGGTTTCAGTGATCGCAGTGTGTTGGATAATATTGATATTAACCAAAGATATTATGGGATATAGGAAATCCTGTTGTTACTATGTAAGAATATAGGCCAGCAAAGAGGAGACAGTTATGATAATAAATATGATAACAGAGGTATTTCCTATTCTATCCTTCTTGCTTGATGTTTGCTACTCTTTTACGCAATAATTAATGACCAGATTTTGATAACATTTTTCAGCTTTGGCCCGTGACTTCGTACGCGCATACCCCTTCCTTTAGCTCTCGTAAAGCTTATAGCCTTCTTCACGAATGTGGCTATCATATACAAAAAGAATTTTCCAAATCCGACTAGCAGTTTCAAAGATTAGCGATATTTTTTATTTGTTTGTTTGAACAAACAAATAAAAAATATCATATTATTATAGTTTATTTTTAAATTTATACTCCTAGTATAAATTTATGAGAATAGATTATTAGTATAGATAAATGAGAATCGCACATATAGGCATTTATAGAGGGGGAAATCCTAATTACAAATCCTAATAACTAGACTCCAGATGTTTAGTTCCAGTGCTTTTCCCTAGTCATTACCTCAAACAAAAGATGTTCACCGGACATAAAGTATCAGACTCAAAGTATTGCCACATCGATTGGTCCTGTGCGTCTCGCATCCAGCAGATTCCTGGTCCCAGCACTAAGTCATCGACCCACCTTATTGGAGGCCTTCCTTCTCCCTGGTAGTTAAAACGATATAGTTAAAACAGTATGAAACAAGTGCGGATTTTATTCATTCTTTTTTTTTTTGTTTGAATGTTGACTGTTACGTCGGACATACATCTCAGCACTAAAAGAAAATATCGTTCGCGTAGTTAATGGCATCCTGACTTCACTTCTCCAGCGAGTGGCATGAAATATGGAGGCCAGATTCCTAGAGTGTGTCCGATGTGACGGTCAACATTTATACAAAATATTTTTAAACATATGCTCATGTCGTTCTTTTTTAATTTAACTTTTAATTTCGGATTCTGCCACCGGACACCCTGTATAAAGACATGAATAACATAAAAATAGCACCACCCCATCACTTCCCGTGGGTCTCGTAAGAGGCGACTAAGGAACTCACCAGAGAATGGGCAGCAGCATTCTTTGTACATTGCATCAGCTACACTGCGACCGCCAACCCGCCTGCCAAGCGTGGCGATTATGATGACCTTTTACTATGGAAAATTGGGGAGGCCTATGTCCAACAGTGAACGTCTTTCGGCTGACACACAGCATATGGCGTACAGTTCGGATTTTCATGGAATCAATAAAGACAAGTGACTCTCATAAATGTCGCCACATGCACGCTGTATATAAATAAAACAACATCTGAAATTCTTTGGTAATATATTTTACTAATTGGAGGTCTTCATTATGTAAGGAAATGGCTTATTTTGTACTATATGTATAAAATTACTTGAGACAATCTCTGTCATTGAGCTTTCTAGATTTTCTCACATAGGGATGTGAAAAGTGTAGGTAAAGAATTGACTTTACATACATACATATTATGTAATCTAGAATACCACCTGTTTAGATTCTAACACAGTCCTTTTGCATCGTTTACGTTTCCATAACAGTTGACTTTATTTTTACTTTTAGACAAATAATTCTTTCATTTGATACCCATATTAAGGGGCTTGAGAAAAAATATGTAATCCGCCATCTTAGAGCGGCGGCCATCTTGAATTTAGTGTGATGTTACTAATTCAATCGTTTTCTACTCTTCAAGCCCTTTCATTTGAGACATTTATTAAGGGAGTTGAGAAAAAATATGTATGCCGCCATCTTAGTGCGGCGATCACATTGAAATTATTTCAATATTGAGTATTGCACATTGTATTGTCACTAGATCAAAAAGTGTGTGCAAAATTTCAGCTCAATCGGATGCCAACAAAATGGTCGAAAAATTATTTGCTAATTTTGACGGACAACTTGCAAACATACATATTACATACGAACGGTGCAAGTTAAATAAAAGCTTGTAAATAGATAGACAAAGTGTTGGTGAAGCCTTTTGAAAAATGATTGTGATTCTAGTTTAGGCTCCATGCAGACGATCTGGTAGCCTCAGGTTCTTCACGATATTTCTCTTCCAATTGTTCCAGTCGTAGTACACATTCCAGTCCGTGAATACTTCGTAAGTCACGTCTTTCTTCTGTAAACAAAAAGTGGCAACAGCATGATTAGAGAACAACAATGGTTCAGGCGCTTTCTATAGGTACATTTTGTTTGGCAAACATAGTCTTTGCAGCCCAGGCAAAATACACGCCCGAGCCAAAGTCGACGCCTTTTCAAAGGACTGCAATGATATATGTCCACGTACATATATAAAAAAAACGAATTTTCAACGCATTTACAAGAAAAAATAAATGCAATTTCATACTTATAGTAGATTAACTATTTTATAACCTAACAGAAAGTGGACATAAAGTGAACATAAATAGCCACTTTATAAATGAGTATGTTGAAAAATAATTTACCTGTGATACTGCAGTGAAATGAAATTTTAGAAAGTATGCGTAGCTGAACACCGTCGGCTCAGTCTTTTCCCTCCCCAGCTAAATGCCAGTACTTTTCAAAGAGTGACCTCAACAACCCAGCTTTACTGAGTAAAACGATGTTATGAAATTGCGCTTTTTACATGGTTCCTCATGTAATAATAATATATCTCTTGGAACAACTCACACACGGTCATCCGATCCCAAACTAGGCAGAGCCTGTGCTATGGCAACCAGACAACTGATAAACACACTTATATATTTCTAAGTACATACATATTATAGACAAATTACACCCAGACACAGAACAAATAATCATGCTCATCACACAAAGATTTGTCCTGGTGGGAATCGAACCCACAACCTCCGGTTTAGCAGGCAGGGTCACTAACCACTCGAACAACAGGCCAGTCAATGTAGATAAGAAACCGTTCGCTATAAAATAACAAAGTTAAAAGTATGTGTTAGGTTAAAGATTTGCGTTTGCGAAGGTGCTACGCACAAGTGTAGTTGTTAGCGAAGCACCTGCTGTTTAAATCGTCAGCGATAAGACATTTATTTTTTTTACCCAGGAGGAAATTTTATTTTTTTAGAAATCCAAAAATAAAACGCTCGTTCTCTTCGAAACTAATAAAATGTTATTTAACCAATAGAAATACAGAAAATATTTCTTTGCTTATAGATTATAGGAAATTCCTTAAAAATTAAAGATTAAAAAAAACATTTAAAGAAATATGATTAGTTAGATTATCTTCCAAACTCCGGGATTTCATTGAGAAATTCCAATTGGGAAACCCAATAACACTTTTTGCCCAACCTGTGAATCAAACCTAGGACTCAATCCAGCTAAGTACTGTATGAGATCTGGCGCAGGAGCAACGCTTTAACGTGTTACACCACCAACTTCCAAACTTCGGGCTGTCATTGAGAAATTTTGATTGGAAAACCCATAACACTTTTTGCCCGACCTGGGAATCGAACCCACGACTCCACGCTCGGCAGTCGCGCTTGCGACCGCGAGACCAACGAAGCAGCATGTATATGAATATCTTCATAACCAAATGCAGCTTAGTACCAGAATCCTACATGGAATGACTTCCCTATCCGATATCAACAACCAAGTTCCTGGGTAACATCTTTGTCAAGACTCGTGTCTGCATTGGGCTCTCCCAAAGCACATCCTCAACAGGCCTCTGTCTATGTCCAGCAGTGGACGTCTTACGGCTGATGATGATGATGACAGGTATCAGTTTTATTTCCAAAAAATAATATCTTTTAATTCGCGTGCCAATCAAATAGGCCTCTTGTATCACACTAGTATATGTTTCATATCAGAATCGTCTTCAACAGAGCATTTTTCAGCTCACTGCTGCCACATTTCACCAAGAATCCAATAAATCGTTTTGACACATTGAACCATTGCGAAACGGAATTCAATTTATTTTCAATCAAACCTCTGCGCTACTGTCTTTGTTATATCGCGTTGTATAGAAAAAATATACTGTGTCAATGTTATTCTAGACTAAACTTTATTCGTGTGTTTTTTTACGATATGACTTTGTAGAGAGTGGTAGGAACTTTATTACTATGCTGTGAAATCGACACTAACATTTACTGAATACATTCATAATCCACAAAGGAACTTAACACAAGGTGGTAATCCTGTGGTCATCATAGATAAGGCTTTCTTATGGTCGTCTGGCAGCGAGATGGGAAGACTACATTGTTGCCATCGTAAGATGAACATGTACGAGGGTGGTACTGCAGTGTGGGCAAAGGAAAAATGAGGCCTTAGGCCAACAGTGGGCAAATTCGGGTTGTGGATGATGATCCACAGCCCGAATTTGCCCACTGTTGGCCTAAGGCATTGACATTTTAAGCGACTCATCATCATGAGTCGCTTAAAATGTCACGTATTTTGCGATCATTTTCGTTCAAAAAATTAACCAATAGTAAATTCTCGCGAGCGTGCAAAATTTAAAAGAACAATGCTACTTGGCGACTGATAAGCCTAAATAATGTCGTAGGAAATTAGAATCTAGGTTTGTGTCATGCAGAGCAGCGCAATAATTTTTCTTCTCTACTTCAAATCGGTTACACTTCCGTGTTTTACATTTTTCTCAATCATTGCAAGATGGCAGCTGGACTCATATTATAAGGACAAGCAAAATAATATGGTGAGGTATTTCTAATATCTTCAAAAGATACAATAAAATTATACAAAACATGTTGCAGAAAATCGGTACGAAATATTATGGAGATTTGTTTCTGAGGGATTTGATGAAAAGTCGGCCAAATTCGAGTCAGCTGGGACCCTGCGTTTTGTTAGTTTTATACTTTTCAAATTATTTTAATCACTGCTTCTCTTCAGGGTAGTTCTTCAGAGACAAAATTTTCGATGTCTGTGGGTATATTTCTGTAACCAACTAACAAAACGGCATGTAATATTTTTTTTTTATAGAAATTAGCTTTAGCTCTAACTGGGACAAATTATATTTTTTTAATAATTGCTGCCTAGATACAAAATTAAAATATTTGAAGTTTGTTCTCCTGATTCATATCGTTTGCCATTTTCCGGAATAAAATGGTTGATGTCGCATTTTCCCTTTGATTCATCAATATAAATTAAAGTTATATCGAAAAGCAATGAATTAACCTCTTACAAAAAAAAAATGTATTAGTTAAACCACGTTAGTGTGTTTACAATTAAGTAAAAAAGACGTGTCCGTCGTATAATACTGATTAATGTGGAGTAAGCTGCGCTTGACCGTACTTGGTCGAGTAATAACAATGAGAGTCTGGGATCCCGCGCGGGGGGAAGCCAGTCGTGCAACCGACGAGCTGGAAGGCGGTCGAGCGGCTGGTTGGCTTAGATCCCGGTGTAACGTAGGTAAATATGTGATTCATCTGTGCTTGGTTCAGGTAGCTTCCTGATTACAATGCCTTCATTATAAAATTTATTTTGTTGTTTTAAAACTTCAATCTGAGTTTTGTGTGATGCTTTTGGGTTATAGATTCGTGTAGAAAAATAACAATACTGAAGTCTGTATGTGTGATGAGTTAGGCATGTTTTTAGGCAAAATCATGATTCATCTGTGCCTGATTGATATGTTCAAAACCCCGTATGAATCAGAAAATAAATTTGTTTCTCCCTTTTCCAGCAAGATAAGAGCACTTTTGTTGCGTAATTTTCCTTGTCCATGTCAGTAGAGGTCAGTGATTTTAACTGCGCCCAAGTCAGTAGTTCTAGTCTTATTTGTTATATATTTACTTAGCGATTTAAATAACCATTTAAATAACTCAAAAATCACAGGATTATAATTGTTCTACATAATATTTTTGATATTTCTTAATTAACAATCATTAACTAACAGTGTATTTATTACAAACAATAAAGTAGGTAATAAAATTGATCCAGTACTACTTAAATACAAGTAGCAATTTTGAGATTCTTCGGTATCAACAATCTTAAAACCTATTTATTCATAGTCAAACTATATCTATTTTTTTAATCTTGATATTGTAGGTAACAACAATATGCCAGTATCAACAGAAGAAAAGAAGGAGAAAAAGAGACTCGCAGAACGAAGAAGGATGGAAAACATAAGAAATCCTGACAAGTATGCTCTGTGGAAATTAAAAATGAAAGAAATATATTTAAAAAAAGACGTGGTTGATAATTCCAATTACCTAATAATTAAGACTGCTTCACTAAGACTGATGTTAAAAGTGCCATTATTAGAATAAGTTTGTATCTACTTCTGTGATTTTAATTAGTAAGTCAATAAGTGTAATAAAGAGGATCAGTGAGTTGTACTCACGCCTACACGTCAAGCTATAAAAACCAGTTTGTCTTGGCCTCACTTTGTATGATATTTTCTCACAATGAATGGTCAGCCAATACTGGTTTTGAATAGCTTGATGTGTAGCCGTGTGTACTCAAAAGTAAACATAGAGAATATTATAATATTATCATTATTTTGTTAATACAGAGCCCATTTACACTCAAAGTTTTTCATTTTTATTTCTGTTTCTGATTCATCTGGGCACAAAATATTTAAACGTCGATATCTTGAAAACTGCTTTGTAAAAACGAGTCCCTCATCCAAATATATGTTATTTGGCATGCCTATTTTCATATGAACATGTGTTACTGAGCTGAAAGTCAAATTAAATTTTGGCCATATGAATCAGTCAAAGAATCAAATTTCGAAGAACTACCCTTCATTATCATTTCAGCCGGAACGTCTACTGTTAAACAGAGACCTTCCCCAGTCGTCTCCACATCAACCGCTACTGTGTTTCTCACATCCATCGGGCCACAGCGGCCCTCACGAGCTCATTAATCCACCTTGTGGAATTCCTTCTGACGGCTTCTTCCTATGCCCTGTCAGGTACGACATGGCATGGCAGGAAGCCATTCTCCTGTGAATTTCTTCATTTTTTAACTATCTTCGGTAAAGGTTTCGTCAATTTTATAGAATAAACCCGGTTCAAACATAGTCGTCACCTAAACATACATCTTTATTTAATTGAGCGTCTCCAATCTTCCATGTAAATTACCTAACGCGAGACAATAGGCTACCCTTATTCTAAAACAATAGAGTTCGAGCCTAAAGGATTTCTGCTAAGTATGTGTTTGTCTTCAATGCTGTCAGCACTTGATCTAGGTTAAATGTGGGTTTTTGTGTGTTCAATGAGATCATTTAATTTGGATTCTGTCTATAGGTACTTTGGACAGAGTCAGTTTATATCTTCAATAATGTAAATCTTTAATTAAGTACCTTTTACTAATCAAAAATAGGCATTAAGTCTGCCTCTGTATATTTGTGTGCATGAAGCTTTTTTTCACTGATAACGAAGCAACTATTGCCACTAAATCTAAAAGCATATTATTTTATTACCTTACTAAAGAAGGATTTTAGGTGAACCAATTTCGAAAGGTATTCTGTATTTAAGGCTTATTCTCATTAAGGCGTGAGTTGCTATCAATGTCATCTCGTATTTTGTCATCAACATGCTTAGAAAGTTCAAAGTAATCTTTTTCCCGATTTTTGCCGATCTCTGAAGCTTTGACATAGTTATCATTTGGATTTTCTTCTGACATCCTTGCGACACACAAAACCACAAGCAAAATTAATCAAAGCGCTACGTTTTGATTAATTTTACTTGTAACACTTATTATTAATTTTGTCATCAAAATTAAATGTAATACTAGTCTTGTTCTTGAGGACAGCACGTGCTCTAGATCACAATTTCTTTTCTCGTGGCCACTAGTTTATTTCTAGATAGAAAATATAAGGACGTATATGAGCCATGAAGGACATGGTCCAGTATTATCTTATAACAACAGAATTTGTCGAGCACACTTTGCTAATCATATCTTGTGCACCGAAGGATAGGTCCTTCGAGCCGGATTACAATCGTAGGTAGATAGTAATGTAGCGTTAAGGACAGCCTTCTAGGCACGGTTGATTGTTTGATCTCATTACATCTCGGTAACCCGCAATATGGTGCATGCAAGCTGGTTGCTAGTGAAAACGTGGTTTTTCAGTATAGATGCATTTTCAATTTCTTTTGGCGCTGCAAGATATATATATTTAAATATCGTATCATATGCTGAGATAGAGATCTTTTTGGCTTCGCATAGATTAGTTTCGCGTTGTTTGCTTTATTAATTAATTATTATGTAAGTACTGTTAGTTTTTAATTTATTTTACTTTTTTATCGCGAGTCCCAAATAATTTTTTTTTTCTTTCTTGAAATAAATAATTCTTTCAATTTATTTAATGTTAAACTTTAATTGAGTATTTTATCAGTTTACTTTGTTATTCAATTTCTTATAACTAATATATATTCTTGGAAATCGAAACCTTCTGCGGATATAGAGCTTTCATGTAATTTGACTAAATTCAAATAGTTTCAAAAGTTTTGTTTCAAAATCTAAGAGTACTTGAACTGTGGAAGCCATAGGTATTTAGTCTAGACATTGTAAAGTTCGTTGTTTTAGGTTCTATAAAAATAGTCTTTTACATTGAACTCAAAATATATATGTAGGTACCTCTAGTTTGGGTATAGAAATTGTTTTGATTTAATTTTGAGAGAAAAGTTTTTCTTTGAAATCTGAGTGATTGTGTTAGAAATCGGTAGTTCTAAGAATTTTAAACACAAATCTAGCGATAAATGTGTGATTCCAAGTAAGATTCAGCATTAAATTACCAGTTTTTATTTTCCTATAGGCACCTGGCGCTCCAGTCAAAGTAATATGTGGCTCCAACGATTGCCAAAACTCTAAAATGTTTGGTATTGATTGACTAAGTGACATTTCGGTAGCGCATATAATTTCAGTACATTTGGCCCTTTTGACAATAAGAACCGCTTGATGTCACTTTTCACCCGTGTCTCCTGTATACCTTTAATACACCAAATATTTGGGGACACATTCACCACAATGACCTGCTTATATTAGGCCTTCTTGCCCTTTGAATAAGCGAGTGGTTTTTCATGCTACAATAGCTTACTACTACGTAAGCTTGTCACTCTGGCCTCGTGTATATGTCACCGGAAAATTGCAAATGCCGTTAGATTGTAAAATATCGCGTGAAATTAAACTATTGAACTTGGATCGGATGTATTGTTTTCAAAATTATTTTTAAATAATATATCGAGAAATTATAATCTAATCAAGATTTATTACAATCTTACAGTCTGCAATTTTCCGGTGATATAAACAAAACAAATGTTAATTTTTTGTCAAGTTACAGAGGAGTTATTATTTCTATGTTATGTATATACCTGTATAATTACCTCCGTGTTAATTTCGAGAACACCAGAAATGTCCCTATGGTTAGGTTAGGTTAGGAGTACACATAAAAACAAAAGTGTTAGTATTTATTTCGTTTATTCCACAATAAATAATTAGTACAATTAATGCAATTTTAATAAATTATTATTTTAATTAAGGCAAATGCTCAGTTATTTAAATGCGAAATTAGCATCATTGTACAAGTTAGTAAGTACATCTAAAGTTAACATGTTATAAATAAATAAATAGTGTTATTTACATTAATAATACGTGTACACTTAATTAGTTGAAAAAATAATAATATAATAAAAGTTGACAAAAAACGAGCTGAGATAGAAATATTTAGCTCTTTTGTGTTTGACTCATTTTGCTAATTATTTTTTTTTGCTTTTTCAAAAGTCATGATTATTTTGTTTTCTTTGGTACTTTTTGTCAACTTTTACGTAAACAAAACCTATTACACTTTTCTGATGCTTGTCTTCACTGTTTGGTGGGTTATTGTCAATCCCAAAGTTTTGGATACATATTAGTACTTTTATTTTTGACTTATGTATCGTTAACCTAAATAATAAAACAACAATTTAAAACGTTGCCATTTGTAATTGGATGTTACAAAAGACTTCATAATTATAAGGAGGTTTTCTTTCCGTTTCTTTTGTTTTTTACCCGATTGCTACAGAACCAAAACGAGTAATGTTTTTCATGCACATGTATTCTGTACAGTCACACACAAAAGTCTTCAAATGTTTTTTTGGTTGTACTCTCCATTTTTTGCCTCGTTTTTTTTGATGTCATCTTTTTCTATCATATCTTTCCTAGCATTTTAGATTGTGTAATAAGCATCATTTTATGGTTATTTGTTGAGGTAAGTATCGCCGTTAACTCCATTCAATGTCATTGATCCAATTGACTTAGTCCTTTTTGACAATAGCCTGAAAAGTATTCGTACTTTAATTTCTTTTAATTTAAGTATATTTATGTACTTTCATTAAAAGATTGGTTTTACTCAGTTCCAAACGATTGTCTTGAATCGATTGACTGAAAAGAAAGGGTACATTGGTATTATTAGTTATGAAATATTTACAAAAGCATTTATTTTGGGGGGTTTTAAAGAATACATTTATGAAAAGATAATATTAGAAGGATAAAAAAAATGAGGCTGTTGCAAAATTCATGTAACGTTTTCTTCAAGGATTTATATTGAAACTCAAAATCTTATGCTCTTTTCTGTATCATACGTAGAAAACACACATGAATTCAGCAAAAAACTAAATCCCGTCATCAGATCTAATAAGGCAAGATCTATTTACAAGCGCTGCAATAACAGTAACCATTAGCAGTACTAAATTTAAAAATCATCATAAAATATAACTAATATCAGCACTAAAAGGCAAATGAATAAGACATGCATATTAAACTAATAATAACATCTAAGACTATTAAATCTAATAAAGAAACATTCTAGACTACTAAATAATATTATTTTTCATTTAAAAGTGCCAGGTGTTTGTAGCAAGCAAATTGTGTTTGAAATAAAGTGAAACATTTTATTAAAATAATACATGCAATTTGTAATATACGTACAGTTATAGGAAAAAGTGTTTGGTGTTAACATTAATTGATTAAAGCAGTTTTAAAAACGAATGTTAAAATTGATTAATCGTGTCGATAGTATTTCGCATGAAAAATAGTGTAAAAAATAATAATGACTTAAATTATGTTATTTTTGCGAATCGTTTGTACATGAGAAAAAAACCATACTTAATATATAGTTATAGTTCTAGTTTTATCCTTCTACGCGTATTAATGTGATAATCTGTCTTGATGTTTATTAATTAATCACGATTCAATGGATTTAAATAGGCAACGGGTAAATCAAAGCCTCGATTAGGATATACCTCTAGAATACTTTGAGTTCTACTATTTGATGGAAATATGGACGCCTACGCAAAATCTCATAGTAAGCGCTATTTTACATTTTACTATAAAAAGAACACCAGGCTCTACCTGTCATCGTTCATGTGAAATGTCATACACTCTTATGGTAAGCGCCAGATAAATTTGCGTTAAAGTACATTAACCTTTCCTTAATATCTCTTCATAGATAGGTACACAACAAATAATTAGGAACCTTTTTCAGAACTAGAAAATGTAAAGAATCACGATAAAATGTCGATTTGGACTAAATTTCCGTTTTATAAATAAAAAATGTTATTAAATGTAGGCGGGTCAATGACCTTTATTGCAAACTTATTTGGCGCCTACCATAAATATTTTACTCGAATAGTTAATCTCAAAAATATTGCTTTGACTTCTTTCAACTGTATTGCGATTCCTTCGTATAAAAGTATCGACCTTCACGGAGGTCAAACTACTAGCAAAAGCGAGTACTCTCCTTAAAAGGCAAGCTATGACGAACCATTTTTAGGACGTCCAAAAGTGTCAGTGAAACATAATGTATGATATTTAATATCGCATTTCATATAAGAATTTGATTTAAACCCTCCTGAAAATGATCCATTAGCGTTCATAATCGCGTGCAACAAGACGGATGGTTTTGTAGAACAATCGTAATGAAATAGCAAGTAAACAAATGAGTTAATGTGTATGAAAACTAATAAGAAAGATTGTAGTCAAATAACTTGGAGTCAGGAATAAAATCGAATTTTTGATTTATTTATTTATTTGAACTTTATGTACAATAATGGTACATGGGCGGACTTAATGCATCAAGGCATTCTCTACCAGTCAACCTTTGGGTTATAAAGACTATACTGTGGTAGGTGTACAATAAATAAAAATAAGATTGAATTTTAAAGAATTTTAGAAAATTGAATTTTAACATTTCGGAAAGAATAAAGAATACAGATAATATATATAATACTAATAAAATACATATATATGCTATAATAATAAACTAATAAATATGATATATAATAATCATACCGATTAAGAGAATTCATAGTATTCATGACGAAGAACGACTAAGAATGACAAGCTTTTAAGTAGTGTTTTCGGATTTTACGCTTAAAGGAACATTTTGACTCCGCCTTCTTGATGTCAAGGGGTAGCATATTCCAGAGTTTAATTGTAGAAATCTAGCTTTTGCCCGCGACTTCGTACGAGCATATCCCGTTTTTATCGGTTCCCGTAAGAATTTTCCGTTCCCCTATAAATGTGCCTTCCTCATAAATGTGGCTATAATATAAAAATAATTTTCCAAATCCGACTGATAGTTCGAGAGATTAGCGCGTTCCAACAAACAAACAAACTATTCAGCTTTGTAATATTATTATAGATAAATATGTCAAACAGCCATAGTAAAAAAATATGTGACTTGGAAAATTTGTTCTGGCAAACTTACTGGTGAAACCCTATTTTATTCCACTAATATTATTTTTTCTAAATATATATGTATAAATGTGTGTACGTTTGTTCGCAATGACTCCTCAACGGCTTATCCGATTTCGACGATACTTAGAACTGAGAACGTTTGATACTCTTCGACTTTCACCGGGGCAAAACCGCAAGCAAAACTATTGTTTTGTGTAGTATAGTGTGTTTGACGACATGATTGGCGCAGTGGTT
Source organism: Mamestra brassicae (assembly GCA_905163435.1). Classification (NCBI taxonomy): domain Eukaryota; kingdom Metazoa; phylum Arthropoda; class Insecta; order Lepidoptera; family Noctuidae; genus Mamestra; species Mamestra brassicae. Next base: position 1,864,366 of record LR991010.1, read on the forward strand.
GAGCGATTGGCTGCAGCGCTGCGTGGCGCGGGTTCGATTCCCGCTCGTAACAAGTATGTGTATGGCCTAAAGATCACGGTTCACGGTCTGGCTGTTTGTGTATGTGAGTTTGTATGGTTGTAAACGCACCCACAGGAGAAAAGTCTAGTGCGACCAAAGTTTCTCTTAAAAAAAAATGTGTAATAAAAAATATGCTTCTGAATTTCTAAGAATATGTGTAAAGGTCCAAATAATGAGTTCTACAAGTTACTGGATTGGGTAGCAAAGACACATTGTGGTATAATGCTATCCATTTTTGCGTCATTCCGCAAGTTTAAATAAATGCTTATGTGTCAAAAACACCAGTGCCTGTGTTTAAATAAGGTTTAAGTACTCGTCCCTAACCCTTGCCTTATAACAAATTATTCTAGGGTTAAGATAACTCTCCCTTAAGATAAAATAAAATAGCCGTAGGCATCTTGTAACTTTTAACCCAAGAGTGGGTAACGGTCATTTACAAAAAAAATACTCAGTAAAAACAAACTCTTCATTTAGGTACACAGGGAATTAATTCCCGGGACTTCTAACGACGTATTTAATTACTTATTATTTGTTATGTAACCCTTCTCATAAATGTTGGGAAAATCTTCGCCCCAGGGAACTAAAAATTTTACAATTTAACCCAGAAATTGACTTAGCAAACAAAGCGTAGTTCAAACAAAAAAAAACCGGGTTCAAAAAAGGTTATTATCCTAAAAATTACTCATTAGAAGCTTAAATCCGGGCTGTAAACCAATATTTGTTCTGTTTTTTTTGTGGTCTTTTAGGGCAAAGTTATTAATGAGATTTAATGAAGCAAACATTTAGCACGAAACACAAATCACAACTTATGGCCTTAATAATATATGTTTTATCATAATAGTTATAACTTCTTATTTAATTTATTAATTTCATTACAATTTGGTCCCTTTGGTCAATTTAGTTAACTTTGTGTGTGAAAACTCTTAACTGAAAACTCTTGACTTTTGTAAGATTTCGCTCATAAAACAATAAAAAAACTCTTTTATGTTTTTCATTAATCGTGAACACACAAAAATAACAATTTTCACTTTTGCCGTTAAAATATTTAAAAAAAAAATAATTTGCAAAAAATAATATTCATTACAGCTGGTCAGTCTTTTTTTATACAAGAAAATATTACCAATTTAATTTATCAAAAGATCGACTGCCCATGAAGCCTTCTCACCGTACCTTTCAGATTTATGCCTACCCTTACAGCTTGTATATTTAGGGTAAAATATTACTAAAATGAATAGGGCACTTAGGTTTAGGGCCCTTTACTTATGTAGGTCTACCTGACCTTTTTGAAGTTTTATTAGCGATAGCTGGTGTTATGTATCTTTTTCAAAAATTGGTGCCTTTTTTTTGGTAAATGTTTTGTTCAAGAACAGTTTAGGTTTACGCATAACACTGTGATTCTGTGTTAAAGAGAGAAACTCACGTAAACGATGGTCCCTTTTTGTTTGAGAGATCGGAATAGATAGACTATATTTACCTTATGTTCGTGGAAGTAAGTAACATAGAGTTGATAATACCTCCTGTAAAATTCCGGAATCATAAACATGACGATTGTATAGAAATTGCAAATTACTTATTGCGCTTTGAATACGTTTGAACGAAATTATTATATTGAAGAATCTTTTTACCGTACCTACTAAAACTGTTTAATTAAATAGCTTTGTTTTTGCACAACTCTTTCTTCTTTTCATTCTTCCAAAAGAAGAAAGAGATTTATTTAATTTATTTGAAACTAAACTCAAAGTCCAGGTCTTGTTTTGATAATCCCGGGTTTTAATTGTCATGATTCCATTTATGATTCCGGAATTTTACAGGAGGTATTATCAACTCTATGTTACTTACATCCACGAACATTAGGTAAATATAGTCTACCTATTCCGACCTATGATTATTACATTTAAATATTTTGTCTCGATTCTAAGTCATTGATTCAACAGTTACATACAGTTAACTTATTTAAATTGAAATTGCATTTTAATATTCTAGACTAATGTAGCGCGTAGGCACAATAATCATAGTTAATCTTAGGCACATTAGATTAAGTTACTGTATATATACTGTTAAGTTCACTGGAGTCAGACAGTCGTTCAATAAACTTCGAACCAAGAACACGCACTTTACTTTGCCGACCCTTCTGATAATAATCGACCACACACACCCACTATTACCGGCAAAGTGGTGACCCGACGTGTACGCGCGCGCCTCATAACTCTCGCATAATCTAACCGCGCGCGATAAACGACCCGCGTTATCAAGCCGCTGCTCAACCACAGCCTGCAGCCATGTCTACGCCTGCACCACCAACCCCAGAGCAGCCACAGCAGATGACGGCAGTTACCATCACACCGAGAATACCAGACTTCTGGCGAGACCGGCCGAGGCTCTGGTTCCACCAATTCAGCGCCATCGTGGACCCTCAAAAGGCAAGTGACCTCCACAAAAGTCAACTTTTAATAGCTAGGCTAAAACAGAGCGAATTAAGTGACATTAGTGATATTTTAGAAAACATGCCTGAATCAAACAAATTTGAAACCCTAAAAAACAGGTTAATTTCCGTTTACGAGGAGTCGGAAACTAAACAACTAAACCAACTCTTAAACGAGATAGAGCTCGGGGATCAAAAACCGTCACAGATACTTAGACGAATGCAAAATCTAGGTAAAAACCGAGTCCCAGATGAAACATTAAAATTATTGTGGACCGGGCGCCTACCACATTCTGTTAGAGCCGTCTTAACGGCATGTGATTCAGATGATGTAAAATTAGATAGTCTGGCCAAAATCGCTGATAAAATTATGGAGAATACCAAACCGTCTGAGATAGCTTCCGTTTCGAAGCCTTCTCAGAATTCAGAAAAGAATACTTCCGAAATTTTAAGTGAACTAAACAAAATGAAAATGGAAATTTCGGCATTAAATAACAAACTAGGCGAAAAAAATCATCACGAACCGCGAGGACGAAACCGACACGCTTCCGGCCCGTCTCGACCGCGTTCTAAAAGTCGCGAAAACTCTCAAAAAAATCGTGAAAAGTTTTTGAACCAATCCGCGAAACCCGGCGACTCAAATTTTCTGTGTTTTTATCACTACGTCTACGGCAATAATGCGCGCAAATGCGGAGATCTCATTAATTGCCGCAAACATCCTACACAAAATTCGGAAAACTAATTCAGACACCGGCACGAATAAATAACGTCGCCGGTGTCGAACATTCATATCGTTTATGCGTAACAGACACTACAACAGGTGTGCGATATTTAATCGACACAGGTGCTGACGTCTCCGTATTAGCCGCAAATAAGCAAAACTCGTGTAGGACGTCAGACTATGTGTTATATGCAGCAAACGGCACAAAAATAAAGACATTCGGTGAAAAAGTCATTACGGTTAATTTAGGCTTACGCCGTACATTTAGATGGAAATTTATATTAGGCGACGTACGTATTTCGATAATAGGTGCCGATTTCCTAGCCGCAAACAAACTTATGGTAGACCTACATGGTATGAAATTGGTCGACAAAGTCACATTGTTATCGCGCACCACAAACGTAATATCTTCCAACGAACCGAGTATTCGTTCAATAGATGTCAATGACGAATACCATCTTATCTTACAAAAGTTTCCTAACATCACCAAACTAGAAAATTTTATGACAGACCCCAAACATGACGTACAACACCACATTTATACCACCGGTCCCCCGGTTCATGAAAAAGTACGTCCGCTCAATCCGAAGAAATACAAAATAGCGAAAGCTGAATTCGAAAGAATGATGCAACTAGGTATTTGTAGGCCTTCAAATAGTCCTTGGGCTAACCCACTTGTATGTGTTACTAAAAAAGATGGTGAAATAAGACCATGCGGAGATTATCGTAGACTCAACGCACAAACTATACCCGACCGTTACCCATTACCGCGACTACTTGATTTCACCTATCTACTCAGAGGCAAAACCATATTTTCTAAGATTGACGTGCGAAAAGCCTATTTTAATATTCGCATGGCACCGGAAGATATTCCCAAGACTGCGGTCATAACTCCATTCGGTTTATTCGAATTTACAAGAATGAACTTTGGGTTACGTAACGCAGCACAAGACTTCCAAAGATTAATTAATAAAGCACTGGAAGGTCTAGATTTCGCATTCCCATATCTAGATGACATTATTATCGGATCGGAATCAAAACCTAAGCATTTGCAACATCTAGAAACAATATTAAATCGTTTAAATAACTATGGTTTAACAATTAACACAAATAAGTGCGAATTTGGTAAATCTGAATTAGATTTTCTCGGTTACCATATCGATTCACAGGGCGTAAAACCGAGTGCAAAAAAAAACAGAACTTATTCATAACTATCCGCAACCGAAAACAATTGAGGAACTTCGACGTTTTCTCGGCATGATGAATTTCTACAGGCAATGCATTCCAAAAGCCGCAGAGATTCAAGCACCACTTAACGCGTACTTGCACAACTCAAAAAAACGCGACAAAACTGAGATTACATGGAACGAAAGCGCGTTAAGAGCGTTCAGTCAATGTAAACAACTCATAAACAATGCAGTCATGCTAGCCCACCCAGACGCAACCGCACCCTTAGTATTAATGACAGACGCTTCTGGTAGTTGTGTAGGCGCAGCTTTAAATCAGAAAGTCGACGGAAAATTACAATCCCTCGGATTTTATTCAAAAAAACTGACGGATAGCCAAACAAGATATAGTACCTACGACAGGGAACTTCTAGCTATATACATGTCAATAAAACATTTCCGTCATATGATTGAAGGTAGAGAACTAACCGTTTTAACAGATCACAAACCATTGACTTTCGCACTAACAAAAAAAGTTTCGCCATCAGATTCTCCAAGACGTTTGAGGCAATTAGATTTCATCTCTCAATTTTGCGATAGTATTAAATATATAGAAGGCGATAAAAATACAGTAGCCGACGCCTTATCTAGAATTGAAGAGATCACCATGCCATCTTTATTCGATTACCAAAAATTATTTGAATTACAAAAAAGTGATTCTGAATTAGAAAGTCTACGCAAACGTAACAATCTTCAATTTAAATTAATTACTATGCCCAACACCGAGATAAAAATAGCATGCGAAACATCTATGAACGATATACGCCCTTATCTGCCTAAACAATTCCGGGAACTCGCAATCAAAACATTGCACAACGTGAGTCACCCCGGCGTCGCTACTACGAAAAGTTTAGTTAAATCTAGATACTTTTGGGGTGATATGAACACCGATATCAAAAATTTCGTTAAAACGTGTATACCGTGTCAAAAAAGTAAAATTCAACGCCACACAATAACTCCTTTAGGGGAATTTAACACTGGAAACCGTTTCGAACAAATACACATAGACATCATAGGACCTTTACCTCCTGTTGAGGATTTCAAATATTGCGTTACCATTATAGATAGAGTTACGAAATGGCCTGAAGTTATACCAGTAAAAGAAATAACAGCTGAAACAGTTGCTAAGGTGTTCGTTGAACATTGGATCGCTCGTTTCGGTTGTCCAGTAAGAATAACTTCAGACCAAGGTCGTCAATTCGAATCCGATTTGTTTCGACAATTATTAAAAGTACTCGGCATCGAACGCATCCGTACAACAGCGTACAACCCAAAGGCGAACGGTATGGTCGAACGACTACATCGTACTTTAAAAGCCGCTATTATGGCAAAATGCTTAGATAGCAAACTATGGGTACATGAATTGCCATTAATACTCTTAGGTTTACGTACAGCGATTAAAATAGACTTAGGATATAGCCCATCACAATTTTTGTATGGTAGTAATATAAGACTTCCAGGCGACATATTCCAATCTAAACCTACATCCAATATTAACGATCGCGAATTTATAAAACAATTAACGCAATCTTTATCATCAGTACAAAATCTTAGCCTTTCAAGCTCACATAGCAACACAAACAACAACGTATTCATTCACAAAGATTTATCAGCTTGCTCTCATGTATTTATTAGAAACGAGGCAAAGCGAGCCCTAGTGCCACCGTATGAGGGCCCATTCAAAGTCTTATCGCGGCATAATAAATTCTATACGTTGGAATGTAAAGGTAAACAAATCACGGTGTCACTTGATCGCTTGAAACCAGCCTATTTATTAAGGTATGACGACGTGTTGGTCCCACGCCCGGAGAGCACCGTAACCACTCAAAACGACGCGCCACATACGTCGAGCAATAAGACGCCACTCAATACCGTTCCGCATCCGCCAAGCCATACGACGACATCCGACACAACAAAGCCCGATTCACAACAAGTTACAAGATCAGGTCGCATCGTTAAGAAGACCGTGAGATTCAACATGTGAACCGTCACTTTGTCGTCAACCACAGCCCACACCAGCACTTCACCGCCACACTACAACAAGCACGCATCACCCAAGTCAAAACACCTCGACTCTATAATGGGCCAACCAGACAGCAAAATGACCATCGTAGCACAAAACAGCAACAGCCTCAAGATGTCCTCGGCCGTAGTCGTCTTAATCAGCACAGGCATAATCCTCTGCGTACTCTACGTGGGGTGGCGATACTGCAAACGTCGCGTCGAAACCGCGCGCCGTAGAGACAAGAATCAGCCGCGCTATCACACAGCACGCCAGCGATATAGCACCGCCCATCATGCAGACAAACCACCCGCATCAATCTTAAACCAGCTTATAGTGTAGCATAAAGTGAAAAGTGCGCGCTAATAGTGCAACCGTAACGTTTAAGTACTTTTATTTTCGTAGATATAAATAGTTATAATTTAGTATTGGGGTTCAACAATAAAATTTAGCTTCAACTAAGGGGGGAGGACTGTAGCGCGTAGGCACAATAATCATAGTTAATCTTAGGCACATTAGATTAAGTTACTGTATATATACTGTTAAGTTCACTGGAGTCAGACAGTCGTTCAATAAACTTCGAACCAAGAACACGCACTTTACTTTGCCGACCCTTCTGATAATAATCGACCACACACACCCACTATTACCGGCAAACTAACATTAATAGAACACTTTCGTTTGTAAGTGTATGCGATAAAATCTTAAAGTATGCCCATGAATTATGTTTTCTCTTAACTTAACGCAACTGGCTTATAATTATACATATGACGGCTTTAATTTTCTTTCTACTTTAAATTAATATTGTAGTCCTATTTATTTGGTAGAAAAATATCAAAAAACAATTCTTACGAATTCAAAAGTCTAACACATATTTTACATCGTAATATTATTTTATTGCCGCTCTATTTAACGTAGGTACATACACCACATGATACACCACTCCATACTAAAATATTTCATAACCTCTATCGGACACTGCAGTGCTGTTAAATGCTTAGTCACGTCGACATTTAAAAAATGACGTTCCTAGCCATTTTAATATCGCGAAGCCTGAATACCCTGGAAATTCAATTTAAATTCCCCTTTTTATGTTCACGGGCAATTTTCCAGGCGGAGAATGCAGAGTTCGCCCGTACAACTAATGGCGGTCGATATTTCTAGAAAACCAATAATTCGATATTTTCAAACGGCGAAGTTTGTAGCTATTTGATACATAGACAGCTTCCTGGGATACCAACAGAATGAAGGATTTTTCTTGAGTTTTATTTTAATAGATTTTGATTTTTCATAAGTTAATCTCATCAACCACCTACACATCTGCTTGTCCCTTTCAAAATCCACGCACCCTCCTTTTCGACAAAAAAATAAACCGACGATGTTTTAATTTCATGATTAAATTTTTCGCTTCCTGACTGCCGTTAAATAACATTTACATAGCTTAGTATAATCTGTCTAACGTTTAAAAATACATCAAGCTACCCTTTTTACGAGAAATAATTAAAATGGCAACATTTTTCTAAAGTACGGTCACGTAATTTTCGTGACATATGGCAAATTATTTCGTTTTGACGATTATGGCCGACTTAGAGCTGCTAGGTTGATGGAATAACAAAACGCTTGAGCAGTTGTTCAATGATAAATAAATTTGAGTGTATTGTGCAATACAATGATAATAAAAGACTTGACAGTAAAGAACTTGCTCGACAAGAAAGTAACCAACACAATGGTGTTGATTTCTTTAAAACTGTATTCACTTTTTAAGTATATAGGTTACTCATGCATCATTGATGATTGACCAACATCTGCCTAGCATTTCCCCAACTATATTGGGGTCGGCTTCCAGTCAAACCGAATTCAGCTGAATACCAGTATTTTACGTGGAGCGGCTGCCTACCAGACCTCCACAACCCATTAACTAGGTAACACGGTAGTTCTTGGAAAGACTGTAGTCAGATTTACTGGCTTCTGACAATCCGTAACGACTGCCAAAGATCTACAAATGACAGCCAGGACCAGCGGCTTAACGTGCTTTCCGAGGCACGGAGGAAACTCGGTATGTTAAGTTGGTCACCCATCCACAGACCAACCTTGACAAGAGTTGCTTAACCTTGATCAACCCGTACAGCTGTTATTCTTTTAGCCAACAACTCCCTACTTATTAATAATTGCCCAAACATACGAGTAACTAACTGACTGAATAGGAAAAAAATGCCAGTAGAAAAATGTACAGAAAGCAGAGGGACCTAGACTCTAGTCATAGTGACATTTTGTCACATAAAACGACTGTTCATAGGAAAATAAAATAATGCACCAAAATTTCACATAGTCAATCAACTTTTGAAAATTGTTAGTGAGGAAAGGATGCCACTTCTCGAGCCCAAGGTAAAATACCTAGAATCGATTACTGTACCACCAACGACATCTATTCGAAATTTTCTTGTGTTTTCGAACGTTATTTTGCTAGGAATTCTTTCAAGAAAATCCCTGGGCGAGCAACAGCCAATTTTATAGAAAAATTCAAATAGTATGTGAAAACAATGCATGCAAAATATTGAATTTCTTACAGAGATATTGTGCAAGGTGCACAACACTATATTCTAGCAAAGAACGATGGGACAACGTAGAAAACCTCTGGAATTGCTTGAAAAATCCATTCTTTGCAAGGATTCCAGTCCTGCTTTTCAAAAACTTTTGTTAAAGTTTATGAAATTGTTTATGGGCCGACCTTTGTGAGTCTTGAGTAGTTGCGGTTGAGTAAAAAGGCTTGTTCCCGTTTTTACCAACACTATTAAACACCTTATTGGTTCTTAAAAACGCTGTTATATCACCAATGTTTGGCAATGTGCCGGGAGTTGAAAACCCAACGGATGTTTTTGAGAATGTAGATTAAAAATCAATACCCACAAAAATCCACAGTACTGTGATTATGATACACCATGCAATAGAAAAAAACTTTAAAAATTTTGAGAACACAATTCAAAACAAAAATTCATGCAGTTTGAAAACACACATGCAGTGAAAACAAATCAATGCCTTCAAGATAAACATCCCCAGTAAAAAAAGTCAGAAAAGTCAAATCAAAGTCAAGAAAAACAAAAGAGACAAGTTTCGAAAAATTTTAATCATGCAACATGCTAAATGATCAGTCTGTCACCTGAGAAGAGAATAGCTTCTTCAGTCCGATGATGGTTGACAATAACAGGGCTATCTTGGAGATGAGGAGTGCCTTCCCGACCATGAGGGCCAGAACCTTGAAGGTAAGGGCCCCGAAGAGACCGAACTTCAACGCGGCGAGGGCCAGAACGGGCCCGAATGGCTTCTGACGGCCTCTTCCGCTTTCATATACTTTTGGTGGCTTCATTGAAACACCTGGAATCAGAAAAAGATGATGATGAATTTATTTATTTATACACATAAAAAACCTGAATTTTGCGCCGTGTAATTTAAAGTATATAATTTTTTATTCGACAAGTATGTGTTTTTGGTATTTCTAGTGATTTTTTGGTATGGAAGCTTGCAACGTATTTGCATGTTACAAATAAATGCTCTAAAATTGTAGTAACACTGAAATAAGTCTCAAATCTTTATTGGAGTCCGTATTGCACACAAAAAAGAGGCAAACATAAATGTAGAGAAACAATTAAATACCCTGTCGGTAGTCATCATATTAACATACGTAAATCTACTATGAAATAATAAATGTGAGTTTTTGTGTGTCTAGAAGTTTGTTAACCCTTTTTTGTTAATCATGCTTAAATTACTGAACGGAATTCATTGAAATTAAAAAAAAAACAACGGGTTGCACTCTGGGAGTGCCGGCAGATGTGAAAACTTGAACATTAAAATATATTCATTTTGCGGCGGTCTACTCTCCCTCCGTCTTACGAATTTTCGATCAGGTCACGTGTCCTGACGCGAGTTTAACATTTTTTATCCATCCCAAAAAGTGTACAACGCCGCAGGCCATAGCCTGAAATCTGTCGTGCCGGTAGTACTTCCCCATGGGACAATTTTGAATGGAGAAAGGAAGAACTCAAAAAATACTTTCAAGCGTAGTCAGGAATCCAGTCGACGAAATCGATTACTGTTTATCACACCCCAAAGGATTAATTTTATAGAAGCGAACATAAATATGCAATCTTAATTGGATCAGCGTTATTATTTTGCTGGCTCAGGCATACAAAGGCAATTCGTGTTTCAGAATGCACTAGAAATTCTGGCAACGACAAATTAATTTTCAGCGTAATTAATAAAATAATTTGTAAGCCACTGGTAAGAGCATTTCAATCATAAAAAGCTAACTTTATGGGTGAAAAATTGAAAATAGACTCTATTTTTAGGATTCCGTAGTTAAACAAGGAACCGTTGTAGTTTCGCCATGTGGTTCCATCCGTCTTCCGTGGTTTAGCTCAAAATAACGAAAATGGGATTGAAATATAAGAGCACTTGAATCATGAAACGCTAGCTTCACGGATGTATAATCTAAAATAGACTCTATTTTTAGGATTCCGTAGTAAAACAAAGAACCCTTGTAGTTTCGCCATGTGCTTACATCCGTCTATCCGTGGTTTTTCTCAAAATAACGAAATTGGGATTGAAATAAAACTCACAAATGTTGACATGAGGTATCATTTTCATGGTTATGGGGCCAACTACGGAGCCCTATATTGTTCGTAGTCCAACACGCAATTGGCCGGTTTTTTTATTATTGACAGTCTCGCCACACCTGATGGTAAGCGATGATGTGATCGATGATAGAGCACGCTTGCCTAGATGTAATCTACATTTTGTAGCTATTAGGAAACATACTCCGGTAGGGAATTCTACTCCTTCTCTCTCATCATCTGCCTAGCCTTTTCCCAACTATATTGGGGTCGGCTTCCAGTCAAACCGGATTCAGCTGAATACCAGTATTTTACGTGGAGCGGCTGCCTACCAGACCTCCACTACCCATTAATTGGGTAACACGGTACTCCTTGGCAAGACTGTTGTCAGATTTTTTTGACTCCTTCTCTCTACACACTATAAAAGTATTCTTAAAACGTTTTGTGTGTATGGGTTCTGTCCACCATATCCTTTCAAAAGATATTTTTCTTTCCAATCACACTTACCAACACCAAGGCTACCATCCTTCTCCTGCTTGCCAGAGATGACGAGGTCCGCATCATTGAGGAGTCTGTACCTCAGGGACCTGGAGCTGACAAAGTGCCACAGCTTATCCATGATGAGCTGCTGTGCTTGGTCTTCCAGTGATGTACCGGCTCTCGCTAGGGTTTCTTTTTTGATTGGGATTTCTGATGCGGCGCCATGGCTGGAAAGTACGATTTATTTCATTAGTATTTTTTATCATTTGGTTTTCTTCGAAAATATTTTTGCTAAAGGTATACCTAAGATTGGATTAAAAGCTTTGTGTTGCGAAAAACCTAAATTAGATTGAGATAAAGCTGTTAATGTAATAATAAACGAATACTCTGTGTCAATTAAATGTTATATTTTCTTTGAATGCTTCTGTCAATAAATTACTGCCACAATTATTTTAAGATCGAAACACTGCCTGGATCAAGCAGGGTGTTTAGAATTTGAAGAGCTGACGAAAATGGCAAACCAAAGCGTGGATTGAGGATGTTGCAACTGTAGAGAAGAAAGATATAAACCAAATACTAGATGCCAAGGAAAGCAAATAGACCTCCATGAAAGATTGAAGTACAGTAACTTAAGAATCTTGTACAACGTATAAGTTTGTATTAAAATACAAACCTTTTCTGAAAAAAGTTATAAAGCATTCCTTGAATCCCGGAACAGTTTGACGGAGTATAAGATAAAAAAGTTTTTCATTCACAACGGGTAATTTAGGGTTGTGTACTTTTTAAACCTTTTCAGGAAATACCCCAAGAGTTTTGGCATTACAAACAAATACAAACATTTTTATTTACGTTCGACTACTCATTTAATTTGTGAGATTTCGAGCTTCTTCCTTATTTATTCAGTGAGTTTCTAGGTCATAAGGGTGATTCTGTTATGAAGAAAGGCTAATACGGGATTTATGGACTGTCCTATGAGACAAACTAATTTATCTTTCTAGCCAGACAAAAAACAAAAACTGAAACCGAACAAGACAGTTATCCAAAATAGGTGTGTTATACTACTGCGCAGTAATGGAAAATAAATATCCATACTAATATCACACTTAATAATATAAGGGCGATAGTTTGTGAGTGTGTGTGTATGTTTGTTACATCTTCACGCGCAGGCGGCTGGATCGATTTAAAAGAAATTTGGTGTAGAGATTGTTTGAGTTCCGGGAAAGGACATAGGATAGTTTTTATCCCAAAAATCATCCTTTGAGGGGGTGAAAGGGGGTGGAAGTTTGTATGGGAGTCCTTAATTATTAATTTGTATTTAGGCACTTGATAAAAAAAATGTTTAAGCGTCTTTAAAGAATAAAAATGGCTGACCAATGTAGTTTTTCCACGCGGACGAAGTTACGGGCAAAAGCTAGTTCTGAATAATTTAAACATAGGCATCTCATTCACGGGCTGCCAAAACCAAGGTTAATGACAGCATAGTACCCAAACCGTTTAAAAAAAAACTTGTTGTCGGTCAAGGCAATTCTTTTTTTTGTGTTTTCAAGGATAACTGAAATTGTCTGCATGAGAGTAAAAGTTCCCCTAATCGGAGATTTGTTTCTGAGTACATCCGATGTACCTGACAATTAGAAACATCGTAAGATTGTTATAAATTTGATCACATCTTGATCACATTATAAACTGTCACAGATCATCCCAAATCAACCATTTCATTTCATTTTATTTATTCAAACAATAAACATTGTGTAGAATATTCGCTAGGTACATAATAATTAATTTGTACAATTTGAAGCTAAAGCATAGTAAAACATCAAATCAATCAATTAAAAAATGTCTATAAAATAAATAAATGTCAGAAAGTATGTCTGATATAATGTCAAATGTACGCTATGTCAAATGATTAGTCAAAGTCAAAGTGTAGAAGTCAAAAATTAATTCAATTAAAAGCTTGTTCAATGTTATTATTTTAATCAATATTTTTTATCATTTGACACAAAATCTGATATTGAGTATTACTACTACTTTTTCAACAAGAAGGCTTCAATCAAATTCGATAGTTTACAACATATCCGTGTGTTATCGAGAAAAAAGTTTGCAATGTACGCTGTTTATTATAAACTAACGGTGTTTATAATAAGCCGGTGAAAACCCTTAAATAGTGTATTTGACTGGATTTTTTATTACATATCTCAAACCCTAGAGACCAGTGAAAAAATGTTGCTTAAAATCTCCAAAAAAGGCGGTGTTGTCAGCGTTTTAAAATCCGTTATAAACAGAGACAGCATTAATTGTGTGTGACGTCACTCACAAGTCCCGCCATATTGGATTGAAGTCATCCAGTTGGGTTGAAAATTACATTTTGTGTGACAAGCATAGAAAAATAACTTCAAAAGTGCTAACTTCTCTGTTTTTCGACAATTTTTATTTACTTTTTCAAAAATCGTTACGTTTTAATATCATTTATCATATAAGTATTCATTCATTTAGAAGTTTGCTGCCCTATTGCTGTCGGCTTACCTCTCATCTACAATCATAACATCGTCGCCGAGCTGGAAGGACGCCGTCCGGAGCATCCTGTCCACATAGCCGACCAGCTCGATGGCGATGCACGACGACGTCTCGCGCTGCACACACTTGTTGGTAAGCCCTCGCTTCAGCGTATCTTCTGGGTATTCCTGGAAAAAGGAAATGAAGGACAATTTTAGATAACACTAGCTGACCCACGCAACTTTGTCTGCGTCACATTTTATGAATGCTCGGCTCTTATTGGTCGTAGCGTAATGTTAGATAGCCTTCCTCAATAAATAGACTTCCTAGGATTAGTGCGTTCTACCAAACAAATAGTCAAGAATAACTAACTGATCGCACTCGATCAGTAAATTACTCTCGGCGGTCGATAATTGACCATTTACAGGGGTAGAAAATAATTAAAGCCCTAATATCGCTATTAAAAAATAGGGGTAGGTGATGGAAAGGTGAAAATTTAGAGTTGTATGTATTTTTTGATGCCTCATTATAAAAAAAATAAAAAAAAGATTTTGTCCAAAAAATTAAAAAAATATTGTTAGGGATGGACAACCCTTATCACTTAGGGGTATGAAAAATAAATAATAGCCGATTTTCAGACCGACTGAATATGCATATAAAATTTCATAAAAAATCGGTCAAGCCGTTTCGGAGGAGTATGGTAACAAACATTGTGACACGAGAATTTTATATATAAGAAGAAGATTAACCTATGAAACGTGACTCTTTATTTATTTTTTTTCGATCACTACGGCTTTTACGCCATTTCACCACACAAAACATGCTGTATTTTTTATATTTATTGGTCGCGTCTACGTGTTGACTGTGCTGAGGTTTGCGTGTGTAATGGCTGACTCAGATGTGAATATGTGCGTGCCGGGCTGTACGTTCAGCAAACTGGCTGACTTTGAATGACACAATATTTTGTGAGAGAGAATCTGTCCGACCTTTTTATACGTCCATGGTCAGGGTCATGCGCGTGCAGTAGGGGGTAGGCCAGCCCATACATAATGCCGAAAAAAAATTTTCGTCGACGAAAATTCGTATCGTCAGTATCGTGATTTTAACCCTGAATACGTGGTGAGTTTTTTTTTAATTTTTTTGTCGTTATGTATGGGCTGACCTACCCTTACTGTAGCCTAGTGCACGCCCATGGTAAGGGTCAATATTGTTGGCGAATTGAATGTTATCAATATAGACCCATTTCTAAGGGATGAAAAATAGCGCATCATGGCAATGACCATTTATTTCTGTTTGGGTTTGGATTTGTCTAAGAAAATGTAATTTCTTATTTTCGGATAGCTTGGGTTTTTTACATGTTTTCCTTCACAGCTTTGGTTTGTAATATCTCAAAAAGTTCAGAAGGACAACATCGTGGAAATATCGCAAGCATTCGATTTATTTAAATTTGAAGGCATGACGGCAGCTAGTCTTGATGAATTATCGATTTAATTCACTTTTAAATATAGACATTGCAAACATCATTGTGTTTTTTGAACGAATATTTGATGCCCAGGTAGATAAATTTTAGGGCAACCAACGAAACCCTCTTAATACGCCTCCGCTGTCCGTCCGTACATCCGTCCGCCCGTCCGTAGACAGTTGAAATTTTCACAGAGTGTGTATTTCTATTGTCGCTATAACAGCAAATAATAAAAATCAAATTAAATTTGAAAACATGTCTTTTTTTGTTTATTCTTCATGTGAGAGTCCGACTTGCTGTTCCATTTAAAATTTTGCTCGGTTGGCACGGATATAAGCAAAACTTCCAAGGTGTGCGTGTACCATAGGTTCACATTTGCCTAACCCTTTCTTAAATACAGAGTGCCAATTTTACTAATTTGTAAACAAAGTTCGCATTCGTATCTCAGTCGCAATTTGTCAAAAATGTATTAATAATTTTATTTTTTTATTTTATCATTTTAATAATTAAAATATACAAGCTAAACTTTTAATGGTTGTTTTTCCGCAGCAAAATGAGTTTGTCTTGGTAAAACAATCGATTTATGAAAAATAATGAATTTAAAATCAAGAAATTTCAGAATAACAATTGTGATACGAAAATACTACGCGCGAGAAATATATTTTTTAAGTTTAACTTTATGTTAGTACTACTGATGGCTAATCGATCTGCCGCGGAACAACAACCGTTAAAAATTCAGCGTGTATATATAAAATAAAATTGTAGCATTGGCACTCAGGTGTCATGAGTAAGCCTTTTTGACTTCTTTGTGTTGTGACGTTCCACGGTGATATATGGCGTGGAACCTACATAAGGATCTTTGACAAACACATTAATCTATTGGTTCTCTCTATCAATAATATATTTTGCTCCTTCTTATCCTTGTTTTGATTATCAAAGGAAAACAGCTAAACAAAATAAATGGAATGATTATATTTGGCCGTTTTCATGGTAAGTGACATTTTTAGATAAATGAACAATTTTAGGAGTTTTTACTGATGAGAAGTAGAATAAAAAGGTTCATTGGTCATATTTCCAAGGTAAACAAAAAAAAAAGAAAATGTTTTCGTGAAAAAATACGAGTCCAATATTTAAATAAATCCATAATTAGTCCATTAGGATTTTTTCAGTTAAATAGGTACCCTATTACCCACACAAATTCTTTCCCTTCAAATCTATAGAATCCCAGAGAGCTATAACTTTTATCCCGAAAAATATAGTTTTTGCGAGGTACCTACGCCACGAGTGCAAAAACGCAAGAAAAGTTACTAATTAAATAAATAAAGAATACACAAAACTAGAAAATACAGCCAGGAGCCAACGTAAGTCGTAAAACAACATTAAAATTGTAGGAGTTTGGTTATTTCAAGTCAGTCAAGTCAAAATAATGAGTTTTGTAGTACCAACTTCCTTATTTATGCAGGCAGGTTAACCAGGCTATTCAATTATGGAATTTACCTAACCCGAAGGTCCAACATTTAATGGAATATTTAAACCAGAAACTAGTCAAAACTGTTAGCTTTATCTTTTCGTTCCAAACAATAACATTTTCGCCATTAAAGTACTCAAAACGGATGAACAGCTAAAAGGTAATTCAGATTCAGCCATTAAAGGCTTTAGAACAGGACGTTATCTGTTAAAATAGTTGGAACGGAGAGAAGTGGTATTTGGAGACAAAGCGTTCCTTGGAATTACTTCCATAATTTGTTAGTAGTTGTACAACTTAGCCTTATGTTAGTATTAAATTAAATTTACAATAATAAGCAACAGTGTACACCAGTTTATTTGGATAAGTGTGTCTGAACACTTACCCACCTTTATAAGAGGGGAGAGTGCCACCGGTCCGCAAACACATTCAGGATGCCATTGGAGGAGGAGCGCAAGCGCGCCATCATAGAAGCGCATCGCTTTCGCATGATATAACAATACTATACCTATGTTTACAAAATAATCTAAGTTTCAATATTTGTCTACATAATGGTTTTGATAAAACGATTTATTCTTCGTTGAGCCCACTGAGCTTTGTCCTACAAAAAAAATTGGGTCGTCCAAAATAATATGCTTCCCTCGTCCCAAAATATAATGTTAATTATTTTATTCCCGCTTCGTCGTATTTTATATTCCTTCTACGGCCCATATTTTTTTATATATCGCACACCTAGATCTAAATAGGGTTAACTCAAAAAAGCACTTTTTTCAGAAAAGGCGAAAAACTTATTACTTTGTCCCTGTCCACTGCAGGAGTTTCCTGTATAGATTTATGCTTTTATGCAGCTAGAAGAAAGATATTATAGGAATCTTGTATTTAAATGATGTTTTGGGGCTGATATTTTAATTTTTGTAGTTATTTCCCTATTGTTTATTGATGTATGTATATTTGTTTTATTATTTTAAATTGAGGCCGTGTTGGTGTATTTAGCCATCTAGCGTCGAATAGCGGAAATATGATTAACACTTTCAGTGCCCAGAACTCAGCATATGGGTCGAATAATAATTTGTTTGTGTGACCACGAGTCGTCGCTACATATAACGATGACTCGGCTGCCGAGTTTGTGTGCCCACAACCGTGGTCACGAACAAATTATTGTTCGACCCATATGCTGAGTTCTAGGCACTGAAAGTGTTAAATTTGTTTCATTGGTGGGTAGGTATTGAGATAAGAAATTCGATGGTGTGCATAACGAAAAAATCACAATTATTCAGTTGGCTCCCTTTAGATATAGGTGTGCGATATGCCAAACATCCTTGTTTGTACAATCAGCAAATAAAGCTGTACGGCATCGGAGCACCTTGTCAGTGATTCCGTCAATGCTTTTGTTTACTGGCATGAACTTCAAACATAAAGATAACAAATAAGAAAATTCTACCTATATTTCTAGTTTAATTTTATTTAGGATGTCCAGAAAGGTCATGTATAATGAACTGGCTTTTGCAAGCGTCTTCAACCACGAGTTAGTCGAAAATTACCATAAGAGAAAACACTTTCGGGACAAGAAGTAGTCTGTGTCTTATTCCAGGACAAGGTCCTACCACTGTGCTAAGTTTCTTTCAAAATCGTTCAGCCGTTAAGACATGGATAGGTAGACAGAGTTACTGTCGCATTTATAATATTAATTACTATAGTAGGCGCCAGATAAATGTGGAATAAAGTATATTGACCTTTCCCTAATAACTGTTCATAGGTACCTGAACAGTTAAATATGAATCGTTTTTCATTATTAGACAATGTTAAGGATCACGAGAGATGATGATTCGGGACAGCTTTGTGTCATATATTCCGTTTTTCAAATTAAAAATGTCAATAATTGTAGGTGGGTCAATGACCGTTATTCCACGATTATCTGGCGCTTACTATAGCTGCCGCCCGCGGCTCCACCCGCGTCAATGTCGAAAATTATCCCAAGGGAACATACTCCCGGGATAAAAACCTATCCTATATTCTCCGGGACTCAAAAAGTCTCCATACACAAATTCATCTAAATCGGTCTAGCCGTTTGCGCGTGAAGAAGTAACAAACATACTCACACACTCACAAACTTTCGCCTATATAATATTAGTGTGATGGAAGATTTCCCATCCACGGGTCAACCCATAAAAAAAACCGGCTAAGTGCGAGATGAACTTGCGTGCAAAGGGTTCCGAACGCATATTTTTGTAACATGCTACTTAAAAACCATAGACTTCTTATAGGTTTTCCTGTAATTAATAGGTAAAAATCAATTGTTCTGTTTAAACTATCTGTTTCTTTTTTTTTCAAAATGTTCTGGGCAGTAGTTTCGGAGATAAGGGTAATGGTCAATTGTCTTCTGTTTTCTTTAATAACTTTGAAATGGAATATTTTAAAATTTAAAAAAAAATACGTCTAAAGCTCTTACTTAGCCTTTTCATTGGATAAGTCACACGGTACAGTCAAAACCCTTTATTTTTTTCTTCTCATTTGCCCCCCTAAAAGTGACCCCATTTTCAATGTTTATTTATATTTGTTATGTGTCCGTGTTTGGGTCACAGCAGATTATATGTGTACCAAATTTCAACTGAATCGGTCAGCAGACTCACAGACAGACAACCAAGTGATCCGTTTTTCCATAAAGAGGTTCGGAACCCTAAAAACATTAAAATCGATAAATTACACTTTCAAATTCCGTTTCCCCAACGTACAATATCCACTCTTCCTTCCCCAGAATCGTATGACAATGTGGCAAAAAAAAGTTACAACAATACGCTTTTAGATGATCTAAGTTACGTTTTTGTGAGATGATCTTTACTACTGTTAATTGTTATACAAGGTTCGTGGGATTACTTTGATTTATTGCGAAGAACTGCGGTGTTAAAGGGAAGCTCATTATTGTTTATGGGTAAAATAAATTGTTTAAAAATTATTACTTCAAAAAGGACATTTAAAACAGGACAGTATGTTATATTACAGAAAAGTACGACTCCCACATCGTAGGTTGCGTACACATATTTTTTATATCTTTTTTTAGTGGTGATAGAAATACACTTTGTGAAAAATTCAACTATCTACCTATATGGTTCATGAGAAACAACTCGTTTACCGGGAGACCGACGGTATATGATTCCGGCGGTTACCCTACGGATACAGAATCCTAAAAGTGGCTTAGTTCAAGCTCTATTAATTCCAAAAATAATATAACATGCACACACTTCGGTGGATAATTTCCTTAATACTAAAGTCTATTAAAATAGGTTGCTCATTCATTTTAAAAGTCTTCAAAATATTCAGTCCTAAAATTCTGCAGCAACGTGAAATAGGCGTGTCTTTAGCAAAATGCTACATTGTACCATGGAAATTACGGTCTTGGGTCTAAAATTATATCCTTTGCCTGTTTTTTATAGACCCTTGTAATTCAAGTTATACAAAATGAAATGGTACGAATGCAACGTTTTGCATAATTTCTCTTTTCTAATTCGGCTTGTGTGAGTAGGATTCTTTATTCCGACAATTTTATTCTAAAATAACATTTTGATTGACGTTTTTCAGTAATAATTATTGTATTTATAATTGTACTAGCTACTGCCCGCGGTTCCGCTCGCGTTAATGTCGAAAATTATCCCAAGGGAACATACTCCCTGGATAAAAACTCCTATGTCCTTTCCCGGGACTCATACAATCTCTATACCAAATTTCATCCAAATCGGTCCAGCATTTAGCGCGTGAAGAAGTAACAAACATGCACACAGACTCACAAACTTTCGCCTTTATAATATTAGTGTGATATATAGTGTGAATGTGATTATTTCTAACTGTGACATTTTAATTTATAACTTTACTTTTTAGATGACTTTTAACACTATATATAAATTTTTGCAAGCCTGTTTCCAGGCAAAATGTACAAGCCTCACTCCTATTTACTCCACCAGTATTCTAATGTAACCTACATTCGTTGCAAATAAGTGATTTGATTGATTGATCGAAAAAGAACACAAGCCGAATTTGTGAATTGATTTAAGACTGAACTTTAAATAGCCGTTATAACTTTTGTATATTATCTTTTGCTTTATCTGAATATTTTAAATTCAACCCTTAAAAGACTAGGAAAAACGCAGTACCTTTATCAGGTTTTCTAATACCAGCCTAAACAAAATTAAGAAATAACCAAGAACTTGAAAAGCTTGAAAGAAGAAAAATTAGGGTTCCGCTCAATACTGGGACAAAAAATATAAGCTGCATGAAGAAAAAAACAACCGGATTTAGATCTAATTGCGTCATAGGAACGTAACGTATCAAACAAAAAACAAAACTATCTATAAATTGTAAGTAGGTAGGTACCTAATCAACAAGCCCACACCTCCATCCCCTTAACACGGACGCTACAATTCGCACGCCTCACGTACGACTGCCCCACTTTCCAGCCAATTGATACCACATATTGAGTGACAACGCCCAAGCCATAAGAGAAAGCGGACACTTTTATTAGGAGAGCGATTTTACACAAATTGTAAAATATATTTCAAAAACATCCTCAGCTATCCAAAGAGCTATTAAAATTCAAAAATAAATTCGGCAGTGCGATTTTCGAATTTGAAGTGAACATGAAGTGAGCTGTCAATCTATACAAACGTGATGGAATGACAGTTCACTTCATGCTCACTGCACCTAAGTTTACACGGTGAGACGTTGACAGAATAGACCGGCGGGGATGCCCGTCAATTGTTTGATGGAACCGGCAAAGACGGAAATGAAAAATTGGCCAAGTGAAAGTTGGACTTGCACACGAAGGGTTTATTTTTATTTCATTTTTATTATTTATATTTTTATACAGAAATACACCATCTGTGAAAATTTCAACTGTCTAGCTATCACGGTTCATGAGATACAGCCCGGTGATAGACAGACGGACAGTGGAGTCTTAGTAATAGGGTCCCTTTTTTACCCTTAAACAATGACTGCCTCAGTTTCCAACCAATTAATACCACATACTGAGTGACAACGCTCGCAAGAGAAAGCGGACATTTTCACAAAGAGAGTGATTTTGTGCTAATTGTAGGGGAGACTGATTAATAGAGCGAGCATGTAAAACATGTTGCTTTGAGGTGCAAAACATGTCGTTTTTGTTGTGTTATTGTTTGTGAGGCGATGATTTGCGGGTGTAATTGGATGTTTAGGTGAAAGGGGAAATCGATTAATTTGTTGGCAATTAATTAATCTTTTAAGCTTAGCGCTGTCGCCTGACCTGCATTAGGTTAACCTAATGCAGGTTATTATAAAATAACAGAGCAGTCCATACTCCTTTAGACTGGCTTAGTTATAAAGCATACGTTTACACCTTTAGTTGCAGTTTTCTGCTGAATATATTTTTTAAATTTTCACTAGATTAATTAGAGAATCTTAAGTTTTGGCCA
The DNA here is from genome assembly GCA_905163435.1 of Mamestra brassicae. Taxonomy (NCBI): domain Eukaryota; kingdom Metazoa; phylum Arthropoda; class Insecta; order Lepidoptera; family Noctuidae; genus Mamestra; species Mamestra brassicae. The sequence goes on from LR991010.1 coordinate 1,886,739, forward strand.
AGATATCATCAGTCGAAAAACCGCGCTGGATTAACAATATCCTCTAAGTCAAGAAAATGACCTGGTCTAAAAATGCACGGAGCCGGCCATGGGGTCTTTCGAAAGATAGAAAAGAAAAATGAAGAAAGAAAGGATAAGTATTTAATTGCCACAAAACGACAAACCCATATACATAATTTTATTTTACTTAAACTAAACCATAAACGATAGTGTTAGTAGTTCTTAAATTATATTAGTAAAGACACGTCAAAAACAATAAGAAAAAAAAACAAAAGTATGAGTAGGTCACTACCCAGCAGTGCGTGACTACGAGAGGTTCAAATTATGAACCTCTCGTTTATACTCGTTAAAATATTCTGTCGTCACTTGTCACAAAATACACTATCAAAACTTGGTAAAAAAAAATTGACAGAATTTAACAGATTTTATTTTCAGATTCATTATTCGATAGGTTCGCGTTAGACCCCAGTTTCACCAAAATGTAACCTAGAAAACACGTACAAATAGATAACAAACAATTCTTTCCACAAATCGCTCATCGCTTCTGTCTTACAAACCCACTCAACAATGTTAATGAAACTATAGTATCGAATGGAGTCGTTGATAATTATAGCGACAAGTGAAAACGCAATTATAAAGTTCTGATGTTTAGCCACGACAAGGTGCCGTGAAAAACCGTTATCGAGGGTGGAGCTGTGTGGATGAGGGTGGAGCTGTGTGGATGAATTGCTTTTGAATAGAACATTTTGTTTATAAAGTCATATTCTATATTGGACACACTGATAATGATTATTGATGTACGAGTAAAATAGTACTAATATAGGGAAAACAATATGTTTCTATTCAGTCCGTCAGTTAGAGTATCGGAAAATATTGGATGTGATTTTTATATTTTATCAAATCAATAAAAAAATACGAAGACAAACACACAAAAAAATAAGGAGTCAGGGCACGAGTTTTCAACGCACTGTATTGTCTTCATTTTTTGTTTACGTGACAAAAGAAAAATACGTGTCCAATATTTTTTAGAAATGTATCTGACGGTCTTATTAGATTTTTTATTCAAATACCCTATCAAAAGACTTAACAGCAGATATAATTCTACGTCACGTCAGTTTTGACGACACGGTTGGCGAAGTGGTTAAGTGATTGGCTGTAATAAATGTTATAAATATTTGTTTGGTCTACAGATAGTTGTTCCGGGTCTGGCTGTTTGTGTATAAGAGTTTGTATGTATGTAACCGCACCCACGATACAGGAGAAATTCCTAGTGTGGGGCAACATTAATAAAAAAACTGACAGGACTACTGCAATTTCCATGGCTTTAAACTTATACAGAATAAGTTAGAAGTTAGTTGCATTCAGAAACAAGAGCTCTAAAACTAGGTTGAACTGAAAGTTTCGCACCAGTTGAGACGATACTTTGGCTGTATGCTAAAGTTTCTCATATGATACAAGGATACATGCTGCTTGGGTATATCGTGTTCTGCTTGTAAGTTGAAAACAAAAATGTTTAATTACAGTTTAGTTGTTGATTCACGCAGCAGAAAGGTGGGTACTCACCTAGCCGTGTAGCATGTAACGTATCTGATACGGTATCAACCTGCAAGTGGGTACGGCTCGTCCACGGTTACCGCGTATCCAGCTACCAGCTCCCGGATCCGTCCACACGCACACTACGAGCCGCCTTTGTGTTTGCAGTGAAACCGCCAATCGGCGGATCACTGCGAGCTTAATGCGCTCCACGCACGAGCGACTCGCAGCAGGCTCGTGCCTACGTGCTCATTTGATACCGTATCAGATCCGTTACATGCTACACGGCTAGGTGAGTACCCACCTGGAAGAATGCGAATGTAACTATGTCTCAATACCTGTTACTGTGTCATGTATTAACGGATTTAGATGGAACCTGGCACAAGAATAGTGTTACGAGCTTGGGGTTCGTGACAATAAAAACAGCCGATTAAATAACCAAAATGACACTTTAATTTAAAAACACTAATTACAACTTTAAACTCACTAATTATTAAACACAAGTTCACCACTGATCACTTTATTCGCACTTGAAGATCGCTTCCGAAGTATTCGCTTGTATCGCAAATCCAATACTGACTCGGTCGCTTTTTTTTTTGTGAGTGGCTTCTCGCAGTTCAACCTATAAGGTTATCGACTGCTTAACCGGGCTTGCCTGTGGTGGCCTTAATATAATATTAAAGCCTCCAGCCAGGGCTTATAAAAAAAAACTTACAAACTAAGCGACTACACGCTAAGGGCACCCCCTGTGGGGTACGGGCCTCGACTTAGGGCGTCGCTGGGGAGAGGACAGCTAGGGACGGGCTGGATCGAACTGGCTGACTCGGTCGCGCCAGCCTATTTTGATGCAGTCATGAGGCACGCAACTTTATTGTTATCTTTTTTTGTTTGTGCTGTTTTTGAAACTTTTTTTGTTATTTTTATTCATTTTACGTGTTACCGAGCTTTTGTGTTTGTGCCTTATGCTGTACCAAATAAATTATTTTTCTTTCTTTCTTTTCTTTCTTTCTTTATAGGTCTGTTTATTCTAGAAACATCCATTCTCGAAACATCTGGAAAGTACTCGTAACTACCGCTGCCGACTGACCAGATACCGAGAAGTGTAGAATGTTCTGGCAAAGAAATGTCTAGAAGGTACTTGACCCTACTAGTTCTGCTACTCGATACTAGATGGCGCTATAGTAGGCGCCAGATAATCGTGGAATAACGGTCATTGACCCACCTACAATTATTGACATTTTTAATTTGAAAAACGGAATTAATGACACAAAGCTGTCCCGAATCATCATCTCTCGTGATCCTTAACATTGTCTAATAATGAAAAACGATTCATATTTAATTGTTCAGGTACCTATGAACAGTTATTAGGGAAAGGTCAATGTACTTTATTCCACATTTATCTGGCGCCTACTATAGTAGTAACTTAATGTACCCGACATTAATTCGGGCGCGTAACAGTAGATTATTTCCTATGTTAGGACAGCAGCCATTTTCTCTCTCCCTTGGGATAATTTCCACGCGGGCAAAGCCGATGGCTGATCCTCATCATCATCATCATATCAGCCGAAATACGTCCACTGCTGGATATAGGCCTCCCCCAAAGGGAGGATTTGCCATAATCGCCACGCTTTGCTGGTGGGTTGGCGATCGCAGTGTAGTTGTTGCAATGCGCAGAGAATGCTGCTGCCCATTCTCTGGTGAGTCCTTTAGTCGCCTCTTACGACACCCACGGGAAGTGATGGGATGGTGTTATTCTTTTACGACCGACACTAAGCTGAAGCTAATTTATTAGAATGTCCAAATGTCATTACTAATATTGATTTCCCATTATTATAATGTCTAAATGCAAGATATAAAATTAGCGCCTTTTCAAACAGAATACAGTAATACTACTACGGACTGAGTTTTCAATGCTAAATTTCCTTTAAATAAGCATTGTGGTTTGACACATTTTCTGTACAAAAGCTATCAAATCATCATTTTATTCCCTAGGTAATTGAAAAATCGGCCTTAAATGGCACAAATAAGGCTCTCTCTTAAAGCCACATAAAATGTCACAATCGGGCAATGAATCCACACAATTAGAAGCCTATACCAACTTAACTAAACTAAGTTAGTAAGTTTATATTTAACCAAACTTTGGAGACCAAAGTTAGAAACTTTATACTAACTAACGCCTAAGGTGCCAAATTTCAGTCGTTCCCTGATATAATTACTCATATCTTAGTGGCAAAGTAACTCGTGGCTAAACAGCCGTACGGGTCGATCTTCAAGGTTAAGCAACGCTTGCCAAGGTTGTTCTGTGGTTGGGTGACCATTTTAACATACAGAGTTTCCTCCGTGGCTCGGAAAGACGTTAAGCCGTTGGTCCCGGATTGTCAGAAGCCAGTAAATCTGACTCTTGTCTAGCCAAGAACTACAGTGTTACCCAGTTAATGGGTTGTGGCGGTCTGGTAGGCAGCCGCTTCACGTTAAATACTGGTATTCCCAATGTAGTTGGGAAAAGGCTAGGCAGATGTTTTTTTTAATTTGTCACGTAAACAATAAATTCAGACGTACAGTGCGTTGAAAACTCGTGTGACGTCACTTACCAGTACACTTTTTATTGGAAAGTGACGTTGCAAGCCCCCACTCTTTATCGTTGATGCGTTTTATCTTCACATTTTTATTTAACATATAAAACACGTATTTAATATTTTTCGATAATGTAACTGACGGACTAAATAGAATCATATTTTTTTAACCCAGGCAACATCCCTAGTGTGACTATCTTTATATAATTAGTAATTATATTATGTTAATATTAACGTAGTTTTCAATCAGAAAACCGAATTATTGTTTATTATTTATTATTTATTGTTATTTCTGTATTATTATTTGGATATTAATCTGGCAATAAACAATTTCATTTCATTTTCATTTTTCATTTTTCAGTGATAGCGTTTCACAAACAGTTTCAACTTATTTTTAATCATATTACATAGAAAAACTTTTTAACAAAAAAATAAAACCGCCAAAAAACTGAAAAGCAAAAAATAATAAACCTTCTTTATTTAAACTCAATAACTAAGTTCTTAAACTAATGGAAATATACCTAAGTATACATTTTTGTTAAGAAATTTAACCGCCGAAAAAACTGATAAGAACAAAATAATAAACCTATTTTGGGTTCCATACCCAAAGGGTAAAATGAAACCCTATTACTAAGACTCCGCTGTCCGTCCGCCTATATGTCTGTCCGTCTGTCACCACGCTGTATCTCATAAACCGTGATAGCTAGACAGATGAAATTTTCACAGATGGTGTATTTCTGTTGCCGCTATAACAGCAAATAATAAAAATGAAATAAAATTAAAAATACAAGAAACATGTTTTTTTCGGCTTATGGTCCGAAACCCTTCGTGTGCAAGTCCAACTTGAACTTGGCCAGTTTTTTATTTAACCTTTATTAAAGACTTTTTACTGAGTACCTATGTTAAAAATTATGAGTTGTCATACATAAAAAAAAATATATGCGCGTTGACTTGAGAACCTCCTCCATTTTTTTGTCGGTTAAAAATTGTCTATTCCTACGTAAAACAAAAATTACGTGATAACTGATAAATGATATTTATTTCCTAAATAGTTTAAAAATAACACATTTACACGTCAATCTTTAAAGTTATGTAGTTTGAAGTAGGGATAATTCTTTGGCAACCCTCATATAATAATAATGTACCTATATTTGAGGAACGATTAGAGAAACAAAACAAGGTCAGAAGCGGATTTATTGATATACGAGTAAGTATTAATATTGTATCATAGACACGATTATAATGTTTATTTAATAATACCGGGGGATTTATACGTGTGGTCAGTAATAAATTTCCAGTATTTGCTTTGGGTGGAAACCGAGCTTTGATATAATAACGTATTATTTCAAACACCAAGGAAATCGTAGATAAGTAAATAACCTCCAGGGGATTTATTTCAAAGAATGTGCACCGTAAATTTTGGTCAAGTCTTGCGGTTTATTCCTTTGTACCTTCTGTATCAAATCTAAACAAATATGGTTATACTGTAGCGGCATCAATGCCGCCACATGATAAACTAAGAAACGAAATAGTTACGGCAACAAAAAGAACTACAGCGCCATCTACGACGAACTAACAACGAAATCATCCTGCATCGCGCAAGCAAAGTTCTCCGTGCGATTTGAACATATTCAACAGTCCGAATATCAACTATCGGGCAGTTGCCCACCAGACACAACAACCGTCTGGTTCAGAGGATCCTCCCATTTTTCAGTGGAGGTATGCGGGACTTTACTCTCTGTACCGCATACCTCTATAAGACAACGTGTAACAGAATAAACGCAATACCTTTTAAGGGGTTATTGTACCTATCATTATAAACAACTTTTACTATAGGACCAACCCCGAAATAAGTGGTTCAGTGCATGTAGTCGAGTTCTGCACACAGAAATGTATGAGTGATTGCTTTTATTTTTTACACGTTGTATAATATTATAATTTGTCTTTACGAACTTCCGTATTTAAAGTGCGGTTTATAAAGAAAGTAATTTTTTTTTTTAAAGTACCTTAACCCATGTCAGCAATGGATCAATATGGCCTAAAAGAAATATATTAAGTGGTCCAGGTGAAGATGGCGCGACGAGTTTGACGCCAATCAATAGAATTGGTCCACACTTGCTCAAAGCTGGGACAAATGGAAAGAGGAAATAGAGGCCTTTGCTTCCACTAGTGAGACGGAAATGGCTGAAACTAAAATAAAATAGGTAAATATTACGTTAAGTGAGTTTTCATTCGACTGGCCTGTTGGTCGAATTGTTAGTGACCCTGTCTGCTAAACCGGAGCTCGTGGGTTCGATTTCCACCCAGGACAAATCTTTGTGTGATGAGCATGATCATTTGTTCTGTCTGGGTGTAGTTTGTCTATAATATGTATATGTATTTAGAAATATATAAGTATGTTTATCAGTTGTCTGGTTGCCATAGCACAGGCTCTGCCTAGTTTGGGATCGGATGACCGTGTGTGAGTTGTTCCAATATATTATTATTCGTTAAACAATTTTGAATACAAATATATAATCATCTGCCTGCCTTTATACCATGTTACTTAAGGTCGGTACATCACGTTTTCGTCTTCCATTACACTCGTAGATCTTTGAGTAACAAGCGTTTCATCCCTCCTCAACACAACAACATTTTGGCCATGGCGGCCAATCTCAACCTCGGTTGAGATTGGCCGCCATGGCCTGTCTAGTCTCGACTAGACAGACATATTATAGTGCACAAGTATGTACGCAAACACAGGTGCACCTCTTCCGTCACTCTCATATTCCGATAGGATGGCAACCGGAGAGAGATATGGTGCAGGACCAACGGTTTAACGTGCTTTCCGAGGCACGGGGGTGTCAGACCACCAACTTCCAAACTCCGGGCTGTAACTGGGAAATTCGTATTGGAAAAACTCAATAACAGTTTGCCTGATCTATGAATCGAAATCACGACTCCGCGCTCAGAAGTCGCGCTTGCGACCGCGAGACCAACGGACCCGTTACACACACACACACACACACACACACACACATGATCATACCAAGATAAGCGATGAAACTTAATTTCCTCAACGCAAACATACAAACTAAATTGAAAAGGCACCCGTCCAATCTATTATTTTGTAGGTTGTTAATTATGTTATTAATAATTACTATTTAATAAAGCTTGTAGTAACTGGTTCCGCCCACACAAAGGCTTATTAATAATAATAAATCCATTAGATTAGCTCTGCTTTGTGGAGTAAGATAAGATTAATATTTGAATTGAAAGATCTGGTGGGTAGAATTCATTTGATATTTAAAATTAATGATAATATATTTTCTACATCATCATTGTTGTCAAAATGGCACAGTCATCCAGTATTTTTGAAGTGATATCTTCTTATGGGAGGGTAAACCGCTTCGTAACGTAACGCGTTACGGCGCCAGTCTGTCTGGCTTCCCTTTCTCTTACGCATATGGCAGCGGTAGGCAGGCTCTTCCTCTTTCACTCTAACCCACAGCGCTACTCGTATTTCGGGCAGACGCTTCCCACATTAAATAGTTCAACTTAGATTAGTTTTTAAGTTATCACTTCTGTCGAGCGTCCCGAGACGCACACGTTTCACGTATTTTTTTTCTCTTATAAATATTGTTTTTGTTCGAGGGAAACTGAGGAATATTTTAACGGAGAGGTAGCTTAATAATTTCTTGTTGCATTGCATTGTGAGCTTGATTTTAAAAAAAGTTAATTTATCGAAAATATTTAAAAACACAATCAATGGGGTTCCAAGGGGTCAACTTCTAAACGGATGCACGTACATGCCAGATTTTTTTATGAAACGACTGCCTATGGCATCTCCAGTGTCTTTCAATAGTTTGTCACACCAATGAAGGCCCTATTTCATGTATAGATAATTACTGTCCATCCCTGGTTGTCTGGAAGAGATCGAGGAATGCAATAAGGCCGCCCATTGTATGTGTTTTAGTTTTAAGTTTATTTTTTGTTTTACTTTTGGTGTACAGTAAAGTATATAATAAATAAATAATACACTAAACAAAGAAAACATAATTCTTACTATACTACTTAATACACATCCCCTTAAGGTATTCAACCACAAAATCAACGAAGATTAGAGGAGGATAGAGGTCTCCCTCACGGTTTTATTGAAGAGGATAGAGGTCTCTTATCCTCCCAATTTCCTTTGTACTTAATGAGAGAGGGCAGGGATGTAATGAATATGGTACTTGGGGAGTCAGCAGATTATTATAATGTTAGGATTAAGATGTACAGTGTGTTTGTTTGTGGTTAGATTTAGGGGGGAAATTACTTTGATCAGAGTGGTCAAAGAGAGCTATCTTATATCGGAAAATGGCAAACTCCGTCAGATTATAAAATAACTTGAGAGATTGTAAACTCTCGATAAATTGTCAACTGAACATTTGGAATACATTTTTACGCATCACAATTTGATAGTCTATAATATCTCCGTGCCGGTCCGAGAAATTGTGGACAGAGATAAAAAAGCGACCACAAGTAAAGAAAAGAATCATGTCAAATTTCTTGGATTTCGGTTTCCCTAAATGTCAGCCAGAATCAACAGGTGACGAGATGGTCAGCCATCCTCGGACCGACCTCGGCAAGCATTGCTTAACCTTGAAGATCAAATCATGCGGCTGTTCAATATGATTTATGGTTGGATACTTACTAGGCCAAGTTCCAGCCTAACGTACGCAATGTGTATATATATCGAAATGATTTGTGTAATATATATATATATTACACAAATCATTTCGAGCTGTTTTTACCCACCTAACATAACTTAGCTTGTAATAATCACATCTTGATGAAACTTTGACAATCTACTACTTAATGGATTTTTGCTACGTCGATTTTACAATTAATTTGACACTTTGCGTGACCCAAGGGCTGGCTTTTATTTTGGACAAAGGATAAGCATTGCCATACAACGTGGCAAAGCTGCCAGCCTTTTGGGTACTTTAACAGTGGCCAGCGATGTGAACGAATTTTTCGACGCCATATTTTAGACTATTTTAGTTAGTTTTTTTTTTATTTAAGTGTATATATAGTAAATAGTTGTACAGTATGTATTTAATAAACATAAACTTAATCGTTAAATCATTTAATAAAGAAATAAACTTGCCAAGTTGATAATAGGGAATATTTTTAATAAAACGATTTTTCGAGCGTGTTGTCATTTTTATACGGTCAGGAAAGATCCAAGCTCTCTGTTCACTGGTATTCTCAAAAGACACATGTTAGGAGTCATAGATTTTTCTGCAGTTCTGAAAGTCCTATGATTGATGTCACTACTTTTAGAGGCCGAATTTTTGGGGATAGGAACTTTGCCGTATTCAAAATATAAGACAATACAAAACTATTTAAAACTAGCTATTATTTTTAACTATTAAAAAGGGTTACTTGAATATAGTTTTTATAGCTTAAAAGAGTTTATAGATAAAAAAGTCTGATGTTCTTTGGATAGGTTATTGTTGATGCCTCTTTATCCTGTTCACTGACTGTAAAATTTTGCATGCTTGATCTAATCCTAGCTAAACATGTTTGTGCCATTTAAATCTGTAATTAAAATCTTTGCATACCATTTTTACGCAAATAAATATTATTATTATTAGAAACATTTCCTATTTTCCTAATATATTCATAAAAATTATTATTAATATATATTTTTTTAAGTTTATTCATGCCTTTTACAACAACACTAATTGGATTACTACCTAATAAACAAATGCTAGATGAAAATTCCCAACAGTAATTATTAAAGTTGCGACTGTCATAAAAATGATAATGCCACTAATATAATAACACTAAGTAGTTTTAGTGACACCCATAAAGGGCCACTAAGTACAAAATAACTAATTACATTAGAAGCATTATCATCAACATTAATTTGTATTACAGCTGAAATTGACGTGTAATACAATTTATGTCCTGGAATTCAGTAATTTTGGGTGACTTGTGTAAGTAATATATTAATCTAAATATATTAATATATTATTAATTAAAATTAAATAAGTTGTTTAGGATTCCACACCCAAAAGGCGCCAATTCTGTTTTTGACGTGACAACGTCTAATACGTATAAAACGATAAACGCCGACTGCACGCACGAAAAAGGATGACTCATTGTAACGTTACGGTCATTGTAACGTTACGGTCATTGTAACGTTACGGTCATTGTAACGTTACGCTCATTGAAACGATACGATAATTTCATCAATGTTTTGTTATGACATTGTCACGTTAAATTACAGTCTGTAAACCGACTTTACAGGCAATCAATTTTTTTTTCAGTTTTTTTTTTATTTTGCCCCACACTAGGAATTTCTCCTGTATCGTGAGTGCGTTTACAAACATACAAAGTCTCATACACAAACAGCCAGACCCGGAGCAACTATCTGTAGGCCATACATAAATATTTGGATATTGTATTGGATACTATTAGCAAATTATACAATGTGGAGACATCAATACGACAATAAATGAAAACACTGGCGATACTTAGTTCATAGGAAAATTGAGAAAACTATTATAAATCCTGTGACCAAAATTAAAAATAAACTTTCCAATTGCAGAAAACGACAAAAAAACTCAAACTAGTCAAGCCTAGTGATTACTATTCTGACGAAATATTCCAAGCAGTCTGTTGCAATTAGTGACATGAAATCTGTGATAAAAGACAACATATTCGTATTGTCAGTGTTTTGATTTATTGTCGTATCGTCGTCTCCACCTTGTATACACCTTAACCTTCCTCGTTTATTAATTGTTCTTTCTATCAGTAAAAGTAGTAAGTTTATATTACAGACAGAGAGCTGCTGCCTGAACTGCAATCTTGTTTTATACTATTTAAAGATATTTCCAAGTGTTTTGTGGTCCATAATGTATTTCTGGTTATGAACGAATTCACCTCAAATTCGGAATTTATTTAAGTGTTTAAAGGTTTCCCGTCTTCTCTATAACAGCTCAGAGTCGACATTTGTGCCTGGTTGGAAACAATAGTGGTCACTCACAATGGCCCATTGTGAGTGACCACGCATCAGAAGGCTTAAAGTCACTCAAAGGGCAATGGACAGGGCTGTGTTCCCCGGGCGTCGGGAGTCGCAGGGCGATCCCCGGCCACCGTAGGCGCGGGCCTGCGGACGGCGAGCATTGGGTGGCTCGCTGTCCGATCACCACCAGGCCCGGGTCGATGGCGCGTTGTGTTTCACGCGCGCCTCAAAGAGATGTCAGCATAGAAGACGGGGCCCGCTAGGGCCTGAGCCTGCCAGGGTTGCGGAATTTGTTCGAAAGAGTCACCGCGGCCCTGGAACGCAAAGGGCTTTAGAAGGAACACGGATGGGTTTTAGTCAGTAAAAGTCTGACACGCCCTTCCGCTCAACCCAGAGCGGAAGAAGTCATTTGATGATTTCCCATCCTTAAAAAAAAAAAAAAAAAAGGGCTGTGTTCGGAGTTTAACGTAATTAAATCAGGAATTTAGATATACGCAGGAGAACCAAAGTTTCCGGGATAGCCTGAACATTTACCAAACTTAAGTGGCAGAGGGCAGGGCACATTCGTCGCAGAACAGAGGCTCAATTCTACTTATACAGTAACACTCTATCAATAATCCTCATTTTTCATAATTTTTTGACAGATTCCGACCGAGATGCGAATGCGAACTTTGCTTGACAATTAGTGGAATTGGCACTCAGATCGTCAATGGAGTCGAAAGTCGAAGGCCACGAGAATCCACAGGATGCAAGACCAGAAAGGGCCAAAGTCAAAGTCAAAGTCAAAATAATGTATTGTTTGTCACAGGTTTAAAGCAGTTCTTATCAACGTAATATGTAGATCGCTGTAACATACCCATAGGGCGTAGAATATGCATATTTATATGTTTTCATTAATTAATATCTAATCCAAACCAAATCTATTTTATCTTGCAAAAATACATTATAAATTAATGATCTCTCATGTCAAAATACATTAAAATTCGTCAATATGATATGCATGTCAAAATATTATTATTAAATAATTAAATTATACATAGTCAAAATTAATTCAAATATATAATAACAGTCAATCCAAAAATAATTAAAACAATAAAATGAATAAAACTATCACATATTAAATGATCAAAATTTGTCATTTAGCCAGTACATATGGCGACGCTTGGGGAGGCCTACGTCCAGTGGTAGACGTATTTCGGCTGAAATGGTGATGAAAACTATAGGTTCGCTCCCCATTAGTCGGAGGTCGGGTTACCTCTTTCCCTCAAACATAGCGAGGGGGGTAATAGCTGATCCTTACGTTATGCTCGTGAACGGGTTCTGCTTGTGTTTTCTGATCGTCGTGCAGAAAGTGTTTTTTTTTAATTGATATCAATTAAATTAGTGTATTTTATTTTCGGATTCCAAGTCTCAGTTTTATTGGTGGATTATACCACTGCACGTGTAAACGGGTATACCATTTATGCCCGGATGCTAAATTAGTTTGGTTTACTCGTTCATGCTTGAGTTTGTCTGTCTTTGATGGCTTAATGGAGTGTACTAGCTAGTAAGTGTCAATGAATTTAATTTATTGTTATTTACGTACGGATATTATTATTATTTTTCTTTGTTATGTAAACTACTTTGCATAAATTGATGTGTTGCTGGGGAGTTTGTTGCGCCATTTCTTCTGCCCACCTAAAACTCTAGGAAGTGGTGACCGGCTGGGCGAATTGAGGGACTGTCTTTATGTAAAACGTCGTTTTAAATTTGATTTTGTAATTAAAGACTTATGAGTGACACATAACCATTAAAATCACCCTTTTCATTAAGACATAAGTTATATAATCAAGAGCTTGTATAATTTTATTATATCCCTGCAAGGCATTAAGTGCCTTCTTAGAACGATAACATCTCATACAATTACTGAAGCGAGAGTGATTCATTTCCTATTTCCACGAACCTTAGGCACGCTTCCCACTGTGTCATGGAGGGTTTTATTCCTGTTTAATATCTGTGTTAGTGCACAAACTAATGCACTGCAATATACCCAACGACGGTGGCTAGTCTCGACTAATATTAACCCGAGCTAAGCTGTGATTAGAGTTGGTACTAAACAATAAAAAACTGAGGAGTCTAAAAAAAAATCTTGCATAGGCCTGTCATCTTCTGTCTAGCCTTTTTCAAATATATCGGGGTCGGCTTCCAGTCAAATCAGTTTCAGCTGAATACCAGTTTCGACTGTCTATCTGAATTCTACAATACAGTAAATGGGTAACATTGAAGTTCTTGTAAAGACTGGTGTCAGATTTTTTGGCGTCTGACAGTCCGTAACGACTGCTAAAGATTTACAAATGACAGCTGGGACGAACGTGATTTTCGAGGTATGAAGGATTCTCGGTGTTAAGATGGTTACCCATCAACAGACCGACCTTGGCAAGGATTGACCTTTGCAGCTGTTATTATTTGGCTCAGAATTTGTAAATACACATAGTTTTAAACTCCTTATCATCATCATCATATCAGCCGAAAGACGACACTGCTGGACCTTCCGCCAAAGGGTTGCCATAATCGCCACGCTTGGCAGGCGGGTTGGCGACTGCAGTGTAGCTGTTGCAATGCACAGAAAATGCTGCTGCCCATTCTCTGGTGAGCTCCCTAGTCGCCTCTTACGACACCCACGGGAAGTGATGGGATCGGATACAACATATTTTACAATAAACTGATTTCAGTCATACGCGAAAACCTGTTAATGTACGGAGGGGAATAGATTATGGTACCACATATTTAGCTTGTCTAGTTAATACAATTGCATCGCCAAGATATATGATACATAATTAATTGGAGTTAACTGTAATGTTTAATTAAGATACGCACAGCTTGCGTTTGCTTGAATCCGTTATGATACATACGGTCGCTGCGGATGCTCGAAGTTGATGTTATTGTAAAAGAAGTTAAGGGTTTCGTACCGAAGTACCGTTTTATACTTTGTTTTTGTTATTTCCCAGCCATAAAAACACGGATTGTGTGAAGATTTAAGCTAAGGAAATTTTTTTTTCGTAAAAATGTCAATGCAACCCGGAACATAGTAAAGAAATAATTGACATCTCCTTCGTCATAATGGTAGTTTATACGCTACGATGGGCAAAACATAAATACAAAAAATATACATAAACAACTTACTAAAATCATAACCTTATTTTTTGCTTTCCAGCAGTCGCGTGAATAGATAGGTACAACCCTGTGTTGTTTGTGATAAACAAATATATCGTGTTTCCATCAAATGGGTACAGATATCTATAAAACGGGTAATAACTTATGCGGTACACAGAGTAAAGTCCCGCAAACCTCCATTAAAAAGGGAGGATCCTCCGACCAGACTGTTGTTGTGTCTAGTAGGCAACTATCCGATAGTTGATATTTGGACTGTTGTATATTATGTTCGAATCACACGGAGAATTTCACTTGCGCGATGCAGGATTTCTTTGTTAGTTCACAGCTGGCGAGATAGACGGCGTCGCGGTAGTTCACAGCTGGCGGGATAGATGGCGTTGTGTTTATTTTTGTTGCAATGTAGATTTTGCTACGTTGGTGCTACTCTAGTTTTATTTAAATAAGAACTCAATAATACAAGTGAGAATTTTAAGCGTTGAATCTTCCAACTAGAAAATTGTAGAGCTCAAGCTGGCATCTTCAACAAACTTTCACCATTTAGACACTGATATGAAGTGAAGTTCTGGAAGTGAAGCCAACTTAAAACTTCCACTTCCTACCTCACTTAAAATTGAAAGCAAGTGGAATAGTTTTAGACAAAAAGAGATTGTTGTGTTAGACTTACACACGAAGATGACTTTTACGAAAAAATGTTTTGCAATTGATTTACCAGTTTTCATAAATAGGTCAGCAGTAATCAACTATGAAATCATATAAAAACTACAAAGAAAATAACACAAACATATTCTAGGAGCCATCCTGGCTTATATTATAAATGCGAAAGTGAATCTCTGAACCGATTTGATGAATATTGGTATAAAAATAAATGGCAACATGGAGACGGTTACAGGCTATTTTTTATGCAAAAATCTATACAAAGATGACCGAAGCCGCGGGCAAAAGCAGTATTATATGAGGTAAATAAGTATTATTGAAATAGCTCTACATTACACAGCAATATTATTATATTGTCGTCAAATATTTGCTAAATATTTTCACCGACATCTATCAAAGGAATATTTTTTCGCGCTAACTTAATATAGTCTTTGACGTAACGAGCGTGTTTGTTATATTCTATAAATATTTTGTTTTGTAAGGAAAGCTGTACAAAGTCTACGATAGTACTTGTTTTGGTTTGTGGAGGTTGATCTGTTTTTTCAATATTATTCCAAGTAACGTGGCATGAGATAAAAATATTTATGATGTTACCCATGTTCGATGTTTTAGAGCAGCGTTCCCCATTTGGTGGGTCGCAACTCGGTACCGGGCCATCAAAATAAAATACCGGGTCGCAACATTCCCGCCTTGTTTTAAAAATAGCACTAAATAGGCGATACCGAAATATTAGTAACACATTTTTAATAGTACCTAATATAAACATACTTCTAATAACAATTAATGTGTATTATTTTACTTGATGTAACCAGCGGGAGTCATGAAGGGGCAGTGGGTGAATTACCAGGCCACGGCAGAACAATGTTTGGGAAACATTGTTTTAGAGGGTCTGGTTTCCCGGTAGGGATGTGCATTTTTTTTAAAGTGTGCACCCCTGGTTGATCCTTTGGGGAATACTTTTGTGATGTTGCTTTGTTGTTTTTGTGACAACATATTTTCTAGAACCGATTTTCGCTTAGTTTTCTTTGACGGTTGAAATTTAAAACGATTTACTGGAGAACTACAAAATTATTGTAAACAAAATTGCAGCCTGTATACGTTTGTTTACAGATTGTCAAAGTTTTTGTCGTTACTGTGTTACCTAATAAAAGTTATTTAAGTTTCTAGCCTTTTGCCCTATTTCAGGAATGGCTTAACCCCATACTGACACTCAACCTATTGTTTTTATGGTGTACTCTAAATAGCATTCCTATTCTATTCTCCGGTGATTGGAAACCCTTAAAAAAATAAGCAGGAGTGTGCACATGTGCTACCTTGTCTTGCTAGGAATCGAAAATATTAGAAAAAACCCAATTTTAAAATCCCTTGTACAGACGCCAGCACAACAAGCTACTACAACCTGTCAAATTAATTTAATAGATCTTCAATTTAATCGCTAAAGCAGTAGGTTTAAAGTTGATTGGGAAAAAATTACAGTTTCGGGTATCTTGATATACTGGACTCTGTACACGTAAGATTTAATAGAAAATTCAGCATCCTGGCAGGATTTAAGCAGTGCCAAATGAACCACACTAATATATTGTGCTTATAATAGTCCTGAGAAAGCGAGTGAGAAGCTTATAAAACTAAACAATTCTTACTTCAATTGTCGACCAACCTAACCACCCGTATGTCTCAGCACACTGCACCATAACAATTCGAAGAAAATTCATTAGCGTTGCGTGAACGCACTGAAGCGTCAAGGAGCACCGCTTTCAGTCAAATACCGATAAATGTGCTGTCTCGGCATTCGTTGTAATGAGATAATTAGTTGGCTGTTAGCTTTCCACGCTTCGACTTAATGAGACACACGTCTTTAATGATGAGTTATGGTTGATTTTTAGATGTGTTTCGAATTTTCATTCCAAACACATTCAAGACTCCTGGTCTTTGCTGAGACTTCTTAAGTAATTTTTATCGGTTAAGAATTTTAGATGATCTATTATTCATAGGAGGATTCTCAATTATGTTGGTCTATACCTATATGTATATTTTTTTATGAATATACACGTACGTCGTACACCGATTACTCCGTTTTTTATGATCCGATTTCTGAGATTATTATTTTTTTGTTCGGTGCTGTATACTTGCCATTCAGTTTGACTCTTGGTTTTTATTTTATGAGCATTTGTAATTAAGCAATTACTTGGATGAAGTAATTTTTGCGTAGGTACTTGGACGATGACGTCGTCCAAGTAAGCAAAATGACGTCGGTTAGTTACAATGTATTTTCACGAAACTTTGTCTTTGTAAGACAAATATTGTTTGAATATCGATGGCATTTCCCCACAACAGAATGCCATATGACACGACTACGTAACTCCTTAGCGGTAAACGCGAATGTCTGGATTAACTCATTAAGGGTACAGTTTCAAACCTTAATGTATCTTACTGCGACCCTGGAACGCAAAGGGCATTTGGAGGAATACGGGTGAGACGTAGTCAGTAAGAGTCTGACACTTTGTAATTTATTTTAGTAATTTGATGATTTCCCATCCGAAACAAAAAAAGGGTACGATTTTAATCCTTAAAGTACCTTACCAAAGTGTTTGCTTACTATTAAGCAAACACTTAATAACAATAATTCGATGATAGACGAAATTTTCATAGGGAATAGGTACTTTGTAGCATAGCTTCCCCGCCAGCACTTGATTTTATTTCAAACTCGTGGACCGCCCCGGCTTCGCCCGGATGTTAATGTTTTTTCAAAATTTTCTTTCATAAGAACCCTCTCGTGATAATAACAAATACAACAAAAACTGAATTAGCGAAATTGGTCCAGCCGTTCTCGAGACTTGCGCTTAGCAACACATTTAGCGATTCATTTTTATTATATAGATTTGCAGCGCACGATCTAACATGCAAATGTGCAAATAGAAAGAGGACACATGACCAACAAAAAAAATGGAACATGTTGCCCTAAAGTGTTTCGTCAAATAACAGTTTCCAGCTTCATTTAATCATTTATCGGATGATAGTAAAAATACAAGCACGTAAGAACCACTTTAAGAACTTCAAAAAAATATTATGTTTATTGTTTCTTGTACCATTTATATAAATTAAATGAATGGTTAAATCAGGCCGATAACTATAATTAATTTTTATAATTTTTACAAGCTGTGCCCGCGGCTTCGCTCCCTTCACCAACAACCGCCAACCGTTACCTACCCTACTCTACCTACCTACCCTACTCTACCTACCCTATATACCTACCCTACTCTACCTACCCTACATACCTACCCTACATACCTACTCTACATACTTACCCTACACACCTACCATACTCTACCTACCCTACTTCCCTTTTTTTTTTGTTTTAAAACCTTCCCTGTAATCTGGCGACCAAAACAAAAAAAGGATTAGCCAAATCGGTCAAGCCGTTCTCGAGTTTTAGCGAGACTAACGAACAGCAATTCATTTTTATATATATAGATTGTTCTCACATGGTGGCTTTACTGTCATACATATATCTCGGCCACGTGACACTTTAGGGCGCCATGTTGCTAGCATATTTTGTTTTTTTATTCGTTTAAGTGTCCTCTACCTATATATTAATGATTCATCGTCACCGCAACTTTGAAAAAAAAAAAAATGGCGGCGGGGGGCTATGCCAGCTTCCATAGAAAAATGTTCGAACACATTTAAATTATAAAGAGATTAAACCATTTGCTTGTTTATTTGTTTGTAAATAAAAGTAAACAGATAAGAGGTTATGTCTTGGTCCACTTGTATTATATTCCCTGTAGAACGATCTTATAGAATGAAGCCGTGGGATAAATTTAATACCTTCTTAAACAAGTTTCATAAAACAAACTAAGTATAATCGATTCTATTTCAACCCCGAATGTTTTCTACATTCTTAATTTTTATCACGTTTTCAATATCAAACAGACAACAAATGTCTTTTCTATAAATATTGTAATTTTCCGACGTTCACGGATAAGAAACTCGGC
Organism: Mamestra brassicae; assembly: GCA_905163435.1. Lineage (NCBI taxonomy): Eukaryota > Metazoa > Arthropoda > Insecta > Lepidoptera > Noctuidae > Mamestra > Mamestra brassicae. Next base: position 1,905,641 of record LR991010.1, read on the forward strand.
AATAAGAACGAGTTTCACATAAAGGGGGTGATTATACCACCCTAAACTCGAACAAAGGCAGATATTTTCCGATAATCTTCCAATAATTGAATATTATCCCCGCTTAAGTTATGAAAAACCTTTTTTTCGTACGCTGGGAAGAGATTACGCGTGTGAACGATGAAAAAAATGAGATAAAATTGAAGGATGTGGGTTATTAGGTACGATCCGGTATTAATAAACAGCCTTTAAGGGATTTGGGTCGTTCATAATATTGATCTGCCGATTGATCAATGTTTTTGAGGTATATAATATTAGAACCTAAATAGGTAGGTACCTATACATAAATAGATCCTATTCAATTGGAATAGATCTTTTGAATGGTGGTTTTGGATGGTTGTTCTGTATCCTGTCGCACGTAAAAGAATAGCACCATCCCATCACTTTTCGTAGGTGTCGTAAAAGGCGACTAAGACTCAAAGGGACTCACTAGAGAACGGGCAGCAGCATTCACTGTGCATTGCAACAGCTACACTGCGATCGCCAACCCGCCTGCCAAGCGTGGCGATTATGGCAAACCCGGGGGGGTTTGCCATAATCACCACGCTTGGCCCTTTGGGGAAGCCTATGTCCAGCAATGGACGTCTTCTGAATAATATGATGATGATGATGAGATCTTTTGAAAAGTATTAAAATTAAATAATGTGTCACGTCTGTTAATTACTTAGCACACCACAGCACTACTTCAAGTTTTTAAAATTTAGAAGAGAGTAGTGTTGCTGCTGAGTTTAATGTTTTGTTATATCGGCAACAGAAATTCATTATCCAACAGTCTTCCTATTACGTTTCATGAGATATAGCCCCCTGGCAGACAGTCGGACGTACAGCAGAAGTGGTATGACACCCTTAAGTAGGTGATACAAATCTGTTTAAAAAGTGTGTGTATTAATAAAAAGTTGTAGTAGTTTGGTATTTCACCGAAGTCCATCTTGATAAACTGAATACCTATTCTGAAAAAGCGTCAAGATATCGAATAAATAGCACTATCAAATCGGATAAAAATACGTTTTATTCTGGGCAATCGAAATATTTCAAAGTACAAAATCCAAATGCAACTTTTGACATTGTACATTTTCGACTCCTATTCATACTATTGTGATGTGACACGTTTTCATTGCATGTCGATAAAAGTATCACAGAAAAATAAAATACAAATGAAGGATATACACTGTCAAATAACTGCTGAAAACATTAAGTTTTACTTTAAAATAAATTTATTTTAGTCCATTTATAAATCAAAAGGAAAATATAAATGTCAATTTAAAATAACGAAAAGCATTTAAAGAAAAGGCGATGTTGATTAATTAATACAATTTTAATGAGCATCATTTTGTATGTAACAGACGGAATCAGTTTTAATTGACATTTTAATTAATTGGATTCTTTAGTAAAATACGACGTTTTACACTTTTTCACAAAATCCAATCAAGGAAAACCGGAAGCTATTTCTGTTGAGAACTTACGTTAATTTAATTAGGTATGAATTGATTTCTTGTTTAATAAACTCGAGTCTTTTTCAGTGAAAGTTGAATGCAATACCTAATATTATATTTCTCACTATATTAATTCTAATTAAAGTTACTTAAATTTATTATTTAATTAATGATTTTGATCCAAGTATAAACATCTAATGATAAAATCATATTATAAGTGTCGTTATTTTACAACCATTTAATTTTTATTTTCAATCGAGCAGCTGTTACTATTCTCACTAATAAATCAATCATTAAAAAGCCATTTAAATAAAATTATCGATAAAACACGCACTAAAATAACGAAAAAAACAACAATTTCTCACCTCTTTATCGATTTCACTCGCTCTCACGATACCGAAAATCAGGACCGCTAATAGATACGCGCTCTTCATTTTTATCGATATAATTGTCTTTTCACTTCACTAACACAAATTCAGTCGATGATTCGATTGGCTCACGCGTGTATACCAAATGCTTGAAAGTGCGATCGTATAGTTTTATATATGAAGACGCTTCACTGGTTTTCTACAGAGGGGCTTGGGTGCGCTAGGAAGAAATTGCGCACTTGTGTTTGTTTGTTTGTCAATGGGCTTTGAATCAATAATACAAATAATTTCAATGAAACAATGTTTACTATACTCTTCAAATAGTTTTGTTAACTCACTGGATGACAGAGGACTTATGTAATTAATTTATAAAAAAAAAGAAAACATACAGTCGAATTGATAACCTCCTTCTTTTAGAAATCGGTTGAATAGAGATAAAACTTCTACTACTCATGAATCCAGCTGTGGATCATCACAGGCCAATTAAATTCAAAATCAAAATCCAAGATCAAATTAAGCTGTGTCATCTGCCTAGCCTTTTCCCAATTATATTGGGGTCGGCTTCCAGTCAAACCGGATTCAGCTGAATACCAGTATTTTACGCGGAGTGGCTGCCTACCAGACCTCCACAACCCATTAACTGGGTAACACGGTACTCCTCAGTAAGACTGTGGTGTCAGATTTTCTGGCCTCTGACTATCCGTAACGACTGCCAAAGATCTATAAATGGCAGTCGGGATCAACGGCTTTACGTGCTTTCCGAGCATGGAGGAGTCTCGGTATGTTAAGACCCATCCACAGACCAACCTCGGCAAGCGTTGCTTAACCTTGAAGATCGACTCGTGCGGCTGTTAATATTTAGCCATGGGCTCCTCCTGTGTGCTAGGACTTTATTAACACATAATTGTTTATGAACACAATTAGCCAAAAACGCTCTCCCGTCACCACTTCCACTTCGTCTTCATTTTAGCTGGGGAGATGAAGTGGCCCAACAAACTCCAGCAACAATTTTTTCTCGTATCAAAAATAAGTGTTTGAGAATGAGAATGAGTATTCTATTGTGAAAAGGGTAACTTATTAATCAGGAAAGTAAATAGGTATTGAAAGACATAATTTATTGAACCCGGACAAAACACAACAGTAACAAATTATTATAGCTGCTTGCCCGGTAATACCAGGAAGCAGCTATAATCATTTGTTACTATGAATATATTTCTACACTAATATTATAAAGAGGAAAAATTTGTATTTTTGTGTGTGTGTGTGTGTGTGTGTGTGTATGTTTGCAATGAATAAACTCAAAAACTACTGAACCGATTTGAAAAATTCTTTCAGCAACGGATAGCTACATTATCAGCGAGTAACATAGGTTATATTTTATCCCCGTATTCCCACGGGAACCGGAACTACGAGGGTAAAACCGCGTGACGTTCGCTAGTTATTACATAAAACGGTAAAGACCGTTTGAATCCACTTCATAATTATATCGAACCGTTTAACCTCTTTTTATTCCAGGTCAGGACCTAATTCATTTTCAATCAAAGTTCTCTAATAGTGTCACCATATAGTCCCAAGTGCTAATGTAATCCGCAAAGGAGGTTACTCCTTCAAGAGGAAATTAAATTAAAAACCCACTTCTCAATCAACTTTATTATAAGTGAAGGCGGAAGCACTTTGGAAGCCTTCTAGGTAGATGTTTTGCACTAACGATGGGTTGAGTGACATTATTTCCATCAGGGTGGACCGTCGAATTTTAAAAAGGGGCTGTGACAGACTGGATGCAAAATTATGCCTCTTAAGCTGCTCCATAACACGCGTTAGGAGCACATTATGTATTATTGTTATTATATTCATCATCATCATACCAGCCGAAAGACGTCCACTACTGGACTGCTTGCCATAATCACCACGCTTGGCAGGCGGGTTGGTGATCGCAGTGTAGCTGAATGCACAGAAGCACAGAGAATTCTGCTGCCCATTCTCTGGTGAGTCACTCAGTCGCCTCTTACGACACCCACAAGAGATGGGATGGTGCTATTCTTTTACGTCCGTCACCATACAGAACCATTATTATATTATATTATTATATCCAGCCCGAATTGTTCCACTGCTGGAAAAAGGCCTCCATCCATTGTTGCCACCGTTCCCGGTTCTGTACCCCTTTTTGCCAATTCCCATAGGTATACGAATTTAAATTATTTTAAGTTGAACCTCACCACACACAATCTACACACATCAAGATAGCCAGAATCGACAACCTTAAGTGGCAGTGGGCAGGAAACATTGCTCGCAGAACAGATAGTCGATGGGGCCGAAAGGTTCAGGGGGGCTACTCTCTAAGCCCGAAGTCCGTAGTTTCGGGCTTAGTTGCGGACGTATTCTAGTCCGTATCACCTAACCACTAAGAATTAATGACAACACGATTTGACAGTTACTGTCAAATTTTGTTGTTATTCATTCTTAGTTTGGGTTCGGAACTAATCGTAAGTCCGTAGGTGATACTGAGTAGAATACGACAGCAACTAAGCCCGAAACTACAGACTTCGGGTTTCAAAATCAACATTCAATCATTCAAATTATGCTGAGTGCCAGCACTTTTTGAACGTCAAAGTTCTACATAAAGACAGTCCCCCAAAACGCCCGCCCGTCACCACTTCCTAGTGTAATAGCTGGGAAGAAGAAGTGACGCAACAAACTCCCCAGCAAAAAGTTTAGAGAGTAGCCCTCTTGGAGTGGCGTCCGCGTATCGGAAGACGCAGTGTTGGATGGCCACCAACAAGGTGAACCGATTACCTGGTGAAGGCTGAGGAAATCCGGTGTATGCGAAACGCACAGAACCAGTCGATGGGGCAACCCTTCAATTGAAATTATGAAGATGACACAATCTTAACTATAAAACTTATAAAATTTTCTGAATACGACCTATTTAGCAGTAATGAAAATGCTTCCAGTACCCAATTTGACAAGACAGTAATAATCTAGAAGACTGATCTCTTAGAAGGCCTTCAGTTCGAGACGTTCGCTAGTAATTGGTTTTCGATCATAGGACGTCGGATGGTTCAGCTGAAACTAATCATATTTATTGAGTCCTGGATATTTTGGTGATAAATGTGTGTCTAGATCTATTATTTAGGAAACTAGATAGATAGATAAAACATTTTATTTATTGCACACACACAAACACAACACACAAAAGCACACATATAAATTATAATAGTAGAAAATACAAATATAAAAAACATTTAAAAAAAAGGAAATGACAGTATAATATATGGCAAACTGTGAGTGCCAAACTACCTACGATATAAAAAAATATTTGACCTGAAAAAAAAAATCGAACTATCAGAGTTTTTGAATTTTTGTGTATGTAAATCAATCGTACGAAATTGTATCGCATTTTTTTCAGAAATTTCTATATTTCTGTACCAAGTTCACCGGGTCATCTAGTGTTTTATACAATTAGTTAATTATAATCATCTAGCTGTTTCCAATTTATTGGTGATCGGCGTAGATTGTCTTCGTCTCACACACATCTCTCTCTATTTACTGTCATCACAGTAGTTTCCTCTTTTCTAGTCATATCATCTTAAACACAGTTCATCCATAGTTTTTGCATACCTACATGTTTTTGATTAAATAATAAACTAAAACCTGTTTGCTCAATTAACGTTGAAAATCGGCATTATTAAAACGCCAAACTATTTCATAGACATCCCCAAAAAGTATAAACAATGCATATGAAAATAAATTGCTGATATTTTTTTTTTTTTTTTTTTACATTATTAAAAAAACATGGAAATCTCAATGTATTATCAAAACATTCGATTGCGTTAGGTTTTACGACAGGCCATATTTATTTTTTAGATATCGCAGCATAAGCTGAGATAGGGACCATTTTGGCCTCGCACAGATAATTATTTTATAATACTGTTTAGTTATTAATTTTATTTTACTGGTTTGTTTGTCTTGTGCGAGTCCCAAATAAACATTTTTCTTTCTTTTTCTTCTTTTTGGTTTGTTTATTAAGGTTATTTAAACAAGTTCAATGAAAATGTTTTTTCGTCCATAAAAGACAACGATGTTAAAAATTAATAAGTATCCGAACAAAACCGCAGGGCAGACGTAACGCATGCGTAGCCAAAGGTATGCAATTAATGTATTCCACGTATTGGCGTAACAGAATGCATCAGCTGTTTCTCATCCGCCGCCATTTTGTAAAACTCAGCTGAGTTATACGGGTAACGTTATCAAGAGAACTTAACTAAATTTATCTTATGACGACAACGCCAATAATTTTCGTACTGAAAGAGTGTTTCAATTCAAGACACATTACCATCTCAGCATATGCAATCGCTTCTCAATAAGTCGGGAAGTTGTTGAAAAAAACCTGCTAGCTTAACGAAATAAATTGTTAGTAATATTTAAACACCAGTGGACGTCACGCGGTTTCACCCCGTAGTTCCCGTCTCCGTGGGAGTACGGAGATAAAATATAGCCCATGTTATTTGCTGATAACGCAGCTATCCATTGTTGAAAGAATTTTTCAAATCGGTCCAGTAGTTTATAAGTTAATTAGTTGCTTAAAAAATACAAATCTTTCCTCTTTATAATATTAGTATAGCTAAACATTAGTTTTTCAATATTTAGCGAATGTCAAAACAAAATGTTTAAATTGTTTTTTGCGAGATTTTTTTTTTCTGCATACGTTAAAATACAGAAAAGCAATAAATTGTTTATAATTAACGATAAATAAAGACTGGCTTAATACGCGCTATGGATTTTTTTCTCGTCACAAAATATTCATGTAGGTAAGCTTCTACAAAAACCATATAAACACATTTTCTCTTCTATAATTTCGAAACAAAAGACAAGCTAAATAAAACCATTTAAAAATTCTAGAAGTGTACACTGCACGGGTATTCCTAATAACTGCTTAATTCTCTTCTAGTGTCGAATCATTTTCAATCTAAAACCGCACCAGATTTATTTTTCATATTTCTGAGGAAATTGGTTTGTTAGTTAAGCACTTGGGCGACGAGGTTTATGTACCTAATGAAACAATATTGGATGTTAGTATCTTCTGAAAGCTAATGTAACAGCAAAAGTAATAAAAATAAAGTCGTTTTATGCAAAACTAAAGTTGTTTAATCGTACTGAATGGTTGAAAACAAAAGTTTTACTTGCACATTTATTTTAAACAAGCTACCGCCCGCGGCTCCGCCCGCGTTTATGTCGAAAATTATCCCAAGGGAACATATTCCCGGGATGAAAAGTATCTTATGTGTTATTCCGGACTATGATCTACCTCTGTGGCAAATTTCATCGAGATCCGTTCAGCCGTTCTGACGTGAAAGAGTAACAAACATCCATCCATCCTCACAAATTTTCGCATTTATAATATTAGTAGGATCTCTGTGATTTGAGTGAATTGTAACAACGATCGTCAACATTAGGAAGGTAAATAAAATAAAATAATTCAATTTATCCAAAGAGAGGCGTACTCGTAGCTACACAGAATGAAAAACACTATCCCTTTCTCTCATCGGAATCATTATGACATTGGGTCTTCGTAGTTTGGCTAAATCTAATAATTATATCCATATGTACAGTCAACAAAGCTAGTTACTATGCAGGCAACTACTTTTAAACAATTTTGTAAGTGTGCTGAGAAGACAATTATTGTACACCACACTCCTAATTATGTCATAAGCTTAAAAAGTTATCATGCACACATTGTAAATAAATATTGGCAGTGCAGTGGAAAACAACTTTTTTTTGCCTGTATACCAAATAGTTTTGTTGACTATGCATCCAAAGGGGATGTACATATGGATGTTTTTACTCTATATATTTTGTGGGATTCAGATTCAGGCAGAACAGAAAATAAAAAACACGTTTCTTAGTCTTGTATATCCAACATCGTGATGCAAAAGATCAGGGTCAACAAGGATGCAGGTCGGCAGATTTACATGAACTCCGATACTTTTAAAACTACAACCATACAAAACAGAACTAGTATTTGAGTGAAAACCAAAGCTGTATTTTCTAACAAGCCGAGAAATACCACGAAGAACACTTACACACTAATAAAAACTTTTTTCCCAAAAACGTATACTTTCTCTGTACAATATATGTATTATTGCTGGTATTGGAAAATGTGCTTTGGGAAAGTTTAGCCCGGGTCCGACTTTTAGTATAACATTTTATTGGCTTTCCCACATACCGAGTTACCGAAAGTTTGTAGTTTTCTGGGACAACGCCAGCAATTGTTGTGATGGACGGCATTTGGGGAATTCCTAAGCTGGATTGGAAATATTTTGACTTCAAGTATGATAGACGATTTTGTGAAAGTTGATGTCACGGAGACTCAAGCTTTGAAATAATCTTATTTGATTTCTTCTTCTTATTAATATATATTCTGAAGACAGAACAATTTTTTTTTTCGCTAAAAAAAGTGTATAAATGTCACATAATATCTGAACAAATTAAATAAAATTAAAATAAATAGTGTGTGTAAAATAACACTTCATTATAATTTTCTAATTAATTGCCACCAACGCACCTCAATGTAATCTAACATTTTTTTCAAATAACGCTCAAAATGAAATATTACTTAACCAATTAGCAATAGCGAAGATCATTTTAAAGCGTGACAATTCACAGTAAATTGCATTTTAACTGCAAAAGTCATAAGACGTCGCTTTTTTAAATGCGTTGCGTGACAAAGTTATTAATGATTTAAATTATTTGTTTTTATTCTGAAGGTTGGTTACCTCTGGCGTGTAGATTCCAGATAAAGAGACGGTAATGTTGTCAAATTTTTTCGTGAAAATTTAAGTCATTGAATTGCAGACCACAGCTGTCCGAAGAGTGTTTTTCATATGTGGTTCCGTTGGGTACAAGTTTTTGTTGATCTAAATAGGAAAACTTTTTAGCAACAACATAAAATTAATAATATATTATCTTATGCATCTTTAGACCCACATATAAAAAAAAACTTTTAAGTTACAAGTCCCAGATTCTGCAACAAAAATGATTGTTAAATTTTATGTGATATTTTATGCGACTGGTTGTAGGAATTTTCAACAGGCACTCGCATCACCTGACTTGCGTTGCGTTTGTGTAGCGTTTATCACTTCTTTGCCAATATTTTATTAAAACAGACAAAAGAACTGGTCAAGTGCGAGTCGAACTTGCATGCAAAGGGTTCCGAACGAATCTCATTTGGCATATGTTACGTTAAATTCATAAACTTCTTATGAGTTTCCATGTAATTTACAATTAATTAACTATTATCAGTATTTTTTTCAAAATTTTAGACTCAGTTCGTTCGGAGATAAGGGAATGGTCATTATTTTTTCTAATTTCTTGAAGAACTTCTAAAATAAAATAAAAGAAAAAACTTAAAACCTTCACAATGCGCGCTTTCATTTGATATTTCAACATATAGATATTTGGTACAGTTGAAAAAACTTTTTTTTTTCTATTTTGGCCCCAAAAAGTGAACTCGTTTTCAAATTTCATTTATTTTTGCTAAACGTCGGTCTTTGAGTTACAGAAGTTTTTATGTAAGTATACCAAATTTCAACTGAATCGATCTAGTAGATTTGGAGAAAATCGGCTGTGATAGACTTACAGACACAGGCTAACAACGAGTGATCCTATAAGGGTTCCATTTTTATAGAGGTTCGGAACCCTAAAATTATTACGCAAACTTCTGTAGTGCGTTCGATAGGATAACCGAGAAAGATAGCAATTTATTCAAGAGTTTGGAAGCTTCCATCTCTTCGATAACAAATTCTAACAAGATTCTTGACCTATTTAATAAGCGATCTTACTCAGAATTAAATTAAAATGTTCATTATCTCTGATGGATGGCAAAATAATGTGTCACGCTTCGTCCTCCATTATTGTTGCATTACTCGCTCATTTTGATATCATCAGTCATCCCTTTGTGAATTTTGAGAGAAAATACTTTAATTAATATATAATTTAGCCTTCAATTTTGGGTAATTGTACCTATAGACTCGAAAGTGGCGGGGAAAATAAAAATGAAAAATAAAATTTTATGGAATTAAAAGTTTATATTATTTTTATTTAATATGGGTTTGCTCTTGACTCTAGTCTAGGCCATAGATGACAGAGACAAAGTCGACGATGGATTTATTTTCAGAAAATAGGTACTTACTTATTTATTTATTTAAACTTTATGTACAATAGTGGTACATGGGCGGACTTAATGCATCAAGGCATTCTCTACCAGTCAACCTTTGGATTATAAAGACTATACTGTGGTAGGTGTAGCACAATAAATAAAAATAAGATTCAAATTGAATTTTAACATTTCGGAGAGAATATACAGATAATATAATTATATAATACTAATAAAATACATATATATGCAATAACATGGTAACATAATTTGAGTCTCACCATATTCGGTGCAAATATTTCTAGTACATGCATTGATATTATGAAATTACGAAATTACATCAATTTCATTTGTCATGCACATCATGGTCATAATAAAATTTACAGTCTTGCTTCGTTAATATTAATTAGGCACATAACATTATAAAATATATTTTGCAAAGTTATGTGGCTGAACTTGCCGTACCTGTGTTAATATATTTAATAAAATTGTCCTTTCAGAATCAGGGCGTTAGACTTTTATCTACAAATTGACCAATTTAATTTATTTACCTATTTAATTTAATTTCTTTTTAGTGCATGATACCAGCCAGCTAGGAAAGTTAATAGCTAAATGTGATGAATTAATAGTTTCATTTTCTTTTATGACGCATAAAGTGCATTTACTGTGAAGATCGAAGATTATTATTTTATTATTTTATATAAAATTACGTGTTTGAATGATGGATGAAGAAGATTTGCAATCATAATTATGCTGTTTGAAAAGCAGATGAATTGCCACTTTCTTGTACTTAAAATAAATTTACTTTCATTAAAAAAGCTGCCAGGCTGAAATGGGACTGGGCGGGTCACACCGGCCGCATGCATAGTGATCGCTGGGCAAAAGTCTCCACGCAATGGGTGCCAGAGGATGGACGGCGTCGCCGAGGCCGAAAGTGGTGGCGAGATGATCTGGACGCACACCATGAAGGCTGGTTCGAGGTGGTGCAAGAAAAGAATGTCTGGAAGGATATGGGGTAGGCCTTTGCCAAGCAGTGGGACACAAGAACATAAAAATAAAGTATATTTTTCTCTGAAATAAATTTAAAGTAGTATACTGATACTTTGAAGAAGTAAAATGGTTTGTTTATTTTTAGGTTTCTCGTATTTAGTAGTTTGACAAGAAATTAACGTCACCACAATTAAACTATAGTTTTGGGGAAAATACGAATAGAAAAATAGTTTAATTATACTAAAAAAAAACTATGACTTTTTTTTTTTTTTGTAAATCTGCATCCGCTTCGCTGATATTGTGTTGTTCTCCACATCACCTTCTGAACTTGAAAAAATGCTCCAAAATTTAAGCACGGCTAGTCTTGAGGTTGGGCTTCAATAAACAGATCCAAGACCCAGATGATGACCAACAGCACGACACATAGTGTCGAAGTGTCTACATCGACATATTACAGCACTTGCTTTATTCGTCAAATAAGGCCAGATAGTGTTTTTTAAAAATAGGTCAAGTAGGTCCAAAGACCAAAATACTTCGAAGACCCTTTAGCCTTTTAAGAACATAAATGAAAGGTCCAAAAACACTTAAAAGAAAACTCATTGATTTGTGCGTCCTATCCGTCCTAACCTACGGTGCACAAAGTTAGATTACTTACTGAAAAAAAAAAGTCCAGACTCAAGAATTGTTAACGGGCTATGGAGCAGAGCATAATAGGTGTTAAGCGAATAGATCGCGTTTGAAACACTCCACACTCTATAACTAAAGTAATAGATGTTGGGGAAAAAGTCAGTTTACAGACGAAAGTTTAACGTGACAACGTCATAGCAAAATGATGAAATGATCGTAACGTTACAATGAGCGTAACGTTACAATGAGTAATCCTTTTGCGTGTCTGCAGCCGGCGTTCATCGATTTATTAGACGCTGTCACGTCAAAAAACCGCCAGGTTAAAGTGGGAGTGGGCTGGCCACGTCGCACGATGGGCAAAGATCGTCACTCAATGGACGCCTGAGTAAGGATGTCATCATCGAGGTAGACCGCGGCGAAGGTGATGTAACGATCTCATCATGTTTGCATGGCAGACTTGGCCAGAGGTCGCCCAAGAGAGAGAGATTTGGAAGGAGAAAGAGGAGGCCTTTGCCCAGCAGTGGGACACAAGTACAGGCTTGAATTATATTAAAAAAAAACATTATTTCTATTTATATGAATCAATGACTGAAAAAAATACTTGAAGAGCAAAAAGGTGAAAAAAGTTTAATAACATTTATATTTCGTTATATCACGACTCCATTACAACAATTAAAAAACACTTTGTTATTTTAACTAAATAAACAATTCAAAAGAAAATAAAACAATGCATACAATTGAATGCAAAATAAACGAATTGCTCGTGTCGTTGTTTTCAATATATTCAATAATTTATTTAATTAATCGTTCTCCATGTTTGCTTAATTGATGCTCTCGTTAAATCTCTGAAAACAATATTTATTAAACTCGAAATGTTATTTTGTTTCATTGTACATTGTATGGAAAATGGTCGCTCACAATGGGCCTTATCAGAAACCTTAAAGTCACCCACAGGGCAATGGAAAGGGCAACGCTCGGAGTTTCCTTGCGTGATCGAATCGGGAATGATGATATCCGCAAGAGAACCAAGATTATCGACAAAGCCCGAAGGATAGCCAAACGGAAGTGTCAGTGGGCAGGGCGGGCACATTGCTCGCAGAACAGATGGTCGATGAGGCCGAAAAGTACTAGAGTGTCGACCGCGTACTGGAAGACGTGGCGTTTGGAAGGCCTCCCACAAGGTGGACCGATGACCTGGTGAGGGTCGGAGGTAGCCGATGGATGCGAGACGCACAGGACCGGTTGTTGTGGCGACACTTGGGGGAGGCCTATGTCCAGCAGTGGACGTCTTTCGGCTGATATGATGATGATGAACTAAAATATAGCATCAACAAATTCATCCTCAACGCTGTCAGCTGATAATGTGCCCTGACTGGCAGCATTGCCACGTTGAATGGCAATACTTAGCCTATGGCCAAAATAAAAGCCAGCTCTTGGGTCATGGGAAGTGTCAAACTTTGTGTGTCCTAATTAAACAACAATATCTAATAGGATAGTTGACACTTCACGTGACCCAAGGACTGGCTTTTACCTTGGTCAAAGAATAAGCATTGCCATACAACGTGGCAATGCCGCCAGTCTTTTGGGTACACTTCCAGTCGACAGCGATGCGGATGAATTTTTGACGCCATATTTTAGGGTTAAGTTAGTTAGGTGTTTTTATTTTTATTTCTAGTGTATATAGTTAGTTCTAATAGGATAAAAATATATAAAACATAGGTAACAATTTCATATCAGTTCATTGAAAAATCGGCCTAAAATTGGAAAACCCATCCTAAAAATAGCGTCTCCCAAGAACATTTTCCATGGCTCATGTATATTCTGTATACATAATAGATAGACAATTACAATGTGCTGGCATTCGATCGCGTGTCTGGCTAACGTGACGTACTTTCCACGCTAGACATCTACAAGATCGTTGCAGCTCGAAAGTATTTTTTTAGAGTTCCTTGTTAGTTATCGTTCCTTGTTAGTAAACGCCGGTTGTCGCTGAAAACCAGCGCTGTGGCTATGTCTCGCACACGTGTCCCAGCATTATGCTGAGCGATGGCCGTTTTGGGCGTAGTAATTTTGTTTTTTTTTGGTATGAATTTCTTTCTTTCCTCTTTCTTTCTTATCATTGAACTTGCTTAATCCTTCGGGGAGTAAAGGCATGAAGTAATGGTAATGTTAATATTATGTCGTTTTTAAGAATTTAATATTTTAGAATGCCTACAGTTATTCAAAACAATCCGTATATTTTTCATCCAAAATGTTAGTCTGTTCCTCTGTTTGTTCCTTGTTAGTTATCATTGAGCTAGTTAGGATTGTAGCGCCCCGCACACCTCCACTGAAAATGGGAGGATCCTCCGACCAGACGATTGTTGTGTCTGGTGGGCAACTGCCCGATAGTTGATATTCGGACTGTTGTATATGTTCAAATAGCACGGAGAACTTTTCTTGTACGATGCAGGATTTCCTTGTTAGTTCATCGTAGATGGCGCTGCGGTTCTTTTATTGCCGTAAAATTTCGTTTCGTAGTTTTTTTCATGTGGCGGCGGCATTGATGCCGCTACTCGATACTACCTCTGCTCGATCCTTCGTTAAGTAAATGCATGAAGTAATGTTTACGTGAATATTGTGTCGTTTCTAAGAATTTGATTATCTTTGAATGCCTACAGTTATTTAAAACAAGCCATATATTTATCGTCGAAATTGTTGCTTTCATTACCAAAATGTGCCGAACAGAAAATGAGATAGTAATCCTGTAAGAATGTTCGTTGAACTTTACCTTATATATTTGAAATGATTCAATTAGAAGTCTAGGTCAAATTGAGTATAAAAATAAAGACGGTGATCCATTTCGCCTAAGACTTACACTGAAACTTGACTGCGAGACACAGAGCTTCAAAACGCCGTGGCGGACACTGATACATCAAACCAAGTTAATCACTTTGTCACTTTTATTCATGGAAATTGACAGCTTGTGACAATTCTGACTATGGCTATGCAACATGAATATAACATCGTAGGGTGCTTTTCTGGGAGAGTCAAATCCTACGCCCCAACCGCCGCAACAGAAGAAGACGCCCTGGGCGTCAGGAGTCGCAGAGTGATCCCCGGCCACCGTAGGCGGAGCCTGCGGACGGCGAGCGTTAGGTGGCTTGATGTCCGATCACAACCAGGCCCGGCGATGGCGCGTTGTATTCCACGCGCGCCTCAAAGAGATATCAACATGAGCCTTTCGAGTGAAAGAAGTCATTTGATGAGATGAGAGATGTGCGAGGTAGCGTGACTTACCAGTTAGAAAAAATTCACCAGTGGGGTCTCTATGTTTTCTTTCCCTTCATCTTTTTGCTAGACTTACCGCAGCTCTCGTAGAGAAGGACTAGTAGAGCGCACTGCACACGGAAACGTGTGTACTCAGCTATACTTACACCATTTCACAGCGTCACTACACAAGCTTGCACCGCCTAGCACACTTATCTACATCACATCTTTGGTAGAAAATACAAAATCACTCATTCCGTAGGTTCCGTGATCTATGCTTCGACAAAACAATATCTTTTGACGTCTCCTAAAAGTTTATTCGGTGTCGACGACCTTTCAAACTTCAGTTTAATAACTTTTATGGAACAAAATCTCCAGCTGTTACGTTAGGTACTTTCTTTTTAATATTCTCCCCTATCTTTGGGACGACTTTTTAGCCTGAGTATGGATCTATATTTGAGGAGTATGACCGCTTCTTCTAGCTTTATAAGACTTTTTAGAGTCAGAGTCGAAAAGCTCAGTGAGTATTAAAAGATAACATTTTCGCCTTTTCCTCGAAAATCAGTAGAGTACCTTATTTATTTATCCGTGGAAACTTCACAAGGCGTCTGGCTTGTTAGGAAAAAGATCTTTTCTCTAAGTTTTTTAAACCTGTAGCGGCATCAATGCCGCCTCATGAAAAACTAAGAAGCGAAATTTGAACGGCAACAAAAAGAACCGCAATGCCATCTATCTTGTCAGCGACGAACTACCAACGAAATCTTGCATCGCGCAAGCAAAGTTCTCCGTGCGATTTGAACATATACAACAGTCCGAATATCAACTATTGGGCAGTTGCCTTCCAGCCACAACAACCGTCTGGTCGAAGGATCCTCCCATTTAAAAGGAGGTGTGTGGGACTTTATTTTCTGTACCGCTTCCCTCTATAAAACCTGTGATCACCTCTTTGCGCTCATGAAAGAGGTCCCATCACCTCTTTACAGACCACCCCGGAACCCTATCTGTACAACGCCTGAAAAAGCACATCCTTGGGCAAATATATAGATACCTATCAAATATCCTAACCCTCAATTCCAAAAGACCAAATTAAATAGACTTTCAACCAGCTAAAATAACTTAAGAGCCAGTGAATTATGGCAAAGAAAAATATTGGACGTAAATCCAAGTCAAGTTATCTTAAATCTAAAACATACAGATTACCCCAGAGCAACATAAATTTCCGTGTATATAACTCTAAAGAAAACCCTAGATTTTTCAGCAAAAATAACTGAAGAGAAAAGCTACGGAACCCGTAAAGAATAAAGTCGTTCTTGGTCAGTTTTTCCACACGATTTTCCCCGATGTAATGTCGATTTAATTATTCATACCGTCGCTAGAGGACTCTCATTCTTTTTCAACAATCCTATGTTTATTTATGGATATCGTAATTAGATTCCAATGGACTTGATGAAGATCTTGAAAAGAAAGGGGTGTGATGTTTGTTATATATATTATTTGTAATGGTGTGTTTATTTAACTGTGTGGTTCTTTTATCTATCTGGTTAGCCTTTTTCCAACTATGCGATGCATCCTGAGTACTAGTATTTTTGATGGAGTGGCTGCCTTTCTGACATCCACAACCCATAAACTGGGTAATATGGTAACATTTGGCTAGACACTGGTGTTGGATCTCTCGATTAATGACTACTCGTTACGCCTATTGAAAATCTGCAAATGAAAGCCGGGACAAACTGCTCTGCAACTGCTGTCTCGGAATGTAATGGACGCAACCATCCACAAATCGACCTCGGCGATCGCTTCTTAATCTCCGAGATCAAAGGGTGCGGCTGATATTATTTAAACACGAGCTCGTCTGTGGTCCAAATAAAGCAGATTTAAAATAACTTTATACTACACCTGCTTGGAAAGTACCTTGATACTTTATCAAATTTACGGTAGAAAGTACGTCATTGCATATCGAACAAATATGCGGGGAGAAAACGCATCTGAGCGGGAGAGAAAAGTGTATGAAAATCCATTTCTTACGTGGTTTTTCTTTTTTAATTTTGGGTAAGACTATGCGCCGGTAACCTAAATATCAAAAGCCAAAAAGTTTTTACAGTGAGTTTTTATCTCCAAGTTCGCAAAATGACACTGGCCACTAGCTGTGTGTTGGATGGTGGCGGGCTGGCAGTGCGACCCTGCGGCGGCAGGATAAACAATTTGAAAAAAGAACATGTGAAAATTGCAGACGCCATTGGCGCCATTTCCAATTTGTGTGTTGTTTGAGGATTCAGTTTTAACTGCAACAATTTCAATATAAATTTCAATTAGTAAAGATTTCGTTTTTTATTTTCCTTGTAGGTGTAGTATAAAGCACTATGTATCACTCGAGAGAAACTGCGATTCCCGATCTTGGGTGTTTTAAAGCCCTCGCCTACGGCTCGGGCTTCAAACGACACCCTCGACGGTAATCGGTCACTTTCTCCTCTCGGTGAACAATGTACTATTGTCGATGGTGCAGACATGACATTTCGATCGATGCAAAGTATTACATGTATTGGAACTTAGCCAAAATGTTGATGTTGTTGAAGTAAACACAAAAACCTTCGTTTACATTTTTAGGGAATTTTTAACGAGAGCTATGGCCGTTAAAAGTCGAAATCTTAAACGTTTTTGAGATTTTCCTGTAAATCATTTGAAAAATTCAAGGTAATGGAATAGAACAGAAATACTCTTGAATGAATGGTTGAAGAATCATTCTTTGAACAATTTAATATTAACCGATTCAAAGAATTATCTTTTAACCACACTTCTAGAACCTAACTTTGTAGTATGTATATTATTAATTTCATTTCATTGAAATTAGTTTAATAATTCGGTATGGTGTCAGACGTAAAAGAATAGCACCATCCCATCACTTCCCGTGGGTGTCATAAGAGGTGACTAAGGGACTCACCGGAGAATGGGCAGCAGAATTCTCTGTGCATTGCAACAGCTACAGCGATCGCCAACCTGCCTGCCAAACGTGGCGATCATGGCAACCCTGCTTCCCCCCTTTAGGCCTATGTCCAGCAGTGGACGTCTTTCGGCTGATACGATAATGATGAGTTTAATTGACGTGAACGTCATGTTTACGTTAAAGTTACGTTTTTATTTAAGAAATGAAGACCTCTAGCATCCTTCAAGAAGTGTCGCCAACTGGTAGCTTGAATTTTCCTGAAAACTCTCATAATTCTCATAATAATTGTTGATCGTGCCATTTTCAGCATAAAATGTAGCCATCACGTGCCGCCAAGAAATCTTGGCTTAATGATTCAATGGGAAAAAATAACACTATTTAGTTGTTATTAACTTAACTGTTTTTTTTTGCAAGTATACATTCGTAAAGCAATTTTAATGTTAAGCTTTGTGTTTCTTCAAATTAAAGTGAAAGTTCAGTTTGATTTCTGTTGTTGCTTATCATCAGGACGCTAAGTAAGCTTGCATAAGCGTGCCCTAATTATTTTGCCGCGTGCCACCACTGGCATGCGTGCCATAGGTTCGCCATCCCTGTGCTAGTAGGTTTTCCCTAAGCAAACCGGTGCCAGTGACTTGTTTTAGGTCGTGGAAGTCTGCCGGAAGCATAGCACATAGGATAAGTCGATATGACGGCGCCTGGGGGAGGCCTGTGTTAGTTGTGGAGGTTATTCGGCTGAAATATTGCTACACTCATGATTAAGCTTGGCGTATCTCATTTGTTTATATATGTAGATAATCTGTGGTCACTCCGTTGAATGTTTCAGTATTGAAGTTTCTTTGACATAATTGACTTGGAACGTGTGGTTATTTTAATTGGGTGTTAGCGTTCAATGTAATCGATGAAAACGATCAATTAGTGCTCACTTAGCAGGTTTTTATTCAAGAATCAATAGGTGTGAATGAAAAACTGGTTGAGGTGCGTGTCGGTTTTTTAACCGACATCATTATACGTTTAGGTTCAGTGACAAAAAGTCGCCTACATTGTTGGGTAAAATACCTTCCCCAAATTTTTCCAGGAATTCTTTTCCTGAGCCACCTCTAAACAAACAAACTTTGTGTAGGATAAGCTAGGCTTTTTTACTTGAGGTGACTTCAGGAGGCTTTTGCACGCTTTCTTAGAAGTTACATATTAATTCACGCTTGACTTAAAGGTCCCTAGGTTGCAGCTACCCAAGAAACGTAGACTTCGACAGGGAAGTGGAAATTACATTTTTTCCTACTTCTACTATTTTGGATCCCGCAACGCAATTTCGTTGCGGGATCTAAGACAGTTAAATCGTTTCTCCGGGATGTGTCGAGCTTCACTGACTCGGTGTTTTTTCTGGTAGTATTGATTCTGGCTTTCAGGAGTTGCCGTGGTTGGGAATGAGAGGCGGGCTTGTATAAAAAGACTCTGGCAGGAAATTCCACTCGCTGGATGTACGAACTTTGATTATAGGATAATTTCAAATGGATGCAGCAACGTCTTCAACAACATATTAACACCTTTTACGATCATCGTTACCGTCTAAACATAAAATATTCAAATTATTTTTCAAGGTTAAGAAACGCTTGCCG
Organism: Mamestra brassicae; assembly: GCA_905163435.1. Taxonomy (NCBI): domain Eukaryota; kingdom Metazoa; phylum Arthropoda; class Insecta; order Lepidoptera; family Noctuidae; genus Mamestra; species Mamestra brassicae. Next base: position 1,925,056 of record LR991010.1, read on the forward strand.
AGGTCGATCTCTGGATGGGTGATCATCATAAGATACCGAGACTCCTCGGAAAGCTCGTTAAGATCTCTAACAGTCATGAAGGGTTGTCGCGAGCCAATAAAATTTGGCACCAGCCTTATGAAGGGGTATCGTGGTATCCAGTTTGGGGTTCTCAAGGTCAGATATGCTTTATATTGTGATCGGCTTCCAGTCAAACCGGATTCAACTGAATACTGGTATTTAACGTGGAGCGGCTGCCTACCAGACCTCCACAACCTATTAACTGGGTAACACTGGGTAGCCTACTTTTTACTTTCTATTTTTTAATATAAGTACTTAACATTTTTCGGTTTTTGTAATCTTTTGGAATGTTTTTATAATGCAATCGTTATCGCATTCTGCCGTTTTGAATTGTTGAATATTAATTTTCCTTTTATTTCTTAATCTTAATGTTTTAATGATAATTTTGATCTTTGATTCTAATTTCTATTATGATTTTGTCTTTTTTTATATACTTAATGTTTTGTTCTTTGTTTCTAATTTAGTTTTTGTATCCTCACGAGTCTTGTTAAAACGTATGTTTAAGAAGCAATTTTTACGTAAGTGCTGTGTAAGCCTGTAAGTGACTAATTCACCATAACTCAATGCAAGTGTAATTTTTATTATGTTAATGTCTCTAGTGAAGACGTCGTTGGTATACCTATCAAATAAAAAAAAAATAAAAAAATAAACACGGTACTCCCTGACAAGACTGGTGTCAGATTTCATGGCTTCAAATACTGGTATTCGGCTGCATCAAGTCAGACTGGAAGACGACCTATAGATAATTGAGAAAGGTTTAGTAGATTGTAGTAAAAAATATCCTTCAATCCACAGCAGAATTGGAAATTGCCACACATTGCCAGAATGGCTCAACATTATAGCCTACAATGAACATAAGTAGCGTCATCAGAAACCTGTGTATTCGTGTAATGGCCGTTAGAACAGGGAACACGCAATACCGGGCTATTACTGCTGAGCTCAGTGACAATGGATGCTGAACAATGTACGCATTGAAAGCTTTTATATTCACTACCTGGTGAACGACATACGGTAGCAACTGTTGGAGAACTTTTTTGTTTATTTCAGTTGTTTTTCAATGTTTAATCAGTTATAGCTAACGCCCGCGGCTCCGCCCGCGTGAATGTCGAAAACTATCCCAAGGGAACATACTCCCGGAATAAAAACTTATGTCCTTTCCCGGGACTCAAACAAACTCTATACCAAATTTCATCTAAATCGGTCCAGCCGTTTGCGCGTGAAGAAGTAACAAACACAAACACTCACAAACTTTCGCCTTTATAATATTAGTGTGATAAGTGTGAAGTGTGAAAATTATTTACGAGGAAGATCAGTGTAGTGATGAATAAAGGCCCTTCCCTTTGTCGGTGATCCCAATACTTTGAACACCACCTGACACCCCCCTTCTTTGTTGGAACCTGAGGCACGTCTGCCACCTGGACGTAAACAGGGTGGCCTATTTGGATAGTACTCAATCGGATGTGCACAGAGGTAGGCTGCTGCAAATATAAATAACCGGTGCACACCGAAGGTTCCGATCAAGTCTTGATTTTTTCGAGTAGGTATTCCTATGGAAGTTAATAAACTATGAAAGCAAAATTAAACAGGTAAAATTGAAGGACAAACTCAACTTTGTTGTTGAAAAAATGTTCTCCCATACATCAATGTGCGTCACGGTCAATTCTTCAACCGAAAATATAAGTTTGTACTCGCTAAAAATATTTTTTATATGATAAAACTATAAATTCCCCATTTTCAGACTTTTCCTGTACTTTTTCTCTAAAATCTATCTTCTTGTCAAATTTCATGAATCTAGGTCAAAGGGAAGTTCCCTATAAATTTTGATAATCTTGAGAGTGTCGAAATATTTTTTCAATTGCGGCATAAATGGCTTACGTTTACCTAGAAGTTTAATTTGTTCACAGCTTCAATAGACTGTAGACCTGAGTATATTGTTTTAATTTCAACTCGATACCTCCACGCGTTCCCGAGATAAAGGGTCTTGACAGGCAGACAGACAGACGGATGGACGGACGGACGGACAACAAAATCCTATAAGGGCCTTCCTGACCCGTTTCGCATCAAATGTGAGTGCGGTGCCTGTTCAAAACATGGCCGCCTTTTTTAAGTGCAGTGCCCTTACATCTATACCATTGAGGACCTAATGGATGCCAAAATGTGGCTACCTACAAAATTTGACAAGACGAGTCAAGCGGCACCAAAGAAGAACTAGATTTTGTTCAAGACGTTCAACATCCCAATATTCCGTATGTAACAAACCATTCCCCATTCAAACAAGAAACAAAATTTTAAGGAATTTGCAATCACAGTTTCGAAGTCATATCATTTATGTCTCTAGACAAAACTCAGGCGCATTGTATCTTCGTGGAGTGAAAACATTCTTGAAGCGAACATTCATTGGATATAGTTCAAGACGGCTGTGTGGGACTTTACTTATAAAGGGGCTAGAGGATAGAGTTTCATGTCGAGAATCGAGACTGGAAGTGGAAACTCGAGATGAAAATATCTGTGCTACATTTTCACAGGGCTGTGAGCATATAAATAACGATTGAAGTTGGTTTTAGACCACTGCAATTAAGTTCTCTGTATAATATTCGAGTTAAACATTAAATTATTTCAAAACAACGGTATTTGTGCAAAGAAACTCGTAATGTTAAGTTTAGAAAGTTACACAAACGCCTGTCGAATTAAGACAAGCATTCCAATTATCAGTGTTTAACATGAAGCGGTTTTCCATTTTCTGACCTCCACAACCAATAGCCAGGGTAATACGATACCTCATGACAAAATTAGTATCGGATTTTCTGGCTTTTGACTAGGTAGTCAAAAGCTAGATGGCTGGGTGGCCATAACGAATAGGTATGAAAAATCAAAAAAAATACAGCGGGGACCAAAACTTTCAAGTTTTGCTTCCCGTAGCAATGTATGGAGATATTTCGGAATGTAATGAATGGCCAGTTGTCACCCATTCACGGATCGACATCGGCAAGCATTGTTTAACCTTGAAGACACCCCATGCGGTCACTATGACTTAGCCACGAACTCATACAACAAGCAAAATGTTACTTATAAATGAATTGCTATTTTAAAGCTGCAGGCGTAAGTAACCGAGTTCACATAAAGTTCAAGACCATAATTTTAAGTGTATCTCAAACCATAAAGACATTTCTTTTAATATTTTATTACAACCTTTGTGTGAAAGGCTCCGAAATATAAAATTTGAGTTTCCTCAAAACACAATCACGTTGTAGATCGTATAAAAGTCGGGGGTCGCTTGAGTAAAGTCGTAAAGTAACAGAAGTACTAAAATAGTGATGGTATATTTTTTGTTACTCGTCCCGATTCTTTAAAAGTACTTTGGACAGGATTTTAACGCACGAATTAAATGTACATACAGCCGCTTCATGTAAATAGGTACTGGTATTGGTAGCAGTAATGCTAGTGAAGGAGGAGGCGGACCGCGTGAGGGAGAGACAAACTGAGGTTATTCTCGTCCGAGCCGCCGCAACAAAAGAAGACGCCCCAGGCGTCGGGAGTCACAGGGCGATTTCCGGCCACCGTCAAATTAAAAAAAAATCATCGTAATTCTTTTTTCCAAAATTTTAGATATTATGTGTCACTGTAATTTTCCTTAATAAAAAAATAAAACAAAGTTAACTACAGGACTTTAGATGGCTTAGCACGATTTCTTTTGACGTATAGTAACGTTACACGTAAAGTATTAAAATTAATAATACTCGTTTCGCACATAATATTTATTTGAATTGGATACTACAATATTCATATTTTTGTACTAGTTGCCGCCCGCGGCTCCGCCCGCGTGATTGTCGAAAATTATCCTAAGGGAACCGGGGATATTCCCGGGATAAAAAGTATCCTATGTGTTATTCCAGACTATAATCTACCACCGTGCCAAATCTCATCAAAATCCATTCAGTAGTTTTTGCGTGAAAGAGTAACAAACATCCATACATACATCCATACTTACAAACTTTCGCCTTTATAATAGTAGTAGGATATATAAATTTAACCAAAATACTATGGGGTTGTAGTTTTTTAGGGTTTCGTACCCAAAGGGTAAAACGGGACCCTATTACTAAAACTCTGCTGCCCGTCTGTCCGTCTGTCACCAGGCTGTATCTCATGAACCGTGATAGTGAGACAGTTGAAATTTTCACAGATGATGTATTTCTGTTGCCGCTATAACAAAAAATACTAAAAAACAGAATAAAATAAAGACTTAAGGTGGGAGCCCCACACATCAAACGTGATTTTATTTTGCCAATTTTATAGATAATGGTACGGAACCCTTCGTGCGCGAGTCCGACTCGCACTTGGCCAGTTTTTAATTTCAAAATTCACTTACGTTTACGTTAAAACAGTACCAAACATTTTACACTTTCGACACATTTTCCCACCAAACAAAAAAAAGTTATAAACTCATTAATGACAAACATTAATCAATATTATGCATGTCATTACCAGCAGGCTCACGCAATATGTTACATTATCACGGTCGGTTTGTCCTCAAAATAATTAACTTGGATGGTAATTTTGCATTTCATCTCATGCAGTAATTATCACATTTTGCTAGTAGCCAAAATTTAATTAACTGCACCTGTAGGTTAAGCAGCCATGAAATTAAATGCAAAGAAAGATAAAAAAATATATATTTGAGACTCGCACAAGATACGAGTATACTGAATAATAATAATAAATGCTTACAACATTAATTTTATCTGCGCGAGGCCAAAAAGGTTCCTATCCTGAGATAGGGACCTTTTCGGCCTCGCACAGATAGCAGTGTTGTGTATATCGCAGCATAATGCTCAGCTCGGCAAAATTTAATTAACTGCACCTGTAGGTTAAGCAGCCTTGAAATTAAATGCAAAGAAAGATAAAAAAATATATATTTGAGACTCGCACAAGATACGAGTATACTGAATAATAATAATAAATGCTTACAACATTAATTTTATCTGCGCGAGGCCAAAAAGGTTCCTATCCTGAGATAGGGACCTTTTTGGCCTCGCACAGATAGCAGCGCTGTGAGCATTACGCTGCGATATACACAGAGCTGGTATTCAGATAGGGCCTGTGATGCGATGGTTACACTCACGGGAAACATACTAAAATTAAATAATAGGTATATGGTTACAAATAAAAAAAACGATTATAAAAAATAAAAAAAATATACTTAAATTATGCTTAAAAATGGAACAATTAAAACAAACAAATACATAAAACAAATCACTTAACATCGATTAACGTCCAGCGGCCCAGTGCTCTATTTTAATTTTTCGATGTAATAGACAAATGATGGAACACGCGGGCGCAAGTGGAAGGTTATGGCCGGCTCGTAGGATCGACTATCAAAATGATAAGAAAAATGTAGAAACATATCAAAGTAAATAAAACGAAACAAAAAGTCAAATCGACGTATCGTAATCGTATCTAAAATAGCGTTTAAGTATAACAAAATCGTTAATAAAAAAAAAGTTTTGTCGCAAAAAAGAGTGAAAATGATTCTCCTCTAAATGTAATTCCACTAATATTATAAATATGTATTCAAATGACAGCCGTGAGTGTTTTCCGAAGCACGCAGGAATCTTGCTATGTAAGGAACGGTCACCCATCCGCGAAACGGCCTCACACATTACATAGCCAGGTGTTCTTACATAGAAGAACAACTAAGATTTATTAAGTGAAACCAAATCATAATTTATTTGTAACTAGTGGCCCGCTCCGGCTTCGCACGAATGTATATTTTTCCATTTTTTTTTTTTGTTCATTACAACCTTCTGAAAATAACAAACACTACAAAAAAAGAATGAGCGAAATTGGTCCAGCCGTTCACGCGTGATGCCGTGACCAAGGGAAATAGGGATTCATTTTTATAAATATAAGACTAGCGGTCCCGACAGACGTTGTCCTGTCCGAACGTTTGCTTTTAGTATGACGAAAAATTATAGAAATCGATTGCCGCGCCTCCTACCGGATCCAATTATGAATCTAAACCATTCTCGAATCCTCATGAATACACACAAAAAAAATTATTAACATCGGTCCAGCCGTTTATTAGGAGTTCAGTGAAATACACACGTACAAAAGAAATATATATATTAAGAATAATTATAATTATGTAGATAGCATTTCGAATGTGACATCTTTTTGAACACGCGAAATTACTGGCTGAAAACAGTTGAAAATTACGAATTTAACCAAAGAAAATGCGACATCCCGAATACAGCATTCCTATTTTTACTAAGCATCCATTTTCGAGAACTGAACAACCATTTATCTTTTGAACAACAATTCACTATAAGATATCCTCTACAATTATGTGAGAGTTACTGTGTTACACTGAATAATAAATTCCAGGAAATCCCGTGTCCCGGAATTTGTGTCACAACACTACTCCCGAGTGGTCACTTGAGACACATTTTGATGTTCTTATAGCGTGATAAACATCACTATATTTTTATTACGTACCTCAAACTTTATTTTCTTGAGCACTTTGGGTGCAAAATTTTTGCTTCTGTTTAAGATTTAAAGTTAATCAAACAGTTGCGTGTTTTGATGACAAAAGTAAAGTTTACTTGAGAAAGCGGTTCAGAACCAAGTTTCTATGTAAGCATTTTAAATAAATGATAATAATATTATTTTATTGAGGAACAAATTACGGAGGCTACAGGCGGAGTCTTCAAAAAAAACAATTTACTTAAAATAAATTTAATTAATAATGGAAAATTACAATAAAAGATTATAACTAAGAATCTCACAACGTTCGAGGTTGGAACCGAAGTGGCCGTTTCCGCTGCTCGGGAAACGGTGGCGTGATGGTCGTCACGTTGAGCGAAGTCAGCAACTCGTGGCCCGCCTCGTGCCCGTGGCTGATGCAAAATGTTGCTAGGTGTAATCGGGGTAAATGCATGGTCAGCGATCTTCCTCTAGTACCATGGTATAACAAACATCATTGGAACCATTTTTGTTAATAAACACCTTATATACTATAACTTATGCACTAGGGTTAGTAACAAAATTTATAGATGAATATTAATAAGTCATGTACTTACGAGGCATTTCATGCGGACAATGATTTCGCATGAGATGCCTCAGCACAGGAGCTCTCGGATCCTCAGCCACAACTTTCAGGATGCTATTGCTACTCCCTCGAATCCTCCTCACAAGTGATGCCATCTTTTTCCTGATGATCGCATGGAAAACATCCGTATGCGATTGGGCAAACATCCCTGAGGCACTACAGAGACGAGGGAGGTAAAGTTTTCAGTTTTTGGCTTTTTAGATGATCCGTGGAAAAAATTTCATGGCCGTCACGGGACGCCTGGCAGATGTGAAACAATGAAATTATTTTGTACAAGTAATATGCATAAAAGAACAGGTTACGACAGGAACTAAATATGGTATAATGAAAAAAAAAATACATATGAAACAGAGAGAAAGAAAGAAAATCAGTTTATTCTGCCGGAGAAAACGCACAGAAACACGTATATACAAATAAAAAAACTTATCAACTACAATTATAAAAAAAAAAAACGCATCACTATCAGCCCATATAAGGGACACGGACATTAATTTAACGAGTCTCTGATCACACCACAGACAAAACAGAACACAGTTCAGCAGTTGTCTATGGCATGACGCCCGATTGATTGACAGCGACAACATGGAAACAACAACAATAATAAACACTTTAGACATTGAAAGTAATGTAGAAAACATACATAAATTCAAGTTGTGCGTCGTATCCGAACAAGATTATAGAGTGTATATATATATACCATCGTATAGACGCGTCGCCACGCCAACAATCGGTTTTACCCGCGGCTATACATAGATGTTTCACATCAAACCGCCAATACACTACTAACCGTCCGTAACATAATGTAGTTAACAAAAGGCGAGGAGTTTGATTATCAATGATGCTAACCACATTCTGCCATAGGTACAACATGTAGTTGTTAACTAGCGACCTCAACGACTGATTGATATTACTTTTACCTGAGCATATTCCCGGAAGAGTAAACGTTTCCTGTGGGTTGGCCCATGGAGAAATTCCGCAAGAAAACGCGTTATACCTCTATTACAGTAGTCAACTGTGACCAAACAAGTTAAAGGAGATTTATTTTCTCAAATTAACTTTTGGGTACAGCTTGCATTCTGTTTTTCTTCAATTTCAACAAAAGTAAGTCGTTGAAAGCCGAAGGGCCTCAAAAAGGTCGCGAGAAAATGAGTTATTGTACTTTTTACTGCCTCAAATTGAAACGGAAGTGGCTACTGAAATAAAGTCTTCAGTGTTTTATGTTGAGTATTTAATTACGGAAGTAAAGAGTTAGAATAAAATTAGTTTTATAGATTTTATTGTTTAGATATTTTAATTGTTTTGTCTAAAATTGGTCAATGATACCAGCCTAAGTATACAATGAATATCATCCAAAATTCCATGTTTCAAAGTTCAAACAGTTGATTTATATGCAAGATCTACACGGCGATGTCATTCCTCAAAAACTCAAAAGTTTCTGGTTTTGCATCTTTTTTTATACCTGAATTACCAATAGGGCCCTTTTTTTTTGACTATGGGAAATCATCAAATGACGTCTTCCGCTCTGGGTGGAGCGGAAGGGCGTGTCAGACTCTTACTGACTAAAACCCATCCGTGTTCCTTCTAAAGCCCTTTGCGTTCCAGGGCCGCGGTGACTCTTTCGAACAAATTCCGCAACCCTGGCAGGCTCTGGCCCTAGCGGGCCCCGTCGTTTCTGCTGACATCTCTTTGAGGCGCGCGTGAAACAAAACGCGCCATCGACCCGGGCCTGGTGGTGATCGGACAGCGAGCCTCCCTACGCTCGCCGTCCGCAGGCCCGACCTATAGGGCACTTGCCGCTGCCCGCCTGCCAAATCATGAAATTCCGCAAGCAGTCATAGAGGTATGCGGTACAGAGAGAAAAGTCCCGCATACAATGGGAGGATCCTCCGACCAGACGGTTGTTGTGTCTGGTGGGCTACTGACCGATAGCTGATATTCGGACTGCTGTATAATTAGGTTCACCCTTATTTGATAGAACAACGTTTGCAAATGTTGTTTAATGTTGTTATAGCAAATAAATATTCGATGAACTGATAATTCTGTCAAACGATATTATACAAAGTGATGATTTTCTTAAACGTTGTTCGATTTAGTAATATTATATCAAACGTTGTTCTATCAAACAAGGGTGAACCGTATAATTATGTTCAAATCGCACGGAGAACTTTGCTTGCGCGATGTAGGATTTCGTTGGTTGTTCGTCACTGACAAGATAGATGGCGTTGCGGTTCTTTTCGTTACCGTGCACATTTTGCTTCTTTGTTGCCGCTACACAAGTAGGTCTCAGTGTGAGGGTACAGAATCTTTCGCATGTAACCACAACTCGCACTTGACCAGTTGTTTTTCACTCGTCTTGTAACAATTATGAGGAATATTTTTTTCGTCACAATCTAGTGTCTGCATCCGGAGAAAGAAATATACAAATGGTTTGTTCCGTTCCTCTAAGCGCGATTCTTGACAAATGTTTACACCGAACCTCCCTGACAGGTTATTTTCTATCTACTCTTATGTACTCGTAGCTACGACAGTCGTGTAAAATGTTTATTTATTTATCTCTTAGTACGTCGCTGGAGAGATTCTTTATTTATTTTCTTTTAGATACCTTATTTGATGTGCACCATTTTAATCTCTAATGATAACTCAACTTTGGTTCGGGTTTGTCTTTAAAGTGACTTCATATATAGAAAAAAGTTGACAACCGACTTAAAAAAGGAAGACGTTCTCATTTTGACTGTATTTTTTTTGTACGTTTGATCAGCGATATTTTCACCAATTGTTAACCGTTTTGGATTATATTTTTTTTCATAAGTGGAATAATATTCCGGACTGGTTTCATTTCAATTAAGTGAAAATCTGATGAAGAACTTTGGAGATAGGCATCGGAACTCTTCAGTATATGATAGAAATCGCAAATATTTATTGTTTACACCAGTTCATGGCACAAAATCACGCCAGTACGTTGTGATGGGGTATGCAGTAAGCAGTAAGCAACAAAGTGTACCATTACCACAATCCAGTAGACGCAGCAAAATGCCTGTGTGCCGACATGTTCCGTGCAAGACCATTTTCGCAAGGAGACAGTACAAGGTCGTAAGTTGTAAGCTATACAACACAATAAACAAACACCTCAATATTACTTCTCTTAGCAGACACGAACTTAAAGGTAAAGTTTCTGAATGGCTTCAACTATTAGACTATCAGAAGACGGAAGACCTACTGGCATATATTGCGTAACATATATCACACACACACTCACACCATACACAGTTAAACTTAAATAAAATAAAAAATAGATTAAAGAATAAAAATAACCGAAAGTTATCCTAAAAATATTGTTAGTCTACTGCAGCGACATTCAAACCAATGTATTCGTGTTTTATTGTGATACTTCCTGCGGCTGAACACTGTTTCCCAAAATAAGCTTGGGAATCAGAAGCAGTACCTTTTGTGCAATACACTAATATAAGATGCATATGTTAGATTACCCTAAGATGAATGTATTAATTAACTGGCGACAATAAAGACATTTTTATAATTGTTTTTTTTTACTTTTATTTCGAAATTCAGGGTCAAAAAACGAAGAAATATCCAAAAACACCTTACCCACACTGTATCCTAAATACTCCACGTATGAAATCGGTTAATGAAGCTGCATCCGGGAGTACTGGAAGCCAAGTCTATCAAAGTTAAAGTTCAAAGTTAAGTTATAAAAGGCAAGGCAGTTAATGATTATGTTGTGACACTGTCAAGTTTTAGAAAAAAAAATCTCCACTCTAAAGTTTTATCTATACAGTATTCAATGTGAAGACAAAACATATATGTATGTAATATTATTTATTATGATAATTATTTAGTGCAGAATGTTTGACACTTATATTAAACCAACATTTACTCACGACTTCGTACGCGCATATCCCGTTTTTCCCGTTTTCGTATAGCCAATAGCAATCAATATATATATGAACAATAATTTTCCAAATCCGACTGGCGCGCGTTCAAACAAACACAGAAAAAAAGTCTTCAGCTTAACTATTGCATAAATTAACTAAGTTTATTAATATCTTTTCACTCTGTCTTCTCACAGAACCGCAGAAAATATTATAGTCTTCCATTCGTCAGCAAACAAATACAATACAGGGTTGGTTGGAATCGAAAGTCCACTCTTAACGCAAAAACTGCAGGTGTTAACGTTCCCAATAACACTTAAACAAAATAGAAATATATTTTAAAGCTACCAGGTATACATAAAAGAGAGCAAGTGGTACTAAACTTGAGGACACTCCGTTTTATTTATTGGTTGACAGTTACGATGAGAATGTGCAGTAAACGTTTATGGTGCTGAACGGGAGTCCTGATGCATACAATGCGTTTATGAGTTCCTGGTACTTCTGGCTACTGGTGCTAAGTTATTGAGTGAAGATTGTCTTGATAAAATTTATCAAAGTTTACACTAATACCCTTCTTCTTATGTCAGAGCAATTTGACAAGTTCTGATGTTAAAATCTTCAAATCAGGATCCGGGTGATAGAAATTACTTATAGAGTATAGAAGATAAAAGGGGAGATGAAGGGGTTTTTACTATATCCACGGCGAATACCTCTAGTTGTAAAATGAGTTCAATCACTGATTTAGGTACTTACATAGTACTATGAACTCCTTGGCTGCAGGTCTCTGGCAGACAAGTTAGTCGCTGGAACTTTGGAAGAGTCTGGCGGTCTAGAACTGGTCAGTTTAGAAATAATAGTGTTTGAAATATGAAAGGAAAAAAGTATGCTTTGTTTTATTATGTCAGTCATGTATTAGCTCCCCGCTAAGCCAGATGGCGTAAATAAGTAGTCATTTGATCATAAATTAGTATTTTATTTGATTTAATTGCTAAGTAGTACCACAGTCACAATTAGTCAGACGATAACGTTCCCATTTCTGGGACATAGGTCTCCCCACTAAGAGAGGGGGGTATGGGTCGTAACTTACCTCACTGGCCCAGTGCGGGTTGGAGCATGCCATATGCTTTCGAAGTTTTGGTCCTAAGACTTGCGGGTTTTCTCATGATGGTTTCCCTTCACCGTTTTGAGAGCAGCTGTGGTTATGATATAAATTACACAGAGAAATAAACCTGAATTTCGAACCTATGACCTTGTTACTCGTAAGTCGACGACACGATTGGCGCATTGGCTGAGCGTTTGACTGCTGCGCTGGGTGTCACTCACGGGTTCGTTTCCCGCACGGAACAAATATTTGTATGAATCAAAGATAGTTGTTCCGGGTCTGGCTGTTTGTGTATGTGAGATTGTATGTTTGTAAACGCACCCACGATACAGGAGAAATTCCCAGTGTGGGGCAAGGTCCTTAAAAAAAAAAAAAAAAGAATTGGTACTGAAACCACTAGGTCACCACTGCCAACTGTTCTTACTAAACAACTTAGTTAGATGCTTGTTTTTTTACCAGGGTACTTATAAAAATATTAGAAATACGAACGCAACGATGTAGGTATTCTTATTAAGTAACCTAGTCTTAATGACAAAGTAGGCACATAATACCTGTACTATCTACTCTGTAATAAACCTGAAAATGACCGACCTAGCCTGATCTGATCGGCCTGAACCCATCGCAGTAAGCCAGACTGCTAGCATCACATACCGATGATAAGAAAATCCACCAGGAATTTATTCGAAAGAGTCACCGCGGCCCTGGAACGCAAAGGGCTTTAGAAGGAACAGAGATGGGTTTTAGTCAGTAAGAGTCTGACACGCCCTTCCGCTCCACCCAGAGCGGAAGAAGTCATTTGATGATTTCCCATCCCTAAAAAAAAAAGGCGTGCGTCAAAAATCTGATAGGAAATCTACGGATTTTAGATTAAATTTGCTCTAGCTTGAACATTCAATTACTAGTCGCCCTTTATTTGCTAAATTACTTTATTTTTAATACCGTTTAGATCAATACTTTAGTTCTGATTGAACTACGCATACAAGATTTCCACAAACTTCACTTTAATCAAACAATAGAACAAATAGGAAACATCAAATTAGTTTCAAAGATCAGAAGGGTCCATTTCAGCGAGACGGTAATAAAAGTTTTTACTGTCACTGTAAACGCTTTTGGGTTTTGCCCAAAGCGTTTTGCCCGCATGGTTTCCTGTATAGTTTGATAACAGGAAAAGTTTCCGTATCATATGTTTGTTCCCTAAACTATCAAGAACTTATGATTACGAAGATGTTTATCTAAGGGATATAAGTTTTGTATAGATAGATCCATCTGTTGGTTTTGAAAAAATCATTTCTTGGGTGGTTGAACGAGTTGAGCACGAGGCCAAGGGTAGGAGATTGTTCATCATATTAGCCGAAAGGCGACCACTGCTGGACGTTATGGCTCACCCGATTGTCGCCACATGGACCTGTCCTGTAAGTCTCGCATCCATTGAATTCCCGAGAATTCGATTGTTGGATTGGGATTGTTGGATCGAGAAAAGTTTTATTAGATGGATTTATTTCCCTACTACACGGGATTTTTTATTCTTAGATGTTCTTCGTCATGATTATTATGAATTCTCTGAATCGGTATTATTATTTATATTATTTTCTATTCGTTTATTTTTTAGCTTCTATGTATATAAGTATTTTATTAGTATTATATTTATTATTTGTATATTCTTTCCGAAACGATAAAATTCAGTTTTAATTTATATTCTTATTTATTGTACACCTACCACAGTATAGTCTTTATAACCCAAAGTTGACTGGTAGAGAATGCCTTGATGGATTAAGTCCGCCCATGTACCTTTTTTTTTTTTTTTTTTAAGGTTGGGAAATCATCAAATGACTTCTTCCGCTCTGGGTGGAGCGAAAGGGCGTGTCAGACTCTTACTGACTAAAACCCATCCGTGTTCCTTCTAAGCCCTTTGCGTTCCAGGGCCGCGGTGACTCTTTCGAACAAATTCCGCAACCCTGGCAGGCTCTGGCCCTAGTGGGCCCCGTCCTCTATGCTGACATCTCTTTGAGGCGCGCGTAAAACACAACGCGCCATCGACCCGGGCCTGGTGGTGATCGGACAGCGAGCCACCCAACGCTCGCCATCCGCAGACCCGCGCCTACGGTGGCCGGGGATCGCCCTGCGACTCCCGACGCCCGGGGCGTCTTCTCCTGTTGCGGCGGTTGGGGCGAAGGCCTTGCCTTTCCCTCGCGCGGCCCGCCTCCTCCTTTGCTAGCATTACTGCTTCGCAGAAGGAGGTGACCGCTTCCCAAGCCTCCTCGCTCCGGACCATGGATTCAACCAGGGCCGGACGCGAGAGGTTGCCGCCGCCGATCGCCTCGACGAGGACACGGCGGTGCTCCGCCCAAGCAGGGCAGACCTCCACCGTATGCTCCACCGTGTCCTCCGGGCGATCCTCACAGTGCTGACACCCGGGCGTGTCCTCCCGCTTAATCCGAAACAGTTACCTCCCGAAACAGCCGTGTCCGGTAAGTACCTGCGTCAGGCGGAAGGTGAGGACGCCGTGGCGTCTCTCCAGCCACTCCTCAAAGAGTGGCCTTACCGCCGCAATTGTGGCCTGCCCAGCGCTGGGCCGCGATAGTCTCAGTCTCCATACCGCCATAGTATCCTGCCGGAGCTCCGTCCGCCGCGATGCAATTTGCCGTGGCAGCGGAGTTTCGCCCCGGCAAAGCGCCTCCACGCGCCACGCGTAAACGTGCGCGAGGGCTCTCGCTTCCAGATCCCATGGCGGTAATCCGGCAAGGAGGCTCGCCGCCTCGCCAGAGACCGTGCGGTATGTATACCCGAGCCATCCGGATGGCCATGACTCTTTGGGCCGCGTTGAGCTGGCGGGCTGGTCGCCCCTTCAGCGTTAGGTACACAGGGGCCCCATAAAGGGCCATGGACCGCACGATCCCCCCATGTACCTACCACTATTGTACATAAAGTTTAAATAAATAATTGACGAAGTGAACTATGGTAACCCTTCTGAAATACTGGCGTGGCGTAATGACATACATTAAAGAGATTTATAAAAAAACACGCATGTTTTCGATTGTTTATTAAGAAAAATCTTTGTACATTTTTGTAATAAATTAAGCAATGAATACGCTATCATAATAACATAATTTTAATAAATTATTAACTTGAACTTAAAATAACAGTCATTAAAATTTAAAATAAATAAATGCATAATTAGACAGTGCTTAAGATTAAACTTAGTTGCTAAAAACGATACATTTTTATTTTAGTTCATTCACTCAATTTTCGTGACCTTATTAAAAATTCCATATTTTTCACAAACTGGCGATGTATTTTATAGAATACACTTGTAAAAAGTATACTTGATAGCTCAAAAAGGACAATATTACATCCGGAATCTGTGTTTCCACCGGTCGATTCTGTAAACATGTCGAAGTGAACGCTTCGATGAAGTAATCACGAGGTGAGCTGACAATCCATATAATCAAAATGGAATGACAGCTCACTTCGTGATCACGTGATATCTTGATTATATGGATTGACAGCTCACCTCGTGATCACTTCACCCCAGCCTTCACTTCGACATGTTTACAGAAGCGGCCGGCTGATAGCTACAACCTGGGAGTCTTTAAGTCAACAGTGAATAGGTTACTTCTAGAAAAGCGTGCTCCATCTTCGACCACATCATCGCTTACCATCAGGTGAGATAGTTGTCAAACGCGTGCCTACCAATAGTAAAAAAGTGATGGAAATACTGAGTTGACGCACGTGTGGACACTGTATAAAACAAATATATTGTAAAGGACAAGGGCTATGGGGCAATATTCTGGTAGTTGTAGTTACTAACACATTGCTGAGGCAAGTTTGGGGGTATATCTTAAGTCTTCGATGGAAAACACTTCAATCTAAACGGTATTTATGAATATTAGGTATAAAGTTTGTTTAATCTACCAGCCGATCTGTCCAGTGAGATTTTTACAGAATACGACAACTGATAGTGACACAAGCGTGAATCGGATCGTAATCGGATGCAGTGCGTAACCGCTCTAAATGTATGGTTAAAATTATCACTAACAGCAAACTGACATTGAGCAAATGCGGTAATCGATGAATCCGTTTTTCCCAGTCTTGGCTCTACAATGAAACAGTAACATGGCTGATATTACAAATACCATTCCCGAATACTGCAGTATTACATCACGAAATTGCACGAAAATTAACGATCTCCACACGTTTCTCTTCGGTGGATAACGATATCCATTACAGAGGGAATGCATGATGTAGTACCTACTTAATTATTTTAGCGTTTTTTGAATTCAACAGTAATACAGAAATTGGAGACGAGGAATTGCATGTAACCACAAAATTCATAGCTGTTTTGACGCAGTGGATAAGCGATTTTGGTTCGTGGTCTCAAGTACTGAAAGTCGCTTTTTGTGTTAATAATATTAAATTACCAAGTAGTTTTTCGTGACCTTGATTTTAGCTGAGACTTTACAGTTGTTTTGTATTATTTATTTAAAATAATTATCTCTGCAAGTACATACCTACTTAAAAAGACAATAAAATTGATTTATACTGTTTACAATGTACCTATTAAATGTAGGCTTTGGTAAGTACTTATAACTCTTTCATTGTTACTGTGTAGGTCTTGCATTCGTGGGCATCGCAGTGACCAATAAATGAGATTTGCCTTTGTCCTTATAACGGTTCTGATTATAAGATGATCTGACTAAATCATCACTAAGTATATTTAAGACCATAAATATGTCTTTCCAACATGAAGGTGCCTCTTGATTCAACTACAAAGGTCCAAATAAATAAACTCTCATACAAAACAACTAACCTAAAATAAATAAAAATAAACACTAACATGAAACTGTAGCCAAAGTGACAGTCTATCGATGACAGCGATCGTCAAAATGTCAAATAAGTATTCTCGAGGAGAAAGTGCCATTCCAGTAGTGAATGCACCCCGGGCGTCGGGAGTCGCAGGGCGATCCCCGGCCACCGTAGACGCGGGCCTGCGGACGGCGAGCGTTGAGTGGCTCGCTGTCCGATCACCACAAGGCCCGGGTCGATGGCGTAGTATAATAAATAGGTATTTCTCGTTTATTTATCGGTCATTTTAGATTCTATTTTCACTGTTAGTATTTTATTTTTGTATATTTCTAGATAAACTGTTTGGATATATTTTTTTTTTCATGTAGGTTTGTTCCCTACTGTCAAAATGCTAAAATATAAGGGATTAATCACGTGACATTTCGACAACATTTGTCAATCACATACATTTTTGACGTTTTGACAATCGCCTTCACAATGCTACCGCTGACAGAATGTCACAGTTAAGATGACATTTCAGTAGTACAAGTCACTTTGCCCAGATTCTATGGCCTCTTTGCCCTTACGCCACAGCACCGGGCGCAGTAATATAACTCGGTGACGGAGTTGGCCTGTGCTTCAGCATGTTGTACGCCCTGTTGGAAGCCCAGTCCTTGCCGTAGCCCCCGCTGGCGGAGTAGGCATAGTTGTTATTGTAGTCGGCGGAATAGTCGCTTGTATCACTCCCGCCAAAGTACGAGTAGGACATCGGGTGGTGATGCTGCTGGAAAGACAGGAAAAATTGTTGTTAATTTTTATTGCATAGAATAAGAGTTACCGCAGCCCTGGAACGCAAAGGAACTGGGTTGCGTGGTAGTCAGTAAGAGTCTGACATGCCCTCCCGCTTCGCCTAGAGTGGGAGAAGTCATTTGATGATTTCCCATCCAAAAAAAAGGTGTAAGATACTACGGAACCCAAACGGATACCATGGATTCAGTACATGATTTTGAAGCTTTGGAATATTTTGTCGCAAACGAAGTGGCGAGATTTGAAGAAGCCAGTAAATCTAACTCCAGTCTTGCCAACAACTACCTTGTTACCCAGTTTTTGGGTTGTGGAGGTCTGGTAGGCAGCCGCTCCACGTAAAATACTGGTATTCAGCTGAATTCGGTTTGACTGGAAGCCAACTCCAATATAGTTGGTAAAAGGCTAGGCAGATGATGATGACAAAAGTGGTGAGATTTGGGTGTTCCACTTTATTCGGTTGCGATTATGATATTAAAGAAATGCTGGTCAATCTTCATAAAGAAAAAGGTTAATATTTATTTAGCACTTACATGATATTAATGATATTATGTTGGTCAATCTTCTTAAAGAAAAAAATAAATAAAGAATAATATTTATTTAGCACTTACATGAAACACGCACGGTATTTTTTATTGCAGTTTGGACCTTTTTAGCGATATGTCAGACAGACTGATGCTGTCTGACGCTGGTTACGCTGACGCTTAGCCTTTTCCCAACTACATTGGAATCGGCTTCCAGTCTAAAGAGATAAAGCTAGATACCAGTATTCTACATGAAGCGACTAAAGGTACAATTCCGTGCATCGCGGCCGATCGAAGCCGCGAGCGATCTGTCGCGTGCGACAACAATCAGCGCGACGCAACAATGGCGACGAGATCGACTCATGTTATTTCAAGATGGCTCAGTTTAGTTTCGATATATACAGTAATTTCGACCATACAGTGCACGAATGGCAGGCATACAAAAGTCGCCTGTGACAGTGGTTCGTGGCAAACGATATTTCTGAAAAAAAACGACGCAACTGGTTCAGGATGGCGTGCAATTCTACTGAGCGCACTCGCAGACGGCACCTACCAGCTAGCAGCCGACTTGGCTTTGCCGAAGCAGCTGGAGGATGTGCCAATAAGCTGATTTCAGAAGCGGTGCCGTACATTTTCATACTCTGACTATTGTCGCATCAGCCGTGATGCACGGAATTGTACCTTTGCATCCACAACTACTCTCTAATCCAATAATACAATATTAGGGACTCTTTATACCTTGTATTTTATCATTTAAATATTCCTTAATACTTAATAGCATTATTCAATTAAACATTGTTTTAATTTTTTATAAATATGCTTATTTTATCTTCTTTTTTATTAGTTCAGGTAGTTTGTTATATATCTTGACTGATGTCAGATTTTTTCTGGCTTCTGACTATCCGTAACGACTGTCGAAGATGCACAAATGACAGTCGGGACCAGAGGTTAAACGTGCTTTACGAGGCACGGAGGAGTCTCAGTATGTAAAGGATGAGCACCCATCCAAGGACAGGCCTCGACAAGCGTTGCTTTTCCTCGAAGACCGATTGCGACCGATTGCTGTTACAATTTAGTCTGTTTAATATAGGTAATGCTGAAATATATCAATATAACCTTTCGAACTAATATTTCCACAAAATTATTTATTTTTAAACGTCACTGTCAGTCTCCCTTCACATATTATGTCATTTGCATGTCAAACGTGTTCTGGCGTAACCCACGCCAGAACACTTTTAAAATGTCGAACACCCACACGCAAACAATGGAGTAAAATATAGATCCAGGGAAGCAAAACAATTCATTTTTGGACCTTTTAGTGAACGGGTGTCAGAGGATTGAAAGATTTATTTTCGGATTGACCACAATTTCACAAAAGCAATACAGTCTGAATGATGGAGCTTGTAACTATACACGGTCCTATTTTACAGCCGTACGAGTCGATCTTCAAGGTTAAGCAACGCTTGTCGAGGCGGTCCGTGGATGGGTGACTATAATACCTATAACGTGATTCCTCTGTGCCTCAGAAAGAACGTTAAGTTTTTGGTCGCGGATGTCATTTGTAAATCTTTGGCATTCGTTATGGGTAGTCAAAAGCCAAGAAATTTTGACACCAGTCTTGTCAGGTGATATCGTGGTTACCCAGTTACTGGATCATATGGCAGGCGCACCATAAAAAATCGCATGAAAAGCACCCTAGGCAAGAAACCCAGTGTTAGGGACTGGGGGATTTTAGTCGGTAGGATTCTGACATAACACACTTTTTCTTCAGATGGAGTGCATCCAGGAGGATTTCGCTTCAAAAAAGGTAGCAACTTAAATAATAGGTACTGTTGTAAAACCTATTCGAAAGCCTCTTAAAATATTTCACCACGTTGGTCAGACTAAAATCAGCAAGGCCTCTCACAAGGTGGACCGATGACCTGGTGAGGGTCGCGGGTAGCCGATGGACGCGAGACGCACAGGACCGGTTGTTGTGGCGACACTTGGCGGAGGCCTATGTCCAGCAGCAGGCGCATCGGGCGTCGGAGGAGGGCATACGCTGCCCTCTTCCGGCCCCCCTAACTGGGTCCAGGGGCAGCGGACTTGGGGATGTCCGTTGCCCCCCATTCATCCGGACCCGAGGAGGCGGTGCGTGGGGTTCCCGTGCGCCCCTCTTTGACGTAGCGGGGGGAGTCAAACACCTCACTCCCCCCGCTGACGCGAGGTGGCCCGAAGAGGCGGGCCGGCATCAGCCGGGGATTACGGAAGTCGCATCCGTTCCCGCGATCCCAGGCGTAGGTGGGAGATGGAACACTGGGGTGGCTTTAGTCAGTAAGAGTCTGACAAACCCCAGAGCCCCAGGGCGGAAGACATCCATGAGGATTTCCCCCGACATCAAAAAAAAAAAAGGCTAATGTCCAGCAGTGGACGTCTTTCGGCTGATGATGATGATGTAAAATCAGCAACACAGTTTCAGATATTTTTTTTAAACTTATGAAATGATGAGTCATAATAATGACAAATCATAATTGCACAATGCACACAAACTACTTGGAAACATGTAAAACATTAAATAAGTTGCTTATCATTGAATTGACAAGTGCTGAGTTCAATAAATAAAGTTTTATGTTAAACTAGCAACATAACGTTACCTTGCTTGCATTAAATTCGTGTTAAGCTCCGGCCAAACCTGAGTGACTGCGAAGCGGGAGCGTAGACGCACAAACAAGCAAAATCTCCCAAAAATATTTTTTGATCCAAAGCCCAATTAAGTACGCGATCCTCATCAGTAAGGGATCCGTGATTTAGAAGATCTTTAGCAGCAGATATCTTTGGAACTGGATTGGTACAAATCAACAAACAAACATACCGTCCCACAAAGTACCGCGGTACTTCATAAACAATTTCGTCCCAAGGACATTGGTATCTATAAAAGCTCATATCAAGTGGATACAGATAAATTTATTTATTTTGATGCGTTTGTACCGCGAGTGCTTGATAAAGAGCTGGGATTGCGTTTAGATCCTCGATGAGTAACAGCTGGTACAATGGAAAATTATAACGCTGAAGAAGATGGGACTGCGTAAGAAAGGAAGAGCCGAAGAAGAATCAATACAAATGAATGAGATAATGAAATCTAATGTCATTTTAAAAGTCTATTTTGTCCTATTTTGTCGAAAAAGTAGACTTTTTCGACAAAATAGGACAAAATAGACTTTTCATACAGGATTGGATTTTTATGACATTGCTCAAAACCTAAAATAAAGACAAAAATTCCGAAAAATAAAAAAAGTTGAAAAAGTTAAAATCTAAATTTGCCCATATCTTTTTATCATTTTGACTCAGTATTTTTATATACCTAATAGGGACTTTAGACCTCAGTATCTGGTATAAATTATAACTTGCTAGGTCCATCCGTTCCTGAGAAAATCGGTGGTGACACACGGACAGACAGACGGACAAGAGAGTGATCTTATTAGGGTTCCTTTTTTACCTCTCAAAAGGTAAGGTACGGAACCCTGAAAATAACGTTTTTGCGTGACAAGGACAGAAAAAAGGGTTCAAAAGCATGTCACTTCTCAATTTTTCTACCGATTTTAAAGAAGAATTTTGTAGAGGCTTCATAACGGAAGATTAGGTACATATATAACGAGCAGATGAGAAAAGATGATTTTCTATGTATTAATTTTGACTGGTAAAATCCTATCCTACTACTTTAATATTATAAACGCGAAAGTTTGTGAGGATGAATGGATGTTTGTTACTCTTTCACGTCAGAACGGCTGAACGGAATTTGATGAAATTTGGCACAGAGGTAGATTGTAGTCTGGAATAACACATAGGATATTTTTTATCCCGGGAACCTATCCCTTGGGATAATTTTTGACAATCACGCGGGCGGAGCCGCGGCCGGCAACTAGTACAGTAATGAAGCTACAATAGAACAATAAATTGTTCCTTTGATTTCCAATACACCCTAAGATCAAAAGCAAAATTTGAAATAGCTTAACAAAGCCATCCTATTATAGCGAACTACTAATTATTAAATTTGAATCTCAAACTAATTTCAACGAAATACAGTATTCATAATCGCTTTCATTACAAAATGTGCTATTGTATTCTTCAATAAAGAATTATTAAAACTGCGATACGCTTTCATAATGGTTCCACAGATATAATTGCTCCGACCGAACGGTTTAACCCAAAATGAAACAACATTTTTGGAGCGACGTACCTCAGTAAACGAATCAACTTTGTTAACCAAACACATTTCATTTTAATTGAATTCAGATCAAACGAATTATGGTTTACACTCTTCAAATTTTGCGTAGGATTATTAATTTCCAGTTGCAATTTCGTTTACCGATGATAGTACCGTCTATTAGATCAACTGTTATCATATTTTAAACGATTTCCAACTTTTTTTGTCTCGTCGTTTTATCGCAATATTTTGTTATCATGGCAACAGTATCGATTTATTATTTACTAGGTTTTGCCCGCGACTTCGTCCGCGTTTTTATTATAAGATTGTGAAGTTTTGTAAAGTTTCAGTCAATGCTACTGAACAGAGAAATAATAGATAGATATAGATAATTTAACAAAATGTTGGACGTGATTCTTTAAATTGGCATAACTTTTTTATTTATGAACCGATTGACATGAAAGAAACACTAAATGTTAAGTGAATCTTACCACAATGTATTAGTGCCACATCTGAATCGGATAAGCCGTTTCTGAGATTAGCGTGCACAAACGCACAGACAGACAGACAAAAAATCTAACAATCATTGTTTTGGGTGCTATTTGCGTTGATAAAGGTCCCAATAATATTTTTTCTCATAAATCTTCCATGTATGTCTATACGATATAGAGATCCTTTACATTTTTATTATATGTATAGATTTTCAATAGGTCAGTAATATTATAAATATTGTTTTACAACAAACCACAACAAATCGTTACTTTACCTCTAAATTCTACATTTCCTCTTTCAAAAGTCATATCAGAATGACCCGTGATAATTGCGCACAATCTCGCCTAAAACGACCGCAATATTGCCTACGCACGGGAAGCTCGCCATTTTGTGGCCAGACACCATTTTGTGGTCACGGTACGTCATAAAATTTGGCGATAAGCCCCAATTTTAGTGAAAAACTGAGCCAATATGCAATTATTTCTTGTGACACTGTATTTTTTTTTGGCACCCTGTTCCTAATTAGACTTTCGGTATTCTGAAAATGCTTGTGTTGGATAATTTTGTGAATTTTTTATTGCGTATTTTATTTGGCTTGTGTTTTTTTATGTTTGCCCTTGCCAAAATATTGTATGTAAACAAAGGCATGTTTGCTCATTAGTAGGGTAAAATATTGAATGACAGTCAAAATAATAAGCAAAGAAACTCAATCAAGAAAAAATAAATATAATATTTTGGCATTGAAACAAAGAAAACATGTTTTTTTTTGTAATGGAGGTTTCATTGCCTTTTCCCTAATATGTCTTCGTAGGGACCCGAATAATTAGCAGAACTCTGTATTGTTTTTCATTAGTAAATATGTTGAGAATGATTATTTGCTAATTCTCATTCTCAGTTGCGGAATTTGTTCGAAAGAGTAATCGCGGCCCTGACGCAAAGGGCTTTAGAAGGAACACGGATGGGTTTTAGTCAGTAAGAGTCTGACACACTTTTCCGCCCCACCCAGAGTGGAAGAAGTCATTTGATGATCTCCCATTCTTAAAAAAAAACGACTTCGTATGCGCGTATTCCATTTTTTCCCGTTCCTGTAGGAATTCCCTCTTAATGCTCCCCTAAACTCACTAAGAAACCTACATGCCAAATTCAGCTTTCTACGCCTGTTAGTTTTGGCTGCGCGTTGTCTGTTAGTCACTCAGTTACGGAAGAATTTAAAAATTAGAATTATAGATCATTTAAATAGATCAAAAATGGAATGGCTACTGCCATGCAAACCGCAAAAGAATTTGAAATTAGAATTAGAGATAGATCAGTTTAATAGATTACAAATGGAATGGCTACTGCCATGCAAATCGCAAAAGAATTTGAAATTAGAATTAGAGATAGATCAGTTTAATAGATTACAAATGGAATGGCTACTGCCATGCAAACCGCAAAAGAATTTGAAATTAGAATTAGAGATAGATCAGTTTAATAGATTACAAATGGAATGGCTACTGCTATGCAAACCGCAAACGGTAAACCTACTAATAACACTGGTCAACAAAAAAACACTTTTTTTGTGTCACAAGATTTTTTTTAACTAATAATGTTAAGAACATGCTTAAGTATCATAGAACTGAAATTAGAATTATTGAGACACGAACTGTTTTTTGCTTTGAGACGAAAACTGAAGTTTTCCGGTGATTCTAATACAGGCACGTTATCATATTAGAGATTAGTTGTGTAGCAGATGGCACGTCAGTATACTCAACTATCCTTTTATATTAAAAAATGCCAAAATAAAGCTTACATTTTTTTTAAATGTGATGGTGCAGAATTTCTTTTTTGAGTTTTAAAAATAATTTCACCATAAAACTTGACAGAATCATTTGAACACTTTTTCTACATTATATAAGCATAAAATAACTCAGTAAACTGAAATTACAGCTACTTTATTGAAAAAAAAAAAATCGGAATTTACACGCTTAGTGAAAATTATGTTACTGGTAGTAGTTGTAACACAAAAACTAGACCTGATCAAAACCAAATAAATATGATTTTGGAATAAGGGTAGGTAGGTAATTCGCAATTATTAAGCAAATTCCTTGTGACAAAATCTTGTTGACTAGTGTAATTATAACGATACAATTATGAATATTCAAGAGGAAAAAATAATCAAATTTCGAATCATAAAAAATGAGACCACGTGAACAGAGAAAAAAAAAATGCCACCCCAGTCCATTCTCGTTTTAAATCAAAAGAAATTCTAATTAAGAAAATAAATCTAATTTTCTTTCATGCTTTTGAAAATAGAACTCTCATAGAGAGTCACGTGTACAGGGTTCAATTAATTGACATTTTCCCGGAACACTGCAAATGAAATTGGACCTTTGTCTGGAGGATTCAGAAAAGGGTTCCCTTCAGAATGTCGAAAAAAGGATTTATTTTAGTTCAATTAATTATTTCTTATTGCCTATAGGGAGTTGTTAAAAAATCTCTATAGTCCCTAAGACACAATTGCTTTTATTATTTTATGCAGGTGATTAATGGGTTAATTTGCTTAGACAGGGCTAGTTTTTGAATAAAGACCAAACAAACCTTACTCGACAGGTTTATTGGTTAAATTAGAGGTTGACAAATTAGTCAACTTCAGATTCTCAAATCTGAAATTGGGGTCTAATCAGAATAATTAAATTCTTCAAACTCTCAAGATTTGCTTGCTTACAAAATTTACATTTTCTGCAAATTCCTTTCCTCCTTACAATTTTTTTCATCTTAGCTAAAAGGAGGTATAATTTAAACTTATTTATATATATGTTAACAACTGTTTTATCAAATATTTAACTAACTATAAACACTAGAAATAAAAATAAAGACTCCTAACTAAATTAACCCTAAAATATGGCGTCAAAAAATTCATCCGCATCGCTGTCGATTGGAGTCTGGAAGTGTAGGTACTCAAAAGATTGGCGGCATTGGCACGTTATATGGCAAAAGGTAAATGATAAATGATATTAATTTGTGAGTTGGTTTAAACATAAAACTTTTACACATTAACCTTTCTTTGATTCTTGTAAGCTAGATGAGGCCGGTGTTCCCATCTGACTACCCTGAGAAGACACACCAAAACAAACTCAGAGGTCAAAATCTCTTAAGTCCATACAATCTACTGGTCAAATCATATGAAAACCATGTAAGTTAACTCTATTACTTATTATTTAGAATTCGGTTAAATGATAAATGATATTTAATTTGTAAGTAGGTCAATCTTTTTTGATAATTTTAAACTAGATGATCCTAGCTGACTATCGTAAGAAGAAACACCGAAACAAACTCAGAGGTCAAAGTCTTTTTTAAAGTCCATACAATCATTGATACTGGTCAAATCATATGAGAACCATGTCGGTTAATATATGAAGTGGTCTTTTGAGGAAAGTACCACACAGATTTGAGTGGACCTGTCCAGACAGTGCAAGCATTTGTCAGTTATCGTGTAGCTCAAACTCTGAACTTTAAGGAGCTCAACGATTATACCAAATTAAGGAAATTTGAGTACCTGCACCGCATAAATAACCCGCATAAATAAGAAAAACATGAAATGACACCCTAATATGGTGACCTACATGGTTCCCAAATTCACAATATGCTATATGAGGACCATGAAGTTACTGGTATCATTAGAGGTAAAATAACTCCTTTGGTTACATGACTTATCTCTGAAAATACTCTTCCCATTCCAAAAACTCTTCCACTGATGAAAAGTCACACTATTACTGAGTATCATAGACAATTTATATCCTGACAGTTACACTATTACTCAGTATCATAGACAATTTATATCCTATGGGTAGGATACAAATTGTCTATGATACCCAGTAATAGTGTAACTTTTAACCCATTTAGTCGCGGGAAAAGCTCGTGGCTAAATATTAACGGCCGCACGGGTCGATCTCCAAGGTTAAGCAACGCTTGCCGAGGTTGGTCTGTGGATGGGTGACCATCTTAACATACCGAGACTCCTCCATGCCTCGGAAAGCACGTTAAGCCGTTGGTCCCGGCTGGTTTGTAGATCTTTGGCAGTCGTTACGGATAATCAGAAGCCAGATAATCTGACACTAGTCTTACCATGGAGTACCGTGTTACCCAGTTAATGGGTTGTGGAGGTCTGGTAGGCAGCCGCTCCACGTAAAATACTGGTATTCAGCTAAATCTGGTTTGACTGGAAGCCGACCCCAATATAGTTTGGAAAAGGCTAGGCAGATGATGAGTCGCGGGAAAAGCTATTGCAAAAACAAATCATTCATTCATACCTTGCAAGCCTTCAAAGTGCTGAGCACACTGGGCAACAACAAGGCAGCGATGAGCAGCAACTTCTTGATCAGCAGCACTGACAGCAGAATGGGGATCAGCAGCAGCTTCAGCTTGAGCACTGCGAACAGCGTCAGCAGAGGAATGATGACTGCTAGTTTCTTCTTCTTGCCTCGTGCTGGAAGGTAGAAGAGTCTTTTGTTAGGTTTTTTGGTACATTTGTTTATTTTAAAACTGCTCCGTTGGTCTCATGGTTGCAAACGCGAGCTTGGGGTGCAAGGTTTGTTTTCCCAGGTCGAGCCAAAAGTGTAATTGGATTTTTCCAGATGTTTACTGTTGGTGATGAGCAGAGATCGGAATAGGTAGACTATATTTACTCAATGTTCGTGTTAGTAAGTAACATAGAGTTGATAAGGAAGTAAGAATGATAAAGATGACAATTTTATCCCAGGATTTAAGAAATTGCAAAGTACTTATTGCGTTTGTAAATACATTTGAACAAAATTATTATATTGAAGAATCTTATTATGTTTTTAGAGTTCCGTATCTACTAAAACGTACAACTCTTTCTTCTTTTGATTTTTTAAATCAATAATTTGTTACTATACTCAAATCCAGTTCATGTTTTTATAATCCCTGGTTTTAATTGTCATGATTCCATTTATGATTCCAGGATTTAAGATGAGGTATTTTTTTCCCCT
This sequence comes from Mamestra brassicae, assembly GCA_905163435.1. Taxonomy (NCBI): domain Eukaryota; kingdom Metazoa; phylum Arthropoda; class Insecta; order Lepidoptera; family Noctuidae; genus Mamestra; species Mamestra brassicae. The sequence goes on from LR991010.1 coordinate 1,952,983, forward strand.
ACTCAGAATAGCGCGTTAAGTTGGTCCTTCTCCAGATTGTTTTCTGGTCAGATTGCTGTCTCACTTAACATTAAAATTACACGTGAAGAGTTACGACTATCTGTCTAATCTCTTCGTTTCTTTTGCTTATTTTATAATATTATAAATAGTCCTGACCGATTTTGGCCATGGCGGCCACTCTCAACCGAGAACATATTACATCAATATATAATATTATAATATTAGTAATATTATATATATTATTATAATATTAGTGCGAATGTGAGTCAAGTATTGGAAATTAAAAATGATTAATTTTATTATAAACCACTAGCTTGGCCCGCGGCATTGCAAGTTAATAGATTCGTAAAAAATAACCCATAATTATCTCCAGCCCCCATCCCCATCCCATCTGTCTCTGTACCAAAATTCATCAAAATCGGATCAGCGATTTAGGCGGAAAAGTAAACAAACTCATTTTTTTCATTCGCTTTTATATTATTAGTTATTTGGATACCTGACAGAGCAAGGTATTAATTGCAGCTCTCGATTTTAAATCCCACCAAGACCCACGCACAGTTAATATAATTTCTAACACTTTCATTACCTCTCAAATTCCCACCATTCTCAACATTACACCATTTATTGAGCCATGAAGCTGGTCACAATCGTGCAAAACCAATGAAATAATTACAAAAATCAAACATTTACTACTAATCGCTGAACATTTAAATTTTCAACTTCACGCCCTAATTTCAAACTTAATCGTTAAAATTCCATTACACAGTCGTTTAGTTTGGGTCAAAACATCTGTTGGAACGGGTCAAATCCCACGTTTTGACCCAGATACTTATGACCCCGACGATCCACGGTAATTTTGACGATATGGTCATTATTTGCGACTGTTAATTGATCGTCTTTATGGTCCAGTGTGTTAGACAGGTCAATTTGTTTTTTTGTGGAAATGGGTTGATCGTTATGGGAGCAATAACTGTTGATTAAATGGTTTTTATTGAAGAAAACCATATTGGACCAATAATGGGCCATCATGACAATTATAACTGAGGTGTAGGCAGACAGAGATAGTTACACGCATTAAAGGGGTCCATTATAATTATTCTCTTTATAGGTTAATACATACCGCTTATCTTGGTATGGTCATGTGAAGAGAAGGGATGAAATGCACGTAACTAAAAGAGTTATGAATATAAATGTGGATGGATGGAGGGAGGCCAAAGAAAAGATGGATGGATTAGGATGTGTTAGGAGTGATATGAAAGAAAAGGTAGTTAGTGATAGTGTGACGGTTGACAGGACAGAATGGAAGAAAAAACGTGTTGCGCCGACCCGATGTAACATGGGATAAGGGCAGGAAGATGATGAATGATGATAATAGGTTAATACATACCATTTACAAAAAATCGTAACAATAAAACATAAAAAAAAACATTTCAAAATATAAAAAGTAGTAGTCCGCCGGTGTCGGGAGCATGGTCCAAGCTACCGGTGGTTAAGGCTCCAGAGAAAGGAACCTCCTCACAATACGAGCCGTATCGAGGAGTACTGCCTTCTGTATCAGGCCCTTTATCCAACCGCGTAACACCAGCTTCAATAGATGGTCGTCGAAGCTTTTCGCCATCAGGCCATTTGCCGTATCGACAATCGGCACAATGACAGCCGAGTCCACATTATTATCATTATAGTTTTTCTTGATATAAATTCAAACATTTTGAACGATTTCGGAATTCCCCGGAAAGTGTGACGGGGTATTCATTATTACTAACTTTTTATCATTTCTAGCTTAATAAATAGTACCTCGGATTGTTTTTCTTTTTTTTTGTAAACGTTTTCTAAGAATTAAACCTAAACTTCATGAAAATCATTGGAGCCGTTTCCTTGATTCAGATTATATATATACATATATACAAGAATTGCTCGTTTAAAGGTATTAATGGATAAGTCGCTTTGCCTCCAGGTATATTATTTACTTTTTTTTAATACTTTATAATCTAGCATTTCAATAGTGGTAGTGAGCGTTAATAAGGTCGATAATGACGACATCTAAAATAATCTATACACTCGAAACATCGATACTTTTAGACTAAAGCTTATCGACTGAGTTCTAGTTGGCAACAAATTGTCTGCTTTTACTCCTAACAATACGACACTAGGATACAAATTTTACATTCTGCAGCAATACTTGAATACAATCCCTTGCCAACAGTTTGTGGTACAAACATGAACATCGTTGTATTCCCTGCAGAAATATAAAGTTAAGAAATAGCTGACACCTACTTGGCTATGATACAAACGAGTGACGTGCCAAAAGTTAAGTAACTCTTTCTTGATGTATGATTACTGAGGTTATAAAAAAATATTAGTGATCAATACATACAGTCGTGCTATTCTCACCGTCAAAACTTAGGTGAAGTGAACATAAAGTGACCATCAGCTGGTCTATTCTTTCCACATATGACCGTGTAAACATACGTGAAGTGAGCATGAAGTGAACTATCCTTCCATCTAGTTGGTATGGAAGGAAAGAAAGAAAAATATTTATTTAGCACTTACATGAAACACGCACGGCACATAAAAAAAAAATATGAAAGAAAAATGTAGGTATGCTAAGAACCAAGTGTGTGTCTCACGGCTGCACTAAAAAGGTCAAAGGTATGTATTGACAGTTCACTTCATGTTCACTTCACCTCAGTTTACACGGTGAGATGATTACACAATCGCACTGCAGCTGTCAACTCACTCAGTCAAAGTGTAATGAGAGCTTTCACCTCATGTTCACTTCACCAAAGTTTTCTCGGTAAGAGTACAAAAAGCGTAAAATGCAAACAACTTTTTTCGGAATTCTGGAAGTCAGTGTTTTTGGTTGTTTCTTCGTTTTTTGACATCGATTTCCGAAATTAAAGTTATTTTAAACTTTGTAGTGTTTTTTTATATATGGAAGCCGGTTGTTTTTTTTTTATATTTTACACTTTTAAGTATTTTATAATTTTTCGTAATTCGTAACCACCCCTAGAAAGTCACTGGAAAATAAAATACGCAATTTCGTTTACTTGGATCACATATTTTTATCAGCTATATGATTTAATATCCATTATACTGAACCGATTTTGATGAAATATCTATGGGACCAGTCGAAAAGTATCCTGTTATATAAAAAAAAAGGTTTTTTCAAATCACACTTATCACATCACACTAGTCATCATACTTCACACTAATATTATAAAGGCGAAAGTTTGTGAGTGTGTGTGTATGTTTGTGACTTCTTCACGCGCAAACGGCTGGACCGATTTAGATGAAATTTGGTATAGAGATTGTTTGAGTTCCGGGACAGGACCAAGGATAGTGTTTATCCCGGGAGTATGTTCCCTTGGGATAATTATCGACATTCTCGCGGGCACCGCCGCGGGCCGCATCTAGTTTTACCATGAAATTTTGGTAAAGTAGGGTTTTCAAGAAACTATTGAAAGAATGTTAGTACACACCTGATTTAGAACTGACTTCGCGTTTCTGGATACTTCTAGCCTGAGTTACATTCCCCTCATTGTATTCAACATCTGGGAATAAAAAAAAACAGAATTGTATGAGCTGTTCTATTTTTGTGAAAGAAAATAATATTCGAGATTTTCTGGGAATTTGGTTTATCCCGCGGCTTCACTCGCGTGAGTACTTATAGATTTTTAAGATAGATAGATTTTTTTTTTAAATAAGCCTATAAACGTTTCTTGGGTCCCATCTATCTCTGTGCAAAACTCATCAAAATCCGTTCAGCGAATTAGGCGTAACAAACAAATAAACTCACTTTTATATTTTAAAATTAGGATTGAGCATATTTTTTACAACACATCTAAATAGGGTAAAGTCGAAAGAAATTGAATTTATTACGTGTGATTTGAAACGGCTGCTTGACACTTTCCGTGACCCAAGAGCTGGCTTTTATCTTGGCCAGAGGCAAACATTGCCATTCAACGTGGCAATGCCGCCAGTCTCTTGGGCACATTACCAGCTGACAGCGTTGAGGACAAACTTTTTGATGTTATGTTTTAGTTTGTTGTAAGTTAAGTTTATTTCTTTAAAAGTACGTTCAGAAACAAAAACTGTCACAAGATGAAACAAATCATCAAAATGCTACAAGATGTTTTTTTTTTAACGGGCTGATAGTTTATTTATAATGGCCCCGGGAAGTCAGAGTTAAAAGATAATTCTGAGTTCCTGTCTCAAGGTTTATAAAGGTAACATCAGAAAATTAAAGTATTTTGTTAATAATGAGATCCTTTATTTGGTTTGCCATGAGTTATTTATTAGTTCCTAGAATATGATCCGTATAAGCTACGCTTTCGGATCGTGTAATAATACAGTGTGTGCTTATTTTTTCTAAAATGGACGGATTTGATTGCAGTTTCGGAGTTTAGATATTGATTTTTCTAAAATGCAATGATGTAGCTTTAGTTTTCCTTAATCGGTCTTGAGTCTCCTTTAAGTGCGTTGCGCAATTCTTCATGTTTTCGGATTTTACCATACACGCCTACTTGAAAAATTCACACCGTCTTGACTGTCTAGTAGTAGTATTATCAAGTATTATAAAAAAAATGTAGTTATTGATTTATTATTCCCAAACAAAAATATCCATTCGAATTTACCTAAATCATCTCCAACCCGTAGATAAACAAAATCACCAAACAAATTACGCAGCCAACCCATTATGTAAACAGCATTACCCTCCTAAAAGCCGCAGTCGGCTAAACACAAACAATGTACCAACGCCAAATTCAAACATTGCCAAGGAGGGTGAACGACATCATTATCGGTCTAGTAACTGCGCTCTGTTTGTCTTGTGGACGACCGCAAATTGTTGTTCTTACCCTTTACTTGGAAGTGGAACATTTGACCTTTATATATAAATAATGGAGGTAGCGTATGACGGTATAGAAGCGTCATGGACAGAAATCACAGCTCTAAAAAAACCGGCCAAGTGCGCATCGGATTCGCGCACGAAGGGTTCCGTCCCATTATCTATAAAAACGGCAAAAAAATCACGTTTGTTTTATGGGGGGCTCCCCCCTTAAATATTTGTTTTACTTTAAATAAGTGAATGTAACACTAAATATTCTGAGAATATCGATACCTTTGGGTAGAAAGGTCGTATAAACCAAAACCCGACTTTTCAGGAGAGCAGAAAAACAATTTTTTTTTACATAAAAATTCATAACTTTTTTGTTTTTGAAGTTATAAAAAAATTATCTACGAGAAAGGTTCTTACAATTTGCAAATGAAAAAGATTAAATCATCAAAACCTATCTATCTGCTTTAGTTTTAAAGTTAGCTTGGATTTACGTCTAAGAAAAAATCAATTCTTGGTTAATACACCCCATGAAAATGTACTTTAAAAAACTGTATAGGTCGTATATCCATTTTTGGTAAGCTTATGGTCACATTTACTGTCGTAAAAACCCATATATATAGTTTTTTTTTGTATTAAAAACCATTTATAATCATAGATCAATTGAATTCTGACTAATAAACAATCCTGTTACTCTCAGAATTAGTAGGAACTCAATTATTATTATTCTAATACCCATTATTGGTCGATTCAAATAAAATAAAACTACCTGAAATACGAAATCAACATTTATTATTATAATACCTTTTAATCAACATTTACTATTATTTCAATAATGGTACAACATACCTAACAGGTTTAACATTTTTAAATTGAAAAAATAATTAAAACAACTTAAACCGAAAAGTGAAATAAAAAAATCTACTTAGTCATAAAAAAAACAAATATTATTCAAACTTCTTCTAAATTAAAGTAATCAGGCATTTTAATCATTTATAAAATTATGACTTGATCGTTTTATTTTTTTATTTTTGTACATATTTAAATGTACTTAATTCAATAAATTATTGAATTAAGCCTTTGTACTAAGGCTTACTTACTAAGTAATTTATTGAATTGCAACTAAATAAAAAAAAAATAAAAAACGATCAAGCACTAAACGTAACTAATTTATGCACTAAAAAGTAACTTATTTATGATATAAATTTGTATTCATAATTAGTTTAAAATTATGTATGAATTGTTACTATAAATTATTTTAATTATTATTATATATTATTTTAAAACGAATTATGAATTGAGAAAAATATTTTCAAAAAATAATTTTAGGTGACAAAGAATACAATCATTTAACGTAGTCTCGTTTTTTTACTAAATAATATTTTGCTAACGAACGAAATGTGAAATTACGTAAATACGAAATAGAAAATAGAAATAAATACGAAAAGTTATTCTTTTATAATAATAATTGTATTATTCAATTAGCTCTTCCTCGTCTTCTTCGTCGGTTAGCGTAAGAGAATCAGACACATTTCTATGGGGTAAGTTAAAATAATCATGTTGGTACCTTTTTGGTATAATGCCATTATCACATAGACGTTTTAAATCTCTATATTTTACATGTGACGAAACGCTCAGTGCGCGAACTCGCATCCAAGTAAACAAATGCGCTGCGCGCTGGTCTCTATCTCGCTCGCTCTTCTGCTTGTCGCTGCGCGCCAAATGCGAGCCTTGTGTGTTGGTCGTAAAGTGCTTCTTGCAATGAACATGGTTTATACACCAACGTCGCGAACTGCCTTTGGGTTTACGACGTCGAATTTAAACTATGTTTAGATAATGCATTTAACACGTTAGGGCGTATAAACCATTTGCAATTAACGACTATTTTTACGCCCTGAGTTAATGTAAATTATGGTCATTACATCATAACAAAACCAAAAAAAAAAAAACATTCGGCTTTTACATTGAAAATTTACCTTTTGTAAGAGGTATACGTATTAACCATTTTTGTGTGAACTTCTGCATTTCGTATATACAGATCGATAGAGAAAAAAATTCTGATAAAAATGGTATATATAACTCAATTTCGCCAAAATGGTTTATACGACCTTTCTACCCAAAGGTATCGATATGTCAAGCGTCATCCGGTTGCCGTTATCAATATCGAGCAACAACGAGTAAAAACATCACGTTTACTGTATGGGAGTCCCTTAAACATTTATTTTATTCTGTTTTTTTAGTATTTATTGATATGGCGGCAACAGAAATACATTATCTGCGAAACTTCAACTGTCTAATAATCACGGTTCATGAGATACAGCCTGGTGACAGACGGACAGACAGACAGACGGATGGACAGCGGAGTCTTAGTGATAGGGTTCCGTTTTACTCTGGGTACGGAACCCTAAACACAGCGCAAGCACTATCGGTACTAAGCAGCTCATAGACTTTTCATTTATAATTAGCATCGTCTAACAGAAATACCCAACTTTTAAAAGCATGACCAACTCAAAGTGAAAATGAGGGTTCCGTACCCAAAGGATAAAAACGGGACCCTATTACTAAGAGTCCACTGTCCGTCTCTGTCACCAGGCTGTATCTCATGAACCGTGATAGCTAGACAGTTGACATTTTCACAGATGATGTTATTGCTGTTGGCGCTATAACAACAAAAAATAAAAAATGAAATAAAATTAAAAATAAGAGGAGGATACAAGAAACATGTTTTTTTTCGGCTTATGGTACGGAACCCTTTGTATATAAGTTTACCTTTGCAAAACACACAGCTCACTTTCAAGTTTTCTCAGTAAACTCGCCGCCCACTTACAAGGATTTATAAGTTGGCAAAAATAAATAAAAACCCGGTGGCATTGAAAAAGGATGTTCTAAAATGACTTATGCCAGCCTTTGCTTCAATAACAAAAAAAAAACAAAAAGTTTACTAGATTGCATACTACAATTTATGATTGCGACACGTTCACTGTTTTGATATTATTATCAGAATCTCTAATGATCAACAAATCCAAAAGTATGATCCAAATTAGTCTATTTTTATATTACCTAGTTACAGAATTACCATCTGAAGTTTTCGAGCATTAGTTATTCGAGAAAACATAATTTGATTTCGAATACTATTTGCACGTAAAATTGGCCTGGCTCTACGACGCGCGACGCTCGTGGGTTTTTGTGTGCAAATTATGACCACCTCTAATATTACAGAGTAACGTTATGCGGTAGATGTAGCCTTTTGTCTCATCAATACTTTCATGGCTTCGTTATTCACCCACAAAACCATATTTTTGAGACTTAGGGCCACCATAATTATATTTTTTGCTTACCTTGACCGTGGCAAATGGCGTTGTGACAAAAACATTACTCATATTTGAAGTCGGATAATCATGAGTAGAGCCACTCAAGCGATGCCAATTATAAAGTGTAGCAGAATTGGGACGCTTCTAAACCTTACTAGCTTTTGCCCGCGATTTCGTCCGCGTGGAATAGTTACTTTGGGCAGCCATTTTCATTTGTAAGATTAAATTTTTGAACAACGCTTGAACATATGTTTATTTATTTTTTTATCAAGTGCCTATATATAAAAGTTCGTGGTTTTATCTTCAATAGCCTATATCCTTCTCCAAGATGTAGTCTATCTCTGTACCAAATTTCATCTAAAACTGACAGACAGATAAACTTTCGCATTTATTATAATATTAGTTGCCGTCCGCAGCTCCGCCCGCGTGAATGTCGAAAATTATCCCAATGGAACATACTCCCGGGATAAAAACTATCCTATGTCCTTTCCTGGGACTCAAACAACCTCTATACCAAATTTCATCTAAATCGATCCAGCCGTTTGCGCGTGAAGAAGTAACAAACATATACACACACTCACAAACTTTCGCCTTTATAATATTAGTGTGATATAGTGTGATGTGATGTGATATAATATCAGTCAATGCTGTGTTTATAGCATGGGTTTATTAAATACTCCCAAGTGCTAGCACTTTACAACTTTTAGTAGTGTATTTATATGTCCTTGTAACAAACTTTATGGAAAATACCAATCCTGTAAACATCTCACCACAGTGAGCTGACAACTCACTTCACGCTGAATTCATTAAAGTTTACTTGGTGACATTTGAATAGAATATAATTGTGGTAATAGTGGTATTCTGTGAAAACTCGGTGAATCACTTTATCGAGATTTTCATGAAGTGAGCCATCCAAGCATCAAGTCAATTCAAACAAAGCGAAATGACAGTTCATTTTAAAGTTTAACGGTGAGCAATTTATAAATTCTCTTAACTGCTACTAGCTTATTTTATACAAGTATGTTTTGAATTGTTTCTTTTTTTTTGCATTGTCCTCACATATAGAAGTAACAAAGATATTGTAACCAAGATTTTTGTATTACATAACATGATTTAAAAGAGTGTCTCTGGAGTTTCTTGCACATTCTTCTCCGTAGAGACTCCGCTTTTGAACGTGCAAATAGCATCAAGTTTTTGACTGACCGACCTGGACAATTCAAAAGTGCCTGTAATAGTTTATTAAAATAAATGCTTTGAATCTTGAATCATATTATAATCGATCGGCTGTTATTAATATTTTCCCGACCTGAGAATCATACCCAACTAGTTTGATTGGCCTTTTGCTATAGTCTATATAAGTAAGTAAGTCCTTAAATACACCACCTCAGTCTCTACTATCGGTAAAAACCTTTCAGGCGATGACTTATAAACTAGCAATCTCTTCGAGAAACGATTACTTGATGTAACTTTGTTTAAAAGGGATTGGATTTCTGATATTTTGGCTCAAGTTGTCCTTGGAGTAAAACTTGGATAAAGGATAGAAATATCTATAAACTTATAATAAAGTTGAAGAGTCTTTGTTTGTTTGAACGCGCTTATCTCTGGAAATACCAGTCAGATTTTGAAAATTGTTTTTGCATATGATAGCTACATTCATGAGGAAGGCTATAGGCTATACGGAAACGGATATGCGCGTCCGAAGTCGCGGGAAAAAGCTAGTTGTTTTGTAAATATCTATGTAGACGTTATAGTAGGCGCCAGATAATCGTGGAATAACGGTCATTGACCCACCTACAACTATTGACATTTTTAATTTGAAAAACGGAATTAATGACACAAAGCTGTCCCGAATCATCATCTCTCGTGATCCTTAACATTGTCTAATAATGAAAAACGATTCATATTTAATTGTTCAGGTACCTATGAACAGTTATTAGGGAAAGGTCAATATACTTTTTTTCCACATTTGTCTGGCGCCTACTATAGTAAATGCTAGTTTCTACTTGTCTGCGTTCCGAACATCAGTATGAAAAAACAGATCATTTTAAGACTACTCGTATATCAGTCTGTCTCTTTGTCTGTTATAGCGGTTCTACACTTACGATAATGTTCGATGAGCAAGTATCATCAAGCCGAAATAAAGCCACGTGAATCTTGCCCTTCAAACATTTTCGTTCGATTTTGAGTCCTAAGTTATAACTGTTTACACATTCAATCTGGCTCGAATAAACGTATAAACGTCGAGCATATACGCACTTGAGAACTTAGCATCACAGTCAATGTGTTCCGAAATGTCATGAGGCAAATCTACTTTTTTTTTTTTTTTAATGATGGGAAATCATCAAATGACTTCTTCCGCTCTGGGTGGAGCGGAAGGGCGTGTCAGACTTTTACTGACTAAAACCCATCCGTGTTCCTTCTAAAGCCCTTTGCGTTCCAGGGCCGCGGTGACTCTTTCGAACAAATTCCGCAACCCTGACAAGGCAAATCTACTTACCAATTTGTTTTATAACATAATAATCGCTGCATTATAAGCAAAAGGCTGATTTACCCGCTGACATGAATCTAAGTAACTGAATATGGGTAGCCATAAAAGCTATAATAATTTTCATTTCTTTTAGGACGAGCCATCGCCTCAATATATTTCGGTTTTCAATATTGGGCTTATCCCTCAACGAATGGGAAGAGTTGTAATGCAGAGAAATCTTACAGAAGGCCAGTTACCTTCAGTTCCTGTTGCTGGCCATTTTCACTACGCGTTATCTGAATATAATGCTTAACATCATCATCATCATCATCATCTTATCAGCCGAAAGTGTCGCCACAACAACCGGTCCTGTGCGTCTCGCATCCATCGGCTACCCGCGACCCTCACCAGGTCATCGGTCCACCTTGTGGGAGGCCTTCCAACGCTGCGTCTTCCGGTACGGTTCGCGGTAATGCTTAACAGTTTATAGTTATTGGCGCAAAAAGTATTTGAGCAACCACTACACGATGTCGGCGCATAATGCTAAGGGAACCCTAAGACTACGGATTACTAAGAAATGGACTTTTTAGTGACAATATTGATGAACTTGTAGTAAACAAGCGTGAAACGAACTGTGTGACGGGAGTGGGACACTAATGAATCTGCATACACTAAACATGACTTCACTAGACCTAGAATAAAATTGGGCATCACAGTTACCTTTTCGGCGAATGTTTGACTTGTTATTGTGGCGATACTTGGGGGAGGCCTATGTCCAGCAGTAGACGTCTTTCGGCTGATATTATGATGATGACATTTTGACAATCGTCTTCGCCATGCTACCGCTGATAGAATGTCACTTGTCTAGAGCCTTACGTCAATAGGTTACGTAAGAGGTCTCCATTTGTAAATAATTCTAACCAATTATTTGATATGGACTCCTAAAAATATTGATCTAGTAATTATTTATAAGTATTTTGCAATTTCTTGAAGTTTCAATATTTTTAACCTTTTTGCGGTCACTGAATTTTCTGCATCTTACCAAAATGTGGATCAAGCGTCAAACCGCAAGCCATCGGATCACGTAGGCTAACTTTTTATTAGGGTTCCGTTGGTAAATAGCCGCGAACCCTTATAAATTGCTTCACTCCATTAGTTTGTGCATCAGGCTGTAACAACCTTAATTTTGTTCCTGAAACGTTCTCTTTGCCAAATATTTGATATATTAACGTTACAAGTAGTTTTATTATTGCTTGAAGGTTGGATGTTTTGGAAAGTTTATGAGGCCTAACCCTTTTCATGTAAGCCCTTCCAATTGAATTGGTGCGCAATTAGTGAGCCGCTTTAGTTTGTGCGAGTTATTTCATCGCCATGGCAAGCTCGCAACTCCAGGAAAATATTGCGAGGAAATCGGTATGTCCTAAAATAAAATACTCGAAACTATGTGACCTACCAATCTACCAATCCGCACTGGGCCAATCTCGCTCACAGGAAAGGCCTGTGTCACAGCAGTCGGAACATTACAAGCTACTGATTTTTTTGTTGTTGTTATTTTTTTCAAACACCTACTGATTTATAAGATGAAACAGAATTATGAAACACAGAACATGGAGTTGACGACGTAATTTAGAAGGCATACAATATTTTTTAAGTAGTTTGCCGTTACAACAATTATTTACTAGGTCAACACTGTCTGCTGAGAACTGAGCGCTAAGAACCATCGAGTCCCATTAAACTCTAAATGACATTGTGGCAAGCCAAGGTGCAGATGACGGGACGGTGTCGTCTCACCAAAAGGGCTGGCGCACACACATAGAAAATAGGATTGTTTGCAAAACGAGATAGAGGCCTCTACTATGCATGCATTAGAATAATATAGGCCAATTAAATTAAATAATAAGATAAAGTCAAAACTCAAGTTAACAAACACTAATCACAAATCATTCAAATGAAAGTCCCCAAACATGGTAATTCACAATGTGAACACAATGTAGACAAACAAAGTACTCATTTCAACAAATAATGAGCTATAATTTTTCTTCGTAGTCACCCGTTTTGTTAAGGTCACTAGGCTTGAATTGGACAGAACAAAGAAGGCTATTATTAGCGTTGTCTATCAAATTTTGAATGACAGTAATTGATGTTTGATATGTTAAATGTATGGGCTTATTTTCGTGTCTATCGTGTACGTGATTAACATGAACCGCATTTATGTAATCATTACTTCTACTCTTTGTTTGTTTTTTTTTTCAAGGTTTAGCTAATTATCATTTTACTTTTGTTAACATAAATATTATAAATTTTATGGCGACTTGTTTTCAAGACAAGTCACTTCACGGTGAGTTTATTCACTTCACGTTTTCAACTCAGGTAGCCCTTTGCAATAAGACGAATTAACGTTATTAATTCATTTTTCATTGAAATATTTGCGCCCCTTTTAATCTAAAGTTACTAAAGATTAAATTGTCTTGAACAAGACTTCTAAAATCAACAACAACTCAACAAACTCGACATTTACCGTAACTCGTGGAAATCAGAGCCATTGTTCAACAAAATAACAGAACAACTCACCGCTATCGTCTTCTTCCTCAACAGTTCTCGCTCCTTCAGGCAGGTTTACTTTGAGACCTTTCACCTTGAAGAACTCCTGTACCAGCTTCATAAAGTACTTCGCTAACTCCGCCCATTCAGACAAAAAACTCCTCGCTTCATTTGTTTGTACAACATTAGCTTCCTTCGTCTCCTTGATTCCTAGTCTCTCAATAGTATCATCGTCTAGTGGTACTAAGCTTACTATATTGTTAGCTTTGATAGTCTCATTTTTGTTAAGACTGTCTCCGAATATCGCTTTTTTGGCTATTTTGACAGCTTTGTATTTGACACAGGATAATGCTTCACCTCTTAGGAAGCAACCATCTTTGACGTAGCGCAGGTAGCCATCTTCGAAGGTGTTGATGTTTTGGAGTGTGGCGAGGAGGAGGAACGTTTGGAGAAGAAGTGCTGGCTTGAGTGAGGTCATCGTGGTATCTGAAAACAAGGAAATACTGTAAATAAACAAAAGAATACAGTGTGTTATTATTACTATTTCATAAGGATTATCCTGTTACCTAGTTACTGAATAACTCCTAAAATACTAGTACTTAGTTGCATTTAGTTATACTGGATGCCAACCCCAGCATTGCTAGGAAAGCCTAGACACTAGAAAGATTTTAATTGCTCCGGTAGAAAGGTGCAATGCGATAATGCGTCAACGAAACAAACGACAAAATAGTAAAAAAAAAATGAAAACGCACTCTTGCATGATCGTCTCATCGTCGAGCAACGCTTGTTGGCGGAAGCCGTAACAAAAGTTTAAAATCAGATTTATCTCATTACGAGCTAGCAACGATATCTGTTTATCCTTTCACCTCAGTTTGGTACAAAACAAGACTTCCTTAACATCGATAAAGGCAGTTAGTTTCTGTTTCTCCTTATTTATAGACCATTAAACAAGCTGAAAGTTTTCGTCACTGTAAAGTTTCACGATAAACGGAATTTAATGTGCGTTTGTCTGTTATTTCATACGATGTTTACGTTGTGTTTTCATTTGGAATATCAGGCAGGTTAAATCTCAAAATCATTTATTCTAATTTAGGCTGTAGTGCCAGCACTTTTTGAACGTCAAAATTCTACATAAAGACAGTCCCCCAAAAAGCCCGCCCGTCACCACTTCTTGTTTGCTGGGAAGAAGAAGTGGCGCAACAAACTCCCCAGTAACACAACTCTATGTTAAGTTTTAAAAACTTGAATTTATACAGTAGTATAAATTTGTTAGTTATTAAAAATAATATATCTAATATGTAAGTAATTTTTTTAATTAATTTAATTGACACTTGTTAGCTAGCACACTCCATTAAGCCATCAAAAACAGACAAACTAAAGCTAAACAAGTAAATCAAACTAATTAAGCCTCCAGGCATAAATGTTGTGCCCGCTTGTCTTGTCTTTGTATGCGTAAAGTGGTGGTCTAATCCACCACTTTACGCATAGAAAAATTATAAATGATGCAATTAAAATACCGTGTCCTTTTTTAGGAAAAGCCTATGGGCACAGTTAATTAATAAGTTCACAATAATTTTAAAAAATTAACTCAATAATACCTACATAAATCTTAATAAATATCTACAAATATTATATCGATAAATATGCCTAAATAAACACATGCCTAGGCTTACTAAAACAACGAGTGTACCAATTAATGTCTGTTGAATGTCTTCTTATTAATTAGCGAGTTTCAAAACGGCTTCGTGTTTCCTTAAGGCCGCTTTCACACGGGATCCATTATCGCGATCCGTCAAAAAACACGATGCGTCATGACGGATGGACGTTCACATTGCATAAGGAATCGTGTTTTTTCACGATTCGTCAAACTATCCGAATTAATGTTCACATTCGTTTCGTAATTCCGAGTTCAGTGTTTGAACGGGTGCAGGCGAACGCAGATCTTCATGATTCATGTGTTTTGACGAACGTGTTTTTTAAAAGACGATTTGTGATTTAAGACGTGTCCGTCATTTTTCATGTTTTTCACGTTTTATTCAAAAACCATTAACACTGTCAAAAAAGACGATTTGTCAAAAAACACGAATCGTCCTTGTGTGAATGAGCCCTAAGACCTAAAACAAAAAGTGGCCTCATTCAGGCTTTCGGTGAAGTCTAAATTTATTCGGTAAAATAAATATTATGCTGACGGTTATTTCATAATTATTAAAAGCTGTAGCCATGTTAAGTTTCGTTTGGAAATTATAATGATGTTCTTCTTACAAATATTTTTTAATTTTTTTATTGGTGTCTGTGGTGAAATAGCCAGAATGTTTGAAATAAAATTCAAGTGAATATAACTGGTATTGATGTAACATTAAATATGTGCTGTGTGCTTTCTGCGCACACAGCAGATTAATCTGCATAATATAGATAATTTTACATAAAAATTACTCATATATTATCCAAATATTTTTTGTAAAATATGATTGTAATCAAACGTCAGGACAAAGTTTTTATGGAAAATTTAAGTTTCAGAATCTGTCGGAAATCTTATATTTTCTGTATTTGTTGTCCCTTAAGTATACCTATGTATGTATTATGTTCGGAAAGGGTGACACTCATGTAGTATAAAAACATTAGCTATATTTTCAAAAGCTATAATGTCCAAGTGACATAACGTTTACTTCATCTACCAACATTTTACATAATTTTCACTTGATAGATACGTTATAACAACACTTTCTGTAACGTTCAGTGAGTATATTTTTATTTAGATATTGGTACCTAAGCACCATTTTGTAAAACATTTTTTTTTTAATCTAACCACTGAAGAAAAGGGCGAGCGGGGCCAGCTCGGATACTTAACCTATTCGTGTCGGGGTACCCCGACACGAATAGGTTTGGGTCAAATGGGCTGACGGGAGCCAGAGTCAGCGAACTTAGCCCTGCAGACAAAAATAGAAGTTCCTTGGAAAAATTGATTTTACTTGGACACGACCGAATTTACATTTGATAAATTTATTTAAAACTATCACAAGATCAAAGAAATCTTTACCAATATTATAAATGCGAAAGAGTGTATGTGTGTCTGTTATGCTTTCAGGACTAAACCGCTGAACCGACTTTAAGAAATTTGGTACAGAGATAGATTAAACCTTGGAAAAGGACATAGGCTACCTTTTGTCGCAAGAAAAGGGCTTGAAGGGGTTGAAGGGGTGGAAGGGGGTGAACCCCTTCAAGCCCTTTAGGATATGAAAGTTTGTATGGGAGTCCGTAATTATTAAAGATAATTATAGCCATGAGAACTTTTGTATTTAGGCACTTGATCAAAACATAATAATGTTCAAGCGTTTTTGAAAAATTTGTATCCTCAAAATAAAAATGGCTGCCCAAAGTAACTATTCCAAGCGGACGAAGGACATAAAAGCTAGTCTTATATGATATGAATATTATAACTTTTAATCATTAGTTTAAGTGTTTTTCAAATCGGTCCAACAGTTTTTAAGTTTATACGTTACATACAAAAATACAAATCTTTCCTTTAAAAATATTAGTGTAGATGACATTAACCTTACCTTTATACCTTATATTACTTAAATTTACAATTTATTTTACTACTTTGACAAAAATATAAGATTAATCAAAGAAATTGAGGATGACTTCATAAGTTTTGACTTGATAAACAAGTTCCTGTAATGAATTCCAAAGTTTGAAACAACAAAAGTTTATTTGTCTTCTGTAAATTTCGGGGTTTTGTTATTATTTTCTTAGCTTACGGTGGCTCGAACAAAATGCCTATAACAAAAACCGGAACAGTATTTTAAACTAATAATATCTATAAAATATTTTTTTTCTTTTTTGTCTACTTTGGGACACATATAGGGTGTTCTGGAAGTGCGTGCTCATATTCAAGAGTGGTATTCTATATCTGCTATAAAAATATCAAATTAGGAAAAAAAAATCATTGTTCTTTTTTTAATCTAACCGCAAAGGTCATCTAAATATGTCAAAAAAATTGCTCGATTCGCGTTCCTCATTAGTGTAATGCTCGATGTTGTATCGTTACATTACAGGCGAAGCACCTTTAGATACAAAAAAATCTTTACAATTTTCCTTTTATCTATATATCACTCTTCAAACTTAATCATAACAAATTTCTAATCAGAAACTAATTAAAAGTATCTCAACATTCCCAGCTGACGACTAATTCAGTAAACTCTCGTTATGTGAACGCGGGGTCAACTGGCGATCAATTACTAACTTTTGGTTTAAACACACGTTTAATAATGATGCTTATTAACTTGTGGCCCCAAACTATAGGCTTATAATTTATTTTAACACTTTCAGTGCCCAGAACTCAGCATATGGGTCGAACAACAATTTGTTCGTGCCCACGAGTCGTCGGCTGCCGAGTTGTGGGCACACGAACTCGGCAGCCGAGTCGTCGTTATATGTAGCGACGACTCGTGGGCACACGAACAAATTATTGTTCGACCCATATGCTGAGTTCTGGGCACTGAAAGTGTTAATCTAATGACGGTTTTATGCCAACTAAATTGTACGATTATTTTATTAAAATATTTAATGTTAACTGGAAAGATTAAAATATTAATATTAGTCATTTTAAAACATAAAAAACTGGCCAAGTGCGTGTCAGACTCTTACACGAAGGGTTCCTTTACAATAAACCGAAAAAAAAACAAGTTTCTTATAGGTATCCTCCTTTAATTTTTAATTTAATTTTGATAGCGGCAATATAATTACACACTCTGTAAAAATGTCAACTGTCTTGTATTACGGTTCTTGAGCCCGCTGACAGACAGCGGAGCGGTCTATTCATTTTAGACTTGGAAACACATCATATTATCATCATCTGCCGTCCACTGCTGGACATAGGGCTCCCCCAAAGTGTCGCCACAACAACCAGTCCTGTGCATCTCGCATTCGTTGGCTACCTAACTTAACAGACAGATGTGTTGCTGGGTAGTTTGTTGCGCCACTTCTTCTTCCCAGCTATAACACTAGGAAGTGGTGACGGGCGGGCGTTTAGGGGGACTGTCTTTATTTAGAACTTTGACGTTCAAAAATCAATCGATCAATCAATCAATCAATCATTTATTTTGTTGAACATAGGTATGGTTACAGATGGTACATTGTCTCATATATATGCGCTATGTTTTGCCAATATATGGCGTACAAAATTTATATAAACAAGCAATCACAATTACAGTTCCAATTCAGATGGCATGTCATTACATTAAACAAATAATTCAATTAAAAATATGTGTTAAGTAAACAGGTCATTACAATCTTAGACAAATAAAAACATTCATGCTTAATCAATAAATAAAATCAAAAGTGCTTAATTAGCAAGTCGGAATCGACATACCTCTGTTTATCAGTAGTAAACTCAGTGATGGAGTAGTAACATCTATCTAATAGAAATTTAAACAGAGACCTCTTAAAGGATCCCAGACACTCTTTATTTCTGATAGCTGCTGGTATAGGTACTATTATACATTTTTTGGGCCATACCTAGCACACTTTTGCTGAAAAATGCGGTTTTATTAGAGGTAACATAAATGGTATTCTGATAACGGCAAGAGCGCAGTTTTTCAAATAAATGCAAGTTGGAGTGAACAAACACTCCCATTTCATATATGTACATTGATGGTAGAGTGAGCAAATTAAGTTCCTCAAACAATGGTTTACAACTATCAATCGATTGTAATTTGGTAAACGATCGCAAGCATTTCTTCTGAGCTGTAGAAGCAACTTCTCTGTCAGTAGATTGCCCCAGAAAATGATTCCGTACCTAATGCTAGAAGCCACATAAGCATTATAAGCTATTTGTACTGTAATGCGGTTAACCGTTTTTGATAGTTTGTACAGAGCATACGCAAATTGACTAAGCTTCTTTGACAAAGTGTCGATATGATGTTTCCAAGTCAGATGACTATCTATGTGAAGTCCCAGAAATTTTGTCATGTCACTTTCAGAGATTGCTACGTTACCATCCTACTACTATTATAAAGGCGAAAGTTTGTAAGTATGGATGTATGTATGGATGTTTGTTACTCTTTCACGTAAAAACTACTGAATGGATTTTGATGAAATTTGGCACAGAGGTAGATTATAGTCTGGAATAACACATAGGATACTTTTTATCCCGGGAATATGTTCCCTTAGGATAGTTTTCGACAATCACGCGGGCGGAGCCGCGGGCGGCAACTAGTATTTAATATTCAGTTTCGGTTTATTTGTTCTTTGATTAAATGTCATTATCCTAGTTTTATTAAGATTTACTTTTAGATTATTACTAACTAACCAATTAATTATATTTTTAAGATCGTCATTTATATCATTTTCAAGAAAGAAAAGTGCTGGTTCTTAGCCTAATTTGAATAAATGACTTTTGATTTTGATTTTTTTTTATGATTTTTACCCGCGACCCTCACCAGGTCATCGGTCCACCTTGTTACCTTAAAATACAAGGTACTCCGAAATGGAATTTAAACTGCTTTACGCACAATTAAAGTTTTCTCAAAACGTTTTGTGCATATAGAAGGGCAGTTCACTTTGTACTGGTTGGTATATTTTCTTGTAAAAACATTAATACGATTATATTATTGGTATTTTTCGAGTTTCATGAATAGTACCAGCTTCAGGCTACGTACAGAATATTCAAAGAATTCAAAATACCACTCAATTAATCATATTTTCCGCCTCGCAAAATTCACACCGATCCGCATTGAGTATTTCTCAAAATTAAATGTTTGACGGATTCATTAAATACGCGAAATATTTCATTAAAACTCCAGTACGCATTATTTCGTAAAACTGCTGGAAGGTTAAAAACTTTCATTGCCACGTTGTGGTTGTTAATTTTAAAACTTGTTTTTTTCTGGAATCCATTAAATGTAATGAGTTTTTTTATATTTTCTTTTAAAAACATTTTTTAAAAGAAAATATGTGTTTTCTTTGGCAAAATAGAATAAAGAAAATCAAAATCAATAGTCATATATATTTAAATTAGGCTGAGTGCCAGCACTTTTTGAACGTCAAAGTTCTACATATAGATAGTCCCCCAAAACGTCCGCCCGTCACCACTTCCTAGTGTTTTAGCTGGGAAGAAGTGGCGCAACAAACTCCCCAGCAACACATCTGTCTGTTAAGTTTTAAAAACTTGAATTTATACAGTAGTATGCAAAGTATTTTACAATACATGACACAGAAAAATAATATCAAATTAAATGAAATAAATTCACACTTCAATCATAGCCCCACGACCTGGTCACATTTCAGGTATTTGAGATTGGCTTATTATGACCCTTGCCTTGCCTTGCGTGCCCTTTTTACTTCAGAACTACTTATCAGATTATCATAAATAGTCTGGCGTGTTTTTGTCAATGTTGTGTTTGCCCGTAATTGGCATATATTAGAATATTACCATAAGACTCAATGTATCTATGTCCATATATGTGCTGTGGGTGAACCTTATAAATAAATAAATAAATCAGATTATTGCCCGTGATAATTTTCCATACTAATACAGATTTTCGTAATTTTAATGGTTGTTTTCTCGCAGCGAAATGAATTTGTCTTGGTTATACAATCGATGTATGAAAAATAACAAATTTAAAATCAAGTAATGGCTGAATAACAATTGTGTTAAACAAAACTCGAAAGCGACTTCGAACCAATAGTTACACATCGCGATAGTTTCGCGCAAAGCGGCCCCGGTCGTTGCCCTTCGCGTATCAACCAGCTGATAGGTACTCCTGATTTAACGCCGCCGCTCTGCCGATAAGCGAAAAGAGCAAACGCCGGCGCGTGCGTGTACCTACGTCACGTCTAGTGAGTTACTATTGCTTCTCACGCTTTCGAGTTTGTGAATATTTTTATTGATTATTTGAAAACAAAAACATTTTTATTTTTTAAGTTTAACTTTATGTTTTGATAGTACTACTGATGGCTAATCGTTCTGCCACGAGAAAACTGCTATTAAAATTTCAGCGTGTATTGCTAAAGTGTATCCGTCTGTCTGTTCTGCTTTCTCGTTAAAATCGCAGAACGGATTTATATGACACTTGCCACTTATTTAGACTTTAATGACTTTGATTTGGAAATTGGATACTTTTTATCCGGGTAGTAAGTTCGCTCGGGAGAGTTATAATGTTTATCTTCTGAGGGACTTGATATACAAAGCGGGACAGGGTGCTGACAAGATAGAATGTATGGCGTCAAAGAAACGAAATATACTTAGGCGCGCGGAAAGACGCGCCCTGTCTACGCTGTCTCGCGCCCGGAATCTATTGTAGTAGTTATAATAGGTAACATATTATAATCGACGAGAAGGACGTTGTAAATGAAAAAAAAAGGAAAAAGTTTACAGGATTTTTTGGAGACTTGAGACTTTAATAATCTGAGTTTATAGAAAGATTTGTCAATTATATAAGGTGGAGACATCAATACGACAGTAAATGAAATCACTGGCAAATATTGGTTCATAGGAATATTTTGAAACTATTATGAAACCTGTCACCGAAATGAAAATAAACTTAAGTACATAAAACGTCAAAAATACTCATACTAGTTAAGGATAGTGACCACTATTCTGACGAAATATTCCAAGCAATCTGTTGCAGTTAGTGACATCAAATCTGTGATAAAAGACAACATATTCGTATGAACTTGTAGTGCCAGTGTTTTGATTTATTGTCGTATCGTCGTTTCCACCTTGTATAATTGTTATAAAATTATTCGGGCCATGCCATTAAAATTTGCTGTTGCATTTCTTGTAAGATATTTATTTATGTACCCACAATATACTTCATTTTTTTTTTCGTATCTCCTTTAAAAATAAACTATAAGTTTAGGAGAACCTGCGCGAATGCCGACGAAAAGCATAAAAAACAGCTTAAAACAGCTTATATCTATGAGAGAAAGTTATTAATATTTGAGATAATATTTCTTCCAAGCTGCACATTTCACTTAGTACGGAACAGTTGCTACATAGGATAAAATAACACAGGCTAATGTATGATTACGAGTATATACGGATGAGTTGATTCCAGCCGATTCAATTCTGCAATCAGCAGTTTATATTTAGCCCAATTTTGAGTCTATTTCGTGACAAATATACTGACTCACTAACAGTGTATGTTAAAAGCTCTAAAATTATGATTGACTTCAGTGGTTTTAGTAGAGTTGGCTAAACTTAAGACTCCCACAGACCTGCACGACGCTACAATGCAATACAACACTGATGCAACCTCTCGTTTTCATAAAAATTGTTCATCGGTAAACGTAATGTCCCATTGTCGCGTTGCGCCTTTCTGTGGTAGTATTTTTGGCTACCAATTAGATGAATTAAATCTCTTATAAAACCACTGAAGTGAATAATAAATTTGATTAGTAAATTCTTCACAAACTACAACATTATTTTCTCTTAACCTTTCGCTTGTCGGCCAGCGTAAACGCACATCACGTCAAATGTCGAGACTTTTACAAATAAGGTAAAAACGTTGGGTAGGCCTTTAGAAAAACGAAGATTACACCAATAAACCAATAATAACATAGTATAAATTATACCTTCCCGGAATCCTCATCGGAAAACTTCATAATTTTTCTTCTAGATTTTAATATCACGTGGCTCAGGCAAATAATTGCAAAATTATGAACAAAATTAACAACATTTTTAATGAAAAGAAACTGTATTCAATAAAGTAATACTACAAAAATATGAGGGAACAATTTGTGGGACATTATGAGTTCAATGTTAATTAGAAAGAAAATTTGAATTTGTGATTTGTTGTTTTTGAATTTGTGTTTCATTATAGCTTTTTAAACAATAAACGCCCGCCGTTCTAAACCATCATGCTTGTGGATCTGTGAGAGATGGGGTAATAATAAACGTTATTTTTCACCATAGAACAATAATGACTTTGGCACTTCGCAATACACCCGCTGCACCCCACTGCTGCGCTGCGTAACACAATTTATATTCCACACGAAGCATTTTAAGCATTACTATGTTTGTTGAAAAATAGTTTGAGAATAATACAAGGCAATGAATAATTAAAAAAATAAATTTTAAAATAATAAATACCTAGATTAATATTTAATTTATTTAATTTGAAAATTGTGAGATGCTTTTTTTAAAGTCGGTTAAAATGTGAATCCGTTATGTGAAATGTGACACTTGGGGAGGCCTATGTCTAGCAGAACGTTTTTAGGCTGAAACGAGGATGATGTCAAAATGACAGGCAAGGCACAAGGCAAAAAATATCCATATCCTATCTTACCTGGCCACCTTATCAAGGTCTTACATTCCAGTTAACACACGACTCAACACACAGTATAACATGAACAGTACGGAAACTACCTACAAACGCATGAAACGGCAAACTTACCCCTAAGCGGTTGTGACGGTGCTGTCCCTGTCAGTATTGAGTGCTACGTCAAGACGAGTGGTCACGTATAAGTTTATCTCCGCGATCTTTTTAATATATATATCATAAACAAGTAATTTTGTATCTGAATTTACACATAAAAAACTTTTTTCCGTGTGTTATACTATCGTCTTTTGCTGAGATTAACTGACGCCATCAGATTATCTATTTAAATTGTATTTGTAAGCTAGTTATGAAATAACTAAATTCAATTGATTGATCACTGTACAGCAAAAATGTTAAGAAAAAAAACAATATCAGAAACATTAAAAGTTTCAACCCTATTGCTTCAATGGAGCATAGGTAATTATTTCATCAACAGGGCTTAGTTTCCATACTGTTCATATTTATACTGTGACTCAAACAAGTAGAAATACAACTCATAAAACTATTGACTACCAAGTAAATAAGCATTTATTTTAAAATACACGACAATTTTCTTGAAAGTACCTAAAGTGCTCCCATACTTTCAACCGCAGTGCAAATTATAGAAATTAGTTTTTACAAACACGCAAACGACACCATGCAATTTGAAAGAAAATGTTGCTTGGAAGAAGTGAAATTATAATTGCCTACGTTTTGCTACTAGTCTAGAAATTAGCATTAAATGGGATGACAAGAACTAAAATGCAAATTACATTGATTTTGTCAACGTTTCCAATATTCTGCGACTTTTTATGTTGGAGTTATGAAAAATACTTATATGGATAAGGAGCTCGTGGCTAAACAATAACAGCCACACGGGTCGATCTTCAAGGTAAAGCAACGCTCGCCGAGGTTGGTTTGTGGATGGGTGACCATCTTAACAAACCGAGATTCCTCCGTGCCTTGGAAAGCACGTTAAGCCGTTGGTCCCGGCTGTCATTTAGAGATCTTTGGCAGTTGTTACGGATTGTTTGAAGCTAGGAAATCTGACACTAGTCTTGCCAAGAAGTACCGTGTTACCCAGTTAATGGGTTATAGGGGTCGGGTAGGCAGCCGCTCCACGTATACTACTGATATTAAGCTGAATCCGGTTTGACTGCGAGCCGACCCCAATATAGTTGAGAAAAGGCTAGGCAGATGATGGATAGCCAAAAGACCACACATACAATCGCTTTCATCTGGTTGTGTTTGAGCCTATCAATTATTAAAATAGTTTAAAACAAAATGGAATACATCAACATGTCTTCTGTACTCAGAACATTCTGCACCGCTGTCTATCTTTTTGACTTGTTAATATTTTATTATGGTATGATTTAACATATTCATATACGCGATGTCTACATCTCTTTTATTCGACTCTCCTTTCGCAGGTATGCTGGAAGAGATTTCTTTAGAAATAAGCATCACCTTTGTGCCTATTTTACTGTTCCCTTCTTCTTATCTATTTGTTAAATGTGTGTACATAAACTGTTAAATAAAATAAATATTTAAATACATGATAATCATACGCAGTGCTCGAAAAAAAATCTGAGAGCCATTTCAAACAGCAATTTGTTACCCAATATTATGTTTTTTTTTCTCTCGATGATTCGTTTTGGAAAACGTCGTTTGATGCAAGAAGGCAAACTATGTCATTGCAGCCGAGGTTCAATAGTGAGGCCGTAGTGAAGTTGAGAGACTGAAATGTCTTAGTATGCCCAACAAAATGTACTATTTCAGGAACCGAGGTAGACGAGGAAAGGACGAAGCAAATGCGAAACCAAACCAAAAAACATTCGAGTTGCTAGCCAATATTTCCTCCAAATCCTTGTTTTTCAAACTCCGACTAGATTATCCTTAGAGCCATCAAAACTCAATCAAACATCACATACTTATCTATACTAATATAATAAACCTGAAGAGTTTTTTTGGTTGTTTGTTTGAACGCACTAACCTCTGAAACTACCAGTCAGATTTGGAAAATTCTTTTTGTAAATGATAGCTCATCCATGAGGAAGACTATTCACTTAGCGAATTATTTAGTTTTAGGTTTTCACGTGTTACCTTTGTTGTATTGTTTTCTTTGTAAGAATACTTTGAATACCTTTGTATAAATGCTAGTTCTTATAAGTATATAAGTGCTGGCACTCAGCCTAATATGAATAAATGACTTTTGACTTTTTGACTTGGGAAAAACAGGATATGCGCATACGAAGTCGCGGGCATCAGCTTGCAAATTATAGTTCTGTTATTAAACTCAACAATTATCTTAATCTAGTTTCCCATCAGTCTAATAAGCTCGTTTTCCTAATGGCAAAGAGATTGCAATTTCGCCTCAGCTAGCGTGAAACTAAGCGGAGTTTAACTTGTCACCTGGCGAAACGAGGCATTTAGCAATTATGTGGTACACGATACTAATCAGAAGTTTACACTACGATGATGTTTTTATCATCGTGGTCATTGCTGGCTAAAATTAGATAATAATCTTCTAGTTGCCGCCCGCGGCTCCACCCGCGTGATTGTCGAAAATTATCCCAAGGAAACATAATCCCGGGATAAAAAGTATCCTATGTGTTATTCCAGACTATAATCTACCACTGTGCTATTCAGTAGTTTTTGCGTGAAAGAGTAACAAACATCCATCCATCCATCCATCCATACAAACTTTCGCGTTTTTAATATTTTTAGAATAGTAATAATAATAAAGCTGAAAACGATGTTTGTATGTTTGGACGCGCTAATCTCTGGCACTACCAGTCGGATTTGGAAAATCCTTTTTATATATTATGATCTATACTAATCTGTACTATATTACTTTATATCTATACTTTATATCTATACTTTCGTACGCGCATATCCCGGTTTTTTACCATTCCCGTAGGAATGTCCCGTACCCGTATAGCCTCATGAATCCGACTAATAGTTCCAGAGATTGGCGCGTTCAAACAAACAAACTCTTCAGCTGTATTATACTACAATAGATATGCATTTAACTCTTCAACAATCTAATTTAGTTAAAAGCCAAGAATCTAATTATTTTCGCATCTTCATCTATCTTTTGAAGATCCATTTCAGAATTTTGACAAATTGGATGTAACATCCTTACTCCCCCATGAACCGATCTATCAAAAACCGGCCAAGTGCGAGTCGAACTCTAGCACGAAGGGTTCCGTACCATAAAACGAAAAAAACACGTTTCTTGTATGGAGGAGAAGATGGGGCTTCCATCTTTAATTTTTATTATTTACTGTTATTGTTACTTCAACTGTGTACCTAATAAGGTTCTTGAGATACAGCCCGCTGACAGACAGACGGACGGACAGATAGCGGAGGCTTAGTAATAGGATTCCGTTGGTTACCCTTCGGGTACGGAACCCTAAAAAGTAAAGAAAAAGTGTGTTGCCATGCCAACAAGTAATCGGTCATGCTCCAACGCCTGCCTCTTATTAGAACCAATGGTTTGTGCAGATGTCTGTCTGGTCATCAATCTAACTGTAGTTTGACTGAAATGACTGTCTGAACCAATTTTCATGAAGTTGTTTTATGAAAAGTGTCAAAGTCAAAGTCAAAGTCAAAACGTTTATTTCAATTAGGCCATTAAACGGCACTTTTGAACGTCATCGTTTACAGTTCAGTAAAAATAATAGAATTACATTAATAAAGTGACTCGACTGTCCATTCGGAAAGGTAGATTCTTATGGAGAAGAACGGACAAGAAACTCCATAACGGACAAGAAACTCCATGTGTTTTGTAAGTGTTTTGATATTACCTGACATCAGGCAGAAAGTGGATAGATCACTAATACCTTGAATTTGAAACGAAATTTTTAAAAATCTATATACATATTATAATATTTAAAATCGTCGTGTCACAGTGTTTGTAACAAAATTCATCCGAAACAGCTTTACCGATTCTAATAAAATTTTGTGTGCTGAGAATAGGACGTAAACTTTGTTTCATACCCCTAAGTGATAAGAGTGGTCCTCCCAATTTTTTTTTGGACAATATTTTTTTTTTTTTTTTTTTTTTTGATTCCGCTTTAAAAAATACATACAACCCTAAATTTTACCCCTCTACCACTTACTCCTATTTTTATAGCGATATTTGTACTTTAATTAGAAATAATTTATATGGCAAAACAACGTTTGCCGAGTCAGCTACTTATATATTATAATGAATTTAAAATTTAGCCTCTTATCAATAGGAAAAAGTTTACTTCATAGTCAGGGTTTTCATCTAAAATTACTAATAGAGTTGGTAAGCCTATCTGGTTTGTTCAAAGTCTACCTATTCAAAAGACCAGAGAGCCGATACTATCATATCACTACACATTATAAAACAAATTCCTCCGCCGCGTCTGTATGTCTGTCTGTTCGCGATAAACTCAAAAACTACTGCACCAATTTTCATGCCGTTTTCACCAATGGATGGGGTTATTCATGAGGAAGTTTTAGGTCCCAAAATCGGATCGGACGGGAACGGGAAAAAATGGATATGCGAGTACGAAGTCTTTCAAATTAAATCATAAGTTTAAATACTTTTTAGTTCGTTCCTTTTTGTTATTTAAAATAGGATGAAAGGGTTTGAAAAAAGTACAACATATTTGTATAATTTTGACAGGCTTCCTTCATACACCCTTTGTCCACCAGTTACCTACTTACACTCAAACCACACTTCAAATAAACATTTACAGACAATTTAAAATTGTTAAAGTTTACTTTTTAAGGTTTTACTAGGTATGTTAACATCTTAACAAGTAAGTACAGGAATCGGTAACGCTGCTGTCGGCTTATGGTATAAGCCAGATCTGCTCAAGTTTAAATGCGCTGTATTACGAAACGGGGCGCACATAAATTGCGTGATCTTATTCCTATGCAGCGGGTTTAGGGTTAGCACGTTGTGGAAATGAATTAAAAATGTGGTAGTGCAGAAAAAAATAACTAGTCCGCCATCTTTGATGATCCGCCATATTGGAATTAGAATGACGTCACATAACTAAGCATGCATTGTCATCCAAAATAAGCGTGTATACCAAATTTCAGTTCAATCAGTTAAAGATAACTGATTTAAAATTCAGTTGCCAGATTCCACCCGGAAAAATACATAGATTGCAAGTTAAATAAAAAAGCTTGTAAAATACGATGAACTAGCTTCGAATGTCTAACAATCATCCCAAGGGGACATACTCCCGGAATAAAAAGTACCGATCCTATGTCCTACTCCAGGACCTGTTTCTACTCGTGATAAAAGTTTCATCTGAACCCGTTCAGCCGTAAGGGCATGAAGAGGTTACAAACACACAGAGATTATTTTTTTTACCTATGGGAAATCATGAAATTACTTCCGCTCTTAGCGGAGTGGAAGGGAGTGTTAGAGTCTTACTGACTAAAACCCATCCACGTTCCTCGAAATGCCCTTTGCATACCAGGGCCGCGTCGACTCTAACGAACAAATTCCGCAATAAACACACACGGCTACTTTTGCATGTATAATTTTTTTGTTCTAACAAGAGCTAATTCTAACATTAATCAGTAAACAACATGAATGTATTTGTTTTTATCGGAGCTAAGTATATTTATTTTAATTGTTTGTTTTACTTATTTTATTACATAATAAAAAAAACAAAGATACGTACTTTGGTTTTGTTTTACTGTAATATTTTTTTTTAAATTATTGTTATAAACTAAAAATTATGATATCAAGGTTTCTTTATATCATCATAATTATGAAAAATATATTTTGAAGTAATGATTTTAACTACGTGTATGATATAGTATGTACCTCTTAAATTTGGCAGCGCTCAAGCCTATATCAATCGTAATTCATACATACGTTGAAACTAACTCTGTCTGTCAGTTTGTTTGTTACTTCGTCACATCTTAACTACTGAACAGATTTAGATGAAACTTGGCATTCCCGACGCCATGTCCTGGAATCGACCATACAATATTTTTCACCCCGACATTCTCGTAGGATTGCTTTTATATTTTCCGCAGACAAGGCCTCTGGCAAAAGCTAGTGACTAAAAAAAGAGATACCTAGCATTTTTGTGGCATAGCTGGCCGCCATTTTAATAATAATAATAATAATAATATATCCTGGGACAACTCACACACGGTCATCCGATCCCAAACTAGGCAGAGCCTGTACTATGGCAACCAGACAACTGATAAACATACTTATATATATATATATATTTTAAATACATACATATTATACACAAATTACACCCAGACACTGAACAAATGATCATGCTCATCACACAAAGATTTGTCCTGGGTGGGAATCGAACCCACGACCTCCGGTTAAGCAGTCAGGGTCACTAACCACTCGACCAACAGGCCAGTCAAATTATTATTTTTTTTTTTTTTTTCAAAATTGTAGCGCACGGTGAAACATGTATACATGGGTAGTGGACACTTAAACTAGTTACATGGTGCCTTTAAGTGTCATATAAACATGTTTGAAAAAAAAAACTTAATCATGGCTATGTTAGCTCCAAAAATTTTAGAAAACCTTTGTTTTAAACAGCAGCAAACCAAAGAAATCGAACTTGTGACAACCCTGACACAATAACAAAACGAAGCGTCTCAACTCATATACAGATTGAAATTCAATTTGTACTTTACCGCAATACCTTAAACATGGGATTACCATGAAACATACTGTTTGCAATGCGAAGGCTTTAATGATTTCCAATGTGTGTGGATCTTACAAAGCAAGGAATTCTGCGACGGCAGCGAGTTGAGACGCCATGTAACCATTTTTTTATATTAATAAAAATATATTGATGTTTGTTGTTCAAGCGCATCACTTAAAAACAGAATGATTTGGCATTTTTTTTTGCTTCAAAATATCCGTAATCTTCGAACGACATTTTCAGAATAAAATCTATTCTATAGGATTTTTTTCGGGAAACCTGGTAAGCAATTTTCACCTGCCAGCCTGAATGTCGGAAATTATCCGTAAGTACATACTCCCGGGATAAAAGCAGCGTATGTGCCATTCCAGACTATTTACCTGTGTGCCAAATTTCATCCAGATCTGTTCAGCCGTTCCGGCGTAATTGAAAAACATAATTATAGTATAGTAGATAGTAAAAATGAAATGGTTGGTCCGATTGGTCCCATTGGAATTTCATCAATCGGTTCAGTAGTTTGGTTTTTAAATCAAAGCTATGGAGAAAATAGAAAATATATCATGATCCAAGTACGAGACAGCAGCACACCTGCTACTAAGCTGCCCGGTAGTCGCTGATTACAGGGCTAAGTACTTCGGTAACCCAGGAACCTTTTGAGATAGTTAGTAACACCAAGGCATTGCTGGCCTTCCTTGGGGAGCTGGGGTGGATCGAATGACACATTTGTCCCACCTGCACGCAAAATACGCGCTTAGTCTTGGAGTTGCGGAAACCAGCCCGAGTTACATACATACATACATATATACATCATCCAAGTAAATGAAATTGCGTCGAAAGTCAGCATTATGCACCACTACTGTACATAAGTATAAATAATAATAATAATATAATAATAATAAAATATATCCTGGGACAACTCACACACGGTCATCCGATCCCAAACTAGGCAGAGCCTGTACTATGGCAACCAGACAACTGATAAACATACTTATATATTTCTAAATACATACATATTATAGACAAATTACACCCAGACACAGAACAAATGATCATGCTCATCACACAAAGATATGTCCTGGGTGGGAATCGAACCCACGACCTCCGGCTAAGCAGTCAGGGTCACTAACCACTCGACCATCAGGCCAGTCAATAAACAATTGTCATGAGCCGTGAATTACTACGACAAAAAGCTGTCATTCAATGATTCTTTTGATTTGTATGAAAAGTCTTACAGGGTTCGCCGAGGCATTTTATTGCTCTGTGGTAAACACCCTTATTGTAGAAAAGAAATTCAATGGCAGTGTTCAAAAGGATTATTTTGAAATCTTCTTTCAAGGGATTACTGGTTACGAAATAGGTTTAAAAGGACTGATTTATTTATGCACGTATGTGATAAAAGGCTGGTAATGTTTTTATTTTTATTTATAAAATAAACTTTTGCAGTATTCCATAAATGGGCTTTAAAAAATGGTAATTCAATGAGACCTAGTTTGAAGGATTGACATTGCACGTACATATGTGTGTATGTAAAATAATCTCATTTATCTTCTGACATTTTTTTAAGGAAAATGTATTGTTTACTCATGGTAAGAAAAAAATGGGTTCACTTTCCTTGAAATAAAAAAAAAACTACTTACTTTTAATTTAAAAATCACGTGAACACCACAAAAACACAACACTTCACTTTGAATGCAATAAAAGAAATACAAAATATAAATATAAATAAAATATGAATGCCAGTTTCCGTTGCGCGTGCGACGGTAGCCACAAGATCAATGTCAACCGAACGCTCCTGATTCGCTATTTAAGTGATCTAGAATCGAAGCTATAATATGATCCGCGTAAATTGAAACCGAATAGCAGGGATTGTAAACCTTTGAACCGAGGAACTGAAAATTCTACGAACTGCGTTGGTTTTAACACCGATTGCACAGCACTTTGGTTGATTCGGTTTTTTTTTTGTTTTTTCCCTCTTTCATGGGGCATAAAACATAACAGTGACAACGTGTACAAGAGACATCATTGAGTAACCTTTTGTGATTTAATATTATGTATTTGTATCTTTTAACTTTAAAAAATACAAATTCTACAGTACAATGCATACTCTAATCCATAAAGTGAAATTAGAGTTCTTGGGGTCTTGTTACAATAGTCAACAAATAAATTGTTTCTCATTATTGCCAAATTGAACCTTGATAGATTTTCTTTAAATTTCTGTGGTATGCTAGAAATTCCTTACCTTGCATTGTGTTGCTATATTGATATGACTAGTATCAATTTCTCTTTTAAAAAAAGAATATTGGAACGTACAAATAACTTCAAGTTTCTGACGAACCGACTCCTTCATAATTTTAAAAGTGCCTGTTAATGGCAATGGCTTTCTATATACTCCTCCTGACCGATTTCGGCCATGGCGGCCAGTCTCAACCGAGACTAGCTATCGGCGCGGGACATATTATAGTGTACAAGTATGTGCACAAACACAGGTGCACTCCCTCTTCCATCACTCTCATATTTTTATGGGTCGGCAACCCGACACGACCGGAGTGAGGTCTGGCGCAGGACCAAGGTCGAGGCACGGGGGTGTCACACCACCAACTTTGCGACTGACAGAGTAGTTAATGACGTTAGTTTGAATTCCAATTGGATTTGGCTGGTTTTTCTTTCTTATTTTCCCTCACATCAAAAGGTTCACTATACCTGCGGTATAGCTTACAGATCTACAAGCTCGTGGTTTCGCTTACTTTTTCTTTTGATTTGATTAAATTGTGTAATGTTTGAAATTGATGGTTTCCCTTTGAATTGATAGTAAAAGTGAGTTTATGGGGTGTGAAACGGAGCGTTTTAGGCCTATGGTGAATGAAGGCTGTGGTTTACCGTAATAGCGATGAGTTTCTATGGGTTTCAAAAATTGTTTAGTTCTAAACTAATTTTGTTAATAGGACAATTTGTTTGTCTGTAGAAGGTAATGGATGAAGGAATGGTCCCTTTACAAAAGTTCTTTCACTGATCGAAGCAAAACTATTCCCGAAAAATACGACAATCATCCAAATGATTGTCGTATTTTTAACTCGAAAACGAGTGATGCCACGGAAGCAAAGACGGATAATAACAATATTTCTTTGACTTTTAACTATGATAATAGGTAGACCAAAACGAGGGGTGTTATTAGTTTGTGTTACTTTTAATCGATTTAAAAAAAAAGGAGGCGATTCTCAATTCGGTTGTGTTGTGTGTTTCTACATACAATGTTTCTACATACAATGGTAAGTTTTATAGTAACTAATGTTCAACCAGTAGTGCCTCGTGCAGGCGTGATAAATGCTCGTTTCCTTCTTCGTATGAGAAAGTACAAACACATGAGACACAACTTTGTGTCCGAGCCACGTTTTGCAATGAATAGGAAATTTCTTTAGTCTTACAACTTTTCAAAAGCTTGTAAGATTTTTAGTACGGCAATAATAAATCTAGAAAGGACACCTGGCCAGAGGGAATGCATGGATATTGCTCTTAAGCGGTAAGTGGCAGAAATATTTGAATCCACCTTTGTGGTACATTAATTTCTCCAAGCTACAGGGTGAGAATTAATAAATATTTGTCTTGGGCAGCATCATCTTACTACCTTTGTCCTATTTTACTTGGAGTTGGCAAAGACTGTTTTTTGTCCCATTTTGCCTCCATTGTTGCCCGTTCTGCCAAGGTTGCGGAATTTGTTCGGAAGGCATTTGTTGGTTCGGGAGTCACCGCGGCTCTGGAACGCAAAGTGCATTTGGAGGAACAATGATAGGTTTTAGTCAGTAAGAGTCTGACACTCCCTTCCGCTCCGCCCAGAGCGAAAGAAGTCATTTGATGAAACCTCATCCTTAAAAAAAATATTGCCGATAGTGTATACCTTTAGAGTCGCTTGCAAAATATTGATCGGATAAATTAAGTAGAGTCAATTGACACGATCGAAGAAGAGTTATTTTTCTAAGCGTGGGACAAAAAAAATGCTTGGAAACCGTTCACGTGTTTTTAGGGTTCCGTACCTAAAAGGTAAAACGGGACCCACGGGTTTAACAGTTGTTACGGGTAGTTGGGTAGAAGCTCGATTATTTTTCTATTCAAGGAGTCGTTTTTAGGGTTCCAAACCAACGGGACCCTATTAATAAGACTCCACTGTCCGTCCGTCTGTCCGTCTGTCACCAGGCTATATCTCATGAACCGTGATAGTTAGACAGTTGAAATTTTCACAGATGATGTATTTCTGTTGCCGCTATAACAACAAATACTTAAAAAACAGAATAAAATAAATATTTAGTAGTTGTTATATATTTAATATTTAGTAATTATTAGTTGTATGGGAGCCCCTTTGGCTCCCATACAACAAACATGATTTTTTTGCTGTTTCTATAGATATTAATACGGAACCCTTCGTGCGCGAGTCCAACTTGCACTTGACTGGTTTTGCCATTTTCTCTTTAGATAGAAAACTAAATTAGGTTGACGACCTCACGGAAGCTGGGACGACTGATTTGGTATGACGGGTGCTCCAATTTTGTGAGAACAAAGGTACCTATTTCCGGAGTGGGACAAATTCTGTCAGTCAGATTATTATTTTTGCTTAGTACTTGAGTCTGGGTTGACATCCGAAAAGTCTTTCAAATAAACTGGATACATTTTTGTTTTTTTTTTAACTAATGGATACGCCATTTTTTCTATTCTGCTTCGTATAAATAGTATAAGTAGTACTTATAGCCAACCCAGTTATTGGGTTGTGGAGATCACAAAGGTCGTTCAGTTGATTTCTTATCGTGAAAAAAATGCATGGTTCCTGATAAGCAATCAGTAAAATCGCTGGTAAAACCAAGTCTGAAATAAACTGGAGACTACTTTTACTTGCTCACAACTGCAACATAATCCGTAGATTTTCCCCGTATCGCGTTGCACTTACATTTTCTACGTGAGACGCACTGAAAGGTCAATGTACGGGGGTCATTGCCGAGCTAAATGGTAGACTATGAATGAACCGAGGAGCGCCACACACAGTTTATTCACGATATTTTGAAGTGAAAACTTCTTTAGCGGCGTTGTGGACTTTTTGGGATGGATAAAAAATCTTAAACTCGCGTCAGGACACGTGACCTGATCGAAAATTCGTAAGACGGAGGGATAGTAGACCGTTTCTATGAGAGTAACTATGGAGTTTCTTGTCCGTTCTTCTCCATAAGAATCTACCTTTCCGAATGGACAGTAGAGTCACTTTATTAATGTAATATTATTATTTTACTATACTGTAAATGCTGACTTTCAAAAGTGCCGTTTAATGGCCTAATTGAAATAAACGTTTTGACTTTTGACTTTGACCGGCGCGGCGTAGGAGAGGAAGTAATATCCCCCTTTCTTTGTACCGCGCGGTGAAAATTTATGCCTCAACGCATGCATATGCAATTCGTGCAAAATTATTCCCTAACCATTCCAAAATATCAAAAATGCACAACGTTAACGTTCAAGTTTTCACTTCTGCCGGCACTCCCGGAGTGCAACCCAATTTTTTTTTCTGAATTCGAGGTTATTCCGCTTGTGTTTGTGACGGTCCGCTGTGTGTTTAATATTGCTCTGGCGTGATCAACCTTTTTGGCCTAGTCTTCTGTCGGTCTACTGCATGCCGGGATGGCATTCAATCGGTTAACTGTTAGTCGAACTAGTGTTTTGACGACCAAATGAATGTCGAGAAAGCGTTCTGTCGAGGTAAACTCCATCGGCTTACTGTTCTATCGGTCTATTGTAGGTCGGTAAAATTATCGGTCAAGCGTTCGTAGGGATTTTGTTTGTCGGAGTAATGTGGTACAATCCACAATAAGAGCTATCGGGGCTAATTAACTATATCAACGCAAATTTTTGAGATAAAGCAAAGCTTGCAGAGGATAGTCCATGAAATGTGACCATCTAAGTATTAATGTATAGTCTATACTAATATAATAAAGCTGATGACTTTGTTAGTTTGTTTGAACGCGCTATGCTCTGGAACTGCTAGTCGGATTTGGAAAATTACTTAATTGGTACAAGATTCATGAGGAAGGCTATAAACTATACGGGAACGGGAAAAACGGGATATATAACAAAGTATTGTATTAAAAGAGAATTAAAAATTATTTAAAACTTGTCCTGTTTGAAATCAGTCTGGTTTTCAGTCCAATTCCGAAATCCTTTAGTACCTTCAGCCTCATTGATCCCAATCAATTTTTAATGTAACATACTTTCCGAGGCTGTTATCTCGTTCGCGACTGGTAGTAAGGAGGCCGAAAATTGGTAGAGGTCAGAAAGGCAGTCGCTCCATTTTATGAAACATTCATTCGGCTAGATACCGACAATTTTCAATCGACTTTCTTTTTCTAAGTAAAAATGCATTCAAGAAACAAATTCAAGCTATTCTAAAGGATCGGCAAATTACTATACAACGTAGGTTGTTTAATGATGTACGCACACAAATTTACTTTTTCTTTTATATTTTATATTATATATTTTAAAATCCAGACTGACCGTTTATAGGTACTGTATCTGTGTCAAAACCTAGTTTTTAAATACTTTTAATAGTTATCTGTGGAGAACCTAGTGGGTAGCATAATTGTTTAAAATGTAATATTTAAGGTATTATGACTATTTCTTATAGTGCTACTGTTTGTTTTTCCTTAAATAAATAAATAATCTTATTTTAGGTGTCAAGGATGTGCCATCTTTTTAACCGACTTCAAAAAAAGGAGGAGTTTCTCAATTAGTCCGACTAACCTTTTTTTTTATTTAACCTTCTTGTTGGGCTATTTGGATTTTAGATTAGACCACGTGCTAGTAGATTGGCGTGATGTCTCAGGCGCTCCAGGTAGAGGTTTACCCTGAGCTTTATCTCCTCAGCCACAGTGGGGACCTCTAGGTACTCGTGAATTTTGGTGTTGGTTGTATACCATGATGCATTAGCTAAAGTCTGTAGCGGCATCAATACCGCCACATGAAAGAACTAAGAAACGAAATTTGTACGGCAACAAAAAAAACGCAACGCCATCTATTTTGTCAGTGACGAACTACCAACGAAATCCTGCATCGCGCAAGCAAAGTTCTCCATGTGATTTAAACGTATACAACAGTCCGAATATCAACTATCGGGCAGTTGCCTACCAGACACAACAACCGTCTGGTTCGGAGGATCCTCCCATTTTCAGTGGAGGTATGCGGGACTTTACTCACTGTACCGCATACCTCTATAAGTCCTCAGTATTTTATTTTGAGCACGCTGAATGATGGCTAGATTAAAAATGTGTAGGATAAGAAAGTAGTATTAGAATATGACAAATCTAGACAAAACCTTTATATCCTCATCCTGAGATAGGTACTAAGTGTCGAAACCATTTTCAAACTAAATATTAAGTGCCCTATTAAGACCTTCCTATTTTTATTTTTAGAACGTACATACATTACTAACTTAAAACTATATACTTAAAATATTTATATCTACTAAACCTTACTATTTAAAAAACTTAAAAAATAAAATAAAAAATTTAAAAACCCCGACGAAAAACTTTAAAAAGTAAAAAATAAAATGTATTGATCTTTTTAGTTTGATATAGGTACGATTCTTTGGGCCAAGTGTCTTCGCCTCGGGAGACCACAATTTTTTGTAATTAGATACATATTTAGTATAGTAGCGGTCCCCCGACACGATGACGCTAGGCCCAAAGAATCCTCCCCTCACCTCTCTCTCTCCGAAACCCTATTTTTTTTTCGTCAGAGGTTAAAAATACACTAAGGCGTCGAAGCATTCCTCCGCATCGCTGTTATCCGGAAACGTGCCCAGAAGACTGGCAGCATTGCCATGCTGAATACTCTAATGGTTATTCATATTGCCAAGCCTTCTTCTCATACAAATTGTTTAACCATTACCTAATTGATATACGAAGAGAACACATGAAGTGGATCAGAAAATTTGTAGTCTCGTCAATTCTACATAGGTACTGGTCTGGTCTGGAATGGAATTGGGTCTAAATAAAAATGGTAAATAGAATGTATGAGTTCGTCGTCGTTCGGAGATATCGTAAAAATTGGGTTAGGGTACGAATTGGGGTGTAGAGAAATGAGTTGAAATAAATATTCTAGTTCTGTAATAGTCGTATAAACTGGCAAACAAATAAGAAGGTATTGTTATTTTATGAGTACTACTTAGTTTTTTTGAGCACTTTACTTAAGATATACTGTCCCTTATTTGCAAATCTCTCTATTACAGGTTTGCTGTAATGGCTCGATGCCTTTGCACAAATGTATATATTTTGTGTGCAATAAATAATAAGATTAAGTCGTAGAAGAGAGAACCAGAAATTCACAAAAAAAATATTCGATCGGAGATGAGCCAAGTCCGTAGGCGATAATAAAATTATAACAACAGTTACACGTTATGCTCAAGTGTGTCCACAAACACACAAGCCATACATTCTCAACCATTGCAACTCCTGGAAGCCAGAATCAACAGTGGCGACCACCAGAAGAATGCGGACTCAATGAAGCTCGACGAGTCCCGGAGAAACGATTCAACTGTCTTGGATCCCGGAACGAAATTCACCAGAAAACAGCGGAGGAGTAGAAAACGACACGACCGGGAAAAGATTAGATGCAGAAACAAAAGCGTATTTTGTTTGCTGAAGCACAGGAGTGTAATATCATAAACTTGCAAACTCAGAGCTACATATGAGAAATTCCTAATGGAAAAACTTAACTATTTGAGCATTGGGAACCGGTTATCTTGGTATGGTCATGTGAAGAGGAGGGATAAAATGCATGGAACTAAATGAGTTATGATTATAAATGTGGATGGATGGACAGGTAGAGGGAAAAAAGATGGATGGATTGTATTAGGAGTGATATGAAAGAAAAGGGAGTTAGTGATAGCGTGACGGCTGACAGGGCAGAATGGAAGTAAAAAACGTGTTGCGCCACCCCAAGTAACATGGAATAAGGGCAGGAAGATTATTATGGCAGGCACAAGGCCCGATGACCTGGTGAAGGCCGTGCGAATCCGCTGATTGCGAGATGCATTGGACCGGTCGATGTGGTAATGTGTATCGTTACATATCTGTAATGATGATGATGACTTTGACCAACCTGCGAATAAAACGAAGGACTTCATGCTCAGCAGTTGCGCTTACATCCACACATTTAGCCAGCGGCCTATTTAATAAAACTTACTGGTGACAAGTGACAAGCGATAATTCTACAATTTTGTACATTTATTTCGTACATTCTTTGCTTTATTAAACAACACTTGTCCCGAAATTTTGACAATTATGTCAGTGTTTGACAAATTTTTCGCATTGTCAGTTATACTAAACAGAGCCCTGTAGTGAACAAAATTATCTTGACATACTTAGAAATTAATTTTTACATGTTTCGTAATTAAACAACCTTTAATGATAAATACAAAACATCATGTCTTTTACCATAAACGTGGAAATAAACAAATCTAACTTAGGACGAGGAAAATATTCTAATTGGCAAAGTAAAATAATATGTTACGCTTATTAAAAACATAAATTCGATGTTTGGTACCCAGAATTGCAGATTTTTCCTCATGTTGAAAGTAATATTGGCAAGTATAAAATTACCAGTAACCATGTTGCCAGAAAACAGGTTGTTTTATGGTTGCCATGGTGACCATGAGAATAATAAGAGATTTTGTGAAAAATCTGTTTTATTTTTTATTTTTACTTTATATGGGTTTGCTCTTGACTCTAGTCTAGGTCATAAATAACAGAGACAAAGTCGACGATGGAGCGAGCTTACCACCTGTTCACTCTAATTTTGTAGAGATTTTAAGGTTGTATGCGTTCGGAAACACAGACGCAAGCAGAGAGATCCACTCCTTTGCTGTGCGCATTATAAAAGACGTTTGGAAACGTTTAGTGCGAATTGGTGGAATAGCAACAAGGTAGGGATGGTAACTTGCAGTGCGTCTGTGGGTAATGTTCTCACTTGGATGGACGAGAGAAAAATTTGCTGAAGCGCACGAACACAGACTTCATTGACACGTGAATATTGAGGCAATCCAGCTGCTAGACAACAGAGACTTAGTGCATAGGCTAAAAATAACAAAACCTTTTGAATTAGTGTAGTGTACAAAGTGAATGAATAATTGTAACAATGTTGCGCTATACATAACACATGAACTTAGTGTTTTATAAATTTTATCAGACTCAAAGAAAGTGCTACAGACTTGTTTGAAAGTGAAAAAAAGATGTTTTAACATAATCTATCACGTAACAAATTAAGTAAGAGTTAAATTCATTATTAGTCTTTTAGGATAGATTCGTAATAAATTTAATAAGAACTT
Organism: Mamestra brassicae; assembly: GCA_905163435.1. Lineage (NCBI taxonomy): Eukaryota > Metazoa > Arthropoda > Insecta > Lepidoptera > Noctuidae > Mamestra > Mamestra brassicae. Next base: position 1,993,468 of record LR991010.1, read on the forward strand.
CTTTTGTTTCGTACTTTCTTAGTATAAAGCACGAAAATGCCATGGCATCAATCCGCCACATGAAAAACTAAGAAGCGAAATATGTACGGCAACAAAAGGAAACGCAACGCCATTTATCTTGTCAGCGACGAACTAACAACGAAATCCTGCATCGCGAAAGCAAAGTTCTCCGTGCGATTTGTATATGTACAACAGTCCAAATTACAACTATCAGGCAGTTGCCCACCAGACACAATAACCGTCTGGTTAGAGGATCCTCCATTTTCTATGGAGGTTCTGTACTCTATGTACAACATACCTCTATAGATACATAAATAATTTAAAAAAACGCCTACCTGTTTTTTTTCCACGCCTAGTAATGTTTAACTCTAATAACAAGTTCTTAGAAAACAACTAACTGGAAGCTAGCATCCGAAATCCGACATTCCAAAAGTCTGTATATCGTCAAAACACAAAATAAATCTATTAAATCTTTGATTCACACTTTCCTACGAAGTGATAATTCAGTAGAACTATACTAAATAAATCTTTCAATCTCCCTTCACTATTAAACTCACGCACTCGTCCGCATTTTCCAAGCTTCTTCACAAATCAGTTTCTCTACTAACCTTGAATTTAGAGGTAAACCCAACTCGGTAAACGGTAAACAAAATCTAAATATAATACCAATTTCAGATGGTACAACTCTAAATTATACATTCCGTAATGTAGGTGAGTGAAAAATGTGTTACCGAAATGGAAACTTTCATGGGTGTAGGTAAACAGTAGGTACGTGTGGGTTTAGTGATGTGCTGCGATTTATGAGCGGATATTTGGTACGGTTTACGAGAATTTCGGATACTTTTAGATTAGATCTAAAATATTGGAGGTAAATAAACGTGTGGCTGCTAATTAAGAAAAATATCTACACGCAAAGAGGACCAAAATAAATGAGTGTATTTTTATTTGGCGTTATTGTTTTCTTCCATCGTTTGTTTGGTCTTCCTAAATGAAAGAAAGCAAAATATTTATTTGTGATGCCTACCCATAAGCGTTTCTTTACCCACATGTATACCCATAACTTTCCGCACGAGATTTCCTCGACTTATTAATCATTTGTATTTTAATTCCACTAGTTTCTTATTTATTGACTACCAATTTTATTTGACTTTTTTACCTCCTATTAATTAATGTGACTAACATTCCACTTTATTTAATTTGTTTTTATCTAAATTTGTTCCTCACGTTTGTATTATACCTAAATAAAGCCACTATTATATTTAATTGCTGTGCCCGACAGGGTCTATGTGAACTGTAAAAATGTACCTATCTATGATCTTGTTAAACACATGTGATTGCAATAAAGAGTTGAATTAAATTTAACCATATAGCAGCAATCAGATAAGACATTCCACACTTCCATTTTATACAAAGCGACAATTACTCCGAAAGTGAAAATAGAGCATAAAATACATATTATTTCCAACTCGTTGTAAAAGTCAAACAGGGAATTAGGACGGAAATAATTACTAAAACATGCTTGAGACGATGGAAGGCGATGTTCCGCTAGAAATAAGAGTTAAAGTAATGTTGAACATTGCTAAAGTCTTGACTCATTACTTAGCACCGCTATCTTGAAAATACTTATTCTTGCAAATAAAAGAAAATCTTTGTCTTTACTTTTTGGATTTTATGTTAGTTCAACGCTGTATTTGTTCAGTTTTTTTTTTGTAAATCAATTGTGATTAAGGCTACGTAAAAAAGATTTACTAAAAGTATTTGGATTACCTACGTCACTAAAATTATCACAATTTAGCAAGTTCAGGTTAGCTCGACTGCCAGGGTTGCGGAATTTGTTCGAAAGAGTCATCGCGGCCCTGGTACGCAAAGAGCATTGTCACTCCCTTTCGCTCCACCGAGAGCGCAAAAATTCATTTCATGATTACCCATCCTTACAAAAAAAGGTTGGCACAAACCGATTGACCGACCGACAACCTTTTAGCAGTCATAGGGTTAATAGCAGTTATTTGACCAATCGGTACTTGATTTGCTAACATTTAGTTAACTAGCTAAAATGTTTATTTGTATACAGACGTGTTAGTCTTTAAATTATGTGAATTCAGTAATTATAAAATTTTACTGATTTAAGATCAACATTATCTGATTCCAATATATCTACCTACGCTAACCTACATAATAATGTTTAAATGTGTGAAAACCAGAATACATTCAATATTCCAATACCCAATTTGTTTATTCAATTTTCATACATACCGTACCAAAATATACGAGCTCCGGATATTAAACAACTTTCTATGCAGCGTTTTCGGATATTTTATTGCATAGTTTTCGGATATTAGACTCAGCACAACACTAGTAATCGCATTATCGTATCAACGCATGATTCAATATTCAGAATTTTACGAACATTTGATATTTTTTCAAATGGATTTTTTCTCATGTGAGAAAACTAGGTTATGTTTTACAGGATCCCATAACAATAAATTGTGTAGATACGTCGTTCTGAAATGATTTATATTTTCCTCGTTCTTTCTGGTGGCGCTAGATTTTGAAATCAGTAGATAAACATTAAACCTTCTGTTAGGTGGGGGAGAAAAGGACTAAGCTAGTTATAGTAATGTCGTAAAACTTGAGCCCTGATTATAGCTTTGAAAAAATCGAAGCGTATTATCTCGCAGAGCCAGAACGACAAATTTCGTATTTAAAAGGAGCGTTCACGTTTACATCGCAGATATAAACTAAAATACACCTTCTTCCAATTTTAAACACTGCCCTATTAACTTGAAAATTATTTTGACATTGAGGTAATAGTTTGAGTTGAATTTGAATGCTTTTCAAATACGAGAATCGTCTTTCTGGCTCTGCTATTTAATTAACCGTCATATTCTGCCCAAAATCTTTTGACAGCCGAAACCAACAGCTTTACAAATCTTCCAAGGCTTGGTGGTATCCATAGATCCGCTACAAGTTTGCCAAGCGTAGTATGTCCTTAGCGATGGATTTCTGCAGCTATCATTCTTTAGCCACGAGCCTATATATATAGTATATCCTCAAAAAATAATGTTCAATTAAATAATAGTGGAGATTTTCCTATTCAAATATAAAGCATATTATAGTATAATTTGCATGGCTTTCTCTTCTTAGAAAACGTTAGTACCTAAAGACGTTAGAATATGTATTATAACTATATCTCATAATAATTAATACTTAGTAGCTTCAACAAAAGTATTATGAAGATGAAACTTATAAATGAAGATACTTATCCATTCTTCACATTGTTCTCGTAATACGGCATTGTCTTTCTTATAAATACTATATTAAAGCATTATCTTTTAATGATGCCGTTTAAGAGCTGTAAAGTCTCATACACCCACTCCAGTCACGTCACCGTCACGTCAAAATCTATATCTACACTAATAATAAAAATTAAGCTCAAGAGTTGGTTTGTTTGAACGCGCTAATCTCTGGAACACCCAGTCGGATTTGGAAAATTCTTTTGTATATGATAGTCACATTCATGAGGAAGGCTTTAGGTTATACGAGAACGCTTAATTATGAAAATATCGTTTTGTTGTGTACAAAACGATTTTATCATAATATCTCGAAAATAAATAAATATAAAAATTAAATAAAAAAATATATAATAAACATAATAATTAAAAAATCGTTTAGGCTATACGAGAACGGGTAATTATGAAAAAATCGTTTTGTACAATCGTTTTGTTGTGTACAAAACGATTTTTTAAATATCTCGAAAAATCATAATCTAATAAAGATTTATTACAATCTAACGGAGTCTGCAATTTTCCGGTGTCATGTACATTACGAAACAAGCATGCACGGTTCAGTTATATGCCATTTTCCTGTTGATTACGAAGAATGATTATTTTCTATTTTGACAAGCAGACATCCATGAATGTTGATGCCATTAATTAAGGTTGAGGAATGTTTTCAAAACATAACAGCGCTGTTTATAAATATTGCTTGTTTTACGTCAACGAACAAATGATGTTTGCTTAGTTACCATGGTGAATATAATATACAATTACTGTTTTGTGGAGGTCAAAGCAGTCGCATCTCAGTTGAATTGTTAAAAAAACCTAATTTTTCATAAATTTTTGACAGATTGCGACTGAGATGCGAATATTGCTTGAAAATGTATAGAGTTGGCTCTCAGACAGTCAGTCGCTCCATGTTAAGGTCCTACCATCACTTTAGCGGCTCATTAACGGCTGGGTCAAAAGATTGATAAAAAATAAAAAATTGTAGATTAATGTACTGCCACATATGTGTTTTTCCGTAAAAAAATACTTTAAATCCCGCTATTTTTTCGCTTATTTTGCCAAACGGCTTTGAACTTTAAACATATTTTGAAGTTTAAAAATTGGTGGTTAAATGTGCTAAAATATGAACATTGCTCATGAAAATCAATCAAAATTTTTCAAGGAAAATGTTCAATATTGAGACTCGCATATTTTAAAATCTCAGCAGATTGAGCAGTGGCAGATTGATATCATGGTGAATAGATTGGGAGTTGGCTAATAGTCAAGTAAATAGAAAGAAAGAACGAAAAATGTATATCATGGTGTGCAAAAGACGAACAATAAAGTGAAAACACATTACCTCACAACAATAACTAATTAATGAAAGGTAATAGTAAGAATTTTACCTAACAGCGGAGCTGACGTAAACTGATTTATTGTGATTCTTTTTGTGTAGTCTTACGTAGAATTAATCTACAATCGGCCTGGCTTTTTCACAACTTTGTCGGGGTAGGCTTATTACAAACAGCCATTAAACACACCAAGCCTCATTCATCAGTGCTTTTTTCGAATTGTAAGTTTTCTGAGATTGGTTTTTTAAGAAGCAATTTTAAGTAATGTCTAAGTTTACATAAAATGAAGCTAATATGATAAATGTAGGAGGTTACTAAATGTAAAAGTTTCACGAGATATTCTTGTCATAAACTGCAAAGTTTAGCGAAGTCGCAAGCTAAAAAACAACATGTATGCAAAATATCCCATAAGGCATCCCTAATGCGTAGGATACGTGGAAGCTCCGACAGCATTCTGAAAGTTATTGTGGTGAGGCCAGACTGCCCTTTTCTGATGCACTGGTCCCGTAGACATAGCTGCGGGCCCGATGCTGAGAAAAGATACCAGCATTATGCTGAGCGATGGCCAGTTTGCGCGAATGTGGCGCTTATCTTCCCAACTCACATAACTTTTGTAATTTTTATTTTTTTTATTTTGGTTGACGTCATGCTTGTCGCAAATAAACTCTTTTTCTTTCTTTCTATATTTGAATTACTTTTTTAACATTAAAATACTGTTCTTTAGAACTTATGTATATGTTTTCTTTAGTAGTTAAGGTTTGGGTAAATTAAATTAAATTAGACTAAGTGAAATTAAATTAAATTACTTAGATTACAATTTAATTATTTGAATAGTATTACATTAAATTAAATTGAATTAAATTTGATTATTTTGGATTGTTAAATTAGTCCAATTTAACAATCCAAATGTTGAATTAGTGTTGATTTTAAATTGATTTTTAGCAATTATAATTAGATCTGTTTTCTCATAAAGTCGTACCAACATAGCTCCTAAGTACTCGCTACTAATTCATAATAATATGGACTCTTGTCCGAAATAAAGTTTTTGATTGATTTAAAACAAAACTTCTTCCTATGACAGTCAGATAAAAATAACGAGAATCTGTCAGAAATCATCATCTGCCGAGCTTTTTCCCAACTGTATTGGGGTCGGTTTCCAGTCAACCAGATTTAGCTGAATACCATTATTTTACATGAAGCAGCTGTGTATGGAGCTCCACCACCTATTAACCGGGTTTCACGGTATTTCTTGGCAAGACTGGAGTCAGAAATAATCATGTCAAACGTACTTCAATTTAAACAAATCATAGATCTACTTCCTGAGTGCAAAAGGGCACGATAATAGTAAAGGCATGCAAAACGCGATTAAAACATTAAGCGTTAAGTTTTAACTGACGGTTAAATGTAAACCTGTGCGTGAAAGATGACCGACATTGTAGCGTGACCTTGCTATTGAAACAGGAGGTTCCGTATCGTGATGACCTAATTGGTGAGTTGAACTTTGGCACGTGGTTTTAGTTGTATGTAAACTTGACTTCAATTCAATTCAATTTTTAAGGTTATGGCTCCATCGATCAACATTCGATGATTTTGCCAATGTTAAGATACGAGATTGCAATGGTCGGTTCTCAGTTACGGTACGTTTTGGAAGACTATTGGTCTTGTAATCTTAGAAGTTGAATTTGACAGCTGAGTAGAGAGGGATGAGAAGATCGCTTTACCATTAAGTGCGAAAGAGATTTATTTCATGTCTCTTTCAAACTTACTAGTAAAGCAATGTTGTATCCTGCTTTCAAGTCAGACTTCTTACATTGTCACGAATATACATATGTTTATTTTTTACTACCATATTTGATAGATTTTATTTATTTAACAGTTTACGTACACACATTTAACAAATAGATAAATAAGAAGAAGGGAACAGAAAAATAGGTACAAAGGTGGTGCTTATTTAATTAGATTTAATTATTTTGCACGGGACCTTAATTTTTTAGAAACATTTTATAACATCAGCTATCTGTCAGTGAAAGTTTTGACAAAATCGGTCCTGCATTTTCAAAGATAAGCCAGAAAAAAAGATAGACAAAAAAAAAATATTTTATAGGTATCGTATATATTTAAACCTGTTAGTTTGATATTACAAACAGACACTTATTGGATTTATTTGTATCTTAATATATATAATTATTCTGTCACATACACATGGTATGTGACTGAACTTCTCCTAACGGTTGGACCTATTTTGTTGAAACTTATTGTGTGTGTTCCAGTGGATTCAAGAATGGTTTAGATTCACAATTGGGTCCGATAAGTGGCGCTGGTGTCGATTTCTATAATTTTTCGTCATACACAAAGCAAACGTTCGGACAGGACAACCTAAACCTTAACTTTATAGATATACTGTTTCTTTTTTTGTGTTTTTATTTTTCTGTTGACTAACACACTGTTGTTTAATTAATGGTTCCAATGTTTGTAAATATGTGAGTACCATTTACCTAAATTTCTTTAGGAAATTAATAAATTTACCTCTGCTGGTGATACTTTGTTCTTATAAGTAGCATACTCTGGATGCATCGTCCTCACATAATATAAAATTATTTTTTGTAAAACAAATTTTGTAAAATCATTATTTGAAAAGAGTAACTATGGAGTTTCTTGTCCGTTCTTCTCCATAAGAATCTACCTTTCCGAATGGACAGTAGAGTCACTTTATTAATGTAATTCTATTATTTTTACTGAACTGTAAACGATGACGTTCAAAAGTGCCGTTTAATGGCCTAATTGAAATAAACGTTTTGACTTTTGACTTTTTTAACCTCTGTCGTCGGGACCGCTAGTTTATATTGAAAACTTAATGCACTAGTTAAAAATTTCAACTTGCTAGGTCCGACCGTTTCTGAAAAAATCGGTGGTGACATACGGGCAGACAGACGGATAGACGGATAAGACAGTGATCTTATTAGGGTTCCTTTTCTTACCTTTTGTGTTACGGAACCCTAAAAACGATGTAAAAAGGCGGAATGCATCCAATCAAGCTGAATACCAGTATTTTACATGGAGTGACTGCCTATAAGACCTCCACAACCCAGAATCTATGTAACACGATACTTTTTGGCAAGACTGGTGTCAGATTTTCTGGCTCCTGACTACCCATAACGACTGTTAAATATGTTAAAATAACAGCTGGGACCAATGGCTTAACGTAATTTCCAAAGCACAGAGGAAACTTGATATTTAATTAATGGTCACCCATCCACGGACCGACCTCGGCTAGCGTAGCTTAACCTCAAAGTTTGGTTGTTATTATTTAGCCTCGAACTATGGCGTCTCTTCCATGGTTGCCAAGCCTCTTTAACCCTATAAAATAAAAAAAAAAACAAAATAAATCAACCATATTTATACCCCGTTTACACTGATTTAGCACTGGCGTGTTATTCCGGGTACACTAAGCACATTTGTTTGAAAAATGTTCTATTAGCGTGATAACTGAAATAAAGCATATTTTTTTTACAAATGGAATGGATTTTCGTTTCATTGTGACGAACGAGAAGGCTTAGAATTGTTAGGGGATGTGAATGATAATAGATGGTATGCAGCTAGATATACGTACGTATAAATTCTAGCTCTTATAACTCAACAGACAGATGTGTTGCTGTGGAGTTTATTGCTCCACTTATTTTTTCCAGCTAAAACACTAGGAAGTGGTGACGGGCGGGCTTTTTGGGGGACTGTCTTTATGTAGAACTTTGACGTTCAAAAAGTGCTGACACTCAGCCTAATTTGAAATAAATGACTTTTGGCATTTTGACAGTCAGTAACAAAATCCAAAATCCAAGTGAATACAGAAGTGAGTTGGTTTGCTACCTCTTCACACAAGTACTTCTACAAGTATAGACAAAGTAGACAGTACTAAATTTTTAGGAATCATAATTGACAGCCAGTTAACTTGGAAGCCGCAAGCAGAAGATATATGTAAACGTTTAAGCACAGCCGCGTTTATGTTGCATAATCTAGAAAAAAAAGTAAATTTACCGATTACATTAGTAGCTTACCATGGTCTAGTGATTTCCACCTTAAGATTTGGTATAATATTTTGGGGTCACTGTAGTGAACGAGAAAGCATTTTCAAAGCCCAAAAGCGCTGCCTGAGAGCTATATTTGGTCTTAAAGTAACAGACAGTTGTGTACCTACATTTAAGTCTCATAAATTGTTAACCTTCCCATGCCTTTACATCCTTGAATTAGCAATATTTGTAATAACAAACCGATGCCTCTTTGCAACTTTAATAGAAACTAGAAAACGAAGTACGCCTATGAGATCTCAATACCAGAATCTATTATGCACCATGTATTCAAAACTGGTTTATTAAAAAGAAATGTGATTTGCATGGCTCCTGTTATCTTTAATAAAATACCTGACCAAATTAAAAACTTGCCGTTGCAAAAATTTAAAAAACGTTTCACAGAATTACTAGTAAACAAATGTTATTATTCTGTGCAGGCTTTCTTGAATGATAATCTTTTGTAATGTAGTAGTAGTCGTCTTTATTATTCTCTACTGTGTATTAATTTGCATCCTATATTTAGGCAGAATGTACATGGATCCTATAATATAATTGAACAACTTATTTTTATGTACCTACATTCAAAGCAAATAAATAACTATTCTATTCTATTCTATTCACGTTTAATCGGCTGATAGGATTTGAATGATTTAGCATGTATTTCAAATAATCCGTTTACAGGCACTTTTGAATTGTCAAGGTCGGTCAGTCGAAAACATGAAGCTATTTGCACGTTCGAAAGCGTGGATTTCTATAGAGAAGAATGTGCATAGTTTTTTAAGTAGCGTGTATTACTAACATCATATGGATCAAGGTCTGAAATATATTTTTTTTTTAAATACTCCACGGGCACTCTTCTAAACCATGCATATATGTAAAACTCTTGGTTATATTATCCTTATTGCTTCTATGTATATGTGAGAGCACAAATATGGCAACAGTGACGGAAATGTTGAAAAGGAATCGCTTGTCTTGGTATGGTCATGTGAAGAGGAGGGATGAAATGCATGTAACTAAAAGAGTTATGAATATAAAAGTTGATTGATGGACAGGCAGAGGGAGGCCAAACAAAAGATGGATGGATCGTGTTAGGAGTGATATGAAAGAAAAGTGATTTAGTGATAGCGTGACGGCTGACAGGACAGAATGGAAGAAAAAGCGTGTTGCGCCACCCCAAGAAACATGGGAAGGAGGCATGAAGATGATGCTTCTGTATGTGAGAACAATGCAAATAAGTCAGTGGTAGTTCAAAGAAGATCAGTCCCAATTGACGGCGCCCTTCACGAACATGGCGTGTGCATCGGCACCATTCATCTTAACAATTTTTAATGAATCTGAATAATCCACATACGCGCCACCATCAGCTAAACATTTGTGTGAGCATGACATGCTCTCAACCGCCATGCTCTTCGATCAAGGATACACTCGATTAAGGGTCAGAGGGCTTAGTGCGAGTTTTTTAACGCTTACGGGACCAAGAAACTATTCGAAAAAGATAAACTAATTTATCATTAATTAGGTGCAGTGTTTGGCTGTGTTCGATCCCAAAACAATACATTCAAACACAAAAGTGGTACGAACTTCATTCTTGTTGAAATTTAAACACACCCACACATTTAAGGTTTTCCTTACATTTGATTAAATTTTAACAAGAATGAAGTTCTTATCACATTTCTTATTTTGCCATCACTCGAGCGAACACAAGTGCAAATGTGCGCGTTCAGCAGAGCGATTCTGTAAACCTAAAGTGAGCTATAATTTTTATCCAAACAAGATGGAATTACAGTTCACTTCACGCTCACTCTACCTAAGTTCACACAGTGGGATGTTGACAGAATAGATCGGTAGTTTTCATACGTCAAATACTTCGTTTGAAACATAACATAAACTGCCATATGGAACAGGTTTTCCACTAAATTAATTATATTTATTTTATTCAATAAGGCAGCTTACTAGAAAACTTGACAAGGAATCAACGATTTGCCGAAGAAGGTGCAGAAGCTGAAGTAATATTTATCAAGTTTTTCACTCAATTGAGTGCCACTTGTCTGATACATATTTATTAAACTAATAAATAGATATGTATCAGACAAATGGCACTCAAAATTTTAACAAGGCTGGCTTCTTTTTTTTCTTTCGCGACAATTTTGCGCAACGAAATCCATCACCAGGAAACCTAAAAAAAAAAACTCCTGAGCCAAATTTTGGGTGCGTTATCCAAACATTGGGCAAACAATCAGAACAATTACTAGATTATTTACATATACTTTTTAATTCTATCTTTACTGTATGCTTGATCGAAGACGTACTACTTCGGCGAATTACCATGACACTTGGCTCGAATGAAGTCTGTGCAAAGTACAGTGTGCAAAAAAGTTTTCATTTATATTTCATATTCTTTTACAAAAATTATTAACATTATATTTTTATAAGCTTAAACATGTATATTATTAAATCTATACATATAATAAAAATGTAACGGATTGCTGTCTGTACATGGAAGATATATGAGAAAAAATATTATTGGGACCTCTATCAACGCAAATGGCAACCAAAACAATGATTGTTACAATTTTTGTCTGTTTATTCCCGATTTAGATGTGGTTTTGTAAGTAAGATTAGTTGTGGTAAGCTTCACTTAAAATTTTAGTGTTTGTTTCATGTCAATCGGTTCATAAATAAAATCATTATGCCAATTTAAAGAATCACGTCGAACATTTGTTAAACTATCAAAATCTATCTATTCTTTATCTGTTCAGTAGCATTGACTGAAAATTTACTAAACTTCATAATCTTAAAATAAAAATTCGAATTCGATGGAAGTTAAACACAAATAAATAGGTAGTTATATTTTTATTGTTACAATGAATCGTCACTATCAATCATTTCCTCTATCCCAGACATATCATTTTCACTTTGTTGGCTTTCACTCTCTGAAGAGCTTTCTTCTCCTCCAAGAGAAATGATGAATTCCCTCTCTTGTATTTCTTGGAGTCTATCACTTTCCCAATATTCTTTTTGGAGCCTCTTGACATGGTTAACCTTTTTCGTCCAATCTGCAGCCGTTATTGATTTGATTGATTCTCTTGCCAATGTTTCGATGTGTGTTTCCGGTTGATCAACATTTTTGTCTGCCACCCTCTGTTTAATTAAATTCCAAATATATACCATTGGGTTCAGATCACAGTGGTAGGGTGGCAGACGTAAAACTTCATGGCCATGCTCCTTTAGTAATTCATCTACAACATATTTTTTTTCTGGTTTATTAATTAAAATTAAATGGTATAACTCTGGTTTTGTCATATTTTCTTCAGAGCTGATGTTATTTTTTGACAACCAGGCTTGCATTTCACTTTTTAATGAAGACCTATCCGGTATTTTTTCAATCTGCGTCGAACGGTACGCGTTATCTATAACAATTATGCCGTTTGGAGGCAATTTAGGAATTAATGTTTCTTTAAGCCACTTCACAAAGGTTTTTGTGTCCACTTCGTAGTTATATAGCAGTTCAGCCCCAGGAATAAATCCGTTTTCACCACCAGCATGTACGAGAATCCAACGTTGACCAGAAGAACTATGTTTCTTTATACTTGCATCGTCGTTTCTTTGCCAGCATTTTCTCACTGTGTAGTGGGAATGTATCCAGGTCTCATCTAAATACGTCACCGGTTTTTTTTTGGGTCCAAGGTCGTTGTTTTCTTTCATTCGTCGCAGATAGCGAGCTCTCCAGGCAGCGATATCGGACTTTTGTATTAAAACTAATTTGGCATTCTTACATTTCTTAAATTTGTATCCCAATTGCTTGACAAGGATAAGTCGCAATGTAGTTTTTTCACCTGAAAAAACAAAATAATATTTATGATGTGCTACTGTAAAAACTATTACAAAAAGAGAGATTAATCACGTATGAAAACAACGAACTAAGGGAAATACCCTTAGTTCGTTGTTTAAAAAAGATGACGTATTGAACGACCAGGTATACATTGCTAGGGTTGTGGAATTCTGCCAGGGTTGCGGAATTTGTTCGGAAGAGTTACCGCGGCCTTGGAACGCAAAGGGCAATAGGAGGAACACGATGATTTCCAATCCATATAAAAAAATATCCATTGTTAGAATAGGTTGCCTGCCCCAAACAAATACTTCGAAACCAATTTTCTTAGAACGGAACAGGTACAACTCGGGCGAGTTAACTTGACACCTCAATAGAAATTGATACTCCCCCCGACACCCTGCGCGCCGCCCCGCCTTCGCCGTTCGAGGACAGTAGCGATAGCATCACTATTACCGTTGCATTTATATTATTTTCATCGAAATTGAATCGTTCCATTTAAGTTTAATGTAATTTCAAATTTTTCACTTTTAATTCAATTTTCAACTTAATTGAGTACCCACTCAAGTTGTTTAATTAAATTACCTAACCTTACTTGATCTATAAATTTCTTAAAGCCATAAATTGAATACATTATCAATAATGAATCTTGATTTCAGTTTCAGATTCCCAGTACTGATTTGCTATTCTATTGTAACATTTATTTCTATGGTTACCTATTTATCTATATATCTTTGAAAATAGATCGTGATATCTTCTTCTATATAATAAAAATGAATCGCTAAATTTGTTGCCAAGTGCAAATCTCGCGAACGGCTGGACAAATTTTGCTAATTCTTTTTGTGTGTTTGTTATTGTCAGGAGATTTTGAAAAAACATTTAAAATTTCCGGACGAAGCGGGAGCGGTCCACTAGTCTTATATAAAGATTTGAATCGCTAAATATTATCTAGGGTAATACAAGATACTACCTAATACCGATTTAAGTATTCAATTTAATAATATACATGTGTTGTATAAATAACTAGCTTTTGCCCGCGACTTCCTCCGCGTGAAATAGTTACTTTGGGCAGCCATTTTTATTTTTAAGCTACTAATTTTTCAAAAACGCTTGAACGTAATGTTTATTTATTTTTTTCAAGTGTCTAAATACATTGTACATGGTTTTATCTTTAAATGTCGGACTCTCATACACAATTTAATCCCCTTTTGCAACCCCTTTAAGCCATTTCCTCGTAACGACAGGTAACTTACGTCCTTTTCCAAGGTCTAATCTATTTCTATACCAAATTTCATCAAAAGCCATACCGCATACGGGACGGCTACAATCGATATACAACCCGGGATCGATAAGAAAAGAACAGCCAAAATCGTCAATTTAATCCGCTAGAAATATTTAGGTATAGTATGTACTATACAGCAACCAAAACAATTTTAACGACCAACAACATCCAACCAACTGTGTACGTACAACTAACCTACCTGGCGACGAAAGTTAAATAATAACTGGAGAGGTTCATCAATCCGCGGAAAATCTTAATACCGCGATTCAGAAAGTCAACATTTAGAACTAAAAATTATTTTGTTCGTCTTAATTTATTTGTTCCATTAGGTACTGATAGTTCAAACTAATAAATTTACATACTCCATCATCCCTTATTTTATCCCCATGGGGGTTGAATTTATCAAAATCCTATTTAAGCGGACGTCTTCATCATAGTAGCTCCAATCTTTAATTTCATTTCAATCAGTCGAAAATCTAAGAAGATTTATACAAACTTTCATCCCCTATTTTATCCCCTTAGGGATGGAATGTATCAAAATCCTTTCTTAGGAGATGCCTACGTCATAGTAGCTATATGCATGCAAAGTTCTAGCCCGATCGGTTTAAAATTGACAAATTTTCATACAAACTTTCATCCCCTATTTTATCCCCTTGGGGGTAGAATTTACCAAAATCCTTTCTAAACGGATGCCTACGTCATAGTAGCTATATGCATGCAAAGTCTCAGCCCGATCGGTTTAAAATTAACAAAGTTTGATACAAACTTTCATCCCCCATTTTAAGCCCTTGGGAGTAGAATTTATCAAAATCCTTTCTTAGCAGATGCCTACGTCATAACATCTTCCTGCATGCCAAATTTCAGCCCGATCCCTCCAGTGGTTTGGGCTGTGCGTTGATAGATCACTATGTCAGTCAGTCACCTTTGAGTTTTATATATTTAGATATATAGTTGTTAAACATATGGATGGAAGAAATGTATTACATAGGTACTTGAAGGAAGAAATTCAATGACAGTCACAATGTCACATACGTCATAATAAATATATACATAGAACACACTATTTTTTCCTAGCCAGTATGTAGCCAGTACGATTATTTGATACTATACTTTAACAACATAGTAAAGCAGTACAAGTTTAAAGTTTTTTAATACTTACTAATAATTTTGGTAAAAAAAACGAAACGGAAACGAAATCTTTTTTGTGCACTGTACTTTGCACAACCGTCATTTGTGCCAGGTGTCAAGTTAAGTCGCCCGAGTAGGTACCTAGTAAACAAATACCGTTACCTGGCCCCCTTATCTCTATCTCATCTCTATCTTACCAACCGAGACTTTTGGAATGGACTGTGTATCTGTCACCGGAAAATTGCAAACGCCCGTAAGATTGTAAAATATCGCGTGAAATTGTAAAACATTTTTTCTAAATATGAGACGGATATGTCGGAAAGTAATGAATTTGAATGGGATTTATTGTATACAAAACGATTTTTTCATAATATATCGAGAAATTTTAATCTAATCAAGATTTATTACAATCTTACGGAGTCTGCAATTTTTCGGTGAAATTCCATTTTCGACTGAAATTCCACTTTAAAAATTTAGAAATTTAGCACTAAAAAGATTACATATTTACATTATTAAATTGAAATGGACTGTACTTAACAAAAACTAATTATAAATCACCAATGTACCTGGAAAATTGAAATCCTTTTTAGCAGTGGCCAGTATTTTGTTTAGTGTAGGAACTTCTTTTTTAACAGTGTAAAAACTGTTGACAATGTTTCGCAAAGTGACTAGATCGAAACTGTCCAGATGTATTTTCTTGGAACTGGGTTTCCTCTTTTTACCAGGTGTCGATGGTCTGGGTATTGGAGCAGACGTCGAAGTACTTGGCAGAGTTGAACCAGACGATGATACCCGGTTCACTTGTTTTTTAATCCTCATTAATGTACTTTTGGATATTCCTGTTGCAGCACAAGTCCTGTTTATCGGTTGATCCACAGGAATCACAATTTCTTTATTCGCTTTTTCGTGCTCACGAGCTTTATGAGCACTTTTTGTAGGGTCCACAGGTATCAAGAATTTACTAATTTCCTTCTCGCGTTCAAAAAACTTCAATACCTTGAGTATAAGGGCCCTTTCTTTACCGTGTATCGTTTTCCCACCCATTTTGCCAAAAAGAAACACAACATACACACACAGAAAATTGTCCAAATGTAACAATGATAACAAGAAACCAATAACAAATAACTGCAAAAGAATAACTCGGAATTAGTAAAGCGATAACACACGTGCAACGCTAACAATAACGCTAATGCTACTGACCTCGCACGGCGACGGTGCGACGCTGTGCGGGGTGTCGGGGGGAGTATCGAGTTCCGAGCCAGGTGCCAAGTTAACTCATCCAATTTGTATAAGGGTTGCCACCCGTACTAAAATTAAATAGTTCTATTGTTCTATATTGTAGTCAATTGTACTCATATTGATAAATAATATAGTACGTAAAATATTTTATTGTGAAGGCAGTACTCAGCAGTCTTTTTAATAAAATCCCATGCAACGAAATACATTAGTCAAGAGCTGTTTGGAGGCGAATATTTTGCGGAAAAAAAAAGTCGGCAACCTTTTTATTTTTAAGTGTTGGAAATCATCAACTGACTTTCCGGGAAGATCGGAAGGGAGTGTCAGACTCTTACAGACTAAAACCCATCTGTGTTCCTTCTAAAGACCTTTGCGTTCCAGGACCGCGGTGACTCTTTCGAACAAATTCCGCAACAAGTTGGCAACCCTAATATTTGAAAATTTGAAAAAAAAATGCATAAATCTAAACTAATAAATCATTAAAAAATTATTTATCATGTATAAAGAAAACATTAAAATGTACGTTTTATGACCGTTTTAAATTTTCTCTCATTTGATCGAGGAAATCAAGTGGTATTTTATTAAAAAGAAGTGTGCCAATCAGAATCGGGGTTGATCTAATTAATTTAATTGTTCCCATTTCTAGTAATTAAAATTATGCCTGTCACTTCTTCTCCTATCTTGTTAAGCAGATGAAGATGCTCTGTTGAACCACCGATGCTTCTGATCGAGCTGTTTTTTTTATTTTTTTGAGTGTCGTGTCGCATTTCAACCTAGGTTGTCGACTGCTTAACCGGGCTTGCCTGTGATGGCCTTAATATAAATATTAAAGCTTCCAGCCAGGGCTTATTAAAACTTACAAACTAAGCGACTACACGCTAAGGGCACCCCCTGTGGGGTACGGGCCTCGGCTTAGTCGCTGGGGGGAGGATAGCTAGGGATAGGCTGGATCGAACTAGGATTATTTATTATGGACGAATGGCTCGAGCAAGGGTCGGAGCGGATATTAACGGGAACGTCGCGGCGGGCCTCGGCGGCGAGGGTGGAAGGACGGTGGTCGTGGTTTGCGAAGAGTGCTGGTCTCTTTGCGACTCTCTTGGAGGAGAGTGGTAGAGTCATCGGGCGTGACGAGGGTATGCCTCGGTCGGCGTACCTTGGAGATGTGGGAAAGTTCGTATCGGGCAGTCGATGCGATAAGGGGGTTACGGTGTTTTACAGCAGTGTCGAAGATACGTTTGGGTATGCTTTTCATGAACTGCTGTATGGTGGGCAATTTGAGATCTATGTGTAGAGTCTCATTTCGGACGTAGTAGGGGGTCTGGCTCTGTTGAGTTCACTCACCTTAATATGGCCGCGCACTGGCGGCAGTAAAGGATGGGGGCGGGGACAGCGACTCGTCTGCTGACAGACGCGCGGCGGCCGAGCGCGAGAGACCTGCGCGGCCCGCGCGGCAGCGTCAGCTGTGGCACGTCTCCAAGCACGGCCGCGCTCGCGCAATTTTTTATTGTTCACGACGTATAACGTACCGTTTTGTATTTTCATATTTAATAATTATACATGTTATCCACCTATATGTCCACATGTACTAAGAATACACATAAAAACACATTATGCCATATAAATAGCTTCATCACGTCAATCAAAATTTACTGCAATATACCTACCAAAAGATATTATGGAACTCTCTTTGATGTTACAGAATTTATTGATAAAAAAAACAACCTACTTCCAAATGAAAAACACTACAAAGTATAAAATAACTTTAATTTCGGAATTCGGTGTTTTTGGTTGTTTTTTCGTTTTTTGACACCGAATTCAAGCGACGCTCAAACGTGATCATCTGATTAACTGTTTCCGACGAATTCAAGTTTCTCTTTGTTCAATACTATATAAGCTTGTGGGAAGAAACTTGGCACTCGGGTAGACAGGTGTCCTGAAATATGACATAAGATACTTTTTATCACGAAAGTCGAAAATTATCCCAAGGGATAACCCCTTGGGATAATTTTCGACTTTCACGTGGGCGAAGCCGCTGGCTCGCTGTTCGGACGCATCCGGCTGGATGCCGACCCCGCCGGGAAAAGGCTTGAATTCAAAACTCATAAATAAACATTAATTTTAAAATGATTAATAACTCTAACTAGCTATCCCAAAACATCGTACACGCATATCCCGTTTTTCCGCGTTTTCGTAGGAATTTTGGGAAGAAATATACATACAACGAACAAACCTTCGTCTTAAATCACTATCTATTGATGAATAGCGCAATAAAATCCGTAGTTTGAAAGATCTAAGTATTCAGACAGCAGAAGCGACTTGGTTTTATAATAATTATGTGAAGAAGACGTAAGTACAATAGATTTCTCCTTCCAAACCAAACCCGGAATTAACCTCAAATCTCAAAACCGCAAGGCATTTAAAAAAAAAAACATTGCCCCACTTAAGGTACCAACTTAGACCGATATAGAAAACCAATTCATAAGCCATAACTTAAAAATTTCTCCCACTATTAGCTTTCTAGGCAAGACTGGGACTCCATCAAATGACGGCGGATCACGTATTGCTGGAGATACGTAAATACTGCAATTTTGTTGATAATCGTCTATCTACGTGAGTGATTGAGAAGTTTAGAAAAGCATGGGTTTCGTTGTCTATGCACGGTTGACGTTTTGGTTTATTTTCTTGTTGTTATGGTGGATTTGCAAAAAGATTAACATAGTAAAAGCCTGTAGAACTTTTTGAATTATAATGAATGCTTTTGCCCCCGAGTTCGTTAAACGTTTAATTTTCCCGATTTTTTCCCCCCAGAAGCCTTCCAGAACAGAATGTTTTTGACGATTTTAAGTCTTTTCGAAAAAGTATCAGATATAACATTATAATTATTAGTGCAAAGGTACTGCTTGTTTCAAAAGAAATTTCTTCCAGCAGACCTGCTAAAGGAGAAATGAAAAAGATATTTAGACAAATAGTGTGTAAGAAAGAACAAGATATGTGAAGCTAAAGTTATCAAATAAACCTACATAAATATTGTAAATATTAATTTATGATTACATATATAAAAACATTCCTAATACTATAATAGATGACTAACATAATATAACTATCTTAAAACTAT
This sequence comes from Mamestra brassicae, assembly GCA_905163435.1. NCBI lineage: Eukaryota > Metazoa > Arthropoda > Insecta > Lepidoptera > Noctuidae > Mamestra > Mamestra brassicae. The sequence continues at coordinate 2,012,737 of LR991010.1, forward strand.
TTACTTTAACTATTTACATCTACTAAACCTAAGTATGTACATATACAAAAACAAAGTACACTCAGGCGTCAAAGTATTCCTCCGCATCGCTGTCATCCGGAAACGTGCCCAGAAGACTGGCAGCATTGCTACGTTGAATGGCAATGCTAATTCTTTGAGCAAAGAACGAGCCAGCCCTCTGGTCACGCAAAGTGTCGATCAGTCGGCGAGATATGTCCTTGAAAAGGAGACGCGCACTCGGACCCCATAATCCAAGCGTTTCGACCCCAAACGGCTTAAAACTGTAATTCCCAATATGGTTAAAGTTTTTAAATTATAAATTTTGAGTTGTTTGTGTTTATCTAAATGAACATAATAGATATTTCAAATAGATTATATATGTCACCGGAAAATGGCAAACTCCGTAAGATTACAAAATAACTTGAGAGACCGCAAACTCTCAATAAACTTTCAGGTAGTTATCCTTCTCATAATTACTTTACCACCTTTGACAGCGTTAATATATATTTTCGCAAAAAAGGTAACTTCTAACCGTGGCCAGGATCCCATCTAGCTTTGAACGAAATTTCATCAAAATCGGTTCGGCTATTTAGGCGTGAAAGCGTACATCAAACAAACAAATTCACTTTCGCTTTTTAATATTAGTTAGGATAGAATGATAATATATCTAATTGCATAGCACATGTGTGAGTACTATGTGTTAACAGTAACTATAAAGCTACCAACGTACTCGGATAGTTGAGAGTATGTATGCTCACTATTTGAAAAGAGTAACTATGGAGTTTCTTGTCCGTTCTTCTCCATAAGAATCTACCTTTCCGAATGGACAGTCGAGTCACTTTTTAATGTAATTCTATTATTTTTACTGAACTGTAAACGATGACGTTCAAAAGTGCCGTTTAATGGCCTAATTGAAATAAACGTTTTGACTTTGACTTTGACACTAAAATGTTTCTCTGCTGAATGGCGTATAATTATGTCGGTTTATTTTTTACCTTTGAAAATGGCTGAGCTGAATGATGCTAACCCATGCGTTATGTAGCTGAACGGGAGCCGTCAGTCGGGACAGGTCATAACTGCTGCCTCGGCCCGTTTAAATTATATATTTTTGAGTTTCTCGTGTTAATCTAGATGAACTTAATGTGCACGTCTATCTACATCATTCTCTATGTACACTTATGTACGTATATAAATATATATTGAAATAGTGTAACCAATATTTTATAATCATTTATGGATTTAAAAGAGTGTCCATAGAGTATGTTGCATGTTCCTCTCCATAGAGATCTTTATTTTTTTTTGTGAGTGGCCTCTCGCAGTTCAACCTATGAGGTTGTCGACTGCGTAACCGGGCTTGCCTTTGGTGGCCTTAACATAATATTGAAGCCTCCAGCCAGGGCTTATTAAAACTTACAAACTAAGCGACTACACGCTGATGAGAACTAGTCCACCTACGCGTTTGAATGCGCAGAAACTTGCTTCATCTTTTATTGGACTGACCGATTACCTATTTGGCAATAGGTTTAAAGTGCCTGTAAATGGTTTCTTTTAAATATTTAATTTGATTTGATAAAAAACTAAGAAAATTCTTTTTTTTCTGATAGCTACAACCTGGGGATCTTTAAGACAAGCGTGATCAGGTTGCGTCTAGGCAAGCGTGCTCCATCGTCGACCATATCATCGCTTACCATCAGGTAAGAGAGTCGTCGAATGCGAGTATATGAACAATAAAATGAATTGTAATTCTGGTTAAGTCTCTGATTACGCTTTTTTTATACTATAGTAGGCGCCAGATAAATGTGGAATAAAGTATATTGACCTTTCCCTAATAACTGCTCATAGGTACCTGAACAATTAAATATGAATCGTTTTTCATTATTAGACCATGTTAAGGATCACGAGAGATGATGATTCGGGACAGTTTTGTGTCATTAATTCCGTTTTTCAAATTAACAATGTCAATAAATGTAGGTGGGTCAATGACCGATATTCCACGATTATCTGGCGCCTACTATAGCACAAAGTTAAGAGTAAAATTTTCGTATCTGTGAAATTCTGTGAATAATAAATACGCTTCTAAAACCCGCTGAATAATTGGAATGCCTAACTTTGTAGTTCTGAAAGTTTAATATTTCTAGACTTTATTCGCGAAAATCGTGGGTGGGTACTAAGCAAAACGTTTTTATAAAACAAGAATGGTTATCGCCTATAACAGAATTTTACGTAACTACCTAAAGTAGATTGTAGTTTGTTATTTCTCGTTTGATTATGAAATATCGTTTCGATAAACTGTAGAATTTGATTTAGAACCAGGTTTATTTTATTAAAATAGTAAAATTTATAGCTTAGGGCTTAGGTGGATGGCACACTGTTGTGCGAAGCGATCTTAAGATATAAACAACAATTAATGATTTTACCTAAACTAATATTATAAATACTTAAGTGAGTTTGTTACACTTTCAACTCTTCACAGTCGATTCGATTTTGGTGAATTTTGGTGCACAGATAATAGAAAGAAATAGAGAAGCCATGATCAAAAGATAGTTTAGAATAAACTACTAAATAAACTATACATTATAAAAAATATAGTGAACAGGATTCTTCTAGGTAGGCATATATGACGTAAACTAGAGTCAAGAGCAAACCCATCTAAAATAAATAAACTCTATTTCGAATTCTCATTTCATAATTGACAAAGCAATCGTTACGCAGTTCCCTTAGTGCAACAAAGATAAAGAGAAGTAAGCAAATTATTCTCATCGCTAGCAGAGCTGTATCACATCACGAGATATTTCAACAATAATATGTGTTTTCTCAAAAGCGTTCTAAAGAAAATTTCTAAAGCTACAAAAATCTATCGCTCAACTAAACAGTACACGACAATCCTAACTTTACCACACCGATTTAAAAATAAGCTCACTAAAATTTATGTTTCCCTACAAATAGTCTTCTATATATTACAGTATACCTACTAAGAACATCCACAATGTTTGGCTGGGTGGTGGGTAATGTATTAACATAATAATATACTTTACATACATACCTTTATATAAATGCTAGTTCTTATAACTCAACAGATAGATGTGTTGCTGGGGAGTTTGTTGCGCCACTTCTTCTTCCCAGCTAAACCACTAGGAAGTGGTGACGGGGACTCCCTTTATGTAGAATTTTGACGTTCAAAAAGTGCTGGCACTCAGCCTAATTTGAATAAATGACTTTTGATTTTGATTTTTTAGAATGATTCAAATAATATTAATAATGCCGGGTAAATAACGACATTAGTTACTACTAGCGCCATCTAGTGTCGAGTAGCAGAAGTAGTAGAGTCAAGTACCTTCTAGTATTTTCTATGATAGAACATTCTGAGTTCTCGACATCTGGTCACTCGGGACCGGTATTTAGGGTAACATTCCAGATGTTTCGACAATAGAAGTTTCTAGAATTAACTGACCTATATAAGGAGCGCGTAGTCTGCGACCGGGTCAGTATTGGGTTTGCGATACAAGCGAATACTTCGAAAGCGATCTTCAAGTGCTATTAAAGTGATCAGTGGTGAAGTTGTGTTTTATAATTAGTGAGTTTAAAGTTGTAATTAGTGTTGTTAAATTACACGATTTGACAGTTACTTACTGTAAAATCGTGTTGTCATTCATTCTTAGTGGTTAGGTGATACGGACTAGAATACGCCCGCAACTACGGACTTCGGGCTTAGAGAGTAGCCCCCCTGACTCGCACACTAAGGGTACCATACCACAATGTCTGTGTAAATTTGACTTAGTGTGTAGATTGGATATGATTTTATGTATGTGTAATGGCACAGCCCGAAGACAGAAAACTTGGTAATACTTCTGTGTAAAACCTTTTGTGTGTGGAATCCTGAAATACGCAGCATTGTAGGTATATTTTTTTTGAATAACATTTCTTTCTAGTTGCGATAGTTTTTTTTATATAAAACAATTTCGATTTCACGGCTCAGTATAAAAACAATCAAGTTTTTGTGCCAATCCCGATATTTTTATAGTTTCTAAAAAAGTGCGTCACACATTTTCTCTGAATTCTAATCAACATCGGCCTGCATGGCTCTTGTATTTTTCTAAAACTGAAGTACATTGTTTTGTTATATCAGCAGCAGCATAAGCTGAGATGGGGACCATTTTGGCCTCGCACAGATAATTATTTGATTATACTGTTTAGTTTTTAATTTTAGGTTTGTTAGTCTTGTGCGAGTCCCAAATAAACATTTTTCTTTCTTTCTTTTCTTTCTTTCTATATCATCAATAGTTTTCGCAGCGCACGCGATGTAAGGAATTTTTACGTAATTTTATTCCGTCCTCTTCAATAATAATCGTCATATTTCAGCGAATTTACACGAAATCTTGACAAATTATATATGTAAACCTTCCTCATGAATCACACTATCTATTGGTGGAAACCGAATGAAAATCCTTTAAGTAGTTTTTGAGCTAAACAGACAAACGCGGTGTAGGACTTTTTATAATATGTAGTGATGTTCAATTTGCTTCTGATCTCGCTTTTGTTTTCTTTTTCAGGTATTGTCTTCGGATTGTTCGTCCTTTTACCTGCGATTGAAGCTAAGTACAGAAAGGCTGTCGTCCATTATCCTGAAGACACACAGTTCTTTGCGACTGATTTCTTCGTGAAAGGATGCAAGAACTTCTTAGATCGATGTCCTAAGGCTTACAAGTTGGTTGTTTAAAATTTTCTCTATACAACATGTAACAGAATAAACGCAATACTTCTTAAGGGGTCGTTATATTTTTCAGTATCAACAACTTTTACTATGGGACCAACAATGAAATCGTGAAAAAAAAATCTTTAATAATTCGACAAAATATACTGACCAGCTGATTTTTATTCGCGATTTTGAGTTTGTAGAAGTTGTTCATAATGATGAGTACAATGAGCCTTTATGCACCAAATATGTATATTTAAATAGCGTCATTGACCTACCTGCATGTATTTACAAAAGTAATTAAAAACTCTAAAAATAAAGCTGTTCTGAATCAAATTATCTGTAAGTTGTGATCCTTGACAGTTTTGAGCAATGAAAAACTATTAATGATAAATTGTTCGGGTATCTACAAAGATATACAGGATGTTCCAGAAGTGTGTGGTCATATTTAGAGGTAGTATTCTGTAGCTGCTTTCTGAGTAAAGAAACAAAATCAAAATTAAAAAAAGACCTCGCAACTACTAAAAGTAAAAAAAACACTTTTCAAGCAGTCTGATGCACTTGGTGATTGAATATGTGATTAAACTAAAATGAACACCACTAACTACATCAGACAGCTTGAAAATGATTTTTTTCTTAACGTTTCAGTCGAGTTTTGCGATCGGATTTTTTTTGTCAATATTTTTTTTTTGTTTTCTAATTGTATACCAGTCACGAAACATCACCCTTAAACATGACCACGCACTTCTGGAACACCCTGGAGTAGGGAAAGTTCAAAATACTTTATTGTAAGTCTATCAGGCGCCTACCATAGTAGCCAGCTACATCAACCAGTAAAGTATTTTACCAACACATTTACTCAAAAAATGCATTTACGAAGCCTGTATACATTGTTAGAAAGTTAAAATTTACGCACGCAATGGAACATGCGGTAAAATAGTTACGCTCATCTAAGTACCTTTTTTTCGCACTTCTCGTTGTACAGCGCCGTGCGTATTCTTTACGGTTTTTTTTTTATTTCCATGAAAACATGAATTCCACCAAGGAGTTTTACATTACTAGAATAAATAAGCTGAATGATCAAACCTCCTTGGAAGCACTTTTGCTTAATACGTTTGTATGACTTTAATACTAAAGAGATGTACTTCTAGTTTTACTTGCGTACGTGGCGCGATTTGCAAATTCGCGCTATTTTCTTAAGAAACGTCAAAGATTATTGTGACTTTCCGACTGATATTTAAAAAAAAAAGTTTCTTTCATTACGTATTGTACTGTTTTTTCGTAAAAGGTATTTACAAACTCGTGACTGTGGTAAGGTCTGCTCGTTTGTAAAAACCAACATTTCGCACTAGTATCATAAAAAAACTATTACAGTATTTTTACGGTTTTTCTGTTAACCGACAGATCACAACTTATCTGCGCCCGTAGCTATGATGGGGACTTTAAAAATTTCGGAAATTACTGTGAGATGCAATATGAAAACTGTAACACTTGGAAAAGTAAGTTTTAATAATCTATTATTTTTACTATAGTAGATTGGTTCACTTACTCGCGGATCTGATCAGCCCGTCAATTCTGTAAACATGTCGAAGTGAAGGCTTGGGTGAAGTGATCACGAGGTGAGCTGTCAATCTATATAATCAAGATGTCACGTGATCACGAAGTGAGCTGTCATTCCATCTTGATTATATGGATTGACAGTTCACCTCATGAACACTTCACCCAAGCCTTCACTTAGACATGTTTACAGAATCGACCGGCTGGTTCAAACATGACTCACTGTGATCACTGCCATGGGAAGAGATGAAGACAGTTGGCCTGGTAGCAACTTGTTGGTAAATTCGTCAAAGCTTTTTTGACGAAGAAACCCAGCCAAGTACGTGTCGGAACCCGTACATGTGTAGGGTTCCGTAGTTGCACGACACAATCGACGACTTTAAATTGTGCTTTTTATTTAATTCTATGAATATATTAATTGGGGTTGGCCGACCATTACTCGTTAACTTGTTAAGCTTACTTAACTTTAATAGTTTTTCTTTTAAATTCGTTATACTAATATACTAACTACACCCATGAATTAGCACCTTAAAGCTTAATATTTCGCAAACGTATCCTTGGATGGAAAAGTTCTCGCACACCCTCTATATATTTAGAAGACCTATCTAACGACACCCCACACCATGGGATAGACGATAAAAAAATCATCCCAACTCCGCTCCGCACTACCTCTCTCCGCATCAATGGACAGACACAGTCCGTAACTCCGCTCCGCATTACTCGCACGCTCCGCTCCGCCGCCTCGCTCCATGTCATTGGACAGGCAGCCTTAGTACGGTATCTAAACAACATGAGAAGCCATTTTAGTCGGTCACAAAGTATGTATTTTCATGACCCAAAAACACCATCAATCTTTATTACAAAAACCCTATTCAGGCCACGCCATTTTCCGAGATTATCAAAATAAAAATAATTTCCCATTCATAAAAATGATAAACCCTTCAAATAAATATGAATTTACTTGAAATTGGAGCAGGAGGCACATTGTATAGATTTACACGACGCGGTACGTTTACGATACGATATGAAGTAGCTGAGTTTACAGTCGTTGAGTGAAAATGTATTTTGAGAATCAGTGTTTTGTGTTATTTTTTTAGGGTTCCGTACACAAAGATAAAACGGGACCCTAAAAATCGACTAGCTGTCTGTTCGTCTGTCACCGGGCTGTATCTCATGAACCATATATTTCTGTTTCCGCTATAACAACAAATAATAAAAATGATATAAAATAAAAAATAAATATACACCATATCATACAAGAAACATGTTTTCATCGGTCTATGATATGGAACCCTTCGTGTGCAAGTCCAACTTTCATTTGGCCAGTTTTTTTTTAAATTATTCATTGGCTCGCGTTTGACCACAATCAGACCAAACGGTAAGCAATGATTGCCTGCCTAAAAGTAACATATTAATTCTTGATGTTGAGACCCCAATTTAGATCTATGAGGAAACACAGACTTCAGCAGGGAATTCAGCTCCTTTACTTGTGACTATGCATATTGTAGCGTAATCAGTCTATAATGTTTCCACTACTGAAACAGATGCCATTCTCTATGAGAGTGATCTTTTAGGCATTTACTTATAATAACTTACAAAATTACTCAAATTGGCTTCTCAACTAAATTGATTTTCTCCCTAAAAGCTTCCCAACGTCAATATTATTCTTCAATTTCCAATATTATTACCAAAATCTTAATCTTAAATCCCAAATAGATTTCAACTTAGGTTTCAGAGCTTTTGAAGAACTTAATTGTCGATTAGGATGTTGAAAACCATTTGAAATCTTAATCTGAACGAATATCAAATTAAATTGGTTCGTTTGTTGATTGAATTTCTAGAACCTTGCGTTCCACCAGAAATGTGCGAGGAAAAAGAGTGGCGCGAGGATGCGTAGCGATGCTGTGAACCGATGCGCAAATGAGCGGTGCGAGGATGTCTAGCGAACTCTTTTCAGTTTTTCGCTCCCGTCCATCCCTAGCACACTCCCTCTCGCACACATCTCTCGCACCCATCCCTTGTACACTTCCTTTGCACACATCAATCGCACCTATCCCTCGCTTGTTTTGTACATACAGAAACCTCGCGTCGCTAAGCCGTTTGCACCGGAGCTGCGAAGAGCGAGGATAGGTAAGTGAAGTGATTCTATTGATTCTTAACAAATACATCTCTTGCTACGCATCTTCGCACATCTATGGTTGAAACGCACCCTTACTAAAGCCAAGCTTATTAGCGAATTTTTATTCCGGATAAATTGCATTTTCTGCAATAATTTTATTACTCTCTGACGAAGAGGTTACTTTTACTTTAAATCTATACAAGGAAAAAAATAACAACCAAAAAAATTAGGTCAAGTGCGAGTCGGATTCGCGTGCAAAGGGTTCCGTACGAATAACATTTTTTCAACACAAAATAAAATTAATGAACTCTCGCAAAAAGTCATTTGATCAGTCATAACATATTTTTCTAGATCATATTTATGTATATATTTCAACTGTTTCTGTCCAAAGGTCTAGTCTATACGGGTTCCGTTTTTAAACTACTAAAAATTAAGTGCAGACGAATATACGAATATGACAAACGTGACAAATACGGTTATTTCAATAGTCATAACAATAAAACGAAATGGTCGAGTCTAGACGAAAATGGACAATAGTGTGGAATAATTACCCTCTATTGCTTATAAAAGAACGATAAAAATTACTGAAGATTGAGCAATTGTTTTTTAGCGTTAATCTAATATATAACATAATAATAATAAATAATATCTTGGGACAACTCACACATGGTCATCCGATTCCAAACTAGGCAGGGCCTGCGCTATGGTAACCAGACAACTGATAAACATACTTATATATTACTAAATTCATACATATTATAGACAAATTACACCCAGACACAGAACAAATGATCATGCTCATCACACAAAGATTTGTCCTGGGTGGGAATCGAAACCACGACCTCCGGTTTAGCAGTCAGGGTCACTAACCACTCGACCATCAGGCCAGTCAAAATAGAATAAACAACAACAAATAACATGTAACAGAATAAACGTCAAATATCTCTTAAGGGGCCAATGTACTCATCATTATGAAAAACGTTTACTATGGAACCAGTCGCAAAATTGCGAAAACAAAATCAGCTGTTCAGTACCAAAATTTTTTCAAGTTATGCGCACATAAATGTCAGTATTTTTTCGCGATTTCAGTGTTAGTCAACGTTTTATAGAAAAAAACATTGAAAAAAATACTCATGTAAGACTGGCCACAGTGTGATGCAAGTTAATTTTGTGGTCAAATTAAAATCCAATTTAAATCAAATCAGTTGAAACAATATGATGATTTAAAATACAAAAAACATACAGTATTCAAACTCTCTGCATCAAAATTAAATAACAAATACATATTAAATGTAATAAAATGTTTACATTCTGGTATATATACGTTTAATTTGTTTAAACGAGGCCGTTGCCTAGGGCCGCCATGTTTTTCATAAATTGACTTTTATTGTATTTTATTACAATTTGTTTCAATAAAAATATCTAAACACACATTTTTGGAATATCAATAAAATTAGGGATCGAATTATTTTTAAACCTTATTTTAGACGAATCCATTCATTTAAACTCTAACACATACATATTATAAACATCTGCAATTTTTCTGCAAAGACATATGCACCTAGTTTTTTTTCCAATTATAATTGAAAATATGAATCAGAATAAAAATGACCAATGTTGATGAAGATAAAGATACTAAAAAAGTTATTCAAAAACTTTAACAAAATCTTCATTTAAAATTTAAATAATTAAAATATAAAGCAACCTTATTCTAGGTTGCAATTTGCAATGTTTCAAATTGAATAGAATACTCAGGAAGGGCCTGTATAGATATACATTCTAGTCTATTTATGCAAGATAAATAATTTAGAGTTGTTTCATATACATTTGGATCTAATTGTAATACAAAAGTTTGTTCAAGAATTTCTGTGGTAATAAATAATGATGGTAAATTGTATTTTACTGTGAAGATGAAAGGGTTTGTGAAATACAATGTCGTCTTTAATCAATGTTTCATTCGCACGAGGTAATTTCCGATTCTAACAAAATATAACTTTGAACAAAAGTAAGACATAACGAATGGTTTATTTCATGCTTACTTGTCCCGCGGTTATACTTCCCTGAAAGATTTGGGGAACGCATTTTCCCAGCAGTAGGACAGTATACTCTATTTAAAAACCGGAGAAGTGCGAGTCCAACTCACTTTCAAAGAGTTCCGAACGAATATTAAAAAAAAATACATTTAAAAACAAGAATAAGAAAGGAATATTTTAAAATCATAAAAAAAATATTTTTGGAACTCTATAATAAGCCCTTTGATTTGATATGTCACACGGTCCACTTAAAAAAAAACCTTATCAAAATGTTTTTATATTTGTGCACTCATTTACTTTAAATCTATTATAGTTTTTAATTTGCATTTGTTTCCTTTTTATAATTTTACTTTAGTTTATTTGTTTCAATTATGTAAATGTAAACTAGGGGAAGTAGCGAGTCGGCCCCAACACAAGTATTGTAAATTACTTAATGGGGTTGCCTCATAATACACTTATGTACTGATTTCGAAACAATAAACAATTTTATTATTATTTATTATTATTTGTGACATGGTCGTAGAAGGTCATAGAAATACATACTATATGTACTAAATTTCAACTGAATTGGTCCAGTATTTTAGAGAAAATCGGCTGTGACAGACAAACAGACACACAGATAGACAACCGAATGGGTTATAAGGGTTCCGTTTTTCCATACAGAGGTTCGGAACCCTAAAAAGTAAGCGTTAGTGTAGCTATCTCCAAGTGAAAGAGTATTCGTAATCGAATAAGTACTTTCAAAGATTACACACTAAAATAATTTTGTATTTTCATACCATTATGTTTGGATAACATCGCGCCCATAAAATCAAAAGGCAGGCAATTCCGTTTATCAAATATCTAAAATTACAGTAAACAAAAAATACTCGATTTGCAATGCCAGTAACTAAATTGAATGCCATGCTGGCCGAGAGCCAGAAAAATCTTAGGATTAAGTACCTCGCAGTTATAATTTAGTAGCAAAGGATGGCTGTGTTTCAGCCTACCTACCTGGCTGAACGCCAAAGAAAATGAGATAGAACAGAGAGCATTATGATTTTTCTCTTAGTTTTTCTCATTGTCTGTGCTATCGAAAGAAGTTTATCATCATTTCTGTCTGTCTGGCTATTATCCACAATTACATTTTATCAATTAGGCCTAATCGTTCATCAACTTTTTTGTTTTGGTTTTTTTTTAGGGATGGGAAATCATCAAATTACTTCTTCCGGTCTGGATCGAGCGTAGAGTCTGACACGCCCGTGTCAGACTCTTACTGACTAAAACCCATCAGTGTTCCTTTTAAAACTTTTTTGCATTCCAGGGCCGCGGTGACTCTTTCGAACAAATTCCGCAACAATCGTTCATCTACTTACAATCAAACATTGAAAGGACGGGATTTTATATCTTTTGTTTTTGGTTTCATTATGCTAAACGCTTTGAGCCCTTACGACGATAGATAACTTTTCCTTCGGGATGGGAACGTATCTTATTCCGGGAGAAAAGTTATTTACCGCCTTATTTATTGGGATCTACCTATTTATTATAATCGTGCAAATCGGCTAACGAATGGAGCTCGTGGCTAAATGAGCTAACTCCTATTCGAGGCTAAATGAGGAGCTCGTAGCTAACCTTAGAGCTCATGGCTAACCTCGAGGCTGGGACAGGAGCTTGTGGCCTCTCGACCGCTCTCCCGGCCCGCAGCAGGCGCATCGGGCGTCGGAGGAGGGCATACGCTGCCCTCTTCGGGGAGTCAAACACCCCACTCTCTCCGCTGACGCGAGGTGGCCCGCAGAGGCGGGCCGGCACCAATCGGGGATTACGGAAGTCGCATCCGTTCCCGCGATCCCGGGAGGGAGGGAAGGTGGGAGATAGAACACCGGGGTGGTTTTAGGACGGAGGACATCCATGAGGATTTAACCCCCGAGATAAAAAAAAGGAGCTTGTGGCCAAGTATAAACAGCCACCTTTTTTTTTTGGTGTCGGGGGGAAATCCTCATGGAAATCCTCCACCCTGGGGCGGGTGGAGGGGTCAGACTATCTACATATGTGTCAGACTATAAACAGCCACCCTGGGTTATCTTCGAGGTTAAACAATGCTTGCCGAGGACGACCTATGTATGTGTGTGCACAATAAGGCCAGTTGTCATTTGTACTAAAAATTTCTACGTGTGAGAACCAAAAATGTGTCACTAATCTCACCAAAGAGGTTGGCTACCCAGTTAATGGGTTGTGGAAGCAAATAGATAGTCGCTTTACATAAAATACTGGTGTCCAGCTCCATCCGGTTAGACTGGAACCCACCCCTTCTAATTTTGAGAATGTTAAGCAGCTTGGCTGTCCACTTCTCGAAATTGCAGCCTCAACATTTATTTCTGTGAAAACCTAAATTAAAAATAGTTTTCCTTTACAGACTGGCACGTGTTTAAACGAGAAAGATGTTAATTAAATCAAGAAATAAAATGCCAATGGAACTATGATAACTTGAGTTTTATTTTATGAGAAATTTCTCGTTTTATCCTTGACTGAAAATAGACCAGTTATTCTATAACTTGCTTTTTATGACGTCTGTTCTTGGAGTTTGTAATGTTTTATTGTTCGTTCATCTCCACTGTTTAAAGTTGCATTTGATTAATTTTCAATATTGCAGCTACCACTATTTCATCATTGCAAATTTAAAATGAGTTTTGCAGATATTTGAAAATATATTTTGAATACCCATACATAGCAAAAACTTTCATGTAAGTGTGAGTACTAATTATATAAATAAATAATAATAATAATATAATATCTTGGGACAACTCACACACGGTCATCCGATCCCAAACTAGGCAGAGCCTGTGCTATGGCAACCAGACAACTGATAAACATACTTATACATTTCTAAATACATACATATTATAGATAAATTACACCCAGACACAGAACAAATGATCATGCTCATCACACAAAGATTTGTCCTGGGTGGGAATCGAACCCACGACCTCCGGTTTGGCAGTCAGGGTCACTAACCACTCGACCAACAGACCAGTCATATCGATCAAGCACGTGTCATAATTAAAAAATCTCAAGTGTCAGCCTACATTTTACAGGAAGTTTTGTGTTCTTTGTCTCAAAAAGTTACTTTATGCACTTAGGAGATTTTAAATTTGCAACGACGATTTGTTTTTGAATTTTTTTGTTGACTGGTAGAGAATGCCTACAGCATTAAGGACGCTACTTGCTTTTTTAAGTGCGTAAAGTGTAAAAAATTATTCCACCTGATTTGGTGATATGTATGTAGACAGGAAAATGCACCGCGTCGATGCACATCATTTGTTTGAAAATCCTTTATTCTCTTATATCGTCATAATCTACATTATTTCACTTCAAGGTCGTCAGCAGCTGGACATAGGCGAAGGCCTAGAACGTCCTAGAACTGCGTTTTGGGAAGCCCTGGGAAGCACTGGTCCTTAGCATTTCGCATGGAGTGGACCGCCGAGATCCTCACGTGGTCTTCGGTGCACCTTGTGAGCTTCCACAAGGTCGCATCAGTAATAAAATAATTTTCACAATAAGATCACATTTTACCAGGAACAACATTCAATTAAATAACCACGAAATGAAATCTCACTATTCCGTTGAAGTTTTTAAAACTTTATCCCGAAACGGTATTTAAGGACCAACAATTAAAACTCATCAAGCCGACTATATCTGGTGCAAAATTGAACCCTATTCATTGCTAAAAATAGAGAAGTATATCGCTAAAACACGTCCTGATAATAAATTCCGAGCATGTGCAGTTTTTGAATACTCGTGTGAATGCTTGCACACGCGTCACGTCCGTGGGCTTCACGTTCCATATTGGTGTCGTTTACGGTTTTAAAAAGCTTTTACGCTGGCCAGTCCGGCTATTTGGCCGGCTTTTTAACCGGTTGTAGCACAGCTTCTGGAATTTACGGACCAAAATCTGGTGACATATTCTGGTAAGTTTAAATTAAGGAGAATTTCTTTCGAAATAATAAGAGTGTAGAAGCATCTATGCCGCCACATTTGAACTGAATACCTGACGTTACACAAATCATACATCGCGGTATCAACATTCTTCGTGTGATTCTAACATATGCAACCGCCCGAAAACAACTATCGGGCAGTTTCCCACCAAAACAACACGCGTCTGGTCGGAGGATCCTCCCTTTCCAATGGAGGTTTGTGGGACTTTACATCCTGTCCCGCTTATCCCTATATGAAGGGACTTCATAGAGAAAAACTTGATGGATTGATAGAACAATCTGGTGGCGTTTTATTTCGTTTAAAGCCTGCTTAAACAATGAAATGTCAATCAATCATCAATATACATAAAATTCCTTCGTTACTGAGTGACTAAATGATTGAGTGCATTTGACAAAAAAGTAATCCCCAGATAGGCGCGAGACCACAACGGCAACGGTTCTACAAGGAAATCTGTTCTACGAAAATAATTGAATACCTAGAACAAATTTACGGACCCGTTGTCGTCTGTTTCCGAGAGCTTAAAACCACCGAATGTAAAATGTGCACGGTTCTCAAGATCTTCAAGCGGATTCAGGTATGAAACAAAACTACGTGCACACCGTTTATTGGCCCAGAGCTGAAACAAAACAAGTATTGCGCTATTTTTGCACTTTGAATTTTATTGTGATAGAGCAAAACGAAATGTTGAGATATAAATTCTGCTGATTTCTATTTTTTATACAAGGTTATTTGTAAAATACTAACAACCTTTTTGGGAGTGAAAGTACACATATGATTATAAACAACATTTACTCTGGGACCAAACCCGAAACCAGAAAAACAGAAATGGCTTTCTCCCATACATTTGCACACCTCCACTGAAATGGGAGGATCCTCGAACCAGACGGTTGTGTCTGGTGGGCAACTGCCCGATAGTTGATATTTGGACTGTTGTATATGTTCAAATCGCACGGAGAACTTTGCTTGCGCGATGCAGGATTTCGTTGGTAGTTCGTCGCTGACAGGATAGATGGCGTTGCGGTTGCCGTACAAATTTTGCTTCTTAGTTTTTCATGTCGTAGTATTATGCCGTTACACATTTATGTGTCCATAACTAGACAAAATGTACTAAACATTCGGTATTTTTTTCAAGTTTTCAGGTTTGGTCTTATAATAAAAGTTGTTTCTAATCACTTTCACTCCCTAAAAGATTGACATTAGTGTTTTACAAATTACCCTGTATATTTAGACTTATTTAAGTAGAATTATTTAAAACCAAAAACTCGAAACATTTATTTCAATTCACTTTTGAATTTTCAAGGTTGGTCAGTCAAACAAGATGAAGCTATTTGCACGTTTCAAAGCGTAGATCTCTTTGGAGAAGAACGTGCAAGAAACTCCACGGCCACTCTTTTATTGAATAAAGTACGCCTTTGTAAATAAATGGTGTACATTAGAAATAATTAGGACAGCCTTGAAGAGAAGCATGATATAACAACCAAAATTTAAGGGATTGAAACCTATTTAAATTCCTTATTTGTCTTTATGGGAATCTCTGGAATTTTGTCATAGTTATTTAATACCGTCACTGAAATGACTAAATTTCAGTGACAGTAATAAATAACTATGACAAAATTCTTTCCAACATCGATGACATTTCTTCCAATATAATATTCCGATGGTAACACAAATTCATAATCGAATTTGTCTAGTATATTTTAGGCTGACATGGCAAATCTTCTAGAGCAATATTAGGGACGACCAATATGTTGAAAGAAGATTGATCTACGATGTTCGAAGACATTTTATCTATTATAAAGGAACTATATTTTTACATAGCTACTTACGATTTCTAAAGGGATGTAATACCAACCTATTACTATATCACTGTTGAGAAAGTTATATATAATTTTCTTCGATGAATAGAAACGATGGTCGATGGAGCCGAAAGGATCTGTAGTGGCGACAGCGTACCTGAAGACGCAGCGTTTGAACGCCTCTTACATGGGGGACCCATGACCTGGTGAGATCCACGAGAGCCCTCTGGATGTGAGAAACACAGGACCAATCGGCGTTTTTATTGCTAAAATTATGACTGAATGAATGAACTGCTTGTATGTTAATAACATGTTCGCGACTATCCGCAGACTATGGTTCACCTTACACTTTGCACCGCATGCCTGTTAACATGAGGACCTTATAACTGTGACAGTGGATGGCATTGCCATGGCTGGATGGGCCAGGCAACCGATCTAATTAAGACCTAAAATTTTGGAAGGAGATTCCATGTTATTGGTTTTTTATAACCTCTCGAATTTACTGCCTCCTCTTACCATCTGTCAAAACAAGTCCTTCTAAAGTGCTAGGTACTAACTCTTTGAGTTTAAGGCTGGTCTAGACCTAACTTTATCGCTTTCACAATTTTATTGGTTCATAAATTGTATGTCTGGTACGCTGGACTTTAAAAGGAAACTTGACCTTTTGGTTTGCATCAATATAATTTATTATCCGAGGACAAAAGAAAATAACAGGAATGTTTAATGGTCACTTACAAAAAATTGCACATAATATAAAAGTAAAATATCTCATAACTAGCTGTCGCCCGCGGCTTCACCCGCGTTAATGTCGAAAATTATCCCAAGGGAATATATTCCCGGGATAAAAAGTATCCTATGTGTTGTTTTAGATTATAATCTGCCTCTGTGCCAAAGGCGAACGGCAGAATTCGTACAACATACTTTTTTTGTAGTTCTGTGATAGAATTTGTACCACTTATTAAGGCAACTAAACCATTCATTTTCATGTAACATTAGTATTTTTAGAAGTCCGGATTAATTAATTATAGCAATTAAAAGATTTAAGTAATATTTAAAAACAGAAATAACAATAAATATAATTAACCAATTATACATTATACCTTACAATGAATAATTATTGCATACAATCTTAATAATTAACCATTTAATTATAGGAATTATTTTCGCCATCAATGTTTTTTTTTTTGTATTGGCAATTATTTTATTGACAGGTTAGGAAAATCTTTCCGAGTCTCTGTTCAGTTCTTTGCTTTTGTTTTGGATTGTGGTTTGTAACTGCATCTGAGCAATTAAGCAAATTATCTGGTAATTTTTACGTTGAGTTGAGCTACCTGCCCCTTTCTTAGATGAAATAAAATTAAGAATCGATTAAGTAATTATAAGAACAATTAAATAAAATATGTAAGTTCCTACAAAAAACAAAGTTGTTTTATTTACCCACACTCAAAACTCCATCAGCACTTCATCATCATCATCAAACTATTGCAGACCGCTGCTGGACGTAGGTCTATCCTTAAGCACCCTACTGAATAGTTACAATTCTCATGTCAATTTGCCAACTTAATGATAAGCAAAACACTACAAAGACAGCACCAGCTATCTAGAACATATCCTTTTTCACCAAAACAATGTTATGTGCCTACCTGTAATAATATTTATTGGGACATAACCTCAAAAATAAAACTGGTTATAACTTTTAGGTCCTAACTTCTAAAAATCTAAGAATTTTAAAAGGGCTTGCCTATCGTATTGACTACCAATTAAAACAAAAAATATCCCAAAACACGATATTTTATTAGGTGTACGAAACTCCCATACAACCCTGCCGTTCGCCTTTCATCGAAAGAGTAACAAACATCCATCCACTCAAACAAACTTTTGCTTTATAAATTAGGATATACGACAGTATACATATTTGAGTAACGAAGAATCTCAATAGCTTCTTGGACCAGAGCCCCATACATTTTCTCCCCATCTCGTTTAGTAAAAATGTTTATAAACTGACATAGGTTACTTACATTTTTATGAACCTTCCTTTTGGCTTTGCCGTAGTCGGGTAAAAACAAATTAGTTATGAGTTTTGACACTGACAACTGACTGCAATGTGATCTTCACCATATCAGCCGAAAGACGTCCACTGCTGGACATAGGGTTGTCATAATCGCCTCGCTTGGCAGGCAGGTTGGCGATCCCAGTGTAGCTGTTGCTGCCCATTCTCTGCAGGTGAGTCGCCTCTTACGACACCCACGGGAAGTATTGGGATGGTGCTATTCTTTTACGTCCGGCACCATACAGAACAACGTGTGTGTATGTTACCTGCTTTTATACTTCATCATCATTTTAGCCGAAAGACGTCCCCCAAGTATCACTACATTGACCGGTTTCAACAACAGCAACTCTGCGGCCTTCACTCGGTCATCAGTCTACCATATGGGAGGCCTTCTAATACTTCGCTACGCTTCGTATACTTGGTACTCGAGTTTCCAGAACCTTTCGACTCCATCAACTATCTGTTCTGCGAGCAATGAGCACCGCTCACTGGCACTTAAATTTGATCGGGCAGGAACTCCTTTTGCATTGCCATTTGAGTGACTTTAAGCCTGAAATGCCCATGTCTCTCCTTTCAGCAAAAATCTTACTTTTAGTACCCACATAAACATTAAACAGAGCCAAAAAAAATTGACTGTTTATCCTCCAAAAGGCTATGAACTAACAGAACCGTGCCAAAACAGTGATCAGGCGACAGAACATCAATTTTTACTTAATGTTTTTAGAACGAAACTTAATACTTGAACACATTCACTCAATTACTAAGAGCAGACATTTTATGGCTGCCATCCTTGTTATATTAAGAGGCGTGAAGTAGCGGACGGGATCATAAAATTTTATATTCGGACAAAAATTCAATAAAAATGTGCATAAGCAAATGGATCAGTCTGGAATTTTATGGTAAACTTATAGTAGCTGGAGGTAAATATGGTTATTCTTGGAATTTAACGTGATCGAATCAGAAACGAAGACATCCGCAGAAATACTATAAAAATCCCAAAAAAATAAAATAAACTAAGTTACAAAAGTTATGCAAGTTGGGAAGATATGCGTCACATTCGCGCAAAACGGCCATCGCTCAGCATAATGCTGGGACTCGTGTGCGAGACAGATAGTATTAGTTTATTTTTAGTTATAAATACATACCATAAGCATAGTTTATCATATGATAGCGCAAAACATTGTTCCTACTTGGATATTGAAAATATAATGTTAATTTAATTAATTGACTGTCCTATTTAAAAAGTACCGTCGTAGAGAGATGGCCTGAAACTCTGGTTTAAATAAACCTAGATCGGGCAACGCACTATATTGCCTTCAGAATTTTATTTTTGTAACTGTAATGTTATACTTGTCATACCATAGTTTTTATCCAGATTATTATAATACTATTATAGGCCAATATAAAAATATATAATATTGAACCATATGTACACTTTATGTAAACTTATTACTTCAATAAACATTATTATTATTATTATATTATTATTATTAATGATACTTTGTAATGTTCTTAGTTTGGAATCTAAACGATGTCTTCTGTAATCATGCTGCATGGTATATGCAATAATAGATTCGACTGCATTCCTTTATCAAATAGTCTACATTATAGTGCCTAGATGTGTCATGATTCGTGGGGTACGTGTGCCTCGACTATTCTACACAAATTCGTGCAAGACTAACGTTGGTCAAAGTCAAAGTCAAAGTCAATTCATTTATTTCAACTAGACCATTAAAAGGCACTTTTGAACTTCAAATTTACAGTTTAGTTGTCCATTCGCAAAAAGTAGATTCTTTGAACGACTAAAAATTCCATAGTTACTCTTTTCAAATATAAGTTTTACAATATTTTGTATATCAGAAATCAGAAATCAGAAATCATTTATTTTGCGAAGAATGTGGGTATACAAAATAAGATGTCGATGTTTTTAATAAATGTTAGTTCCAACACACTCTACCTTCCGGCATGCAAAAGTAGAAAAAACTTACAATAAATTCAAACATAATAAAAATTTAAATTAAAAAAAAGAATAGTTAAATGACCTTGGATCATAACAAAAATTCACATAAATTATTAACACAAAAAAAACAACAATCTGAGATCATATTGACTCCTTTACAAATACAAAAAAAAACTACATAACATTACATTAAATTACATAATATAACAACATTACATTAAATTACATTATATAACAACATTACATTAAATTACATTATAAAACAACTTCACATTAAATTTGAAATAAAATATGATTAAATAATATATCATTATAATCTTCATTCAAAAAATCTTGTATGGAATAATAACATTTGTCCAAAAGTAAGGATGTTAGCCTCTTTTTAAATATGCCTAATGGTTCCTCTTTATATGCATGAGGTATTTTATTATAAATGATTGGCCCCATTGATAAAAAGCTTTTTCTTAATAACGCTGTTTTGTACCTTCCTGTGAACATTAGATTTTTGTATTGCGATCTAACAGATCCCGGCCGTGTTCTAATATCGTCCATTAGGGTAAAAAGGTGTAAATTTGTTCTAACAAACAATGCAACTTCCAATATATATAAGGACGGAGAGGTGAGTAATTTTAGAGACTTGAACACAGGTGCACAACTGTCGGTATTTTTAAGACCAGTCATTGATCTTATGCAACGCTTCTGAGCCTTGAATATCCTCTCCTTCTCAGTACAGTTACCCCAGAATATAACTCCAAATCTCAAAACTGATGCTACCAGACCATGATAAGCTTCCAGTACGGTGCGAGTGTTTACTTTTTTTGTTAGGTTATAAAGTATATACATAGGTACATTGATCAATTGATTAAATTATGTGAGCACAATGCACCCAACATTTCACTAATATACAGCACACACTTATATACTAATGGGTACAACAAAGCAATACCAGCAGAGATAAAATTAAGTTTGCTAGCAAGGGACATGCTACATGGGGTGCGCGTGCCCCTTCGTTGCCTCGTTGATGCGTACAACGCTCACTTTATAGAGCTTGCATATTTACTCTTTCGAGCGGGAGAAGGCGGGAGCAATAGAGTTACTTAATTCTTAAGTGTACATATATATTTTTTTACTTCTTCTTACTAGTATTTTACGATGCACACTACTTCTCTGTTTTCTTTGAACTTTTTTTTTGTGGATTCGGGGACAATGCTGTGGGTTACACGTGTAGTAACATAAATATGAAATAGATTGTATATAAGTGTATTTCTAAGTATTGTACTAATTTTAGAATCTCTAGTTAAGCTTTGCATATAACTGTTTTTTGTCCCTAACAAATAAAATAAAAATGAAATAAAATAAAATCTTCTTTTAGATCTGCTGCGTAGCCAGTTTCTTATGTCTGGAATCCAATCTGTGGTATATATATATATATTAACGCTATATATATATTAAAATTAGGTATATATTATTTTAGTATATATTATATATATATTATTATAATGTATATTATTATTATTATATTATTATTATTTTTGTTTTACATTTTTTTTCCTCGGCTAGCCGGGAAGTATTGATGGCACGGGCCTAAGCCAAGTGTTCATCAATTGGGATAGGAGAACATGTTGTAGACTGTATAATAGATGGGGGTGTATTGGTGTAGATGTTTTGGTGAGGGCTATCGGGTTCACATTGCAGGAACTTTCTCACTAGCCTGCACGTGTTTAAAATCACTGCTTTTTGCAGGAGTTGGTAAGTGCTTGAAGGTAGTTTTAAAGAATTAAGGGATTGTTGAAGTTGTTTGGGTATGACTCCAGTTGTAGATAACACTATAGGGACTATTGTAACTTTTTGTAGATGCCAAAGTCGGGTTATTTCGTCTTTAAGTTCGATGTATTTGGATAGTTTTTCTGCAATTGTTGTCTGTAAGTTATGCGTATTTGGTACAGCTATATCTATCAGATATCCTGTTTTATTTATTTTATTTATAACTGTGATGTCCGGTCTATTGAAATGAATTGTGCGGTCGGTGAGAATGGCACGATCAAAATATAATTTCGTGGTCGCGTTTTCTAACACCGTTTCGGGGTTGTATTTGTAGTATGGTACTACAGAGTCTAAGAGTTTGAATTGATGAGCTAGTTTTTGGTGAATGATGTTAGCTACTTGATCGTGTCTATGTTTATAGTCTGTCTGGGCTATTGACTTACACGCGCCTGTAATATGTTGGATCGTTTCTGGAGAACTATTGCATTTTCTACAAATGTCAGTGGTTAAATTCTTAATAATACATTTTCTGTAATTTCTGGTTTCAATAACTTGGTCCTGTATTGCAAGCATGAAGCCTTCAGTTTCTGGGAAAAGCTCACCTCGATTAAGCCACGCGTTCGACGCCTCTTTGTCGACATTTGTTTGGCATAAATGTTGGCGATGTCTCCCGTGTAGAGACTTCTGGGTCCATTCTAGAATTTTGCTTTTGTCATCGGTCACCTTTTCATTATTTTGTTGATTTTTGTCTTTTAAATTCAGAGGTGTCAAGTGTTGGTCGTGTTGTGCTATTAGTTTGTGTAGTATGGAAGATGCAGATTTGGTAAAGAAGTATTGTCTAAGACTTGTGATCTGTCTGTTGTGTAAGTTTGACACATCCATAAGGCCCCTGCCTCCTTCTTTTCTCGGTAGAGTTAACCTTTGCTGGCATGATCTAGGGTGGTGTTTACGAAATTTTGTCATTGTTGTGTTAATTTTGCGTTGTAAGAATTTGAGGTCTGTTTTGGTCCAGTTGATTACGCCGAAAGAATAGGTAAGTACAGGTATAGCAAACGTGTTGATTGCTTTTATTATGTTTCGAGAATAGAGTTGTGTTTTTAGTATTGTATTTAAGCGATGTTGAAATTTTTGTTTAAGTTTTTGTTTAGTGTCTTTAGAATGTATCTGACGTGATTGTGTGTACCCTAGGTATTTATAAGTGTCCTGTTCATCTAATGGTTCTATTTGTTCTCCTGTCTTTAAGGTGTATTGGTGTTTATAGTTCTGACCTGCTCTAACTGAATTTATTTTGCATTTATCAATACCGAATTCCATTTTTATATCGTTTGTGAAATTTTCTGTCAGGTTAGCTAATTCGTTGAGTTGACTCTCGGATTTTCCATATAACTTAATGTCATCCATATACAGCAGATGATTTAAACTGCTTGTTTGTGAATCATTCTGTTCGCTGTCGGCAATTGTATCTGTTGATTTTAAGGGAATTCCTAATGATGTTGCATTTAAAATATTAGAGAGGGGATTGAGGGCAAGGCAGAACCAGAGTGGGCTAAGTGCATCTCCTTGGAAGATTCCTCTCTGTATTTTTATTGGGCTGGTATCTACTGTTTTGGTTGGGGTAGTGAGTCTAAGCACAGTGGTCCAGGTGCTCATCATGACCTTCAGGAAAGTAATTAATGTTGGGTGTATTTTATAAATTTCTAAAACTTTTACAAGCCATGAATGGGGTACAGAATCATAAGCTTTTTTGTAATCGATATACATGGTAAACAAATCGGATTTAGTTTTTTGAATTTTCTTCAGAATTACGGAATCTATGATTAATTGTTCCTTGCAGCCTTGGCTAAATTTTCGACATCCTTTTTGTTGTTCAGCTAAGATGTTATTGGCGTCAATGTGTTGGTATATCAATTCAGATATACAGGATGTGATGATCTTGTATAAGGTCTGCAGGCAAGTGATAGGCCTATATTTGGCTGGATTAGAGAGGTCACTGCGGTCTTTCGGTATCATGAAAGTTGTACCTGATGTTATATAGGACGGTATTTTGTTGGGTTCCTGGATGAAAATATTAATATAATTATGTAGATAACAATGAATTGCTGTAAATTTTTTGTACCAGTAGCTATGAATATGGTCTGACCCGGGAGCTTTCCAGTTATGTAGCCTAGAAAGTACTTTATGGAATATTTGTGGTGTAATGTATTCGAATGTCATTGCTTGAATGTTCGCGTTGTTGTGTGATAGTTCTGTTTGTATCCAATCAGCCTGATCATTGTGTTCTATTGGTTGTTCCCATATACTTGCCCAGAAGTGTTTTAATAAATTTGGTTCCGGGGTGACATTATCACGATCATTTATGTGGTTTTCCTGGACATTCGTTGTTGCCTGACTAATATTGCGATAGAATAGTTTTTCGTTATGACTGAATAGAGTGTTTTGTTGTTTTCTTTGGGTGCATGCTTTATATCTTTGTAGTCGACCTGTTACGACTGAGAGTTTTTGTTTCAGTGTGTCTAATGTATGTGTTGCTTGTGTATTTGGTTCTTCGTGTATTGTATGGATTTTGTATTGTTCTATGATACTATTTACATGTTTTATTACTTTTTTACTTCTGTTGCCGTTGATAAATTGTGTCATTCTACCTATTTTTGCTCGTAGATTATTTAATTTTCGCTCTAGTCGTCTTTGCCAATTTGGTATGTATTCTTTTATTTGGTCTTGGTTAATTACTCTTGCTTGGAGGGATATTTTAGCTCCATTAACTTTAGCAGCAGTCCATGCTGCGCTGTATATAACCGTTTGAATTGTATCAAAGTCAGTGTCTTTATTGACCTTTTCCGGTAAAATTATTTTGTTAAGGTAATTTATTATTCTTGCGAGTTTTTTGGATGGTTTTTGTTTTGGGATATAAATTCTATTTACAGGACTGGTTTCTACATAAAACTGGAATGCTTGTTGGAAGGTGTCGTCTATTAGTGGGACTCTTTCTAGGCATGTTTGTAGATTAGACAGAAGCTCCTCTGTAATATTTGTTTCCGTGTTATGTGTTTGTAACACAGGCGGAGGTGCTACATTGTACAAATCATTGTTGTCTCTTAATTGTATATCAGTGTTATTGTAGTTATTTGAATTGTCTATGGTTGTTTCACTAGTGTAGTTTTGTTCTAATTCTGCAGCTATTTCTGACCTTAATGAATTTAATTTATCAGTTTCAATGTATTTATTGTTTATTATTGCTCGTCTTTGGTCAGCTATTCGTTGTTCACTTAGGTGAGCAAGTGAGGGGAAACTGTGGATAAAATTATCGTACAAGGGTTTACGATATGCAGTTTCATTTCTGCCTAGGTCTGTGACTCGGTAATAGGACCGCATAATAGCTTCGTTCTGTTCATTGGTCCATCTCAATTGTGTGTTTGTTCTCTGTTGTGTTATTGGCGTTTCAGGGGTTGTGGGATGGATTTGATTAGTTTGTGTCGATGTTAGTAATTGTTGTGTTTGATTAATGAACGTTACTGGATATTGATGCTTATTTTGTAATTGATTAAGCTCTTCCTTGACTTCATTGTGTATTTCGTCTATTGTTTTTTGTGGTAGTAGTTTGTTACGAATTATAGCTCTGCGTTGGTCTCCTACTCTTTGCCGACTGATCTGCATATTCGGGTATTTTTCTATAAATTTCAAGTGCAACGGTTCAAGATAAGTCCTTCTGTCGGTATCTAATGCAGTTAATTGGAGGTAAGTGCGCAGTATGAACTTATTAATTTCAGGTGTTCATCGCCTACGCGTACTTTTGACGCTTGTTGTGGGTGCAAGGTCAGTGTCCAGTTGAACATCTTGCACAACACTATCAAGCGTGCTGGTGGTGGACGATCTTGTTGTTCGTCTTGTCATGTAAGAGGGGCGAGTCGAAGGTATGGATGAAAATAAAGAACTTGTATCATCGCCCGTGGAATCGGCTGTAGCTTCTACGTTATGAACCCGCCTGTTCAGTTCACAGCGACCGGCTGTAACAGAATTTTCGGTGAGAGTCCGCCTGCTCAACGCCTCACCGCCGATGGTTCGCAAGCTGTGGCATCCAGCATCGGCTCCAGATGCGCCCCGGCGCTCTCCGGGAAGCGACCGTAAATTATATTTTCTCCTATTGTTCATCTCCATAAAGGGTTACCTTTGCCTTGTTAGCCGCGTAAGTTTTTTGTACATTGTACAGTACGCGTGTCCGCCCCCCACGTGGCTTGGTGTTCAGCTCGGACGTAAGGTAGGGATTTAGGGGGCTTATTATTATTATTATTATTATATATTATTATTATTATAATAGTATATATTATTATAATAACCACATGATATATATATAATAACCACATCCCTTTAAGATTTTTTATCGTAGGTGCCAGATAAATTTGCAATAAAGTACATTGACCTTTCCCCAATATCCCTTCGTAGATACCCAAACAATGAATTATGAACCGTTTTTCGTTACTAGAGAACTTAAAGGATCAATTTAAACGTTGATTCAAGACAGCTTTATGTCTTTATTTCTATTTTATAATAAATTCAGAAAATGTTTGTAGGTCAATGACCGTTATTGCACATTTGTTTGGTGTCTACCATAGGGCCAATAAAAAAAACGGCTGTTTACGCAAAAATCTTAAGCATATAATGAAGTCCCAAGGCTTCGACAAAATATTTTAAAGCTCTTCTCATTCGTGTGTTCTCAAAGCTTTTGTAATGTTTTGAATAACAACAGTTTCCAATTTTCCAGCTATTTTCTAAGTAAGAAACTTCGGAAGGCATTTTCTGCTACAATTCTCATTAAAAACCAAAACTAAAATAATACTTTTCGGGAACAAGAATATTCTAGGAATCTATGTAAACAACCCCGCAGGAAAAGCGAGTGAAAAATAAATCAAATTTTGCCTAAAATGGAGGGTGGCGGTACAGTTGTAAAAAAAACACTTTTTAATTAAACCTTTGTGGGGAGAGCAGACAACACCAAAAAAAAAAGAAAAGAGCAACGTGTAAAATGTATTATTTTTTGTTTAAAAAGGTAACATGCTTACTTTTACAGTAATTTGGCACTTAAAACAAACTTTGTGACTTATGCAGGTTGAAAAAATATGCGTCACATCTGCACAAAACGGCTATCGCTCAGCATAATGTTATGACTCGGAATTGTTTGGTAACATGTTGCATTGCACCTTTTTGACAGCCCATTACTAGCAAAACTTTCATATTTTAAATGTTATCCTAGTCGACACCTTGATTCCAGTATATTTTTTTAAGACAACGAATTCAGTAGCAGCTTATTGTATCCACTAGCCAAATAAGTTCTCTCAGTTCAGCCAAAGATACCTCTTTTTTTTTTTTTTTAAGGATGGGAAATCATCAAATGACTTCTCCCGCTCTGGGTGGAGCGGAAGGGCGTGTCAGACTCTTACTGACTAAAACCCATCCGTGTTCCTTCTAAAGCCCTTTGCGTTCCAGGGCCGCGGTGACTCTTTCGAACAGATTCCGCAACCCTGGCAGGCTTTGGCCCTAGCGGGCCCCGTCTTTTATGCTGACATCTCTTTGAGGCGCGCGTGAAACACAACGCGCCATCGACCCGGGCCTGGTGGTGATCGGACAGCGAGCCACCCAATGCTCGCCGTCCGCAGGCCCGCGCCTACGGTGGCCGGGGATCGCCCTGCGACTCCCGACGCCCGGGGCGTCTTCTCCTGTTGCGGCGGTTGGGGCGAAGGCCTTGCCTTTCCCTCGCGCGGCCCTCCTCCTCCTTTGCTAGGATTACTGCTTCGCAGAAGGAGGTGACCGCTTCCCAAGCCTCCTCGCTCCGGACCATGGATTCAACCAGGGCCGGACGCGAGAGGTCGCCGCCGCTGATCGCCTCGACGAGGACACGGCGGTGCTCAGCCCAAGCAGGGCAGACCTCCACCGTATGCTCCACCGTGTCCTCCGGGCGATCCTCACAATGCTGACACCCGGGCGTGTCCTCCCGCTTAATCCGAAACAGGTACCTCCCGAAACAGCCGTGTCCGGTTAGTACCTGCGTCAGGCGGAAAATGAGGACGCCGTAGAGCCTCTCCAACCACTCCTCAAAGAGGGGTCTTATCGCCGCAATAGTGGCGTGCCCAGCGCTGGGTTGCAACAGTCGCCGTTTCCATATCGCCATGGTATCCTGCCGGAGCTCCGTCCGCCGCGTAGCAATTTGCCGTGGCAGCGGAGTTTCGCCCCGGCGAAGCGCCTCCAAGCGCCACGCGTAAACGTGCGCGAGGGCTCTCGCCTCCAGATCCCATGGCGAGCCAAAGATACCTCTGCCAGGTAGATTTTGCTGTCAGCGATTATAATCGTTAAACTCTGGAAAAACAGTTTTTTTTTTAATATTAATGAATAAATTTGATGAAATTCTGTTAGTGATTTTCCCTATGCGACTTAGTTACTATTTATCTTCTTCCAAACTATACGGGTGACACCCTGTTTTACCGAATGCAACTGAATTTTACATGTGCTTGCCCGCCACAACCCATTAATGACGTCTACTATCTATCGCAGTAAATTCTGAGCATTGTTCGAACTGAACCTACTGCATTAATTTACTTTACGATTCAATAAAACAGGCCTAAGCCAGTTCGTCGTAAAATCATTTAATCACAGCTTCCGTTATCACTCTGGTGGTAAATTACTGAGTTTATTTACCTACTGTATTATGTTTAGTGTTATGAGCAATTTAGTCTTGTGGCGGCGGGTCACTGGAACAACTTGCGACTCACGGACGTTCCTCAAGTTAAAGGGAAACGGGAGGGTATATGGATCAGAATGTTGGGCTGCGAAAGAGATGGGTGAACAAAAGTTGAATGAAGCGGAGATGAGAATGTTGAGAGTGACGATGAATAGATATAGTGAAAAATAAGTTTAGTGCGTAGTATCGCTTGTCTTGTTATGGTCATATGAAGAGGAGGGATGAAACGCGTGTTACTGAACATATACATATAATCTATACATATAATAAAAATGTAACGGGTCGCTGTCTGTACATGTAAGATATATGAGATAAAATTTTATTGGGACCTTTATTAACGAAAATAGCACCCAAAAGAATGATTGTTAGAATTTTTGTCTGTTTGGCTATGCGTTTGTGCGCGTTAATCTCAGAAACGGCTTATCCGATTTAGATGTGGTTAGCTAATACATTGTGGTAAGATTCTCTTAACATTAATGTTTGTTTCATATCAATCGGTTCATAAATAAAAAAGATATGCAAATTTAAAGAATCACGTCGAACATTTGTTAAACTATCTATGTCTATCTATTCTTTCTCTGTTCAGTAGCATTAACTGAAACTTTACTTAACTTATAAAAATGTCTGCCCCAAGTAACTATTCCACATGGACGTAGTCGTGGGCAGAAGCTAGTTAAGAATATTAATCTGGATGGATGGAGAGAGGTCAAAGAAATGATGGATTTGTATTGTGTGTGGAGGGATATGAAGATGATAATGAAGAAATTTGTTCTCGTGAAAGAGCTTGTACTGTAAGCAGTACATTTTGTGTTGTGACAGAACCAATATTTTGAGAGACGTTGCCGTTTCTGGAATCACGAATAGTAGAGAATATAATAACTTTGAATAGCATTGAAACTGCGGTTCAAGAGTTTAACAATTCAGGTTTTTATTTAGGTCACGGAGTCAATATATTAGTGAGAATTGTTACAGATGCATTTCTAATTTGAATCAAATTAAAATAGTCAAGTTGCACAAAGGTCTTGGAAAATAGCTGTAGCTTCCGCACATAAACCTGCTTCATGTATGTTATCAAATAATAACAATAAGTTCTTTGTAGACGGAATTCGGTCTTATTTTCTTACAATCCCAAAATCACAATACCAGGAGACCGTCTTTTAGACTAAGATGTATAGTTGTCTCAACTATTCCCAGCACGAACCAACATTCTGAGAATAATGTGAAATAAATTGCAATTTCAGTAAAGAAAGGAAACGAATTATGTTTCTTATTTGCAAGAAAGCTGTTGCATTTTAAAGAAATGGCTGGAAGATGGCAACAAATGGTACTAAAGGACAGTGAAATTAATTAAGTTTTACTTTTTTCACAAGTTTTAAGGAGCAAAAAATCGTATCATTTAAATTTATCTTTTCTCGTTTATCACAAATTTACTTCACCATATCAGCCGAAAGATGTCCACTGCTGGACAAAGGGGTTCAAGCCAAATTTAGGCGTTGCGGAATTTGTTCGAAAGAGTCACTGCGGCCCTGGAACGCAAAGGGCTTTAGAAGGAACACGGATGGGTTTTAGTCAGTAAGAGCCTTACACGCCCTTCCACTCCACCCAGAGTGGAAGAAGTCATTTGATGATTTCCCAGCCTTAAAAAAAAAACAAATAAAGGCCAAATTTACTTATACATTCAATATTCCATTGTGTGTCCAGGCTGTCATTTCTTCTGATCAGGCTGTCATGGATTCTGCCTGTCTATTCGGTCAGATTAGGTAAGTGAGCTGTGAATTTATACAAATAAGATGGAATGACAGTTCACTTCATGCTCACTTCACCTACGTTTACACGGTGAGACGTTTACAGAATCGCACTGCAGCATTATCTATCGTTTTTCTTTTTTTCTTGGACCTTAAACAGGCAATTTGTATATGTATCGACACTATCGAAAGGTGCAAAAAGAACAGTGTTTTTTTTTCTGAAATCAATAGGATTGATTCCTGGCTAGGATAAGGGTTTTCAATAATAAAAATAAAATAAAAATCGTTTATTTTCGGGCGTCGACGGCCCATAGTGTGTTAATTTTACCAAAAAATTACTTACAAACTATGTTAGTAGTAACAATTAGCACATATGAAAAATGACAAAAACTTAAATTTAAAACTTAGAGGAAGAACCTGTCCATTGTAGGCCCTTCTAGCCTTTCTGAAAAACCTTCAGACATCTATTGCTGCTTTCCCGCACCCTGTGCATAACTGATGCCACTTTTTTGCGCATGATCGCAAAATAATCGTCCGTGTAATACATTGATTCAACTTTAGTATTCACCAAATTATGACTAGTCGTTTAGACGTGATGTTCAATTTAAAATCTTCAAAGTCGTATTATATCTGACCCATAATTAGATACCCATTTACGTAATCACGTCTCAGCTCAAACGGTCCACAACATCGTCACAATCTGCTACAACCATTTGCTGACACTAGAACAATAAACACAACTGATTACCTGTCAGTCCGCCATGTTTGTGTATATTAGGTTGCGTTTGTACCAGAGATGTGCGAGGATGCGTAGCGAGGGATGTGTTTGTTAAGAACGAATAGGATCGATTAATTTACTTAGACTCATTAGCGCAAGCGATTATATTGGTTCTTAACGAACAATAGGAACGTGGCCTTTTTTTTTAGGGATGGGAAATCATCAAATGAGTTCTTCCGCTCTGGGTGGAGCGGAAGGGCGTGTCAGACTCTTACTGACTAAAAACCATCCGTGTTCCTTCTAAAGCCCTTTGCGTTCCAGAGCCGCGGTGACTCTTTCGAACAAATTCCGTAACCCTGGGGGAACGTAGCCTTATAATAATGTTTTTGTTGCTCCACCCGTTTTATTGTTTAGTCTATTATCTCGAAGACTTGGGTTAGCCACGAGTTTATGTTTGTGAATTGGATATGTTTGAAGCACAAATACTGTTAAGTTGTAAAACTGCACTTTCTAAAGTTTCCCTACGACTATTCTATGTATATTATTGTGAGTTATAAAATTATAAAAATGTAAAATACGCACATTTAATAAATAATTCAAAATCGACCAAAACCCAATGGCCCAGTGCTCAAGTACCATTTATCGACGTCATAGACAAATGACTGAACGTGCGGGTACTCCAATAGCATAGCGGTTTTACCATAATTGTTTTGGCAAATGAAAATATTCGTGTAAACACAAGCCCATAACCATTAGGGCAGCCCATACAAAGTGTAGACCTTCAGCCGGTTGATAAAACAATATCTGATTTCACTCTACAGGCAGAGCAGATCAGACCACATAAGGAGAGTATTAACTTTTATAACAGCGAATTGTGTCAAAAACAGCATGAAACAATGTTGTAAAAGCTGATTACATATGGAAACGTTTATAAGGACATAGGTACGCACGTTTCACGTTTAAACTGTAATAAAATGTAATACGAACACGTCTTAGAATTATTTTCTACTCAGATTTCGGAATTAACAATTCTGACTTTGCTATTACATGAGGAATCTGTGTAATTTCAACTGCTTATTACTTTTGAGCAAAAGTAATTATATACATGCCACATACAGTTTTTATATTTACGTTTCTGTCTGTCTATTTCTTCTCTCTCGTTTCTTTCTGCGTGTTAAGAAGGAACTGTCGAGGCATACTTCTGAAGAAATCAAGTACGATGAGTACTTGATGCGGGGAAATATTAGAACAGTATTTCCATATCTGAAACTGCCTCTGGAGGCATCTCATCGTCGTCTTGTGCGGTTGAGTAGCATGTTGTTGCGAGTACTAACTGCTTGCGCATTCCCTTCTACAAGCGATTCAGCTCAGTTTGTTGTAAAAATAGCTCGGCTGTTTGTACCTACTTCATCACCCCAAACAGGCAAGTCAAGTGCAACGTACGACGCGACTTTATTTTGAGAATTTAGCGCATATTGGGGTCGGTGGAGACTGCTCATCTAACCTATGGGTCAGATGGGCCTTTGGTAGTATTACAAAAGGCAAACAGGAGTCTTGCCAAGAGTCACCGTACAGTGACTCTTGGCAAGACTCCTGTTTAATGAATCATCATCATCATATACGAAGAAAGACGTTCACAGCTGGACATAGGCTTCCCCCAAAGGGGGGTTGACCATTATCGCCACGCTTGGCAGGCGGGTTGGTGATCGCAGTGTAGCTGTTGCAATGCACAGAGAATGCTGTTGCCCATTTTCTGGTGAGTACCTTAGTCACCTCTTACGACACCCACGGGAAGTGATGGGATGGTGCTATTCTTTTACGTCAGACATCATATAGAACAATTATAATCTAATAAATTTTACGGAGTCCGTAATTTTCCTGTGGCATACAGAATTCAGGCACGTGAAAGCACAATTTTATTGTACAGTGACTTTTTGTTCCTGTGACACTGTCAAGCGACATACACGTGTAGACACTTTCACGTCCATGTTTTTCACACCAAAGCCAAACTGATTTATTTTTCAGCCAGTTTTCAGTTATATTTCCCTCTAACTGACGTGCGTCAATCTCGTGAGAATACTAATGGTATTACTCACGTTACGCAGTTTTTATAGGTATACCGTCTTTATTTGCGAAGTGTATACCGCGTTTTCAGAACGAATTAATAGTTATGGCTGAGGATTTTGTTTTTATGTCTTATTTTGTGGTTAGAATTTTATGATGAGTTTTGATTTCCAATGTTTTTGAGTGGGTGGAATCATTATTATGCTGTTCGGGTTTCAGTCATACAAATATCTATCTCTTTAAAACTGCAGTCGTAACTTTTAAAATAGCCAAAAAGATAGATTTAAAAAAAAAATCCAAACTTTTAATTTATGAATGCGAGAGTGAGTATGCTTGTTGTGCATTTACGTCTAAAAAACTGAACCGATTTTGACAAATTTTTGGTACATCGACGGGACCCTGGCGAGTTTTTTTGCATAAATTCAAATTAACACATGCGAAGAATCGGGCAAACGCTTATAAAAAAAATTATCTTGGTGGCTGAAATAAGTAAGTATCTATGCGGGAAGGCAGTAAGTGATAGTATGTCCCTATAATTTTTAGGGTTCCGTAGTCAACAAGGAACCCTTATAGTTTCGCCATGTCTGTCTGTCCGTGAATTAGCTCAGAGACGCTTAGCACTAGAAAGTTCGAATTTGGTATGGGTGTACAAAAATATTATCAATTCGACAAAATCGTAAAATAAAATCTTGAAAAAAAAAATTCTGTAAAGTAGCGCTGATTTTATTTTATTGTATATCCCATGATCTGGGGTGTCGTTGAAATGATCGTTTAGAAATATTGAGGGTGTGCGAAAACCATGTTTCCATCCAAGGATCCGTTTGCGAAATATTGAGCTTTATAGTGCGAATTTTGTTGAAGTGGGTGCCCCCTTGCCAGCTAAACGGTTGTTTTTGGTGACGTAAAAAAATATATTGTAATAGCATATACATACAACGAATTTAAGAGAAAAACTATCACGGCTAGGTAAGCCAAGTTAACGAGTAATTGTCGACCAACCTATAAAATGTGAATAGATTACTAAAACAGGAGCCATTTTGGAAAAATATTCTTCCAAACAAAAAAAGATTCATCTAAATCGGTTGACAATTGGAGAAAATCATCAGATTCTGACTTGGTGCCAATGCGCCTACCTCAGGAGTATAAACTTTTGAATAAAAAAAGAATCATCAAGATCCATTCATAATTGACGATCGCATAACAAAAACGCAAAAAAAAACATGCAGTCCAATATTGATAACCTCCTTCTTTTGGAAGTCTGTTGTAAATTTTGTAATAATTCCATAGAAAATGACTTAAGATTAAGTGCGTTTGTAACTTTGCAATCTTATAGTAAAATATGATGTTTGTTTTGTCATGATTTACGACACGGGTTACTACGGAACCTTTCACTGTGCGTGGCTGACACGCACTTGGTCGATTTTTTTGTAACTAGCTTTACAGAAAGCGCTTAAATTTCTAACAAAATGTTCATTAACAATTTTTCTGGCCTTAACCAGGAAGCACTTAAATATTTTAACATATAAAAACAACCTAAAGGGCTATATAAATAGATAGCCCTTTAACCTCGCCGCCGAGGCCAGCCGCGACGTTCCCGTCAAAATCCGCCCCGACCCTTGCTCGAGCCAGCCCGCGCCGCTGAGCCTGTAATCTTAAATTCGCCCCTTAATAATAATTCTAGTTCAATCCAGCCCGTCCCTAGCTGTCCTCCCCCCAGCGACGCCCTAAGCCGAGGCTCGTACCCCACAGGGAGTGCCCTTAGCGTGTAGTCGCTTAGTTTGTAAGTTTTTTTTATACGCCCTGGCTGGAGCCTTTAATATTATATTAAGGTCACCACAGGCAAGCCCGGTTAAGCAGTCGACAACCTTATAATTTGAACTACGAGAAGCCACTCACAAAAAAAAGGTTGTTTTTATATGTAGGTAAGTTTAGAAGGATTCTAAGGAAATCCTTGGAATCCTTTAAACTTACCTACTAATATTTTTCGAAAGAAAACACTGTAAGTCATCATTTCATTTCATATTTCCAGCGAGAAAGCAAATTCTTTTCACAGAAAACGTAAAATAAATGGAAACCTGGTTCGCGCAGTATTTGTTCAATTTCCTAAAACAATGATTGGAAATACTTGATTTCATTTCCTAAGAAAAAGTATTTATATAGAAAATTCAATTTCGCCCGTACAAATCTGATTTTTCCAGTCCAGCTTATGTCTGTATTGTGCTACTATCTTAGACTCTAGACAAAATAACACACCAAGATCCCACGACGTTACTGATTCCCTCAGGAAAAAATATTTAGGTTAGAGCAATTCGCACCTTTAAAGTAAAACCACGTTACTACACGAAAATTATCATGAATTGAGGTATCTATCTAAAAACAGTGACTATTTTCTAATATTGGCTCCCCTATAAAATTTCATAATTTTGTTTAGTAACTGTTTTACTTTAAAGGTGCGAATTAGTATTTTTACCCGACTATAACGGCAGAGCCAAAAGGAAGGGTATTGATTTTGGTTTGTTACGTATGTTCCACGGTAACGCCTAAACTACTGAACCAATTCGTGATGAATATAATAGTGGGCAATAGATCCGTGAAAATGTTCCGGGTGACACAGGTTATACAAGGTGGAGACGACGATACGACAATAAATCAAAACACTGGCAATACTAGTGCATACGAATATGTTGTATTTTGTCACAGATTTGATGTCACTTACTGCAACAGACTGCTGGAATATTTCGTTAGAATATAGTTTGAGTTTTTTTGACGTTCTATGCAATTGGAAAGTTTATTTTTAAGTTCAGGGACAGGATTTATAATAGTTTCAAAATGTTCCTATGAACCAGTATTGCCAGTGTTTTAATTTATTGTCGTATCAATGTCTCCAAATTGTATACATTTTCACTATTAAAAGGACCACGGCTTAAACTTGACATTTTTGTACCTGTTTATTTTTTAAACTTTTTTTATCTTTAAACGTCCCATACCTCCCCATTTGATTTTGATTTAGTTTTTGTTCATCTGGAATTTCTCAGTACCTTCCAGCCCGGAGATAGAATTCGTTGCTGGTTGATGCTAAAAAGTTCGCTCCCAATAATGTCGGATTTGAAAATAACTGGCGAAATAGGTGTACTATTGGTATAATTCTGAATCCAGGCATGATGTCATGTCATGTTCATTTTATTTCCGTTCTATATCTCTATTTGGGAGTATTTTTGGCTTATCACACATTTTATCTGGATTGAAAGATTAAACATGTACACTGGCGAAAATAATTCTACGGTGAAAGTCAAGGGTATAAGGTGCAAAGCTCTCCCATGTATATAAAAAGGTGGACCCTTAAAAGATAAACATTTCACCGGTTTGCCGGACCGTTGTCACAGACAAAAGGAATTACTTAGTTGGGTACTTGGTAAGGTACGCCCCTTAACTTAAATGCTTGAGTTCCTTAAATTGCTTTTGATTATTAATTTTGGAATTTACTGACGCTTCTGTTATTTATTTTATGTTTGGATTTTTTCTTGAATTATGAACAGAATTGATTTTCTTATTTATATTTTCTTTATCTTTTTTCACAGCTTCTGTAGGACAGATCCGAGGAGCAAAGACGCAGGAAATAAAAAATCAAACACACTTGCTTTTTCTTATAATTCCGGATCCACTTCCGGTCTAACCGGATACAGCTGAGTGCCAGTATTGAAGATGGAGCGACTGCCTATCTGAGCTCCATAACCCAGAACTGAGTCACAAGATACCTCTTGGTAAGACAGGTGTCAGATTTTCTGGCTTCTGACTACTCGACTGTCACAGATCTCAAAATGATACCCGGACCAACGCTTACCGTGCTTTTTGAGGCACCCTTGCCAAGAATCTCGATATGTTATAGATGGTCAACCATCCGACTGACCTCGGCAATCGTTGCTTTGTAGCGGCATCAGTTTCGTCACAAGGAAAACAAATGAATCAAAAATTCTACAGAAAAAAAAGAACCGCAACGCCATCTATCCCGCCAGCGTCAAACTACTAACAAAATCGTGCATCGAGGTATTATACTTTTTTGTGCTATTTGAACAAATAAAACAGTCCGAATATCAACTTTCGAGCAGTTGCCAACCGGACACAACACCCGTCCAGTCGGAGGATCCTCCCTTGTCTATGCAGATTTGCGGGGCTTTACTTTCTGTTCCGCATACGTCTAAAGTTTAGCCTAGAAGATCAACACGTGCAGTTGTTTCAAACACGTAACTTTTTGTTATTACCACCGGGAGTAGTAGCTAGTCATTTATTATGCTCCCCATTTTCCATTACACTGTGGCTATCGAAGTAACAAAACCAAGAAAAATAAATGTTTATTCGCATTCACACCACATACTGTCCATCTACTCGTAAACAAACTAATTAGATTTTACAGTCTCCAAGAAACGGATCGTGCCAAGACGATGCTTGTCTGGACGACCATAACAGGCACTTGACCTTCTCGCTCTTACAACCGTTTGCATAATATCCAGAACTTTAGTACCTTGTATGTCTCGTTAATTTAGATTGTGTGGACCAGACACTATGTCTACAGAAGGGACATGATTCGGATGTAGCTTTTAGAACATGGGAAGATGGTAGGACGTTGGGTAAATATTTTAGAAGTCGATCGTCTTCTGCTACGTAAGACGTGCATTAAGAGGTTAGCCATCTTAAGCTAGGTAGATATAATGAATATTTTACAAGGTGGAGACGACGAATACGACGATAAATAAAAACACTGGCTATATTAGTTGGTACGAATATATTGTTTTTTATAACAGCTTTGTTGTCACCAAACACAACAGACTGCTTAGAATATTTCGTCGAATAGTAGTCACTATCCTTGACTAGTTTGTTTGTTTTTACTTTTTATGCATTACGAAGGTTTATTTTTAATTTATAGTAGTTTCAAAATATTCCTATAAACCAGAACCTATTACCAGTGTATTCATTTAGTGTCGTATCGATGTCTCCACATTGTATACAACGTGTAACAGAATAAACGCAATACCTCTTAAGGAGTCATTGTACTCATCATTGTGAACAACTTTTGAAAAATAAAACGAAATTATATTAATGATGATGATTGAATCTTTGATAATTGGTTTTGAAATGCATGTTACTAAAATAGACAAGAGAAATAACTATCATAAATATGGGGAATGATATGCAAGTAGACGGAGAGAAACAAAGAAATTACCAATACACAATATAAAAAGATTGTTAGTAGAGGGAATAGTGAGACAATCAGCTAGAGCACTTAACATTACAGATGAATGAAAATCTATTAATGAGCTTCAAGTACTTCAATGGAATTCAAGCTATTCTAACAAACAAACGAAAATAGACAACTTGCTATGATGTCTATTAAGTAAGCTTGCAATCATTGTGCCCACGCGAAAGTCATAGGAAGCTAAACACGCAATTTCGTTTACTTGGATGACATATTTTTTCCAGCTATTTTGATTTGAAAGCCAAACTACTAAACCAAACAAACGAGTCTAAACTTTTGAAATAATACAGGTAATAGTTTTTTGCCTATAAAAACAGGAAAATCTATCAAACGTCTATGGTTTGAAAGTAACTTGTTACAACAGTGAGAATCGTTCAGAACCCTTTGCACGCGATGCCGACTCGTACTTGGCCGGTTTTTCAGGAACCCCCCAAAATCATATTGTCCTTCAACCGGCTCTAATAATAATTTATACATAAATCTTGTATATCTTTGCGTGGAAATCAAGTCGAGCAATATGCATACTCAAGCCAGACGAGAGTCTGGAGGCTTTAGAAATGCAATTAAACTCATCAACGCATAGTTCAGAAAGCTTTGCGCGGAGACTGCACCGCACAGGCTATTTCAATAGACTCAAACTACAAAGCCTTCCGCAACTATATAGGGGCTGACTACCAGTCTAACTGGATGCAGCCCCTACATAGTAGATACAGCACTATCTTTGCTTCTCTCTTTAAAATCCATCCAAAGGTTGTCTTTCAAAGTCGCTTTTAGCGATAAGGCTGCCGATTCACCCTATGTCATGTTTTCTTTATCTATCTTTTCTGTAACTTTAATGTTGTACATAATAAAGAGTATTATATTCTATTCTGAATACCAGTATTTTACATTGAGTGAATGTCTATCTGACCTCCACTAGCCAAGACAAGCAGGACTGATGTCAGATTTTCTGGCTTCTGACTACGTGTAACGGCTGTCAAAGATATACAAATGACAGCCGAAACCACGGCTTAGCGAGCTTTCCTTACGCTTGGCCCGTACGCCTGTTGTCTTCGTATAAATCTCGGTATGTTAATATGGTCACCTATCCACGGAACTCGGTAAGCGTTTCTTAACCTCTAAGATCGAATCTTGTGGCTGTTTTTTTCTTAGCGATGAGCTCCTCAGACTGACTTGAAATAGGCTAAACGCTTAAGTAAAACTTTATCATCAATATGTATGACGCACACACCAGCACATCAAGCTACAACAATATGTTACGTTTATTTAATAGATTTTCAACTTTATTGCTAAAGTATTAGGTTCAACGTTGATTGGGAAAATTTGACAGTTTTGGGCAGCTTGTGCATACAACGTGTAACAGAATAAACGCAATACCTCTTAAGGGGTCATTGTACTCATAATTATGAACAACTTTTACTATGGGACCAAACCCGAAATCGCGAAAAAAAACAGCTGTTCAGTACATTTTGTCGAATTATGCGCACAGAAATGTATGGGGGAGTAGATTTTATTTCGCGATTTCGGGTTTGGTTGAAAAAAGTTGTTCATAATGATGAGTACAATGACCCCTTAAGAGGTATTGCGTTTATTCTGTTACATGTTGTTTCATTCACTATTTCTCTTCAAGGCTTACACTGCAGTTTCAGGTTTTGAAAAATTAAAAATACTGTACAAATTTTACTTAAAAAATCTAATAAGTCCGTCAGATAGATTTTCAAAAAATATTGGACACGTATCTTTTCTTTTTTCACATAAACATAAAACTAAGACGATTAAGTGCGTTGAAAACACGCGTGACGTCACTATGATGGTACAATTTTACAAGCGAAATGACGATTATGATGATGATACCAACAGCTCAAGATACTCAAAATATGCTCAATCTGTTTACATAAAATTTTAATTAATGAGCTAACGTTAAAAATCCAACATCTAACAAGTTAACTAACATATCAGCTAATCCGCGCTCATGCTGCACACTCCGCAATGTTGTTACAGCTGGGTGGATTATCGTAAATATGGGACGTGGAGTAAAGAAAAATGGACGTGGTTTATCTTAAAAAAAAACAACGGATTGCACTCTGCAAGTGCCGGCAGAAGTGAAAATTTGAACATTAACGTTGTGCATTTCTGATGTTTTGGAATGGTTAGGGAATAATTTCGCACGAATTGCTTTAATTATCAGTATAAAAGAATTATCATTTATGTGGTAAAATACAATATTCATTTATTGCGCTATCGTACACAAACATGACAATTTATATTAAATTAAAAATTTAACACTTCAGAACTTTCACTCCGTTTTACGAATTTTCGATCAGGTCACGTGTCCTGACGCGAGTTTATCATTTTTTACCCATCCCAAAAAGTGCACAACGCCGCTAAAGAAGTTTTCACTTCAAAAACCGGACATGTGCGAGACTCCCACATGAAGGGTTCCGTACCATGAACCAAAAAAAAAACACGTTTCTTCTATGAGAGCCCCCTTTAATTTTTATCAAGTTAATTAAATTTGTATTATGTTTTACTATAGCGACAACAGAAATATATCATCTGTGAAAATTACAAATGTCTAGCTATCACGGTTCATGAGATACAGCCTGGTGAGTGACAGACAGACGAACAGTGGAGTCTAAGTAATAGGGTCCCGTTTTTACCCCTTGGGTACGGAACCCTAAAAAGGAGAAAAAAATCTCGGTTTCATCCAAAATTAGTGTAATGAACATTGAATTATAAGATTAACAAAGATGATACTGAGAGGCCAGCGTCTGCACAGCAAGGGAGATTTATCTTTTCATGTGGCAAGATGACAATTTGCTTATGGTATTTTATTTGTTGACATGTATTATTATATTTTTTTTTTTTGACATAATTTTCGGACATTATTGATTTTATTACTTTGAATTTCTATGAATGATAATTTGATTTGATTTTGGTTTAAGTATCTATTGATTAATATAGTTTTAAGACCTTTTTAGCTAACAATTATGGACATTATTAGTCTGGAATAAAAGTAATTTAATTCAATTGTATTATTTTATAGTAAAAATTATTACTTTTATTATAAAATAATACAATTTTTTTTATTTTTTTGGGAACAAATTGGAATATGAAAGTGGGTATGTGTGCACGATTTAAAAAACGTAATGTCTCTTGTATGGTGAACGCTTACACTCATACGTTTGAATGGAACTATATTTTCAGTTATTTCCATCGATTTAAATAGTAAATCGATGGTGAAAACTGAAAAAATAAGTTGGGCCTCGAATAGTTCCTCTGTATGTTGCCAATTTTCCTTGGTATTTACAGGCTCTTGAGTTATCTTAGCGTAGTCTATGAGATAAAATCTGCAATTTGGTCTCTGGTTTTGCTGATGACCTTAGGCGGTTACACTCATGAATCTATAGCCATTCATATAGGAAAGGCAGTTGTTAGAATTGGTAAGGAGTGTGAAAAATGCGAATGCGAACTGTTACGTAACCTCTGTGAGCAATGGGTGAAGGTTATAATTTGAAAAGGCCATTGGTGGTAAGTTTAAAAAAAAGTTAATAAATAATAAAATGTTTTTTATTAATAATAAAATATATATTATATTAAAATAATATATATATTTTTTTAATAAAAATGTAAATTAGTACGTAAGGAAAACAAATAAAGAGAAAATAAAATAATAAATGAAATCTTTAAAAAAAAAATCAAATTGGTACAATAGAATAATATAGGTAGAACGATATTAGATGCCTGTACTAGGAGGATCCTGTATCTCAGGCGGCAAGAGCTTAACAATTTACTTAGAATCGTATAAAAATGTTTACAATATTTACTTAATATTAAATAGTACCTAACTGAGTTATATTAATTACAAGCTGTGCCCACGGCTTGGCTTCCTTCACCAATAACCGTTACCTACCCTACCTACCCTACATACCTACCCTAAATCCCTACCCTACATACCTACCCTACATACCTACCCTACATACCTACCCTACATAGGTACCTATCCTACATACCTACACTACATACCTACCCTACATACCTACCCTACATACCTACCCTACATACCTACCCTACATACCTACCCTACAAACCTACCCTACATACCTACCCTACATACCTACCCTACATACCTACACTATATACCTAACCTACTTCCCTTTTTTTTTAACCTTCCCTGTAATCTGGCGACCAAAACAAAAAAAGAATTAGCCGAATCTGTCAAGCCGTTCTCGAGTTTTAGCGAGACTAACGAACAGCAATTGATGTTTATATACCTATATAGATAACCGGATTTACTTAATTAAACATATGTCACATAAAATTAATTATTGATTAGTTGATTTCATTCTGCAAAGAGTCACATGGGAGTTCTTTATCTTAACACTAGCGGACGTCACGCGGTTTCACCCGCGTAGTTCCCGTTCCCATGGGATAAAATATAGCCTATGTTACTCGCTGATAATGTAGCTTTTCAATGATGTAAGAATTTTTGAAATCAGCACTGTAGTTTTTGAGTTTATTCATATTCACACACAGAAAAATACAAATTTTTCCTCTTTATAATATTAATATAGTGTAGATGTGTTTGATGGATTATTGATCCACCGAACTCCCGGTGCGAGTAAGGGACGGTTCAGACTCCATTCAAATACACCCTAGATGAATTGAAC
The DNA here is from genome assembly GCA_905163435.1 of Mamestra brassicae. Classification (NCBI taxonomy): domain Eukaryota; kingdom Metazoa; phylum Arthropoda; class Insecta; order Lepidoptera; family Noctuidae; genus Mamestra; species Mamestra brassicae. Next base: position 2,055,859 of record LR991010.1, read on the forward strand.
GAAGCTCTAAACGTACTGAGATGTCTATCTGGGTTCAATTAATAGAATTTGATGAACCGTTGACACGACAAGAAGTACATCAAGACAAAATACTTTCGACATAATTTTGTAATGTCAAGATTTTCCTTCATATACATATAACGGAGAAAGACCTCCGTGGTGTTTTTTTAAAAAGTGTGACGTCATCATAGCTGACGTCTCAAATGTCATCATGATCACTCATTTTTGGTTTATCAAAAGAAAACTTCACAACTTGTTTCAAACTTCGTTTATTCAACGAACAGCGTAACTACGTCACAGAGAGGTCCGTACTGTCCAGTGGCTCAGTTAATGTTCTAGCGCCGACAGTGCGGCCGTATTTCAAGAGTTTGCCCCTCCCACGTGCACGTGTACGTTTTTAGGTTAAGTATTGAAACATTTAAATTACAATAACATGAATAGTAAAATGCTGTTTCAGCGTTAATTTTACATATTAATAAACTTAAAGTCAATCAATTAACTAATTTTTGGCCAAACACATTATGAATCTTAATTATTTTAATACTTGTAATGACTAACTATTGTAATTGCGCCGATATATATTATTTGACCCAATAGACAATCAGCATCGCTATATTAACCATACGAACTTCAAAATAGAACCATTCAATTCACATCCATAATTTTCGTACTTCTACAACATCAAACGCTTTATTATGTTTATACACGGACATGGCTCGCGTCTGTTTAGTATTCTTCACAATTTGAAATCACCATGGTTGGAAACACACTGATCTTTGGTTTTAGAAGTATAATATAGAACTGAAGTGTTATGAGCAGGTTTCAAGGTTTTTATTTGAAGAATTATGAATTGGTTTTCTTGGTAAGTGACCTTGAATTTTTAATCACGCGGATGCAGAGTAACTTAGAGCAAATACATGGTTTAAGAAGTTGTTGAAAATCAAGATTAAGGTTCAGAGAAGTCCGTTGTTAAATAATAACGTTCATCCGAAGTTCTTTTTTTGATTAATTTCGTTGCAGAATCCAAGGCAGTCAAATCTCTTCTGCGGGACTCATCATGCTTCATTGACTCGGCGTTTTACTGGTGGTCACTAGTTTTGATTCTAGCTGTCAGGAGTTGCAGTGATTCGGAATAATGTGTCGGGCTGGTTCCCCTAAAAAAATATCTCTTTTGGAAAAAATGCGTGACTTTATGACAGTACATTATAAAACTGGGTACGGACCGGTTCTGTATGGTGTCGGACGTAAAAGAATAGCACCATCCCATTACTTCCCGTGGGCGTCGTAAGAGGCGACTAAGCGACTCACCAGAGTATGGGCAGCAGCATTCTCTGTACATTGCAACAGCTACACTGCGATAGCCAACCCGCCTGTCAAGTGTGACGATTATGGCAAACCCTCCCCCTCTTGGGGGAGGCCTATGTTCAGTAGTGGACATCTTTTGACTGGTATGATGATCATGACTGACCGGTATTACGGGGCGTAATGTAACATGTTACAAAGCGAGCATTCGTGCAGTCAGTACGTGGAAACGAGCACAAACACGCGCATGTTACTCGGATTTTAGGACTCGGCGTATCGTAACATACTCGTTGCGAATTGTACATCACGGTCCGTAACACCAGTCAGTACCCACCTAAGAGGTAGATAGATAAATTCGTGTGATCAGGTTGAAATTATGGGTAGATAAAGACGCTAGCACATCAAGCTACCAGAAACTGTAAAATTTTCCCAATCGACCTTGAACCTAACGCTTCATAGATAAAGTTGAAAATCTATCAAAGAAATTTGACAGATTGCAGTAACTTGATGTGCTGGCGATTGCACACCTATGCTTAACTCCTTTGAGTATACACGCGTGTTATTCTGTTTAGGTAAACTAAGTTCTATGTAGCAGAGCGTGAACCTATTTGCCATTAGACCGGCTATTTCCACTGCTTCTGAGAATTGGCTAATGGAATCTGGCAATCACTGTTGATACAATTATCTATTGAATCTAGGCAATATGTTTGTAAACGTGGAGCTTACCTATAAGATAAGATTGATTTGATTCACATTTACAACCAACATATTTTAAACCAACTAAACAGCTCACTCGCATTTATTGTTTCCCTCCCCTGCCTACTTCTGTCGCTCGTTTTGCTTTGCTCACTCTAACTCCCGTCATCCCATTCGAACCTAACCTATCCGTGTCGAAACCTATTATTTTTTTACGCAACTAGGCAACACAATACTAACTGTATTTTGAGGCATGGCGGAGTCTTGGTATGTTATGGATGGCCAGGCCACCCATCAACAAAATTACCTTGGCAAGCGTTGTTCAACCTCGAAGATTGACCCGTGCGGCTGTTATTATTTTGCCACGCTATGTTTCCAACAAAATTAACAATTTTTTTTCAGATCGGCAATAGGCAAAAAGGCATCAAGGTTGGTTTCCTTGAAAAGAGCTACAAAAAAAAGTACCAATAACGTATGCTATGTTATTTTTAAATGCAGAACCTGAAAAATATTATTTTTGGGTTCATCGTCCCACTCACAGAGAGCAATATCGTAGCGTAGTAAAACTGAAAATAGTTTCCAGATCTTTTTGAAAGCAATTAAATGTTCTAAGTCGAGAAATGAAGAAAAACATTCGAAGAGTTTAATGACTGATTCACCTTGCTAAAGACTAATAAAGAGACGTTAGGATATTTGGGTCGGAAGAGTCATCTTTCCTAGTCAATAATTAAACGAATACCAGAAAAGCATTACTTCGTGTCCTACGTGGGCGACTCAACACGAACACGATCGCCAAGCGATTCGATTCGATGACATGCGAATTCAATGAGATGCGGTGCGACGCGGCGCATATCGTCCCGAACTACATTATAAACAAAAAACCACGGCACCACAAATTTTCAAGCCAACTGGCGGTCGATTCCGTAAACATGTAGACGTGAAGGCTTGGGTGAAGTGATCTCGAGGTGAGCTGTCAATCCATACCATCAAGAAGTCACATGATCACGGAGTGAGCTGTCATTCCATCTTGAGTATATTGATCGACAGCTCACCTCGTGATCACTTCACCCAAACCTTCACTTCAATATGTTTACAGAATCGATCGGCAGATCGAGTTCGAGTTCATGCCGCGCCGCATCGCTTCGCATTCGCTTCCAGATCGCTCAAAAATGCTCTCGCTCTACGATTTACCTAAGAGTTAAGAGCGTAAGTCCTGGTCCCATAGGACTATCAAGAGTGTAGAATACTCAATACTCAATATTTATTTGCTTAGGTGGTCGGTACTATAAAATATACATAATTTTAGATCATTGTGGACCCTGTCGGGCACAGCAAGTTAGGATAGAGGAGGATCAAACTGGTTGGCATAATTTATTTATACATATACTCGTATGTAGATGTACTTCTTTGTATTTTTTTTATTTTTCTCTCAAATAAATCATCATCTTCCTAGCCTTTTCCCAACTATATTGGGGTCGGCTTCCAGTCAAACCGGATTCAGCTGAATACCAGTATTTTACGTGGAGCGGCTGCCTACCAGACCTCCACAACCCATTAACTGGGTAACACGGTACTCCTTGGAAAGACTGATTATCTGGCTTCTGACTATCCGTAACGACTGCCAAAGATCTACAAATGACAGCCGGGACCAACGGCTTAGCGTGCTTTTCGAGGCACGGAGGAGTCTCGGTATGTAACCTCGAGTCTATCTTTGTGAATGGACAGTAGAGTCACTTTATTTTATACATATTCTTTTAACTGTAATGTTGACGTTCAAAAGTGCCTTTTAATGGCCTTATTGGAACACACGTTTTGACTTTTGATTTGACGTCGCAGTGTATGGAAGATTTTCATTAAAAAAATCTTGTGCCAATAACCGATTCGAACGTATCCGTATTTCTAGTATTCTCACCTTGAGTTGAATGTTTCCATCAAAGTAAACAAACTCCGCTTTATTAGTTAAAGTTCAATTCTTTAAAATAACAAACGGTGTTTTTTCCTTCGATATGCCCCTTGTTTCCTAGAACACTATTAAACACACAAACATACATTTCCGTTTTTCACTACGCGTGATTTTGCTGGACACGTCATGAAAGACAGGTTAATTTGTTCAAACTTCATTTTTGTTAAAAAGTTTCATATATAAAGTTAGCTGTTTGTTTGTACATTTACTCTGCCGTAGTTTTCGTAGTTTTTGCGAGCTTTGGAGTTTTAATGGTACGCTTGGAACTAATTTTGGTAAGTCCGGGTTTAGAGGAGATTTTTAAGAGCCCGGATATTACCTTGGTGTTTTAGTCTGCCCGTTAGTTGCCTTAATATGAACTACCCTACTTTGACATTATTACATACAGCTCCATTTAGCTTAGTTGACTGTTAATGGCTTTTATAGTAGCTGCAGCAGCTTAGAATAGCACGGAAATAAAATAATATTTTTTTTTGTATTTATTTTTTTATTATTTTATAAACATACACACCTACATTACGCTTTTTCCAACGGGGGTAAACAGCTCACCGTGTAAGCTTATGCGAAGTGAATATGAAGTGAGCTGTCAATCCATACAAACAATAGGAATGACAGTTCACTTCATGCTCACTCCACCTCAGTTTACACGGGAGAAGTTGACAGAATAGACCGGCTGTATAAATCTCACTGTGAAAACTGAGGTGAAGTGATCACGAAGTAGGCTGTGTGTACCCTTAGATTTCACGATATGTTAATAGAACAGACCGGCAGGTGTTATTCAGAAAATTGAGTGTGCAGGCAGGTGGCCATTTGGGAGACTGCAGCATACTTACGGTACATAATCTGAATAGCATTACACTCGCACTGGGTTTTTGATGGATGGATAAATAATCCTCCATTTCACCAAATTATATTTGCAGCCGTGATTTGCGGAATTTGTTCCAAAGAGTCACCGCGGCCCTGGAACGCAAAGGGCTTTAGAAGGAACACGGATGGGTTTTAGTCAGTAAGAGTCTGACACGCCCTTCCGCTCCACCCAGAGCGAAAGAAGTCATAGGATGATTTCCCATCCTTAAAAAAAAAAAGCCGTCTACTTGGTTGGGCAATCGATTCGGCCGCGTGAACTTGACTGGCCTGTTGGTCGAGTGGTTAGTGACCCTGACTGCTAAACCGGAGGTCGTGGGTTCGATTCCCAATCAGGACAAATCTTTGTGTGATGAGCATGATCATTTTGTTCTGTGTCTGGGTGTAATTTGTCTACAATATGTATGTATTTAGAAATATATAAGTATGTTTATCAGTTGTCTGGTTGCCATAGCACAGGCTCTGCCTAGTTTGGGATCAGATGACCGTGTGTGAGTTGTCCCAAGATACATATAAAAAATAAAAAAACTGCAGTGGTATATATGAAACAGTGCTTTCCATATATACTACTGTAGCTCACGACCGAGTGGCAAATGTCCTCTGGACTGATTGGAATCAAATTTAAGCACTCCGATATTGTCGGACACGTCTCATCTCATTAAGGATGGTGTTAACTGGCTTATTGTGGGCAGATTAGGGCCATGTCTGGAACTCAAATTTGCCAGTAGTGAAACATATAGACATGCTAAATATGTAGCAGATACTCGGGTCAATAATTTTTGAATAAAATGACTATGACTATACACAATGTTCTGATTTTTCTAGAGCTCAAGTTTGGCGAAATGGTGCAATACAGACTAATTAATATCCTAACTATTAATACAAGAGTTTGTTTAATTATTATTTGTTTGCATGTTACGCTGTGACGCCTTAATTGCTGAACCGATTTCGATGAGCTTTGGTACAGATATAAGTGGGAGACGGAGACGATTATAAGTTTTCGCATTTTTCCGAAAATCTTAATTTACTTGAGCAAAATCGCGAGCTAAAGCTAGTATGAAAATAAAAACGAGATAAAAATGTAATCACATTTTAAGGAAATTAAATTCAATAATTATTGTTGACGTGAAATTTTTAACAAGCGATAAAAATATCCCAAGCGACGCTTCAGTTTACAGTCAACGACTGAAAGATTTTAATTGCATTTATAAGCATTAACATTGTTGAAATATTAAGTAGAAAATATTTTAATGGCCGTCGCGTCGCCACAATTTTTAAACTTGGTTAACGATTCAGATTTCATTGTGATTGAAAGTTTATTTTCAGTATTTAATTTTATAGGCTGGTTTAAGTGGTTAATTAAAAGTAGTTCGTACTGCATGTGAAATAATTCGACTGAAAACTACTTTAGGTCATGTAGATGCATTTCTGTGATCTAAAGGCTCCTACAAACTGTCGCAACTTGTCTTTGCGACATCGATGCGATAGCGGGTTTTGATAGAAATTGTTCTACGGATAATTACATTTGTCTTATGAAATAATGTATCCAATAATATTCCGATAATATACCTTAAATAAATAGGTAGGTAAAAATAAAACTCCTAAATAAATTAACACTAAAATATGGCGTCAAAAAATTCATCCGCATCGCTGTCGACTGGAAGTGTACCCAAAAGACTGGCGGCATTGCCACGTTGTATGGCAATGCTTATTCTTTGACCAAGGTAAAAGCCAGCCCTTGAGTCACGCGAAGTGTTAACTAAGCGTCTTAAAAGATCCTTAAACAAGTTTTGCTGTTATTAAAACAGTTGTAAATATCTATGTAAATAAATATTCCTTCTTCATTTTAAGTAGTTGGATGTTCAGATTTAAAGGTAGATAGATTTTGATTTTGCTCGCGACTTCGTACCTGCATATCTCGTTTTTTCCCGTTCCCGTACGAATTTCCCATTCTATCATGTTTAAAAAATATTTTTCTGAATCTGACGGGTAGTTCCAGAGATTAGCGCGTTCAAACAAACAAACTCTTCAGCTTTATCATTAGTATAGATTATACTCTTTATTTTGAGGCAAAAAAAATAAAGGATGGATTGTGCGATGAATGGTAAGAAAGAAAAGGGAGCTGACAGGACATAATGGTAGAAAAAAACGTGTTGCGCTGACCCCGAGTAACATAGGGATGATAATGATTGTACACCTAACAAATTAAAATAAGGGTTTGAAACATTACAGGGTGTAGTGCAAGACGTTTCCTTGTCCCATCTGTAAAACTGAACTGGAAACTATATATAAAATAGTATATTTCGAGGAGCTCGAGGCTAAATAATAAATGGCGCGCGGGTCGATCTTCAAAGTTAAGCAACGTTTGCCAAGGTCGTTCTATGGATGGGTGACCATCTTAATATATCGAGACTTCTCCGTGCCTCAGAAAGCACGTTAAGCCGTTGGTCCCGGCTGTCAGTTGTAGATCTTTGGCAGTCGTCACGGATTGTCAATTGCCAGAATATCTGACTTTAGTCTTGCCAAGAAGTACCGTGTCACCCAGTTAATGGGTTGTAGAGGTCTGATAAGCAGCTGCCTACCAGACCTCTACATCCCATTAACTGGTACGTAGAGCATTCATTAACTGGTACGTGGTTACGTAGAGCAGCTGCTCTACGTAAAATACTGGTACCCAGCTGAATCGGGTTTGACTGGAAGCCGACCCCAATAAAGTTGGGTAAAAGCTAGGAAGATGATGATACTTATTCCTGCCAATCACCATAACAATATTTTTGTAAGTATGTAGTTATATTCATATAGGTACTTTCAGTTAACTGACGACCTAAATTCAATGGGGTGAGTGTCCGAAACCGACCTCAAACACCATGTCAATATATTTACGTCAATGGGATCCTATTGTCAGTATAATGGCCATCTTAATGTGACACCTTCGTCGGGCTTTGTGTTTCTACTTATCTTCACGCTCTATTTCCTTTATGGGATGAGCAGGGACTAATGTGTTATTTTGGCCATAACTGACGGATTTTTTCGTTAAATAATGTGTGGGCAGAAGTTTTATACTAGCTTCTGATCCCGACTTTGTCTGCGTGGACTACGTAGCAGGCATGTATTATAATATACGTATTTTTTCCAGGTTATAAACTAGTACAATAAGGTCCCATTAAAATTGGTCAACAAGTTTTAACACAGCGTTCAGTACGTCTAACCAAAGATATCCAAGCAAAAAAAAACATTGGCTAAAGTGATTTTATTTTGACCTGAAAAAATATTTTTTTCTTTAATATTTATTTCTATAATTAATATATTTTTAAACACATCCATTATAAACTTTAAGTGATCCCGTGCGCCTGCACATTTGTAGTATCAGAATGACGAGAAACCAAAGATATGAATGTGTTTATGCATTGGGTAACCAACATTTTTAGTGTATTTTCGGTAGCAGATTTTTTTCTTGGATGTATCTAATGCGTTTTTTCATATTATTCTTTAGAGGAATAGGATAATAAGTATATTAGTATTAGTGGGATAGGATAGAAAACAACACAGAGTTTTGTATTAAACAAAAAATACATTTAATTCCATGATGCTTGGCACATTCAAAATAAACTGAAGTTAACTTTCTAATAGAAAATTTAATATCACTATAAAACCGCGGAACAGGGAATTCAATTTTAACACCATCCAGACCACTTCTTGCTTTTGAAACCGTAGAATCAGAAATATAGTAGTAGTAGATTTTTATGAAAATAAAGGAAATAACCTAGGTGGTATTCCTTGCCGGGGTTTATGATTCTTGATAGCTTCAACCTGGGGTTTTTAAGTCAAAAGTGCATAGTTTACTTCTAGGCCAGCGTGCTCTATCGTCGACCACATCATCGCTGACCATCAGATGAGGTAGTGGTCAAACACGAGCATACTTATCCTACTAATATAATATTATAAACGCGATAGTATGTAAGTATGGATGGATGAATGGATGTTTGTTACTCTTTCACGCAAAAACTACTAAATGGATTTTGATGAAATTTTGCGCCGTGGTAGATTATAGTCTGGAATAACACAGGATACTTTTTATCCCGAAAATATGTTCCCTTGGGATAATTTTCGACAGTCACGCGGGCGGAGCCGCGGGCGGCAACTAGTCAATAATAAGACAAAAAGAGTGTGTGTACTTATGTACACGCGTTAGAAGTTATACTTCTGTGGCGTATGGAAAAAAAAAACATTCACAACTAAAAAATATAAAAGTTTTAAAATATTTATTGTTTTCAGCTTTAATTTGTTGCGTTCGAACGATCGCCAATTAAGTCTATTACGCTAAATAACTGATACGTTTCATAGTTTTAAAACAGTTTGTTCATAAAATAGGGCAGATATCATGCAAAAAATGTTTTTTTGATTCGAATGTTTTGTTGGTAGTATTTGAAATTAATACCAACTTTCATCTGGATGGTGTGTACCTGAGAAGTTTATGGGTACCTACTTACAATGACATATAAGTTACGAGACTCCTTTTTTCAAAATAGTCAATACTAATAATTATTATAAACGGTAAAATTCTTTGTTCCGTTCTACTGTAGATACAAATCCGATTAAGAAAACTCATTCATGAAGAGGCTGTTTTTTGTCTTCGAAAAATCATCATATTCCAATAAAATCTTCTAGGATAGAATAAAAGGAGCTGAGCCGCGGGAACATTAGTGTCTAATCAATTACTTTTATCAAAATATTTGTATCTTATATTTTGGCGCTTTATTTCGAAATTAAAACCACATTCTTCTTCGAAATTCAAACATAAAAGACACAAAAGACAATAAAAAAATACTAGAATATACAACTTGAACATAGTTATCGATTTTCATGCCACCTAGAACTAACTTCACGATGTAGAATTCAGGTGTCGGTGTGCGGGCGCACCGTAAAAATTCACTCTCATCAGTTTTCTCCATCGCGCCAAAAGAAGTATAACTTCAAAAATATGAAATTTTCGGTGACCAAGGGAGTAACAAAATATTAATTGTTATCATCATAAAACAATCTGCCAGTAAATGTCCGCTAGCTTTAGTTCAAATCTTAACCTTTATGATTTTGGTACAACAAATTATTTTCGCCTACTCAATCACTGTCGTCCAACTATAATTTGTTAAATCGAAGACAAGGCCAATCCTTTAGGTTCAGGTAACCGCTCACAAAGGCAAATTTTCCATCAAATTAATAATACAACAATTATTTTGCAATAAATCTGACAGTTAAACTTTTGTCACTGCTTGGTATTTCCAACCTTGGATATTTAACAATTCAGTTGAATTTGATAATAACGATGAAACTAAAAAAGTAAGGTCAGACAATCAACTCTGTAATACCTTGAAAAAAAAAGCCAAGCCTTAGGCACCTGTCTCATCGCCGACGATCAGCGAGTGGCGAGTAAAGCTAGAAACTGGATACGAGTTGGCGAGCAGCGAGCGTGGAGTTCCAATAGTTTTGTCGCTCGGCTATAAGCGGGTGCTGTTGTGCGACGGACGATTACTCGCACCACTCGCTCCGGCATGCGACGCATTATAGATAAAAATTACCGCTGGTTGGTCTCTCCGCGTGAGTTCTGACTTCTGACCGCCAAGCGAGCATCATTATCTTTGATAGCTCTTGTCGCTGAGACAAACTAGTGGTAAGAGAGTTCTCGACGGCAGTGTGAACAGCCAGCTATCGACTATAAATGTATGTGTCTCTTCTACTTACGGGTTTTATATCTTTTGTCCGTCTCCCTAACGAGAAAATAGTCGATAGCTAATCGCTTCCTCGTTGGCGCGGCGGTGGGACAAGTGCCTTAAAGACTGAAGAAATGCTAAAGTTACTCTTTTGTTACATCTTCACATATTAACTTACGGTTGAAGCTATTCACATATTTTATGCCGGGAGAATACTATGCTAAATCGGTAGAAAAATGGAGTAGTTACACGCTTTTGAAGTTGTTCTTTTATCCGTGTAAAAAATTTGGTAAGTAGGTGCCTACTCGATGGTGCAGATTCACTGGTACTTGTGAGTATGTCACATACAATAAGTACAGGACCTAATGTTTCCGTTAATCATTGATTTTAAAACGATCACAAATCCATCACTTTATTATCTTTTCACTAGGTTATCACCTTTGAACGAAAAATTTTTGTAATCTGAATCTCGGAAACTGCTCCGATTTTTATAATAATAATATAATAATATCGTTTATTTGCATGAAATATGGTGCTTACAGATCTTAAAATACATTATATATAGTACTGCATATTCCGCCTACTGAATTCAGCATGCAAATTTAGATTGTGACATAATTGTTATGAATCCAATAATAATCGTAATAATTCAAATATGTCACGATAGGAAAATGTCAAGAATTCAATTACAAATGTCAAACTATGAAAATTACGAATGTACGATAGGAAAATGTCAAGAATTCAAATACAAATGTCAAACTATGAATATTAAAAATGTCAAACTATGAATATTAAAAATGTCAAACTATGAAAATTACTAATGTCAACTCTAAAAAATACTAATGTTAGAACTACAAAGGTTACAATGTTCAATCAAAATAAGCATACAGGAATGTCAAAGTTAATTCAATTACATTATTCATGTCTGTAATAACTTCCTCTTCGTATTATAATTCATAAATTCATTATTCGAATAGAAACAGTTTTCAATACGCCATATTCGGAGTCTTTTTTGAAATAGATTTGTAGGCAGTTCTCTAATTATCTTAGGTATCTTATTATATATCTTTATTGCCATTCGACTGGTGTTTTTTATGGCAAAATGCTGTTCTACACCTAGGCATAGCCAATCTGGTTGGATCCCTTGAGTGTTTACCTATTTTATACATGTTTACACTATCGGCTTTACAAAATAGGTTAGGGTGTTTTTTTACAAACACTCCCATTTCCAATATATATAAGCATGCCAGTGATAATAATTTATGCTCTTTTAATATGGGTCTGCATGATTCCAATGGGCCTGCACCAAATACAGCTCGTAAGCACTTTTTTTGAACAATAAAAGCCCTGTCGCTGTCCGTAGAATTGCCCCATATTATTAAGCCGTATCTAAGCACAGAGGAGACGTAACCGTGGTAAGCCAATAGAGCGGCCTTTACTCCAATAGTTTTTCTAAGATTTCTAAGTGCAAATGCAAAGCTGTTTAGCCTGTTGCATATGTTATCTATATGTTTTTTCCAATTGCAATTTCTATCAATTAATATGCCTAAGAATTTTGTATCATTAACTTCTTCAATGTCAATATCACGGCCACTAATTTTCATTGTTTTATTTGTCATCTTGTAATTACAGAAATTAATATATTTTGTTTTAGAAATATTTACGCTTAAATTATTTTGTTCGAACCAATCTAGTATGCATTCTACCGCAGTATTTATTTTGTCCTCATGCTGTTCATTTTTATTTTCGTTATTTATTCCTAAAGCAATGTCATCTGCAAATAACACGCATTTATCCTGTGTTACATTAGGCAAATCGTTCACATACAGAAGAAAGAGCACTGGCCCCAAAATGCTACCTTGAGGCACGCCATATGTATTGGTCCTAAACTGAGATTTATAATTTAACACTTCTCTTTCTTTGTTCATACTTAGAACTTCCACACGTTGCTGTCTGTTACTTAGGTAGTCTTTAAGCCAATTTAACGCTTTACCTCTTATTCCGCAACTCTCACATTTTCTTAGCAGTATGTCATGTTTTACAGAGTCAAACGCTTTGCTCATGTCAAAAAATATAACAGTGACCGGTATTTTCTTATCTATATTCTCGGTAATTAGTTTGATTAGTTGATAGCAAGCTAGTGTAGTCGACTTTCTTCTTTGGAAACCGTTTTGTTCCGCACTTATTATACTATGTTTATCTATAAATGAGACAATCCTATTACACATAGCTTTTTCAAAAAATTTTGCAATTACCGGAATTAAGGTTACTGGTCGGTAATTATTTATATCATATTTGTTATTTTTTTTGTACAAAGGCTTTACAACCGAAAACTTCAGTTTGTCAGGATACTTTTCTTCAAAGAAACTTAAATTAATCAGATGAGCCAAAATAGGTGACAGTATATCAACACAAGATTTTATAATGTTTGTCGAAATCTCATCATATCCCACAGCGTTGGTATTATTTAGTGATGCAATTATTTTGCTTATTTCATTTGGCGTACAGGGTTCTACATATATACTATTACCTTCATTATTTGTATTAGTCGTGAATCTATTTTTACTACTATTTGTTATGTCAATGTTTGTAGAATCAATAAAATGATTATTAAAAGCCTCAGCTATTTCTTCAGGATTTCTTATTAATGTATCTTTTAGTTTGATAGCATCTATATATTGTGAGTCTCTACAGTTAGGTTTTTTTTTAATTAATTTCCAAGTTGCTTTACATTTGTTTTTTGCTTTCCTAATAAAGTTGTCGGACGTTTTTTTCCTAGATACATTAATGCATTTTTTTAACAATTTAGCATATTTATTATATTTTAATTTATTTTCTATGGATTTATTTTTATAAAAGTTGAATTTAAGGTATCTTTTTGACAGGCATGATTTTTTAATTCCTTTAGTAACCCATTTCAAAGTAGGTGTTTGATAATTTACTTTAACTTTTTGCAAGGGAAAATTTAATTTATAGAATAGACTAAAGATTAAATGAAAGTTATTAAAAGCTGTATTCGGATCCGTTTCGTCATAAATGTCCTGAAACGTAAGGCTCAAGAGAAACTCTTCAAATTTATCGATATATTCTTGATTATAATTCCTCCTATATAAATAACAATGCGATGGAGCAGGTTTATTCAATGAAGCATTTGATGGGAATGTTAATATCTGGGCAGTATTATGGTCCGAGAGATGTAGTTCACATGTTTCACCAGAAGAGTCAGGTATATTGGTAATAATGTGATCTATGCAAGCGGTAGCCGGGTTGGAGTTTTTATTTTTAAAGTTAAGTTATAATTTCTAAGAATATCATTTAATAAAGTGGCATTTTTATTCGTGGTGAGGGTATTTATGTTTAGATCTCCGACAAGTGAAATTTAGTATGCTGGAGAGGCGCCACGGCGTCCTCACCTTCCGCCTGACGCAGGTACTGACCGGACACGGCTGTTTCGGGAGGTATCTGTTTCGGATTAAGCGGGAGGACATGCCCGGGTGTCAGCACTGTGAGGATCGCCCGGAGGACACGGTGGAGCATACGGTGGAGGTCTGCTCTGCTTGGGCGGAGCACCGCCGTGTCCTCATCGAGGCGATCGGCGGCGGCGACCTCTCGCGTCCGGCCCTGTTTGAATCCATGATCCGGAGCGAGGAGGCTTGGGAAGCGGTCACCTCCTTCTGCGAGCAGTAATGCTAGCGAAGGAGGAGGCGGGCCGCGCGAGGGAAAAGCAAGGCCTTCGCCCCAACCGCCGCAACAGGAGAAGACGCCCCGGGCGTCGGGAGTCGCAGGGCGATCCCCGGCCACCGTAGGCGCGGGCCTGCGGACGGCGAGCATTGGGTGGCTCGCTGTCCGATCACCACCAGGCCCGGGTCGATGGCGCGTTGTGTTTCACGCGCGCCTCAAAGAGATGTCAGCATAAAAGAAGGGGCCCGCTAGGGCCAGAGCCTGCCAGGGTTGCGGATTTTTTTCGAAAGAGTCACCGCGGCCCTGGAACGCAAAGGGCTTTAGAAGGAACACGGATGGGTTTTAGTCAGTAAAAGTCTAACACGCCCTTCCGCTCCACCCAGAGCGGGAGAAGTCATTTGATGATTTCCAATCCTTAAAAAAAAAAAGGGCGTTTCGGGGGCGATGAATCGATCTATCTAGGTTTCATTTATAGAAAACGTTTCAAAAAAAACCAAGCAAAGCTAGGTCGTCCAGGTAAAGAAAATTTTAAGTATTTAAAAAAATACAGTCAAAAACTATATTGAACTTCGGCATTCAACTTTTTTGTGACGATAACCCCGGGACCTAACCGAGTTGACCTCGTAAATCAACATTTTCGATATAATTTAGTAACATTTTGTTGTGGCAGAATTGCCAAGGAGGTCCTAATTGTAATCATTTTATGAAATTGCGGAAATTGTTCCCGTTATCAATTTACTATTTTGTGATTTAGGTAAAGTTAGACTATGGTTTTGATGTCTCATAGAAAATTGACTATCAAACGTAATTGTTTTGTAACTCAAATCACGTTAAATATGTAATCTTTCAAAGTCGATTGAAATCCTAGCCTATCTGTAGTATCTATACGAATAAAATAAAGCTGAAGAGATTTTTTGTTTGAACGCGCTAGTCTCTGGAACCAGCAGTCGGATTTGGAATATTCTTTTTGTCCATCCATGAGGAAGGCTATATATATACGGGAGCGAGATTTACGCGTACGAAGTCGCGGGCAAAAGCAAATCACATCACACTATCACACTAATATTATAAAAGCGAAAGTTTGTGAGTGTGTGTGTATGTTTGATAGGTACTTCTTCACTCGCAAACGGCTAAACCGATTTAGATTAAATTTGGTATAGAGATTGTTTGAGTCCCAGGAAAGGACATAGGAGTTTTTATCACAGGAGTATGTTCCCTTGGGATATTTTTCAACATTCACGCGGGCGGAGCCGCGGGCGGCAGCTAGTTATATAAAAATGCAAAATAAACTTTGTTAGACACGTTTTGATGCCGAAATCGCTGAACCGATTCTGATGAATTTTGGTACATTGCTAGATGGGACTCTCAAAGTCAAAGTCAAAGTCAAAGTCAATTCATTTATTTCAACTAGACCATTAAAAGGCACTTTTGAACGTCAAATTTACAGTTTAAAATTAAAATATAAGTGACTCTAGTTGTCCATTCGCAAAAAGTAGATTCTTATGGAGAAGAACGGAGAAGAAACTCCATAGTTACTCTTTTCAAATATACGTTTTACAATATTTTGTATACATAGGTACATTGATCAATTGATTAATTATGTGAGCACAATGCATCCAACATTACACTAATATACAGCACACACTTATATACTATAGGTACAACAAAGCAATACCAGCAGAGATAAAATTAAGTTTGCTAGTAAGGGACATGGTACTCACATATTTACAATATAATTAAAAACAATGGATCAGTGTGTGAGTTAAAATACATATTAAAAACCTGAAAGTACACCAGTAAATAAAACAAGTTTCACTTTTTCTACTATACCCTCGATTGTCCTATGGAGCAGGACCAGCATGTTTCCAAGCATTCTTATCTATAATATAATCATCTAGTTTGTAATATGCTTGTTTACAAAGTGTGGTTTTAATGTAAGTTTTAAATTTTCTTTCATTTAGTTCTAATATGTCACAAGGTATTTTGTTGTAACATTTAACACAGTACCCCATGAAAGATGTTCGTACTTTGGCTAATCTATAAAATGTTTGATCTAAATTATTTTTATTTCTAGTATTAATATGATGTCTATCACTATTATTGTTAAAGAGATGTCGATTTTTTCTTACATACATAATATTCTCATAAATGAATTGACAAGGTACTGTCATAATATTAATCTTTTTAAAAATTTCCCTAAGAGAATCGCGGTGACGAAGATTATAAATGGCTCTAACAGCACGCTTTTGCAAAATAAATACAGATTCAATGTCAGCAGCACGACCCCACAGCAAAATACCGTACGACATAATGCTGTGAAAGTAACTAAAATAGACCAAGCGCGCGGTTTCTACATCTGTTAACTGTCTTGACTTTTTGTTGACTCTGAAAACGGTAATAGACTTTTTTGCGAAAATCTATGTTAACGCGACTGAAGTTACTGGAAAAAGTTAGGAGCTTTATAATATGGAAAGTTTAGGTAGTGTGGTTATCAGCTATATAACAAACTAGCTTTTCTACGTGACTTGATATCCCGTTTTTCCCGTTCCCGTAAAGCCTCTTGAATGTGGCTATCATATACAAAAACGATTTTCCGAATCCGACTGGTAGTTCCGGAGATCAGCGCGTCAAACAAACAACCAGACAAACAAACAAACTCTTCAGCTTTATTTTACTTTGAAAACGTAACTTATGATGGAAACATTACGTTAACGTCAATTTAACTAATGTCAGAAAATAAGAGTTTTGACGGGTGACTGGTGCATCCGTGCTTTCACATCAGAAAACACTCAATGATAAATGATTTCCTATGGAAAAAATCTTTGATTAGTAACATCTTTCCTCTCGCTTTCCTGCAATCTGTGGGAGTGATTTCGTGAAGTGGGACGGAAGTGTGTAACAGGATGCTGAGGAAGCGCGCTATTTGATTTGACCAATGAGCGCGCCCTATTCGATTTGACCAATGAGCGCGCGCAGTGGTCGAGTTAGCTGTCAGTTGGTACTTTTAATGTTAATGTTGCTTTTTACCAAGTTGAGAGGTCAGATGTTACACATCTTATGCGACTACTGTAAGACTCGCTCCTTTTTTTCAGAGTTATTATTTTAAAATGTTTGTTATGTACTAGGTACCTCCCATTTCCAGAGTATAGGAGTAAATCATTCTTCATAATTGAACTGAGAGTGACAACAGTGTTTCGTGTGGGTTTACTCGTAGTTGCACCCACACAGCATAATAATACCCATTTCTGTATGTGCTGTTGCATTTACATATAACTTTTCGTGCTGCACCCACATGCATGTGAATGTTCCTAGTTCAATATAATGCACTAATGTTTAAGAAGACTTACAGTTAGAATTTAAATTCTAATTACTTTACATACTATTGTATAAATTCTTTTTCATCTAACTTAACAGACAAATGTGTTGCTGGGGAGTTTATTGCGCCAGTTCTTCTTCCCAGCTAAAACACCAGGAAGTGGTGACGGGGACTGTCTTTATGGGAACTTTGACGTCTGTTCTTTTTCTCTATCTGTTTTTTTTAATGTGTGATGGCCTGGTGAAGACCGCTAAAACCGCTGAAAATGAGACACACAGGATTGACCTGGCAACACTCAATGGAGGCCTATTTCCAGCTGCGGACGTGTTTCGGAAGAAATGATGATGATGGTGACGAGAATGTAGGTCCTCTGCCTTACCCTACAAATAAAACAGGTGTAATGAAGTTAAATAACTCTACAACTGTCAGTTTCCCATTCGAGATTTGTTGCTTTCATTTATTTCTTAGAATGAGGCACCGCAGCATAATGTAAATAAAATCCGCTGTGTCAGGATAAACTTGGAAAGGTTTTATGCTAAAAACATTTAGTTCAGGCTCATTTCAGTAGAGCTAAGTTAGTATACCTTAAGCAGCTGTCTACATGCTTTATTCATTTTAAACTTTATCTACAATAGTGGAACACAGGCGGACTTAATGCAACAAGGCAATCTTTACCAGTCGACCTAAAGATTAATTGAATACCTAGCTAATAAAAACTTCTCCTTAAATATTCTTCTTAAATGTTGATGTTGGGTTCGTGTAATAGAACGCAACCTAATAGAACGTAAAATTAATCTATTATAGTTTAATTTTACGTTTTATTAGGTTAAAATTTTAAATAATTTAATTTGAAGACCGCGCTATCGAATTATTTATTAAAATATTTTTAGCTCGATGGTCTTTGACGTACTAAAAGCGAAATTGTGAAAAAATTAATGTCGGGCGTCCGAGGTCATTTTGGACTGACGAAACACACACAACTTCTGGGATAGATCAGAATGGCGAAGAAAAAGAAATGGCGTTTTCTCCACGAGCGAGTGAACCGCTCCGAGTTGACGTTTCGCTTGTCCATGTCACTCATCGAATCAGCGCGAACTCTTTGAACAGTTTTCTATACGGCGATACTCGCCGTAAAGAAAACTGTTTAAAGAGTTGCTTTAGAATGAAGTGGCAGGACGACGTAATATCACCGCGAGACATACTCTTCGAGGTGGCGCCTATGTTTGAAAACGATAATTTTCTCCAAGCTTTGTTATAGGTAACAATTTTCATAAATAATGGTATTTATTTTGTAAATAGGTTAAAAACAACATTTTACTCGGTTTTTTTTTCTGGGTAATCTTAAAACAGATAAGGCCAGAGTTACCTAGGTGACTGCCCTTCATATTTTTTTAAGGATGGGAAATCATCAAATGACTTTTTCCGCCCTGGGTGGAGCGGAAGGGCCTGTCAGACTCTTACTGAATAAAACTCATCCGTGTTCCTTCTAAAGCCCTTTGCGTTCCAGGGCCGCGGTGACTCTTTTGAATAAATTCTGCTACTCATATTGTCCCCTGACAATTAAGTAGAAAATACCTACCCGAATTTTCAAAAGAAACTTTTCAAAACAACTCGTTTCAACACATTTTAAAACTCTCTTCCATATTTAAAACCACACGAACTATAAAACAGCTTGTGAGCTACAAATTCTTTTTTCATTCAACTCGGCCATGATTACCAGTCAGACTGTTTCTATTCAAATTTGGAACAAACATTCATTTTATATGTACTAAAGCTTGAAATATTTTGAAAGCAAAGCATTCCATTTTAGATTTGATTTGGGTTTTCGTCGAGTGAAATAATTTTGTGTTTTTGGTACAAGTGGTAGGTACATTGTTTTTCAGATTTTCGTTAGAGAGCGGACATTAATATTAAGTATTTAAATTTAGATAATGGGTTGACTAAAAGCCATAAATTATATGTTTAATAATAATAGTAATAATAGGACTATTGTTGCCAATAAGCCTGACATAGTGGTGATAGAACGACTAGAGCGTCACGCAATGATTGTTGATATATCAGTCCCTCATGACGAGAACCTCGTGAAGACTGAGAAAGATAAACAAACGAAGTATCTTGACTTGGCTCGCGAGGTTATCGACAGCTGTGTTCACATGTGGGATGTGAACACAGCAGTCATTGTGCCGATAGTCGTGACGGCCAATGGCTTAATTGCCAAGAGCCTCGACCAACATCTAAAGAGGCTCTCGTTGGTCAGCTGGATCAAGGGTTTGATCCAGAAAGCAGTACTCCTAGACACGGCGCGCATAGTTATGAGGTTCCTCACTCAGGGGCCCTGACTATCGGTACCTTGGACCCTGTTCCCGATACCGGTGGGCTTCTATTTTTTATCTTTTAAATGTTTTTTTTTTTAATTATACAGAAATGAAATATAAAATAAATAAATAGTAATAAAGCCCGTTTCTTCCCAATCTACAAATCACTATATGTATTTTAATTAGATATTTAAAATATTTTATGGTTAATTAATTATTTTATATAAATTGTCACTTTTAATGTGATATATAGTGATTTCACTGATAAAATACAAGAATAAATACGTATTTTTTTAGCTGCTGTCGTTACTACGTTCATCACCATTGATTGGAACCCCTTCTTGGGTATAGGCCTCCTGCAGCTTGTTCCAGGCCTAAGATAAGTTGATAAGTTTATTTTTTATTTTTAAGTGTTTCTGTGCGTTTTTCCGGCAGAATAAACTGATTTTCTTTCAGTTTATTCTGCCGGAAAAACGCATTTTCTTTTTTATTTTTTCTTTTTCCGTCATCTGCTCTCTTTCTCCATTCGCTTCCTGCTATCGCTTTTATATCTTCTATCAACCTTCTTCTGGGGCGCCCTCTTCTCCTTTTTCTGTTGATCCTTCGTACATAGTTGTCTCTAATGTCAATTTTTTGTCTGTAGTTCTTGCTATATGTCTTGTCCGCCGCCACTTTTGTTTTAGAGCATAATGTAAGGCATCTACGACTTTCGTTTTTTATCATTACATGTATCACTGCATACAATTTAAGGCTTTTAGTCAACCTATTTTCTACATTTTCGGTTTTTTGTAATCTTATTCTAAATATTATTTTCCTTTTCTTACTAGGCTGTTGTTTTCTCATTGTAAATGTCTCTTCTTATACTGAAAAGTATTGCAATCACTATAGCTTTCTAACGGAATGCTAGATAGTTACTTGCCTTTATTCCAATTTATTTGGGGTCGGACATTTTTACCCGAATCAGACTCGGCTGGCTGGGCAGCGTTCGTGAAGTTGCGGGGTATCTTCTCATCTTTCATACCACAGTGTCTCAAGACGAAAGTCTACGACCAGTTGGTGTTGCCAGTGATGACTTATGGAACCGAAACGTGGTCGCTCACAATGGGCCTCATCAGAAGGCTTAAAGTCACCTAAAGGGCAATGGAGAGGGCAATGCTCGGAGTTTCCAAGAGTAATAATTTTAGCTATGTGTATAAGTTTGTATTTACTTGTGTTCAACCGCAGTGCCTAAATTACTGAACCAACTTTGTGTTGCACACTTTTATTATAAGTTGCCATCTCAGTAGCTCATCCTTTCCTCGTTGTTTACTGCCTCGTTGGTGTAGTGGTATAAACCGCGACTGCTGAGCATGAGGTCCTGAGTTCGATTTCCGGGTAGGACGAAGTGTGCTTTTTAGGGTTCCTAACCTCTGTATGGACAAACGGAACCCTTATAGGACCACTCGGTTGTCTGTCTGTTCGTCAGTTACAGCCGATTTTCTCCAAATCTAGTGGACCGATTCATTCGAAATTTGGTATACATACATGTAAGATTCTGTGACCCAAACACGGACGCATAACAAAAATAAATAAAATTTGAAAATAGGGCCACTTTTTGGGGTTTTTTACCAATTATTAATTTTAGTAAGAAGTTCTTTCAACTGTACCATGTGATATATCAAATAAAAGACCTTATCGTAGGAGTCTCAAAAATATTTTTTTTCGTAATTTTAAAATATTCCATTCCGAAGTTATTAAAGAAAGTAGATGAATATTTACCATTCCCCCCCGCTTATCTCCGACACTATTGAGCCTAAAATGTTAAAAAAAAAACCCATAATATGTCTTTACCTAAAAATATAGGAAAACCTATTGGAATGGAAATCAATGATTTTAAAGTAACATGTCAAAAAAATATTATTCGATCGGAACCCTTTGCTCGATAGTCCGACTCGCACTTGGCCGGTTTATAATAGAATTCTCAGTAACAGTCCGGAGTTTGGTGTGACACCATGCCTTGGAAAGCACGTAAATCCGTGCATTGATCTTGGGCCTGATCTTTCTCCATTCGCGTCGGATTGCCCTCCCATCTGACTAACGGTCAGTCTCAGTAACCTATCTACCTTTAACCATCTGTCAGATTAGCTACCAAGAGTAGCTGAACCGTCATGTTTGTCTTTCAAACATGACGTTTCAGCTACTGTTGGTAGCTAATTTGGCAGTTGGTTAAAGGTAGTTACGTTATTGAAACTGGCCGTAAGAGAGCAAAGAAACAGAGAGTTCACCTGTGTTTGCGTACACACTTGTGCACTGGAATATCTCCTGCGTACTTGGCCCATCTCCGTTGAGGTCGGCCACTGTCATTAATATTCGGTCGGGAGAATTAACACCTCCTTTCTAGACATATTAATATCATAACTAATACAGGCCATATTTTATTTTATCTATCTTTTTTGGGTTACTCAATGCTGAGCACCACTTGGTGCTCAAAAAGTAAAAGTTACACTTCATTGAAATGTTTATTTTAAGTACATTGCTTAATAAAAATACATTTGTGGCCATGTTCAACCTAGAAACAAAAATAACAGGGTATGAAATAGTACATTGTTCACCGAGAGGAGAAAGTGACCGATTACCGTCGAGGGTGTCGTTTGAAGCCCGAGCCGTAGGCGAGGGCTTTAAAACACCCAAGATCGGGAATCGCAGTTTCTCTCGAGTGATACATAGTGCTTTATACTACACCTAGAAGGAAAATAAAAAACGAAATCTTTACTAATTGAAATTTATATTGAAATTGTTGCAGTTAAAACTGAATCCTCAAACAACACACAAATTGGAAATGGCGCCAATGGCGTCTGCAATTATCACATGTTCTTTTTTCAAATTGTTTATCCTGCCGCCGCAGGGTCGCACTGCCAGCCCGACACCATCCAACACACAGCTAGTGGCCAGTGTCATTTTGCGAACTTGGAGATAAAAACTCACTGTAAAAACTTTTTGGCTTTTGATATTTAGGTTACCGGCGCATAGTCTTACCCAAAATTAAAAAAGAAAAACCACGTAAGAAATGGATTTTCATACACTTTTCTCTCCCGCTCAGATGCGTTTTCTCCCCGCATATTTGTTCGATATGCAATGACGTACTTTCTACCGTAAATTTGATAAAGTATCAAGGTACTTTCCAAGCAGGTGTAGTATAAAAAATATTTCATGTCCGCCCACTTTTAAATTGACTGGCTGACTATTCACTTTGACTGTGACATTTCTGCGTAAAACTTATTATGAGACCATGGTATAAAATGATTCAGTAAAATGTTTATTTTTATCGGAATAATAAACAAAGGAAAGCTTTTTACTTCCCTTTAAAAGCAGTGTCCCCAACAACAATATAATAGGTACTCCTTTTTTCCTCAATTAATAGCAGCTGATGCACTTTTCCGCCATTTTAATTTTTCTTATTATGTTGGTAGCAAGCTCATATTATATGTATTATTATGAACACAGCGGCTGCCAGTTTTACCACCGGGTTTATTTATTTTTAAAGCTAAAAGGGTCTTGCAAAATATTATAATGAAATGAAATAAAGAGATTCTTTATTCTACTTTAATACTGTTGTAAATTCTGACCATCCATTTGCAAAATATATTTTGTTTTCGTACAGGTTTCTGATTTTAATACCTTTAAGTTTTGCCATAGTCACTGAGGCTGAGCTGGCTAGTGAACAGTTGGGAAGAGTAAAGTGGTGAGAATTTTCACTGACGAGAAGCTGACTGAAGTGGGGCGGAGCGGAGTGGATCAGAGCAGAGCGGAGCGAAGTGGATCAGAGCAGAGCGGAGCAGAGTTGAGCAAAGCCCTTTACCGTACGTTCACCAGGTTTATTTAGGGCTCGTGGCTAAAAATCACAGCTGCACGGGCTACGCTTGCCGAGGTAGACCTGTAGATGGGTGTTCATCCATTACGTATCAAGACTCCTTCGTGCCTTAGAAAGCACATTGAGCTAGACCGATGATAGTGATTACGCGTATTAAGACGCCAGAAATTCTGACAGCCCTGCATGGGTTTTGGATGTCAGATTGGTCAACGCTCCATATTTAACACTTGTGTTCAGCTGAAGTCAGTTAGACTAGAATTCAACCCCAAGATACTTCGGAAAAAGCTAGGTAGATAGTTTTGTTTGTAGTTTACTCCTTAAGAAACGTTTTTCATAAATAGCCCGCGGTACGAAAATTTTATGAAGAGTAAAATCGAGCGTTAACTAAAAATGAGGCGTTACGTTTTTTAAGATGTTATCATTTACCCTCTTTTTACGTTATCTACACAATAATAGTTCTTAAGGAGTAAACTCCAGTCGTCGGAGCTGACACACACTTTTTTTTACTTTGAATGTTATAAAATATCCGTCCTTCTTTGAAACCCCTGCACAGGCGATCTTTTCCAACAATTCGTATGAATTTTCATTTGTTTTTATTTTCTGCTTTAAGACGGAATGTTACTGGGTGTAATCTAGGCTGAAAGGCATTGACCTAGGTAACGATCCAGTTTATCTGTATAGCTACTTATTTTTAGTAGATATCGTAAAATTGATAGGGCGATATTGACATCCGAGAGATAAAATCGATTCTTTTTTTGTGAGAAGTAGGACTGTCTTCAAGGTATAATTTTTTTATATCTACTTTTTTTTCATGAACCGATGACCTGATGAAGGTCGCTAGAATCAACAGGATGTGAGATGCACAGGACGGGTGTGACGAGGCTTCGGGAGGCCTATATCCAGCAGTGGTCGTCTATCGCCTGAAATGATGATAATCAAGATTACAATGAAGCAGAAAAAGTATCTTGATTTTATTATTATTTATGAAATATTAATTTTTGGTTCCAAATAAAACAAAAACCACGTATAATTCATATTCCTTCTCCATAATTATAAAAAAAACCACACACAAATTTCCGCAAAGTACGAACAATAATGGGATCGGCTTTAATAAAAACTATAATTCAGAAAATGATTCTTCGCAGAGGCATTTGCCTCTTGCGAAAAATTATTAACTATGCACTGCACAGCAAAATTATTGGTTTTAATGAGTGTTCAGTTGCCTGGCTAGTTTACAACAAATACTAAAAGAACTTCATATTTAAATAAAGAAATATTACACTCCAGGAAACGGGGAAAACACGTTTAAAAAATGGTCTTTGGTCACCTATCCTTTGTCTGACCTTAGCAAGCTCAGCTTAACCTCGATGATAGTTTCTTTTAATTTATCCGCTACTCTTACATCCCACCTACGTCGCCACGTTCTATCAGGACTTCTGACTGTTTACAAATGACAGAAGGACCCAACGGCTTATCGTGCTTTCCAAAGCACTGAAGAATCTTGGTATGTTAACATGGAAACCCATTCACCGACCCACTGCCGCCAGCGTTGTTTAAACTTGAAAATCGACCAGCGGCTGTTATTATTCACAACCAAGAGCTATGTGTGTGTCTGATGACCTGGTGAGGGTCGCGGGTAGCCGATGGATACGAGACGCACAGGACCGGTTGTTGTGTCGACACTTGGGCGAGGCTTGTGTTCAGCAGTGTACGTCTTTCGACTGATATGATGATGAGTTTTGTAGAAATAATGGCCCTTATTAGTAAAAAAATCACACCTTATAATTACTGTGAATACTGATTAACAAACTCAATCTACTATATTGGAATTGGCTACCAGTCTACCCGGATACAGCTGCGTACCAGTATTTTACAAGGAGCGACTGCCTGCCTGACCTCCACAACAAAGTGGCTGGGTAGCACGATACCCGACTATCCTCAACGATTGTCAAACATCTCCAAATAAAAGCGGGACCACAGCCTTAATTCTCGGAATGCATATTAAATAGTCGTTCTTCCTCTCATACGTTTAGGTAAAGCCACACACACACACACACAATCACCCCCACACCCTCGTATTCATACAGATATACTCATACATAAATTCACACACACGTACTCACTCATACGCACGCACACTGACACACTAGATTTTAAGCGTAGTTATAATAAAGTATAGATTGATAAAACCTCTTAAATTGGCACGTTGATGTCATCTCTATCCTGGAGGTGGGCGTTAATAGCCACGACACAGTTTTAACTAATGTGGTTATTATCGAACACAAATAAATTGTAACATGTGTTTTTTTTTTGTTCTAATAAATAAATAAATAAATAAATTTAATATGCATTCCGAGAATTAAGGCTGTTTGTTTACAAGTACTATTATTATTGAGTGTGTTGTTTTTCAATGACTCATTGGTTTCACGAGTATTCTGATAAGAAGCAGCTGGTATATAACAATAGTGCAGGCGCACACTGGGCAATAACGCGTTCATCTATCTATAGTAGGCGCCAGATAATCGTGGAATATCGGTCATTGACCCACCTACATTTATTGACATTGTTAATTTGAAAAACGGAATTAATGACACAAAACTGTCCCGAATCATCATCTCTCGTGATCCTTAACATGGTCTAATAATGAAAATATTTAATTGATCAGGTACCTATGAGCAGTTATTAGGGAAAGGTCAATATACTTTATTCCACATTTATCTGGCGCCTACTATAGTAAGTGCCTGATTTTTTTATTTGTTAATTTCGTACTTAATTTGTTTGAATAAATTTTATTGTTACAGTACCTGAAGTGGACGTGGTTTGCACAAATCAGACTACATGTTTTCGGCCGCATTTTATTCCCTCTGGGTTATAAATATTGGTTCTAGAGTCTAGGATTTCTTCCCAACTTGTATTATTTTTGTAATTAAGTTTATTTTATTTTTTTGGTATGCGTCAAATTTCTTTTCCTTCTTTCTTTCAAGAGTCGAATTTTTACTATGGAATTATTTTGATTTCAAAAATCTTAGTAAGTTTTTCAGTTATTTGCAAAAAACCAAACCCCCTTTCTTCAGTAAATTGTTTATGACTTTTCCATTTTTGTCGGGCGGAACTTCATTTTTATTCAAAAATCATCTACATTCATTTCGAATCGAATGACACCGCAGTAATATTTTTCCGACTTGTTGACTAGACTATAAGTGTATTTACTTCCAACGATATTTCATACAAGCCCGCAAGACTTTACTTTTGAAAATAAATGTTCCGATTTCAATGGAACTTGACACGTATACGCAACATAAAGTTGATTAAGAAGTTTTTCAAATAAGATTTTAGAGTGACAGCAAAAGCTATTTTACGTTTTTTATACAAAGTGAAAAACCACAGATCTCTCTTTCAACCTTAACTCATTTCTCTGAAGTTCTCTATTTCCCTTTTTTTTAAGGATGGGAAATCATCAAATGACTTCTTCCGCTCTGGGTGGGGCGGAAGGGCGTGTCAGACTCTTACTGACTAAAACCCATCCGTGTTCCTTCTAAAGCCCTTTGCGTTCCAGGGCCGCGGTGACTCTTTCGAACAAATTCCGCAACCCTGAATGATTCGCTGAAACCATTGTATAAAGCAGTTGGATCAGTCTTCCTTAGGAACCTTGCGTTACCTAAGCGGATGTGATGATGCGTTATCGTGGTGAAGGAGGACATTACTTCGGGGACGCTTAACGCGAAATTTTTTTAAAACTCTGGGCAAGCAAGTTTTGTCGTTCCAATCTGCAGTCCCTGTCCTTTGATCTTCAAGCCATAGTGTAGTGTAATGTCCCGATTTGCCAAAAAAACCCTGGCAGTCCCTTGTATCTTGCGTATCAAGTTTTATTGAAATCGATTCATTTGTTACCAAGAATAAGGCCGGGAATTACAGAACGTTACCTGCTATTAAGGGCTACAATCACCATATCTTTTATTTTAATTTTCACATTTTCACTTATATTTTCATGAATCTGTGATAATTTAATAATTAATGGTTTTACCACTGATTTTTGTGCTAGCGGTGTTAACCTATAATTAAATTGCGGGTGCAACACCCGCAATTATATCCTATTATAAATAACAACCTGATAATGTACTGTTATAAACAATAGGGTATATGCATGCAATTTTTTTTTTTTACTTATTATCTCTAGTAAACAATTATGAAAGCATTTTTAAAATTTCGTCATCAGCGATGAAGTTATTAAGCTTCAAAGTTGACAATTAGAAAGAGAAGTCCGACACCAACTGTGACATCAATTAATACTATGTCGCCTATATAGCTGATATACAAAACAGCGTTTTCGCGAGAGGGACAGATATATTTTTGTAAATAGTTATATCTCGTTTGTTTTTTGGTCAATTTCGGTTCTATTTTCAGTTTTAGTAAGTATTATACTTTTGAATATTTCTAGATAAACTGTTTAGATAATTAAATACTTTTTCATGCATATTCCCTATTGTTGGTTAACTTAAAGAAAAAAAAATGAATATCAGAGAGTCGGTAACTGGTTCACTAGACTAAAGATTGAAATTGTTTGTTTTTCAGTCAATCAAAGATCATAAGCTTAAATGTATTTAATGCGAACACATGCACTAAATCTTTGTGTTTCAAAGCACCACGGTGATTTATCAATCCAGCCTGTAAATGATCAAAGTGCATCATTGGCATTTTGACAAGTCAGTGGCCATTAAAAGATCAGTAAACATTAAGACGGGATGGTTGGCGATCTTTGGGGGAGGCTTACGTTCAGCAGTGGACGGCAATTGGCTGATATGATGGAACATTAACGTTGAATCAACACATCACACCTGTCTGCTATATATATATCCAAAACTCAAAACTCAAAGCATTTATTTCAATTAGACCATTTACAGGCACTATTGAATAGTCAAGGTCGGTCGGTCAAAAATATGAAGCTATTTGCACGTTCCAAAGCGTAGATCCCTATGAATTACAAGTTAATATTATTTTTAAAAGTGTCCGCAGAGTTTCTTGCACGTTCTTCACGTGCAAGAAACATCACGGACACTTTTAAAAATAATATTTTTTTACAAAGTTATGGTTACATCATTCATGTTGAAATTTTACATGATTGTGAGAACGATGTAAAAGATGTGAAGGATAAAAGCGTCCGGAGTAAAAAGAAACAATTAAAATAAATTTTAATCCGTAGAACAATGTCTTTAAAAAGGGAACGGTGAAAAAGGTGGCGTTGTAGCACTAGGTCTATATTAAAAAATAAAAAGAAAAGAAATAAAGAAAATTACATTTATTGGCACATTAATAAAATAAAAAAAAAAACCTTACAAATAGAGAATATCAAAACTTAAGTACATATAACAATATTGTGCCAAAAGGGCCTCAGCTCAGTGTAATGTCAGGTGGCAAAAGTAGGTATGACCACCTAACGCTGCTACCCACAACTTTCAGCTGCAGCTCACGGGCAGCCACGTTTTATAATATCTGCTGGAAGTAATAGAGCAATTCGCGTGACAGCACGGTTGGCGCAGTGGTTGAGCGATTGACTGCTGCGCTGCGTGTCGCGGTTTCGATTCCCGAACGGAACAATTATTTGTATGGCCTACAGACAGTTGATCCGGGTCTGGCTGTTTGTGTATGTGACTTTATATGTTTGTAAACGCACCCACGATACAGGAGAAATTCCTAGTGTGGGGCAACGTTTTAAAAAAAAAAAAATGCCAATCCTCTTACGAACTGCTAGGATGGCGGCCTGCGAGTCCTTCAAGATGAGAATACTTTGGTTGCTACTACCAATTCTTATCTCATTTCTATCTATCTTATATATCATATCTATCTTCATTCGAAATGAAGATTCTGAGTAGATTTATATGGCACATTGAATGAAATATCAGCAATCACCGTCATAAAAGTACTTCCAACAAGCAACGGTTAAATGTAAATCAGTTAAGTATTTCCTATATAAATTGGTTGTCTCATTGTCGCATCAGCCCTATCTGCAGGTACCATTATTCAGAGCTCAAAATACTTGCTTTGCTGTAATTAAAATACAAATGACAAAATACTGTCTCGCATGTATTTAATATACGAAATACTAATTACAAAATACTGTCAGGAATAAGGTTAGGCTAGCATTTATGCTTACGAAAGCTATCGAACACTGTTTTCTGCAGAACGCACCCATTAATAAGATTGCTAAATTAATTAATGTTCAAATTTATTTTGAAGTCAGTATTTGAAATACTAACTCAAAAACCAAGTACATTTTTAAGAAGTAATTGAAATACAAATACCAAATACGTATTTGTTTAATACGTATTTCAATTATTGCCCAACCCTGCCATTTTAAGGTAATGTATAAACAAATATCCGCTGAATAGTTTCTACATAAAAAATTGTCACATTATTGCGAATTCGGTCTTTGTTATCAAAAACAAAAGTCATTTATACAAACTAGGCTGAAGTTCAGCACTTTTTACATAAAGAAAAATAGTCCCCAAAAACGCCTGCCCATTACCATTTCCTAGTGTCACGGTCATGAGACCTACATTATGAAATATATAAACCTTTCGAATACCCACCGAGAGTAGATACATTGTTAGAACATAAATGAATATTTTTCCTATCTTCCCTTTAGTTGCCTCTAACAGTCCTACTCATCATCTGCCTAGCCTTTTCCCAACTATATTGGAGTCGGCTTCTAGTCAAACCGGATGCAGCTAAATACCACTATTTTACGTAGAGCGGCTGCCTACCAGACCTCCACAACCCGTTAACTGGGTAACACGGTACTTCTAGGCAAGACTGGAGTCAGATTTATTGGCTTAAAACAATCCGTAACGACTCCCAAAGATCTACAAATGACAGCCAGAACCAACGGCTTCACGTGCTTTCCGAAGCACGGAGAAGTCTCGGTATGTTAAGATGATCACCCATCCACAGACCAACCTTGGCAAGCGTAGCTTAACCTCGAGGATCGACCCGTGCGGCTGTTAATATTTAGCCACGAGCTCCTTACAGTCCTACTAAACTCATAGAAAAAATGTACACCACATAGGTACATAACAGAAATTCACACGACCATCTTTAATGCCATCCTAAAAGTACTTCCAACAAGCAATAACGCTCAGGTATAATGGCTGCACACAATAGCTGGCACGCCATTCATTGCTTCATCTCTGTACTCGAAGCGGGACGAAGTAGGAAGTATTATATTAATGGATGGTGAAGTGTGACCAGGATACGCCATTGTGTGGACGGGAGGTCATTTGGAAATTGTGTGAATAATGGAGCGGGAATATGGTAAATTAAACCCGCTTTATTGTGATATTATAGAAGACTAGTATATTTTTGCGGCTTTAAACAATGCATAAAGAATTGTTGTCTACAGTGCTCAGAAATAATGTAGCCTTCGATCAATGAAAGAATATTCAAGATCGTATCAGCACTTCAAGAGTTTACCTCTTACAACTTATTTTAGTCCATTGTATTACGAGTAAATAGAATAAAGTCCCAACCTACCGGTGATTATGCAGTTTATACCAACCATTATGAAGTTAGAATAAAAAATATAGAGAAGAAAGAAAATATAAAGAAAAAAAAGAGAGTATATTTTTCTAAGCTCTAAATTTACTGCTTATAAAAAGTTCCATCAAAATAAAATAAAATATCCTGTAACATACATTAGGTTAGGAACAACAAATAAGTCAAATAAACTAAGAGTCAAAGTCAAAACAAGCCGATTCAAAATATCTTAGCTAATAAATTCATCAAATAAAATAACCCAACTTTAAAAGCATAACAAATGACTGACACAAAAATACAAACGATCTAAACAATAGCAGTCAACTCCGCTGAAGCAAAATACGGATCACAGAATTCACAGTTATTAAAAAAAGAATATCCTCAAAACAAGCAAGATTAATATTACAAAAATATTTCAAAACAAAACAACTCAACGCGACAGCCAAAAATATAAACGAAACAACATTATATTCGAATTCCGAATCAATCAACCGTTTGTATCAATCACTAAATCTACAAAAAAGTGAATTTTCACATCAATCAAAATAATAACAATGAATAAATATACGTTCATTCCTAACAGTGAATTCGTTCTAAACATTGTGTGAACGTATTTTGCTCCATCACAGATAATTTTCAGGTTGGCTCCGTCGCTTCAGTTTGCTTTCAGCAGCCGTAGCGACCTCACGTCTTTTCAGCGCTCCATACGTACGAAACTTTCAGTCTGAAATAAAATTCTTCTACTTCATTTCTCAGTGCAAACTTGATAAACATTTCTGTAACGGCGCGAATTTAAACTGTCAAAAATCAAATTTGGAACAAATTTAAATTCAACCTTTTTTTGTATGTTTTATTTTTTTTATTTTACGAGTAATAGTTTTTGGCCTTTTTGGTAGTTCTTTTTAAGTGTTGCAAAGTGCAGTGTTTTTTACTATGGTGATGGTGACATGTTAATCAGTCAAAATAGGTGACAAACATGGTTTTGGGCCTGAGCAGCCTCTGTGCGGTGGGTTGGAAGTGAACTGGACGTTATGTTATTATCATATCAAGCGCATTCTAACCATCCTGATGCCTTTTTACGATGACATAGTAAGTACATTCATATATTTTAATAAATAAACTTTTTGTTTGCGTTGACAAAATTATAAAATATTGTCCTTGGGTAGATTGGCGTTATTGGAAAAAAAAAACTTGAATAAATAATTATGCGCATCGTAATTTTTATTAAAGTTTTTAGGACGTTTCAAAACGATTTTAGATAACTCGGTTTTATGAATATTTTGCTCTTTAAATTAACGACTTAAATAATGCTCTCATGTCTTCCTGAAAACGTTCATTAATTTCCTCAGCTCATATTTTATTATACAATTAAAAACTCGAGTGCTACTTTAAAATTATGGATCTTTAAACTGAGGCATATTTCCTCTGAAGCTCAACATGCTGATGTTTTTAATAGTTAAAATTAAAAGCAGAAGCTGTTCAGTGGTATTTTTTTTGCGTTTTCATTTAATGTACGATATTTCGAAGTTTTATTTTATTTCCGATAAGCCAATTTTTTGATAGAAGGAAATAACTTTAAGTTTTTTAATCCAAAATAGGGATAGGAAGTCGAATCAGGGACATAATGTAGTTTTGATGCAGCTCCGGAAAAGGAAGAAGTTGTTATTCTTTTTTTGAAGGCCCATTCGTTTTGGTTTTCTTGGAGACCTTTTCCTACCATTGGACGACCGTGTGTATTAAAAGACTCATGGCTAAATGTAAAATTTTCTGGACAAAGGCTCCCTTAGGCCTGTCCTATGAAGTTATGAACCTTTTAGGAAATGCCACCCACACGCAATATTCATAGCTCACGCACGCAGCTCGAGGTTAGCATACAAATGGCACACTGTCATCATCATTATGACAAAATAAAAATGAATATTAAATTGAACATTGTGCTTCACGAAAATTTATTTAATATTACATTCATGACTTAATTAATGAATAACTTTCTTTGAGCTTGAAAAATATACGTTTATGACAAAATGAATATGTGTTAATATACTTCGCTTATTATAGAATAGGTAATAACTTGAATACTTGCAATGTTGTTTCCTAGTACTTCGTTAGAGTTTTGTTTTTTTATTTTATAAATTCTTTGCCTTTATTATTTTTCTTGATTCCACTTTACAGAAAAAAGTGCTGGATATTCAATTTTTTTTCAAAGAAAAATTCAAAAGCTAATTCAAAATTCGCTTTTGCTGTACATAGCTTTGTTTTGTAGAAAGACTTTGAACACTATTTCACTGAATAATTTCACTTATTTATCGTTTATTTATTCCGTCATATATGAGAATGGACCACCCATGTTGATGGGCTTGTATGAAACCTTACAAGGAAGAAAAGGGTTCAATACTCTTTGAATTGTTAATTCTGAAGAGATAATAACAGTAACTTCCTTTAGTAACCACAGTATAAATTACTGTGGTTACTAAAGGAAGTTACTGGTTAGAAATTAGTTCCGCATTTAAACCTTCTTATTTTATATACAGAAGGTGACTCTATCCTGAATGACATAGATAACAGGAAAACAAGAA
Source organism: Mamestra brassicae (assembly GCA_905163435.1). NCBI lineage: Eukaryota > Metazoa > Arthropoda > Insecta > Lepidoptera > Noctuidae > Mamestra > Mamestra brassicae. Next base: position 2,089,660 of record LR991010.1, read on the forward strand.
AGATAAAATTAACGCAACATGAAGCATGGTTAACAGCGTTTGCGACGTACGGCATTATTTTTTTTTGGTTGGGTCTCGCAGTTCAACCTATAAGGTTGTCGACTGCTAAACCGGGCTTGCCTGTGGTGGCCTTAATATAATATAAAAGCCTCCAGCCAGGCGTACGTACGGCATTTAATACAAACTTTCAAGTCTTTTTTTTTTTCGAAATGAATTAATGAAATTTCCTACGCATAAGCGGGATACAAAAGTCCAAAAACTTATCAGAGAACATTTTCTACTACCGGTCGCAGAAAACTGAAATTGGCATGTAGGTTCCTTGGGGTGTATAGGGGAGTACTAATAGAGGATTTCCAGAAATTCCTACGGGAATGGGAAAAAACGGAATATGTGGGCGTATGAAGTCGCAACAAAATCCAGTGGGTACCGACATAAAATAGTCAACTAACTCAATTCCTTAATGGCCGAACGAGTTGGAAATCCGTTTGACTGACCAAATTTTCTGTTGACCTGTGTGTTTGCCAACGGTATGGGTAGTTAGGCAGCGTGTCAATATAAACAGTCGTTTGTCATTGGACAACTATTCTGTGGCATTGGACGAGTAGGGTCGGGTGACGCAGTAGTATAGTTCTGTAAGGTTTGATGATGATTTTTCATCATCTGCCTAGCCTTTTCCCAACTATGTTGGGGTCGGCTTCCAGTCAAAACAGATTCAGCTGAATACCAGTATTTTACGTGGAGCGGCTGCCTACCAGACCTCCACAACCTATTAACTGGGTAACATGGTATCAAGACTGGTGTAAGTTTTCTGGCTTCTGACTATATAGACCTACAAATGACAGCCGGGACCAACGGCAACGGCTTAACGTGCTTTCCGGCGAGAAGTCTCAGTATGTTAAGATGGTCACTAACCCACAAACCAACCTCTTCAAGCGTTGCTTAACCTTGAGGATCGACCTGTGCGGCTGTTATTATTATGATGATGATTATTGATCTTTATTAATAACTAGCTTTTGCCCGCGAGAGAGATTGTTTGTTAGTTTGAACGCGCTAATCTTTGGAGCTTCCCGTCGGATTTGGAAAATTCTTTTTGTATTTGATAGCCACATTCATGAGGAATGTTATAGGCTATACGGGAAGGGGAAAAAAACGGGATATGCGCGTATGAAGTCGCGAGCAAAAGCTATAGTAGGCGCCAGATAACCGTGGAATAACGGTCATTGACCCACCTACAATTATTGACATTTTTAATTTGAAAAACGGAATTAATGGCACAAAGCTGTCCCGAATCATCATCTCTCGTGATCCTTAACATTGTCTAATAATGAAAAACGATTCATATTTAATTGTTCAGGTACCTATGAACAGTTATTAGGGAAAGGTCAATGTACTTTATTCCACATTTATCTGGCGCCTACTATAGTATTTTATACACAAAACTGAATAAGTGCAAACAACATCGGAAATAAAATCTCTTAGTGAATACAGCATAAAAATTCTTTGTGTAGCTTAGAAAAACTCACCTTTGTTCATAAGCTGTCCTACTGTGTTTTGTATTTTTATGTTTTGTGTGTGCAATAAAGAATAGCAGAAAAAAAAAAACAATAAAGAATAAGAATTCTGGTCACACAGGCAGACACTAAATGTGGCTTTATTCTAAACCGTTTACATAAAGCGCTGTTATAAAGCCAGTTTTGTATAATGTAATTTTTGAGTTAACATTATCAATTCTTGGTAGCATAAAACTGAGTAGGAGGTAGTAATTATCATGTTTTTATTTTTAACATAGTTGTGCAGCCAATGTAACTGAAACAGAATTAATTAAGTGATTTCAATGAAATAACTGATTGAAATCACTTAATTAATTCTCAATTGATGACAGGGTCGTACACATTGTTTCGATTATATATATATATATATATGTAAGAATATTACTATACTAGATTGATTCAAATGAACCGCCACTCGTTCATTGAAAGGTTCATTAGAAAACCAGCGTCAGACAGCATCAGTCTGTCTGACATATCGCTGAAATGGACCTTTTGAGTGCAGCCGTGAGACACACACTTGGTTCATAGCATACCTACATTTATTTTTTAATTTTTGTTTCTATGTACCGTGCGTGTTTCATGTAAGTCCTAAATAAATATTATTCTTTATTTTCTTTTTCTTTAGGGTCAATAAATCTGTTCATAGAATGGAATACCAACATTATTTTTAAATTTGGACGAGAACTTTAATGATATTTCTGTTTGCGTGATAGCAAACGAGATTGTTCAAAGTGCCTTGGGTTTGATTCCCAAATCGGGTGGTGTTATTGGTTTCTTTCACGCGGAATCTAGCATTCGGACAAGCATATGCAAAGGGTTCCAATATGGTATCTTCCAAAACGTTTTCTTTAGTGTGTGTTTGAACACTATATCACTTTGGTGGTAAGCAATGATGTGCCGACGATGGAGCACGCTTGCCTAGAAGTAACATTATCACTTTTGAATAAAAGGCCCCCAGCTAGCAGCTTTCGGCAGAGAATTCCACTTTTTAGCCGTACGCTGTATCAGTCGAAAGTTCCAAAACATTTTCTGAGAATAACTGGGAAATTTGCGGATTTAATTCTCTTCTGACGAATTTTGTAGACCAATATGGCCGTGATATACTTTTTTTATTTTTTTATTGATATGGGTTTGCTCTTGACTCTAGTCTAGGTCATGGCTGACACAGACAAAGTCGACGATGGAGCGAGCTTACCCAGAAGAAGCCTGTTCACTCTAATTTTGAAGAGATTAGGGTTGTATGCGTTCGGAAACACAGACGCAGGCAGAGTTCCACTCCTTTGCTGTGCGTATTATACATTTTACATCAAAATAAGTTCAATAGTAATAGGCAAACCACTTAACAAAGAATTTCAAGTAAATTCAATGTTATTCAAGTGTCGGTAGTAAATGTTTAGCACTCATCTATATCTACGTTACTGGTCAAGATAACTGGTTTGAGTGGCACTTGTCTGAGTTCTCAGGGCATTTGATACGTACTCACGTTTTGTTTGGAACGTGCCATGTTAAAATCATATTTATATTTTAATAATTATTGTGTTCAGTATAATAATTCAGTATAATAATATAATGAACCACATTTTTTGGGGTTCCGTATTCAATGAGGTACCCTTATAGTTTCGCCATGTGCGTCGGTCTGTCCGTCCGTGGTTTAGATCAGAGACGCTTAGCGCTAAACAGTTGAAATTTGGTATACGTATGGGTATACGTATTAATCACGTCTACAAAGTGGTAAAATAAAATCTTGAAATACATTTTTTTAGGGTTTACATCCCCTACATGTAAAGTGGCGATGAATCGTCTACCCCATGTGATGTCGTTGGATAGGTCATTTAAAAATATTGCGGGTCTTTGGAAACTATTTTTCCATCCAAGTATCCGTTTGCGAAATATTAAGCTTTAAAGTGCTAATTTTTGTTTGAGTATAGTGTCCCTCTGCCAGCGAAACGGTTGTTTTTAGAGACGTAAAAAAATCATAGTAGTAGCATATAATATGACGTTTTTAAAAGGAAAACTGTCACAGCTACTTAGCTTAAGTCTTTACAACTTAACTAGTAATAGACGACCAACTTATGAAATGTAACTAGTTAGGTAAAAATTTCGTAGTAACCCACCCCATAGAAAATGACTTAAAGCTAAAGTGGATTATTAATGGTAAAGTCATAGTAAAATTTGCTATTTTTTCTCATGGCTTACGGTACGGGTAACTACGGAACCCCACACTGTGCGTGGTTCGACACGAACTTGGCCGGTTTTTGTTTTCATTTTAGGCTTGTATATGTCACCGAAAAATTGCAGACTCCGTAAAATTAAAATCTTTGTTAGATTTTAATTTCTCGATATGTTATTAATAAATCGTTTTGTATACAATAAATCTCATCCAAATTCAATAGTTTTCAACATATCCGTGTCTTAGTTAAAAAAATAGTTTTCACGCGATATTTTACAATCTTACAGCGTTTGCCATTTTCTGGTGACATATATAAGTCTCTTTTAGCTGAAGCTGAAATTTGGAATACTCAAATAGCACCCTTTAGCAATATATAGGGATACTTTCTTTTGTCATGTCAATTTTCTATGTCAAAGAAAAATATCAAATGTTTGATATATTATTGTTTATTTGCAAATAAGTCTAGAAAGTATTCTTTTTTTACCTGTCACTCCTCTGAAGTTCATCACCTGCCTAGCCTTTTCCCAACTATATTGGTGTCGGCTTCCAGTCAAACCGAACCGAAACATTCGGGATAAGATAGTATGACCTTATTGGTTGATTTAATTTACCTTTGTTTCTAGTATTAAAATAATGTCCATCACTAATTTCACTAAAAAGTTGTCGATTTTTTCGTCCATACATAAACAAGTTTTATCCAGTAAAAAAAAAGAGTGTGTGTACTTATGTACACGCGTTAGAAGTTATACTTCTTTGGCGTATGGAAAAAAAGAACATTCACAAATAAAAAATATAAAAGTTTTAAAATATTTGTATTGTTTTCAGCTTCAATTTGTTGCGTTCGAACGATCGCCAATTAAGTCTATTACGCTAAATAACTGATACGTTTCATAGTTTTAAAACTGTTTGTTCATAAAATAGCGCAGATATCATGCAATTTTTTTTTTTTTGATTCGAATGTTTTGTTAGTAGTATTTGAAATTAATACCAACTTTCTATTCTGGATGGTGTGTACCTGAGAAGTTTATGGGTACCTACTTACAATGACATATAAGTTACGAGACTCCTTTTTTCAAAATAGTCAATACTAATAATTATTATAAACGGTACAATTCTTTGTTCCGTTCTACTGTAGATACAAATCCGATTAAGAAAACTCATTCATGAAGAGGCTGTTTTTTGTCTTCGAAAAATCATCAATGTCCAATAAAATCTTCTAGGATAGAATAAAAGGAGCTGAGCCGCGGGAAAAATTAGTGTCTAATCAATTACTTTTATCAAAATATTTGTATTTTATATTTTGGCAGTTCTCTCCATCGCGCCAAAAGAAGTATAACTTCAACTAGTAATACATTTTAATTCGTCAAATTGTAAGCTTAAATTAACTCGACCTTGAAAATTGTCATGCCCTTGAGAATTCTCCTATTCAGCCATTCTAAATAATCCTAATCCAAGGTATTCAGTTATAGCTAATAATTTTCAAGGACAACAAAACGCTTCTAAATGATATCTAACGAACTATTCAGGAATAACATCGAGATACTTGGCCTACTTCAGATATTTTATGTGAGATAACAAGTCTAAATATTTTGATTGGTCCGTTCCAAATCTTGTTATGTACAATTTATTGGTTGAATAATTTTGTAGTATTATCTCTCAATGTTCTTGGTAGTATATTATTTTATCTTAATAGGGAAACATTTATCTAAGTAGGTAGGTATTTGCCATAATTGCCATCCTAGTTCTAAATAATATTACTTTATAGCCATACAAGGTGGAAGAAGTCATTTGATGATTTCCCATCCCTAAAAAAAGTCTTATATCTAGTGTTATTTATCCTGAAACTTTTACTATGCCCTAAGTTATAAAATATATCAGTATCTATAGTATGGATGTGACGTGAAAGCAATGAATATTGTATGTTCGGATATTTTATTACCAAATAAACCTTGGATGGCTACAACATAGGAACTATATGTTAAAAAGTTAGTTTCAAAACTATTTGAAAAGCTCGCCTTAACAAGTCAAACAGCGGTTGAATTTTGTACCCAGACGAATTTAAGGCATCTCATGCAAGGACAAACATTTTTAAAATTAACATACGTACCTTTTGTCCCGTCCCTAGTGACCTCCATCATACCTTAGTTCTAATAACATTACTGGGAGTGTCCTGATTTGGGTCCGACAGACACATGCCACTTCCTCGACACTTTTGGTGCCAACTGCACTTTGATTAAAGATAACATAAGGTAGGTGGATTTTTCTTTTAAATCGTGTTTGTGAAATGTAGGGAGATCAATGGTGGCCTATTGGTTATGGTCCCGACTTACGCGTCATAGGTCTTATGTTTCAGACTAGGCAGACACATTCAATCTGGTTAATCAGCCCGCCATAGATTTGGGATATGTTACAGCAGTAGACTAAATACCTTTTTTTAGTGAAATAACCTTTATTAAGAGCTCGTGGCTAAAGAATATCAGCAGCACTGGTCGATCAAGGTTAAGCAACGCTCGTCATCAACCATCTGCCTAGCCTTTTCCCAACGATATTGGGGTCGGCTTCCCGGCAAACCAGATTTAGCTGAATATCAGTATTTTACGTAGAGTGGCTACCTACCAAACCTCCACAACCCATTAACTGGGTAACGCGGTACTTCTTGCTAAGACTGGAGTTAGATTTTCTGGCTTCTGACAATCCGTAACGACTGCCAAAGATCTACAAATGACAGCCGAGACCAACGGCTTATCGTGCTTTCCGAGGCACAAAGGAGTCTCGGTATATTGAGATGGTCACCCATCCACAGACCGACCTTGGCAAGCGTTGCTTAACCTCGAAGATCGACCCGTGCGGTTGTTATTATTTAGCCACGAGCTCCTACAAATAACCCTGTATAAAAACATGGCAAACAGGATACTCGTTTCACCATCATAGCAGACCAAAAGTGACCATTAAACTGACAAATCACTACCGAAGTCGATAGTAGGCTTAATAGCCATTGCCCCTAAGGTGATCATTAGACGACCAACCTGATATTAGTTCAATTTAGTCAATTTGTTCTCAATTACACAATCAAGCTGGTGTCAATTACACGAAGGTCAAGAATTATAATGATGATTGTATTAAGGTCTCAATGGAACAAAGCATTATGTGCAATCAGTCAGCAGCAGAAATATGGAACTCTCTGCCAGCGTCTGTGTTCCCATCCCCATATAACCTGTCTGCCTTCAAAGCAAGAGTGAACAGGCATCTTCTGGGCACGCTGTCTCCATGATAGACCTCATCCATCACTTTCCATCAGGCGTGATCGAGGTGATTGTCTAAAGGTCTCAGTGGAACAAAGCATCATGTGCAAATCAGTCAGCATCAGAAATATGGAACTCTCTCCCAGCGTCTGTGTTCCCTTCCCCATATAACCTGTCTGCCTTCAAAGCAAGAGTAAACAGGCATCTTCTGGGCACGCTCTCTCCACGATAGACCTCATCCATCACTTTCCATCAGGCGTGATCGAGGTGATTGTCTAAAGGTCTCAATGGAACAAAGCATCGTGTGCAATCAGCAACAGAAATATGGAACTCTCTGCCAGCGTGTCTCCCCATATAACCCTTCTGCCTTCAAAGCAAGACTGAACAGGCATCTTCTGGGCACGCTCTCTCCATGATAGACCTCATCCATCACTTTCCATCAGGCGTGATCGAGGTCAAGAGCAAGCCCATTAGCATTGAGCAGCCTCAATAAAAAAAAGAATAATATGATATGATAGCAGTTCAGATAGCAGAGGAGCTCGTGGCTAGATAATAACAGCCGCACGGGTCGATCTTCAAGGTTGAGTAACGCTTGCCAAGGTTTGTCTGTGAATGGGCTATCTCAATATATCGAGAATCCTTCGTGCCTCGGAAAGCACGTTAAGCCGTTGGTCTCGGTTGTGATTTGTAAATTTTTGGCAGTCGTTACGGATTGTCAGAAGTCAGAATATTTGACTCCAGTCTTGCCAAAAAGTATCGTGCTACCAAGTTAATGGGTTGTGGAGGTGTGGTAGGCAGCTGGGATGAACGATCTCAGAAATATCTTACTCAACATGATCAACATGATGAATGGAAGGACAGCGAAGGCTTAGTTATTACTAAGGCTTCGCTGTCCTTCCATCCATCTGCATAACTGTCAGCAGGCTGTTTCTCATGAACCGTAGTAGGTGGACAGTTTAAATATTCGTTGACTTTGTATTTCTATTGCAATAAGACAAGCGATTTTCTCAGTTTATTTATTTATTTATATATTTATTTATTTATTTATTTATTTATTTATTTATTTATTTATTTATTTATTTATTTATTTATTTATTTATTTATTTATTTATTTATTTACACTTTACGCACACAAATGTACAGAGGCGGACTTAATGCCATAGGCATTCTCTACCAGTCAACCTTTGGGTGATGCAGAGAATGGTGGTAGGTGCAATATGGTGAATAAAAAGCGATTGATATTTAATTAATACATACAAACATTTAAATAAATAATACGAATATATAAATTATACATACAATATTAATAAATACTCAAATTAACAAGATAAATAGGTACACGAAATATTTAAACAATTACAACAAATAGGTAATTGAAAAACATTAGCGATGTGATGATACTACTGCCAACTTCTTACGAATATGTTCGCGAACTTTAACTTTGAAGGCTAATCGGTTGGTGACCATCCTGATTTCCTGGGGTAGCGTATTCCACAAAGAAATAGACTGAACAAAGAAGGAAGAGTGAATAAAGTCAGTACGGTGAGTGGGAAATTGAAGAAGACGGTTATGTGATGAGCGTAACTTCCGATTGTGGTTGGCGCAAATATATTGAAAGTGAGGGGCTAGATAACACGTTTATGGCACGGAATATTTCGAGTACAGGTCTCACTCGTATTTGGCCGGTCTTTCTTTCTTTTAGATAAATTATCATGTACATATCATGAGTAATTTAAAGTCAGCAAAATGGATAACTCAAATCTCTGTTTTTTTCTATCTTTCTTAAGTTACAGTCGGCAGTTATTCTTGATATCTATATTATCATTCGTTGACTCAAAACTAAAAAAAACTTTTGAAATGTCGTGGTTGGTCAGTCAAAGAGATGAAGCTATTTGCACGTTCCAAAGCGTAGATCTCTATGGAGAAGAACGTGAAGAAACTCCACGGACACTCTTTTAAATAATTTTAGTTTTACAATGTTTTGGTTACATCATTCATCTCAGTAGTCCTAACAGCCCATTTAAGCCATATTGTGCATGATATTTACAACAATAATGACGCAGCATTTTATAATAGAAATAAAATCTTATCGTATCTGTATATTGCTTTGATAAATAACTAGATAGGGACCTATGTGCTTCATTTTGTTTGCAATAGAAATTCTAACGGAGAACCGTTATTGATAGATGAATATAGCTTCAACCTGGGAGTCTTTAAATCAAGAGTGAATAGGGTACTTCTAGGCATGCTTGCTCCATCTTCGACCACATCATCGCTTACCAAGTTACCTTACTTATAATTTGAGATAGTGGTCGATCGCGTGCCCATCAAAAGTTAAACAAAAAAAAACCTTGCTCATACAATAGAATACTCTTTAGTATACACCATAACAAATTACAAAAGGAGCTTTAAAATAAAAGGGTGCAACAATGGGTGGTCTTATCGCTCAAAGTGATCTTTGACAGATAGCCTTGGAATGGATTTGACGCCAACCTTTGATCGTCGCCATGTAACACACAAAAGGTAAATGACTAGCTATTGCAGCTTTTTTTTTTTGGTTGGAAATTATCAAAGGGCGTGTCAGACTCTTACTGACTAAAACCCATCCGTGTTCCTTCTAAAGCCTTTTCCGTTCCAGGGCCGCGGTGACTCTTTCGAACAAATTCCGCAACAGCTATTGAATTACCTTTCTTCGCTGTATATCAGCATTTTAGTGACATACGGCGATCGAAGGCACTGAGCAACTACTGCCTAGTATTCATTGAAATAAATAACTTTTTATTTCAATTAATAGTAGGCAGTAGTTGGCCAGTGGTTATAACCCTGATTTACACTTGGCCACTTTTTATGTTGATAGACTCACAGTCGTCAAAAACACAATCTCACCTCATCAAAAGTGAAGATGTGATCGACTGTGACAGTGATGGAGTATGCTAGCTACCAAGTGTCAATTAATTTATTTAATTTGATTTACAGTTTAAATATTTTATTTTCTGTGTCATGTATTGTAAAATACTTTGCATACTATTGTATAAATTCAAGTTTTTAAAAGCTTAACAGACAGATGTGTTGCTGGGGAGTTTGTTGCGCCACTTCTTCTTCCCAGCTACAACACTAGGAAGTGGTGACGGGCGGGCGTTTTGGGGGACTGTCTTTATGTAGAACTTTGACGTTCAAAAAGTGCTGGCACTCAGCCTAATTTGAATAAATGACTTTTGAATTTTGAATTTTGACGATACTCAATACTCAATTCTTTATTGCATTCCATAGGTTGGTATAACGAAGTAAAAGATCAATATCGGGCACAGCAAAATAAGGAGAACACGCTTGCGTAGAAGTATTTACTTAAAGACCTACTGAAGTTATCAATAAACATACTTCGACCGAGAATCTCACTCCACAGGTATTAGTTCCTATTTAATTATGACTGCTCTCAAAACGGTAAAGCAGAACAAGAGAAAAACAAATAAATAAACTAAGAAGAGACGGTACTTATTTAAAAGTTGTTATCGAATATTATAATGAATCTAAGTCTATTCCTCTGATTGCTTAAAAGCAATACGAAATAGCCAATTAAAGCACTTGACAAGACATTAATGTAAATGGACTTTCTGAAACCGAGGGTCATCAAAACGTTGAAATAAAAGAAAGTCACTCACATGGGACACATTAAAACGAGATAAGATGGGCCATTCCTGACTGAAAACCCAATTTTATTGTTTGTAGGTACTAAAGCAAATTAACCGCAATGTTTGCGGTTTTGTTTTGTGAGTAGGCATCACGTAATTCAATAATAAACATGTTTAACTTTATCAATATCATTTTGTCTTTCAAGTAACCTAGTCAAAATGGAAATGTAAAATTCACTTAGCTATATAATCTTATTAAATATAATCTTGAATCTTATCTTATAAAGACTATATAATCTTGAAAAAAAAAACGGCCAAGTGCGAGTCGGACTTGCGCACGAAGGGTTCCGTCCGTGCCATTATCTACAAAAACGGCAAAAAAAATCATGTCTGTTGTATTAAGAGAACCCTTAAATATTTATTTTATTCTGTTTTTTTAGTATTTGTTGTTATAGCGGCAACAGAAATACAACATCTGTGAAAATTTCAACTATCTAACTATCACGGTTAATAATATACAGCCTGGTGACAGACGGACACCGAAGTCTTAGTAATAGGGTTCCGTTTTACCCATTGGGTACCGAACCCTAAAAACTGAAGTAGCAGATTTTTGTTTGAGAAAATACAAAACGTATAAGCAGAAAGTTTAAAGCAGTTCCAGATGTAGGTGATAATGTTAAACAATTAGAAACAGAACAAATTATTTGTGACAGGCGAACAGATAGACGAACAAACAGTGATCTTGTAAGGTTCCGTCTTTTCATTCAGACGTACGGAACCCTAAAAAATAGTACCTAACAAATAAGTTTTTTAGACCATTTTCATGCTAACATTACTTCTGTGGATTTTATAACCTTCCGTTTCATCATTATCATCATCATACCAGACGAAAGACGTCCACTGCTGGCCATAGGGCTCCCCCAAAGGTTTGCCATAATCGCCACGCTTGGCAGGCGGATTGACGATCGCAGTGTAGCTGTTGCAATACACAGAGAATGCTGCTGCTCATTCTCTGGTGAGTCCCTTAGTCGCCTCTTACGACACCCACGGGAAGTGATGGGATGGTGCTATTCTTTTACGTCCGACACCATACAGAACAACGTGCGAACAATATCTTTATATCTCATCATCATTTCAGCTGAAAGACGTTGCGCGCGCGTGCCCTCTTTCGTTAAGTTAATGTATATATTTATTTATTTATTTGGTTAACCAACAATTTGTTAACACATCACATTCACAGTTTAATATCTGTGGACAGTTGGGTATTTTCAACTCAATGAAATGCTTCAAAGTATGCTGACTGAAGATTTTGCGATAACAAGATAAAAATGTCAGAGAAGGCGGACGGTATAGATAAGATTTGATGGGAACCAAATGATGCAGTTTGTACTTTAAGCCTTCGTACTAAAGTCTATTCTTGTGTACATTGTTTACTCATAATTAAGTTGTTACGTTGTATTTATAGTGGTGTTATATTATTTTTGTTGTTATGTGTGTATTGTTTATTATTGGACATTATAATGCACATCAAGTAATAAACATTGCTTGTACGGGTTGTAGTAGTTAGCTCCGTACACTGATTTGTCGTGAAGGTTTGAAAGTTCAGTAAAGTATAGAGAAACAACCCTAATCTCTTCAAAATTAGAGTGAACAGGCTTCATCTGGGTAAGTTCGCTCCATCGTCGACTTTGTCTCTGTCATCTATGACCTAGACTAGAGTCAAGAGCAAACCCATAATAAATAAAATAAAATAAACACTTTTCACTAAGATGCAATAGTTAAGTTTATTAAGTTATGAATTAGTTACAGTACTAGAGCGGAAGGCGATTATTTCTCTCAGTTGTTGATAGCTACACAGTTATGAGTTCACTATTTTTTAATTTATTAGTCATCTTATTTTATAATGTGAAATTATGACGCATATCAATAGGCTAGATTAGGTTACAGAGTAAGCAGAAAAATGTACGGCGATGAGACCGTACATTGCTAGCCCGGAAAACTAGTTTAATTTTGGAAAGTGGAACTCTCCGCCTGCGTCTGTGTTTCCGAACGCATACAACCCTAATCTCTTCAAAAATAGAATGAACAGGCTTCTTTTGGGTAAGCTCGCTCCATCGTCGACGTTATCTCTGTCATCTATGACCTAGACTAGAGTCAAGAGCAAACCCATAATAAATAAAATAAAAAAAAAACACTTTTCACTAAGATGCAATAGTTAAGTTTATTAAGTTATGAATTAGTTACAGTACTAGAGTGGAAGGCGATTATTTCTCTCAGTTGTTGATAGCTACACAGTTATGTGTTCACTATATTTTAATTCATTAGTCATCTTATTTTATAATGTGAAATTATGACGCATATCAATAGGCTAGATTAGGTTACAGAGTAAGCAGAAAAATGTACGGCGATGAGACCGTACATTGCTAGCCCGGAAAACTAGTTTAATTTTGGAAAGTGGAACTCTCCGCCTGCGTCTGTGTTTCCGAACGCATACAACCCTAATCTCTTCAAAAATAGAATGAACAGGCTTCTTTTGGGTAAGCTCGCTCCATCGTCGACGTTGTCTCTGTCATCTATGACCTAGACTAGAGTCAAGAGCAAACCCATAATAAATAAAATAAAAAAAAACACTTTTCACTAAGATGCAATAGTTAAGTTTATTAAGTTATGAATTAGTTACAGTACTAGAGTGGAAGGCGATTATTTCTCTCAGTTGTTGATAGCTACACAGTTATGTGTTCACTATATTTTAATTCATTAGTCATCTTATTTTATAATGTGAAATTATGACGCATATCAATAGGCTAGATTAGGTTACAGAGTAAGCAGAAAAATGTACGGCGATGAGACCGTACATTGCTAGCCCGGAAAACTAGTTTAATTTTGGAAAGTGGAACTCTCCGCCTGCGTCTGTGTTTCCGAACGCATACAACCCTAATCTCTTCAAAAATAGAATGAACAGGCTTCTTTTGGGTAAGCTCGCTCCATCGTCGACGTTGTCTCTGTCATCTATGACCTAGACTAGAGTCAAGAGCAAGCCCATATTAAATTGTAAAAAAAAAAAAACATAACAATAAAATAAAGGTAATTAGGGAATACTCTGATTGCAAAAACGATCACATACAAGACTTAATACGCTTTTATTTCTCATAAATTCTACAGACGCGAAAGTTAATCTGTCCGTCTGTCTGTGTGTACTTAGTGGCAGAATGGATTTCAATAAAACCTTAGGGTGTTACTACACCAAACGATCGATCGTCGATCGATGCCATTGGTCGACGTTGATCAATATGTGTGGTGGCTTTGGCTGATCGAAGACAGAAGTAAGAAGTGTTGATCGACGTTGACTAATTTTATTCATTCTAATATCGATTGATGATCGACGGATTGGATACCCTTAGACACGAGTAGACCATGCCCTGTATATGTCACCGGAAAATTGCAAACTCCGTAAGATTGTAATAAATCTTTATTAGATTATAATTTCTCGATTATTATGTTTTGTACATAATAAATCCTATCCAATTTCGATAGTTTCCAATATACCCGTGTCTTATCAAGAAAAAATAGTTTCCAATTTGACGCGATATTTTATAATCTTACGGCGTTTGCAATTTTCCGGTGACACGTACATAAGATATTTTTTGTCTCAGAAGTATGTTTTCCTGGGATAGTTTCCGACTTTTACGCGGGCAAAGGCGCTAACAAAACTTAGTATTCCATAATAATTTATTGAATTTGTGATAAGACTTTTCCTAAAATTATCGATAAGTTATCTCGACTTTTATCTCAAGTTAACTAACGCCTTGAGAGACGGCCGTGACCTCAATCATCTAACCGCAGTCCACTACTTGTCATATGCCTATTTGAAGTTGCACCACAAGTTCCACCTTCTTCAATTAATCTGTAATGTAGGGATATTAAAGGTGTTTTCGACAGTTTGCAACTGAGATACGAATGTTACCTAAAATAATGGAATCACCCCTCAGCTATCATTCATCCAATTTTTCCCTCATAATACTCATCCAGGTCGTCTCGCCACCACTTTCTGGGCCGGCTTCGGCGGCGCCGTCCATCTTCGGGCACCCATTGTGTGGAGACGTTTGCCCAACGGTCACAGTGCAGGCGGCTCACGTGACCTTCATCCGATTACCGCCCAGAAATGTAAATTTAAAATTTATGCGCACAATCTTTCCTGCGGTTTTGTTTTCTTTTACCTATAAATACACCAACCTAAGAAAGTTTTCAAGACTGGTGCATTAACTAGTAGGGATCACAATAAAATAGAATACACTTTGTAATGTACCATATAAATTAAAGATAAAACGTAAGCAAGAGTAAGCTAGCTTCGGGGCGCGGTCGTTCCATCGTAGGCCTTAAACAAAAGAAAAACAGTTAATTTGCGCCAAGGACTCTGACGGGTATTATAAAAAAAAAGTTTTTAGCTGGCGTTGGCCTCATCTATCGCTTCCCATAAAGCGTGAAAATTGTGAAATGAAATAAAGGTCCTAAATATGCCTGCAATTTATCGGCATCGCTGTTTTTAAACTGAAACACGACAATTAGATGCTGCTTGACGGTAAAAATTAAGAATTTTGAATATAAAAGCAATTTGCGATAATAATATTTTCACCAGAAATTATGCCCTAACGTTTTTTTTGTGGAAGCGAAAAGAAAGATGAATGATAAGGGTGGGCTTTCATCTCTATCCGAACGGCTTCAGAATCTGTCATGGCGGATTACTGAAGAAAAAAAACAAAGGAAAATTTCACGAAGTTTTTCCTTATGGAGTGAAATATTGAAGTGGGTAGATTATGATTCTATAGCTTTTAATTGTCTGACTGCATCGAAAATTCCTTTGTGTTCACAAAATGATTTTGAAAACGTTCGAAATTGTTTTTGACCTTTTGTCTGTGAAGAAATGTGTTTTATTTCTGTTTTGTAAAGTTTGTTGGTGAATAATAGTGTTTGTTGGTCCTAATAGAGATGGTGCCTGGGATAAAAAATATGATTCTATTTAGTCCGTCAGTTAGATTATAAAAAATATTGGAAACGTATTTTGATTTAATCAAATCAATACAAAAATACGAAGATAAAACGCATCAAAGATAAGGAGTGGGGGCTTGTAACGTCACCTTCCAGTAAAAAGTGTACTGGTAAGTGACGTCACACGCCCTGCTTGGGCTGAGTACCGCGTGTCCTCGTCGAGGCGATCGGCGGCGGCGACCTCTCGCGTCCAGCCCTGGTTGAATCCATGGTCCGGAGCGAGGAAGCTTGGGAAGCGGTCACCTCCTTCTACGAAGCAGTAATGCTAGCAAAGGAGGAGGCGGGCCGCGCGAGGGAGAGACAAGGCCTTCGCCCCAACCGTCGCTACAGAAGAAGACGCCCCGGGCGTCGGGAGTCGCAGGGCGATCCCCGGCCACCGTAGGCGCGGGCCTGCGGACGGCGAGCATTGGGTGGCTCGCTGTCCGATCACCACCAGCCTGGGTCGATGGCGCGTTGTGTTTCACGCGCGCCTCAAAGAGATGTCAGCATAAAAGACGGGGCCCGCTTGGGCCAAAGCTTGCCAGGGTTGCGGAATCTGTTCGAAAGTGTCACCGCGGCCCTGGAACGTAAAGGGCTTTAGAAGGAACACGGATGGGTTTTAGTCAGTAAGAGCCTGACACGCCCTTCCGCTCCACCCAGAGCGGAAGAAGTCATTTGATGATATCCCATCCTTAAAAAAAAAAAAGTGACGTCACACGAGTTTTCAATGCACTGTATCGTCTTCATTTTTAGGGTTCCGTACCCAAAGGGTAATTTACCTATTACTAAGACTACGCTGTCCGTCCGTCTGTCTGTCTGTCCGTCTGTCACCAGGCCATATCTCATGAACCATGATAGACAGTTAAAATTTTCACAGGTGATGTATTTCTGTTGCCAATAAAATAAAAAATAAAATAACTTAAAAATTTAAGGAAAAAAAAATTAAATTTAAAAATTTAACAAAAAATAAACCAAAAATATTATGGGGACTCCCACAGAAGACAGTAATTTTTTTGGTTTATTTTTTGTTTACGTGACAAAAGAAAAAAACGTCTAATATTTTTGGAAATCTATCTGACGGACTAATTAGATTTTTTTTGTGAGATGCCCTATTGAAGAAGGTTTGCTAGACATAGAAAACAATAGGAGTTTTACGAGGAGGCTCACTCACGCTGGAAACTGAACTAAAAGACCTTCTATAAATCACAATATTTTAGATTCCAATAAGTACTTGAAATGATTATTGATTGAATTGTTTTAGTAAACGCAAACAGTAAGATTATTATCGACTGTTTCACCACTTACGATAAAGTTCCCGTTAATTTAATTGGCAGATAATTCCATACAAATTATGTTTCATTAACAAATACTTGGTGACAAATCATCATCATCATCATCATCATCATATCCGTCGAAAGACGACCACTGCGGGACATAGGCCTCCCCCAAAGGGAGGATGGTTGCCATAATCGCCACGCTTGGCAGGCGGGTTGGCGATCGCAGTGTAGCTGTTGCAATGCACATGATGAAAATGCTGCTACTCATACTCTGGTGAGTCCCTTAGTCGCCTCTTACGACACCCACGGGAAGTGATGGGATGGTGTTATTATTTTACTTCCGACACCATAGAGAACAATGAAGAATGTTCTGTATGGTGACAACTGCAGCAGACTTCAAAGTTACACAAAACCACTAACTACCAGTGCGATTAATTAAAATGTCACAATTGCCCATGGAACTGTGCCAACACTTCAAGCAAAAGTTGATTCATTAAAACCGCTGCTCTCAATGATTTAACTGACATGCTATCAAGGATGAACAATGCTTGAAACAAATATTCATGTCCTTAAATTTTTCAACCTCTGTCTGATCTCTGATAATGAAAAATATGACTGATTTTGATGATCACAAAGTTATTTGAACTATTTTGTGTTGAACTTGTTTATATTCTGTCAGTTATTTTGAGCTTTTAAGGTTTTGTACCTCAAAAACAAAAAAAAACTGGCCAAGTAAGCTGAAAAAACATGTGTCTTGTATGGTCCCTTTTGTTTATGAGATACAGCCAGGTGACAGACAGACGGACAGGGTAATCTTCGTAATAGGATCCCGTTTTTACCCTTTGGGTACTGAACTCTAAAACGGAACCCTAATAGGATCACTTCGTTATCTATCCGTGTGTAATCTGACAAGACCCTTTTATTAGGAAAGCGTTTAGGTGACAAGTTTTAATTAATATCCAAAAATAGGTCTACAACTTGGAGCTCTTCGAGTTCTTCTGCTTTGATTTTTTACGAACTTGCGTGCTCGGAAAAATCGAGACTCGACTCCCTTAGTTGTATAGTGTATAGTGGTTTTTTTTTATGGTGTAAAATCATCAAATGACTTCTTCCGATCAGGTAGAGTGGAAGGGCGTATCAAACTCTTACTGACTAAAACTCATCCGTGTTCCTTCTAAAGCCCTTTGCGTTCCAGGGTCGTGGTGACTCTTTCGAACAAATTCCGCAACCCTTTTTTTTTTTTTTTAAGTATGGGAAATCATCAAATGACTTCTTCCGCTCTGGGTGGAGCGGAAGGGCGTGTCAGATTCTTAATGACTAAAACCCATTCGTGTTCCTTCTAAAGCCTTTTGCGTTCCAGGGCCGCGGTGACTCTTTCGAACAAATTCCGCAACTCTGGCAGAATATACTGGTAAACTTGCGTCTTATTTCAGTGTGTCCTCTCCGCCTGCGTCTGTGTTTCCGAATGCATACAACCCTAATCTCTTCAAAATTAGAGTGAACAGGCTTCTTCTGGGTAAGCTCGCTCCATCGTCGACTTTGTTTCTGTCATCTATGACCTAGACTAGAGTCAAGATCAAACCCATATTAAATTTTAAAAAAACATTCATATCAGACGGAGAGTCAGCACTTTTTTTAAAAAAAAAAATGGCCGATCTAAACAGTCCCCAAAATGCCTAAAGGGCAAGCATTTTTGGGCATCAAGCTCGTTGGAGCGATAGACTGCGGTAGACTGAATGGCAATTGAACTAAAACTGAAGTTGATCTTGAATAATTTCGTTTAAGGGCAGAAAATCCAAGTTTTAACCTTGACGAATGTCGCCTTAATCAGATTCCGAGTACCATTGGCTACCCTACAATTACTGACACGCAATACTAGAATTATGGCTTGACATTATATTAACGGTGCCATTTTGAAATATCGTGCGTTCCTACCTATTAATTCTATTTAGTAGAAGCTAGTTTATGCCAGCGGTTTTGCCCGCGTGAAAGCTAGATCATTACGTCACTCGAACCAACGGTAGTTGCTGAAAATCAGCGCCGGCGATTTTTGGATTTGCCCATAATCACGGCAATTATGCTGAGCAAATGACCGATTCTTGCTCGGATGCGACGCACAACTTGAATTTATGTATATTTTCTACAATTACTTTCTGTCTAAAATGTTTATTGTTGTTTTGTTTTCTTGTTGTCGCTGTCAGTCAGTCGGGCGTCATGCCATGGACAACTGCTGAACTTTGTTCTGTTTTGTCTGTGGTGTACAGGTGTGACCAGACACGTTTAGGTTAATGTCCGGTCCAGACATGGCCTGGCAGTGATGTGTTATTTTTCAGTTGTTATTTATTTTAGTTATAATAGTAATTGTATAATTGTATTGTTGATAAGTTTTTTTAGTTTATAGTGTTCTGTGCGTTTTTTCCGGCAGAATAAATTGATTTTCTTTCTTTTTAGAAATCATTCTAAGGAAAAGAACTCCCGGGTTATAAAGCTATCTTTTTGTAGGTGCAATCTATTTTATTCATCAAATCTTTTAGTTTTGATAGACACGCGTATAACCACAATCTCGCCTAATGGAAGGCAGTGATGTGCAGGAGCATGCTTGTTCTCATTGTTTACATGGTAGATGGTTGTATAGTAGGCCTTTAGTGTGGGACGCAACCTGTGTCGATACTCTTGCACCACCCCATCTTCCTAGTTCATCATGTTGTGCTGGTGCTGCTGCTGCGGCTGCGGAAAACCTCAAGCGGCGCAAAAATAGTAACTTTATTGGTTACTATATTTTCGAGCCGTTTGGGGTTGAAACCGTGGGGCCCTTGTGCTCCCAGACTTTTCAAAGAAATTTCGAAACGGCTGGTGACACTTCCCGTGACCCAAGAGCTGACTTTTACTTTGGTCAAAGGCTAAGCATTACCATTCAACGTTTCAATGCTGTCAGTCTCTTGAGCACTTTACCAGCAGGCAGCGTCGAGGACGAATTTTTTGACGCTATAATTAAGTTTACAATGTGCGAAAATATTTCTTTCGCTTGCTTAGAAGTAACCTATTTACTCTTGAATTAAAGAGGTTAAAGCGTGCAGCATTTCCACTCCTTAGCTGTGCCCTCAATGAAAGTATTGAGGTAGTATGTCCACCATGTACCGGTGGCGCATCGTCGTCCATCTTGTCGACTGATGATTGAACGGGCCGGAACTTGGCGCACTTAATCCTTCAAATGTAACCGATACAAATCCGATATGAAAAAAAAATAATATAAATTGTTTATTTCCAGATTAACATCCAAATAGCACATATAAATAAGAATAAATAGGTACTTAATAAAAATAAAAAATAAATAATAATAATAGTAAAAAATATATAATTAAATATTTAAAAATATAATTGTATGTAATTATGTTTAAATGAATACACGGAATAAATAATAATATATGTACTCGGCGTCGATGAACAAGTTTTAAGCTTAAACTCAACCTGTACCTCATTGCCGATGAGTTTCTTACCTCTTGAATGGTTTATTGGTAAAAATGAAACAAACATGCAGACAGAATTACTATCGTATATATAATATTAGTGTGGATTCGTGATCATAAAGATAATTTCGGTAGTAAAAAGTAATGAAATACTACGCACCGCGTTTATTAGTTTTATTATAGGAATTTAGTTTAAGCTTCGAGATTATATTAATAGTTGAAACTATTGTTGTGTAATAAAATAGGCAGAGAACACGAAATAAGTTTTCCTGACTTTTAAATTATTGTTAATTTTCTAAACGAGTATACGAGTATTATTGTAAGTGTGTGGTTGTTTTTCGGTGTATATGTCACCGGAAAATTGTAGACTCTGTAAAATTTTAATAAATCTTGATTCGATTACAATTTCTCGATATGTTATGATGAAAAAATCGTTTTGTATACAATAAATTTCATCCAAATTAAATATCCGTGTCTTATTAAGAAAAAATATTTTACAATTTCACGCGATATTTTACAATTTTACGACGTCTGCAATTTTCCGGTGACATATACAATTGTAAGAGACGCTGTTGAGCATGGCTTACATATAAAGTTATGATAGTTCAAAGTTGCCCGAAGCAAATTCATGGGTAAAGATCAAATAATAATACATTAAAAATGTTAGAAAACTTACGTCTGTGTGATAAAAATGCATGTTATTTTCGTAATCAAACAACTAAATTTGTTATTTAAACTTGGTTAGATTTTTGGCATTATCTTTATCTTTAGCCTTGAACCTACTCACATCTTTTAAAAATCTACTAAAATCCAACGTATTCCAATATTTCTTTCAACACCAAAATCCATGTTAGTAAACAAACTCAAACCAGACACTGACTAAAAATACTTCAGCCCCGAAATCAAAATATAATTCTTCCACAAATTATGTCAAAATGTTTACTTTAACGTTTCAAACGTGTAAACAGTGTTGTAAACGTTAATAATTCAATATTAAAGATAATCGTGTTACCAAAATCAAAATCATTTATTCAAATAGATCATTTACAGGCACTTTTGAATTCTCAAGGTCTATCAGTCAAATATATGAAGCTAAATAGTTCTGCTGCGCTAGCGACAAAAGCAAGAAGGAAGTTCAGCGATCTTTAGCGCGGCAGTTGCACGCCCTAAAGAGATTATCAATATTTTTATTAAGATAAGTAGGTAATGTAGCGGCATCAATGCCGCCACATGAAAAACTAAGGCAACAAAAAGAACCGCAGCGCCATCTACGACAACCTAACAACGAAATCCTGCATCGCACAAGCAAAGTTCTCCGTGCGATTTGAACATATACAACAGTCCGAATATCAACTATCGGGCAGTTGCCCAACAGACACAACAACCGTCTGGCAAGAGGATCCTCCCATTTTCAGTAGAGGTGTGCGGGACTTTACTCTGTGTACACACTGTGTATACTTCTATAGTTTCAGCTTAGTTAAGCGAGTCTTTTGCAAAAACAAAAACCATAAGAATAATATTCTTTGTTGAAAGAATAACGTCTTCCTTATTAGAAGTACCACAGACTTCTAATAGATTTTCTTGTAGTTTTCGAGACAAGACGGGTTAGTAAAAATACAATGGTGTATTTCTCAATCTTGTCTTGAGCGTTAAGAAAGTTACACAGAAGTACCAACTTAACAGACCTAGAGGATCTTCAAACATTTCTTTCGGCAACAAATTAAGACAGCAAAACAACATCTGGAACCAAACAACTGAACCATTGACTTAATAATAATAATTCTTTATTATCAGGCAACTAAGGCCCATAGATAAAATAGACAAATTAAACATACAAAACAAATAAACCAATACATTTTAATCTTTTATAAGTTAATAAACTAAGACACGAAGTGACGGCGTCAAGTTACGCTGCGCGGTGTAGCGTAACCTACCGCGAAAACGTCGGTAGACTACACCCTTCGGCCAAAACTCTTAGGAACGTGTCGCGATGATGTGTCGGAACCCGCACCACAAACGACTTGAAGTTGGTGTTGTGACGCTTTTTTTTTTTCGCCCCTGGACCCAGTTAGGGGCCGGAAGAGGGCAGCGTATGCCCTCCTCTGACGCCCTATGCGCCTGTTGCGGGCCGGGAGAGCGGTTGTGATCTCCCTCTCCCTTTCCGCAGCCTCCTTCTGCGCGATAACTGTCTCGCAGAAGGAGACCACCGCGTCCCAGGACTCCTCACCGCCGACCATAGCATGAACTACGGCCGGCAGCGAGAGGTCACCGCCTACAACAGAGATGAGGGCACGGCGCGGCTCCTTGGTGTTGTGACGCTGCCCCAACTTCTCGACCCTCAAGGTCCAGTTGGTCTTCACCTTCATGTACTCCACGATCTCCTCAACCTTCGTGGAGTGATGCAGTCGGGACACATACAGCAACGTCGAAGGTATCGCTGGACGTGGCAGCATATTTGGTCCTGTCAGTCCAGCACCGCATTGGTTGATAATATCATTCTTATGTTTCTGTTCGTAACTTCTAAAATTGCAACAAATTGTGTTTCACATTGTAACAATATGATTAATTTCAAGTTTCGTCTGTCCCAGACAGATGCCCGGCACAACTTGTGTTGTTATTACGTAACTGAATGTTTAGGAGCTTCCTTCAAAACGTTATTTAGCAAGAAAACAAGTTGGTTTAGCATTTATGAATAACAGATTTTACAGGTATAAGAGTGAGCTTTGTAAAATTAATTAAGTCTTCATTTTGTTTGTTGCTAAACATTTTCTAACTTATGTTTCAGAATAAAATACTGTATTTAGTACTAATTTTTATACAGAGTAGATCGTGTTAAAGTAAACGTCAATTTGTATTAAAACTGAATTAGCGCCGTCTGGTTACAATAACAGATAACCCCATTTTTCATATTGACAAAAGTGAACGTTAACGCGATTGTTGACGTTTAAAAATTTTATATTAAGGCTTCAGATAAACTTTCTTGTTGTTTTAAAGGTCAGTAGTGAAGTTTTAATACTCCTAGAATCTTGGGTTTGACTCTTATGACGGGAGAAATATAGTGTATGTTTTGTTCAGTAAATGGCAGGAGTTATAATTATTATGTTAAACTATTCTGCCATCATACTAAAAAGGACCTATCTACATAAAACGAAGTAACCGATTTTCGACTTAAGGACATAAATAAAGGTCGGAAATCGGTTTCTTCGTTTTGTGTCGACACGTCCTTTTTTCTTATGACGGCAATATATGAGGCGCGGTGGCAAAAAAAAAACCTCTACAATAAACCTCTACAATGCTCTTTGGCAAATATGTGTTAAATACATCTTCTAAACTGTTTTTTAAAAGAAAAGATACCTACTTCAAATTCAGTACAAGTGGAACATCAAATTATTCCCGTCAATTGAGACAAAGGTTTCTACGTAGCCGTTTTCAAGGCATCACATTTAAACGTACATATCTTTATTATAAAGAGGTTGTCATAAAATAAAAGGGTATAGTTATCTATTCAATCCGATAGTAAAACGTTATAAAATTTGTATCTCTTGATAAAATATAGGGTATATGACAAAAAAAAATCTAGTTAGTCCGTCAGATAGATTTCTAAAAAATATTGGACACGTATTTTTCCTTTTGTCACGTAAACAAAAAATGAAGACGATACAGTTCGTTGAAACTCGTGTGACGTCACTTACCAGTACACTTTTTACTGGAAAGTGACGTTACAAGCCTTCATCCTTATCTTTGACGCGTTATATCTTCGTATTTTTTTATAAATTAGATAAAATAAAAAAATACGTGTCCAATATTTTTCGATAATCTAACTGACAAACTTAATAGAATCATATTTTAGTAACCCAGGCATCCCTGTTAAGATGAGTACTCCTTATACAAGAATATCACTGTGTGTTGCTTTTTTTGCGTGTGTGTGTTCACGGGTTGACGGCGCGTTGTGTTCCACGCGCTCTCAAAGAGATGTCAGCATAGTAGACGGGGCCCGCTAGAGCCAGAGCCTGCCAGGGTTGCGGGATTTGTTCAAATCACCGCGGCCCTGGAACGCAAAAGAAATTAGGAGGAATACGGATGGGGTTTAATCAGTAAGATTCTGACACTCCCTTTCAGTCATTTGATGATTTCCGATCCATAAAATATAAGCGTGCGCATATGTTCTTTGGGTATTTGTACTATCAGTCTATTCAGTAAACCTCACACCGTGAAAACGTAGGTGGTGTGAGCTTGAAGTGAACTGTCATTCCATCTTGGTAACATGGATTGACAGTTCACATCACCTAAGTTTTTACGACAAGAAGGTTACAACAGTGCGATTCTATACACGTCGTCTGCTGCTGATGTGTGTGGTCGGTGCCTTATTTATATAACGGTATTTGCGAAATGCGAAATCCGGTGTCTTCTATACCACATATTAAGGGCTGAGAAATCCTTCAACTCACAAAACTTCATCTTTTATCAACAAAAGTGATCCTCTTCTTCAGAGGACCTCTACACATGGATGAATATCATTTTCATTGTCCTTTGTACAGTACAAGTTAAATAAAAATCTTTTGAAATCCTTTGTGGAATACAAAACGGTTTTATATAACTACGCCTATGCGAAAATATAAAAGATTGTGTTCCAGCATGTGAGTTAGGAAATTGTGAAGGAATTCAATGAGCTTCGCCGAGATAAGCCTGTTCTCTGTAAACTTGGTGAGATCGAATTTATGCGATATACGATGTGTTATAAGATGGGAATAGTTGTGCACTCGTGGGGAAGGAAAGTTTTGAGATTAAATGTTTGTATGTATTTTAAGAGTACAGTAAAAGAAGAAAGTTTAAAATGGAGTCGTGACAGATATTTCTGGAATGTAGCATTGAAGCACCGATCCCAAATGTATATGAATGATGAGAAAAAACAATATATATAATTCTAGCTTGTGCCCGCGACTTCCTCCGCGTGATAGTTACTTTGGGCAGTTATTTTCATTTTTTAGTTCCTAGTTTTTGAAAAACGCTTGGACGTAGTGTGTTGATTTATTATTTATCAAGGGCCTAAATACAAAGGTTCAAGGCTCTCCTTCAATAATCACGGACTTCCATACAAACTTTCATCCCCTATTTCAGCCCCTTCAAGCTTTTTACTCACGACAAAATGTAGCCTATTTCCGTTCCCAGAACTCAAACTATCTCTATACCAAATTTCATCTAAATCGGTTCAGCGGTTTAAGCGTGAAGAGGTAACAGATAAACAGACAAACAGGATGGATACTCTCCTTCAGGGGCAGTAGGGTGAGAAAAGTTAATCACTTACAAAAATATTCTTTCGGCATGCCCAGCAGTTCAATGCGGTGTCATAAGATTCAGCTTTAGTGCCCAAGCTAAATGAATATTGAAAAATACCAAGGTGGCAGCCGCTGTTATGTCGACATAGTCATGTGGGGTATTACAATAAAAGGAATATTAAAAATATTACCCGTGAAAATTGATTATCATTGAAGAAATAGAACTTTGGAAGATGTTTCAGATATCAATCAAATCATAAAATCTTTCACTGATATAAAGTTACGCTAGTGCTCAATATCAACACGTACAAGTTTTATTTTACGGTAAACTTGACTTTCGTGCCAACGAAGACACGGGCAGACACAACTCGACTATAAAAGAAATTAATAAACAAACATACCAAGCCAATTTCAAAGTTTCCGCCGCGCCAAACATCGTTAGGAAACCTAAGACAAACAGAACGGCAATAAAACCCTTTAGCCAGCTTCTAGACCAGTGGTTTCCAACCTTTATTTGAGCTGTGACCTCCTTTTTTTTTAAGGATGGGATATCATCAAATGACTTCTTCCGCACTAGGTGGAGCGGAAGGGCGTGTCAGACTCTTACTGACTAAAACCCATCCATGTTCCTTCTAAAGCCCTTTGCGTTCCAGGGCCGCGGTGACTCTTTCGAAGAAATTCCGCAACCCCTGGCCCTAGCAGGCCCCGTTTTCTATGCTGACATCTCTTTGAAGCGCACGTGAAACACAATATGCCATCGACCCGGGACTGGTTGTGACGCGCCTACGGTGGCCGGGGATCGCCCTGCGACTCCCAACGCCCGGGGTGTCTTCTCCTGTAGCGGCGGTTGGGGCGATGGCCTTGCCTTTCCCTCGCGCGGCCCGCCTCCTCCTTCGCTAGCATTACTGCTTCGCAGAAGGAGGTGACCTCTTCCCAAGCCTCTTCGCTCTGGACCATGGATTTAACCAGGGCCGGACGCGAGAGGTCGCCGCCGCCGATCGCCTCGACGAGGACACGGCAGTGCTCAGCCCAAGCAGGGCAGACCTCCACCATATGCTCCACCGTGTCCTCCGGGCGATCCTCATAGTGCTGACACCCGGGTGTGTTCTCCCGCGTAATCCGAAACAGGTACCTCCCGAAACAGCTGTGTCCGGTAAGTACTTGCGTCAGGCGGAGGGTGAGGACGCCGTGGCACCTCTCCAGCCACTCTCCAAAGAGGGGCCTTACCGCCGCAATTGTGGCGTGCCCAAGCCGGGATCTCTTAGATTTACTTATTGTTCTAAGGGTCTAGATATCAAGAAGAAAATAAAACTGAGTTGATCTAAAAATAAACTTATTTCATATCGATATTCCAAACTAGTATCATAACTATTCTTTGTAATCATAAGTAAAAAGCATTTGTATAAGTTTTTAACTGATATTTTGTGATCTCTATGATCACAAAATATCAGTTAAAAACTTAAAGTCAGTTTTCATTATGTAGAAAGTAATAAGAAAGAAAGAAAAAGAGTTTATTTGCGACAAGCATGAAAAACAAAACTGAACAGACAAACTGATTTTTATTCATTTTAATTTGGTGAAAAGATTGAAGTTTTTAATATTTTGAGGAGCAAATTTAGGCCCTTGCGGACCACAGGTTGGAAACCACTGATCTAGACAAACACAGTTTAAAGCTGGGTATCCAATAAAACTGGGTGGAGTTGTAAAACAAACCAATAATGTTGGTAATAGATCAGCTGAAACCCCTCATGGTCATGGCTAAATACTGTTGTATCTGTAAAATAGTTCGGGGCACTAACTGTAAAATATTTCGGGGCACGTGGCAAATCCTAGGGTTTTATTACATCGAGACTGAACCCTATACCAAATTTACAGCTCCGCTAGCTTCGTTGTCACAAACACGACTGCCAAGCGTGGGTCTTGGATTTGATTCCCAGGTCAGGCAAAAAGTGTTACTGGGTTTTTTCATTAGAAAATTTTCAGTAGCAGCCCTGAGTTTTGAAGTTTGTGGTGTAACACCCCCGTGCATCGTAAAGCACGTCCTACGTCTGATCTCTCCGCAGTCGTGTCGGATGCTGTCCCATGAGACTATGAGAGTAAAAAAACAAAGAGTGCGCCTGTGGTTGAGAACACACTTCGATACCAGAAGTATCAATTAACGTAAGGGACATTTACCCAAAATGCCAAAATGCCCCTATGACAATTAACGTAAGGTTCATTTACGCAAAATGCCAAAATGTCCGTTACGTTAATTTATGCACTAGAATAATATCTCCTGCGTTCATGACTGATCTCTGTTGAGCTTGACCATGACCATGATCGAAATTTGATTGAGTTTTTTTTTTAATTTCCTATTTATTGACATTTTTCGAAGCCTTTTTACACGAATCCCTTAAAATAAGTGTAGGCAGATAATTTATTGCGCAATTAACAGCTATTGTGCTCAGAAACGGAAAACTGGAAATTATTATTTTTACTGCAGTTGGAGGACAGTTCTGTGGAATTTCTTTATACGACACCCGGTTTCGATGAAAATGTCGGTTTTCAGTTTTCCATGATTTTGAACAATGGTGGTTTAATTGCGCAGTAAATAATATAATATGTAGATATTCTTATCATGTTTCTATGTAACACAAATCATAAAACAAGATGTTTTTTTAAGTCTATTTTTTTTTGTTGTCACTAAGAAGCCAGTAGACCAAAAACTTACGAGTATGTTTCGTCCTACTACCTATTCGCGACTTTCCTCGCGTTTATTTGGAGTTTCGTGAAAAAGAAGCCTATAGCCGTCTCTAGGGATCCTATCTGTACCAAAATTCATCTAAATCGATTTAGGCGTTAAAGTCAAACAAATAAAAAACACACATAAAAACTACTACGCATTTATACTATTTTTTTTTTAAATGCGCAAGTTTGGATATTTGTTACTCAATCACGTGAGAACGGCTGATCGGATCTTGATGAAATTTGGCACAGAGTAGATGTGCAATAGTATTTTTTCATCCCGGGAGTATGTATCTCTTAAGGTAATTTTCGACATTCACGCGGGCGGTGCCGCGGGCGTCAGCTAGTTTATAATATTAGTAAGGATGGCTACGCTATTGACCTATCACAAATCTCTCTCAACCAGTCTCAACTCCGGGCTGTTATTGAAAAAATCCAGATAAAAACCCCAATTGTAGACTTGTGCTCTGATTTTATGTCAGTCCACAATTTCTCGGAAAAACTTCGAGAGATGATGAAATTCGACTACCAAATTTAAATGCATAAAAAAGTGTTCCAAAATGTTCATTTGACAAATAATCGAGAGTTTACGATCTCTCCAGATATTTTATATTTTACGGAGTTTGCCATATGCCGGTGACATAACCAAATAAAACATTGCCTAACGTCGAGATTGAACCGGAACACCGGAACCGCTTGCTCAAATCCTATCTGTAGATATTATGTAGTTCGTGGCACGTGCCAAATCCTTCCGTGTTCCTCCTAATACCCTTTGCGTTCCAGGGCCGCGGTGACTCTTTCGAACAAATTCCACAACCCTGGCAGACGTGCCAGGTCCTGTATGTTTGATGACATTGTTTCTAAGAACTTAAAATATTTCAACCCTTGTTTTAGACTTTATGTAAATCAACATAATAATTAGTGAGCTTTTAGTGTAAAGATAGATCTTGCCACGTGGCAAATCCTGGACTGGCTTACTGCAAAGTAACACTTAAATGTAAATTAACACGGTAATAAGTTAGCTTCTATCCTATATAGATAAAAATTCCTACAAAAAAAAAATAATAATACGAAAAGTATACAAATTTCCACGCTTCTGTCGCTCAATTTTCTACGCTTCTGTCGCTCAATTTTCCAAGCTTGGAAAATGTAAAACTTTTCTGTTTAGCTTTATTTAAATTTCCTTTTTGGTCAAAAGTAAATAGATAGCGCTATATCTGGGGGCACGGCACTAACTACTTTTCAAGAAGCGTTTTCGTTTAAACAATTTTTAAATGTTTAATAAATTCAACATAATTATAAATACTTTTAATAGTTTAGCATTTGTTATTTTGCAGTTTTATTGTTTTAATAAAAAATGCGAATTTTACTACAGCTTTTACGAGATCGTTCTAAAGAAATCGAAAAACAAAATCTTAGCCAAGTTAAGAACTTATCTAATTGATCACAAAACTCGTTTGTCTTCTTTTTAACAAGAATATTTACAAGATAAAATTGCAAAGAAAAGTTTTGTGAAAACAACCATTCTTAGATTTTTTTTATTACTGATTGGACAGATAATTTTATGAAAAATGTCGCTTTACATTTTTTGAAAGTTATAACATTAAAATAAGGCTACTTAGTACGTGATGGGATGATACTATCCTTTTATCTGTTAATAATCTTATGTTTATGACTGTGTAAATCGCTTATGCTTTCAAAATCGTAAGGGATTGCAGATCAGTTGCTTTATATGTTTAATAATCCGTCTGGTTGACAACGTAAAACACGTAATTTATACTTCGGGAATGACATGTTGTACATATATACGAATATTTCATTTTTTTTTTACGCAATGAGGCTGCATGATTACATATACTACAGTGAATTTTTTAAAACCCAAAGTTTGTTTATTAAATCTGCCTATTATTTATTTAGTTTCAATTACTCTCAGTACTTAAGTACATACATTAAGTACTAACATGTACAGAGAGTCATATTCTTATTATAAATCAGATATTGCATACACATTATTATCATAATATTATTTATTCATTATTTGCCTATGTACTGCTACTCCACATACAGTTTAAATAAATCAATAAGAGTGGCATTAAATGTAAAAAGTTTATATTTTACAGCTACCGCAGACAACAAACTTATTTTGAAATTGTGTTTGGCAAGCTCAATGCATTAATAAAAAATAATAATGAATAATAATATATTATTTTGAATCTATTGCTCAATTCAAACGACACATAATGCACGCAATTTTACGTGAAAAATTATATTTATTTTGTAAGTAGGTTAAATATAAAACTTTTACACGTCAATCTTGTTTGATCATTTTAAACTAGATGAAGCAAATATGTATACTAACAAACGTATATATTATGAATGCGAAAGTTACTCTGAATGTCAGTCTCTCGTGTTCAGACTCTCCTCTTAACGTTTTAACAGCTCAACAAATTTGGTTCGTAAACAGCACACGTATGGACTATATGTCTTAGAATAACCTTATCCATTTTCTTGAAACCTTTAATCCCGGTTTTTTTTAATTTTTTTTATTATTTGAGTTGGGTTTGCTCTTGACTCTAGTCTAGGTCAGAGATGACAGAGACAAAGTCGACAATGGAGCGAGCTTACCCAGAAGAATCCTGCTCACTCTAATTTTGAAGAGATTAAGGAATTTGTTCGATTGGGCTGATTTCCGACTAAGCAGAAGTTTATCAATCACTGTTAAAAATAATAAAAAACAGTTTAAATACAATAATTTTATTACTTTTTGGTAAACATTTTGTTATACACTGACTGAACAAAAGTCCCTCCTATCGCTGACCGTTACAAGACAAACTGCACAATATCAAGCCGCACAGCATCAAAGGAACTACAAGCTAAATAATTTTGACAACCCTGGAAGACTAGCTGTCTAATCTAAACTTAGCCTAAAGCAAAAGCTCTAGGTACCTATCGGATGTAGTATAGGCAAAGTAAATACTAGAACAGAAGCAATGACGACAACTAAACTAACATTATCAAGGATAATATTATTTGTTTAAATGTTTATCAAAGGTAATCTCTGGGCCGTATTTAATATAACTGATATCGCAACATACATATTTGTTAAAAAACCGGCCAAGTGCGAGTCGGACTAGCGCACGAAGGGTTCCGTACCATTATCTATAAAACCGGCAAAAAATACACGTATGTTGTATGGGAGCCCCCTTAAATATTTATTTTATTCTGTTTTTTTAGTATTTGTTCTTATAGCGGTAACAGAAATACATCATCTGTGAAAAGTTCAACTGTCTAACTATCACGGTTCATGAGATACAGCCTGGTGACAGACGGACAGTGGAGTCTTAGTAATAGGGTCTTGTTTTACCCTCTAGGTAAGGAACCCTAAAAAGCAGCCAAGTTCGATTAGCATTCGAAGGGTTCCGTACTTGGAGACCTTGTTTTTTGCAAACTTTCATGATTCTAAGATTTCAATTGTCCTAGGAAGAGTCATCTGCCCAAGCCTTTTCCCAAATATACATATATGGGTCGGCTTTGAGTCAAACCGGATTCAGCTGAATTCGTTTTGGTAATCTCCGGGGTCATATTTAACATAAGGTGACATTTAAAAAAAACAGCTAATTTCGCGTCGCATTCACATAAAAAGGGTTCCGTACCAATAGAAGACCTTCCTTCTTGGGAAATAGAAGGTTATATTTAAATTACTTTTTATTAACATTTATATTAATTTTAGTCTTAGATATAGTGCATTTGATAGTATATAGTAGTAGACTGGCCTGTTGGTCGAGTGGTTAGTGACCCTGACTGCTAAACCGGAGGTCGTGGGTTCGATTCCCACCCAGGACAAATCTTTGTGTGATGAGCATGATCATTTGTTCTGTGTCTGGGTGTAATTTGTGTATAATATGTATGTATTTAGAAATATATAAGTAAGTTTAACAGTTGTCTGGTTGCCATAGCACAGGCTCTGCCTAGTTTGGGATCGGATGACCGTGTGTGAGTTGTTCTAAGATAAGATAATAAGTATTGTTGCGATCATTTTCTTCTTTTCGAGTAGATGATTAACTCTATTGATTTTTTGGGTCCAGTAGGTGGCTCCGTTTATTTCAGCATCGGTGGCAAACATTCAATCCACCAAAGTACAGGTGTATGGGCACTTGAGGCACTCCATCATGTAGCTCGTCTTCTGACAAG
Organism: Mamestra brassicae; assembly: GCA_905163435.1. Taxonomy (NCBI): domain Eukaryota; kingdom Metazoa; phylum Arthropoda; class Insecta; order Lepidoptera; family Noctuidae; genus Mamestra; species Mamestra brassicae. The sequence goes on from LR991010.1 coordinate 2,122,211, forward strand.
GGGCACTTACATTGGTTATCCAATAGTCCGTAAAATCCTAATTTGCCAAGTCGTTTGCAGCGGCCTATTTGGGTGGTTATATGTTGTTCATAATAAAGAGTATTCTATTATATTCTATTCTGGGTATTTCATTAATTCATTCATTTCAAGTCATCATTATCTACCTAGCCTTTTCCCAACTACATTGGGGTCGGTTTCCAGTCAAACCGGATTCAGCTAAATACCAGTATTTTACGTGGAGCGGCTGCCTACCAGACCTCCACAACCCATTAACTGGGTAACACGGTAGTTCTTGGCAAGACTGGAGTCAGATTTACTGGTTTCTGACTATACGACCGCCAAAGATCTACAAATGACAGCCGGGACCAACGGCTTAGCGTGCTTTCCGAGGCACGGAGGAAATTCTAAATGTTAAGATGGTCACCCATCCACAGATCAACCTTGGCAAGCGTCGCTTAACCATGATCGACTCATACGGCTGTTATGTTTTGGCCATGAGCTCCATTCATACATTCATTCATCCATTCATTCATTTCAAGTAATGTTTAATAAAGCAGAAATGTACGATGATAGAAACTCAACTCGAATTGATCGGCTGTCACTTGACCTTAACCCTTCAATATGACAAAGGTATCGTTAACCTCATAACATTGCAGAACCTGAATAAAACAGAATTCGCTGTTAATTCTTTTGCTAAAAACAGAAGATAACGTCACTTAATTTGAGTTGACATAAACAAACATTATATCTGGACCCCGACAGCTGATAAAAATGACTTTGATATTTTTATCAAAATCATTTTAATCTGCATGTAATGTTCATGAGTTTATGTAAATGACCTCTGAGGGGGTCAGTGAATAATAATATTTTACACAGGCCTCAGCAGAAGTTTTTAGTCACCCAAAGGGCAATTTAGAGGGCTCGTCAGTTTCCTTTCGTGATCCAATCAGGAATGATGATATCCGCAAGAGAACTAAGGTTATACATAGCCCGAAGGATCGCCAAACTGTTGTGGCAGTGGGCAGAGCACATTGCTCGCAGAACAAATGGCCGATGGGGCCGAAAAGTTCTGTAGTGGCGACCACGTACCGGAAGATGCAGCATTGGAAGGCCTCGCACAAGGTCGACCGATGACCTGGTGAGGGTCGCGGGTAGCCGATGGATGCGGGACGCGCAGAACCGGTTCTTGTGGCGACACTTGAGGGAGGCTTATGTCAAGCAGTGGACGTCTCTTGGCTGATATGATGATGATGATGATGAGAGACACAGTGTACGGTATGGCCCATCTAGCGGGACAAAATTACAAAAGGTATTCTTTGGAAGTGTAACTGTGTGTACATGATCAACCATTTTATAGATTAGCTAAATTACACACATCTTTCATGGGGACTGTGTTAAATGTTACAACAAAATACCTTGTGATACATATATTATTAGAACTAAATTAAATAAAATTTAAAAAATATATTAAAAACACACTTTGTAAACAAGAATACAAATTAGAAGATCGAACAAAAATGCTTGGAAACATGCTGGTCCATTCATTATTCATAGGACTAGGACATACTTCATAGGACAATCGTGTGTAGACTAAATCAAACTGGTTGGAGTATATTGATAACTATATAGATGTAAGTACATAAATCTATTATATAACTCACACACTGTAAATATTTGTAAATATGTGGGTACCATGTCCCTATTTAGAAAATGAATTAGTCTACCTCTGCTGGTATTACTTATTCCAACTAGTACATAGTACCGCCTTCAAATTTAATAAATTAATAATGTTTACCAAATGTTGTCAAACTTTTATTTGAAAGAGTAACTATGGAGTTTTATGTCCGTTTCTTCTCCATAAGAATCTACCTTTTGCGAATGGACACTACAGTCACTTTATTATATAAAATGTATGTTATTTTAAATTTAATTTTGACGTTCAAAATTGCCTTTAATTGGCCTAATTGTAAGAAACGTTTTGACTGTGACTTTGAAACCAATCGTTAATGTTATTTAAATATGTTAGTGGCTAAAGGTCGTCGAGCCTCGCAAACTCACCGATTGAAATGTCAAACCAGATATTGAATTTAAATAATCATAACAAACACCAACATGTTCAAGAGATGATTTTTGGTATCTTTATGAAAGAATCTAATATTCACTGACATACATAACATAGTAAGCATGTTGCAAAGCGAGCATTCGTGCAGTGAGTACGTGGAAACGAGCCCGAACACGCGCAAGTTATTCGGATTTTAGGACTCGGCGTCTCGTAACATGCTCGCTGCGAATGGTACATTACGGCCCGTAACACCGGTCAGTACCCTACCTTTAGATGTACGATTGGTTACACTTTGAAAAGATCCCTTTTGCCTTCATAGATAGGCCAAATCAAATACTGTGTGACGTCACAAAGGTAATCCTAGAAGAGTAAGGCGGTGTTGTGTTCTGAACCATGAGTAACATATTATGACTGGAGTCAGATTCTGCTTTCCGAGGTACGGAGAAGCCTCAGTATGGAATGGATGTCACCCATCCATGGACCAACCTTGGCAAGCGTACCTTAACTGTGCCGATTAAACCGTGTGGCTGTTATTGTTAAGCCACGGCCTAGGGCAAGCAATTTTCTATTAAACAAAAAAAATTGGTTGTCGGTAAAATCGGTTTACGGACGATAGTTTAACGAGACAACGTCATAACAAAACATTGATGAAATGATTGCATTGTATTTTATGAATAAAATTGAATCGTGCAGCGCTCTTGCTCCGATTGTAACGTTACAATGAGCGTAATGTTACAATGAGTCATCCTTTTTCATGCGTGCAACCGGCGTTCATCGATTTATTGGACGTTGACACGTCAAAAATAAAATTGTAAAATATAAATCCAGACTTTGGGCAAGATACAACAAAAAAACGTAAAACATTTTGCCTGACGCAGACATTAAACCCAAAAGCCTACCTTCAGAAGTCACGCGTGTGCCTAAAGAAAAGGGTGTGAATTAACTTGTCAGCAATTTAGGTAACGGGCTGAATGCGCAGGCTCTTAAGCGTCATTCGTGCAAGCTCGTTTAATGCTCCCCCTTAAATATATCATTATTAACATTTATGAACTCATAAATATATTTTATCTTTCATACTCAGTAAATGACTGTAGTAGGACAGAAGGGAAATTAATTTATGGGTATACATTTTTATTCTTGGAATACAACGTGTAACTGAATAAATACCTCTTAGGGTTTTGATATACAAAGCGGACCGGGCGCGCGGCGGGTGAGCAGCGGGCGCTGCGAAGATAAAATGTATGGCGTCAAAGGATTGAAATATACTGCCGGTCAATTCTGTAAACATGTCGAAGTGAAAGCTTGGGTGTCGAAGTGAAAGCTTGGGTGTCGAAGATGTCATGTGATCACGAAATTAGCTGTCATTCCATCTTGATTACATGGATTGACAGCTAACCTCGTGATCACTTCTCCCAAGCCTCCACTCCGACATATTTACAGAATCGACCGGCTGAGAGTCGCGGGCGCGCGGACAGACGTCATACATTTTCATCATAGCGCCCTGTCCGCGCGCCCGCCGCACGCCCTGTCCGCTTTGTGTATCAAGTCCCTCATGGGATCATTTTATTCATCATTATGAACAACTTTTACTATGGGACCACCAACGAAATCGTGAAAAAAGAAATCAGCTTTTCAATACATTTTGTCGAGTTACATAAGAAAGAAAGAAATAAAGAAAGAAAGAAAATTGCATTTATTGGCACAATAATAAAATAATAATAAAAAAAAAATAAAAAATCACCTTACAAATAGAAAATATCAAAGCTTAAGTACATATAGCAATATTGTGCCAAAAGGGCCTCAGCTCAGCATAATGTTAGGTGGCAACAGTAGTTATTACCACCTAACGCTGATTTTCAGCTGCAGCCCACGGGTACCATACGCTCGAACGCGCAGTAGACACATACATAGTACATATTCCACCAATTCGCACTAAACGTTTCCAAACGTCTTTTATAATGCGCACAGCAAAGGAGTGGAACACTCTGCCTGCATCTGAGTTTCCGAACGCATACAACCCTAATCTCATCAAAATTAGAGTGAACAGGCTTCTTCTGGATAAGCTCGCTCCATCGTTGACTTTGTCTCTGTCATCTGTGACCTAGACTAGAGTTAGATCCCATAGTGAAAGATGTTCATAATTATGAGTACAATGACTCCTTAAGAGCGCGTTTATTCTGTTACACGTTGTATAAATGCAATACTAATCTCACTCTCTTACAATTATTATAAATGCGAAAAATTGGATGGATGTAGGTACGGATGTTTGTTAGTCAATCACGTCATAACGGCTGAACGAAGCTGGATGAATTTAGTTTAGATTTTTATACCGGGAGTATTTTTCCTAGGGATAAATTCCGAAACTCACGCGGGCGAAGTCCCTGGCAATCTTTAGACTTTGACTGTAGTAGGTCAGAAGCGAAATAAATTTATTATTATTCTTGTACACTAATTACGTATAATTAGTTATACAGACTGCCTAATTACTTTCATTTGGAATCCGATTCAAATAAATAATCACGTAGTCATCTAAGGGTAATTATTTTAATGAATACCTACGGAGAAATGGGAGCTACTATTATTATTTATTAATTAGAAGATGTCTCGCAGTCTTGATATATTTACTAATAAGTGTCACTTATGTATAAGTTTTTCTTCTTTCAGCATTTTGTGAGAAGTCTATTCATGTATTAACTTCGTAATATGACCTTCACGAGGTCAATGAGAAAATCATTTGTAAAAGTAATGACACGTATTTAACAATGAGAAGGACAGAGATATCAGCTTACTTTATCTTCACTTTAGTTAAAGAGTATAACTTAAATTAGTAGGTAGGTACGTCAACGTCAGAGCCTGCCAGGGTTGCAGAATTGGTTTGAAAGAGTCACCGCGGCCCTGGAACGCAAAGGGCTTTAGAAGGAACACGGATGGGTTTTAGTCAGTAAGAGTCGGACACGCCCTTCCGCTCCACCCAGAGCGGAAGAAGTCATTTGATGATGTCCCATTCTTAAAAAAAATACAAAGTACGGTCAACGTAAAAACCTCTTAAAAAAAATACAAAGTACGGTCAACGTAAAAACCTCTTAAAAAAAATACAAAGTACGGTCAACGTAAAAACCTCTTAAAAAAAATACAAAGTACGGACAACGTAAAAACCTCTTAAAAAAAATACAAAGTACGGTCAACGTAAAAACCTCTTAAAAAAAATACAAAGTACGGTCAACGTAAAAACCTCTTAAAAAAAATACAAAGTACGGTCAACGTAAAAACCTCTTAAAAAAAATACAAAGTACGGTCAACGTAAAAACCTCTTAAAAAAAATACAAAGTACGGTCAACGTAAAAACCTCTTAAAAAAAATACAAAGTACGGTCAACGTAAAAACCTCTTAAAAAAAATACAAAGTACGGTCAACGTAAAAACCTCTTAAAAAAAATACAAAGTACGGTCAACGTAAAAACCTCTTAACAAAAATACAAAGTACGGTCAACGTAAAAACCTCTTAAAAAAAATACAAAGTACGGTCAACGTAAAAACCTCTTAAAAAAAATACAAAGTACGGTCAACGTAAAAACCTCTTAAAAAAAATACAAAGTACGGTCAACGTAAAAACCTCTTAAAAAAAATACAAAGTACGGTCAACGTAAAAACCTCTTAAAAAAAATACAAAGTACGGTCAACGTAAAAACCTCTTAAAAAAAATACAAAGTACGGTCAACGTAAAAACCTCTTAAAAGAAAAAATGTATGCTTTGTTATTTTGTTGCACTTGTTTTTCTTTACGAAAATTTTCTTTTTACGTAAATTAGACCACGCAGGGCTTTAAGAAATTTAAGCTGTTTCCTAAGTGCCTGAATGGTCTTATATATATGGTACCGATTACCGACCCATTTATCACAACCGAAAACAAAATCACGATTATTCACTTCCAGCGACAATTTATCTAAACGTCGAAAATTATACACAAGGGAGTCATTTGTGGAAACACGCAATAAACTCATTACCAAATACCTCAGTTTTATTGTTCTGGCTCTTAAAACAATCATATAAAACCGTAAAGTGAAATGTTTGCAAGAAACAATTACTTTAATTTATTAGAATTTTTACGATTTTATGCTTGATAATTTTCGTGAATCATTAAGGGTCCCACAGACAGGTATGACGCAACAATGGATCAACGATTAGAAAATGCGAAAACACATTTCATGGAGATTTTACAAGTCAATTGAATTTAATTTAATTTTGAAAATAGAGTGGTTACATGTGAGCCCTAAAAAGCATATTGTTAAATCAAAATTAACTTACCCGCATGCCAGTACGATTTTTATTAGATGACAATGTAACCATTTTCCAATGCAATTCAAAAGCATATAAAATCTGAAAGGTATAAAAACCTAACCAAAATCCAAACCTATCCAGTATTCTAATCTTATTTTTTTAATCAGTTTCTCATTGGTTCCAGCAGATTATTCAAGCTTAAAAACCCACTCGAAGCTTAAAAACTAATTGGTGCCTAGATCTCGCTGAATAAACTATATTAAGGTGAAAGCGCCAGGGTAGCCCGCGAAATTCAAATTTTCATAAGTTTTTTTGCATTTTGCAGGTCAGTGTCAGGTAGTATGTTGATAAAAATAGTATTGGCGACCGTAACAAATATGGCTTTACTGAGCTATAATAATTAAAATCAGCAATATAGGTTGTATCATTCATGTAACTCGATTGAATGACTTTTTATGAAATAACCATTCATTCGAGTTACATGCACTTAGAGGGTTGTATTGATGATTTTAATGATTATAATTCTGTAAATAAATACGTGTTACGATCGCAAACCATATTTTGTTCAACATACAGCCTGACACTGACTTTTTGCAAAAAAACATAAGAAAATTTGAATTTCGCGGGCTACCCTGGCGCTTCCACCTTAAGTAGTTTCAAAAACTCGCAACTAATTTAATACAAAAAAAACTGTTGTTAAAATTACGTCTACGTAATATTTTAGAACCCCCTGAAAAGGGGTTTAAATCCGTCACCGAACTCATCCATTAATTTATTTTTTTCTTTTATTTCAGTCCCAGAACAAGATGGATAATAATTCATTTGAGGCATGGGTCAGTACACTTTTTTATTTTAATTATCACGTCACTAATAGATTGCACATAACATAAGATAACACGTGTAAATACGCACTAATAGTCTACAATTTTGCTTAAAAACTAAAACCAGAGGCCTATTTAGGAAGTTTTATAGCCATCATGATTCTAGTCCAAAAAGAGAGCTCTCTAGACAAGGTGCAATTCTGCCAGCAAATGCGATTATAGCAATGCCTTTGTCACCGGAAAATTGCAGACTCCGGAAGATTGTAATAAATCTTTATTAGATTATAATTTCTCGATATATTATGAAAAAATAATTTTGTATACTTACAAATAAATGCCATCCAAATTCTATAATTTCTAAGATGTCCGTGTCCTTTTTAGAAAAATAGTTTACAATTTTACGCGATAGTTTACAATCTTTTTTTTATTTATTTACTCTTGACTCTAGTCTACGTCATAGATGACAGAGACAATGACGATGGAGCGAGCTTAGCCAGAAGAAGCCTGTTCACTCTAATTTTGAAGAGATTAGGGTTGTATGCGTTCGGAATCTTACGGCGTTTGCAATTTTCCGGTGACATCTTCAAAAGGATTGGTCACATGAGATTTTGACAGCGTTACGCATTTTCCACGCATTTTTCTAGAGTCTCAGAGTGCCAAGTCTACTAATTTTCAAACAATGTTCGCATTTGCATCTCAGTCGCAATCTGTCACAAATTAAGGGGTTTTTTTTGCAGAATGCGACTGAGTTGCTAATGCGAATCATCATATCAGACGAAAGACGTCCACTGCTGGACATAGGCCTCCCCCAAGGGGAGGGTTTGCCATAATCGCCACGCTTGGCTGGCGGGTTGGTGATCGTAGTGTAGCTGTTGCAACGCACAGAGAATGCTGCTGCCCATTCTCTGGTGAGTCCTTACGACACCCAGGGGAAGTGACAAAATGCGAATGCTACTTAAAAATTGTATAATTTGGCCCCCAGGCCAATGCTGTCGGGCATGTATAGCTTTGTCTCTCTTTTGCACTGGATCACGTTGTCATTATGACGTCATAGTAAGGAAAGTAGTTATAGGCTTCGATCTTTTGAGTGCTTTTCTTGCTAGTTGTTCTATTGACTTAGATCTACACTTACCACAAAAAGCTTTATCAACACTTCAATCTCTCATTAACTGGTCGATTCTGTAACCATCTCACTTGGAAACTTAGGTGGAGTGAGGTTGAAGTGAACTGCCATTACGCCATAATTGGATCAGGTCTTGAACAGGTCTTTAGGTATCTTCATGTTCACTTCTCCTTAGTTTTCAAAGTCAGAATGCACAACAGAAGCTGCCGTGCAACTTTTTGGTCCCCTAAGGTACGTAAACGCAGCGTAAACGGCACGCTATAGCCACTTAATTTCGACATCGTTTTGGCACAGTCTGATGTCTTCTCTTCTATGCCACTTCAATGCCTACTATAATCATTTGCACATTAATTTTAGCAAGATAATATGTTTAATGCTACCAGTAAATACGGTTAAGGTGAAACAGCAAACAGGCGCAACGCGACAATGATGCGACAACCCTTTTTAGAACTTGTTCTTTGGCTATACTCTTAGAAAAATCTATGAATGTGCACTGCTCCATCATTTTGTATTGTCGCATCGAGCTTGTCTGTTGTTTGGGACCCTTTAAATATAGAAAATCACACAAAAAAGAAGACCAAAAGACGGTTTGTAAATTAAATATGGATATTTATTTATTTTCAAACACGATAATAATTGGTAGCGCCACTTATACATTCTTACTCTATCTATTAAGTTCAGAATATTATCTTCAAGTGTTCGTTACGTATGAGATACGGGACGACCTCTAATTTTCGTCTTTGTGAATTGTGCTAAAATACAAACATATATTATAAAATGGATTGGGAAGAGTCTAATGTGATACAACGATATCTTTATTTTCAGTATCATCTTCCTGCTCTGATCCCATGCTACTAAGGTTTAGCGCAAAACATTTATTTTCGCATCGTTTAGGGTTCGGTTTAAGCAAAATACATTAATGTATGTACGTCGTTTGCGGCAATTAAATATTTTTCTTTCTTTCTTTCATACCTATCACTATGAAAAAAATATATATTTTCATCCAATGCTGAGTATAGGCCAACTTCCTTTATACTTTCCTGGTTAGAGTGTAGTCTTTGCAAAGGATATTTTCCAGGATCTCGTCCAATCAAACCATCTGGCTGTTGGTACTCCAATCATCATCTGCCTAGCCTTTTCCCAACTATATTAGGGTCGGCTTCCAGTCAAACCGGATTTAGCTGAATACCAGTATTTTATGTGGAGCGGCTGCCTACCAGACCTCCACAACCCATTAACTGGGTAACACGGTACTCCTTGGGAAGACTGGTGTCAGATTATCCGCTTCTGACTATCCGTAACGACTGCCAAAGATCTACAAATGACAGCCGGGACCAACGGCTTAACGTGCTTACCGACGCACGGAGGAGCCTCGGTATGTTAAGATGGTCACCCATCCACAGACCAACCTCGGCAAGCGCTGCTTAACCTTGAAGATCGACCGCTGTTGATTTTATTTTATTTATTTGGCTCACCAACAATTGATTGCTTTTTGATACTCCAATTGATACTCCAATACTCCTCTTAAATAATTTTGCTTCAGGTACCATACCTAGTCAAGTGTCCTACCACTACCATTGTATTATTTTTAACCTGAATATTCATCCTATTCCTATTTTCCAAACTAAATAATGCCAAAGACAGTTCCAGTATTTTCTAATTCATATATACCGACTACGTACTAATTGGAACCCTGCTCGTAAAACGAATCACTATTCATTTGTACATGAAATATCGACATTAAGAACGAGCCTAGCCTGCATAACTTTACGTTAAATCATAATCCTTCTAGCTAGAGAGAATGGAACGCTAACTGCACCTACACGCGCTTGTGAACCAGTCATAATTGGTCAATTCATTTGAATGCCTTTCTTTACAATACGTAATGGCCGGAATTCATTGAAGAGGTTGGAAGAATTCAAGACGAAATGAATCCTTCTAAACCTCAAACTAAATCCTTTTTCCGATCACCACCAGGCCCGGGTCGATGGCGCGTTGTGTTTCACGCGCGCCTCAAAGAGATGTCAGCATAGAAGACGGGGCCCGCTAGGGCCAGAGCCTGCCAGGGTTGCGGAATTTGTTCGAAAGAGTCACCGCGGCCCTGGAACGCAAAGGGCTTTAGAAGGAACACGGATGGGTTTTAGTCAGTAAGAGTCTGACACGCCCTTCCGCTTCACCCAGAGCGGGAAGTCATTTGATGATTTCCCACCTTTTAAAAAAAAAAAAAACTAAATCCTTTTGTTTATGAACCAGCAATAATTGCAGTCGGGGGACAGTTCTGACGAATATTCCTTTCGTTTAAACGACAACTTTGATGTAAATGTTTGATTCAGTTTTCCATTTTGGCACAATGACAGATTAATTGCTCAGTAAATATAATAACTTTTTAAATATGCAATATTTAAAAAAAAAAAATTTTTGGACGTGGCAGCTGTTTTTTCTAATTTTGAATTCTATTTGTAGAGTAAATCACACTTATCACACTAATACTATAAAAGCGAAAGTTTGTGTGTGTGTGAATGTTTGTTACTTCTTCACGCGCCAACAGCTGGACCAATTTAGATGAAATTTGGTATAGAGATTGTTTGAGTCCCGAAAAAGGACATGGGATAGTTTTTATCCTAGGAGTATGTTCCTTAGGGATTATTTTCGACATTAATGCGGGCGGAGTCGTGGGCAGCAGCTAGTTTAAAATAAAAATATTTTACAGCGGTATCATTGTTGCATTAACACATATTACCTATCTGTTATAGATAATTTTCTTAGCTTAAATGCAAGTTTTGAGCTGCACCACAAATAAACGACTTGTTTGCATGTCAAACTTCGCCACATTTGTGAGCTGGATTTTCTGAGGTGTGACGTTTAAACTTCCTGAAAACTTCGACTTCAGCTGCAAGTGACAGCTAAAATTTTCTTACATATTTCTGTTCCGAAATATACGGCATTTCAATCGCAAATTCGACCACAAAGCGTGGCAGCCATTTTGCTTATTTCGCACATAATCTACGAGTTCCGGCCTTTCCACTCCAAATATATGAGATAGGTCCTTTTCGAATAATCTTTATACATCTTTTCACGTGACCGACTCTCTGAGGGTTATCGTTTTATCCTTTGTCAGGACATAATATATTTCGGATTGTTCTGATCTTTTTTGTGACTATTGTTTCTTTGGTATATTTATGAAATAAAAATGAACAGCATTCGAAAGGTTTATTTATACAATTTAAGTACTACTAATACTATGGTTGCGGAAGTTTATTTTTCAAAGATTTTGTGATGAAAATAATATATATATTAAGCCACCTTTGGAATGGCGCGACAGTGCGACAACGATTGTTTTCCATCTTTACATTAATTTTAGAAACGAACCTTGTAAAACTTGTCGTCGCATTATTGTCACTCTGTCGCGTTGCTCTTATCTGTTAAAACCTTAATGTTTCATTATTTAGGTCAAATTCAATATTTATGAAAAGCGAATAGCAAAAAAAAATTTCCAAGACATTAAGTAGGTTACTGAAAACTTTTATAATGTCTTATTATATATTATTTTTTTATATTATTTTCATTAAGTATGTTGTTTTCTTTTTACGTATAGGATAGAAACTAGTACCATACGTAGGTAGTTCCTTAATTTAATAATAAACCAGGCAACCATTAAACGGTAATCTATTATTATTAACGCCTTACCCTGTATGTGGTTTATTCGGGTTTATCTTCGATCTATGTATGCATTATTTACAAGAGCTTTGAGAACATTAACGTTATTGTTATGCTGGGTGCAGACCAAGCGAACGAGGACGAGCGAACGCGAATGAGTGTATATGTCACCGGAAAATTGTAAGCCGTAAGATTGTAAATTATATTAATAAGACACGGATATATTGGAAACTATTGAATTTGGATGGGATTTATTGCTAACAAAACGACTTTTTCGTAATATATCGAGAAATAACGTGCTTATAAATATTTATTACAATCTTACGGAGTCTGTAATTTTCCGGTGACATATGGATATAGCAAATTGCTCTTTTCTATATAAATGTTTATTCTTATTTCATTTATTCGTGTTTGTGTGTTCTATTTTTTCTTTTGTCCAATAATAATTTACTTTTTGTGTCAATCAAAATAGTAGTATAAACTTAGCGGCAAGCGCTCATTCAGAGTCGATGACGCCATAGAGTTATTGTGGGTCGTGCAGGTTTATTTAACAGTGCTATGAAGTCAAACGAAAAGAAAGCTTACACTCTTGTAGTTATAATGTCGTCGTTCGTACTCAACAAATAAATTTTTACTAGCGTTGCTATCGTTGTATAGACACAGCAGCGGAAACGAGCGAGCATGTGAATCCATCGGCAATTACTACTCATTTTCGTGTTAGATCGCGTTCGTTCGCTTGTTCTGTACCCAGCTTTAGAGAATAACAAGAAAACGATCGTTTGTAGTCAAACATGGCTACTCTTAACTAGGCTAACATCATGGGCGTGCTGCAAGCTACAGTAAGGGTAGGCCAGCCCATACATAATGCCCAAAAAAAAAAACTCACCACATTATTCAGGGTTGAAATCACGAAACTGACGATGCGAATTTTCGTCCACTTTCTTTTTAATATATACGTCGTCGTTTATTTTTTAGGGGGATTTTGTGTGGGCTGGCCTACCCTTACTGTAGCTTACTGCACGCCCATGGTTAACATATTCTATCATTACGAACATTATAAATGAGTGTTAGTATCCATTCAGAAGGCAAAGTAGCATTCGGTGTTGTGCTGTCTAGTTGGCTCAGAAAGCATTTGTTTACTGGTGCAAACGTTTTAGAAGTCATTGGATCTTTTTTTTGGATTTCCCATAAACATTTCATTTAGATATTGAAATTGTAATTTCTTAAATTTTTATTTGTATTTTTGTATTGTTTGTCTAGTGCGACTAATTTTAATTCTAAGACCTGTATACTATACTCATGTTTTACAAAATAAATTTCTTATGCTATCTTATCATAAAATGCATGGTCCTTGTTTTTTTATTCAAATTAGATACAATGTATCTTTGTGGTCTGTTTTCTTCACCATCCAGATTATAGATATAGATTATATCTATTTTTTTTTTGTTTTAATAAAACACACAAAATAGGCTAGATAGATACATATATATTGCACACTAAGTTCTAAAATATTTACTGTGAATGGACCACATAAAGATTTTTTGCAGCGACCCAAACTTTGTAGCAAATGGTACTTAAGTTTTATAACGGCGGCCATCTTTAACTATTACGATCGCCATAACAATGTACTTTCATAATGTCTTAACATCTGAGATCCTAAACAACCTCTTCCATATTACGGCCACTACAGGAAGAACATTATGAGTTCAGTAAACAAACAAAGATATACTTTATAGCCTATAAAATAACGACAGTAATTCAATAACGACACACTTTAGGTGATAAGTGAATGATAATGGAGATACGGCAGTATTGGTATGGGGTATAAATATATCTATTATATACCATGTCAGCGCATTTTTCGAGACATAATCTGAAGCTTTTTTCAGACTTATTCTTCGCTTTGTAAAATCTCCTCTTCTCCTAAAAAATGTGACAACGAATACAGCTCGGAACATCTTTATAAAAATGTTGTAGCATTGTCGCGTTCGCGTAAGTCTGTGTCTGCCCTAAAGTCTTGTTATATTTCCTTATGTTTGTTTTTTTTTAATTATTTTTGTTTATTTATTATGGTGTGCATTTTTTTAATAATTTAATCAGATGGTACAATAATATACAATTTTTTTATCTATTGAAATTTGATTATAAATTTGATTAGGGAGATTTAAAATGATGTCAAATGCACTGGTTGCAATTGAATAGTTATTTTATTATAGTCAAACATTTCCCCTTCCTAGTGATCGTGTAAAACGCAAAAATTACGAAACTCATTAATATAAATTCCCACAATCCGAATTGACATTTTGACGCGTATTTGCCTAAACTGTTACAGTTTGTCGCCCCTCGTTTTGGCACCCGTCTTATCTAACGCTTGCAATTACGCCTCTTTGAAAGACCTGTCGGACCGATAGTATTCAGAAGTTCCACTTCTTACTTAAATGGAGAAAATTGTATGAAGAAATAATTTAATATTATTCTTATTTATTCTCAACTCATAAAACTCAACTCAAAAAACTCAAAACTCAAAGCATTTATTTTCAATTAAACCATCACAGGCACTTTTGAATAGTCAAGGTCGGTCTGTCCAAAGAGATGAAGATAATTACACGTTCCAAAGCGTAAATCTCTATGGAGAAGAACGTGCAAGAAACTCCACGGACACTCTTTTACTCCACGGACACTCGAAAAGAGTGTCCGTGGAGAGTCAAGGTCCGTCTGTCCAAAGAGATGAAGATAATCACACGTTCCAAAGCGTAGATCTCTATGGAGAAGAACGTGCAAGAAACTCCACGGACACTCTTTTCAACATAATATTATATGGCTTTCTAAAAGACCTGCCGGTTATAAATTTGTAATAGCACTATGTTTTGCCAGCGAATTCGCTTGCGTCAAAGTCGCAAGTCATCCACGTGGTACTGCTGGGAAAAACGATCCTATGTCTTAATCCAGACCATGGCCTATCCATGTTCACAATCTCATCTATTGTCACGCAGTATTTGAGGAGTGATTGATAAATTGACACAGCGTTTCTTACCCTTGGCTCGCGACCTAAAATCAGCCGGTCGATTCTGGAAACAGGTCGAAGTGAAGGCTTGGATGAAGTGATCACGAGGTGAGCTGTTAATCCATAATAATCAAGATGGGATGATAGTTCACTTCGTGATCACGTGATATTTTGATTATATGGATTGACAACTCACCTTGTGATCACTTCACCCAAGCCTTCACTTCAACATGTTTATAGAATCGACCGCCAGGTCGCGGGTGGTATTGGGATGTGTCGTAGGTTGCAGGGTGGTGGAATAATAAACAAAAGATTTGCCAGAATTATTTGGGAAGTTCTTAGCAATGAAGGTGAAAATGTCCTGCTACTATTTCGAATTACTTAATTGTATGAAGCGGGATTTTCGTGTCTTGCTGTTTTAAAACGTTATTTTATTCTGTTTTATAATGACATCAATTTTAACAAACCACAGGCTTATAGTGAAATATATCCTACGATTTTATTATCACTGGAAGATAAAAGAAACATTAGGGTCGAGGACTTCAGATATTTTGTTTCGCCAGCTACAAAGTTTAAGAACCGCTGAACTAACATCTAAATATGCAAATATTCTTTCACTACAACTCCTAATATACTACACTAGTTGCCGCCCGCGGCTCCGCCCGCGTGATTGTCAAAAATTATCCCAAGGGGACATATTCCCGGGATAAAAAGTATCCTATGTGTTATTCCAGACTATAATCTACCACTGTGCCAAATTTCATCAAAATCCATTTAGTAGTTTTTTACGTGGAAGAGTAACAAACATCCATCCATCCATCCATCCATACTTACAAACTTTCGCGTTTATAATATTAGTAGGATTATGAGAACGGTCTTTGGGATGAATGGATGGATGTTTGTTACCCTTTCAAGCAAAAAACTACCGTAAAACGGAGTGGATAGAAACGCAGGGGTTAATTTTTTTTTTGAATTCTGTAACTATAGTAGGCGCCAGATAAATGTGGAATAAAGTATATTGACTTTTCCCTAATAACTGTTCATAGGTACCTGAACAATTAAATATGAATCGTTTTTCATTATAAGACAATGTTAAGGATCACGAGAGATGATGATTCGGGAGAGCTTTGTGTCATTAATTCCGTTTTTCAAATTAAAAATGTCATTAATTGTAGGTGGGTCAATGACCGTTATTCCACGATTATCTGGCGCCTACTATAGGCAATCTGCGTTAACACAAATCTCTATCTATGTCTTTTTAGCAGAAGGAATTCCTATGGGTCCCTTTCATCTGGTGTCACCAAATCTCACGACAAGTGTAGAGACGCTATGCCGTTTCAATCGGGAATATGTAATACTTCCTTTGCCTTGTAGTTTGGATGCCAGTTCGTTGACGTGAGTAGATATTCTCGTCTGATAGTTTTCACTATATCTAGCGATCTCTTGTTTAACGGTAGTGATCTTTAGGTCCTTGTGTATATATTTATTGCTCACATAGTAGGGTATATCTAGCATGGCTCTCAATGTCTTGCTTTGAAATCTTTCAAGAATCTCTATGTTGCTATTACTAGCAGTACCCCACAGCTGGATTCCGTAAGTCCAGATTGGTTTAAGGGTGGTCTTGTAAATAGCTATCTTGCTTTCATGTGACAGGCTTGATTTGCGACCTATCAGCCAGTACATTGATCTGACTTTCGTATCCAGCTGCTTACGCTTGCTCCAAATATGCTTTCTCCATGTGAGTCTTCGATCCTGATGCATGCCCAAATAATGCAGGGGTTAATAGAAATAAAACTTTGAATGGCATTTTCATTTAAATGCCACACTATTGGTTTAAAAAAAATCATCAATCTTCTAAAACTGATTTAAAAAAGTCCTTAAATGCTGCATGCAGTATTTAAATAAAGTGAAAATTCACTTCAAAGTTTTGTTTCTATTCACCCCTGGGTTTCTATTCAACTCGTTTTACCTGAACGGAATTGGATGAAATTCTGTTTAATACATTGAACACTTTCATTCCAGGAATATCTTCTTTAGGAATACCAATATCCAATATCCTACTTGGAAATAATTTTCTATTGATATTTTGCCAAAAAAACTCTCGAATTTAGACTTGTAGTTAGGCTTTAAATTGGCGATTTTATTAGGGAGCGTGTCTTTAAAAAGTAAATAAACTTTAAAAACTGTCTCTATCTATTCCCCATCTCGTAAAACTTTGTGTTTATCTGTACACTGGCCACCTGACCTAAATGGAGATTGATATTTAAAAGTACAAAGTTCTTTGATTAGCGTAGCGTGTGGTCGCCTCATTTACTTCTAAGCCGAACTTTTCAGTGATAATAAGCCTTATTTTAAATCGAATTCCAACTACAAAAGTTTTCTAGAACGTGGGTTTGAATTTCGGATCTGATTAAAACGTGATTTTGTGAAATTAGAATGTATTGAGCGAGTAATAGGCTTAAACATGTCTGAACCCTTTTAGCATGTCATTGGAAAACATCAAGTCTTATCCAACGATACTGAAAATATTTTTTATAAGTCTGTTATTATAGAATAAAATATGGCATGATTTTGGTGAAAAACTAATGTAGGAGTTTTTGTTTTTCAACGGAATTAAATTATTTTGCTTCTGTTTTAATATTTTTGAACCAATAAAAAGCAGCATCTCTCAATTTTCTCCCAATTCATTATTTTCAGCCAAGTAATACAAAAAAAATAACAATTAAAAACCAGTACGAACCACAGTATGTTTTTTTTTTTTTTTGCATTTTTGATGTGAAAACTTCTTTAGGCGCGTTGAGCACTTTTTGGGTAAACAAAAATCATCAAGTTAGGTGCAGGCGGGACCCATTCTAGAAAGTCAGCCGTCGAGTCAGTAGATTGGAGTAATTTGCAATGTAATATCTCTCTCTTCACTAAGCCTCCATTTTAGAATGGGTCCCGAATGCACTAAACTTAAGAATCTTGACGACTCTCATGTTTTGGGTTTTTTCATTTCCAAATTTTGAAGAGATTAGGGTTGAATGCGTTCGGAAACACAGACGCAGGCAGAGGGTTTCACTCCTTTGCTGTATGCATTATAAAATACGTTTGGATACGTTTAGTGCGAATTGGTGGAATATCAACAAGGTATACTATTCAGAAATGTGTTTATACAAATGTGAAGTAATAAATAAGCTTCGTTAATTGTTAATTTTTTAAAGTTTTAGTGCCAATAGTAATATTGGCACTAAAACTCACTGCGTATTTAGTGCTGTGTATATTTTCTTAGAATTAATGAGCGGTAATAAAATCTATCAACTAATCTGCTGCCAATACTTGTTTAATGTTCGAAACAATATAAACTTCAAAATGGCGGATAGGTACAGTTTGTTACTGTTCCTGTATAAGTAATTTGATTTTGATTAACAGTATAATTGTATAATTATTTTTTTTGATACATAGTCAATTTCTTCAGGTGAGGTAATAATATCTTAAAGCTTATATTATTCCAAAACAATAAAAAAAATATCTTACCAGTCCGTCTTTCAGGTCAAAGAAGTAGATATGTGTAGTGCCAAATTGAAATGAATCGGTTCGGTAGATACAGACAAAATTGGCTGTGACAGTAGGACATACAGATACACGAGTGAATCATTGAAGGGTTCTGTTTCTTCATTCGGACGTACGGAACCTTAAAAAGCTTATTAATAAAATAATTTCTATAATCCGATTAGTTTTTCGGCACATTAGTTTTCACAAAAACAAAAAACAAAGTTAAATAAACAAATACCAACAATGATAATGATAACTCTTTATGATCGTAGTTTACATTATTTAATGCCACCTAATCGAACCTATTGGTAAGCCCAACTTTTTCACTTTATAACTCCCAGTATCAGGAGCTCGTAGCTAAATTATAACAGCCATACAGATCGATCTTCAAGGTTAAGCAACACTTGCCGATGTTGGTCTGTGGATGGGTGACCATTTTAACATACCAAGACTTATCCGTGCCTCGGAAAGCACGTTAAGCCCTTGGTTCCGGCTGTCATTTGTAGATCTTTGGCAGTCGTTATGGATTGTCAGAAGCCAAAAAATCAGACACCAGTCTTGCCATGAAGTACCGTATTACCCTGTTGATGGGTTGTGGAGTTCTGGAAGGCCGGCGTTCAACATAAAATACTGGTATTCAGCTGAATCCGGTTTGACTGAGAGCCAACCCCAATATAGTTGGGAAAAGGCTAGGCAGATGATGAACTCACAGTATCAGATTAGTGTGGAAATTGAATTCCGTTTGAGTATACGACCTTTGCGAACCAACTCTAAGTATTTAAAACAACAACTTTGTTATAAAAACACTGTGTAAAGTTAATTCTCGTGTGGGTAAATGTTTGCATAATCTAGCAGCTTTACACTTTACAGTTTGTTCAGGTTGATTTAAGTTGGTTAGCTTAAAGCTTTTGTTACTAATCATTAAAACTTTGTTTAAAAAGTGCTGTTTTTTAGACATTTCGCCAATTAAAGTCCTGCAGTACGATTCTGCAAACCTCTCATAGTGAAAGCTTATGTGAATTGAACATGAAGTAATCTGTCAATCCATACAAATAAGATAAAATGACAGTTCACTTCACGCTCACTCCACCCAAGTTTACACGGTGTGATGTTGACAGATTATACCGGCTGAATGTCGTTTTCGCGCAGTGGGAGCTAAAAACGAAATACATCACCAAGAGAAGTCTTCATACGAAGACAACGGTTGCGTGACGACTCAGAGGTGTTTAAAAAAGATAAACTGAATTAAATAATATGTATATCTTAGCCCAACAGTGGGACAAAGCCGTTCCCTTGGTGATGTATCTCATTGTTTTATCCCACTGCGTGAAGCAAAACAACATTCAGCCGGTAGGTATATTCTGTTACCATCTCACCGTGTAAACTTAGATGCAGTGAGCATGAAGTGAACTGTCACTTCATCTTGTTTGTATGGAATGATAACACACTTCAAACTAAAACCTAGAATGATACGCCTAGTCATCTATGAAGCGGTTTGCTTCCAGTTCATGGCGGGCGTAAATGAACACCGGTATTATTGATGAAGCAACAGCTGCCAATCTGGACTTGGGATTTCGATTACGATCTCAATACGTACGAGGTATCAATACGTAGGAGGTATCATAGTGAACAGGTATTCCTCACCTTTCAAAATCACAATCAAAAGTCATTACACTAGGCTGAAAATCAGCACTTTTTTACGTCAAAATTTACATGAAGACAGTCCCCCAAATCACCCCGCCTGTCACTCATATTTCATAGGAACACAGTTACTGGTTCATACGATAACTACTCCTTAGTTCGCCAACCAGCCGGTAGAAATATATATTTTTTATACAAAATAATTTTAGGTTGATCACATGTCAGGGTCGTGACTGGGACGTGTCTATCACAACGGGGTTAGACACGTCCCGGGCAGGGTCGGGACTCGGATGAGTGCGACCAAGTTCGTATTAAATGATAATAATATCTTGGGACAACTCACACACGGTCATCCGATTCCAAACTAGGCAGAGCCTGTGATATGGCAACCAGACAACTAATAAACATAGTTATATATTTTTAAATACATCCATATTATAGACAAATTACACCCAGACACAGAACAAATGATCATGCTCATCACACAAAGATTTGTCCTGGGTGGGAAAAACAAACCCACGACCTCCGGTTTAGCAGTCAGGGTCACTAACCACTCGACCAACAGGCCAGTCTTGTAAATGTATGCACCGATATTGTTTGGGAATAGAAATAAAAATATATAATATGAATTTCAAACAAAACCTTTTTTAAACATTCAATAAATTTCACATACCCAGTCTAACTTTTAACTAGCAATTTATCTACCTTGATGCTTTGTTGTAAGCCCCGCAGATCCTTTCACTTGAATTAAAACATTATTCTCTTGCTTCGAAGAACCAGTAAAGGCTCCTGCAGACAAGCGCGATGCGACAATACGACAACGAAGTGACAAAACTTTTTGATTGAAATTTGTTTTACGGATTTTAGAAATGCAGCTCTTCCATACTTTTATCCAGTAATGGAAACATATGTACAGAAAAGAGCATTTGAAAAAAATGCTCTATTATTGCAAAGTTGTCTGACAATTTTTTTTTTCGGGCATCTTTGAATCAATCCTGTCGATAGGCGTTTAGCTTGTCCCGCAATTTTCGCCTGCGTCACCCGCGTACGGCGCGCGAGTTTGTGCTCGTGCAATGTGAATAATGTCGCAAGTTAGAAATATGAAAAAATGCTTGAAATTGAAAGTCGATCAATACTTATTCGTAAAAAAAATCTATGAAAACGCGTTGTCGCATCGTGCCTGGCTACGAGAGCCTTAAAGACTTCAAGACGCCAACACTTAGCTTATTCAAGAAACATCAAAAGACATTGTTTTCCTACTTTGTTTATGTTACAAGAAAGTGATTTAATTTTGTTTTCTGTTGTGTAAGCATCTGTGAGATCTACTTAGGAAAGTAAATTACAAAGGACTCTCTGAAATAATGAGATACGAATAAGTATTTACGGAGAGATGGTAAAATTCTTGTCAAGAGGGCTAAATAAAGCAAGTGTTTGTTATTAGTTGTTAAGCTCATAGACTCAGATCTGGACACATTCCAGTTTGCGTTCATGATGAGGAAAACGAAGTCTCCTAACTATGTGAAGTTGTTGAAGACTTACACCACTTATTGATGGACTGTGTTCGGTATGAGTCTGGGAGAAATGATTTGTTTAGGGCCTTGAAGTAGGCACATTTAATCAAATCTTGGCTCAACCAAATGGCGATGATGCGAAGAGTCTGTTTAGGTTCATGGCCCAGATATGAATAATGTGTGTTTAGGGTACGATGGGACTGACATACGTATTGCGATTACAAATGATCCTAATAAAAAAAATAAAAAACTAAAGGGAAGATAGGAAAAATATTAATTAATGTTCTAACAATGTATCTACTCTCGGTGGGTATTTAAAAGAGTTATATATTTCATAAAGTTGGTCTCATGACCATGACACTAAAAAATGGTGATGGGCAGGCGTTTTCGGGGACTATTTTCATGTAAATTTTCGAGGTACAAAAAGTGCTGAATTTCATGAAATTTTGTTTTTAATGACAAAGACATGCAGACGTGCCTTTTGAATGTTATTTAAGGAAAACAAAACCATTATAGGTTCACGTGGATAGAGTCAAGTCCCTCCCCATCTGCCAGCTAATCGGTTGTTTTTGGAGACGCGAAAAAAATCATACTAATAGCATATTATAGTGAATTTAGAAGGAAAACTATCACACAACGAGTTAATGAACAATAGTCGACCAACAATAAAATTAAACTGGGTAAGTAAAATAATCCTAATAATTCCATAGAAAATAACTTAAAACTAAGTGCATTTGTAACTTTGTAATCTAATAATAGTTAGTAATATTTTTCTTTTATTCTGGCATGGTTTAGGAGACGGGTTACTACGGAACCCTACACTGTGCGTGGTCCGTCACTTGGCCGGTTTTATTATTCTCGGTTTACCAAAACGTAGGTACAAAACAGTTTTAAATTATTTTTATTATGCTGTGGGTTTGACATACCCGTATAAAAGGACAATAATACTTAATTTAACAGCCTCTACGAGCATTGCTGTACAAATATCCTACTCTCAATTCGAAACCTCATTCCACAGTTTACATCAAATATTTAAAACATGCGCACTAAGGATTCCGCAAACTACGGAGCGGCACTAAAAAGAGATAGAGTAGTTAACTTTAATGCTGCAGACATAACCTGACGTTAAACCACCGTTAAAGTTGAACTGAACTCGAGTTAACGGACGTGGTAGGTACTTAATGTGGAGCTTGGAACGGTTATTATGATGTGACTGGGACTGTTTTTAACCGACTTCAAAAAGGAAGAGTTTTCAATTCAGATGTTTCTATATGCATATTATTATATGTTTGTGGATTTGCGGATTTCCGTCATATAGCGGACTAGCAAAAATCTTTCAAATTTGATTTTGTTAAAAAAAAAATCGAAATGATGCCATTTAAATTTCGTAAAGATCTGATGAAAAATTTTGGAGATAGACAGCTAAATAAGTATGGACTGGTTGGAATTTTTGCGGGGTTGCACTAAAAAGTGTAAAATAAAAAACTGGAGTCAGTATCAAAAAACGAAGAAACCACACGGGAAACGCCGACTTCCAAAATTAAAGTTATTTTGTACTTTGTTATGGTTAAGAAGTCGGTTATATGTTTTTGTAAAAAAAATACTTTTTTTTTTTGCTTACTTACTTCTTCTAAAATACAGGCTCGGCTTAGCTCAGGCTCTATTTACTCATATTTATTCTTTTGTACAAAACAACTTCTCAATTATAATACTATCGAAGTTGTTTAATAATAATTATATAACATTTTTTTATAAATAATAAAAAAATTACTACAGTATAAACCTATACATTAATATATTATAGGTATTTCAAACATATTATTGAAGCTAATAAAATAGATATTTTAAATTTTTACCACAATTCTACTATTTTAAATGAGCTCCAAGCATTAGGCTACTTTTGTTTTCACCCTGCCATGACGCTATACCTGTAATGTTAACGACAAATGTCATGGCGGTCAACTGTGTTGCCAGTTCAAATGAATAAAATTTCTGACCATGCTACCAAAAAAATAAGATATAGGTACCTACCTACCCCAAAAAGATTTCAACTACACTACACTACCTAAATATCTCTACAGAACCACACAAAGATTCTGTCTGAAAACCCCAAAAATCAGACCTATAAAGTACCTACCAATCTTGTATTCCCAGAACCACCTTTTTACCGGAACATTTACTCGCACCATTACCCTAATAGACATTTTTCTATATCCTACCCACACAGGCGGAATACAATTTCCAACTTACCGAAAAAAGATTACCCATTTACCCAGTTACCTTGTATATTTGCTGACAAGCCTAACGGAGCGTTTTTCGCGCAAAATATCCAAATATTTTATGAGACTTGAAGCAACGCGCAAGGAGTCGTAATTTGAAAAGGTGATAATGTATTCAAGCGTTTGCAGGTTTATGAATAAAAATGGTTGAAGGAATGGAGATATTAGAGGAGCTCGTGGCTAAATCATAACAGCAATACGAGTCGATCTTCAAGGTTAAGCAACGCTTGCCGAGGTCAGTCCGTGGATGGGTGACCATCTTAACATGGTGGGAAATTCCATGCTTTGGAAAGTACGTTAAACCGTTGGTCCCTGCTGTCATTTGTGGATCTTTGGCAGTCGTGTCAGAAGACAGAATATCTGACACTAGTCTTGCCAAGAAGTACTGTGTAACCCAGTAACTGGGTTGTGGAGGTAGCTAGTCAGTTGCTCCACGTAAAATACTGGTATTCAGCTGAATCCAGTTTGATTGGAATCCGACCCCGATATAGTTGAGAAAAGGCTAGGCAGATGATGTAGGAATTGAAATATCGCTCTGTAACTTTATAGGGTTGTTTAGTATTAAGAAGTAGCTATTGAGCATACGACATTTTTCTTGGTGCCAGTTGAAACAGTTAAAGCTTGTAAATTTATGATGAAGTGGAAAAATCGAACTTAATATTGGTTCTGCGACCTTGAGTCTTATTCATATCTTATTCACAACTTTCTGTTTCTGACTGTTTTCTAGACAATCTTAAAAGGCCTGTTAATAAAATTATTAAAAATTAAGCTAAAATAATCTGATTATAAGCAAGATTAAAACGCTACAGACGCTTAGTTGACACTTTGCGAGACCCAAGGGCTGGCTTTTACTTTAGACTAAAATATTCTTCCCCATTTATCCTTTCATTTTGAAAACTTAAGTAAAAGTCAAATCGTTTTTTTCAATTAGGCCATTGAACGGCACTTTTGAACGTCATAATTTACAGTTAAGTAAAATAATAGTATAAAATTAATAAGGTGACTCTACTGTCCATTCGGAAAGGTAGATTCTTATGGAGAAGAACAGACAGGAAACTCCATTGTTACTCTATTCAAATAATGATTTTACAATATTTGGTATACAAAAAATAATTTAATACTATGTCAGGACGATGCACCCAGAGTATGCTACTTATAGGAACAAAGTATTACCAGCAGAAGTATACTTATTCATTTTCTAAATAAATTTAGGTACATGGTACTCACATATTTACAATAAAAGCAAAGAGAATAATTCCACCGTAGGTACCACAATATGAACGGATTTGAAATGCGTATGTAAAATGCCTACGGATTATGTGAAACGAGTTTTCAGCAGAGAGACGTAATCGTATGTAACGTGTAAATACATAACGATGGCTGTGTATTTTTTATTCAGGATTTGTACTGAAATACATGCTCCCTTCTATCTTATGTTATCACTTCATTTGAATAAAGAAACACGTTGTATGAACTGAATATGTGCGCATTTGAAATACTCGATAATATTTTGTCAGAATCATTGAAATATTCCATGGGAAAAGTAGAGAGATAGATCTTTGACCTTTGACTTTTAGGCACTTGTTTACCTCTATATCGTCATCATCATAATATCAGACGAAAGACTCCACTGCTGGCCATAGGCCTCCCCCAAGTGTCGCCACAAAAACCGGCTGCCTTTTTTTTTTAAGGATGGGCAATCATCAAATGACTTCTTCCGCTCTGGGTGGAGCGGAAGGGCGTGCCAGACTCTTACTGACTAAAACGCAACCGTATTCCTTCTAAAGCCCTTTGCGTTACAGGGTCGCGGTGACACTTTCGAACAAATTCCCCAACCCTGGCAGGCTCTGGCCCTTGCGAGCCCCGTCTTCTACGCTGACATATCTTTGAGGCGCGCGTGGAACACAACGCGCCATCGACCCGGGCCATGGTGGTGATCGGACAGCGACCCACCCAACGCTCACCATCCGCAGGCCCGCGCATCCATCGGCTACCTGCGAACCTCACCAGGTTATCGGTCCATCTTGTGGGAGGCCTTCCAACGCTGCATCTTTCGGTACGCGGTCGCCACTCCAGAACTTTTCGGCCCCATCGACCGTCTGTTCTGCGAGCAATGTGCCCTGCCCACTGCCATTTCAATGTTGCGATCCTTCGGGCTACTACCACCTACGTATCCTAAGCTATTTTGTCATGATAGGTACCTACTATGACATGCTAGCTATACTAACAGTAGCCGAACAACTTAAACATTTTGGAACGTCGCCAAAGTCTGAACGAATGCCGCCATCTTGTTTTTCAATACAATTTTACATTGACAACATCACAAATGTTTACCATGACTATCCTGATAATGTAGGTAATCCAAAAGATCCTCGTAATTCTGTAAATTAACTTGCAAAAATATTGCACAATAATTGGGTCACTATAATCAAAGGCAAAGTGTAAACTTGAAAGTCTAACTAGTTATTAAAAAGCTGTGTAAACTCCACCCTCTAGACCACTTATTAATAATGCCTTTTAATTAGAACTGGGATCGATTTTAACTTGAGACGGGCATTAAATGGCGCCTCTAAAGAGTGCTTCTATGTAGTTGAGTAGTAATAAATGTTATAATGGAGTGATTTAATATGCTCTTTAATAAATCTGGTTGGTATTGAGTGAATTAATAATAGAAAGAGAACACCGTTCTTAGTAATAAAATAATTATGTTTGAGTAGGTATTTGTAAAATTCAATTTTTAAATAAAATACCTGCTCAAACATTTTTGTTAATGGAATAATAAAAGCTGACTGAATAATTTTTCAATTGAATTTTACCTGACCCGTATAATTAAGATTATAACTATGAAAATCATTGGAATACAAAGTCATAGCCCCACATCTTATATCGACGTAATTGGAATATTATAAAAAAACGTCAAACACAATTGACACTCACCTGTCAAATGAAGCATTAACATAAAGTGACCTCTTTATTTTGGCACGCAGTTTTAATAAAAACTACGATACAATACTTTCGAATTATCTTTACTTAACTATAGAGTGTCTCGCTCTAAGTAATTTGAATCAGTAGTAAAAAAAACATTTTTTAAATAAGATTTTAAGTTAGTAAAAAAGTCTTGTCTGCAGTGCTACTTACTAATGATCGTAAAAGAGTTGCTTCGTTTTTAGCACATCTTAGATGAATCAAGTCATACCTTTTTTGAGCAGCCAAAAAAAATTGTGTATATATTGTTGACCGTTTTCGAGTTTCTTCATTTGGAGCCAACCCTAGATAGAGCATAATATCAGTCATAATTTTCACAAAACATGCAAAATGTCAACCATGTAGGATAAGATAAAGTGGTTCTAATTCAGCTTGCAAGATTTGACCAACACAAACTAACAAAAATTCCAAGTTAAATAAAATCTTGTATAAATCCGAGTGTGCATCAATACATTTATGTATCTATAGCAACAAGTCGTACACTTGTCATAGCAAGGGGCCCCGAAATTCTCGACAAATTAATAATTCCCGATGACACTTTGATGCGTCGAGACGAAACTGAAATAGGTGTACCAATTTTATAGATTACCTCAATCAAAGATAGATAGAAGGCCAGACCAATCAAAATATCAAAATAGAAGTAATAAATAACGACGTTGATGAGCTTTTTAGGAAAAACAGCATGTATTTTATACTTTAAATTGTATAAATATTTTTCTCAAACTTTTGCCAAAGGCTGTCTGCATCAGCTTCGACTGTTATCCTAGAAGTCTGTACTACCAGTATTTCCTGTCCTAATCCAGGTCATGGTCTACCTGAGTTCCAAATTTCATCCTTATCCGTTCAGCCGTTGATGCGGTTTTGATCAACAAACATCGATTTTCACTTTTTCTCGACATAGTCATCTGCCTAGCCGTTTCCCAACTATATTGGGATCGGCTTCCAGTCAACCCGGATTCAGCTGAATACCAGTATTTTACGTGGAGCGGCTGTCTACCAGACCTCCACAACCCATTAACTGGATAACACTCCTTGGCAAGAATGGTGTCAGATTTTCTGGCTTCTGACTATCCGTAACGACAGCCAAAGATCTACAAATTCCAGCCAGGACCAACGCCTTAGCGTGCTTTCCGAGGCACGGAGGAGTCTCGGTATGTTAAGATGGTCACCCATTCACAAACCATCCTCGGCAAGTGTTGCAACCTTGAAGATCAACCCGTGCGTTATTATTTAACCACGAGCTACATAGTACAAAACAAAATTGCAAACTGCCACCGTCTGGTTTTCCACTAAGGTACTTCTTTAAACCTCGCAAAGGATTTTAATACAGTTTTCACTCATAGAAAGAGCGATAAACAAGGAAGGCTCGTTTATACAATTTGCACCCGCGCAAAGTCGAGGTGGGGTGCTAGTCACATTAATCACTTTTATAATCACACTAATATTATAAAGGCGACAGTTTGTGAGTGTGTGTGTGTATGTTTGTTACTTATTCGCGCGCAAACGGCTGGACCGATTTAGATGAAATTTGGTATAGAGATTGTTTGAGTCCCGGGAGTATGTTCCGTTGGGATAATTTTCGACATTCACACGGGCGGAGCCGCGGGTGTCAGCCAGTTATAAATAAGACGAGAGATGCATTTCTAAAAATCCCTTCCTATCAGAAGAAATAAACCTAAATTTCTAAAATACAGTTTTCTCCACTCATTCGTTTTTGGCTTCTTTAGTTCTAAATTGTACTCCAAAACAACTTGTATTATATACAGTCATAATAAAGTTCATGTACAAAGGCGAGCTTAAACGCTTTGCGTTTTGCGTTGATAGGTCAGACAAGACTTACGATTTTAAACGTAGTTAAAGATTATATTTATAAGAAGTTGGCAGTAGTTTCATCACATCGCTAATTACCTACTTGTACTAATTGTTTAAGTATATCTTGTATTTATTTATCTTGTTCATTTGAGTATCGTATGTATAGTTTATATATTTGTATTATTTATTTAAATGTTTGTATGTAATTAAATATCAATCGCTTTTAATTCTCCATATTGCACCTACCACCATTCTCTGCATCACCCAAAGGTTGACTGGTAAAAATGCCTACGGCATTAAGTCCGCGTCTGTATACATATTTGTTGCGTAAAGTGTAAATATATAAAATACATATTTTCCTATAAGATGTCAACAGCGCGCGGCGGTTGATCGTTAGTTTAAATGAGCTCACGTCATCCCACGTTGCAGTCGTGGGTGGTTCCAGCATCTATACTATCTATGTATACTAATATTATAAATTCGAAAGTTCGGATATTTGGATGGATGGATGAATGAATGGATGAATGAATGGATGAATGAATGGATGAATGAATGAACGGATGAATAAAAAAATGAATGGATGAATGAATGAATGAATGAATGGATGAATAAATGAATGAATGAATGATGAATTTTGATTTTGATGTATGTTTGTTACTCAATCACGTCAGAACGGCCTACCGGATCTTGATGAACTTTGGTACAGTGGCCCTACTATGTCGTGCCATCCAATTCCGATGATGTAAAAGGGATAGCGCTATTCGCTATGTATAGCTCCGTCTCTCTCTTAGAGCGGAATCGTGATCGTTTTAAGACTTCATAGTAGGGTACCCTGAGGTAGATTATAATAACACATAGAATACTTTTTATCCCGAGGGTATGTTTCTTGGGGATAACTTTCGATGTTCACACGGGCGGAGCCGCAAGCGACAGCGAGTAATATGATAATAAAAGGAGAATATATTTAGTAAGGATTTTAAATCTTCCCAACATTCAGGCCACGTAGGTTGTTGATTGGGGGTTTAAAATCAATGAATTATGTTAGTTTTAGGCATTTAGAGACCTAATTATAGTTACTGGGTGTTCTACAATGAACGGACATCAATTGTATTGTTTTACGAACAAAGTAATTACTTTAAAAGCATGTGATATTGTCTGTGTTTGTTTCAGCTTTTAAATTCTAAATATCGTCAAATTCTTTTGCCTAATTCAAAAGTTTTTTGTCTTTTGTGGGAGTGTTCAATTTCTATCTATTTTCTTGAATAACTAACTATAAATTAATCAGAGATTTACTTTAAAGATATGAATAACCCTCATAATAAGCTCTTTTATTTATATACAGGACACACGGCAATTCTAATTTTGTAAATTTAAATTTTAACCCCAATAGTGAACCGATACTTAAAAATTATATTTACGTTGCGCGCCCGTGTTTTCGTCACAGAAGTTTGGATGTGTAATAAATTTCAACAGAATTGGTACAGTAGATTCGGAGAAAGTTGACTGTGACAGACGAACAGAAACACTCACGATTGATTCAGTAAGGGTTCCGTTTTTATATTATTATATTCACTTTCATAACTCTAAAACATGCGCGATATGATAAAAATATGAAAAAAAGACTGAAACCAAAACACGATTAAATAAAACGTACGTTACCCAAACCCGTTTGGTCCACTATAAACTTTATTTCGTAACAGCCACTCTATCAAGCCTAACAACTGAAATACACGAAAAAACCAAACGTCCTCAATCACACCGATTTAGTACAATCGTTTGAAATAAAAATCGTCGTAAACTAATACCACATACCGTAAATTTTAGAATAAAAAACCTAGTCAAACTGACATTGTATCAGCGGTAACGGTTGGAATAAATTCCAAACTGTATGTGTTTGCCTTGTCACTAGGCCAATCTAGGTAGATTTTTTTTTATTTAGGTGGGTTCACTCTTGATTCCAGTCTAGGTCATAGATGACAGAGACAAAGTCGACGATGGAGCAAGCTTACCGAGAAGTAGCCTGTTCACTCTAATTTTGAAGAGATTAGGGTTGTATGCGTTCGGAAACATAGACAGTAGATGGTGAAAGTTAATCATTTTGGAGTTTTGACAATCGTTATTTCTGACAGAAAGTGACTTTGTCGAAAGCCAAAGGTACCGCAGAAAACCGCAGGCATTTTCTCTTTAGAATTGGCCGAGACTAGTGAAAGCTGCTACCCTGACATACTCGGCAAACTATAGTTGTTATTAATTTTAACCAACACCGGGATTTTTGAGCAAAAATGTCCTTCCAACCTCCAACTTTTACAATCTATTTAGTGTTCTCAAAATAGTAATTATGGGAACACGTTCAAAGTAATTTCTCTTAGCGAATTTTCAATGCAGCTATGCTCTACATAGGTGTAAATAGGAAACAGGAGTAAATAGTCCCTATTCACTCCTATTTCATTGCATTTGAATAACAACATTCCAAGTTACAGGCTTCATAACCATAAGCTCGACCCCTATTCAATTGGACCATAGCGAGCAGCGGGTGCAATTTACACCCTTTCCTAAATCCTTTGGGAATCACAGGCCTCCCGGTTATAAAGTACAGAACAATTTTACGAGCAATACATCTACAACTAATAAATTCAAAGTTCCGAATGTTCTTTTAATGTTAGGTTACGGTGTGATAGGCAGATTTATGTGACGGTACAGTCGTGTACACTGGTTTTATGTTGCCCTATTTTTTTACGTATTTTTTATATTTTGTTGGCGTGTGATCGGTGGTACAGTACACAGACATTACGGACACAGAAAATATTCCAATATTTTTCTGGAGGGAATAACCGCTGAATGGCGTGGCTCCGATAGTATGAGACAATTGGTGTTTGCAAAACTATTCAATAGCTAGTATATCCCTTGACTATTTTAAAATGACGTTTGATTGTTATGTAGTAGTCCGACAATTATATAAAAACTACTACTACTACTATACTGTAATTTATTCATATTTTATATTTTATTCATATTTATAGGTATGTTATGATTTAATATTCGCTGTTACGTATCATGTTATAAAGATGCTCGCCAGATGACCTAAATATATTATACCAACGCCATTTTTTTGTCATGTTTATATTATTTTTAGGGTCACGAACGTAACCGATGGAATCCTATTACCAGCCTATCAATCCGTTCGTGTATGTCTGTCAGTGGGCTGTATTTCATGAACCGTAATAGGGAGATAGTTTGGGATAAAGATTCTGTTTTCGAATTTTGACGTTAAGAAATGAAAGAATATTACGAGAGATTTTAGTTTGATTCATAACATTAAACAAGTTAACCGGCTCAAATTTTGTGTAGGAAAAATAATATTTTTCATAGCTAACGAGTTTATTGTTTTTATGACGGCTCTAGCTCTTGCCCGCGAATTCGTTTGCGTATATCCCGTATTTTCTCGTTCCCGTAAGAATTATGGAAAATCCTTACTTAGTGCTCCCTTACATTCTCCAAGGAACCTACATGCCAAATTTCAGCTTTTTACGACCTGAAGTTTCGGCTGTGCGTTGTCTGTCAGTCAATCAGCCAGGAACGAAAAATTTGTATTAATAAATCCTGTCACCGAAATTAAAAAAAGACTCAAACAAGTCAAGAATAGTGAGTAGGTACTATTGTGACGAAATATTCCAAGCAGTCTGTTGCAGTTAGTGACATCAAATCTGTGATAAAAGACAACATATTCGTATGAACTGATATTGCCATTGTTTTGATTTATTGTCGTATCGTTGTCTCCACCTTGTATATTGATTAGCGTTTGCACGCGGCTATGCCTACAGAAGAGTGGAAAAGTATCCAAGCAGTTTTTATTTTATTCACCGAACTAATTTAAGCCATGATCTTGTGTTTAAAATTTCAACCAAATTCGTTCCATTGAGACATTTAGATTTCTATGAAAAAAAAAAACTAACCCCAAATGAAATCATCAAAATTGACACCAGTCTCATCAAGAGGTTTCGTATCATCCCGCTACTGGGTTGTGAAGGTCAATCGCTTCTTGTGAAATACTGATATTCAGCTGAATCTGGTTTGACTGGAAGCCGACCCAAATATAGTTGGGAAAAGGCTAGGGAGATTCTTCATCAACCTAATACCATCCATGGTCTCGTTGTACTCCAAATTTCATCGAAAACCGTTCACTCATTATACTGTTTACTTCCTTATGTGAAGAAACTAAATTGTCTTGTCTCACACTAAATAAGTTACTATTTTATAACGATCTATTTCCGCATTACATCAGAACTTTTCCTAAAAAAACCGTTGATCCCGTTCCTCGGCCGGGTCTCGATTAATAGCGTTATCTCCCTCACATCGGTTAAGGGTCGCATGGTCAGGATTACGAGAACGGGCGGAACCCGTGTTTGAACAAATAACATCACACTTGCGACCTTCTGGTAAAGCCCTTGTCGCATTAAATGCGTGGCGGTATCTATGTGTTTGTTTGGAAAATTTAGGGAGACGAAAATACTGGTGT
The DNA here is from genome assembly GCA_905163435.1 of Mamestra brassicae. NCBI lineage: Eukaryota > Metazoa > Arthropoda > Insecta > Lepidoptera > Noctuidae > Mamestra > Mamestra brassicae. The sequence goes on from LR991010.1 coordinate 2,155,432, forward strand.
ATAGCGGTGCGATGAGTGAAAACCCGGTCGATTTCTGGTTTTGAAGTCGGTTCTACCGGATGCGGTTTCGGCAACATAGTTTGCCTAAATATAAGCGTTTATTTGTTGTCGTTCGGCTTATAAACTCATAAATAATATCCTCATTTCTGCTTATTAGAAATTTCAAAAAAAAAAAAAAATGTTTTTTTTTATCAATTTATTAAAGTTGCGACATTCTGATGACTGTCTACTGCTATTTTTATTACTATTTTATAATTAATTACGCCACAGCGGCTGGTCAGATTTGGATCAAACTTCACATTTCACAACTATACCAATACATGTATAATTTTATCTCATTTGTATGTTCCGTATTAGGATTCGACTTTCACACAGACGAAGCCGCTAACAAAAACTACTTAGGTAGGTATACTCGGACTAATAATGAAATGTTTTAAAAACCACTACTACAAAGAATGGGGCTTAAGGGGGATACGGAATTTGTTAGAAAGAGTCACCGCGGCCTAGAACGAAAAGGGTTTAAGAAGGAACACGGATGGGTTTTAGTCAGAAAGAAAGAGTCTGACACCCCCTTCCTCTCCACCCAGAGCGGAAGAAGTCATTTGATGATTTCCCATCCTTAAAAAAATCCGTAGTGGTAGCAAGCAAAATTAAAATTTAATAATTATGAACTTAAGAATAATTATAATTTATTAATACATCGCTAATAACTTAGATTTGATACATATTATTTTCATATTAACTAGAATTCCGAAATCTCGTTAATATACATCAAATCTTAGTTGATGATGATGAATAAATATTCTGATGTTTATAATTATGTAAATACATACCTACTTGTTATTGTCGCGTATCACATTTTGGACAAGTCACAACCTGACACGGACTTGCAAATTTAAAAAAAAACACAATAAAATTTGAATTTCGCGGGCTACGATTGCGCAATCACCTTAATCAAAGCGAAAGACCAACACAAGTCCACATCTTCCTCCTGTCATCCGCAGAGGTGACATAAAGTATGCAAAGACTTATCTATAACAAATGCTTCTCAAAGGACTCTCAAGTGCTTTGGTACCGAAAAGTACATATTTACTCTGTCCCTACAATTTACCGTTTTTAGGGTTCCGTACTTGAATGGTGCCGAAGGGACGATATTACTGCCTAAAACTAAACCAACAACAGAATTTTAGTATTGTTTTAAATTCTAAATATCTTCAGTTCGGATAACCCTAGTTATACATATTAAAAAATATTTATAAAAGTTAAAAAATAGCTATCATTGAGCGTTTTTTATCTCTTTACATCTTAGCAAGTTAAAGACAAAATTTGTGTTATTTTATTATTTTTATGGTAGTTCATGGTACGGAACCCTTCATGTGCGAGTCCGACTCTCACTTGGCCGATTTTTTCTACTAAAGAAAACATTATCAGTCAAAATTGAATTTACTTGAAAAAAGGTTAAAGGATAGTGGAGTCTGGGTTATAAATGGATTTGAGAACTAGGCTTTCTAAACATTTATTTGGGACGGAGTCTTCAGTCAATACATTGACAAATAGCTTGGACAAAAATATAAAACATGTTGTACATTAACGTTTTAGGGTCCTTGTCACGTATTTTAACTTAAACGGATTTTCTATTAAATTCGTTTTGAATTGAAAATGGTCGTTAAATTACTTTAACTCAATTCACATTATTTTATAGCCTAGCGTATACATGTTTAGGGTTACGAACCTCTGTAGGAAAAAACTCGGTTGTCTGTCTGTCCGTCTGTCCGTCTGTCTGTCAGTCACAGCCGATTTTCTCCGAATCTACTACACTGATTCAGTTGAAATTTAATACACATATAACCTTCTGTGACCCAAATACGGATGCGTAATAAATAAATACTGAAAATATGGTCACTTTTTGGAGGGACAATAAGAAAATTTATAAATAAAGCAACTGATTCGTGTGATATATCAAATCAAAGGGCTCATCGTAAGAGCTCCAAAACTATTTTTTTAATAAGGTTAAAAACATCCATTTCGACGTTTTTATAGAAAATAAATGAAAATTGCCTATTCTCTCCTATATCTTCGAAACTACTGAGCTTAAAATTTTGAAAGAAAAAATCAGTTAATAGGATTTTTTCAAGTTACCTATAGATTAAGGAATACCTACCTATAAGAAGTCTATGATTTTAAAGACATGTTAAAAAATATTATTCGTTCGGAACCCTTTGCACGCGAGTCCGACTCGTGCTTGGCCGGTTTTTATACACTGTTGGTGAAGATTTAGACTGGACCTTGGAGCAAGACATATTATTATAATACTTTTTCTTTTAGGAAAATGTTCGCTTGTGATAGTTTCCATGGAGGCGAAGTCGCTGGCCGAAGTTATTATTATATAACATTATAAAAACATCCCTTTTCCCTCTATATTGAGGGAAAACATTCCCCACAGACCATTAAGATGGTCGATACCAGCTTTTATTTACGGTTATAGAAAATAAAAAGGCCTTAAGTGACAGGATGCATGTGTCATCTTTGATGCAAAACGGAAACTTATGTGGGTCACGGTAATGATCAATTTCCGTTGACAGACAGGTCAGGGTGAGTTTTAAACGTGTAGTTATAGTGAATCTTAGTTGAAGGATTGTTGATTTTTACTCTTTTCCTGGGTTTGTTTGTGATGTCACCTTAAAAGCAATGTTTATGGAATTACTAGCTGCCGCCCGCGGCTCCGCTTGCGTGACTGTCGAAAACTATCTCAAGGGAATATACTCCCGAGATAAAAACTATCCTGTGTCTTTTCCCAGGACTCAAACAATCTCTATGCCAAATTTTATCTAAATCGGTCTAGCCGGTTGCGCGTGTAGAAGTCACAAACATACACACACACTCACAAAATTCGCCTTTTTAATATTAGTGAATGTGGTGGGGAAAATATTTGTGGAAATTACTTCGTTTTCGAACGTTGACCGAGCATGAAAGTGGACTTTTTAAATAACATAATACACGTTATTCCCTGGAGTCTGATAGCAGAGGTGTACTTATAGTACAACCACATTTCCCAAGTTGTTAGCCCGGTCTAGACAGACATGCAAGGTTTTAAAAAATCGCATAGATCTGAACATTTGTACGAATATCCGGAATAATATTCTAAATGAAACGTGAAAAGTCCCCATCGATTCGACAGTTGCAAACAAAAATCATACGAGGCCAAAGTTTGCAAATATGGGATTTTCGCGTTTTGTAGCCAAACGTCAGTTTTATCAATACAATTAGGTCAGACAAAAATTTAAGATTTAATTGTAGACTATTAACAATTTTTAAAGATAATTGCATGATTTCCGAGGCACGGAGGAAACTCGGCATGTTAAGATGGTCACCCATCCACAGACCAACCTTGGCAATCGTTGCTTAACCTTGAAGATTGAGACGTGCGGCTGTTATTATTTAGCCACAAGCTCCTTACCAGCAATACCTTTATGAAGAAGTCTAGTCTCAAATCTGCTTATTATAACCATGGGGTTAAGCCATCGGCATATAAGGTCACTGGAAAGGGTTTGATTAAGATTGAGCGTAATGGTTGAGCTATTAGCTGCTGCACTGCGTGTCGTCGTGTTTTTCTGACATTATTTTATCTTAAACACGTAATATGTTGCGACTTGTAAATTATTTCGTATCAATATTGCGAAGTCTGATTAGATACGGGTGATTTGAATGACACTTCCAGTGAAGAAGAGATAGCGATCTCTGCCATTAGCACCAATACTATGCAACGTTTGGTGTGGGCTAAACAAATAATGGATATTTTACATGCGGCGCCCGCATGAATCTCGAAAATTATCCCAAGGGAACATACTCCCGGGATAAAAATCTACCTCTACTATAATCTACCTCTGTGCCAAATTTCATCAAGATCCGTTCAGCCGTTCTGACCTGATTGAGTAACAAACATAATGACATCAAACAGCCAAACTTTTGCAGTTATAATATTAGTACAGATTCGTATATGTTTCACACCTTTACTTATCAGAAGAAACACGCTTGCATGCACTTAATAAAAAACAATAACATAACGTGCCTTACGGTTGCGTCAAATAGGTTCAGGTCAGCAAAATGCCAGACAGCTAAATTTCACTGGTTTTCAACTGAAGTAAATATTATCTGGACTCACGAAGGTGCGTTTACGTACTATGTAATAATTATACGCCCGGCAGTCGCAAGACCAACGGAGCAGTTCGGAATGTGAGAGTGATGGAAGAGGGAGTGCACCTGTGTTTGCGCACACACTTGTGCACTATAATATGTCCCGCGTTGATGGTTAGTCTCGGTATCGGAATCGTGATATTGGCCGCACTGGCCGAAATCGGTCAGGATACCTATATACTACATATAATAATTATAGTACCTAATCCAGACCGAATTTCGGCTATGGAGGATAATCTCAGCGTATAAGCCAATAACGAAATAATAGAGTGCACATGTGTATTCGCAAACACAGGTACTACTCTTACTACGAGTCCTAAATGTATTTGCATTTGTTTATGTGTACATAAATAAACAAAGAATTTTAGCAAAACACAGAAATATATTTTACTCTATCAATGGATTATCGGATTTAAGTAAAAGTAATTCCCGGAAAATACAAAAAGAATATTATTTTATCTGTCCTTGTTTACAAGGTCATAAAAGTAATCTTAAGATTTATTGTATCTTGTGATTGAATTGCCATTCTTGCCACAGATTTTAAAGATTCTTTTTGATTGTTATAACTTATTTGTATGAGGTTTTAAAAATGATAAAGGGTGTTCTTCGCTTAATCTTCTTCTATAGTTAAGACATAGTAGGGCCAAATGAAACGGATCGGATGGTCGAATGAATGAACTGTGTAAACATTTCTAGAAAAGGTATGATATATTTCAAAATCAAAATTATTCAAATAAGGCTCTCAGCCAGCACATTCGAACGTCAAAGTTTTACATAAAGACTGTCCCCCAGAACGGGCGCCCGTCACCACTTCCTAGTATTTTAGCTGTAAATCTTATGAACAAACTTCAAGATTCTTGAGTATGTGGGTGGCTTGCTGTCCGATCACCATCAGGCCCGGGTCGATTGCGCGTTGTGTTTCACGCGCACCTCAAAGAGATGTCACCATAAAAGACGGAGTCCGCTAAGGCCAGAGCCTGCCAAGGTTGCGGAATTTATTCGAAAGTGTCACCACGGCCGTGGAACGCAAAGGGCTTTAGAAGGAACACGGATGGGTTTTAGTCAGTGAGAGTCTGACACGCCCTTCCGCTCCACCCAGAGCGGAAGAAGCCATTTGATGATTCCCGATCCTTAAAAAAAAAGAAAGATTCCTGAGTAGGTACTTTATCATCAGAAATAATACAAGTAGAATTAATTTAAATCCTTATAGTAAAACAGAAATAATAAAAACCAACCATATTTTCCAACCACCTAATTTCAACCACAAATATTCTCGCTTCACACTTGAAAAAATATTCTGTACACACCAAATTTTTTGAATGAAGTGCTCTGAATAGAACTTGTAACGGGAGCCTCTCATTTGGAGGGGCCTCTGACCCAGTTCCAGAGTACTGGTTGTAAGTAACGATAGGTACTTGTGTGTTATAGGTATTGTATAAGTTATGCTTTCAAAAGCGGAGGTTTGCAAAGTATTTGGTGACAGATTGGTAGTCGATTTTTTTTATTTAATTTTGGTTTGCTCTTGACTCTAGTCTAGATCATAGATGACAAAGACAAAGTCGACGATGGAGCGAGCTTACCCAGAAGAAAAATAAATATTTAAAAATATTTTCAATAAAATAAAAACTTTTGGCGTTCTTTAAGTACAAGTTGTATTTTCTGTTTTTACTCGACTGCGTCAGAAGGAGGGTTATGTTTTTCGAGTGTATGTATGTATGTATGTATGAATATTTCTTTGGCACGCTCTGTATCAATGAAAAACCAAATCTAATCAATCAAAATCAAAAGTCATTTATTCAAATTAGGCTGAGTGCCAGCACTTTTTGAACGTCAAAATTCTACATAAAGACGCCCAAAACGCCCGCCCGTCACCACTTCCTAGTGTTTTAGCTGGGAAGAAGAAGTGCGTTGTGCGAGCCTGACTGACTCGCACTAGCCATTATTTTTTGTAAATCAAGCCTACAGAGAATTTGAATCGCCACAAACAATGAAAGTTGGAATCACAAAGTTATGAGCAATTGCAGTTCAATCAAAGTTCCCAGCCCACTCAATATGAGAATAAGCCTTTTTTTTTTTTTTAACTTTTTTTTTTAACTTTAACAGGCAATGGAACAAAAAACTGGCTGGTATAGGGTATTTGACTAAAAATCTAATTAGTCCGTCAGATAGATTTCCAATAAATATTTTTTCTTTTGTCACATAAACAAAAAATGAAGACGATACAGTGCGTTAAAAACTCGTGTAACGTCACTTTCCAATAAAAGTGTACTGGTAACACTTTTATTGGAAAGTGACGTTACAAGCTCACTCCTTATCTTTGATGCGTTGCAACTTCGTAATTTTTTTATTGATTTGATAAAATAAAAAAAAACATATCCAATATTTTTCGATAATCTAACTGGGGGACTAAATAGATACATATTTTTTAACCCAGGCAACATCCCTATTACGGTACAAGGATCTTTTTTTTTTTTTTAAGGATGGGAAATCATCAAATGGCTTCTTCCGCTCTGGGTGGAGCAGAAGGGCGTGTCAGACTCTTACCTAAAACCCATCCGTGTTCCTTCTAAAGCCCTTTGCGTTCCAAGGCCGCGGTGACTCTTTCGAACAAATTCCGCAACCCTGGCAGGGGTACAAGGATCTTGCCATGAAACAAACAACACAAGTATTCGTTTTAAACTATGAATCTGAGCTTCCAAGTTTTCAAAAATACTTCTTGGTAATGGTTATACATTACTCTGCGAGCTAAAGGTTCTAAGAAAATAATTTGATGCCACTAACAATACTGCAGAAGTTCTAGAAATATATAAACTCGTAAAGTCTGCTATCAACTTACTTAGAATAAGAACAGTTTTTCCACTGGCAGCCGCTCCACGTAAAATACTGGTATTCAGCTGAATCTTATTTAACTGGTAGCCGACCAAAATATACATAATTGGGGAAAGTCTAGGCAGATTTTATTTATTTATTTATTTAATAGGGCACACCAACAGCTTATTTACAAAATTAATCATATAAGTTAAGGCATCGAGGATTCTGTGTAAATAAGCTAATTACAGGCATGCACAACTTTAATAGAGCCAGTAGTACATTGTAATTATTAAAAAAGAAGGGTAAAAATGGTTCTAACAAAAATAGTAAAAAAAAATGACACTAACAAATTAAGAATTAATAGGATTTAAATAGTTGAATTATAAAATTAAAATTAATATTAACAAAATTTGAATTCAATTACGTAAAACACTAAAACATTACTTAAAATATCTTAAGCTGACATCAATAAATAAAATAAAAGGGACTACGGATCATCAATCTAACTTTATAACTTTCGATTTAAATTGTGCGTATGTATCCCAAATATGGTACGACATCATGCGACTTATCCGCGTTCTCTAAAACGACGATATATCAGATACTACGCATCGTAGCTTTGCAAACTCAATGTTATTGAAATTTTTATTCTCTTTATTCATTTCACTTACATACAAATTTACATTTTGAAATATTTCTTAAAAAAAAAACATTAAAAAACATTTAAAAATATAAAAAGCAGTAGTCCGCCGGTGTCGGGAGCAGGGTCTAAGGTACCGGTGGTTAGGACTCTAGAGAAAGGAACGTCCTCACAATACGAGCCGTATCGAGGAGTACTGCCTTCTGTATCAGGCATCTGCTTTTATCCAACCGCGTAACGCCAGCTTCGACAGATAGTCGTCGAAGCTTTTGGCCAGCAGGCCATTGGCCGTAACGACAATCGGCACAATGACAGCCGATTCCACATTCCACATGTCGACAACCTCGTGTGGTAAGTCGAGATACTTGATTTGCTTCTCTTTCTCAGCCTTCACGAGGTTCTCGTCATGCGGGATGGTAACATCGATTATCATTGAAATTGTTATTACTATACCAATACATATTGTTTTTGTTTATTTACTCTGTCAATAAGTATGCGGCTCCGATCAATCTGTTTAAATCACCAATTTTGTTTCTTAATACACGTCACGCTTATTGAGTTACCGTTAACAGTGTTTAGAATTTGTATTATGTTTTATTTTTAGTGTATTTTTCATCTTTCTAATTCTTCTGTAGCCTGTATAAGGTTAATTTTTATTTTATAATTTTCGTTTTGTTATACCTATAAGGTTTGTAATTTTAATATTTTTTTACTAGTCCTTTTTTAAATTAATTTAAAGCTAAATGTAAACTTGCAGCGATTCTGTTTTCTGTTCTAATACTAACCTTATTAAATAGAAAACCTTTATTTAAAATTTTGTTCAGTATATACAGAACTGATTGATTAGCCAATCACATTTTACAATATATTATATTATTATTTTATCACAATAATATTATAAAGGCGAAAGTTTGTGAGTGTGTGTGTGTATGTTTGTTACTTCTTCACGCGCAAACGGCTGGACCAATTTTGATAAAATTTGGTATGCAGGAAGCTGACACCCTGGAATAACACATAGGCTACTTTTAACCGCGTGTAACACCGCGGGGCGCAGCTAGTAAAGTAATAAATTGCCAATAAACTTTATATATTTTTTTCATTTAATTTTTTTTCAGTTTTACCTAGTAAGAGTTTTTCTGATCCATTCTCATTTGAAACCATTTCGAATCTCACTCACTTAAAACTTAGCTTCTATGTGATGTGTCTGTGATTCTTTCTTGAAGTGTAACACGAAACTGCGAGTAAGCACTTAGCCGATGCAATGACCTTTAAGTGAAGTTCGGAAGCATGAGATGTGGACTTCCGGAAATGGCTCCGACTTAGGTAGTGTGCAGGCCAGACAAACTGCATTTGAACTGCACGCCAAGCTGCAGAATAGAGTAGATTCGTAAAAAAATTGAAAAATAATATTTAGTCCGTCAGTTATATTACCAAAAAATATTGGAAACGTAGTTTTTATTCCCACGCAAGAAACGATATACATTAATTTTTTTTTTTATTAATATTTATTGTTATAGCAGCAATAGAAATACACAGCCCGCTGATAGACAGACAGACGGAGGGACGGACAGCGGAGGCTTAGTAATATGGTCCCGTTGGTTACCCTTCGGGTACGGAACCTAAAAATTAAGACGATACAGTGTGTTGCAATTTCACGTTTAGTCACACTTCTTACAAGCTTCTTATAATTACCATTGCTGCCTGAACATTCGGTATTGTATGGAATACTTACTTAAGCAAAGCATAGAATAAATTTTATTTCTGACTTTGCCTGAACGTTTAAAGCATGCGAGTTTTGGAATGCGTAGGTATTTTATGGAATACCAGTGTGCCTATTCTACTATTATTTGCTAGTATTATAATAATATGCGAATACGAACGTTGCTTACAAATGAGTAGAATAATAATTGACACTCAAATTCTATAGATTGCTGATTACATCTGTATTAAAAACCAAACTACGCAGAAAATCAAGACGATTGAACTTGTTACTGTATCACGTCGGGGTCACCAGTATAGAGGTATGCGGTACAGAGAGTTAAGTCCCATAGGAGGATCCTCCGACCAGACGGTTATTGTGTCTGGTGGGCAACTGCCCGATAGTTGATATTCGGACTGTTGTATATGTTCGAATCGCACGGGGAACTTTGCTTGCGCGATACAGGATTTCGTTGGTAATTCGTCGCTGACAGAATAGATGGCGTTGCGGTTATTTTTGTTGCCGTACAAATTTCGTTTCTAAGTTTTTCATGTGGCGGCATTGATGCCGCTACACACTCTTTACTCGACTGCCCCTGAAGGAGGGTTATGTTTCTCTAAAGTATGTTTGTATTTCTACCTCTTTGGCACCAAATCTGTGATTGAACTATTCAAATGCCATCAACTGCATCAGTCTGCTAGAAAAGTGACTCGTTAAGAACTTTATATTCGTAATTGAGGTCGATTTTTCTAATAACAGTATTTGTTTGTTTAATATTTAATTATTCCCACAGCAAAATACACAGTATAAGGTTTGATTTCACAATTTCTTCTTAGTTAGAAGCGTTGACCGCCACCTCTTCAAACAAGGGTCGATCGACCTATTTCGTAAGTGTCTGCGCCTTAAGACTGATGTTCGGAAGATGTGGATGCCTACTTAAGCGGTTAAATTAAAAAGAGGGCTCGTGTGGTAGGGAGACAGATGTTTTCAAATTTGTTTAGGCAAGGTTAGGTATTTTACCAAAAATTCTTATAAACAGGCTTTGTTTTGTATTTTTTCATTATTTTTATAATCAGTCTTGTTGAGCATGTTATTTCAAAGTCAAACCATTATTTAAAATTAACCATTAACAGGTACTTTTGAATTGTCAAAGTCAGTCCGTCAAAAATATTAAGCTATTTGCACGTTCCAAAGCGTAGATCTCTATGGCGAAGAACGTGCAAGAAACTTCACGGACACTCTTTAAAACAATTTTGTGTTTACAAAACCTCCTGGTCCTGGTTACATTGACCTTGTTGCTTCTATACATGAGAACAATGTAAAGAAAGAAGAAATAATTTTCAGTATCAAATATTAAAATAAGCCAGTGCCAACTAAGGGATGACCAGTCTCCAGTGACGGTGCCCGTTCTCAAACATGGCGATTGGAAGACAGTTTCTATTAGAAATATTTATTTCTATTGTTAGACTCGCGTTTAACCACCGTCTCACCTAATGATAAGCGATGATGTGGTCACCGATGGAGCACGCTTGCCTAGAAATAACCTAGTCTCATTTGACTTAACGGTTCTCACGCTGTGAATATTAGGAAACACAGACTCCGGCAGAAGTTCCAATCCAGCAAAGGATTGGAACTCCCACTTGTACACACAAAGGAAGTATTCCCAAAACGTTTGTGCACATGGGTGGGATGTTCACCATGTATCAGACAAATTAAATTTTCTTTATCGTTTAAAATGTTTACCTCAAGCGCACATGCACATACAGGCTACAATTGTGGACGTTACAATTATCCATCTGCTATGTGCTTGATCCAAATTATACAAAAAGTCAAACATTAAATTGAAAAATAGAAATTGTTGAATATGTTTTGGTACTGTGTGTTCACGATTTCTGCCATATTTTACAGATATCTTAGTGCAAATCCAAATATTTGAGAAATACGTTTAAGATTTAAAATAGAGTTAAAGTTTCTAAAATTGTCGAAATTGTCGAACGAAAAACGAGATATTTTGGAACAAAACCAGTCTAACTTCGTTTTTCCGCCGGCGGGATGACCATGCTTGAATTCTCCCATCCTGAAAACTCAATTTTAAACTCAGAGCCAAACTACCTACATACAAAAAGTGGCACAAGCCTGAAACGCACGGCTGGCTGAAAGAGTTGAGCTGTTATAGAAAGTTAAGTGCTTGTTCTGAAGTTTTTGATTAATAAATGAATTTATTGGCCACTAGCGAGATCCCAGATTTTTAATACTGGCTAGAAACTTTAATAAGACGTCTTGCATGAGCGCAAAGGGTTCCGAATGATCCTTGTTTTTTAAAATATTGTAGCGGCATCAATGCCGCCACATGAAAAACTAAGAAACGAAATTTGTACAGCAGCACAAAGTACCGCAGCGCCATCTACGACGAACGACCAACGAAATCCTGCATCGCGGAAGCAAAGTTCTCCGTGCAATTTGAACATATACAACAGTCCGAATATCAACTATTGGGCAGTTGCCCACCAGACACAACAACCGTCTGGTTCGGAGGATCCTCCCATTTTCCATGGAGGGTATGCGGGACTTTACTCTCTGTACCGCATACTTCCATGCATCCATAATATTATATAGACTTCTTATAGGTTTTTCTGTAATCTAAAATTACTACATTACAACTGAACCGGAACCCTTAAAATACAGTTGCTATGAGAATCAGTACTAAGCTAGGTCATCTTAATGTCAAATTGTTAACATCGTACGCTGGCAACTGCTAAAGTCAGCAATGTCAAAACTTTTCAAATGAACCACTCCGAATTTAAGTTCCAAGTTTTATCCTGATTGGAAATGTACTGAATTTGGACGGACGGAGTTCGGATCTAGTGTGTAATGCCAATTAGAAGTAGTGCTACGGCTACTTTGGATCAATAAATCTCGGTTTCGAATCGGATGCACTGCGAAACCACTCTGCACTCAAACTTGTATTCAGTGAACTTTGCATAATTTTGCACGTGCACGTGCACGTATGTATATTATGGGTCAGGTCGATTGAAACTCATTGTGGTCTGTGACGTTCGCTTTTCCTGACGCAGTACCACACCCTGCGGATGGCGAGCGTTGGGTGGCTCGCTGTCCGATCACCACCAGGCCCGGGTCGATGGCGCTTTGTGTTTTTCTCGCGCGCCTCAAAGATATGTCAGCATAGAAGACGGGGCCCGCTAGGGACAGAGCCTGCCAGGGTTGCGGAATTTGTTCGAAAGAGTCACCGCGGCCCTGGAACGCAAAGGGCTTTAGAAGGAACACGGATGGGTTTTAGTCAGTAAGAGTCTGACACGCTCTTCCACTCCACCCAGAGCGAAAGGAGTCATTTGATGACATCCCATCCTTAAAAAAAAAAGTACTGCACTCCTCATTCTCGCTGTTATACCACCTTATTTGCTACTGACGAAGCGATTCACGGAGTGGCAGCTCAGAACTGCCATTAGTTTTGATTCTACATGAAAAATTGATGGCGTCTTTGTAAGCCAGTGCGGCGATTTTAAGCGACACGAAACATGAGGCTCTGTTCTATTAGATACGCAATCATATTTTATATCTCGGCGCAAATATTTCTGGCTGATACTGTACAGCAGACAATTCTTCATGATCTAATCTGATTTATCTAGCTTCAGCATTACATATTGCTTTCAGTTTTTTATGAAGCGTTGTTTAGAAACCAAAATAGATGTATTACGGTGATCTGTCTTGTCAAGGTATTAGGCAGACAACTATAAATTTTCTCAGATTCATGTTTACAGGTAAACCCAGACAATGTTATGACATTATGTTCTTTCACCCACGCCACAGAAAAAGGTTTAACAAAAAAAAGCAGACATAGTTTTCCCCGCTGATCGTTTGGCGTTGAATGAAAAATTCCTAACGTTTGGAACGAAAAATCAGTGCCGGACATCATGCCACAGATAAGTGTGGAACTTTTGTTCTGTTTTGTCTGTGGTATGACTCGCGGTAGGTAATATCCGGTCCAGACATAGTTTGTCAGTGTAATTAACTTTTTATTTAGTTTTTAGCTATAGTAGGCGCCAGATAAATGTGGAATAAAGTATATTGACCTTTCCCTAATAACTGTTCATAGGTACCTGAACAATTAAATATGAATCGTTTTTCATTATTAGACAATGTTAAGGATCACGAGAGATGATGATTCGGGACAGCTTTGTGTCATTAATTCCGTTTTTCAAATTAAAAATGTCAATAATTGTAGGTGGGTCAATGACCGTTATTCCACGATTATCTGGCGCCTACTATAGTGGTGTTATTTTCTTTTAATGTTGTGTTTTTGTGGAATGAACGTGTTTTCTTTCTTCTCTTTATATGTATGTAGGATTTTTTGTTTGTAATTTTTTTTATTAAGTATATGGCCCAGTAATTTTCTTTCGGTTTATAATTTGCAAATGAGTGCCGTCTACTACCAAATGTAACGCGGATATTTAACTTAAGGCTTTCAGTTCAATTCATAGTCTGTTAAACCGAAGTAGAGTTTAGTTTGTTTTTAATTTATTTTTATTTTGTTTTCTATTCTCAATCTTGTTTCGGATTTTTTTGTGCTTTTAAGTTGTTTTTTTTGCTGTCTGTCTTGACCATTGTCTTTTATAAAGGAAAGCGATGAGGTGGTCGACAGTGAAGCACTCTTTTCTAGAAGTAACCTATTCACTCTTGAGTTAAAGACCCCAGGTTGCAGCTATCAATATTAAAAGAGCAATATTACTTATGGAAAAGTTGGAGTAATATTCGGATTACAAAAAACTAAAACTTTTTAGTGAAATCCAGTTCTACAATAAGGTTTTTTAATTTGATTAAAACAATCTAATTAGTCCGTCTTAAAATATTGGACACATATTTTCTTTTGTGACGTAAACAAAAAATGAAGACGACATAGTGCGTTGAAAACTCATGTGACGTCACTTACCAGTACACTTTTCATTGGAAAGTGATGTTACAAGCCCCCACTCCTTATCGTTGATGCGCTTTACCTTCGTATTTTTTTTTCGATAATCCAAGTGAGGGACTAGTTAAATTTTTTAGTCAAATACCCTATTAAATAATATTTAGTTCTAGAAAAGTCGTTAAATCAAGAAACAATTTTTTTTTCTGTCTAATCCAGCTCTAACACGGATTTATTTCCCGTTTCCAAAAATTAACAGTGAAACAGCATTCACGTATTTTCCGGAACAAAAGACGTAGATAGAATATCAGAATTATGCACCTCCGTCCTTTGTTACACAGGAACATGGCGGCTCGTAATGTCATTAGTATGCACGATGGTAATGACATTAAATTGTCAACCTGATAAGGTAATACGTCCTTTGGGACTGCAGCAGTGTCGAGTAGAGAGCTAAACACGAATGGAAACTACCATAATAGGGCTGCGATAGAATAGAAGTGAATATATTTTTTAAATTTTTACTTTTTTCGAATAACAAACAATTACGTAATATAAAATACTCAAATTGAAACATAAAATTAACAATTACTTAATCAACAGCGTTATTCAAAGAAAATTCGAAAAATTATTAATAACGCGCTTCAAGGTTGCAGCAAATAAATTCAAATAAATTAATTGAACCACCATAAAATGAGATAAGTTAAATTAAATACAAAACAAATAAATTTCAATAATAAAACCCAATAAATTGCAATCATAAAATAATAATAAAAAAACTACAATCATAAAATCAAATGAATAACAATAAAAAAGAAATCAAATAAATAGAAAGGAGAATAGAATGGAGTTTCCTTGCATGATCGAATCAGCAATGACTATATCCGCAAGAGCACCAAGGTTACCGACTTAGCCCAAAGGATCGCAAAACTGAAGTGGCAGTGGGCAGGGCACATTGCTCGCAGAACAGATGGTCGATGGCGCCGAAAAGTTCTGAAGTGGCGACCGCGTACCAGAAGACGCAGCGTTGGAAGGCCTCGCACAAGGAAGACCGATAACCTGGTGAGGGTCGCGAGTAGCCGATGGATGCGAGACGCACAGGACCGGTTGTTGTGGCGACACTTGGGGGAGGCCTATGTCCAGCAGTGGACGTCTTTCAGCTGATATGATGATGATTATGAGAATGGAATAAAAATCCATGCTTCCATTATAAGAAAGTAGTGTTCTGTGTATGTTTGTTTGCTACCTCTTCATGTCTTAACGACTGAACCGATTTGGACGAAACTTGGCACACGGATAGACCATTTCCTGGAATAGGTTATTGCATACTTTTTTATCCTGAGACATAGTTCCTTTGAAAATAATTACCACCATAAAAAAAAATTAGAGGGTGTTGCAATGATGGGCGGTCTTATCGCTAAAAGCGATCTTTGCAGACAACCTTTGATGTTTGACAGAGTTGGAGAAAAGATATGAAGCTGTTGTGGTTGTCAGTAACTTTAAGTTTTATCACTGTTAAGGTGGTTTTGTACCGGCGAGGCGAGGCGTGGATGGGATGGAAGAGAATTGAAATTTGTATGACAACATTTATTCACGTCTTTTTTTTTTTAAGTATTGGATCAAATGACTTCTTCCGCTCTCGGTGAAGCGGAAGGGCCTGTCAGACTCTTACTGACTAAAACCCATCCGTGTTCCTTCTAAAGCCCTTTGCGTTCCAGCGCCGCGGTGACTCTTTCGAACAAATTCCGCAACCCTGGCAGCGTATCCCATCCACGCCTAGTCTCGCTGGTTTAAAACCGCCTTTAAGGTTAACATTGCTCGTTGGAACAGCATTTTTAATCAAAAGGGCCCAAAAACTTAAAACACAAAGTGACAGACGTAGTTCAAGGTGCGAAGCTTCAGAAGGTTAGGAATTAGACAGTGGGTAGGAGCTTCCCCAGTCACCGCACACATAATTAAATTTGTATGCGTTACATAATTAAATTTGTATGCGTTTTTGATAAATTAAGACAAACAGACGAGGTAAAACTTTAGGCTTTTGAGCTATCCAACAATTATTTTATTACGATAAAATTGTAACTGAAGCATAATCATCCAAATAACGTCCACTGCTGGGCATAGTTGGGTTGGCGACCACAGTGTAGCAGTTGCAATGTACAGAGAATGCTGCTGCCCATTCTCTGGTGAGTCCCTTAGTCACCTCTTACGACACCCACGGGAAGTGATGGAATGGTGCTATTGTTTACGTCCGACACCATACAGAACAACTGACTATAGCGCTGGTAACAAAAAAAGCTTTCAGAGAAAACATATTTCCAAGTCAATCTCTATGTATCACAAATATACATATAATAAACTAGCTTTTGCTCGCGACTTCGTACGCGCATATCCCGTACAGCCTTTATCATTTCGCATGAATGTGGCTAGCATATACAAAAAAAAAAAATCAAAATCGTTTAGATGATCCAGTGATTACCCACTACAACCTCACAAACTCGCAATCTTAACCTCTTTTTAATATTAATAAGTGTAGATTACCTCTTTATAATATAATAGTATAGATATAAAATATAAAAAAATGTCATGCGAGTAAGCAACCTCTAATGAGGTACCCAAAATATCCCTAAAGGTTTCAAAAAATTTGGTCAACTCCTAACAAACTTATCCACCATACCCTCAAGCTCATTTTAAAAGTTACACCAAAAAGTTTTTGCGAAAATATGTTACATAATGTCCGTAATTTTTGCTTGTTTGTCATTACCGCAAACTTTTGAGTGTTGTCTGCATTTTGTTCAGTGTTTACATCCTTAACTTTTAAGGGTTCTGTACATCCGTAGCATCTTAACAGTCTCTGAAAAAAATGCAGTAAGAAAAACTGATTGAATTTTTGGGGTGCTTCAATCGTCCTTTGGTGTCTTATTTTTCGAATAACATTTTTTTTCCCTTTTTTAACACGCTTTTATTAGCTTCACCTGTATGTTTGTATGTCTGTAACCGACCCTTTTGAGCTCGATTTTGCCCTACTTTGAACGATCAGATTTAGTTAGATTTGCATACCTGTCAAGGATCGATGACAATGCAAGAATTCAATTAAAATATCCGATTATCCTAATAAGATTCGCCAGGATTAATTAATTAAAATTAAAAAATATTCTAACAAAGCAAAACATTATCCATAAATACACACTTTTTTATTGTTCACAAAAACACACATATTCTATTTAACTAAACTTTAACAACAAAAAAATATATAGTTTAAAAAAACTGAAAAAAACACGCTTTTATAGAAAAATCCAACTAAAAAACAGAAAATCATGTTAATCAAATTTATTAATTTTTATTTTCTCCCAGGTTGTAGCTATTAGGACACAGACTCTGGCAGGGAATTCCACTCCTTAGCTGTACGCACAATAAATGTGTTCCCAAAACGTTTTGTGCGTGTGGGTGGGATGTCCACCATGTACCGGTGGCGCATCACCGTACGTCTTGTGGTCCGATGATGGAACGGGCTTGGCGGAATTAAACTATGCAATTCCGTTGCAAACTCTCCAAAATGAAACCGATAGAAAACCGTCAGGCTAGCAACTCGGCAACAATGCTCAAGACTTTATAGCTTCGACTCGACGATCCTATCAGTGCCGATGATCCTCTTGGCTCGTTTCTCAATTGGCTCAAGTCATCAAGACAGCGACAGAAACCAATAATTTGACCATTGTAATTACTGAGGACTTTTTTATCCAGCTGTGGTGAAGCCAAAAGGAGGTTTAATTGTATAACCCGTATGTATGAATGTGGGTATGTAAATCTGTTCTCTCATAACTTCCAAACACCTTGTCATAAGTTGACAAATGTGCTATCATTAGAAGCATCTTGATCGTTTGTTGGTTCTTAGTTACGTGTCGTCACCCTAAACTTAACTGTACTTATCTGGTTTTGGGTATCAAAAAAAATGCGGGGTCGTCTTTGGGGACTGCCGATAGAAGTGAAAACTAAGCGAAAGCTAAAGCGTTCGGTGACGATGACGCGAGTTCCATGATTTTTGTTCACCCAAAAAGTACACATATATACACAGAATACATATAGGTCATGGAAATCGTTCGGTGACGATGACGCGAATTCCATGACCACCCAAAATGTGCTCAACGCGCCTAAAGAAGTTTTCACATAAAAAATACAACTGAATTGAGAACCTCCTCCTTTTATAAAGTCGCATAACGAAAGGTTTTTTGCATGTTTTAATAATAAACATACATATGGCTAGCTGGTAGCCAGGTTCAGGTTCTTTCTCGTCATCAAAGATATATTCTCCTACCAATGTTGACCAGCCCTCACATTTCGTACAAAACATAACACAGAGGTTACAAACCTTTCCGCCTCCATAAATGAGAAATCTCACGCGTCACCAACTACAGCCACATTACATACTTACAAGCGAAGCCCAGTAATTTCTCATGCCCTTTGTACTGAGACCTTGGTCCCATTACGGTCTTTTGACGGGGCGTGGAACTAAATTATTACAAACATGCGAGTTATACCACAAATGTTGTGGACCCATTGTTGGCATACCTACTTTGGATGGGTCGCTATTTTGTACGGTACGTCACGCCTATTAAACCACAATATGTACTTAGCTAATGGGGTAGGTATGTGTTTTGTTTTTGCCAGTTTTACAACGTGTAACAGAGTAAACACAATACCTCTTAAGGGAGCATTGTACTCATCATTATGCAACTTTTACCATGGGATCGACGCCGAAATCAAGAAAAAATAAATCTGCTGTATTGCATTTATTCTGTTAAACGTTTTATAATCTTTCCAGGCTTTGTCTGAAAACACTAAAATAGCTACAAAAAAAGAGAAAGAGATTTTTTTTTTTCGATTGTAATGTTGGTCTCCATGGTAAAAGTTGTTCATAGTGATGAGTATAACTGAGTACTTATTAAATAAAAAAAATACGGAAACGTCGCTACTACCTTCTGAAGATAACACTTTGATTTTTTTGGCCCCGAGTATTTTTTTAAAAAACTTATGAGTCTGTTCGAAAAATACTTGGGGCCAAAAAAGCAGTTTTATCTTCAGTATCAATACTGTCAATATACATCTAATTAAGAAATAACAAATCTCTCTCAATCTCTTAATTTCATGTAACACTAACATCTATACTATTGGTATTTGACTACATAGTCACTTACAAAAATGACGTTTCAGCTACTGTTGGTAGTTAATTTGACAGTTGGTTGGGGTAGATATTATGTTATTGAAACCGGCCGTTAGTAAGGCTTACCTACTTATATACTCGTACATACTTGAAATTAAAGTAGGTATTGTTTCTTGAAATCGATAATACTGATATTTAATTACACTCCTTCAGATCTAAAAGGTTCGTTTCGAAAAGGGCCACTTGCTAAAATATCAATTACCCTAAAAGGTTACTTTCTTGGAAAGCTTGCTTTCCAGAAACATCTCTCCGATCCTTAAGGGATACTTAATAAAATGGATTGATCACAATATTAGAATCATTTATTAATCTCTGCTATTTTTGGAGAGGAAGATTTCGAAGACTTGTGACTGCATTTTGTCAAACCATTTATATTTTGACTAGGTTTGCTAGGCTTCGCTCGCGTTCATGCATTTTTTTTCCCCAAAAAGTAGCCTATAACCGTCTCTATGGTATAATCTATCTCCGTACCAAAATTCATCAAAATGTGCTCATTGATATAGGTGTGAAAACGTTACAAACACACTGCATTTGTAATATTAATCGTTAGGATTTTAAAACTATTTATTATTTTGTAAATATTTGATCCTCCTAACCTCCTTATGGCTGCTTGGCCATAAGGAGGTTAGGAGGATCAAATATTTCTTCTGACTATCCGTAACGACTGCCAAAGATCTACAAATGACAGCCGGGACCAACGGCGTTAAGACGTTGGTGCTTTCCGAGGCACGGAGGAGTCTCGGTATGTAAAGATGGTCACCCATCCACAGACTAACCTCGGCAAGAGTTGCTTAACCTTGAAGATCGACCCGTGCGGCTGTTATTATTTAGCCACGAGCTCCTCTTCGTGGAATCCCATAAGCCCTAAATACGATTTAATTCTTTACTCAGCGTAAAATAATATTTCAGGTCTGTTACGGAATCTGCCGTTAATGTCGCTTACTTAAGCGAAACTAAAAAAAATAATAATTATGGTCATTAAGTTCATGTATGCTCAGTTATTCCTTATATGGTAAGCTTTGTTAATTTTTAGATGACCCGGTGAATTTCGGAACAACTAATGTTGATTTGATTGCAACATTTATATTTCCTAAAGCAACCCAGTATTAAGGCGAAGAAAAGAAATAAAACCGGCCAAGTTCGAGTCGGACTGTCACACGAAGGGTTCCTTACCATAAACCGAAAAAAACACGTTCTTTGTATGGGAGCCCCCTTTAACCAAAGTCATCTATGACCTAGACTAGAGTCAAGAGCAAACCCATATTAAAAATAATAAATATATATATATATATATATTGATAGCTAGACATATTATTATTTTCCTGTGGCACTGCTTCCATGTCCTAACCCACTGAATCATGCGTTTTTAAAGTCTGAAATCGGTTACTTCGTTTTGTGTAGATACGGTCTTTTTATCTTGGGACGGTAGGATGGCACTCAGATAAAGTTCGAGTTTCCACCAGTAAAATCATTTTGGAATCGGTTAAGCAAACAATTTAACCCCTCTTTCTCTATTAATTTAGATTTTTCCACACCTTTTTGGTTCTTAAATAACATCAAAAATATGCCTATTTCCCTTGCAACGCTATACTAACTTGAACAACGAAAGCGTATATTTTAGTGCTAAGCGTGCATAGGGCTTACTGCTGGACGTGACATAAAGTAAATCCGGAGCACTAATAATAATAAATTATTTATTGAGAGCAACGATGACTAAAACTACTAAACTTATAACTTTGTTAGTGACACAACAACAATTAGAAAAACACACACAACAAATAAAATCATTACTTCAGCATTGCAGCTGAGATACTGGAGCAACGATTTACAATTCGGCAGTCCAGCCTGCCAGCAATCATGCTCAGAATGACGTTGGAACTGGCTCGCACCCTGCGCACCAAGGACGCACATCTTTTACGCATTAATGCATAAAAGCAATCAATACGCATTTCCGCAAACATCCCTGATGCGCTGCAGAAGCGAGGCAGCCTCATCAACACCCTGAAAGCATTATTGTACTGTATGCGAAGGGCACTGTACGATCTCTGCGTAAAATATACCCACTAAGCACTGATGCCACTTAGACCTCTCGCAAGCTCAGTCGGGAGAAACATCAAGTACGCGCTCTCAGGATAATGGATGATTTCGTTGTCCTTTAAAAAAGTGTTAGGTAACCCTTTTAAAAATAGCCTGTAACTTCTTCAACAAAAGTTGGGGAACCTAAATTCATTTGAATTAAATATCAATCGCTTTTAATTCTCAAAACTAGCGAACATCACGCGGTTTCACCCACGTAGTTCCCGTTCCCGTGGGAATACGGAGATAATATATAGCCTACGTTACTCGTTGATAATGTAGCGTTCCAATGGTGAAAGAATTTTTGAAATCGGCTCAGTAGTTTTTGAGTTTATTTATTACAAACATACACACACACAAAAATTCAATTGTTTCTCTTTATAATATTATAATTTCTCCATATTGCACCTACCACCATTCTCTGCATCACCCAAAAGTTGACTGGTAGAGAATGTCTATAGCATTAAGTCCGCCTCTGTACATTTGTGTGCGTAAAGTGTCAATAAATACATAAATCCGTCTGATGATCTGACGGACAAAAATACAACCGACTTCCCCATCAAAAAACACAACAAAGTATAAGATAACCGTAATTTCGGAAGTCGGTATTTTTGTTTGTTTCTTCGTATTTTAACTACGACTTTCGAAATTAAAGTTTTTTATACTTTGTAGTGTTTCTTTTTGGAAGTCGCTTGTAATTTTTGTAAAAAGTTTTTTATTTTCATCTTTTTAGTGGTACACCTAACAACACCACTGGAAAGTCACGGGAAATCAAAATACTTAATTTCGTTTACTTGGATTACCAAAAAACCAAATACTAAACCGATTTCGATGAATTTTTCTTGGGACCAATCGGAAAACCTTCACATAAAACATTTTTTTTTTCAAATCGGTTCATAAATGACGGAGTTATGATGTAAAAAACACACAAAAAAAACTTATAACCGAATTGAGAACCTCCTCCTTTTTTAAAAGTCGGTTAATTATTCTTTATCAGTACGACTGATAAAGCGTACCACAATAATCATCTCAGCGACATTCAATGCCAAATATTTCTTAATATAGTTGTCAAAATATAATGAAATTACAGGTTTTTGATAGTCAACGATGATGTATGGGGTGACACGTTTCGGTCGACAGTCGCCATCGATCGACCACGGGTGACACTCAAATGGATTATTTACTCTGGACATACAAACTACTTCAGCGTACAGCCGGCTTGGTAAAAGCGTTGCTCACACAGAGGGACTAACGTTCTCGGTTTGCAATGATCTGTGATGCCTGATGCCGAACTTGGTTGATTTTGGTGGTGAGCTGACCCACTGACGACTGACTGACTGTTTACACTGAGTCGCTGAAGGAGCTATGCCCGGTTTCTGAGATTTTTATCGGTCGTTTATCTGTCCGTTAACACTATTTGTCATAAAGCTATTGGTTGGTTAGTGGTTAACGGACAGATAAACGACTGATACACAACAAAAAAACATTACAAACAAACAAACATTTGTACGGCCTCTGGCATAACATAGCGCTCTCTTCGTTACCTTCATCATCTGCCTAGCCTTTTCCCAATTATATTGGGGTCGGCTTCCAGTCAAACCGGATTCAGCTGAATACCAGTATTTTACGTTGAGCGGCTGCCTACCAGACCTCCACAACCCATTAACTGGGTAACACGGTACTCCTTGGCAAGACTGGTGTCAGATTATCTGGCTTCTGACTATCCGTAACGACTGCCAACGATCTACAAATGACAGCCGGGACCAACGGCTTAACGTGCTTTCCGAGGCACGGAGGAGTCTCGGTATGTTAAGATGGTCACCCATCCACAGACCAACCTCGGCAAGCGTTGCTTAACCTTAAAGATCGACCCATGCGGCTGTTAATATTTAGCCACGAGCTCCTACCTCGCTACACTCGTTACCTTACTACACTATTATTATTTTTACCTACGTTAAACGAATGAATAAATGACTTATGATAAAAACCTAGAAACCGGGCATTAGGTTGCCCTCCAAAGTCGTGTCAAAGTTTGTATTGTAAGTAATCAATAACGTACTCGTAAATAAATTAAGGTCCACTGCGATTCAATAACGATCACACCTCGACAACTGCAGTGAAGTGAGCTATAAATGAGCTGTCAAGCACCCGATTGAAATGACAGCTCACTTCACCTAACATTACAAGGTGGGCATTTTCCAGAGTCGACTAACAGTTTATCGTACGAAAATTATCACAAAATGATTATGAGAATTTTCGCTTGATTTATTGAATGAGTTTTCAACAGCTAATCGCATCACTGACTTGTGTTTAATTTGTGATTTGGTTGACTTTTGTTCCTTGTGGACAAGAAACACCGAAGAAATTTTCCATTGGTTGCGCGCTTGACTCGGTGGAACGCAGAGCTAAAATTGGCGACGTAAGACTGGTGGATGCCAAGTTTCACAGCTTGGCTAGTCGCCGCAAGGTTGCCTGCTTGTCGCTCTTCTACAGATTGTACTTCGGGGAGAGTGTCCAGGAACTCCACGACCTCATCCCACCGGCCCCCTTCTACCATCGGATATCTAGACGCACTGCAAGTTACCATCTCTACCTTGTTGCTATTCCACCAATTCGCACTAAACGTTTCCAAACGTCTTTCATAATGCGCACAGCAAAGGAGTGGAACTGTCTGCCTGCGTCTGTGTTTCCGAACGCATACAACCCTAATCTCTTCAAAATTAGAGTGAACAGGCTGGGTCGGTCAGGCTCGTCTGGGTAAGCTCGCTCCATCGACGACTTTGCCTTTGTCATCTATGACCTAGACTAGAGCCAAGAGCAAACCCATATTATATAAAAAAAATATATAAAAAATTGGAAAAAAAATCATTAGAAGCCACTTCACCAGTACACCTTTAAACGAAAGTAGCTCTTGGGTGGTGAAGATTGAAGAACTAAAAGTAATCGGATCCTACATTAAAGGCAGGTGATATCGTCTGATGGAGGTAACACCAACTTTAGTGGTGACCTAATTACGGGCAAACACTTGAAACGCGATATTTTTACGCCATGTGAAAGGGACAATTTAGGTTACACATTCATGTATTTTGTGAAAGTATGATTATAGAGGGTTCTGTAGATATTTCATGGGATTTAACGTTCTAATTGCTAGTCTATTGCATCGGCCTCTCCTCTTCGCCCGAAGATGGTGCATTTTTTGTTTGGAATGAACTCGGCAATAGTGTAGCTCAGAAAAATAACGTTCGCAATCGAATCAGTATTACTGTCGGAGCTTAATACCTTTTACAAACAAGCTGTAGGTAATTTCAGTTGTGATTTTATAACATAACTAGGTAAATATATTTACATTGAAGAACTGAGGGGAACAATTGCTCAGAAATCTCAGAGCACAAAAATTCGTGAAGTTTGGATTTCATATAAAAACGTCAAATTTAAAATTAAAGATCATTTTCTTAGACAGAGATATAAACGATCCAAAATTGTAGATAAAAAAAAAGATTAATTAGTAGTAGCAAAACATTGTCAACATGCTTATAGAACTTTATAAATTAGCTTTGCTAAGATAAGGTTAAATACAATTTAATTTATGTCTACTATACTTGTAACGACACAGCCCTTTCATTTTGAATAAAAAAAAATTGGTTGTTTGTAAAGTCGGTTTAAGGACGATAGTTTAACGTGACAACGTCGAAACGAAACATTGATGATATTATCGTAATGTTACAATGAGTGTAACGTTACAATGAGCGTAACTTTACAATGAGCGTAACTTTACAATGAGTCATCCTTTTTCGTGCGTGCAGCTGGCGTTCATCGATTTATTAGACGTTGTCACGTCAAAAAGAAATTATTATAACTTTTTCAAGGTGTCGAAGTAAACCTTGAGAAACAACTAACGTTCAGATTAAAAGAAGCAATTTTACACAGCGCAGAAAACTAATAAAGTCCCTCCAATAACTCTTCTAAAGACAGGCCAGGGATTGAGCAAAACCTGGCTTAATAAAGCATTTTGTAAGCAAGCAACCTTCGACAATTTCTATGGCTGTGTTTACTAAACTTGTGGGAATTTTTCATTATCCCCTTTCGTTTGTTTTTCGTGTTTTTCTTCCCCAGTTTACGGGTTTGTTTTCATTGTGAGTGGCCTTAATTGCCACTGTAAGTAGCCAGTGTTTCTATATTTAGATGTAGTACATTTGCTTTGTCCTACTTATGTCTGGTTTTGTTTGGTGCATCATTTTTATTGTTGTTTGCGTTGGTGTTCTTGGGTTTGGTCGTGGGGCTACAGTAACGGTTTATTGGTATTGTTGTATATTGTTAAATGACTGGAATTTTAGTACTTATTAATCATCATCATCTTCTTGTCCTTGTTCCATGTGATTTGTGGTCGGTGCGACATTCTTATTCCATTCTGACCCATCACGTTCTGTCTTTCGTTCTTCAACCATGATGAGGTATAATTTTATCATTTCTGAGTATATTTCGGTGTTTCTTCTCAGCGTAGTAAGCTATGAAACACTGGCTTCGTCTAGTTTAGTTTGACAAATTTGATTAACGTTAAAAATGTTATATGTACCTAACCTTTTTGTAAAATAAGTGTCACTTATTTTATTGTTCACGTACACACAGAAATATAGTAATAAATAACATTATAATTATGAGTACAAAGGAACTGCTTATTTCTAATGAAATTTCTTCCAACAGACCTGCGAAGGGAGAAATGTAGACAATAGTGTGTAAGAACACATTTGAAATTTTAAGTTTAACACTATCATTTATCAATACTTAAAGTAACATGCTTATGAAACATTCATCTTTTCTACTATTATAATGCAAATGTACCACAGGTGCACCTACACTATATACTCGTCAAAAAAATAGTTAGAATCCTCGTAAACATCGATCAAACTGACAGCTGCAAGCCTCATTTCCAAAATTATAATATTTTAACACTCCCCATTATATACATATTAAAAACCTGCAAATTTGTTCGTAAATATCAGGAGTTTTATACAAAGCGCGAGGACATACAATCACGTTATACACTCCGACACAAATCAAGATTAAACATTCCAAGTTCTCGACTAAAAATACATTCAACAAGTCCGTATGTGATGTCCATAAAAATATATAACAAACTACCTGAACTAATAAAAAAAGAAAAAAATAAATAAACATATTAATAAAAAACAATATTTTACTGAAAAATGCTATTATAGAATTAAGGAATATTTAAATGATAAAATATAAGGTATGAAGAGTCCTTAATATGGTATTATTGGATTTATTTTAAATATAAGTTTAGCTGTTTAAAGCTTCCTCTCTGCTACATATATTCGTTTTTTGCTGTGCCCGACAGGGTCCATAAAGATCACAATTTCTTTTTTAAATTTACCACCTAAGTACACATTGTGGAATGCAAATAAATTATTGAGAACATAAACTTTCACAGTTCAATAGAAAAGTAATAAAATAAAACTAATAATCCGCTTCAAATACCGCAGTTCCATATAAAGCAGTTTGTGAGCTCGAATGAAAGAGAAATAGTATTCCAGTCAGGTATCACTAAACGTCTCCATATATTTGCTTGTTTTTGAAAAAATCATCGTTTCCATTCGGTTTAACACGCAATAGGGTTAGAGGTAGTAGAAATAATAACGGTGAAGAACTTGGTAAAGGGTATTTGGTTTTCATGAACCTGAAAACTATCCGGAAGAAAAAAATTGGCTGTCTGTAAAGTCGGTTTTTGGACGATAGTTTAACGTGACAACGTCATAACAAAACATTTGTGAAATTATCTTAACGTTACAATCACCGTAACGTTACAATTAGCATAACGTTACTATAAGCGTAACGTTATAATGAGCGTAACGTTACAATGAGTTTAACGTTACAATGAGTCATCCTTTTTCGTCCGTGCAGCCGGCGTTCATCGATTTATTAGACGTTGTCACGTCAAAAAACCTTATTGTAACGTTTTCAAGTCAAAGTTTTAAATATAGACGCCGAGCTACAAGTCCACGGGTTTTCTATCGGATATGTTTCGGGACGTGTGCGTTAGAATTGCATTGCCGAGCCGGTTTCATACATAACAAAAAAAACAGCGTTACATTGTAGACATCCCACCTGTGGCCGTAGTGCGAGTTGTTTAACGTTCAGACGTGAAATAAAAAATTGTTCTTACGTATCAGATAATCGTTTAAATTAGTAGAAAATAAATCTTACAGAGTACCTGCTACCTATTTTATATTCCACCCCATCCTTAAATAGGAAATTGGGAACAATCAAGCGATTTACATCCGTATTCGAGTTTTTGGAAAATCTTTTCCTTGTAATATTTTTTCCCGTTTCAGAAAACAGGAAGCATTTATTTCAAGGAAAAGTTTTCAAGTTTTCGAGCTTTTTTGTTTCTACAAAAAAGCTTGTTTACAAAAAGTTTTGAAACCTTTTGTAAATCTCTTTGTAAAGTCATCCGTTTATAAATTCGTAAACTTTTTTCTTTCATTTCAATGTTTCTTTCTTGTTTTTTTCTTTGTTTGTGAAGTTCTTGACTTATGTTTGTGAATGATTAGTTACTTATTGGCTTATTAGATGTTGAAAACAGGTAAAAGAATTATTTGTTTAAGTAAATAATTTAAGATGATCAAAGCGTTGGGTACGATGAAAACGATGTTTTTTACAAAACTTAATAGAATTTTATTTTACGTTTAGTTTGTAAGAAGGCTTACAAAATGTCTTTTTTGTTTTCAAAATAAAATAAAACAATTCTATGATTAGCGCGGCATGCGAACATCAACGACATTATCCGAGGCGCTCTTGTCGCCGTCGGCGTACCAGCCGTATTATAACCCAATGGCCTGGTACGCGATTTTGGCAAGCGGACGGTATGTCTTCATTCCCATGGAAGTTGGGTAGGTCTTTAGTGTGGGACGCCCCATCTTCCTAGCTCATCGTACTTTGCTAGTGCTGCCGCTGCGGCTGCGGAGAACCTCAAGCGGCGGAAATATAATAACCTAGTTGACAATTATATTTTCGAGCCGTTTGGGGTTGAACCTCTTAGATCGTGGGGTCCGAGTGCTCATGCGTTATATAAAGAACTGGCTAAACGCTTAGTTGACACTTCGCTTGACCCAAGGGCTGGCTTTTACCTCGGACAGAGAATAAGCATTGCCATACAACGTGGCATTTCCGCCAGTCCTTTGGGTACACTTCCAGTCGACAGCGATGCGGACGAATTTTTGACGCCATATTTTAGTTAGAAGTTTTTATTTTTATTTTATGTGTATATAGTTAGATTAGTATTTAAAATATGAAATTCTATGTTTTTAATATTAGAATCCTACTTATAATTCATATTACTCACATGAATGTGAAAGCCTGGATGTTTGATTGTATATTCATCAATCACGTCTCGTCGTATTTTGAGGAAACTTGGAAGACAAACTAGAAATCAACTTTAACCCTGACGAAACCGCTGGCATATCATAATTGTAATATAAAGATTTGATTGTCAACATAAACCAGAGAGTTAAATTTCTACATTCATTGTTGGCATTCAATTTTGTGCAACGAAAGAATGTTCGGTGAAATTCAGTTCCATTTAATGTAACTAGATGGCGCTGTTCTTATACGTCATAATCCTGAATCGCGATGTTAAGATTCTCCAGCGATTTAAGGTTGCTAAATGTCATTTTTTTTTGAGTTTGAGTGTTGAGATCACGCTAAGATCTGATACGAATATACCTATATATCATCAAGGTATTCCATCCGGTGTTTTAATTATCCGAGTTCCACGAAGTATTTTTCATTAATGATAGTCGTTTTTTGTGTATTCTGTAACCTCACATGCCCTTTGATACCATCAAGGATACAAACATTTCCATGATACCATCAACAAACAAACATTTTAATATCAAATATTCAAACATTGCGAAAAAGGGTAAAAGCAATAAAAAGTTTATTTACACACCCCATTTTTATACAATATATAAAAAATCCGAAAGCCGGCTAATACCGATAAAAAAACGACGATAAAAGTACGCATATAAGGGAAAACACGTGCGGATTTAAAAATAGCTGGTGAAATAAAATGAGGAAAGGTCGTAGTGGAAATCGACGAACATGCTTTGTAGCCAAGGATATTAGTGTTGGATCCAAAAGATTCACATCCTCTAGCATCAGATTCACATCCTCTAACATCGAAATCATTTTATTGCGTAAAAAGGGTACACAAAATTTTTTAAGATACGTAAACAATTCTTTTTTAGTAGATGTAAAGATGTTTGTGCAGAACTAAACTACCTCTTATTATATATCTCAGTTTAATTAAAGGAATTTCTGGTTGGGAAAATGGAATCATTTTTATTTTACGGATGTGAACGCAAGTCCACCTTGACTTGCGGAATTTGTTCGAAAGAGTCACCGCAGCCCTGGAACGCAAAGGACTTTAGAACGAACACGGATGACTTTTAGTCAGTAAGAGTGATGTGTGGA
This sequence comes from Mamestra brassicae, assembly GCA_905163435.1. NCBI lineage: Eukaryota > Metazoa > Arthropoda > Insecta > Lepidoptera > Noctuidae > Mamestra > Mamestra brassicae. The sequence continues at coordinate 2,185,481 of LR991010.1, forward strand.
GTATCGAGAATGGATAAAGTGAGGAATGAGTTCATTAGAGGTAGCTTAAAAGTGGCGCCAGTAACGGAAAAGTTGAAAGGGAACCGCTTATCTTGGTATGGTCATGTGAAGAGGAGGGATGAAATGCACGTAACTAAAAGAGTTATGAATATAAATGTGGATGGATGGACAGGGAGAGGGAGGCCAAAGAAAAGATGGATGGATTGTGTTAGGAGTGATATGAAAGAAAAGGGAGTTAGTGATAGCGTGACGGTTGACAGGACAGAATGGAATAATAAAACGTGTTGCGCCGACCCCAAGTAACATAGGATAAGGGCAGGAAGATGATAATGAGTCTAACACGCCCTTCCGTTCCATCCAGAGCGAAAGAAGTCATTTGATGTCACATCTTCCGTTCATAGTTACCCAATATTTTACTTAATTTAACCATTTTAATTTAAAGGAATGTTCACCCAAGGGCTGGCTTTTACCTTGATCAGAAGATAAGCATTGCCATACAACGTGGCAATGCCGCCAGTCTTTTGGGCACACTTCGCCAGTCGACAGCGATGCGCATGAACGTTAGGACGCCATATTTAAGGATTAACTTAGGAGTTTTTATTTCAAGTGTATTTAGTTAATTATTTATTAAAACAGCTGCAAATATTTATAAAAAAATAAATATCCCTTTAAAAAAAATGGAATGCATGCTGTGGTCTCCTATAACTGTAACTGTAAATCACATTGATATAAGTGGTTCATTTAAGTGTGCTCCACTTAAATGAACCACTTATATCAATGTGATTTATGTTATATCTTTGAACCTTTAGTTGGAGATTCAAATAAAAAAAGCTGTACCGGTTTTACACCACAAACTATTCAAAATAACAGACACTGTTACCCTTTCAACGCAATCTAGAAAAGTGTACCGAGTTTCCATACGATTGGAATAAGCTATTCTGCTATTTGAATTTGTACAGCGGTCTTTGAATTTATTCCAGTTTTTGTAACGGAGAATACAGAGCGCCTCATTACTTCGTAGTTGGAAAGCTTGTCGTTATTTAATTTATTTTCATGGTTGAAGGAAAATGTATTTGAATTTTTCCGTAAACGTAAATATTTTGATGTAAGAAGGAAACATTGCTTGGTTTGCTTACAGTTAAGGTGTTACCACACCAACCGATCGATCATCGATCGATGGTGGAATGGATTAGTCGTTGACGATCGATAGTTTCTACTTCTTTCTTCGATCAACCAAAGCTATCACGAATCATGGCATCGATCGGCGGTCGATCAATTGTTTATCTCTCGGTGCCGTCGATTTGTCAAAGCTCATCAACGTCGATCGATGTCGATCGATGGCATCGATCGTTAATGTTAACGAAATGCGAACGGGCTCATCACCGGGTGAGACCGATTCAACAACTGAGAAGTAGGTACATATTTAAAGCCTGATAACCTTCCAAGCGTGCAACTCTGCTCATCCTTTTAACTTAAAACGTTCCACAGATAAACTACAAAGTAAACATGTAACAAAGACATTATCCTCTTAACTTTCAACAGTTAACAGTTCCTAACGGCCTGGACCCGCTCGCTGCCACTTAAAACTCAGACAATTATGGCGTTTTCACTTTAATTTAAAGTTAAGTCTTACTTAGTTTTCTGTCTGTTGGTTCTTGAAAACTGACCGTCGTCGAAGATTTAGGTGTCGAACTATTGCAAGAAATAAAACTCTGACTCCAGTCTTGCCAAAAAGAACAATGTTACTCAGTTGTTGACAAAACTTAAGAAAACTTTGACAATTCAAAAGTACTTGATAATGGTTTATTTGAAATAAATGCTTTGACTTTGACTTTGAGTGAGATAGGAAGTCACTCCACGTAAAATACAGCCGGTCAATTCTGTACACATGTCGAAGTGAAGGCTTGGGTGAAGTGACCACGAGCTGTCAACCCAAATAATAAAGATGGAATGACAGCTCACTTCGTGATCACGTGACATCTTGATTAAATGGATTGACAGCTCACCTTGCCCAAGCCTTCACTTCGACATGTTTACAGAATCGCCCGGCTGTACGTGCACAGTACGGTTGTGGAATGCACTGCCGCCTGACATTAGGGACTGCAAAACTCTTCCAGTTTTTAAAACAAGAGTGAAAGAACACTACCTTTCGGTACCATCATAGTGTTGTATATTTAAAGTATATATTATTATTTACCTTATATTATTATAGAAGTAGTATGTATTAGTCTGATATTAATTTTAGTCATATTTATGTGTAGTATGTTATATATCAAGATTTTTGTCTTTTTTTTATGTAAGTATAACTTTTACACACGATGTCTACATCTCTTTTATTCGACTCCCCTTTCGCAGGTATGCTAGAAAAGGTTTCTTTAGAAATAAGCTTCACCTTTGTTTCTATTTTTCTACTTCCTTCTTTTTATCTACTTGTTGAATGTGTGTACGTACATTTTTAAATAAAATACTGGTATTCAGTTTCTCTATCATCATTCTATATCACGGATTTATATTGGAAATCATCAAATGACATCTTCCACTCTGGGTGGAACAGAAGGGCGTGTCAGACTCTTGACTAAAACCCATCCGTGTTCCTTCGAAAGCCGTTTGCGTTCCAGGGCCGCGGTGACTCTTTCGAACAAATTCCGCAACCCCAGCAGACACAAATGACAGATTGACAGCTCACTTCACCTATATTTTCACAGTGAGGTGTGTACATATTATCACAACAGTGTGTCATCAGGTGTGCGCTGAAAGAGTATTTAAATCTGTAGAGATTTATGCTTTGCTTTGTGTATCGATATTTGAGCCAGTTACAATATTCTTATAATAGATGCTTCAATCAACGAATCATCCCAAGTAGGTCATCTTACCCATTCATTCATCACCGTAATAACTGTAGCAACAATAAACAAAACTATTCAATTCTATCTTTCTACAAAAGACAACCAACCGAGTCCATAATCTCTTCGTCCAAAAGATATTACTGCGAACATCCGTAAGTTCTTCATGTACATGCACGTGCTGGACGCTTCATTCGTTACTGAGCCGTCACGTACATATCTGTCCGTATGGGCACGTGCGAACTCGCGCAGCTCTTACAGACGAGACGACAGATCTCGGTAATGTGATATTATCTGGTTTCTATCCGTTAGGTGTGAAAATCTAGGTTACATCTTATTCTTTATACTGGCTGCTGTTTTATAAAGATGGTGAGTCGTGTATGTTGATTTTAAACTGAATGGATTTTGTCGGGAAATGGAGATTTATTAATTCACTATCTTTTGCCCGTGACTTCATACACGTGCATATCCTGTTCTCGTATACCCTATAGCAGGGCTGGCCAACTTGATTCGACCCGTAATCTACTTTTTACTGACGAAACCCTGTGCGATCTACCAATTACACATTTCTTTTCAATAGTTCAGTATAGGTACCATTTTGTAGTATTTTTAATTTTATAACCTGACTCTGACCTGATTTATATAGTTGCGCAGTCTGTTATACGAATTTATATTTTTTGCTTTGCCGAGATCGACTGGAATTATAGCCGCGATCGACCGGTTGGCCATCCCTACCCTATAGCCTTCCTTATGAATGTGGGTTATCATTTACAAATTCTTTTTTTCAAATCCGACTGATAGTCCCAGAAATTAGCGCGTTTAAACAAACTCTTTGGCTTTATTATTTGTATAGATGGTTCTGTTGGACCATTACTACTTTCGTACATGGAACGTTATTAGAATTTAGTTTTGTTACTTAGTCAGTAAATAAGGAGCTCGTTGTCAAATAATAATAGCAGGTTAGGAAACGCTCGAGTTGCTTGAGTTTTCTATTTTTGTTGGCTTAATGGAGTGTGCTAGCTAACAAGTGTCAATGAATTTCGCGCTGTCAGCTGATAATGTGCCGAAGAGACTGGCGGCATTGCCACGTTGAATGTTAATACTTAGCCTCTGGCCAAAGTAAAATCCAGCTCTTGGGTCACGGGGCAGTGTCAACCAGCCGTTTCAAAATTTCTTAGAAAAGGCTGTGAGCACAAGGGCCCCACGGTCGGAGGGATTCAACCCCAAACGGCTCGAAAATATGGTTACCAATAAGGTTACTATATTTACGCGGCTTGAGGTTTTCCGCAGCCGCAGCAGCAGCATCAGCACAACACTTATAACTAGATTATTTAAATTTAACACTAAAATGATTTTACAAGTTTATATATACAACGTGTAACAGAATAAACGCAATACCTCTTAAGGGGTCATTGTACTCATCAACCGGACCATACCCGATATCGCGAAGAAAAAATTCTGCTGTTCAATACATTTTGTCGAGTTATACGCACTGAAATGTATGGGGAAGTCGTTTTTTTTTCCGCGATTTCCGTGTTGGTCCCATAGTAAAAGTTGTTCATAATGATGAGTACAATGACCCCTTAAGAGGTATTGCGTTTATTCTGTTACACGTTGTATATTACTTTTAAACTTACTATGAATAAAGGATACGAGTTTTTGCCGCCATATGAACCTAATATACTTTTTAACATACTTACTAATTTGTAAATATGTCTATCGTACTAAGATTTGCTGTGAGGCCCCAAATACACTCGCCTCTAGCTTGCTAAAAACTATGTAAGTAACTTGCAGGCAGTGTACCATAACAAGCCAGTCGATGCTGTAAACATGTCGAAGTGAAGGCTTGGGTGAAGTGATCACGAGGTGAGCTGTCAATCCATCCATAATCCGGATGGAATGACAGCTCACTTCGTGATCATATGACATCTTCACTTCGACATGTTTACAGAATGAACCGGAAGTTGCGAGTGGTTATGCCAATACGGCACGCAAGATATTTACATAAATTTATGCAAATTACAGGCATGTGTACCTACTTCGGCTTTTAGAGAACCCAATTCTAGGTTAAGCTCGTCTTTGTACATATGCTCTCCTATTGAATTTTTATTTGTATGTTTTTGTATGCAATAACGAATAAAAATAATCTCAGTGTGAATACCAGACCAACGTATAACAAGTATTTCATTCCAACGCTTACCAGCTATGCAACACCAACAACTTATAAAGGTATTTAACCTATTGAACGCCATTGTCACGTATACATGACAAGCAAGCGCGTGCCCTGTACGCCAAACGTCACTAATATGTGACAAAAAGTACGGTGAATTTGTGGCTTGGCGTCGGGGGCACGCCGATGCGTTTATGCTCTGGCGGTCAAAAGGTTAATAAATGAATTGCAGTAGGAGCCGCCATAATCCCGACTTGATGAATATGCATCATGTACTTATAATAACTGGCGATATTGGCAAAGTTTTATATAGAGCGCTCTGTCGCAATATTGAATGGTGGCCGCCATTTTGTCTTGTAAAAACGTTTTGTAAAGTGTCGCGTATTAAATGTATTTATTCGTGAGTTTGATTGCATAAGTTCCTCTTTGCAAAAATAATACCTAATCAATAACATTACGAAAAATATTTTAAACTCACAGTCATGGTAACTTAACTAACATGTTGTCTAGTTATGGCCCTTGCCTTGAGCTTAAAGCCATCAACTGGTTACAAATCAAGACTCTGGCTTGCTCAGGCTGCTACCGGGATGTTGTAGATGTAATTAACTCAATAGCTCACTAGCCCACTCCGGGAACCGAAACCCACACTTTATACTCAGCAATAGCGCGACAATTAGACCAACGAAGCGGGCAAAGATTCATGAAATAAGATTTATTTAATCACAAATTTCCATTACCATTCACTGTTGACCTTTTATTCACCGCCCTTTGATAGGCTATGACACCCACAGTATAAAATGCAGCTTAATTTAATTTTAACTCATGTATTACCCACAATGTAAACTGCCGCTTATTATCATATTATTTACTATTTTCCGTCACGTGGTCTCGTCTTTAGGGATCCATAATGGCATCACATACGCAAACATATATGCTTGCTACGTGGTAACATTATTAATGTAGAATTCTGTTTTAAAATGCAAGCGAGACGTTTTTCTACTATGTTATTGTCATATTCTGATATAATATGGAAACGGGCTACTATGCAGAAAATGACGGCAATTTCTTGCTCAAAACTGATGTAAAACATCGTGAGAAAACTTTAGGCAAAAATTTTAAGGCATAAAATGCTTTGTAAATTCGTTCAAAATAACGCTCTTATGTATATGTCAGTTTAAATAAGGTGTATCCTAGCTGGTTAGTCTGGGAAGGAACTTCGACTCAAACTCAGCGGTCAAAGTCTATTACAACCTTATCAGATAAGGTTAGAACCATATAATATAATAGGTTATTATCAGAGATGGTACTTTTCATTAGATGTTTTTTGATGTCTCATATCTTTCCTCTCGCTTTCGTGCAATCGGTGGGAGTGATTTCGTGAAATGGGACGGAAGTGTGTAACAGGATGCCGAGGAAGCGCGCGCTATTTGATTTGACCAATAAGCGCGCCCTATTCGATTTGACAAATAAAAAAAAAATGTTTATTCATCCAAAAGTAATATACAGATAAGATACAAAGTCATAAGACATAAGGTCATACATAGAAATTATTTGACAAAATCTATATGACCAAAAATTATAAACCCTGTCTCTCAAATTAGGGGACCTGTATCTTAGGAGACAGTGTTTGGGCAAACAATTCATTAAGTTGTCTTTATCGAATGAACGCGAATTGATCTACCAATACAATTGTAGATTAACATTAACAATATTATAATAATAATAATAAGTTTATTTACCAAAATAGTTACAGAAGTGTACACAAGTAGATATAACTAGTGGGTAGACTTATTGAATTAATGTGAAGCACACGCAGCAGCAGTGGTCGAGTTGGCTGTCAGTTGGTACTTATAATGTTAATATTGCTTTTTACCAAAGTGAGACGTCAGATGATACACATCCTATGCGACTACTGTAGTAAGACTCGCTCGTTTTTTTTTTTTAATTTGTTGTATGTGCGTGTACGTGTCATGTTCTTTAAGTATGTGTACATATATAATTAAAACGGGGAAAGTAACTTTGATATTGGTTTTCACTGATCGTACCTAACACAATATGTGTACCTAGCCAGAGGATTGACAGTCTGTAATGAGGATTACAGCACAAGTGAGGTTCGCCACATTTGTGTGACTTTTTTATTTTTTTTATTTAATATGGGTTTGCTCTTGACTCTAGTCTAGATCACAGATGACATAGACAAAGTCGACGATGGAGCGAGCTTACCCAGAAGAAGCCTGTTCACTCTTTGAAGAGATTAGGGTTGTATGCGTTCGGAAACATAGACGCAGGCAGAGAGTTCCACTCCTTTGCTGTGCGCATTATAAAAGAACTTAGAACTAAATACACCAGAACTCTCCAGACAGTGTTAGCGCGCAAGACATCTATTAATTAGGCTGAACTTCTACATAGACTTGTATATATGCTGTAGACATAGGTCAGTATTATTATTAAGCAGTGTATTAGTAAGCAGTATTGGCTGATAATGCCAGTTGAACGTGAGGTAGTATTTTCAGAAATTCAGAAAAATCATTTTCAAATTTCTACTAGTTTATTTTTCTCGATTAAAAGGAAACCTAATTCTAATCGAACCTTTTCTCTCGCTTCAGCTGCCGGACCGAGGGTGGCGAAATGTCTGGGTCAGTATGAAAATTTTCACACCTACCCACGTTCACTATAAACTGGCTAGCTCATACATTTGCCACCGAGTACCAGCATGCGTAGACCCACAGGCTTTCGACAAAGCAACAAAACAGATTTTAATTAGAGAATAAATTTTAATTCGTGAGTGTGCACCACAATATATCCTGCCTTTTTTTTTTAAGGATGGGAAGTCATCTATAAAGACACGTCAAGTATTCGCAACAGAGTATTTATTCAAATTCAACCTTGACAATACATCAGTTACATATTTTTACATAGATGGCGTTAGTAGTACTAAATTTTGATACACTATTTCAACACCCCCACTTATCAAAATAAACTGAACAACTAATAAGAAATTACAATAGAAATAAACCTAACATGTGCATGAATTTATAGTGTTTCACAGAACACAAACCTTTGGTCAAAAGATCTGCAGGCATTTCTTCAGAAGGAACATAATCAATTTTCACATAATTATTCTTAACAACATCTCTAATATAGTGATGACGCACATCTATATGTTTAGACCTACTATGACTCTGATGACTAGATGCTAGTTTCAATGCACTCTGGTTATCACAATACAAATTAATTGCATACAATTTTCCTGTAATTTCATGTAACAAATTTCTTAAATATACAGCTTCTCTAGAAGCTTCGGACAAAGCTGTGTATTCTGACTCTGTACTGGAAAGACTTACAGTGCTCTGTTTCCGACTTTGCCAAGAAATGGCTGATCCGGACATCACAAAACAGAAACCGGTGTAAGATTTCCTATCTAGAGCATCACTTGCCCAATCACTATCTACATAACCTTGTAGATCAGTGTCACTATTACTATATTTTAAACAGTAATCTTTGGTACAAATCAGATATCTCAAAATTCGTTTTGCATAGTTGTAACAATTAATATTATAGTGATTATTAAATTGGCTGAGATAACTGAGTGCATAGGCAATGTCAGGTCTTGTTAATACTGCCAAGTACATTAAACTTCCAATAAGTTTTTGGTAAGGTACATCAGGTAAACATTCTTTAGATTTCTGTACATTTAATTTTGATTCAATTGGAGTACTTTGTGGCTTACAATCAGACATTTGAAATTTAGATGCTAACTGTTCAATATACTGCTTTTGGTCTAAAGTTATTACATTTTTATTTTTATTTAAATTTATTCTCATGCCTAGATACTGTCTTACAGGTCCTAAGTCTTTTAATTTGAACTTTGATCCTAAAAACTTTTTTAACTTTTCAGTTTCAATATCACTGTTTGAAAAAATTAAAAAATCATCCACATACCTACATGCTACTATTATTTTAACTTTACCATCAGTTTTCGCAAACAAACATGGTTCATACTTACTATTTCTAAAGCCTAATTCACAAAGACAATCTTTAACCCGTTCATACCATACTAACGAAGACTGCTTTAAACCATAAATTGCCCGCTTTAATTTTAATACATTTCCCCCACTTTTGTTTGCAAAACCTTCAGGTATTGACATATATATATTTTCTTTCAGAAAACCATTTAAAAAAGCTGTAGTAACATCCAAATGTGTGATACTCATTCTCAACTTGACACTAAGTGCAAATAACAATCTTAAAGTTGAATGACGCACAACAGGCGAAAAAGTTTCATTAAGTATAGTCTATTCCCGGTTTTTGAGAAAAGCCTTTAGCTACTAGCCTTGCTCGATAACGCACTATATTGTCCACATCGAACTTTTTGGTAAAAACCCACCGACACTTTACAATTTTATTGACACATCACCTGGGTTCTGAATTAGTTCCCATGCATCATTGTCCTCGAATGACTGGAATTCTTCAGTCATGGCATGTCGCCACTGCTCCTTCTCAGGACCCTCCAGAGCCTCTGAGAGTGATATTTCCTCAGCTGCTGGAACTGTACTAGAAACACATATATTGTTAAACCCATATCGTTCAGGCTTCTTCCTCTGTCGTTTGCTCTGTGCATCTTGGCCTAATGTATGCTGGATGACTTGTTTGGGGTCCTCGGTTGTCTGAGGTTCTATCAAGGTTCTATAAACTGAAGAATCTGAAGATATTTCATTATCTTCACCTTCCATATGGACAGGACTGAACTCCCCCACTGAAGTGTTGCTCGCCTTCTCCATGACGCTTGATGATGCTTCATCTGGTATCCAGATAGCCAAACTTTCATCGGAGTTACCGTCCATGGTCTCACCTTCCATTACAACAACATCTCTGCTGGTAACTATGGTCTTCTTGTGAGGATTATACAATCGGTATCCTTTGATATCTTCTCCATATCCCACTAAGATATGTTGCATAGACTTTTTATCCCACTTAAAGCGCTTTTCTTTGGGGACATGCATCATCACTTTACTGCCAAACAATCTAATATGGCTAAGATCAGGTTTTTTACCATACCATAGCTCAAATGGTGTTTTCTCAGCTCCTGACACAATAGACCGATTTTTTAGATAAACTGCAGTGTTTGCTGCCTCTGCCCAAAATCTCTTGTCTAGCTTTGCATCATACAGTAAACATCTGGCTTTCTCTATCACTGTTCTGTTAGCCCTTTCTGAAATACCATTCTGTTCGGGTGTGTAGCTATTTGTAGTCTGGTGTATAATGCCAAAAGTCTTCAGGTAATTACTAAACTCACGGTTGCAAAATTCCAAGCCCTTATCCGTGTGAAATATTTTTATTTTCTTACCTTGCTGATTTTCAACAAGCAATTTAAATTCTTTAAATTTGTTGAAAGCTTCACTCTTTTGTTTAAGAAAATACATAAAAGTCATCCGACTATAATCATCAACTAACAGCATGAAGTATCTGTTGCCATTCAATGAGTTCACCTCCATAGGTCCACATAAATTAGGTCCATAAAAAATTATAATAATAATAATATAATATAATATTAATATATTATATTATATTATTATTATTATAAATCACTATGTATTCTGTGACAAGGTTCAGCATTTCTTTCACCTTTATGAGTAAATGGTAATCTCATTTGTTTTCCCTCACAACATGTCTTACATTGTGACTTTGATATGTCAAATGAACCTTCATATGATATGCCATTTACTATTCCATTTTTCATCTTGTTCATATCTTGACTGTTGATGTGAGCTAATCTTCGATGCCATAAATGTCCTGTGACAGCTGGAGATGTCAACAAACAATGCTGTTTTTGTAACCTCAACTTATATAGGTACACCGTTGGTTAAATCAGCTATCGCAACTAAATCGTCATTTTTGTCACGTATATAACAACATTCTTCTTCAAATATGACGTTGTTGCCATTCTTGATAAGCTCACTTACTGATATTAAGTTTGTTGTCAAACTAGGAACACACAGCACATTCTTTACAGTTATGTGACAATCCAAATCTGACACTATTTCTACGTCTCCGGAACAAACAACTGGGACTTTTGAATCATTAGCGACAACAATTTCAGGTAAACACGGCGAATTACTCGTGTTTTTCAGCCAATCCTTGTTTACTGTGAGATGTGCGCTTGCCCCGCTGTCCACGTAAAAATCTTCCTTGTTAATGTTTCCATTGAAGAAAACAACATTAAACACGCATTTGCTAGCGTTTTTCTTCAACATTGGGCACTGATTTCTGTAATGTCCATTACTTTTACACTTGTAACATGTAACTTCTTTTGTTTTGGTTGTATCACTTGTTACTTTCTTATCTGACGTCGGCATACCTCCATATTTCTTCTGCTTAGTGTTGCCAGAGTTATATTTTCCTCTAGCCGCGAATGCAGCACACCACCTGCATTATATTCTGAGTCATTGACATTGACAACTTCCATGTCAAGTAATTTTGACTTAATGACATCAGCGGTTATCGGAATTCCGGAATGTTCTATTGCCATTATCATTGGAGAATATCGTTCCGACAAACCAGCCAATAATAATGACCCAACCCATTCATCCGTAATTGCAAATCCTGTGCCATTCAACCTTTGCGCTGTTTCGACAATTTGAGTCACATAACTTTCCATTGAATCACAGTTTTCAAGTCTTATGGATATTAAATGTCGAAGCAAGGTGGTCTTTCTAGAAAATCCCGAGTCGTCAAACATGGTCTTCAACTTAGTCCATAATTCAGCTGAGCTCTGGGTGTTTCTGATATGCACGTACAATACCGGGTCTATCGTCAAAATAAGCTTCGCCTTGGTTTTTGCATCTTCCGCTGGTTTAACTTCAAATCCAGTTGGCGGTTTGATGTACTTGTCCATTCCATCTAGCACCAACAAGTTTTCAGCAGCAAAACACCACTCGTCGTAATTTTCCCTGCCTTTTAACTTTGGCACACTGGTAATATAGTTCGTAGCCATGTTTCTGCGATACTAGTGCACTATTTATCTACTTTAAACTATTAAAATAACTGATAAATGTGGGAGCGGCCCATAACCTATAAAGACACGTCAAGTATTCGCAACAGAGTATTTATTCAAATTCAACCTTGACAATACATCAGTTACATATTTTTACATAGATGGCGTTAGTAGTACTAAATTTTGATACACTATTTCAACATGTTGTATGACTTCTTCTGCTCTGGGTGGAGCGGAAGGGCGAGTCAGACTCTTACTGACTAAAACCCATCCGTGTTCCTTCTAAAGCCCTTTGCGTTCCAGGGCCGCGGTGACTCTTTCGAACAAATCCCGCAGCCCTGGCAGGTAATATGTCCTGCCTACTTGACTAATCTCAGTTGAGATTGGCCTCTTTGATGGAAATATGGTTAGGTGGTCTATTTATACTTATTTTTTATTTAGGTAGTGCATGTCCACTCTATACATTTTGGGATATCTGACATACATTCCGCTTTGCTTCTCATATTTTTACCTTTATTCAAAAAAAAACTTTTTTATTTTAAAAATAACCGACTTCTAAATAAAAACACTTTAAAGTTTAAAATAGCTTTAACTTTGGAAGTCGGTGTTTTTAGTTTTTAAAACTTGGACGGCGTAATTACATCATCCAAGTAAGCAAGAAGTAACCAAAATCCTCATAAAATAAAAACTGCGGGGCCAAATTGAACAAAATTTTTACGGGACCAAATGGCAAGTATGTTGCATCGAACAAAAATAAAATGAATTCGATCAGAAACCTCGGAGTAATCGCTGCACATAAATAAAAATAAATACCCATTGACTTGAGAACCTCCTTTTTTTTGGAGCCGTCATCCTGGCACACTCATGCGATGGGCCGCCCACAGCAGACTTGATTTGGTCGTTCCATTGCTTGGGTGATCTACTACGCGGCCTGGTACCTTCGACCCTGCCGATATTATCATTATGTAATTCTGCATTCAAGTAAATACAATCTATATTTTTATCAATAGTTCCTTTTCTTTACTAAAAGCCGTTTCTTTTCAAAATCTTTGACATTACGCTGTAGATTTCTTTTCTGTTACAATACAACAATATCTTTTTTAATAAAATTAACTTGCGGTTAAGGCTCTGTCAGACAGGCACACCGTTGCAATACGGCAAAAACGTGTCAACAGTGTTTTAAAATGCTTGGTTATGTCGTTGTAACATTGTGTCATCTTGCGTATCTTTGCGGAAATATTTTGGACCATTTTCAATTATTTTTTTTATGGTGTCCACTGAACTGGGCCATTATGCATAATTGTACTTATTTTTTTCATTTCCGCGCGTATCGCTTGAGGATCAAATCAGCAAACTTCTAGTAAACTACTCGATAAACTATGTAATTGAAAATGACGACGGTCAAAAGTACTTTTACCCTTGTCAAACTTTCAAACCACAAAATATATCGGTTTAACGATTGCCATAATAGAAATATTAAAAAGTTGGTTGTTTTAAAGTTAGTCCGCTTTTTAATAATAGCTGGATTTAATAATAGCTCACTGAGAAAACTAAATTGTTGTTTTAAGAAGTTTTATGCTTTCTAAAAATATTTTATTTGGTTAAGTGGACAACCAGACGGGTAAAAGCAATTTTTAAGCGACTTTAAAAAAAAGAGGAGGTTCTCCATTCGGTTTTTTGCTTTTTTACCATCAAGCTGTTCACTCACCATCATATTGTTATGCGAAAAAAACTATCTCTTGGTCTGTTTCTTAGATGTTCATGTCACATCGGCTGAAAGGATTAAGATGAATCTTGACACATCTAGATATTATCTCTGGCGCAGAATTTTTAACCTCTTTACGGGCGAAGTCGCAGACACAAACTAGTTTTCTATTATAAGAAGAAATCAAGCATTTACTCAAATATGAAACTTTGATTGCATAAAGTTTCAATATCAAGTTTATATATCGCATACAACCCTAATCTCTTCAAAGTTAGAGTGAACAGGCTTCTTCTGGGTAGGCTCGCTCCATCGTCGACTTTGTCTCTGTCATCTATGACCTAGACTAGAGTCAAGAGCAAACCCATATTAAATAAAAAAAAAAAAAAAAAAAAAAAATCACAATGTAAACTCGACGAAATACTTAAGACGAGACCGTTTGACCTACTTACCATCTTCGATCAGAAATTGATGAGACAGCAATATATCGAGACGCTGACTTATATACATTTATTACGGTTTATGATGAAAAATGACCTGATCTACACCATACACCTCACAGTCCTGTGTTATATGAGATTTAAGTAATGCCACCGATGATACTACAATTAACTTAGCCACCTACTAGACCCAAATAATTTAAGGAACTAACCATCGACTCGGAAATATGAAGATGAAGTAGGGTTCCTATCCGGGAGGATAAACAACGGAACTCTATGTCAAAGCCTGCACTGTATGACTGACACTGACACTGAACTTATGAACCATAATAGGTACATCGACAAAATGTTCGGAGTGTAGTAAAAATAAAAACACCGAAAATTCACAATCATGTCATAGGCTATGCAAGAAATATGTTTTTTTGGATTTTTTTGCGTTTAAGCTCAATCGTGAAAATGGACATAAATGTGTGAAGAATAGAAGAATCCATTCTTCTCGGTCAGTTGTTACAGGTGATGTCTTAAATGTTTCATTAAAGTCACTAAACAAATGAACTAAGCGCTCGCAAAAGCTCTAAAACACAACAAGTTCCTCGCCACAATTTTGTTATTCTGGTCCTCGTTTCTAAGCGAAATAATTGTATTTTCAGTGTAATTACTTAGGGCAAAGTTGTAAGAAAACACTGTTAATCTCCATTAGAACCCGTGGTTCTTAATTAGTCCCATTTCACAGTACTTGTCACTATCTTTTTGTACTTTGTGGCTATTACGTACTCTTTTACTGTCTTCTCTTTTTGTGATTCGTTGCTTTGTAACGTACTTTAACAAGCCTCCTTTTATTCATCATCATCTACCCAGCCTTTTCTTGAGGAGCTCATAGCTAAATAATAACAGCTGCACATATCTCTCTTCTATATCTTCTTCTCTCTCCTTCTATATATATATATATATACATATATCTTAACATACCGAGACTCCTCCGTGCCTCGGAAAGCCGTTGGTCTCGGCTATCATTCGAAGATCTTTGGCAATCGTTACAAATTTTCAGGAGCCAGTAAATCTGACTCCAGCCTGGTCAAAAAGGACCGTGTTACCCATTTAATGGATTATAGAGCTGATATTCGGACTCAACAGTCCAAATATTAACTATCGGGCAGTTGCCCATCAGTCACAATAACCGTCAAATATATTCAAATCTCGTCCATATGTTCAAATCGCACGGAGAACTTTGCTTGCGCGATGCAGGATTTCGTTGTTAGTTCGTCGTAAATGGCGCTGCGGTTCTTTTTGTTGCCGTACAAATTTTGCTTCTTAGTTTTTCATGTGGTGGCATTGATGCCGCTACAATCTGACCTTCTTAAAGGATGAGAAATCGTCAAATGACTTCTTCCACTCTGGGAGGAGCAGAAGACCTTGTCAGCCTCTTACTAAACAAAACCCACCCGTGTTCTTTCTAAAACCCTTTGCGCTCCAGGGCCTCGGTGACTCTTCCGAACAAGTTCCGCAACAGTATTCTGACCTTCCAGTAACTGGATAACACGATTCACCTTGCCAAGTCAGGTGTCAGATTTATTGGCTCCTACCGACCCGTAACGACTGTCAAATATCTAAAATGACAGCCGAGATTACCATTTAAGCTCTTGGTTCTGGCTGTCAGTCTAAATAAAATATGGTAAATGGCAAAGGATTCCCACTTTACATCAATCCGATTTATCAATTTTATGAGCTATAAATAGACAAATATTTAACGCTCCATTAAATCCTTGATCATTCCATAAAATTATTGAAATGAATTTCAATGTCCAAAAATGATATTGTATTACATTTGGAGCCATTATTAAATGAATGGCGTTTTCCTCTTCATTAACAATTCGCTTTTCAAATAATATGATGACAATAAAGTCTGATTTGGGCATCGAAAAATGTTCGATAAAATTTTTTTTTTCTGTGTAAAAAAGGCTTTTTTGAAGTGTGTTCTATTGATGTATGTATGATGGATGGTACGGGAATCTTGATAGGTTGAGGTTAAGGAAAAATATTATGTTTATAATACGGTATAATAGCTATAGTGGTATTTATAGGTCGTCGGAAAAGATATACCTATGTAGTGTAGAAATTCATAAAAGGAACACGCCAGGGGAATTATTCGATATTCTTAATTCATTTCTGCTAGTGTAAAATAAATTATTTAAAATTTTACACCAAACCAATTTTTGAAATGAAAATTAAAGCAAATACTTTTTGGAATTTGAAGTTTACTTATGGCTTGAAATCTGTACATATAATTGAGTCAGTCGCGTTGACCAATAAGCATTGTAATACAACGTGGCAATGCCGCCAGTCTTTTGGGTACACTTCCAGTCGACAGCGATGCGAATTAATTTTTTGACGCCATATCTAAGGGGGTTAATTTAGTTGAGTTTTTACTTTATTTTTAGTGCATATAGTTAGTTAAGTATTTTTTAAAACAGTTGTAAATATCTATGTAAATAAAATATTAAGTCAGTTGTTAAAACGTCAGACGTTAATAGTTTCAAGCAGATAGAGTAGGTAAATTATTTATTCATAAGATGGGCCATGTTCCAGACTTAAACCTGAACTCTGCACCTATTAGCGAGCCAGACTACAGGCCCTACTTTAAATATGTAAACTGAATATACCTATCCTACTTTCAAAAAGCCATAAGGTACTGTCAACAGACTTCTTTAGAGTCCCTTAGAGCTTCTTTTAAAGGGGAAAAAGTACGACCGTAAATAAATAAGTAGGTAGGTAGGTAACGCAGAAAACCATATACAACGCGAAATCGTAAGAAATGAAAACCCACTGGAGACCAAGCCTTTGACATTGGAAATGTACTCTGTAAAGGAGGTTTTTTAAGGAAATATTGTGATTGTATTTTGTTTGAAGATATCGAGCTTGACGTACAGTCGCCAGTACATCAAGCTAGAACAATCTGTTAAATTTATTTAATAGATTTTCAACTTTTTTGCAAAATAATTAGGATCAAGGTTGAATGGGAAAATTGTCATATGTTACCGGAAAATAGCAAACTCCATAAGATTATAAAATATCTTGAGAGATTGTAAACTCTCCATAAATTGTCAACTGAACATTTGGAATACTTTTTACTTATAAAAATTTGATAGTCTATAATCTCTCGAAGTCATTCCGAGAAATTGTGGACTGACATAACATGGCGACCAATCAGAGCACAAGTCTACAATTTATCCTTTTTTGTGTGATAGTATACCTGGAAACAAGGCTTTCATTGGTCTATTCAGAGAAAACAAAGACCAATGAGGGGCCAAGTTTCCAATTTAACTATCACACCAAGAACAGGGTGTTGATAAAGTCCTCCATTGACGGTTGTTGTTTGGCAACTGCCCGATGCATATTCTTTCTTTTCTTTTTAATATTGTTCAAGTTGTAACAAATTTCAAAGATTTCAATTAAATTATAATTGAAATCTTTGCATTTAGAATGCTTGTGGGGCTGCCGCGGTTCTGTAGCGCATCTGGTATGTTTGCTGATGCGAGAGTGGATGATTTCTACGCAATTATCCTTTAGCGTTGCGCCTCTCTAAGGCACAGAATACGCGGCAGCTCCCACAGCATGCTGAGTGCATTGAGTGACCGGTGGGACTGTCCAATGCTCGGCCGATGGGTGGGACTGCACACTCAGGTCGTGGCTAGGTAGGTGGAATGGCATATTTATCCGTGTTAAATTGTAACTGTCTTCTTTTTATTGTATGTGTACCTACTACTAACAATAGTTTTATAAGCTTAATGTATTTACTAACGTTATGGACCTCGGTCTGCAAATAAATAAATATTATTATTATTATTATTATAAAATAATTATGTTCAAATCGCGCGGAAAACTTTCATATTGTAATTTAGAATTTTTGTGAGTACAGATTATTTTGTAGTTCATATGTGGTGATATAAATGCCGCTACACGATAACAAGACTATAACAGCAATAGTTACACTTAACTCGAAACATAAAAAGTGTTGACGTTTTGTTGTTGTGTTAAATAGAAGTCTAATAATGCTTTTTAGATTAAAAACGGAACCCTTCTAGAATCACTCAGTTGTCCGTCTGACTATCTGTCCGTCTGTCACAGTCGATTTTCTCCGAATCTACTTGACCGATTTAGTTGAAATTCGGTGCATAAATGTATAACCTTCTATGACCCAAATATGGATACGTAACGAGAATAAATAAATTGGAAAATTGAGTCACTTTTTGGGGGAAAATTAAAAAAAATTAAAAAGGTTTTTACAAATCAAATCAAAGAGCTCATCGAAAGGGTCCCAATTTTTTTTTTTAATTCCATAACGAACCTTTTTTTTTCCCTTGGCCTATTGTGTCCCACTGCTGAGAAAAGGCCTCCCCATATCCTTCCAAACATTTTTTTCTTGCGCCACCTCGAACCAGACTTCACCTTCAACATAACGAAGTTATTAAAGAAAATAGACGAATCGATATAACGATAAGAAAGTAAATGATTTCAAAGTAACAAGTTAAAAAAGTTTTATTCCTTTGCACGCGTGTCCGACTCGCACTTGGCCGATTTTTTCAATAGCGTCGCTAAGTCTTCATTAGTCTTTTTATCACGTTTTTAATGGTAACATCAAGACTTGTAACTGCTTAAGTCAAACATTTATAAAAGAACAGAAATATAACAAAAGAATATTAAACAGTATATTGTAACCGTGGAGTTTATTGTCTAGAAAAATACAGGTATTCCGAAAAAGTACCTTCACTCCATCGGAAACAAGATAAAATAGCTATAAAAATATAAATAAAACATTTTATGAGGCTGCCAATAGGAAATAATACTTTTATACTGTACTAAGATGTTTCCTAGTCTTATTTAGCGTTTCATATATTCCAAGTTTTCGAAATAATCCTAAATAATTATAAAGGGGAAAGTTAGTGTTGTGAAGTTTTTATTATTGTTTGTTTAATGGTAACACCTTCACGCCGAAATGGCAGCAGAACCGATTTTACTTTTTTTTGACTTTGACTTTGAAGTTTTTATTATTGTTTGTTTAATGGTTACACCTTCACGCCGAAATGGCAGCAGAACCGATTTTGGTGAATGATACAAAATAAAATAATAAAAAGACGGTTATGAGTACTTTTTGGCGAAAATAGAACTTGAACATAAGCCAAGGCATGGGCAAAATGATATTTGGATGAGTGTCAACGACTCATTTTTCAATTTTAGAGTGTTCAGAAGAGCGTGTTCATATGTAAGGGTGATACTGAGTTCCTGATACACACCCTAAATAATACTTAATAAGCCGAGCTTCGTATCCCACAGGGGGTGCCTCTAGCGAGCTGACATTTAGTTTAACTTAGTTTGTAAGCCCTGGCTGGGGGCCTTAAATTCATTTGAGGCCACCACAGGATAGTCCGTTTAAGCAGTAACCAGCCTTAGTGTGCTGAACTGCGAGTGGTCCCCGTCAAAAAATTCTGTTTCTATTAAAGAAAAAATAGAAAAAAAAAGTATAATTTTTCAAAAAATTCACCACTTTTTATAACTTAAAAGTTCCGAATAAGTAAGTTTTCAAGTAGTTTGTCACAGTTGAAGGTAAATACCTTTATATATTAGACTTTAGTACAATCATAGATTTTTGATGTCACCAACTGCATCAGACTGCTTGAGAAGTTATTTGTTTGTTACTTTATAGTCGTTAGAGGTCGAATTTTTTGAAAAAAAAAAACTTCTTTTTGTTTTGCTTTGATTTCCTTAATGTTTTCCAGCTACTTAGAATCACCCTTAACTATGACCACGCACCTGTGAAACGACCTGTATGGGTGTAATATATGGTGTGCTTTTAATGTGAAAAATAGTCATCATATCGATGTCACTTTTACGCAACGCGCCTATTTTTGGGAACCTTTAGATATGTTCTTACATTGATTATTCTATCATCTGCGTACATAATAAAACATCTTTTTCCTAATAAAAATACAGTAAATAAAGTATAAGGTTTAAATGAAAACCCTAAACACGTAGGGGAAGAGTTCTTTCTGAAGGATCCCTTTCAGGAAAGTAAAACATCCTAAACTTGTACCCGATGGGATGTCCCTTGCGACAGCTGCGACCGACGTGACCAGGCCCAAAACTTTTTTTGTTATACTTGATGGAAGACACATAATTAGGCATCATATCCTTATTTATTAACCGACATCAAAAAAAGAAGGAGGTTCTCAATTCAGTTGTATTTTAAGAGTTCCGTACCCAAAAGGTAAAACGGGACCCTATTACTAACACTCCGCTGTCCGTCCGTCAGTCTGTCTGTCCGTCTGTCACCAGGCTGTTTCTCATGAACCGTGATATTTAGACAGTTGAAATTTTCACTAATATAAAATAAATATTTAAGAGTGACAACACGATTTGACAGTTACTGTCAAATCGTGTTGTCATTCATTCCGTTTGTCATCGGGCTTAGAGAGTAGCCCCCCTGGAACGCAAAGGGCATTTGGAGGAACTTTGTGGGTTTTAGTCAGTAAGTGTCTGACACTTCCTCCCGCTCCGCCCACAGCGGAAGAAGTCATTTGATGATTTTATAAATGACAAAAAAGGGGTAGATGCCGTATGTCCGTTGCTTACACTATTTGAAAATTATTCTCGGTCTTCAAGGCTCAGTAATGCTTGCCGAGGTCGGTCTGAGGATGAGATATATAGATAGCGAGACTCCTTCATTCCCGGAAATCACAATAATTTGTTAGTCTCGGCTGCCATTTGTAGATCTACAAACGGTTACATGTTTAGGAAAATATAGGTAGGTCTTTTAACGTTACACGTGTTTCGGTTTTGGTCCAAATTCATTTATCCTTTTTAAAGAACATTGTCAAAAATGGCTTTTAAATGTGGAAAAAAACTATTTCAGTTAATGGTTTAATAATCTCCTTTCACTTTACCTTTATCAACCCCTGTCATTGTGATTTTTTCCGTGTCATGTGTTTCTGTTAAATTACCTTACAATGTCATTATTGTACGTGTAAAGAAAAAATACATTTTCTTTTTATCGAAAACCTTGATAAAAAGAATTGACGTAAAAGATAACGGATTTTTTTTTCAATTTAGCCTGAGTGACTTTGGATTATTTCGTGAAATGAGTTTTTTGAGTTCCTTAACTAATAAAACGTATTAAAAAAAGAACTAATTTGTCCGTCAGATAGTTATCCAAAAAATTACTACTGACTGACTCTTATTTTTTTTTATTTCACGTATACTAAAAGTGAAGACGATAAAGTGCGTAGAAAACAATACAGTGCGTGTAACGTCACGCGATAGTACACTTTCACTAAAATGTGACGTCACCACCCCCACTCTTGAATCAAAGTTCAATAGTGGGGGCTGCGTTTTATCTTTATCAATTTTATTTTATCGATTTAAAATGGCAATAAATACGCGTCCAATATTTTTAGAAAATCCAACGGCCGCACAAAATATTTTTTTTCTTATTTAGTAAAATACCCTATTCTTAAAAAAATCTGCATTTCCATCATTAGGTATTAGCCCCACACCTTTATATTTTTTTTTTATCTTTATTTTTTCAGTTTATGTAACAATGTTGGGGAATAGGGTATTTGACTGAATATTTTTTAATTAAATTTCTCAAACAGAAAAGACGCAATTAAAAAATATATTGCAAAAACCTCAAAAATGGCGGTGTTGTCAGCAGCGTTTTAAACACTTATTGCGTGTGACGTCACTCACAAGTCCCGCCATATTAAATTGAAGCCTTCCAGTACAAATGATATTTTGAGTGACAAGGATAGACGAATAACTTCAAAAGCGTAGGTATAACTTTTCTGTTTTCGCCCATTATTATTAATGTTTTAAAATCATCTATCAACTAATATATTATGATTCATTCTATGAAAGAAAAATAATATATGAAACTAGTCAAATACCCTAATAAAAGGGCTTTTGATAGTTTAGGTTTAAAGATATTTATTCTCAAAAAAGACACAAAGTCACTTACATGAGAACAACTTATGCTAGGTATATTGAGTTCGTCAATAAAATAAATATTGAGTATTTCACTCATCCAATGCATTCCCAGTTTGCTTCTGCGATGCGAATACTAACACTATTTAAATACGAAAAATTAACGAATTAAGCGGGAGGACACGCCCGGGTGTCAGCACTGTGATGATCGACCGGAGGACACGGTGAACCATACGGTCTGCCCTGCTTGGGCTGAGCACCGTCGTGTCCTCGTCGAGGCGATCAGCGGCGGTGACCTCTCGCGTCCGGCCCTGGTTAATCCATGGTCCGGAGCGAAGAGGCTTGGGAAGTGGTCACCTCCTTCTGCGAAGCAATAATGCTAGCGCAGGAGGAGGCGGGCCGCGCGAGGGAGAGACAAGGCCTTCGCCCAAACCGCCGCTACAGAAGACGCCCCAGGCGTCGGGAGTCGCAGGGCGATCTACCGTAGGCGCGGGCCTGTGACGGCGCTGTCCAGTCACAACCAGGCCCGGGTCGATGGCACGTTGTGTTCCACGTGCGCCTCAAAGAGACGTCAGCGTAGGAGATGGGGCCCGCTAGGGCCAGAGCCTGCCAGGGTTGCGGACTTTGTTCGAAAGAGTCACCGTGGCCCTGGAACGCAAAGTGCTTTAGAAGGAACACGAATGGGTTTTAGTCAGTAAGAGCCTGACACACTCTTCTGCTCCACCCAGAGCGGAAGAAGTCATTTGACAATTTACCATCCTTAAAAAAAAAAATGTATTCAGTAAGTACAGTTTTTACAAACACACTATTTACTTATCCGTCGTTAAAAGCCTATACAATATCAGCCAATAAACAGGCGGTACTATAAAACGACAATGTTCCACATAGCCGGCCAACGCGTAGAGTGGAACTTTATCATAAAAGTTATGGCGTCGAACAACGTCAAATATTGTGCAATATACTTTATGTGGCTGGCGTTTTAATTAATTAATGTGTCTGGTTGTTAGCGACAACGTAATGGGGGAACAATTCATGGCAAAATGGCGGATGACCATGATGAATGAGTACTTTGTGGTGGTTGAAAACGAGTGCCGTGGTAGTGGGTGTGACGTATACTTTCATAAGCATTTTATTTATTGTTTTTTTTTTTCAATTACTACTTCAGGAGCTCGTAGCCAAACTTTGTCATTTGACAGTCTTTAAGGATAGTCAGAAGCTAAACCAGTCGTGCTAAGGGGTACCACACTCTCGAAAAAAAAAATCACCTGCCCCATACATTTAAATGCGCATAATTTGCCAAAATGTACTGAACAGCAGATTTTTTTTTGCGATTTCGGTGTCGATTCCATAGTAAAAGTTGTCCATGATGATGAGTAAAATGATCTCTTTTCAGAAATTGCGTTTATTCTGTTACACGTTATATTTAACATTTTATCATTAACTAGCCTTTGCCCACGATTTTGTACGCCCTTATCCCGTTTCTTCCCTTTCCCGGAATGTGGCTATCACAGACAAAAATAATTTTCCAAATCGGACTGGTAGTTCCAGAGTTTAGCGCGTTCAAACAAACAAACTCTTCAGCTTTATAATATACAAGTTGTGCTCGTGGCTTCACTCCCGTCCCCTTCCTTCAATCGTTACCTACCCTGCTCTACTTACCCTACCTACACTACTTTCCTACGCTACGTACATACCTACCTACCTACATACATACCTACCAACCAACCTTACCCTACCTACCTACCTATTTTTTGTGTTTAAACCTTCCCTGTAATCTGGCGAACAATACAAAAAAATAATTAGCCAAATTGGTCAAGCCGTTCTCAAGTTATAGCGTGACCAGGAGGAATAGGGATTCATTTTTATATATATATATATAGATATAGATCTTTAGATTTTCCCACCCAACTACGAATGCAATATGTAAAAAAAAATTGTGGAAAAGGATAAGTATATATTAAACCAAAAAACTCGTGAAGATTAACAAAACTATAGATTTAAACAAATACAAATGTCAGAGCAGAAAGTCGAAAACATAATCTTGTATTTGATCTACATTTCCACAGTTTTCCCTGCAACGGACATAAACAGGTTTATT
Organism: Mamestra brassicae; assembly: GCA_905163435.1. Taxonomy (NCBI): domain Eukaryota; kingdom Metazoa; phylum Arthropoda; class Insecta; order Lepidoptera; family Noctuidae; genus Mamestra; species Mamestra brassicae. The sequence goes on from LR991010.1 coordinate 2,209,702, forward strand.
CAAATTCTATTTTTATCCAGCCATGATCAGCTTATCTACTAAAATCTCCGTTTACCGTACCCTGACCCCAATAAATGAAAAATAAACAAAATCTCGCCCAATAAAAGTAATTCCATTCAACATAGAACATTAAGACAGTTTGCATATAAATGTAAGCATTTCACTAGAAAGGATACCGCACAATAAAGATAAAAGATACGATGATTAAAATGAAAAGCTTTTCTTTGTTTTCTGTTTTTTTTAGTGAATTACTTTTCAGCGGTCTTGTGAAGTTTTGTCTTTATTTATGATAAAGATCTGTAATGTAAATAAATGAGCATTGAGGAAGTTTCTTAGGTTTTTTGGTTATAAAACTATTCGTTGTAAATTGATATTTAATTTTCAATGTTAAATCGTTTTATAGCCTGGTCTACGTTCTTTGATCAAATTGACGTTTTATCAACGAGCTTGAATGGAAGTAGCGTATAACAGTATCAGTACTTAGAGTTTATTTACTGAAATAATGTTTTCTTTCATATGCAGTTTAAAGGCAAATAGACGCGGTGCAACTTTGTCAAACCAATGAGACTATCCCTGTTTACGAGATTACGTTACTTGGCTGGGCGATTTGGGGGACGTTCTTCATGTAAATTTTGACGTTAAAAAAGTGCTGATTTTTAGCCTAGTTTGAACAAATGACTTTTGATTTGATTTTATTTTTGATTGTTTTCGGTGTCGCATCATGCATGTCTATTTAAGGTGTGAATTTTAACAATGACATAACAAACATCATTAGGAACAGAAACGTCACAAAGCTTTTAAATGTATATTGGTCGAAGTGAGAATCAAATTTGCTTCAAAATTAAATTTATTAGATAAAACCATGAATATCTTAAAACTATTTACTTTAACTATTTACATCTACTAAACCTAAGTATGAACATTTACAAAAACAAAGTACACTCAGGCGTCGAAGTATTCCTCCGCATCGCTGTCATCCACGTTTGGATCAGCATTGCCACGTTGAATGGCAATGCTAATTATTTGAGCAAAGAACGAGCCAGCCCTCTGGTCAAAAAAGGTCTCGTCAAAGTGTCGATCAGTCGGCGAGATATGTCCTTGAAAAGGAGGCGCGCACTCGGACCCCATGATCCAAGCGTTTCGACCCCAAACGGCTCAAAATTGTAATTCCCAATAAGGTTCCAGTATTTGCGCTGCTTGAATAAAATTTATTCGAATTAAGAATCTGTCAATCAGTATTTAAACTAATCGTAGGTATATGGTGAGTTTTTTTTATAAATAAAGCTACTTATATATCAAAGCAAGTCAGCTTAGAATTCATATTCTCCAGCAACGCCATTAAGCAAGAAATAAATAAAACACTGGAAGTAAAGTAAATGAACAGACTTACTTTAGATAATCCGGATTATATTCTTTTAACTCGACAGAAGCAAAGAGTTACCTGTCTTCTGATTTTTCTTCTTGCTTTATTATGCTTCTTGTTAAAATGATAACTTGGCGCAAAGAGGATCTTAGCTTAGTTTAGCTTGGCACGTGCAAGGGTTTTCCGACTTTTCCAAGTAAACAAGTTTCAGCAGATTCTTCAGGCTTAGAAATTAGGTGCTTCATCTATGTATATAAATAAAATGTATCGCTAAATGTGTTGCTAAACGCAAAACTCGAGAACGGCTGGACCAATTTCGCAAATTTTTTTTATTGTGTTTGTTAATGTCAGGAGAAGGTTCTTATGAAAAAAAAAAAAATTACATCCGGGCGAAGCCGGGGCGGGCCACTAGTTTTATATAAAAATTGTAACATTGCTGTTTTAAGGTGCAAGGTGAATTCGATTACGTGTGCTATTCGATGAAACGCCTGATCGGGCAATCTAGTCCAGCTTTACCTACCCGTCTTCATTCAAACTTGTCGTAATCGTAAGCCCGTATTCCAATATAATGGATGCGTCGGGTGCCCGAATTCGAGTACCTACCGCCTTTCCAACACCCGAATACAGGATAACGAACAAGTGTAACGCGCTTCGGAAGTAAGGACCAACAAATTTTGCCTAGTCCTGTCTGCCATCTGGTCCTAATGATCTTCGAAAAAACTAGTTAGGTCTAAGTCTAACAAGTTTAGCCTATGCCGTAGAACTTCGTAGTTTCTTAACTTGGTGACGCGTGACTGAACCTCACTGGGTCTACGTGTTGGATTAGAACAAATCTTGTCACATATTGGAGGACTGTGTCTCAGCAGTTGAAACGTTATACGCGATACACGGTTAAAACAAAGTAGCTAGCCAACTGCGCAGAACGGCAAAATCTGTTTTTTTTTTAAGTGAATACTTTTTAGGCGCGTTGGGCATTTTTGAGATGAAAAAACCGTCTAACTCGCGACACTGGCACCGTAACCGACATCTCTGTATATAACGTAGTATTCTACTAGTGGAAATAAACTACGATTCCCATACCCCCACGTAAGGAAATCGTGGGTTAATTTAAGTTTTTTTTATGAATTTAGGTATTATGAATCTTTCTACGGGGTTTTATATAGAGAGCCCAAATTTTGGTTATTTTTGCGATTGAACTTAACGTTTTCGAGATATTTAAGATTTTATATCTCGCATCGATCGCTTCGATACGACGCAGAGGCGCGTTGGATATTTTTGTTCATGTTTTCACTTCTGTCGGCACTCCTTGCCACTATTTTTTAAAAATAAAACGTTGCCCCACATAAGGAATTTCTCCTGTATCGTGGGCGCGTTTACAAACATTTAAATTTAACAAAACAAATATTAACATAACATAAACAATTCATTTAGTTACAAGTCACTAAACCACTAGCAACCGGTGAACCCCTATTTATAGACTGATTGTTAACATCCGACTCGCCTCAGTAAGGATATTTTTGAAGATTTATCATACCATGCTATGTACGTTAACCAAGACCGGGAAGGTTTCAACCTTGCACGTCACCAGCAGCTATGATATTTTAAAAGCTGAAAAAAAATTGGTTTAAAAACATGGAACACCTTTCGATTCCTCTATCGGGTACTTACCTACCCGAAAAAGGAAAGGTGCGTTATGTTGATCCAAGTCTTACAGGGAAGCTTTATAGGAGTCGGAGGGTTCAGTACCCAGCCTCATCTAGTTTAAAAATGACCAAAAAAGATTGACGTGTAAAAGTGTTACGTTTAACCTACTTACAAAATAAATATAATTTATCATTTATCATTTAGATCTTTGTCGAGAAAATTAAGAGTTTTGGCCGAATGGTGTAGTTTGACCCGTGCGGCTGTTATTTTTTAGCCACGAGTTGTCCTGTAATCCCCCTATATTTAGATAAACCTAAAATAAGATATATTATGTAATATTCTCTATCTGAGTTTGTATGCCTGAATTTTCCATGCCTTTTCCCAACTATATTGGGGTCGGCTTCCAGTCAAACACGATTCAGCTGAATACCAGTATTTTACGTGGAGCGGCTGCCTACCAGAACTCCGCAACCCATTAACTGGGTATTGGTAGTTCTTAGTAAGACTGGAGTCAGATTTACTGGCTTCTGACAATCCGTAACGACTGCCAAAGATCTACAAATGACAGCCGGGACCAACGGCTTAATATGCTTTCCGAGGCACGGAGGAAACTCGGTATGTTAAGATGGTCACCCATCCACAGACCAACCTCGGCAAGCGTTGCTTTACCTTGAAGATCGACTCTGGCCTTTAGCCACAATATCTCCTGTAATTATCCTATATTTAGATTTATCTAAAATATTTTTTTTTTGTCGTTTTTTGTCGCTGAGATAACTGTAATTGGTGCTAAGCCCTCAGTTAATACTAGTACGTGATTTGTAGACTTACCATGAAATATACTCTATATGAGTTTGTATGCCTGAATGATTAAGAATAATAGACTCGATAGCGTCGTATAGATTTATCACTAAAACGTGCGTGAATTTTATAAAAGAATCTATCTTTTTCAACTCACAAGACCTACACCTGCGTTCGATATAAATAAAAGACCTTGGGGCATCTTGTCTGGATTTATAGACTTATATTTTGTGGCCAATTGACACTTATTGAAGCCTAGAGCCATTCTGAATTTACATCGTATTGCTTTTTATTTGACTTGAATTTCTGATCATCTGCTTTTTTTAAAATAGTTTTTAGGGTTCTGTACCTGAAGGGCAACTAACAAAACCCTATTACTAAGCCTTGGCTGCTAGAGATGTCAACATAGTAGAAGGGGCCTAGGGCCAAAGCCTGCAAGGGTTACGGAATTTGTTCGAAAGAGTCACCGCGGTCCTGGAATGCAAAGGGCTTTACAGGAACACGGATGGGTTTTAGTCAGTAAGAGTCTGACACTCCCTTCTGCTCCGTTCAGAGCGAAAGGAGTCATTTGATGATTTCCCATCCATAAAAAAGCCTCGGCGGTTCAAAACTTTGAACGATACTAACTCATTTTGCGAATAGTTTGTGAATTCAATATTTTTTACTACGACCTGTAAAAATGTTTCAGAAGAAAATATATTTTTAAGGGAGGTCACTAACGACTTTTTGTAGGTAGCTATTTAAGTTTTATAAAAGCACCGCTGCACTGCTCCGTTACTTTTGGTCGTTAGTCGCATTTACTGCGCACGATTGCATGTATACAAAAAAAAGTCAACAGGCGCTTATATGAAGTTACTACATCGCACGACAGTATCGATGCTGCATTGCATCTGTATTCGTGCTGTATCGCGCTAGTATCGTGGTATCGTGGGTGAAGGTTTAAGACCAGCGGTAGCATCGCGATTGTATCGCTATTTTTTACGATTGTATCGCTAATCTTTACTTAATCGCTGCAAACTAGTACTTCTGGGGAATTTCTTGAGATGTTCAGTTGACGGTTTTAATCTCCAAAGTTGTTGTTAATCAGCCACTTGTTGCGGAATTTGTTCGAAAGAGTCACCGCGGCCCTGGAACGCAAATGGCATTAGAAGGAACACGGATGGGTTTTAGTCTGTAAGAGTCTAACACTTATTTCCGCTCCAAACAGAGTAGAAGGAGCATTTGATGACTACCTACCGATAAAAAAAAAAACAGTAACTTACTGTAGTCATTCATGTACATGCTTATACCTAACCAGTAACCATATTTTTTAATCCAGATTTTCATTCCAAGTCTGTTTTCATTTACTTTCTAGATCTAACTCACTTACGAATTCTACGAGCCAATTCATCCAAATTGATTGATTTAGCGAGCCTCTTCACTCAAGTAGGCTTTAAAGAAAATTTCTCGATATAAATGAATGGTTGCTTCGTTCAGATCAGTTCTTAGAAGGATACGAAACTTTTTGATATTGTAATTTCGTGGAATTTGTATTTCTAATGGCATGGACACATTGGTGGAGAGGGTTTAATAAAGTCTTGAAACGAAGACTACACTGCATGCTTGTTAACTTGACCAAAATGCGTCTGATGAAAACCATTGGTACTATTCCTGCCACCTAATGGTGCAATAAAAAACGAAACGGTTCATGAGATACAGCAAGAGGACGGACGGACAGCTGAGGCTTACACGTTTTTTTTATTTATATTTAATATGACTTTGCTCTTGACTCTAGTCTAGGTCATAGATGACAGAGACAAAGTCGACGATGGAGCGAGCTTAACCAGAAGAAGCCTGTTCACACTAATTTTGAAGAGATTAGGGTTGTATGCGTTTGGAAACACAGACGCAGGCAGAGAGTTCTACTCCTTTGCTGTGCGCATTATGAAAGACGTTTGGAAACGTTTAGTGCGAATTGGTGGAATAGCAACAAAGTAGGGATGGTAACTTGCACTGCGTCTAGATGTACGATGGTAAAAGGGGGCCGGTGGGATGAGGTCGTGGAGTTCCTGGATACTCTCTCCGAAGTACAATCTGTAGAAGACCAACAAGCAGGCAACCTTGCGGCGATGAGCCAAGCTGTGAAGCTTGGCATCCACCAGTCTTACGTCGCCAATGAGCCTTTTAGCTCTGCGTTCCACCGAGACAAGCGCGCAACCATTGGAAAATTTCTTCGGAGTTCACTCTAATTTTGAAGAGATTATTGATTGATTTTGATTGATTATTTTGTTTAGATTGATTATTGACGTAAACTAAAACGAAAGAATTACCATGTGAAAAGAAAAATAAAACCACTTATTGTATTTAAAAATCTTAAACAAAAATAATTAAGAAATCTTTTTGCTCACAATCTTAAGTCACTAAGCCTTAAGAACGCCTTGTATTACTTGAGAAGTTTCGTTAAGCTTCCGCAGATGCACAGCAAGTAAAATGAGGCTAGTTAACTTCTTCTTTGTTTAATAGAGTGTCAGTTCTTAAGACGTTTTTAGCTTTCAATATATATTTCAGCAAAAAATAGCAAACGCCGCGCGCCGTTAGATTGCAAAATGTATCGTGAAATTTTAACTATTTTATCTAAATAAGACACGGATACTTTTAAACTTATGAATTTGGATGGGATTTATTGCATTTAACACATTTTTTTTCATAATATATCGAGAAATTATAATATAATCAAGATTTATTACAATCTTACGGAGTCTGCATTTTTCCGGTGACATATTTAATACTAACACAATATGGATCAAGGTCTGAATTAAAGTTTTTTTTTGATATCTTATTCTGCCATGACTCATACTTTTGTTATAAAACAATAGTATCCCTACCATTGTCAGTTTAATAACAAAAGTTAAAAAAACTGGAAACGGGGGAAAGGTTACTTCATTTCAAGTGTATCTGGCGCCCCAGATGAACTTGAAATAAAGTACATTGACCTTTTCCTAATATATCTTCGTAGAAACCCGAACATAAATTAATTATGAACCGTTTTTCATTACTAGAGAACGTAAAGGATTACGATAGAAGTCGATTTAGGACAGCTTAATGTCTTTATTCTGTATGGTGTCGGACGTAAAAGAATAGCACCATTCCATCAATTCCTGTGGGTGTCGTAAGAGGCGACTAAAGGACTCACCAGGGAATGGGCAGCAGCATTCTCTGTGCATTGCAACAGCTACAATGCGATCGCCAATCCGGGCGATTGGCGATTATGGCAAATCCCCTCACTTTGGGGAGGCCTATGTCCAGCGGTGGACGTCTTTCGGCTAATATGATGATGATGATGAATGACTTTATTTCTAAATTAAAAAAAAAAATATGTATGTGGGTTAATGACCGATGCTGCACATTTATCTCGACGTCAACTGCTGGACACAGGCCTCCCTAAGTGTCACCACATGGACTGATCTTGTGTGTCCATCATCCAGCGGATTCCCGCGACCTTCACCAGGTCAGCGGTCCACTATGTAGGAGGCTTTTCAAAGCTGCGTCTTTCGGTAGACGGTCGCCACTCCAGAACCTTTCGAACCCATCAAGTATCTGTTCTGCGAGCAATGTGCCCTGCCCACTGCCACTTCAGTTAATTGGATACCCATCGAATAACACTTGATTTATTATAATTATTTTGGTACATTGGCAAAGGCAAGTAAGATTGCCTCCTGCCAGGGTTGCGGAATTCGTCGAAAGAGTCACCGCGGCCCTGGAACGCAAAAGGCGTTTTTAGGAGGAACACGGATAGTTTTAGTCAGTAAAAGTCTGACACTTTCTTCCGCTCCGCCCAGAGCGGAAGAAAAAAAAAGTAAGATTACCTGATTTTAAGATCATATTAAAGACTAGCTTTCACCCGCTCTTCGTACGCGCATATCTTGTTTTCTCCCGTTCCCGTAAGAAATTCGGGAAATCCTTTCTTAGTGTTCCCCTACACTCCCCAAGGAACCTACATGCCAAATTTTAGCTTTCTACGACCAGTAGTTTCGGTTGTGCGTTGTCTGCTGTCAGTCACTCAGTCATTCAGTCACACATTAACGGAAGAGTTTGATATATGTTGTTGATTGAATCAAAGATTTTTAATAAAAACGATTCTTGCTATCTGTTATTATAATTCGTATGAACACGCTGGAATGCACGCAGTGGTCACTGGCGTACCTTTAATATTCAATTTATCAAATGAAATGGAATTGTTTTAGATCGGACCGCATTGTCCATTGAAATTCGTATTTCAATTATTTAGCCATATCAAACTGATTGACAATGGATAATGATTGTTTTTATGTAGGTTTAATGGTTTCGATGTGTTGTACTTCATAATTTTATACTGCTATGGCGTTTATTTGTTCCGGATTCGCCCACAAAGTTCGCCTAATTTTCTAATTCTAATTCCGTGTTCGCCACAGTTTTTGTTCCTTTTTTGCCGCGTTTGTCAGTTGTTTCATTCCGTAACATATCCAACAAAAATCTTTTATTTGACGGTTGACCACGATAAAGAGTAGCCTATGTATCTTTATATATATATATATATATATATTTTTATAAAACGTTGCCCCACACTAGGATTTTCTCCTGTATCGTGGGTGCGTTAACAAACATATAAACTCACATACACAAACAGGCACACTCGGAACGACTATCTGTAGGTCATTCAAATACATATTTGTTCCGTGCGAGAATCGAATTCGCGACACGCAGCGCAGCAGTCGCTCAAACACTGCGCCAGCCGTGCCGTAAAGTTACACAAGTTTTTCACTTCAAATCTCACTACCTCAGGTTCAGTTAAAAACCAGCATCAGGGTCTAGTTGTCTAGCATTTATGCTGTACTGGACCTATCGTGCTAAGTCGCGTGGCACACTTTCTTTAATTTTCACCGATTATTCTAAATTTAATCTATTTTTGTTGCGTTTGTTTGTTCATGTGTCAAAATCTTGTGATGTGATTTTTAGTTTGAACCAAATAAATTGTATTTTTTTCAAAGTTTCAATTTAAAAACCGGGGTTTGCACACACTGCGATACTATAACTTTCTCAATCAATCAAATAATTTTCCAATTCGGATAAGAACTTACAACAAACATATTAACAATCAATTTATTTCACATTGAAAAAAAAACAGAAAATTTATTATTGTAACAGAACTGACACGCATACAAATAATAAACTTAATCTAAAAGTATTGTAACACCAGGGACTCCGCTAGTGTTACTTATTGTGATTGTTATAATAAATGAAACGATATTGGAGATTTATAACTCTAAATATATTTTGGCATCTGCCTTTAGCGAACGTTGGAACCAGAGTCTTCCATAAAAACAAAACATAGTTTCACCTTCGTATTTCAAATTCTTTTAATTTTCACCTGACGCTTCCAAAGGCTATCTTGTCTGCCAGAGACCTGCAGACAAGGATATCCTCCTTACATGAGCTACGCCCCTACGAATAGAGGATAAGAGGAAATGCCTCGCAATCATCTATTCCAAATCTTTGGAAGGGTCAAGTGTAACCTACCTATACCTAAATATAATATAAGTACCTAAATTGTGTTAGTAAATATATGTTTGTATTTTTTTTTTGTAAGGATGGGAAATCATCAAAATGACTTCTTCCGCTCTGGGTGGAGCGGAAGGGCGTGTCAGACTCTTACTGACTAAAACCCATCCGTGTTCCTTCTAAAGCCCTTTGCGTTCCAGGGCCGCGGTGACTCTTTCGAACAAATTCCGCAACCCTGGCAGGCTCTGGCCCTAGCGGGCCCCGTCCTCTTTGCTGACATCTCTTTGAGGCGCGCGTGAAACACAACGCGCCATCGACCCGGGCCTGGTGGTGATCGGACAGCGAGCCACCCAACGCTCGCCGTCCGCAGGCCCGCGCCTACGGTGGCCGGGGATCGCCCTGCGACTCCCGACGCCCGGGGCGTCTTCTCCTGTAGCGGCGGTTGGGACGAAGGCCTTGCCTTTCCCTCGCGCGGCCCGCCTCCTCCTTCGCTAGCATTACTGCTTCGCAGAAGGAGGTGACCGCTTCCCAAGCCTCCTCGCTCCGGACCATGGATTCGGATAAGAACTTACAACAAACATATTAACAATCAATTTATTTCACATTGAAAAAAAACAGAAAATTTACTATTGTAACAGAACTGACATGCATACAAATAATAAACTTAATCTAAAAGTATTATAAGTATCTAAATTGTGTTAGTAAATATATGTTTGTATTAAGATTAACAAATTACAACTATTTTAAATCGTATTTTATAATCTCATTTTAATTTACGAATTTAATATGTAATATTTCAAATTTAATATTGAACTATAATGTTAATATTATATTGTCATTTAATTTAGTTCACATTTTTTTGATGTAAATAATGTAATTCGATTTAGTTCATAATAATTTTATTTAATATTCATTATTGTGATCTCAATTTAATTTAAGTCAGGACACTTATTTATGAAGTCTTATTTTAATCTTTTCATTTTATTTTTTTCAATGTTGTTCAGTTACAATAATTAAATTAAATTAGACCTACTCTGAGAATGATTTGCATTCCTGTGAGTGACTTGTTACAAGAGGATCTTCTAGAATTTGTTTGAAAATAATGATTTGTAAATGAGTCGTTGGTGCGCCAATTAATAACACAAGAAAACTCATTAATTGATAACAATTACTGCAGTGTTTATTTCATGCTCTGGCAAATGAGCTCGCATTAAATACACTTCACGGTGAGCTGATCCTTATCTGAAAGCATGACCTAAATAACCTTACCTGAAATATTGATGGTAATTAATTTACGCTTCCCGTATTAACTCGGTATCGGTTACCCAGTAACTGAGCTGAGGCGTGATGGGCAATCGCTCCATGCAAATTACTGTGTAAACTAGCCATTAGACTGGAAGTCGAGCTGGGAAACACAGCTAAGGTGTGGAATTTCGACATGTTTTCTAGTAGCTAAAGCTTTGTGGCGACATCAATGCCGCTACAAGAAAAAATAACGAAGCAAAATATGTACGGGAACAAAAACAACCGCTACGCCATCTTTCCTGCCCGCAACGAACTACTAACGAAATCCTGCATCCCGGTATCAGAGTTTTCCGTTCGATTTAAACATTATACAAAAATAAAAGTCATTTATTCAAATAAGGCTGAGTGCCAGCACTTTTTGAACGTCAAAGTTCTACAGTCCCCCAAAACGCCCACCCGTCACCACTTCCTAGTGTTATAGCTAGGAAGAAGAAGTGGAGCAACAAACTCCCCAGCAACATATACATATATCTGTTAAGTTTAGTTAAGTTACAACAGTCCAATATCAACCATCTGGCAATTGCCTACCAGACACAACAACCGTCTGGTCGGAGGATACTCCTTTTTCAATGAAGGTTTGCGGGACTTTACTCTCTGTTCCGCATACCCTCTATAGCTTGAAGCCAACAAATAATAATGAAGAGGAGCGTAATATGAAATACTGCCATTGCCGGCTTTACTTACATTAATAAGATTAAAAAAAGCAATGAAATCGGCTCAGCGATTTAAGCGTCAAAGCGTAACAAAAATGAAACTCATTTTCACATTTATAACATTAGTTAGGAAATTAGAATAGGATGGTTTACTAATATATTATGTAAGGACTTCACTATTTACGATCAGACGAGGTAGAATGCGAACGCGAGCCTGAAAATAACCAGATATCTGCGGCAGATTATAGCATATATCAGCATTAACACCTAACGTGTCCAAATCCACATATTAAGTCCAAATTTTCGTCAAACTCCATTCACATACGGATTTCGAACGGGAAGTAAATTGGCTTTAGGTACTACCCATGAAAATCCCTGATAATAATTGGCCAAAATCCTTCCATTTATGGTTTCCAGCAAATCTCAATTTGTTTACCAACAAACCAGTGTTTTACACCTGACATTTTCATAATTATGATATCAACCACACTCGGCCATTTTTCATTCGAATCGTTTTACTGGGTACCAACCCGTACTCAACGTAACTTAGGCCGTCAAGGGACGTATTAAATATAATGCCAGCTATTTTTTTTCTCTGGAGTCGACGTGATTATGTTTTTCGATGCTTACAAGTTTCTGGTTTGGGTTTGTTGGAATGAATAATTATTGTGATCGTTAGTTCGTGACGAGTTTTTCATTCCTGATAGTGTAATGAAGAGTTTTTATCGTGAACCATGTCTAACTTCTAAATTTCCAGACAATTTTTGTCGCCATCAAATAAATATGTTGTAACACAAAGGTGCAGGTACAGATTAAACAGCACGCATGGTCAAGAATGGCTTTGTTTTTCAGAGCATAAACTAGAACTATACAATATGAAAAATAAACAAAACCATATTTAATAATTTCACAACTAAAAAATAATCGAATACTATGAGAAATCCAAAGTCAAAGTAAATCCGACAGGCTAACAGTAAAGAATAAACAGAACATAAATTGAATTTCCATTCTTATTCCATAATAGGAAACTTTTCTACAACCCACTAAGCAAAGAAATGTCAGTTCGCAGTAATAGGTTTTTATCCCGCAAGTAGTGGGTGGGGTAAGAAGTTAAATATAAACTGAAGACGTATTACTGGTGGTACTTAAGTGACACTAAGATACTGGCAAGTAATAAACTGCTCTTTGAAATTTGGAAGGAATAGTCGATTATGGTGTGCGTGGAATTAATTGCTTATTCTTAGGAAATGCTGATGCTGGAAGCTGAAGCTTCCTTTATTGAAGTAGAGTTAGTTTTTTGCACACGAGGAATACGTGTTGTGTGATAACATAGCATTTAGTTTTCGGCGGATATTATTGAGTGATCATCATTATCTTGCAATTGATTTGGGGTCGGTGCAACATGTCTTGTTTTTTCATGCTTAACTATAAGATGTCACCTTGGCAGTCACTCTTTTACTAGCCACATCATCTCTCACGCAGTTTATCTCTCGCAATATCTTTGGTATTTCTCCTACTGAACAGTTTTCTCAAAATTTTCACTCCTCCACATCAAATACTCTTACAAGAGGGCCAATTCTACTTATTTTTAAGCAACGTTCATATTTGCATCTCAGTCGCAATCTCTCAAAAATGTGTGATTTTTTTTTTGGCACCCCTAATAGTAAATTTGAACAATATGAACTATACATATACTCGTATTTGTTGTTCTGTATGGTGTCGGACGTAAAATAATAGCACCATCCCATCACTTCCAATGGGTGATAATGGGTGGCCTAAGAGGCGACTAAAGGAATCTAAAGTTGCTGGGGAGTTTGTTGCGCCACTTCTTCTTCCCAGCTAAAACACTAGGAAGTGGTGACGGGCGGGCGTTTTGGGGGACTGTCTTTATGTAGAACTTTGACGTTCAAAAATTGCTGGCACTCAGCCTAATTTGAATAAATGACTTTTGAATTTTGAATTTTTGAATTTTGAATCACCAGAGAATGGGGAGCAGCATTCTCTGTTCATTGAAACAACCCGCCTGCCAAACGTGGCGACTATGGCAAACCGGGGTGGGTGCCCCTATGAGGGAGGCCTATGTCCAGCAGTGGATGTCTTTCGATTGATATGATGATGATGATGATCATGACTTATATTTGGTGAAATTTAATGACATTTTCTATGATCAAACTATAGCCTCTTCTGTATCTTTACAAGCACCTCTTTTATTAATTAGTACCTTTCAATTATCTACATTAGTTTAGTTTCTTTGAAAGTAATAGTGTTGAAATTGCAAAGTAAATTCCGACAGACACTGTTGAATTTGCATATCCCAGAGACTTCGCCCGTATCATATCCATTTGTTTAGATTAGGGACACAACGTGTATCCTTATAAAAACTTGCCTTCAAGCAATATTCAAAACAGCTTTGGGTTACAAAATGACTCCAAATAATCCCGTATTTGGTGTAATTTTGTATCTCATAGAGCGGTATCGTAATATTGTTATTGTGGGACGTGTCTCTGAACTGCTTATATGGATAGCTATTCAAAATGATACTTAACATTTGTTTGCAAATATTATGGAATACATATTGAGAATCTGTTGTTATACTATGCTCCCTGTTACATCCTATGAGGGGACTATTCTGAAGCTAAAGCGACTGCAATATTGTTATCTACTATATCTTAAAATATTATATTGCAGCTGTTTATTATCCCTAAATAAATAAATTTAATAGTGGATATCATCCATACTAATAATATAAATATGAAAGTAACTCTGCTTATGTATGTATACACATGTCTGCTTGTTACCATTTCAAGTCTTTACCTCTGAACGGATTTAGATGAAACTTGGCACATGGTTAAGTTTGTATGTAGTGTGGTGGTAACTGATTTTTAGGCGTTTTTAGAGGGGTTTCAAAAAAATTTTTTTGCAGGTTAGTCAGCCTTTAGAAAACCGTGGACTGCTTGGATCGACTTCTAAGGATTAGATCTTGAAAACAAATCTGAATTTGAATCCGAACTGTTTTTTTTTGTATCTCGATTAATTCAGGGGTGATCTAAAAGTAATGATAATTATTATTACTTTTGGATCATCCCTCGTACTTTCTTGTCATTCCTCTCATTTTTCTTTTGATTGAACTGATTATAATGTATTTATTCGACGTTCGTCATAGTGTATTTAAAGCTACGTTGAGCATTACTTATTTTTTTTACTTCACAAAATAACACAAAATTTTGTCTTGTTTCAGGGGCTGGAGCTCAACCAGAACCTCAGCCTAAACGCTTCCGCAAGATGGCTGATAGAAGCTTCCAAAGGCGTTCAGGACCCCAAAGTTCTCTTAGAAAAGTTTGCGCAAAACAAGAAAGTTGATGATACCACTAGAGCTTTACTCCTAACGTTCTATGGCATCCTGGTCGTTATCGGTGGTGTTGGCAATGCACTTGTTGTTATTTCTGTAAGTATATATAGTGGCTTTGATCTTAAGGGTATACTGATTTATTTCTTAAGAAGCTCTTTCACCGGGAGCATTCGCCTGTAATGAAACATTTCAGATTCGATTTTTAGCTTTACATTACAATACTACTTCCCTGGCTGACGAGCGTTCGCTTTGTAATGTAACAATTTCAATTCGATTTTGAGCATTTGTTTGTAGCTAAATTAGTTGTTTTAACAACGATGGTGCGCAGTGATGTTACAAGTTGTTTCGAAATGTTACAGACTATATCATTACATGAGAGCCTATAAACCGAGCATTAGCTCAGTTCTTTTCACTCATTGATGTAAAGTTCGATTCTACAATATCACATTGCAGGTGAATCTCATTGGTATATGATTTGTATTGTACATCGTGAATTCAAATCGGGATTGGTAGGCAGTTTATAGGATATGGGTAGGTACGCAATAATATATATCGTTGATAAATCAGATTTTGTACTATCTAATGAGTTCTAGCCAAACAACATAATTGGCAATAGGCCAAGATCTTGGTATATTGGCAAAAGTTATGACGGTTATCATAACTTCACCATTTTCTGCCATTACTCAATACTTTTATCTGTTACCAAATGATAGATTGCCAAACATAATTCTACCATTACTCTCATCATTTTCTCACTCTGAACAAAACGACTGTTTTTGCTGACCCGGAACGTGAATAACACAAACATGGTGAATGCCATTTGGGTTTTCCCAATACTGGATTTATTATTATTTTTGCTACCAATCTGATCCCAGAAGGGAAAGGAAAAATAAATATCGAAGTATTGAGGTCCTTGCTTATTGAGATGAAACGGCTTCGGACTCAGTGAAAGGATGCTGTTAGAGGATTACTTGTAGTAAAACATTGTTTTAGTTGTTTAGGGATTGTTTTCTGATTAATGAAATACCGGATCCATTTCGGTATTGTTAAAACAAAGTATGATAATTTTTGTGTACTTAATCTTTGTCGGAATTAAGTTAAACAGATGTGAAATAAAGAGGGTAAATAAGAATAATCGTTTTGGCAAATGAAATATATTCTTAATATTTGATGAAAGGTTTTGAGGAATAGGCATTAAAACAATAACGTAAATTCCTGCAAAAGAAGTCCCTTAACAATGCTAGAAATGCAATTAAAATTATGACGAAACGGAAATGAAGCTTTATCGTTTCAACTTCCGATGAAATTTAAAACTATTGACTGGAAGCACTTGTACCTACTCGATAATGCAGGGGTTTTAAATATCACAAAGAAACCCAACGATGCATATATTGAGTCCCTTTTAAACTAGATTTGCCTGCGGCTTTGCTCCGGTGGCATATTCCACAGGGACCACAGTTATTGTATGCATAAAAAATAGCCTTATATTATTAAGCGAGTGTGTGGTAGTTCTCCCAGACACCCCTCTATTCAGTTCATCTCTGTACAATATTTGTTCAGATAAATAATACAAACAAAGGCAATGCCTACTTTATCTTTGTAATAATTTCAAATTAGCTTACCATTCGTTTGAAATTATAATTCGATTGAACCTGCCAGAATATGTAAGCAGTTTCGGAGAATTCTAGACACATCGCAATTTTCTTTTTCATATTTCTAATAACCTGACATGTATAAAAGCTACCCCAATATTTCACAATATTTTCACTGTGATAGATAACGAGGAGAATACAAATATACATACCATTACCATATCAGTAGATCCAACAATATCTAATGGAGTATCCAACGCAGCTGATAGAATAAGACATATCTTTACAAAGTCTGATTGACAAAAACAGATTGGTAACAACATTAATAGGGATTATACTACATCAACTGTTGTAAGTGACACTGATAAAATGGCTGTCTGTTTTATTATCAACGGTTTTCTATTGCCAGAACACGAATATTACACTGATAACATTGAAATGTTTTACGATACCTGCGTATTGATTTTGGTTAGGTCCAGATATAATTTTTCATAAAAATGTCAGACGACTGATGATTTAATCTATTCTGACAAATTTTTGACAGGACCTTTTGTTGGAAAATTTTATTATGAAAACGTTTTAATGTTTTGGTCGCAATGGAATTTTTCGCGATGGAATTTGTATTGGACCTGAAGTTATTTTGGTTTGTTTGTTGGGATACTGGGCTGGCACTAATTACCAACCAATTGCAACAATTGCTTCCTCACCTATTGTCTTTAGAACTGCACTGCAAGTGAACTACGCATTTATTTTGCAGTTGGCGTGCAGTTAAAATGCAGCCCTTATGTTTGAGACCTCATTGCAAGAGTCGTCTAATCTCTATATTACTCTATCTACTGTGTCAACGAAATAAATCAAACTTTAACACACCTTATAAGACCAAAAATCTTCTAACATAACCTTTCATTAAAATCAAGTAATTTATTCAAATGACTTGATTGCTTGCTGAACGTCAGCACTTTTTGAAATTCAGTTTTACATAAAAACAGTTGCCCAAAACGCCCACCTGTGACGACTTCTTAGTGTCTTGGCTGGAAGAAGAAGTGGCGCAATATTATCCCCAGAAAACAATTTCACAAAAACATTCCACTTAAACACAATCATTTCATTTTCCAGGTAATTAGAAAACCAGTGATGAGAACAGCCCGGAACATGTTCATCGTCAACTTGGCTGTATCTGATGCCTTAGTTTGCTGCGTGGGAACACCGTTGACCTTGATGGAACTTCTGACCAAACATTGGCCATTACCAGATTGGCCGAGTCTGTGTAAAGCATGTGGCGCGATACAGGCGATATCAATATTTGTGTCAACTATATCCATCACGGCGATTGCATTGGACAGATACCAGGTTTGTACTGATTTGATAGTATCTTTATGTATTTTGTTATTTTGGGTTAGGTTGTATTTAGTGCTTGCATCTTATTTGAAGGTTGTCCCGAAAATACCAGTGTTGTTTATTGGAGGATGTATGCACTTGAACATTTTTTTTATGTGTGTTGTACTTTCGTCAAGTAAATGCTATTTTCTGTATTTCCTTATAGTCATTTAGCAACACCGTACTGTTTAGACTATAATCAACCTTTTGTAAGTTGTAATATAAAAGTTTTTAGGGTACATGCTTTACTAATAGTAGTTGCAAGGATCCCACTCCCTTTTATTTACTTTTTTTAAGGATGGGAAATCATCAAACGAATTCTTCCGCTCTGGGTGGACCGGAAGGGCGTGTCAAACTCTTTCTGACTCAAACCCATCCGTGTTCCTTCTAAAGCCCTTTGCGTTCCAGGGCCGCGGTGACTCTTTCGAACAAATTCCGCAACCCTGGCAGGGCCAAGGATCCCACTCCCTACAGAGGTGTATTTGTAACTTATATAAAGACTGCTCTTGGTTGAAGATTATATTCAGATGCTGTGTCATATGTGTGTGATGCATGCGGTGTGAGTGAACTCATAGTTTTTTCATATTCTAACATCAAACATTTACCTAGGTACTATCAATAGGAATTTCCCATATCAACAATTTAATACTCCGAGTGATAAAATTAAATCAGTTCATGGAATCATACCTGCATTTTACAGAATATCAGGTTCGTTAGGGCTTTTCCAGTATTTTGAATTTTGTATCATTATTCCAATGTGTACTTTAAATCACCTTTTGTATCATTTGCTCTGTATAGTGTAACACCAGCGGACTCACGCTAGTGCTACTTGTGATATTATTATAAAATAAAACTATATTTTAGATTTAAACTTTCATAATATATTTTACGTCAGCCTTCAACGAGGGCTGGCACCGGAGTCCCAAAAGAAAACAAAACATATTTTCACATTCCTATTTCAAATTCAGTTAGTTCTTATTCAGAGCGTAATAGTGGGATAAATTCTATCTCACTGCTCAAAAAAGAAATACAATCAGTTATTTCCCTTTTAAGAGCAAAATAACAAACATCATTAAATTCAAATATATCAAATCGAAGTGTCTGACAGATAGCTGGTATTATAATAAGAAACTAAGCCTAGATAGAGATACCTACTTTAATTATAGAATAATAAATAGGTTGCCACGCAAAAATCTAGTTATACCTTAATGGAATATAGTCATGTTGTATTAAGGAACAGTTATTTTTGAACATGCATATCCCAAAATAAAAACAGCCTATAATACTCGTTGATTACAAATGGAGACATGAAACCAAAAAGTTTTTGATATGCATTTAGTAAATAAGCCACTTTCGAATGGAATGAAATTTATCATTATTGGGCAATACACACTACCACTTATTGACATACCACAAAACCAAACTGTTGACGAAATGCGGTCAAAAACACAAATGACTAGATGATGAATGATAGACTGAATTGATGATAAATTAAATGCTTTGGTACTTGCCGAAACATTCGGTTTCAATTTTATGGACCGGAACTAAAACGATATGTTAGCTTTAAAATACTTAAATCGATTACAAAATCAAAAGTCATTTATTCAAATTAGGCTGAGTGCCAGCACATTTTGAACGTCAAAGTTCTACATAAAGACAGTCCCCCTAAACGCCCGCCCGTCACCACTTCCTAGTGTTTTAGCTGGGTAGAAGAAGTGGCGCAACAAACTCCCCAGCAACACATCTGTCTGTTGAGTTATAAGAACTAAGTATCATTTATACAAAGGTATGTAAGTAGTCAGTATTCTTACAAAGAAAACAATACAACAAAGGTAACACGTAAAAACATAAAACTTAATAATTCGCTAATTGTAAGCTAGCACACTCCATAATGCTAGCATAAACAGACAAACTCAAGCATAAAAACAATATCAAATCAAACTAAATAAGCCTCCAGACATGAAGGACGTGCCCGCTTTTTCGTATAGGTATTGTGGGCTATTCGAAATATTAGCATTGCTTGACAATTACTTTCAACTCTTTTATAACGTCCACAAAATTAATTACTTGAAATAACTAAATATCTGATGACTGAACTAAATATCGCTCAGTGATAGGCCCATAGGCTTGTATTGAAAAATTGTAATGTCTTGATTGGCCATTGAAAAAGATTTGTGATCTACCTTTAGAACTCCGTACCTATTATTAATTTCACCTTCATAAATATATATTTTAAATAGGTATAGTTTTCAATAAAAAATTGGGACTTCTAGATTGTTAACCAATTGGACCTACTGCCATTCATTCTGAAAATATTCTGTCCTTCACATTCTTTGTCCAATCTTAAGACTCATCAAACAAATCTCTCACTTCTTTGATCCTATCCTATCATAAATCAGTAGCTACCTCACTTCTAGCTACGCACGTGACGTCATTATGAGCCCATAACGCTATTTCTATCGATTCCGTTTTGCATGAACCGTTTATATCATTATTTCGACTGACTTTAGATCCGGGATGGTTCAGAATTATAGCCAATTGAGGTAGAACAAAAATAAGTTTGTTTTGGATTCTAATATTGGAATTTACGACATGGTTTTTGTCGGGTGGAGCTCGTGGCTAAATAATTACAGACGCACAGGTTCTTCACTTCACGGTTAAGCAATGCTTGCCAAGGTGGGGCTGTGGATGGGTGACCTTCCATAAAATATAGAGACTCCTTCGTGCCCCAGAAAGCACATGAAGCCGATGGTCTCGGCTCTCATTTGAAAATCTATGACAGCCGTTACGAATAGGCAGAAGCCAGAAAATCTGACACCAGTCTTATTCAAGGGCATCGTGTTCGATAGTTAGATAGATAACACATTTATTTGGTATAAGAACGGAACACAACAAAGGATCTGACTAGCCTTTTCCCAACTATGTGGGGTTGGCTTGATTGAAATCTAGGTAAATGATATTAAGTTGCAAATTGCTTATAAATAAATAACACTTACACGCCAATCGTTTTCTTCAATTTAAACTAAATGGGACTAGTATTTCTTAGCTGATTACCCCGAGGATAACCCCAAAATAAACTCATTGGACTTTTTAGTAGTCTTAAATCAAACTACCTTCTTGTAGTTTATTTAGTAATGCTACTTATATCTATTATAGTCTATAAAATTTAAAATGATAACAAAGAGCAGAATTTATTGGTTTCGTAGTGTGTTCCCCATATTCCTAAAAATATTCCATAAACGAGCAGTTTTGCTTCAAAATTCTTCTTTTTCTTATCCTTGTACTATATGTACGTCACACACAATAGAGCATCTATTGTTGTCTGCCCCACTGTTAGTGCATAAATTGCTAGACCTAAACTACCTATTTCGTATATTTTCGTGCAGTAGTTGATATGAAACTTGCATAGCTCAAAACTCTAGCCTTAAATATAAAAACTGTTATATTATTGATGGTGAAACAGGAAATTATTAAAATCAAGAGAATGCAAGAGACACAAAAGATAATTATAATTTGTGAAAGATTAATAGAATGAAGGTGGATATTGAGATTAAGATTGATAGAGATGTATAAAGGAAGATGTGCAGCATTGATTTCAAAATAATGTGGATAGAAGACAGGAGAAAGAAAAAGGAGGAAAGACAGAAAGAATGAACGAAATAGAAGAAAGGAATAATATCAAAATCAAAAGTCATTCATATAAATTAGGCTGGGGTGCCAACACTTTTAGCGAGTTTGTTTCGCCACTTCTTCTTTCCAGCTACAACACTAGGAAGTGGTGACGGACGGGCGTTTTGGGGGACTGTATTTATGTAGAACTTTAACGTTCAAAAAGTGCTGGCACTCAGCCTAATTTGAATAAATGACTTTTGATTTGGATTTTAGCTATTTAGGCGTGAAAGCGTAACAAACAAACAAGCTCATTTTCGCTTTAATAATATTAGTTAGGATTACATTCCATTAGGTAAAACCGTTTATAATCTGCAATCTATTAACTGTTCCAAACCGGTCCGGGAAAGTAAACGTACATGTAATTGAATCCAAGCACACTTCAAAGGGGCATTTGTGTTACATATTCAAATCTGAAATCTATTACAAATATTATCTGTTCGTGATTTCAGCAACCGTAACACACATAAACGTTACAAGGATCAAACAGTGTTTCACAGGCCGCATCTGGACTCGTTTGAAGGGTCTTGCAAATTCCGTTCTCATAACTCGTATTGTGCAAAATCAATCAAATTCAAAAAGGTTTTTTTTCAAACAAATCGAAGGCACTTTTCAATTTTCAAGATCGATTGGTGAAACAGATGAAGCTAGTTGCACGTTCCAAAGCAGATTTTTTTTTTCTATCGTCGGCTTGGTCTCTGTCATCTATGACCTAGACTAGAGTCAAGAGCAACCCATATTAAATAAAAAAAAACAGACCATGGCAGACTACACGGACATTCTTTTAAATCTATTTTTCCAACTGCTGTTCCAGGGAGACCTTTGCACAGCTTGTACTCTTTCCACTCCGGTGCCTCGTTTTTAATCATACTTCATTTTAAATCAATTGCATGCACTAACCTTGCGTTGTTCATAAAAACAGACAACGTCACAGATACATTTTATATTGAGTTCCTATCTAGGTATCCTAACTATCTTGATTTTTCGTGAACTATTATTATCAATAAGTTTATCTGCGAGAGCAGTAATGAACCCAGCCAGCCTGCACACTCTATAGATAAGACTAGAATGTTGTTTAAACACAATATGTAATTTTATATGTTCAAGAAATGTTACGTAATCTTGTCAATATAGAAAAAAATAATCCAGCTATCAATCTTTTAATCTATTGCCTTTGATCCCGTGAGATGTATAACTTGTAAATCTGTCAATTTCAATTCTATCAATTAGTGTGTATGACATTCCGTTTCTATGTTTAGAGTCATCAATTTATATGAAGTAATTTATGTCATTAATAGAGCGTTTACTCTTGACGGCATAACATATAAAAAAATTATTCTTGGGAATGAATGAACCGTGTTTAATGAGGGATTTTTGACTTTCTAGAGGAAACGTAAAATTGCTCTCATTGACTATCTCAACTCGTTTTCCAAAAGTTCTAAACTTTTTAGACCTAGAGTTTTGCGTATCCGTATATTAAGTTTAATTAAATTCGAATAATTGATTTCCTAACATGAGTACTTGCGAGTTTGTAGAAATGTAAGCGCCGTGAGGAGTTAACACTCTTAAACTTGTCTTCATCAATTTTGTAACCCTTGTCCCACATTACTCGTACTTGATGTTGACGCAACACGATTTATTTTAAAATCTCCTTTACGATGTGGCTATCAACATTGAAAATAGAGATCAAAACCTTAATGAAACCTAAAAAAAAAACAAAACTTTGAAATCTCTAACAATACTAAAAACTATTTTCAAATTCGCAATCTTCAATTTCTGATTTCCCGTTGTTGTCCACAGCTCATCGTGTACCCCACTCGACCTGGTCTCCAAACGATGGGCGCCCTCATCACAATGCTCTGCATCTGGATCACTGCTTTCACACTCGCATCACCACTCTTCGTCTTCAGAAGCCTCAAAACTCACTACATCGGCCTCATGGACATGGACTCTCTAAGTTTCTGCATAGAAGACTGGCCTATCGAGGATGGGCGAGCAATTTACTCCGTATTTAGTTTAATCTTTCAATATTTACTGCCCGTTCTAGTTGTAGTTCTTGCGCATGTCCAAATACATAGGAGGTTAAGAGGGAGGAGGCGGACGACGAGGAAGACTCCAGCAATTCTCATAGCCATAGCTGTTACCTACGTTATCAGTTGGTTACCATTGAACGTGTTCAACTTGGTGGCAGACTTCAGTGCACAGCCATTTATGGAAGAGAAGACAATGACAATAACATACGCGGTCTGCCATATGTTTGGAATGTCAAGCGCAGTTTCAAATCCTCTACTCTACGGATGGTTGAACGACAATTTCCGTAAAGAGTTCGAGGAAATACTGTGTTGCTGTAAAAAGAGACCGTTGAATAAGAACACGCGGATAAAGAGTCGAAAAATGGACACGGAGTTGACGGCACTGGCACATTTGGAACACACGGTCACCGCTAACACGAAGACGTCACAGTGCTCCCAAATTTTCTGACTAAAGGCCTGTTGTAAATAGCATGAACCTCTCAGTGTTGAGATGCAAAGCATTTGAACTTTATAGTGTCAATTTTTTAATCGTAACGGTGTAAAAAGTTCCTTTATTTTCGAGTTGTTAGACTATAATAATTTCTCTTGTAAATACCTGTAGATATACTGTATTATTGTACTTAATGTTAATATTGTACTATACGTTTTCTTGAGCCCAAAACGTACAGTGCTAATATTAGATACGAAGCCTTATTTCGATTATATAGTTGTAAGAATCTTTTTTTTATTAAATAAATACGTTGAGATATATTATTTGTTCGTTTTATTGACTTCGGATCTTCGGAAATTGAAACTCAGCTGTCTTTGCCCTGCCCATAATGAAAATACAGTCGCGAGCAATAAACTGGAATCACTTCATCACGCGTTGCTTAAAATATTTTTTTACAGTATCTATGCAATGAAATATGGATTTCCATATATCACATGAAAAGTAATTTTGTTAGCTTTCAACAACTTTCTTTCTTTTTTGAGTGGTAAATAACATAAATTGTAAATATTTTCATTTCTTCATTTTACTTCCTATTCATGACGTCAACAACTTCGACCTATTGCAATATCCCTAAATTTAGGTAGAAAACTAAATTATTTAAAAAAATATGTATATATCATTTGAAAGTTAATTTTGATATCATTAGCAAGCTAACAAAATTACCTTTCAAATGATAAATATACTACAATCCATCTCCATTACACAGAAATTATAAAAAAAATGTTTTGAGCAACGCGCGATGAAGTGGTTCCAGTTTATTGCTCGCGAATGTAGATATAAAAATGTACTTACATATCAATCTTTTATTTTCAGTAAGTAGGTTTGTAGAGAATTTGGCTGAAACAAATAATAGAAAACAGAATGCTGCCAGCGGCTTTGCCCGCTTGAAATTCAAAAATAACTCCAAGGTAACATTAACCAGGTCGTATAGTATCCTATGCCCTATTCCAGGATTTGATCTGCCCGTTTGGCAAGTTTTATCCCAATCCAATCAGCCGTTACAGTTTGAAGAGATAACAAATAAACAAACAAACTCACTTTCGCATTTATAACATTAGTTAGGATTCAATTATTGGTTTATTAATCACACTAATATTATAAAGGCGAATGTTTGTGAGTGTGTATATTTCTTACTAATTCACGCGCAAACGGCTGGACCAATTTTGATAAAATTTGTTATGCAGGAAACTGACACCCTGAATTAACACATGGGCTACTTTTATTCTTTTATTCCGAGAGTGTGTTCCCTTCAGATAATTTTCGACATTCACGCGGAGTATCTGATAAACCGCAGCTAGTGCAAAATTTAAAAAGTGTAGTTAAAAGTATGAGTATGAAACCAGTCAGAAATACGAGCGTATTTTCTAATCATTAAATATGTAGTAAGCTACACAATACCAATTACTAGTAAAATCCAGCATAATTAAACACACTACTTAATGAATCATTAATTCTTGCTTAATTAGGAATAATTCTAGTTAATTATCTAGAAGCAGTTGCGTTGGTAAAACTACATTCATTATCTGTCTAGCCTTTTCTCAACTATTTATATTGGGGTCGGTACAATGATGGCAATTATTTTTTTGGATTGGAAAATGCAAATTTTCGCTGGGTTCCTCTTGTGGATAGGTGAGTGTATGATTTCAAACAGTAACAGGCTTATACAAAAAAAATCTTCAAGAAGAATAAAAAAAAACTTCAACAAATAAAGAATCTTCTTAACAGGACTTAGGCATTTTATGAATAAGAGCGGTTGCGCAATACGTCCGATTCGAATCCGATCAGAATCCGTCAAAATACTGTCCGAAAAAACTCGGACCGAACTCGGATATTGCTTACGCACTACCTCCGATCCAGATCCATGATTCAGACGTCATTTTACGCGGAGCGCTCACGCTACAGAGCGTTCACGTCACTATATTATATTACTCTTTGGTCCATGCATTCCTTGTCGATATTGTGTTTTTGTTGTCGTCTATATATTTGTCCCATAAACAAGGTCTATTTTCAATTAACGCAAAAACATCGCCGAGTCACGTCACCCCCGCCCCCCGGCCCCTCTACCTCTTTTCTCGGACGCAGCTCGGATCCGGTTCGGATGTCGTGAACAACTGTTCATACAAATAATACTATGGCCACTTCGGTCCGTCAATAATCTTATCCCAAATGGAGATTCTCGGATGACGGAAATCAAGTGTAGTGCGTAAGCTACCATACAAATTATTCTACGACTACGCCGGACCGTCTTTTCACGGATACTGATCGGGTTCGGATCGGACGTAGTGTGTAAGCGCTTTAAGGCTGTGTAAGGATTAGACCATCATCAGATGCAAAATGGAGGATGATCACGAAGCATCACTCAATAGCAAAATCAAAGATTATTTAAAACTTAAACTCATTTCTGTTGTCCCGAGTATTTCATATATAATAGCAATTATCTCGCCTCTCTTTTTGCTCTAGAAGGAAGATTCAGTTTGTAACGTGGGACTACAGGTTTACAATGCAATTATCGCGCGAATATCCGATTGACGCGATCATAATTTTGTTCGGCAATCCCGAACGCATCGTCACGCCAACAGAGGGCGCCTCCTGGCTTGACTGAACAAATGCTTGCGTCGATCACATATTATTCGCTCAGTGATCGCTTTGTAGGTATTAGGGTGTTACTACACCAATCCATCAATCGTCGTTGATCGATTGGTGTGGTAGCTTCGTCTGATCGAAGAAAGAAGTAGAAACTTTAGATCGACGTCAATCAATCCATTCTACCATCTATCGATGGCATCGATCGTTTGGTGTGGTAACACCCTTAGGACAACACACGCTTCAGGAAGATAGCCGATAGGATGTTCGTGTAGTGTGCTTGGAAACTGTTCTTTTGGGGAGTACCTTATCATCAGCCTAAATTACTCTACGCCTGTACATAGGCCTCTCCAACGCACGCCTATCATCTCGAATCTCACCAACTCTGATCCAGTTACTTCCAGCCATCTACTGAAGATTGTTGCTGCATCTATCATAAAGGAATGTTAGTTTAGAAACTGGTAACCTAGTGTACCTACATGGTTAATAAGATCATAACACCTCTTTTGCTGAGCCTTAATCGGGTCAAATTAACACTCATGGTGTTGTAGCGGCATCATTGCCGCCACATCAAAAACTGAGAAGCGAAATTTAAACGGCAACAAAAAGAACCGCAACGCCATCTATCCTGTCAGCGACGAACTAACATCGAAATCCTGCATCGCGCAAGCAAAGTTCTCCGAGAGATTTGAACATATACAACAGTCCGAATATCAACTATCGAGCAGTTGCCCACCAGACACAACAACCGTCTGGTCGGAGGATCCTCCACTTTTCAGTGGATGTGTGCGGGACTATACTCTCTGTTCCGCATATCTCTATTGGTGCTATTATATATTAAATATAGCTATACCTATTCCTTATTTCTTTCCACTTACCCTGAAAGAGAGTATCTACTGGTTTTACAACAAACTGGTGTTGTAACATTTATTCGCTTAATTGTAATGTTTATTCGCTTAATATCAGGTGAGCTAGTGCTCAAACAAGATCCCATAAATTACACTGGTCAGCAAAAAAACACTTTTTGTGTGCCACAGGATTTTTTAAAACAAATTATGTTAAAAACATTTTAAAGTATCATAGAACTGAAATTAGACATTTTATAAACGAACAGTTTTCCTGTAATATGCTACTTTATTAAAATAAATTTAAAAAATCTGAATTTACAAGCTAAAGTGAAAATGATGTTACTGAAAGTAGCCTGGACTAGATCAAAACAAAAAAAAAAAGATTTTGGAATAAGGGTAGGAAGGTAATTCTAAATTAGTAAGCACATTCCTTGTGGCAAAATCTTGTTGACTAGTGTTATAATCGAATTTTCAGGGTCCTCACTAATAGCGGCTCAAATGGCGGATTTCGATTTGATGTTAATGAATAAGGAGCAAAACAAGAAGATTATACCAGATGACCTTTATTTGCTGTTAATAAACAAGACGGATGAAGAGTTTGCTTACGAAGAATGCATGTCTGCATATAGTTTGTGTATGACTTTCCAAAGGACTAAGTAAGGTGGCATTTAATTGGAATGTTGCCTGGTTTAAAAAATATGATTCTGTTTAGTCCGTCAGTTAGACTATCGAAAAAACTTTTTACAAAAAAACACCACCGACTTCCAAAACTACAAAGTATTAAAAAACTTTAATTTCGAAAGTCGGTGTTAAATTACGAAGAGACAACCAAAAACACCGACTTCCGAAATTAAAGTTGTTTTATTTGGAAGTCGGTTGTATTTTTTTGTAAAAAGTTTTTCATTTTTTACTTTTAGTGGTACACCTAATAACCACTGGAACGGCACAGGAAAGAAAAACACGCAATTTCGTTTACTTGGAAGGTTTTTTTTCTATTTCCCCCCGCTATTTTGATTTAAAAACCAAACTACAGAACTGTTTTTTTATCAAAATTTTATTGGACCAATCGGAACGTATAAACTTTCATATGAAATAAAAAAAAATCAAATCAGTTCATAAATGACGGAGTTATGAGGTGGAAAAAAGCAAACAAATTGAAAACCTCCTCCTTTTTTTTGAAGTCGTTTAAAAATATTGGTTTCATATTTTTTTATTTTATCAAATCAATAAAAAATACGAAGATAAAACAGTGGGGGCGCTTGTAACGTCACTTTCCAGTAAAAAGTGTACTGGTAAGTGCCGTCACTCGTCTTCATTTTTTGTTTACGTGACAAAAGAAATAACAAGTGTTCAA
Source organism: Mamestra brassicae (assembly GCA_905163435.1). NCBI lineage: Eukaryota > Metazoa > Arthropoda > Insecta > Lepidoptera > Noctuidae > Mamestra > Mamestra brassicae. The sequence goes on from LR991010.1 coordinate 2,238,277, forward strand.
TATTTTTTGGAAATCCATCTGACGGACTAATTAGATTTTAGAAGTGAAAACTTCTTCAGGCGCGTTGGGCATTTTTGAGATGGGAAAAAACCGTCTAACTCGCGACACTGTTACCGAAACCGACACCTCTGTGTATAACGTAGTATTCTACTAGTAGTGGGGTATGGGAATCGTGGGTTAATTTAAGATTTTTTTATTAATGTCTTGTGGATCTGGGTGATAATCAATTGTTCAACCGCTGATCGATGCCATCAATCGACGTTCAACGATCAATCGATTGGTGTGGTAACACCGTTAGGACAACACACGCCTCCGAAAGATGGAATGTGGGTGTAGAGTGCTTAGAAGTACTAGTGTATAATTCGGTCGGTAGCCTGCCAGGGTTCCCCACCGAGAGTGTCCCCACGTTGCCGTCGTGGTGGGGCTTGTGTGTCTCAATGATCTTTGGAGCTCTGCCGGTAGAGATACTCATGCCGGAAAGGTCTAAGTGAGAGACCAGACAAAGCGGGACACGAGAGAGGGGCACACCGTTCGGAGACCTGAGCAGTGTTCCGGTCGTCGGACGGTGTGCGTTTCGAGCGGAAGCTTGCTTACTGTTCTCTGGTACGCGTCTGCTCATCAGATGTGACTGTGAGGACAGTGAGCAAGCAGCGAGAGAGAGGCCCTGTGAAAGTGCGTAGGGGTGAGGGACCACACCCTTTAAAAGGAACAAAAATAATGAAAAAGGCAGACGCAATAGAATTACCCCAGGGCGGTACCAGCTGCTCAGCAGCTGGAGAATCCGCCACGCTCCCATTGGGAGCGTCAAGCCCCTCGTATTCTGGGGGGGGCAACGTATGTCGCAAACCACTTGCCAGTGGCAACAAGAGCCGAGGAGGCTCCCGATCCGAGGCGCCCTTTGAGGAATTGATCGGTTTTAATTTTAGTGGACCTGACAAGGTGTTGGGCGGGCGTGGTGCTCCGGCCAAACTATGGAGGAAGAGCCCGCTGACGTGTGGCGGGGATGCGGGGTCAGACTCTGACTCTGCATCAGGCCTGAGCGGCAGCACACCGAGTTCGGAGCAAGAAGGAGTAAAGGCTGCTGCGGAGAACTCAAAGTTCTTCCGCAAGCGCCCCAGACCGGAGGATGACCAAGGGTCGTCCTCCAACGAAGAATTGGCCTCGGCCCGAAAAATCCCCACTAGTAGGCGGGGTAAGGGCCGAGAAGGAGGTAGGGGGAGAGGTCTCACCTCTCAGGAGGCTGCCCAGCGTGCGCCAAGGAGGGTTGCCACCCTGGAGTGACCGGTCGGAAGATTCTCCCTCCGGCGTCTTGCGGCGGTGAGCGGGATACTGCCGGCGGCTCCGACAGGGAGCGCCAGGTCAGGTTTGCGGAGGCCGTGGCAACCGCGGTCCGTGATGTGGCTTTAAAGAGGACCCATGCCTCTAAAAACAAGGCCATAAGCGCGGCGTCCGCCTCCATTCTGGCGGCAGCGGAGGCCAACTTCAGCGGACCTCCGTCGGACGAAATGTCAAACCTGCGAGCGGAGGTCACCCGCTTAGCGGCCGCCACGGAGCTTCTCCAAAAAGAGAATGAAAAGCTCCAAGCAGACCTGGCTGGACTCCGAGAAGCCGGCTCGAAGGAGGCGCCTCAAGGGGGGCGCAAGCGCGGGCCAAGCTAGAACGTGCCTGCGGAGGACCAGCTCCTGAACCTGGTGCGGCAAGAGCTGGCTGCCTTCCAGGATCGGTTCCAGAAGCGGTTCTCTACACTGGAGGGCATCGTCCTGCGCCCTCCGCTAGTGGCGAGTCAGAAGGTGGCCTCATACGCGACTGCCGTGGCTGCCAAACCGTGGTCGTCAGGCCAGACCAACCGAGGGGCCGCGCCGGCTCTAGCGAATACGGCACCGGGTAAACCGGCCCCGGCTCAGAAGAGGAAAGGTGGGGCGGCTGCACAGGCAGCGAAAGCTCCAGCGCCAGCAGTGCAACAGCCGTCCTCGCCTTCAAACCCTCCTGCGGCCGAGGCCGGATGGCAAGTGGCCGGCGAGAGGAGGAAGGCGGGCAAGGCAGCCAGGGCGGCCAAAAATCGCGAGAGGAAGCGGCGGCGTAAAGCCCAAGGTGTAGCGGCCAGGCTCCGTGCTCCGAAAACCGCAGCTGTAGTGGTTACACTACAGCCGGACGCGGTGAAAAGGGGTGTGACATACGGCGACGTGCTCTCCAAGGCGGAGGAGGCGGTGAACCTTGGGGAGCTAGGCATCGTCGGGGGCCTCCGGCTAAGGGTCACCATGACTAGGGTCCGTATGCTGGAGATCCCCGGGGCAGCCAGCGGCCCGGCCGCCGACGCTCTGGCCGAAAGGCTAAGGGCGTCGTTGAATGCGGACGACGCCCGAGTGTCCAGGCCCACCAAGTGCATAGACATGCGCATTTTGGGCCTGGATGACTCCGTCACGGAGGAGGAGGTGGTGGCCGCCGTCGTCAGGACGGGGGGTTGCTCTGCCGAGCACGTGAAGGCAGGCATCATACGTTCTGACCACACGGGCATGCGAACTGTTCTGGTGAGCTGCCCCGTGACGACGGCCAAGAAAATCTCGGAGGGCCGAAGACTCCTGGTGGGCTGGGTTTCTGCGCAGGTCAAACTGCTAGAACCCAGACCGCTGAGGTGCTTCCGCTGTCTAGTGGGCAACCATGCGGGAGCCCTTTGCACCTCGGAGGTTAACCGCAGTGATCTTTGCTTCCGCTGTGGTCAGCCCGGTCACAAGGCCGGCTCGTGTAACGCCACGCCGCACTGCGTTGTATGTGCGGCAGCTGGCAAGCCGGCCGGGCACTGGGCTGGGGGCAAGGCCTGCGTTCCACCCTCCAAGGCCAGGGGCAAGAGAATGCCCTTCGCCACCACTATTCCAGCCGTAGCCACCGCCATTGCCACCGCCGCCGTTGCATCCACCGCTGCCGCTGCCACTACGAGTGCCACGGAGGAGCCCTCACAAGGGGCTCAGGAGGAGACCGAAATGGAATGCTAATAACGGCCCCATTACGCCTCCTCCAGGCGAATATCAATCACTGCGCCGCCGCTCAGCACCTGTTGCTCCAGAGCATGGCGCAGTGGTCGATCAACATCGCCGTGGTCGCTGAGCCGTACCTTGTCCCGCCCAGGGATGACTGGGTGGAGGACCTCAACGGCTCAGTGGCCCTAATTTGGTCGGCCGCCGCCGGTACCCCGTCTCTCGAGAGTGTCAGTAGGAGAGGACAGGGGTGCGTAGCAGCACGGTTTGAGGAGATTGTAGTAGTGGGGGTCTACTTCTCTCCGAACCGATCTCTCGCCGAGTTCCACAACTCCCTTAGGGAGTTGGTTGTCGTCGTCGCCGGGTATCGTTCCCTCCCCGTGCTCGTACTCGGGGACTTCAATGCCAAGCACTTGGCTTGGGGTTCCCGTTATACGGACACGAGGGGTAGGATGGTGGAGGACTGGTCTCTGGAGGCAGGTCTAATCGTCCTAAACCGGGGTTCTGTCCCCACGTGTGTGCGGATGCAGGGTGAGTCGGTGGTGGACATTTCGTTCGCCAGCCCTGCTCTGTCACCGCGTGTCGTCGACTGGCGCGTCATGGAGGAGGTGGAGACGTATTCGGACCACCGGTACATCCGGTTTGACGTCTCCGCCCAGACCTCAACCGCGCCAGTCCGAGAGACCCCGAGTAGTCCGCGGTGGGCGCTGAAGCAGCTGGACCGGAAGCTTCTCCTGGAAGCCTCGATTGTGCAGGCCTGGGTGTCACCACCAGACAGGCCTGCTGACATCAACGACGAGGCGGAGTGGTTCCGGGAGACCATGTCCGAAATATGTGACGTGGCAATGCCCCGGGTCCGGCCAGGACGCGCCCGCCGCCAGGTGTACTGGTGGTCGCGGGAGCTGGCATCGCTGCGCGAGGCATGCGTTGCTGCACGGCGCCTGTACACCAGGCATCGCAGGCTCCGCATCCGGCCTCCGGATGCGCAGGCAAGGGAGGCGGAGCTGTACGAGGAATACAGAGTTGCGAAGGCCGCCCTCCAAGCGGGGATCCTGCGAGCCCCCTGGCTCCTTACGAGCCGGCATCTCCTTACGAGCCAGATCCCTGATCTGGCTCGTAAGGAGATGCTGGAGTCTCTGAACGGGGACCCGTGGGGACGCCCTTATAAAATGGTGCGGGATAAACTCCGCACCTGGGCCCCCCCGTTGACGCAGAGTCTCCGGCCCCAGCTGGTGGAGGACGTGGTGAGCGCTCTGTTCCCTTCTAGAGGGGAGCATGCTCCCCCGCATATGGCTCCGCCACCTGCGGTGCCCGATGCGGACCACACCGACGTCGGCGACGACGACGACGACGCTCTGGAGGTGACTGAGGTAGACCTGAGAGTGGCGGTAAACAGGCTGAAGGCCAAAAATACCGCCCCAGGACCCGACGGCTTACCTGGGAAAGCCTGGGTCCTGGCCTTGGAGGCTCTCGGGCCTCGACTAAGGGGGTTCTTAAGCGCATGCTTGGAGAGAGGCCAGTTCCCACTTCGTTGGAAGACGGGGAAACTGGTCCTCATTAAGAAGCCTGGGCGCCCTGCGGACTCTCCGTCCGCTTACCGGCCCATCGTGCTGCTCGACGAGGTGGGCAAGCTCTTTGAAAGAGTCATAGCAAACCACCTCGTCGGGCACCTGGTGAGGGTGGGGCCGAATCTGGCGGAGAACCAGTTCGGTTTCCGCACGGGGCGCTCAACGGTGGATGCCATCATGCGCGTGAGAGCCCTCACGACGGGGGATGCGGTGTCCCGGGGCAGGGTCGTCTTGGCGGTGTCTCTTGACATCGCCAATGCCTTCAACTCCCTGCCCTGGAGTTGCATCAGGGAGGCACTCCGGTATCACCGGATGCCAACCTACCTCCGTCGCGTGGTCGAGGCCTATCTGACGGACAGGGCCGTCATCTACCCCGGTCACCGGGGAGAATGGAACCGGCGAGAGATGTCGAGCGGTGTTCCACAGGGTTCGGTTCTGGGGCCGCCCCTGTGGGACATCGGCTACGACTGGGTGCTGCGCGCCGACCTCCCTAGCGGCGTCAACGTAGTCTGCTACGCTGACGCACAGGGGGGGTCGCACCAGGCGGCGGCCGAAGTGATGACACGCGGGGTTGCGACAGTCGTTGAGAGGATCCGGCAACTGGGTCTCGAGGTGGCCCTGCACAAGTCCGAAGCCATGTGTTTTTATGGTTCTCGGAACAGGCCACCAATGGGATCCCAAATAACGGTAGGACACATCGGCGTCGGGTCGACAATCAGGTACCTGGGGCTCGTTCTCGACAGCCGATGGAACTTCGAGGAGCACTTCCGACGTTTGGCTCCAAGACTGGAGCGGGCCGGGGCTGCCTTCAAGCGGCTCCTGCCCAATCTAGGGGGTCCAAACGCCTCCTGCCGGAGGCTCTATGCGGGGATCGTGCGGTCCATGGCCCTTTATGGGGCCCCAGTGTGGGCACTGACGTTGAAGGGGCGACCTGCCCGCCAGCTCAACGCATCCCAAAGGGTCATGGCCATCCGGCTGGCCCGGGGATATCGCACGGTCTCCGGCGAGGCGGCGAGCCTCCTTGCCGGATTAACGCCATGGGATCTGGAGGCAAGAGCCCTCGCGCACGTTTACGCGTGGCGCTTGGAGGCGCTTCGCCGGGGCGAAACTTCGCTGCCACGGCAAATTGCTACGCGGCGGACGGAGCTCCGGCAGGATACCATGGCGATATGGAAACGGCGACTGTCGCAACCCAGCGCTGGGCACGCCACAATTGCGGCGATAAGACCCCTCTTTGGGGAGTGGCTGGAGAGGCGCTACGGCGTCCTCACCTTCCGCCTGACGCAGGTACTAACCGGACACGGCTGTTTCGGGAGGTACCTGTTTCGGATTAAGCGGGAGGACACGCCCGGGTGTCAGCACTGTGAGGATCGCCCGGAGGACACGGTGGAGCATACGGTGGAGGTCTGCCCTGCTTGGGCTGAGCACCGCCGTGTCCTCATCGCGGCGATCGGTGGCGGCGACCTCTCGCGTCCGGCCCTGGTTGAATCCATGGTCCGGAGCGAGGAGGCTTGGGAAGCGGTCACCTCCTTCTGCGAAGCAGTAATGCTAGCGAAGGAGGAGGCTGGCCGCGCGAGGGAAAGGCAAGGCCTTCGCCCCAACCGCAACCGCAGGGTTGCGGAATCTGTTCGAAAGAGTCACCGCGGCCCTGGAACGCAAAGGGCTTTAGAAGGAACACGGATGGATTTTAGTCAGTAAGAGTCTGACACGCCCTTCCGCTCCACCCAGAGCGGAAGAAGTCATTTGATGATTTCCCATTCTTAAAAAAAAAAAAAAAAAAAGCCTGCCAGGGTTGCGGAATTTGTTCGAAAGAATCACCGCGGCCCTGGAACGCAAAGGACTTTAGAAGGAACGCGGATGGGTTTTAGTCAGTAAGAGTCTGACACGCCCTTCCGTACCACCCAGAGCGGAAGAAGTCATTTGATGATTTCCCATGCATAAAAAAAAGGCGATCGGTAACTATGTTGAGAGTAAGAGGATTTTTTCCAGCAGTGGTGGTCAGCAGTTTTTATAGCTGCCAATCTGATAAATCATTTAACTTACTCGAAAGACAATAATTATGGAGAGTAACTATTTTTTTTTCAGGACTAATTATGATTATCGAATATGTGCGGTAAACAAGAATTCTTCACAAAAAGAATCGTTCAAATCACTTTGCGAAATGATTTATGAAAACTGTAAAAACGATGACGGTAAAATTCTTTACATATTGTTATTTTCTCAATACACCAATGTTTTTTTTTTTTCAAGTCGGTTGTACTATTTTGTAAAAAAAAAATATTTGTCACTTTTAGTGGTTACAAAACCACTGGAAAGTCACAGAAAAGCAAAACCTGTAATTTCGTCTACTTACTTGGATGATATATTTTCTATTTCCAGCAGTTATTTTGATTTAAAAACCAAACAACTGAACCGATTTTGATGAAATTCTATGAAACCAATCGGCAATATTTTTTCAAATCGGTTCATAAATGATGGAGTTATGATGTAACAAACATAAACAAAAAATAAAACAGAATTGAGAACCTCCTCCTTTTTTGAAGTCGATTAAAAAGAGCTCTTACGATCTTGGTTTTTCTTATTAGTGCGTACGAATAATACCATAACGACAGCTAGAACCAACCTAAAACATAGGTAGAAAGAAAGAAAGAAAGAAAATTGCATTTATTGGCACAATAATAAAATAATAATAAAAAAAAAAAATAAAAAAATCACCTTACAAATAGAAAATATCAAAGCTTAAGTACATATAGCAATATTGTGCCAAAAGGGCCTCAGCTCAGCATAATGTTAGGTGGCAACAGTAGTTATTACCACCTAACGCTGATTTTCAGCTGCAGCCCACGGGTACCATACGCTCGAACGCGCAGTAGACATATAAATAAAAAAATATAATAAGTAAAAAAAGTGAAGTGAAGAAGTGAAGAAGTGGTACTAAAAAATATTAAATGTAAAAAAAAACAATAATAAACATCAAAATTGATAAACTAGAAATTATAAAAAATCATGTCAGAAATTCAAATAAAATATATACCTATATCTATTAAAAAAAAAATCAATTAGGCAACAATATTATCATATTTTAATAAAATAAAATCAGATCCATATTCAAAAAAAAAATATATATAAAATAGATTCCCACGTCATTGAAATGATATCATTAAAAATAAAATAAAATATTTTGTGTAGTAATAAAAGGTAAGAATAAAAATTAAACTATGACTCGCAAATCAACCATTTAGTAACAGCGAGGTGGCAACTGGAGTGGAGATCAAAAGGCAGATGTGGTACATCGAGTATGCTCATTTTGTTTTTGGTGTTGAAGCAGAAACTCCTTCAGCTTTACCTTAAAAGTTAGTCCACTTCCACAGTATTTTATGGGTGGAGGTATATTGTTCCAACATTTAGTCGCCGCGTACCGGAAACTACCTCTTAAAGTTGCCGACTTGTGGTGTGGTGTTAAAAGACTCTGGGCACATAGTCTTCCCTGCCCGTTCTTGTGACCTCTTGTCCACTCAAGCTTATTATATAAGTAAAATGGTTTCTGAGTTTTAATTACCCCAAATAAAAGATTTGCCAAGTGGAGTTTACGCCGTGCATTCATTTTTAAAATGTTATGCTTATTTAGATAGGGTGTAACATGACCTCTAAAAGGAATATTAAAACAAAAACGAGCGCACGCGTTCTGAAGTCTCTGGATCATTCTATAGGTAGTAATTCAACACTTACACTAAGGGGCTAAAATCAACTCTATGTGGTAAATAACTAAGTCTCATTAAAGCTTAAAATTGGCAATTAAGATTAGCCGGATATTAAGTTCAGCATTCCTGTTTCAAAGGAGATTAGAACCACATTATTAACAGGACTCGGAGGCTTATTATATAAGTAGTTGTGCTCTCGATTTCGCCTGTGTGAGTCGCTTTAAGATCATGTAGGTTACTGAAACCGGCCAAGTGCGAGTCGGATTCGCATGCAATGGTTCATGTAGATAATAATAGTTCTTACAGGAAAACTTATAAGAAGTCCCTTTTTTTTTGTCACTGGTTGATTTTAGGTGAATTATTTTTTTTTAATGTTTTCAGGTGCCTGGGGATATTTTCACGACGGAGAATGTAAGGTGGAATTTGTCGTCGCATGACCAAAAGTAAATTTTATTATTTTTGTTTTCATTTAATTAGCTTCAATTATTAAATATTTCACCGGTGGTTATTATTTGTTTTCTTTTGGTGCTGCATTTCCTGCTGGATTCTGTGTTTTTCTTGATAGCTACAACCTGGGTATCTATAAGTCAAGAGTGAATATGTTACGTCTAGGCAAGCGTGCTCCATCTTCGATCACATTATTTATTTTTATTAGGTGAGATTGTGGTCGATCAGGAGCCTCTCTACATCTATATCTATATACAACAATATATAATCTATACTATCACACTATTTAATAAATATTATATATTACACTAATATATAATAAATTATTATGAAATAAAGGCGAAAGTTTGTGAGCGTGTGTGTGCAAACGGCTAGACCAATTTTGATAAAATTTGGTACGCAGGAAGCTGACACCCTTTTTTTTTTTGGATTGGTTATCATCAAATCACTTCTTCCACTCTGGGTGGAGCGGAAGGGCGTGTCAGTACTACTGACTAAAACCCATCCGTGGTCCTTCTAAAGCCCTTTGCGTTCCAGGGGTGACACCCTGGATAAACGAATATGCTCTTTTAAACCGCGGATCGCAGCTAGTAATAATATAAATACGAAAATTTAGATATCTGGATGGATGTGTATTACTCAATCATGTCAGAACGGCTAATGGATCTTGATGAAATTTGGCATATAGGTAGATTATAGTCCGGAACAATACGTAGGACACATTTTTCACGAGAGCATGTTCCCTAGGGATAATTTTCGACATTCACGCGGGTGGAGCCACGGGCGGCTGCTTGTCAATAGTAAATAAGAAAAAAAATACTTAATTGTTTTCTAGTATCTAGTATTAACTATTTCTTATAGTTTTACTTTATTTATAAATATTTTAACCGAGTTTGGTCTCATTAAAATTTGTATATCTATCTACCTATAACAATTTCTTCTTTAGAAAATTAAAGGCTCGCGCACGAAGGGTTCCGTACCATTATCTATAAATACGGCAAAAAATCACGTTTGTTGTATGGGAGCCCCCATAAATATTTATTTATTCTATTTTTTAGTATGTGTTTTTATAGCGGCAACATAAATACATCATCTGCGAAAAATTCTAACTATCACGGTTCATGAGATACAGCCTGGTGACAGACGGGCAGACAGACAGACGGACGGACAGCGGAGTCTTAGTAATAGGGAACCCTAAAAAAGGAATATAAAAATCACTTTGTCAAACTAGAAATAGTTGCCTTTAGTAAAAATTCCACCTAGGTACCCTTTACTAATCCCTGAATATTTGCCCAGCTTTTTGTTTATTGGCTAAATAGCTGAAAGTATTCACTTTGAAAATAAGATCAAAGAGGAAATTCCACATTAGCTCTTTATAGTTTTCCAAACTAGGTCGAAAATGTTTCTTCGAGTTTAAAATTACTTTTGGTATGAATGGTTTTCATTGAAAATAGCCATTTCATCTCCCTGGCCTTTTCCCAACTATATTGATTTATTATATTTCGATGTATTAGATTTATAACACAACGTATAACAGAATAAACGCAATACCTCACTGCTCATCATTATGAACAACTTTTACTATGGCACCAACCACGAATTCACGAAAAAAAAAACGGTTTTCAGTACATTTTGTCATGTTATGCGGTAGTCGATTTTGTTTTCGCGACTGGGTTGTGGAGACCAGATAGGCCAGAACACTAATGAAATCCAATCAATAAAAAATATTTTATTTAGGACGCCTTAAAATTAATTTATAGCAATAATGTATTCCGTCAACATCTGACTTGCTTGTAAAGACTCCATTCTGAAAAATTAAGGCGTTTATTAATTCATACCTTCAAAAAGTGCGGCAACTCCTAGCTGTCTGAAATTTTGATGAATTGCATCTATTTAGCGCTGCCGTGAGGCTCACTATGTAACTGTTTTAAGATTACGTTTCCTTACATTTTGTGTTCTACAATTTTGTGAATCTGTGTGTGCCAAATAAACCCGTTTTCTTTCTTTCTTTACAACATACTGTCTCCGAAAAAACCCTGCATTTTTTTGATAAATATCATCATGACCCTAAAACTAAAAAGGTCACTGCTGGTGCAGCAGCCTGGTGAAGTCAAGTTCAACTGAGTTTGAAGAGAACTTTTAGTGGTGACGGACGGGCCGGGCTTTGATTGATTTGACCCTTGATTTGAATATAATAATTATTGTGTCCTATCACTTTCCGTGGGTGTCGTAAAAGGCTCACCAGGGTATGGGCAGCAGCATTCTTAATTCTCTTTGCGTTGCAACAGCTACACTGCGTTCGCCAACCCGCCTGCTAAGCGTGGCAATTATTGCAACCTTTACCCCTCCCCCATTTGGGCTTCACAACATTACCGGTCATTACAGTTCCGGCTACTATGGTCGGTCCATTGCCCCTTTAACTTGCTTATTCGGGGAACAACTTCGAATCATTCTACTAATGGCAACACTCCTCCTTTGCCCCCGCCCCACCCTTTGGGTCTCACAATATTACCGGTCAATACAATTCCGGCTATTATGGTCGGTCCATTGCCCCTTCAGCTTGCTTATTCGGGGAACAACTTCGAATAATTCCGTTTGTTTCGATATTACTCCATTAAAAGAGATTATATGAACTTACGCCGCCAACTATTACAGTTCTCATATTCCATTTCACAGTAGTTATTAAAGGATTTGTAGTATCCGTCATAGTGTCGAGCACAAATCGCGTTACGCCTGAAAAAAAATAAATTTAGTAGTATCTTAAAATGAAGTCCTGTTTTCTGTACAGTTTAAATCCGATGTTTTCAAAACAGTGGATCGACATTTTAGCGGCTTTTATCATAGTACACAAGTTAAAAAACGACGTGACAACATGATCCACACGCTGAAGTGCTCCGAGTGCCCATGCACCTGTACTTTGGGGGATTTGATAAATGCCACCGACGCTGCAATGAACGTGGCCACCACTCGAAGAAGTTAAAAAAATACATTTTATGGTAAATTTTCTATGGAGAATTGGAGTTTAGAATCGTAGTATTTTAAAGTATTTTAACTAAGTAATGTTTAATAAGTTTCTATGATTAAGGAGGTTAGTATAAACCCGAGCAAAACTACTGGCTGTTCTCCTGACTTCCGACCATTTATGAATTGGAACCTTTATGAATCCCATTTTTTGGGATAAAATATACCTAGCTTATTGATAAATAAATTTATTTTTAACTTCTACGAGCGCAACAGTACGTTCAGGGATTATCTTTTACAAACATTGAAAACCTCTCTACCATAATATTTGTTCTGGGTTGAGACGAGCAAAAACAACCAACAAAGGCATAGCCGCACCTTACCTTTTTCGAAGCCATCCAGGACAATTCAAACTTCAGATAAATTAAAACTTACTTACTTGTAAGACCTAGGACATTTTTTGAGAAAAGTGACACATCCATTGTCAATGAGATCAGCCTTTTGAAACAGTGTTTTCTTGGGATAGTATATCATTCTCCAAGGTCTTTGAATGCTAGCGTTTACGTAACTACGCAAGCAGTCGCCATGTATCACCATCAGTACTAGAACAAAAACCAAAAAAAAATCCAATCATTTCTGCTTAATTATGTCTTCTTCTGGACATGGGTCTTTCCCTAAGCGTCGACTGCATGTCGACTATTCCAGTCTCTCACCAGGTGCTGAGCCTATATTGAAGCTCTAGATTCTAAATCAATCCTTCATTCATCATCAACATGCTGCTGGACATGAGCCTCCCACTAGTGTCGCTCAACATTGACGGTTCTTGTGCGTCTCGAATCCATCAAATTCCCACAACGCGCGACCACTGCAACGATCCATCTTGTGGGAGGTTTCAAACGCTGCGTCTTTCAATACACGGCTTGGCGGCGTCATTTCGGGAGGGCAGCAGGGGACAGGCTGAGTCATATTATTATTTAAAGATGAATTTAAAGGCTCAGGCGACGCCCTTTGCTTACTGAGCCAGCGGCTCAGTAAGTAAAGGTCGGGGAGGGTTTCGACAGGGACGTCGCAACAGACCTCTCGGGCGAGGCCGGAATGCGGTCTGTTTTTGTGTTTACGTAGCGTGCTGGTTTCCCTTCAACTTTCCTGGATCAGGGTGATGCGGTCATCGGGCTCTACGAAGGTATGCCGCGGACGGCAAATCCTGCTAATCTGAGAGGGAGCGTATCGGGCGGCCAATACGATAAGCGAGTTGTGGTGATTTACCAGTCTGCGAGCAATGTATGTCATTGCTCTTATATTTGACAATTTTACCAAAAAATCGTATGCTATGCCATTAACATTAAAAATAATCCGTAGCGCTTGGCAACTGGGCTTAACCCAGTTGTATATGTCCCTTGGTGCCTATCGGCCTAGCTCTGTTCTGTCTCCTGCTTGATAAGGAGGCAAGTGGAAATTATATTTTTTCCCACTCTTCCGCTGTTATTTTCTAATTAATTTCGTTGCGGGATTCATGACAGTTGAAACGATTCTCCAGGACTCGTCGAGCTTCATTGACTTGGCGTTTTTCTGATGGCCACCAGTATTGATTCTGGCTTTCAGGATGCAGTGGTTGGGAATGTGTGGGGCAGACTTGCCATGCCACTAATACTGTCATAGTTAACTGCCCTTCACGTGATTATGGTGTAGACAATTAGGCAAGTCTTAAGATGGGAGCATGGTGGTGAAGCGACAAACGGGATGACTAAAATGTGTGTTCTTTAAAATAATTGTCATAAAATTGTAAAGATCCTTAATTTAAAAAAAATATATTCGATGTAAGTGTTGTCTGATGTTGCAATATTTATAAAACTGTGCAATCACATTTTATTGTACAGAAGTGAGCTCGAAATTGGGTTAGAACTCGGTTGAACGGCAGTTATCGTATCAGATAGCCGTTAGGTAGGTATGCCCAATGGTCTAATAGCCGAGAGCCTCGATCGCCATCTCAAGATGTTTGTATTGGTACCTATATCGGTAACGGTAAATCGATACTTCTTGATACGATCGCACTGGGAAGAAGTTATCTTATCAAAGGTAATTCTATGTCTTGCTACTGATGCTGCATTGCTAAAACAGCTTTTGGATAAAAATACTATGTATTTCTATCGACACATTTTTCTTTACGGACGAGTAACGTATATTTAGAAATCTAATTCTCATAACCAATCGTCAGTAGATAGTGGATATTTGACGATTTCTATAACAATGGTTAAATGTACCCCTTAGTCAAAAAGCGCTTTTAATAACATTGTAAAAAAGCCGTCATTATTAATAACTTTTAAGACAGAAATTATTGTGTCATTATAATCCGTCTGTTTTCATCTTAGTTTCATTGGGGTCGGCACACCATGTCTACATTTTCCATGCTTCTCTATTTGGGACTGATTCATTCATTCTCATTTCTTTTTTGACTTTATATCAATATTCACTCTAACTCTAACTTTCACACAATCTCTTCATCATTTCTCATAGCCCATCTATATTTATAGTACACACATACACACACAAACCACACACCACATACTATCTTTTCCCGTAAAATCCCGTAAGAATTTCGGGAACGGGACCTCTCCTCCACCTCCTCTCCTCTCCTCTCTTAGTGCTCCCCTACACTCCTCAAGGAACATGACAAATTTCAGCTTTCTACGACCAGTAATTTCGGCTGTGCGTTGTCTGTCAGTCACTCAGTCAGTCAGAAACGGCAGAAAGTTTTATAAAATAAAGTCGCTATCTACCATTGTCTATGTATCTGCTCACTTCTTCTAAAACACGCACCGGATTTGATACAATTTTCACTAATAGAATGAGTGATAAACGGGGAAAGATCGTGTATATAGTTTCAAACCATGCGAAGGCAGGGCTAGTTGGCATGCTCATCATAAACTACCGACCACTTTTTTTTTGCCCGAATTTCTCAGTGACAGCCCGGTAGTTTGGAAGTTGGTGGTGTGACACGCCCGTGCCTCGGAAAGCACGTTAAGTTGCTGGACCTGCGCCAGATCACTCTCCGGTCGTATCGAGTTGCCTTCCCATCGGAATATGAGAGTGATGGAAGAGGGAGTGCACCTGTGTTGGCGCGCACACTTTTGCACTATATGTCCTGCGCCGATGGCTAGTCTCAGTTGAGATTAGCCGCTATGGCCGAAATCGTTCAGGAGGACTATACAAACTAGTAAAAATGTATCTATCACTCATATTTTTTCCACTTATACTAAAGAAACTATTGTATGGGTAAATGCGTAGCTGACATACTAAAAAGACTTGGTTAACAAAGAAATACACGACAACTACTTACGCAGTAAAAATAAAACTGAAATATTGCGTAGCATTATTTCGCACACGCCTTGTTCGACCAATATTAGTTTTATGTAGGTACTAGTATTATGTTTCCTGTCAAGAATTCAAAACATAAAATGTTATATAAGTAGGATTTCTAATCTAAACACCGTTACGTTATAATAATTATTTTTTCAAGATAAACAAGTGTGCAATTACTTTTTCAGATTATTGAATTTCTATTGGAATTTAAAAGATGAATAAGGGCCTGTTTCACGACCTCCAAATAGCCATTAATCACCGAATAAATTTAAAAATGGAACAAAATTATCTGACAAGTAAATTAATGGGAACTTAATCGTAGGTGGTGAAACAGGCCATTCAGATTTTTGAATTTCTATTTGAATTTTAAAGAATCATGACCTGTTTCACGACTTTTGAATAGCCACTAATCACCGAATGAATTCGAAAATGGAACAAAATATATATGGAATTATCTGCCAAGTAAATTAATGGGAACTTAATCGTAGGTGGTGAAACAAGCCATTCAGATTTTTGAATTTCTATTTGAATTTTAAAGAATCATGACCTGTTTCACGACTTTTGAATAGCCACTAATCACCGAATGAATTCGAAAATGGAACAAAATATATATGGAATTATCTGCCAAGTAAATTAATGGGAACTTAATCGCAGGTGGTGAAACAGGCCATTCAGATTTTTGAATTTCTATTTGAATTTTAAAGAATCAGGACCTGTTTCACGACTTTTGAATAGCCACTAATCACCGAATGAATTCGAAAATGGAACAAAATATATATGGAATTATCTGCCAAGTAAATTAATGGGAACTTAATCGTAGGTGGTGAAACAAGCCATTCAGATTTTTGAATTTCTATTTGAATTTTAAAGAATCATGACCTGTTTCACGACTTTTGAATAGCCACTAATCACCGAATGAATTCGAAAATGGAACAAAATTTATATGGAATTATCTGCCAAGTAAATTAACGGGAACTTAATCGTAGGTGGTGAAACAGGCCATTCACGACCTCCGAATAGTCACTAATCACCGAATAAATTCGAAAATGGAACAAAATGTGTATGGAATTATCTGCCAAGTATAATTAATGGGAACTTAATCGTAGGTGGTGAAATAGGCCAAATCTCCAGACGGTAATTGTGTCTGGTTGGCAACGCACGGAGAACTTTGTTTGCGCGATGCAGGATTTCGTTTTTAGTTCGTCGTAGATGGCGTTGCGGTTCTTTTTGTTGCCGTTCAAATTTCGCTTTCTTAGTTTTTCATGTGGTGACATTGATTCCGCTACAGCTACAGTTATTTTGCTTGCCTTGCTCTTTCTAAGTTATACAGGGGACGGTTTCCAATCAACCAGACGCAGTGACAAAATGACAAGTTAGGCGAATACCAGTATTCAGTTTACTTGCCATTTTCCTCTTAAAGTATTTCTTTGGGTGTTGATGAAACAAAAAAAGTGGACAAAGTTCTGACTAAAAATACTTTATTCTAAAAGGCTGTTTTTATAATACTAATAGCTTGACGGTTTTTATTTTCTGACTGAAATACTGATTTTTATTTACTAAACAAATCCGAGATTTCATTATAATATATCCACTTTATACAGTAAAATTATGAGTGGATGTGGGCAGAAAAAACTTGATGAAAATGAAAATTTACAAATGCGTGAAATTTAAGTGACAGGTTAACCGTATGAACTCTCATTAGTTAAAAATAAAATTAAAGATGATAAAACGGATAATTTACAAATGCATGAAAATTTGTAGACAAGACGTGAATAATGTTAAATTGTTAACATTTTATAACATAATTCCATCTAATCATCTTCTTCGCTGGAACCATGAACAAGTCCCTTGGCTTTGGTGAGCACATCCACTGCTGGACCAGCGCTGATGACGGCGTCACGAACCCTTTGTCCAACACCCTCCTGAAAGTAAAACAAATAAAACTTCAAAATCGTCCCGACCGAACTTCGATCACGGCGGCTGATCTCATCGGAGATATGAGAAGGATGCAAAAGAATTGTAGTGAACATGTAAGTCTGCAAACACAGGTGCTCTCTGTGCTCCTTTACTCTCATATTCCGATGGGACAGCAATCTGACATGACCCGGGAGAAATCAGGTGCAGGACTAACGTGACACTGCAAGGGTTTCGGAATTTGTTCGCAAGAGTCACCGCAGCTCTGGAACGCAAAGGTCATTAGGAGGAACATGGATGGGCTTTAGTCAGTAAGAGACTGACACTCGGTTCCGCTCCGCCCAGAGCGGAAGGAGTCATTTGACGATATCTCATTAAAAAAAAAAATAGGCAAAGGAAATCCTTAACGATCCCTTAGCCCGACGATTCACTTATAATACCGACTTCCGAATTGTGTATTGCACCTAAACGTATCAAAAGAACTGTGAATGTGATCCTCTGGGGAAATAGTGTAGACAGCAACGATTCGTTTATCATACAAAAAAAAAACTATCAGAATATTAGTTATTATTGAAAATTACGAAAGTTGTATACCTCATTTTAGGAAATTAGAAATTTTAACATTAACATCAATTTACATTTTAGAAAGTTTGTAAGACAGAATCCAAATTTTATCAAAAAATAATAAACCAACCGCGTCGATATGCACCGCGTTCATGATTGGAGAACACGCTAGTTATACCCCAATCTAGGTTAAAATGACATAGTACAAGTCCTCACGTAACTTCAATCAAAATATATAATTAACTACCGAACAATGTCAAAAACGAAGAAAGTGACAAAATATTTATCAAACGCCTAAAAAACATGCTTGTCGATAAATGAATGAATGATTTTTTAACGATAATTTGGGAACGTGGAGCTTATTGACATTGTAGACATTTCACTACACCTACACATTTTATAGTTTTATTTATGTTGACATGACCCTTTAATTTTAAAATATTTGTAGATAATTAATTGATTTGACACTATCGTGATATTTTATACCTACTTATTTGACATTATTTTGTATTTTAATTCAACTACTTTTTATTATTGACTACTAATTTTATTTGACTTTTTTACCTCCAATTAATGTGGCTAATATTCCATTTTATTTTATTTGTTTTTTTTTTCTAACTTTGTTCCTAACGTTTGAATTATCTAAATAAAGCCACTGTTATATGAAATTGCTATGCCCGACAGGGTCCATGTGAACTGTAAAAATGTACCAAATATAAGATCTTGTTAAACATATGTGATTGCAATAAAGACTTAAATTGAATTGAATGTGATTCTAAAAGGGCAAAATCTAGTATTACTTGGATATGGGATGGATTAATGTGTTCAGTTTCAAACCCTAGGCTGGCCGAGTTTTTTGGTATTAAACCTATTTGCTATCAGCAACAAGAATCGTCAATGAAAAAGACAGAATTATCAGTTTATACGAAAACAGGTATTTAAAAGGTTGTTTACCGATTTTCGTTCAAAGTTTTTAAAAGTTACAGAAGTGAGTCATTACAGGGCTCCAAAAATAATAACGAAAAAACTTACAATTTCTTTGAAGAAATCCCAGGCTGACGCCGTAGACATGACGACGAAGCAAACGCACAAGAAAATTACAAGTTTGGAATTCATTTTAATTTTGTAGTGACTTCGTTGAAGAGTGCAAGTAGAATGATACTCCTAGTGTAAACTTCTGCTTAAATACTAACTTCAATAAGTCCCGATGTTAAGTCATCGATACTAAGAAAGAAAATTACTCTGGCATGCAAAAATGATTCTTACTTACAAACGTTAAGAAAGATTTTCCCATTTCTTACTTTATTCAAGCAAAATAAAGGAAAATGATCTCTCAAACGAAAGCAATAAGAATTATTTCAGAACGTAATTGGAAGTGCAACAAGATAATAAGTTTACGAGGTGAGTAAACATTACCGACCCTAGAAATGGGAAACCCCTGTATTGTGCCAAATATTTGTAGAGGACGAGGGGAATCACAATCGCGTAGATCGATTCTTTTGATTAACTTAAGTTGTACTTAGGGTAAGTTGTATTAGCTATGTAACATGGACTCAACGTGGCAGAGATTTCTTTTTAAAGGGCAAAAAATTGACCACGGTGCGTTTAAGGTATTTTTTTCAAAGATTCAAGAATGTAACAATAATACATCTGTGTAGCCTTTTCGCAACTAAGCACCAAATACCAACTTCGGCTTCCAGTCTGGTCAAAATTCGCTGAATACCAGTACTTTACTAATGTAGAGTACTGGTATGGCTGTTGGTTTTGCTTATCTAAACTCCACAACACAGTAACTGGGTTACACGAAAAACCAGCCGTAAGCCGCAGCAAAGTGCGAGTCGTACTCACACGCAAAGGTTTTCGAACGATTCTTTGTTCAGGAGATAAGGAGGGCGACCTTGTTTTGGTCACAGAAGTTCAACTGAATCGGTACCTACCGAAAGACGCGAGATTTCCACTTTTCGTTGGATACACGGAATCCTAAAAAGAAACAAGACTTAGTGATCTTGAATACCATGTCCTGTTAGTTAAAACATTAGAATAATAATAGGCTGCTATGAGTTACTAACTTTATAGCTTATCTCGTTTTTTTCCCATTCCTGTATAGCATTCCTCATGAATGTGGCTATCAATACTCAAAATAATTTTCCAAATCCAACCGGTAGTTCCAGAGAAAAGCGAGTTCAAACAAACAAACAAACTCTTCAGCTTAATTATATTTTAGTATATGTATAGATTAGGCCAGCGATTATTCTTAAGTACTATCTGTGTCACAAATAAAATTCTTTCCAGGAAAAGCCCATGCGATAATGTTTTCATCATCTGCTTAGCCTTTTCCCAACTATATTGGGGTCGGCTTCCAGTCAAACCGGATTCAGTTGAATACCAGTATTTTACGTGGAGCGGCTACCTACCAGACCTCTGCAACCCATTAACTGGGTAACACGGTACTCTTTGGCAAGACTCTGAATCTGGCTTCTGACTATCCGTAACGACTGCCAAAGATCTACAAATAACAGCCGGGACCAACGGCTTAACGTGCTTTCCGAGGCACGGAGGAGTTTCGGTATGTTAAGATGGTCACCCATTCACAGACCAACCTCGGCAAGCGTTGCTTAACCTTGAAGATCGAAACGTGCGGCTGTTATTATTTAGCCACAAACTCCTCAATAATACAACCATGCGAGAATGTTGTATTATTATGATTATCAGGAATTGACTACCTGGAGCCATCTCGCTGATAAAAGTTACATTTTTACCAAAACTAAATACGTCTTATGACGTTACGACCTTAAAGAGGTGGCTGGGACTGACTGGTTGCGGAAGGCGGAGGACCGGGTTTTGTAGCGCAGCTTGAAAGAAGCCTGGGACTTGAAGATAAGTTGGGTTTATTGGTATTTTCGTGTCGATTGACCTATCCTACTTCCTACTAATATTATAAACGCGAAAGTTTGTAAGGATGGATGGATGGATGATGTTACTCTTTCACGTCAGAACGGCTGAACGGATCTCGATGAAATTTGGCACAGAGGTAGATTATAGTCTGGAATAACACATAGAATACTTTTCATCCCGGGAATATGTTCCCTTGGGATTTTCGACATAAATGCGGGCGGAGTCGCGGGCGGGAGCTTGTATTATATAAGGTCCCATTAAAATAGGTAGACAAACTTTTAGAAATCAATCAGACCACCAAAATAAGGACAATAGTAAAAAAATATATTAAAAAACGCATCAAGAAAAAAATCGGCCATCGAAAATACAAAAAAAAAAATGTTTGGTAACGCAAAACATAAACACATCCATGTCTTTGTTACCTCATAATTCTGATACTACAACAGTGCAGGAGCACGTGACCACGTCAAGTACCTACCCATAATGGATGTGTTTATTCTAGTGTGCCGAAAGATTTATTATTTTAGGTCAAAATAAAATCACTTTAATCAGTTTTTTTTTTTTGCTTGGATATCTTTGGTTGGACGTACTTAACGCTGTGTTAAAATTTGTCCACCTATTTTATTGGGACCTTATATTTTGTCCAACCAGTATTGAGCAATCTGTACAGCTCTATCATTGACCTCGTTCAAATCTAGGATGGTGCAGGTGGTTGTGCACGACGGGCAATTAAGAAGGTGATGCATGTCCTGTGAAGGGGCTCCGCATTAGCACTACGTTTGGGGTGGATGAAGAATGCCCCATTTGGCCAGATTACATAAAAGTTCATCCTACTACTATTATAAAGGCGAAAGTTTGTAAGTATGGATGTATGTATGGATGTTTGTTACTCTTTCACGTAAAAACTACTGAATGGATTTTGATGAAATTTGGCACAGAGGTAGATTATAGTCTGGAATAACACATAGGATACTTTTTATCCCGGGAATATGTTCCCTTAGGATAGTTTTCGAAAATCACGCGGGCGGAGCCGCGGGCGGCAACTAGTACTAAATAAAATTATGTATGTGGGTGTGTAGTTTTGTGGCAATTAAATACTTTTTCTTTCTTTCTTTTCTTTTTCTTTCTTTTCTTCAGAAGAAGTAGTAATCCAGAAAATTAAAAAAACCATGCCCCCACCTTAAGAATATCACCTCTATCGTGGGTACGTTTTGAAACACATACCTAAACAAAACAGCTAGACCCGGAATAACTATTTGTCGGCCTTACAAATTATATTTGTTTCGGATGGGAATCGAACCCACATCTCACGCAGCAGCAAATCGGACAGCCATTGCGCCAACCGTGCTGTCAAAAATATAAAATCAAAAGGAGTGTAGGCATGTCTTACCATAAAGTTGCACCTGTCATGTTCTGTCACTGCACTACCTGTTAGAAAACGCCTAAGCTAAGGCCGCCTTTATACAGTGTTTTTACCAATACATACATTTTGTAAAAAAAAAAACAAAGGTTTACTTATCACAAAAATAACGTCATCGAACCACAGATAACGCTTCTACCCGTATGTGTGGTACGAACCAAGCAACACCCAAAGACAATGACAGGAAAAACATCAATTTCTTTGTTCTTTTGTTCGGGACTTTCTTATATAGTTAAGGGGATTCCTCCAATACAATCCAAATCATTTGTGGTTATGTTATGGTCTTTTTATCGGTAAATAATAATATGCGCAAACATTTCAATGTATTTAACATTTTCCTTTACGATTCATCAGCAATAACAGAGTGGTAAACAAAAAAAAAATGATGACTAAGTTTTATTGAAGGCAGTAACCATTTACTGAATGAACATTTCTGGACGAGTTCGTGGTTAAACAACTATTATTTATTTAAACTTTATGTACAATAATGGTACATGGGCGAACTTAATGCATCAAGGCATCCTCTACCAGTCAACCTTTGGGTTATAAAGACTTTACTGAGGTAGGTGTACAATAAAAAAAATAAGATATAAAATTAACTTTTAAAAAAATCTTTATTATTAATTAACTATTGCCACACGGGCCGAACTTCGAGGTTAAGCTAAACATGCCGAGGTCGGCTCATGGATGGGTGACCATCCATTACATACTGACTGTCCTCCGCGCCTTGGAAAGTACGCTAACCTGAAACCCAGTTACTGGGTCGCAGACGTTAGACAGCCATTCGCTACATGGAAGCCAATCCCATTATAATTGAGAAAAGGCTGGGCAGATTAATTGATCAGTTCCAATTAATTAATCAAAGTGGGATCATTAAAAAATAACCAATCAATTACGCTTTCTTGCATATTTTAGTAAGAAAAGTAGAAAGTCTCGGAATAAAAATTAATCTTAAACTTTTGAAGTTCAAACTTTTATAAAAGTTCTTCTTTTTACAAAGGGTTGGGCAAAGTCGTAGCGAATTTATCTGAGCTTGATAAATGAACGAAATAAGTAAAAACCGGCCAAGTGGCCAGACTCTCACACGAAGGGTTCCGTATCGTAAACAGAAAAAAAACACATTTCATGTATGTTATCCCTCTTTAATTTTAATTTTCATTATTTGTTGTTATAGCGGCAATAAAATGGCACACTCTGTGAAAATTTCAACTGTCTACCTATTACGGTTCTGAGATACAGCCCGGTGGACAGACGGACGGACGGATAGAGCGTCCGTTGGTTACCCTTTAGGTACGGAACCTCAAAAAGACTTTATTTAGCCCGTTTTGACCAACTGTTCCCTGTCCCCCACTTCCACACACGTCCGTCCTCTGCCATTCCTGGCCAGTCTTTTCGGTAAGACTCAAGTTCGTCTCTCCACCTTCGTCTTGGTCTGCCACGATGACTCTTAAACTATTTAGAAGTAGGATAATAACAGGAAAAACGCCTGAGGCAACTAACCTTTTGAACGCCTTTGTCATATATACGTGACAAGCCAGCGTTGCCCTGTACGCCAAACGTCACAAATATGTGGCAAAAAGTACAGCGAGTTTGTGGCTTGGCGTTGACGTTCAAAGGTTAAGAAACAGTCGCATGTGATCATGTAATTTATATCTTTATTTTAGTTTTAAAGCTCAATATTAGTATTATGTCTCTATTCTCTGAAGGGTTAAGGCACAGAAGTGTAAATGAGAAAACAAAAAGTACAATCAGGAAATGCCATATATAACACATAATGTTCGATCTAAAAATCAGCGCGAGGCCTCATGTTCAGCATAAAATGCCACAGCCTTTTTTATTTAATCAGCTGGTACATGGTGGACATCCAACCCATATATACACAAAACTGTTTCAGTCTCATAGTACGTCTTGAATAAAATTCAAAAGTGAATTAGGTACTTGTAGCCAATACCACAGAAAAAAAACTAAGAAGCGAAATTTGTACGGCAACAAAAAGTACCGCAACGCCATCTACGACGAACTAACAACAAAATCCTGCATTCTACATCGCGCAAGCAAAGTTCTCCGTGCGATTTGAACATATACAACAGTCCGAATATCAACTATCGGGCAGTTGCCCACCAGACACAACAACCGTCTGGTTCGGAGGATCCTCTCATTTTCAGTAGAGGTGTGCGGGTCTTTACTCTCTGTACCGCATACCTCTATATACTTTTAGATAAGCATGCTTCATCGTCGATGGTATATCGCTTTCCATCAATTGAGATTATGGTCCAACGTATGTCTGTTACTAATAATAAAAAACTGGCCAAGTGCGAGTCGTACTCGCATCGATTCCAAATGAATTTCTTTTTGTATGGTATGGTAATTTTTCGTCTAATTTCTTGAATAACTTCAAAATTATTTATTTAAATTTATAAAAAAAAAATATATTTAAATTCTCAAAATTTTCGCTTTCAATTGATATGTATAAGTACAGTTTGGAAAAACTTTTTTTTTTTAATTTTCTTGTTTTCCCCCCAAAAGTGATCCCCATACTCAAAATTTATTTATTTACGTGACGCGTCCGTATTTGGGCCACGAAAGTTCATATGTGTACGAAATTTCAACAGAATTGGTTTAGTATATTCTGAGAAAATTGGCTGTAACAGACGGAAAAACAGACAGACACCCGAGTGATCCGGGTTTCGTTTCTTACAGATAGATGTTCGGAACCCTAAAAAGCCAAACAATTCTGGAAAAGTTATTGTATATTTTGTTTATGACCTGTCTCAACAATTAAGCTATTCAGAAATAGGTAAGTATTTTCTAAAAATACTCCCATATTTTAAACTAAACAAAGGAACGTTCTTAGTATAACCAAATTCAAGGTAAGCGTCAATCAAAAAGGCAGATTTCTTCCGACTAAACTAACTGACCTTAAACTGAAATATAAGAGGAAATATTTTTACCCAGAAAATACGAAATTAATCGTGTTTTTCTGACAGGAGTTACGTAACGCCTAAAATTTTTGTAAGAACTTTCAAAGGGAAAGCCGTCAGATTTTCTGAAACGAGCCTTTGAATAGTTTGTGCCTTTATTTTTTGGGTAAGTAATAGATGATATAACAACGAAATCTCTAATTTTTACAAAATATAACAAGGGAAGCTATATATTTTTTTAATAAAACGATTAGTTATCATTTTAAATTTTTTTTTTTTATAAGAATAACATCTATTAAATATGTATAAAATCGTTTGACATATGTATGTACAACTCAAAAGATATAAAAACATAACTAATAACTGATTACCACCTTTTTTTTTTTTTTTTTTTTTTTTTTTGTTTTCGGGGGGAAACCTTCAAAAGGCGCCTGGACTTTTGGGGTAAAGAACAGGGAGTGTGGGATTTTTGCCTCACTAAAACCACCCCGGTGATCACCATCCGCACATAGAAGGGGCTCCGTTACCTCTTAAAAGACCACTCCGGAACCCCCTCTGTGCAACGCCTGTTAGGGCACATCCCTGGGGAGACTGTAAAGGGGTCTCCCCTTAGCCTCGCTGTGCACGGCAGCACGTGACCACTGTGCCACCGCCTTTCCTAGGATCACTGGGTTGGCGGACAGAGTCCCCACTCTGAGCGCCCGCGACCCTGGAGACCCACCTGCCGTTAATGATGCAGGCGGGGTTTCGGCGTTTAGGCGTCGAGGCAGTTGCCTCACCGACGCCTCCTTCTCCGAGCGGGATCAGCCCTCTCACGATCTCGAACTGATTACCACCTACGCTAAGATAGTTCGCCGGAGCCCTATCTTATCCTATTTCTGGGTGGTTTAAACAAAAATAACCATGAAGGCTAGGGTGGGAGCTCCGCTCCGCTTCACTCTCGCCTTAGCCTTCTAACCTAACCTATCCGGGTCGGGGTACTCTGAGTCGGGGTGTTAACCATAATGATGTTTTTTGTATACATTAAATGTTAGACCAAATGATTTTCGATTACATAAACGTTATATCGAACAACGTTATACTAAATAAGTTTTAGAAGAAATAATTGTTAAATGTAAAGAAATTATATCAACAGTTGGTATATCTCACGGTGATTATGTCTTATGAACGATAATAAAATGAAATTAGACCAAATGAGTTAATACGTTATGAAACGCACCTTTATTTTTATGTGTTTTTTAGTTGTTGGAACCAATCCTAATCATTATGCATGCTACAAAAGAAAACCAGCTAAGTGCGAGTGGGACTTGCTCGTAAAGATCCGAACGATTCCTTTTTTTTTACTTGTTTTTGCCTGCGACTTCGTCAGCGTGGAAAAGTTACTTGGGACAGACATTTCTATTTTAAGATTATGAAGTTTAAGAATAAGAATAAGTATAAATTTATTAAAAAGAAAATATAGGTTACAAGATTGTTTAGTTTCTTTAAAAATTAATCCTAAAAGAATTTTCAAAGACTTCCTGCACTAGGCTAGGCCTGTCCCGCAGGAAGCTTTTAGAATTCCTATGCAGTTACAAATTATTAGTAAGTGTACACAGAATAACAATGATTACAATATTACTAGAAACTATGGGTACAATAATGAGCAATACAGTTTCCTTTTTTTTTTTTGTTCGTTAAGTTCAATTCTACAGGGAATTAAGGGTTACATATAATATAAGAACTTAGATTAAGTAAAAATAGATAATTGCATTTAATGCCTATATTTATTTAAAGAACTATGAGATCACAATAAGTGTTTTATAAAATTTTCTGTGTTTTCGTATGTCCAGTCTGTTAACTCTTTGGTAATTTTAATTTTTGCTTTACGCAGTGATAGATTTCTACACAATTTAGTGAAGTTATTATTTATTAAACGAGGGTTTTCATATAGGTGCTGAACCTTTTAGCGAATTCTGTTTATCAGGGATGATGGGTAACTTGATGGTTTAGTAAAGTTTCAGTCAATGCTAGTGAACAGAGAAAGAATAGATAGATATAGATTGTTTAACAAATGTTCGACGTGATTCTTTAAATTGGCATAACTTTTTTACTTATGAATTGATTGACATGAAAAAGACACCAAATGTTAAGTGAAGCTTACCACAATGTATTAGTGAAAACGACATCTAAATCGTTTCTGAGATTAGTTTGCACAAACGCACAGACAAACATTCTAACAATCATTGTTTTGGATGCTATTTGCGTTGATAAAGTTCCCAATAATATTTTTTTCTCATATATCTTCCGTGTACAGACAGCGATCCGTTACATTTTTATTACATGTATAGATCAGGTTACTTTAAACTATAAACTGCTTAGTTTTCTGGAAACTGTATACTCATATTTACCCACACATCTCATCACGCACACCACACACACCACACACCACACCATACCACACACACCACACCGCACCATGCCACACCACATCACACCACACCACACATAATACCGCACTACTTACCACACCATACTATACACTACATCACATGCACTAATAAAATTGGGAATAAGTTTTATTTTTAATGCCAATATTTAAATTGCAACTTTGCTTTTGTATTTTTGTTTAATTTGCAGAAAACTGTACATTGCATATTTACCCTTCAGGTCACAACACTATATTAACTCTATATTAACGACAATGATGTGAAAGAGCAGAGCCTCCTAATACAGGCATTGTTTGCTTAAAAGGAGGCTCCACACACGTTAAAATATAATGTATTTTTTTTAATTGTCACAATAAACTATTTTGTATTTTTGTATTGTATTTACGTAACGCATCCGTGTTTGTGCCACAAAATTTTATAAGCCTGTCGTAGCCACTTGACTTAATCACCCGTTTAGATACAAATTGTCTGTGATAGACAGACAGAGAGACACAAGGTGATCTAATAAGGGTTCCATTTTTTTATATAGCCGTTCTAAACATGAATATATATTCGGCCAGACTAATTTAACTAAGCGGTCAACCATGGCCCGCAATCGGTTCGGATTGGTCACTATAGCTTGTGTCTAGGATCAAATATTCTGCATGAATGATGAAGTGTAAAAGGGTGAGTGTATGTTAAGGTATAAACCTCATCGACATTAGTAGGTTATCAGTAAAAAATAACACTTTTTTTTAATACATTTATTTTATTGATTAGTATAAAATGTGGCACCGAAGATTACATGGTATACTTTTGGTTAACCAAATGTAGGTCTTATTGTTGACTGATAATAAAATCTATTTTCCTTTGGACAAGAGCGCAGCCTTTCCGACAACATCGACTGCTGGTCCAGCGCTTATGACTGCGTCACGAACTCGCTGACCCATCTTTTCCTAAAAAAGAAAAAAAAAGAATGTTAACAAACTGTTTTGGTGGTGGTTCTAAGGTCCTCAGACCGAGGGAGGCTTTCGTCCTGTGAATGTGGTCAAGTGATGGCCAAGTATTTGAGAATTTAAACCCGACCTGTAAAAACGACTAAAAGTCGCTTCTCAAGAAATCTCTGTGATTGAACTGCATCAAACTACTTAAAAGCGATTTATTTGGAACTTTTTAGTTACTTGTAGCGGTTTTTTAACCAAAACAATTTATTATTGTGTTTTCTATATTTTAGTGAGTTACATTTTTGGAATGGTCTCCTCGAGCCCTTTATTTTAATTCTTTACTCGATAAGTTTTGAGAGTTTTTTTTTTAATTTTTAATTGCTCCAAAAATCGGCCATTTTAATTTTTTATATACCCATTGTCACTCTCACAATCAAGACAAATCAAACAACACCTAAAATAAAATCTAAAATTAAAATCCATCAAGCCTTTAAGGATACAGAGCGTGCCAAAGAAATATACATACATACAAACATTCATACATACAATCGAAAAACATAACCCTCCTTCTGGTGCAGTCGGGTAAAAAACGGAAGGAACTTTGTTGATTTTGGCGCCTTTCGTAAACCATTATGGAATATTTTTTAGTAGTAAAACACAAAGGGCATTTGACGGAACACGGGTGAGTTTTAGTCAGTAACAGTCTGACACTCCCTTCTGCTCCACTGAGAGGGGGAGAAGTCATAGGATGATTTCATATTCACAAAAAAAGCTTAGTAATAGGGTTCCGTCGGTTAACCATCGGGTGCGAAATCCTCAAAAACTTATACGGGCATGGAGGAATATTTTGAAAAGTAAATGATAATAACTTACCAAATCCTTAAAGAAGTTCCCAGGTGCTGCCGACACGGTAGCCAAAGCCATGAAGCAGGCACACACGATGAACAAAATCTTGGCGAAATTCATTATTTCTGAATATCGAGTATTTTCCTTCGAGCAACTTGAAGTAAGAACAGTCCAATGACTTCGTTAAGAATGCTTTATTAAGTTACATGCGGAATATTTATAGGTAAACGGTTAACTTTAGGGTCGGCACTCTCTTGTTTTTTTTATGTAATATGCAACTTGATGGTACTGCTAAGCTTCAAAATAAAATGTATGGCCAAAAGATATTATGTTTTTGAAGTGAAAACTTCTTTAGGTTGAGCACTTTTTGGGTGAACAAAAATCATAGAACTCGCGTCATCATCACCGAACGCTTTCCATGAGCTATATGTACACTGTGTATATATGTGTACTTTTTGGGTGAACAAAAATCATGGTACAATAATTATTTTACAAAATAACTCTTTTATATGTTAATCTTTTTTTATCAAATTAAACTGGATCAGGCCGGTGTTTTTCTTCCTATCTTAGGAAGAAAGACTGAAACAAACTCAGAGGTCAAAGTTTATTAAGTCCATACAATCCGTGGAGTTTCTTATGAGTTAAGTTAGCGGCCTACGCTTGGAACTTTATCTGCCTTCATGTTTTTGGCTGATCAACCTTGAGAAATCAAAAGTGGTTTATTTGAAATTTAAAAGTTTCTCATTTCCAATAAATACCAGGATAGGACGGCATTTTAAACGGAAGAGGTGATACAGTCAGTGTCACGTAACACTCTTCCAAATTAAAGGAGTGGAACTCTCTGCCTGCGCCTGTGATTCCGAACGCATACAACCCTAATCTCTTTAAAATTAGAGTGAACAGGCTTCTTCTGGGTAAGCTCGCTTTATCGTCGACTTTTTCTCTGTCATCTTCGACCTAGACTAGAGGTTCAGGTAATTCAGGATGTTGACTGTTAGTTTATCTTATCTTAGCGACAGCTTTTTATTTTTCAACATACACTAACAAATAAACACTTTGAGTTTCAGTTTGATATTTGTACTAATAGAATAAAGCTGAAGAGTTTGTTTGTTTGAACACGCTAATCTCTGGAATTGCCAGTCGGATTTGGAAAATTATTTTTCTATTTGATAGCCACATTCATGAGTAAGGCTTTAGACTATACGGGAACGGAAAATTCTCACGGGAACGAAAAAGAAACGGGATATGCGCGTACGAAGTCGCGGGCAAAAGTTACGGATTTGTCACAAAATTAATATTGAGTTAACTTACGTAATAGGTCACTTCAGCCAGATTCCTGATAAACTTTTTCGTTGGGCTTGTTGTTGCGTGTGCTATTGCTGATCACGAGTTCCTAAGATCGATATCCGAGTATGGGCTGTGATATGGGGGTTTTCTATCTGGTATTTATCAGTTGTTGTCCGGATTCTGGGTTTGTGGTCAGCCAAGGACAATATGCTGTGACATTTTAAATTGCTTGAATTGATTGAATTGATTGAATTGATCGAATTGATTGAATTGATTGAATTTATTGAAATGATTGAATTGATTGAATTTATTGAAATTATTGAATTGATTGAATTGATTGAATTGATTGAATTGATTGAATAGCATTGGATTAAAATATAATTTCCCAAATGTAAACATTTGTCTGATCTTTTGGGGTAATATTTTGGGGAACTCTCTCGTCTTTCTCTTTTTAAGTCGATGGTTATCTCCTAGAGATTGTTTGGGCCCAGTAGATGGCTACATTAATTGCATCCTCAGTGGCATTAATTAAGTCCCCCATAGTGCAGGTGTATGGGCACTTGGGGCACTCCAACGTGTGGCTCATGATCTTAACAGGGGCAACTCACACTAGATATCCGACGGGACTAAAAAAAGACGACGACAAATAAGGTACTTTCCTAATTTCACATTATTTTCAAACACTTCCACGAAGAACCATACCATACTAATATCAAGCATTTACTATATACTTGGACGTGTTCCAAACCCACAAATCATTAATTCAATTCCCCAATCGAAACTTGGTGAGAATTCGACTACCATAAATATTTGCACGGACAACAGCTAAAACAAAATGAATGGCTCCCGCTTACTAAGTACGGTCCGAAACGCCGAAGTATTAATTGTTGGAATCGCCAATATTGACCATTAATCTTGATGGCAGAAATGTATTGGTGGTGTGACTCGGGTGTCTTGAAGTTTTGGGTAGTAGGCAGCCACGTTTAGGGACGAAATTTGATTACAGGTTGCGTCTTTTACTTCAGAAAAATCACCGTGCGAACAGCTAAGGAGTGGAATTCCCTACTGGAGCCTGTATTTCCTAATAGCTACAACCTAGGGAGCTTTAGGTCAAGAGTGAATGAGATATTCCTAGGCAAGCGTGTTCCATCGTGGACCACATCATTGCTTTTTTTTTGTCTGACAGCCGGCGCCCGCTGTCGGTGGAAACCAGCGCTGTGGCTCTGTCTCGCACGCAAGTCCCAGCATTATGCTGAGCGATGGCCATTTTGCGCGGGTGTGAAGAATATCTTCTTGACTTGCATAACCAGATTATTATTTTATTTTTATTTTTTTTGGTATTCGTCATGCTTGGCGGAAGTAAACGTGTCCTATTTTTTTATTTTGTTTCTTTTCATCAAGTAAGATTGTTGGCCAACGATCAATTATAAAAAAGTTTAAAGGACTACACTGTATTGAGGTTTACTAGTCATCAACAATTCAGTAACAACAATTGTCGAAGTGGAAACAGGCTCTTTTAAAATTTCAGTTTTATCCACATACTCCCAGCCATACTGTTGAACATATGTAAGACTCCCAAATCCCATATCAGACTCAGACTCTTACTGACTAAAACCCATCCGTATTCCTTCTAAAGCCCTTTGCGTTCCAGGGTCGCGGTGACTCTTTCGAACAAATTCCGCCACCCTGGCAGGTTCTGACCCTAGCGGGCCCCTTCTTTTATGCTGACATCTCTTTGAGGCGCGCGTGAAACACAACGCGCCATCGACCCGGGCCTGGTGGTGATCGGACAGCGAGCCACCCGCCCCAGATAACCTTAGCCATTTATAGGCCCTTACAATACCAATGTACCCAGCTATGTCGGCTTCCAGCTTATATTAATGCAGTTAGTAATACGTATAATTTACATGGACGTCTTACAAAATTGATTACCCAATATCAAGTTAATAGTGTTCGATCCAAATCTGGCATTTTATAAATCATTTTGGTTACAAATCGGACTCATCTTACAAATATATATATATATTAATAGACGCGGCTCCGATACGGTTCGATTTTCTCATCTATCTAATAGATTGATTCAGGCATTGAATTTGAAGAATAAGATTAATTTATTTGCTGTTCGACTATTTGTTTCAACAAGATTTCTCTTTTTTTTTTTTTAAGGATGGGAAATCATCAAATTACTTCTTAAGGGCGTGTCAGACTCTTACAGACTAAAACCCATCCGTGTTCCTTCTAAAACCCTTTGCGTTCCAAGGCCGCGGTTACTCTTTCAAACAAATTCCGCAACCCTGGCAGGAAGATTTCTCTCTGGATAATTAATCTAAAATCTCTGGTTCAAATGAATATTTCCAATTTGAGTACCTCGATATTGAAACAAAAACTAAATCAAGTTGGGACCTCAAAAGCTGAGATAGGGACCATTTTGGCCTCGCACAGATAATTATTTTATCATAATGTTTATTTATTAATTTTATTTTACTGTTTTGTTTGTCTTGTGCGAGTCCCAAATAAACATTTTTCTTTCTTTCTTTCAAAATCTTTAGTAAAATATTGCTCCATGGGACAATGCAAGAACCACTTTTAACATAGGTTTACCACTTGACTGTTAACCGTTGTCTATGAAAACAAATTGCGCTACTCGCATCATTGTCTCATTGTCAAGTCACACCTGACTGCGAGAAACTTTAAGCAGCCCTTGATCCTTACGCAGTAAATCAACTCTACACAAAGAAAAAGGTCGCAAGTAAGTATAAATTTAAAGACTGAAGTCAGTGACAACCCTAACAATTTATTATGTCTTGTGAAAAGGGACTTTCCCTTGGATATACATCAATGAAACGAACTTAAGTACCTACCTAAGTTAAGTGATAAATCCATCAAGTAAAGCCCCGTTTTTAAAAGCCTTATCAAGTCAGGCTCAGGAAAATGCAAACGAATGTCATGACTGTTACTTTGATAAGGAATTAAGTAGTAAAAGCCAATCAATATTAATAGTTTTGATGACTGAGCCGGCCGGACACGACTTAGGAGAATATAATATACTGGTAGCGGAATTTGTTCGAAAGAGTTACCGAGGCCCTCGAACGCAAAGGGCATAAGGACGAACACGGATGGGTTATAGTCAGTAAGAGTCGCTCTCTTCTGCTCCGCCTAGAGCGGAAGGAGTCATTTGATGATTTCCCATCCATAAAAAAGGAGAACATGTACTAGGTGTTCTCCTAGATTGTGTTTTTCTTCAGAGAGATCGGGTGTGTAGTACCCGACCTGAACAGACCAGAAGATGACCAGAAGTATTAATGTAAACAAAGATAAGGAGTTTGCAAGGATCGTGACAGGTGGCGATTTGATGTTTCAACTAAATTCCATGAAGAAAAACTTGACTATTTGTATTTATTTATTTATAATGTTAACACGGTTTGTAGACCAATTACATTAACACACAAAGTACACAAAATGTAAGCATAAAAAAAAAATATAATATTGCCTGCGTCTGTGATTCCGAACGCATACAACCCTAATCTCTTCAAAATTACAGTGAACAGGCTTCTTCTGGGTAAGCTTGCCTTATCGTCGACTATTACTCTGTCATGTTTGACCTAGACTAGAGTCAAGAGCAAACCCATATTAAATAAAAAAATAATAATAATAATAATTCTCAGAGGGGTCAGGTAATGCAGGATGTTGACTGTTAGTTTATCTTATCTTAGCGACAGCTTTTTATTTTTCAACATACACTAACAAATAAACACTTTGAGTTTCAGTTTGATATTTGTACTAATAGAATAAAGCTGAAGAGTTTGTTTGTTTGAACACGCTAATCTCTGGAATTGCCAGTCGGATTTGGAAAATTATTTTTCTATTTGATAGCCACATTCATGAGTAAGGCTTTAGACTATACGGGAACGGAAAATTCTCACGGGAACGAAAAAGAAACGGGATATGCGCGTACGAAGTCGCGGGCAAAAGTTACGGATTTGTCACAAAATTAATATTGAGTTAACTTACGTAATAGGTCACTTCAGCCAGATTCCTGATTAACTTTTTCGTTGGTCTTGTTGTTGCGTGTGCTATTGCTGATCATGAGTTCCTAAGATCGATATCCGAGTATGGGCTGTGATATGGGGGTTTTCTATCTGGTATTTATCAGTTGTGGTCCGGATTCTGGGTTTGTGGTCAGCCAAGGACAATATGCTGTGACATTTTAAATTGCTTGAATTGATTGAATTGATCGAATTGATTGAATTGATTGAATTTATTGAAATGATTGAATTGATTGAATTTATTGAAATTATTGAATTATTGAATTGATTGAATTGATTGAATAGCATTGGATTAAAATATAATTTCCCAAATGTAAACATTTGTCTGATCTTTTGGGGTAATATTTTGGGGAACTCTCTTGTCTTTCTCTTTTTAAGTCGATGGTTATCTCCTAGAGATTGTTTGGGCCCAGTAGATGGCTACATTAATTGCATCCTCAGGGGCATTAATTAAGTCCCCCATAGTGCAGGTGTATGGGCACTTGGGGCACTCCAACGTGTGGCTCATGATCTGAACAGGGGCAACTCACACTAGATATCCGACGGGACTAAAAAAAGACGACGACAAATAAGGTACTTTCCTAATTTCACATTATTTTCAAACACTTCCACGAAGAACCATACCATACTAATATCAAGCATTTACTACATACTTGGACGTGTTCCAAACCCACTAATCATTAATTCAATTCCCCAATCGAAACTTGGTGAGAATTCGACTACCATAAATATCTGCACGGACAACAGCTAAAACAAAATGAATGGCTCCCGCTTACTAAGTACGGTCCGAAACGCCGAAGTATTAATTGTTGGAATCGCCAATATTGACCATTAATCTTGATGGCAGAAATGTATTGGTGGTGTGACTCAAAGTCAATGAGTCAAATTCAATTCAATTCATTTATTTCAACTAGACCATTAAAAGGCACTTTTGTACGTCAAATTTACAGTTTGAAATTGATGTAGGTATTAGTGACTCCAGTTGTCCATTCGCAAAAAGCAGATTCTTATGGAGAAGAACGGACAAGAAACTCCATAGTTACTCTTTTCAAATATAAGTTTTACAATATTTTGTATACATACATTGATCAATTGATTATATTATGTGAGCACAACGTCAAAGCTTCAAAGCCCGAAAATCGACGCCAATTTACCAGCCAGTCGGTTTTCTGTCAGTTACACTTCAGGAAGTGTACGTCGTAATTCCACCATCGGATTAAGACATTCGGCGATGCACCACCGGTACATAGTGAACATCCCACTAAACCCGGAAACGCTTTAATATTCTTCTTTATGAAAATGTGGAATAGACTTATCGCCACGCTTAAGTTAGACAAAACTATGTTCAGTTTTGCTCATGATTTTCGAATCTGTTTTAAGCACGGTATAACCCACCTCATCTTTAAACTCTGATATTACCTAGGCAGTTCATAATTTTATCACTAACAAGGTAAAACTGAATAGAAAAGATCACAGTCCAGTGCCTATTCTCAACAGTCAGTTCTCTGTGCCTACTCAGTAACAATAGTGTCTGACTTATAAGCACAATATTGCTATGAGTTTCAGCGTAGGCGTATTACAATAGTATTGTATTCTTCTCTGAAGCGTGAGCTATTTTTGTATTCTTACGAATATAATTTTAGTATTGTACTAGAGATTAACATGGATCACAGTATTTGAAAGAAACTGGTACACTGGTGAGCAAGTGTGGCGACGCTGCCAAATCAGTTTTAGGTTATATCAACTGCACGTTTAGATCGTATTATGATTAACCGATCACGGGAGCGTTGTGTCGGAGACTGGAGGTAGTTAAGTGGGCAACGCCCAAACTACCTTCGCGCAGCGCAGCTGAGACCTTTGACAATCACTCAAGTTATGCGCGTACATACATTTCGGCGATTCATTTTTATTTATATATATTAATTTAATTATTATTACTTAATCTATACTTACGTAATAAGCTGAAGAGTTTGTTTATTCATTTGAATGCGCTAATCTTTGGAACTACCAGTAGGGTTTAAAAAATATTTTTGTATATGATAGTCAGAATCATGAGGAAGTTATACGGGAACGGGACAAAACGGGATATGCGCATACGAAGTCGCGGGCAAAAGCTAGTATCATAATATTTTCCACTTTCATATGCCATGGGTATCTTACATTTTATTCTCACGTATTTTTTTAAAACGACAACGCACATGTCCGTCTAAATATCTTTCAGCAAAACTTGTATACATAACAAGAACCTAAATTTCATTCTCAATATCATAAATATTCCGTATTATTATATTAATCTGACGTCTCGTAATCTGTTTATAATGTGATATATTTTGATAAAGGGAAAGAGTAATTAAACGAAACGAAGCGAGGAGGCGCCATATTGCGATTTAAATTAAGGAAGACGGCGCACAACTTTGTACCTATGTATGATAGCCATAGTATTTTTTGGGGGAAATCATCAAATGACTTCTTCCACTCTGGGTGGAGCGAAAGGGAGTGCCAGACTCTTACTGACTGAAACCCATCCGTGTTCCTTCTAAAGCCTTTTGCGTTCCAGAGCAGCAGTGACTCTTTCGAACAAATTCCGCAACTCTGGCAGGCTCTGGCCCTAGCGGGCCCCGTCTCTTACGCTGACATCTATTTGAGGCGCGCGTCGAACACGATGCGCCATCGACCCGGGCATGGTGGTGATCGGACAGCGAGCCACCCACCGCTCGCCGTCCGCAGGTTCGCGCCCATGGTGGCCGGGGATCGCCTTGCTACAGATGACGCCCGGGGCATCTTCTTCTGTTACAGTGGTTGGGGCGAAGGCTTTGCCTTTTCAAAGTGCTGACAACCGGGCGTGTCCTCCTGCTGAATCCGAAACAGGTGCCTCCCGAAACATCCGTGTCCGGTGCGTACCTGTGTCAGGTGAAAGGTGAGGACGCCGTGGCACCTCTCCAGCCACTCCCCAAAGAAGGGCCTTTTACCTCTCAACCAGATCAAGGTATTGGATACTGATACACTCAGTACCAACAAGCTGAAAAACTTACTTATCTAATGAACAAACCTCTAGTAACATAATCAACCTGATGCTACCTAACACGTGCAAAACTTAATGAAAGTTAATCCTCAGGGAAAAGTGAATAGCTCCGAGGAACTATTCGTGTAGATCTTAGAGATAAGTTCGAAGCAACGGGGTGAAAAAATGATTCAGGAAAATAGTATCCACGAGTGGCGCTATTAGATGAAGAGCTTATGGTTTTTTTTAGGGTTCCAACATCCGTGAGAAACGGAACTCTTTTAGGATCACTCGCTTGTCTGTCTGTCTGGCCGTCTATCACAGCCAATTTTCTCCGAATGTACTGGACCAATTCTGTTGAAATTTGGTATACATGTGAACTTTTGCGACGCTTCTATGCCTCGGATAGAATTTTAAGCGGTTGGTCCCGGCTATCATTTGCAGATCTTTTACAGTCGTTACGGACAGTACGATGCCATTAAATCAGAAACCAGTGTCGTATAGTATAAGGTATCGTATTTCCCAGTTACAAGAATGTGAAGTTGAAGATTGGAAGCCAACCCCAATGTAGCTGGGAAAAACAACTTTTTTTTACAAAAAAATACAACCGACTTCCAAATAAAATAGTAAAAAGTATAAATTAGTGCTTTCTAATGCTTTTATTAAGAAGTCGGTAATATTTTATTGGAAAACTTTCACTCCACAGCTAAATTGAAATTCACATGTGCGTACCACATGTGAATTTCAATTTAGCTGTGGAGTGAAATTGAAAAAAAGTGAGTAATACAAAACCGTTTTGTGCGAGACTTTAATCTCAGTACCGCATACCTCTATAAGTTCCCTCGATTTCTCCAGGATCCAATTATCAAATCCTGACCTGATGACCATGGGACCACCTGGGAAGTCTACCCTTTCAAACAAAAAAGAATTTTCAAATCAGTCCTGCCGTCTTTGAGTAATCGGGGAACATACAAAAATAATAATACATAAAAAATTAAAAGATTCCAACAAATTGACTTGGCAGAAAGACAATCGCTAAAACTGGCATTCATTTTCTGGGGGCCTAGACTTATTCAAATTATATCTGTCAGTGATTTAAGTACGTATAAGTTGATCTGAACTGGTAAATACTGATAAAATAAGGTATCAATTTAAACGTTTTGAGTTTGTCTAGCCAACCCTCTCTTATATTTAGTGTCTGGGTGTAAAAATGATAACATTCTACTCTTAGGTACATCACACGGGCATTAAGTCATCTCAAACTATTTAATCCAAAACGAACTCTATCGCTACAGACATAAAACACGACTTTAGAGTCACCACAACAACAGCGTCATAGTTTGATAATTGCCATACAATTAATAAACATTTAAATGATTCAGGTTATACACTGATAACAGTACTTTCCCGTATCCGAAACTCTTCGAAAGATTTGACCTCTCAACTCATATTAAGATTATTGCAATTAACATTATCAAAACTTACGAGTTATCAGTCCATATGTTATTAATTTTGCGGCAGTCAATTAATATTTGTTGATAGCAATGTTTATTGTTTATATTATGAATGATGAAGTTATTGTAGCTGGGAATAGGGGAAGAACATGTGCTTGTTTTATCAGACGTTTTATATTTTATGGGCAGGAAGGAAAATAAGGTTGAGGGGATAATAGCTAGCTTGTACAATAATTATGTATTAATTTAAGCGAATAATAAGTTTATTTATTCAAACCCTGACCTCCCTCTCCTCCTCAACCTCTGGTGGAAACGCATCCTCAGCGTTTCCACCAGAGATGTGCGAGGAAAATGAGTGGTGCTAGGATGCGTAACGAAGCTGTGTAACGATGTTAGCGTTTCCACCAAATATGTGCGAGGTAGCTGAGCGGCGCGAGAAGGCGTACCAAGGCTGTGAAACGGATGATCGGTGCAAGGATGTGTAGTGGAATCTTTTCGGAAGCAATGCTAGCAGTTTCTCGCTCGCGTCTATCCCTAGCTCATATCTTTTGCACACATCTCTGGCACACATCTCTCGCAAACATCCTTCACACCCATCCTTCGATAGTTTTGTACGTACAAAAATCTCACGCCGTTAAGCCGTTTCCACCGGAGCTGCGAAGAGCGAGGCTAGTTAAATGGAGCGATTCTATTGGTTCTTAACAAACACATCCCTCGCTATGTATCCTGGCATATCTCTAGTGGAAACGCACCTTTAGTGTCGGAACTCGTAGCTTAAAATAAAAGCCGTAAGGTTTACCAGGGTTAGGTCGAGAATTGGTGACCATCTTAAGATACCGAGATTCCTCTGTGCTTCGGAAAGCACGTTAACCTGTTGGTCTTGGCTTTCATTTGTAGATCTTTGGCAGTCGTTACGATAGGTCAGAATCATTAGCGTGTCACCCAGTTACTAATTTCTGAAGTTCAGACAGGCAGTCGCTCTACGTAAAATACTCGTAGTCTGCTGACTCTGGTTTGACTGAAAGCCAAAAAAAATTACCACTAAAAATCAGACAGGCAGTAACTTCATGCAAAGTATTGATATTGCGTTGCATTCTTTAAGACAGACGCTAACTAGACCGCAAAATACTTGGGAACATGGTAGGCGAATTCATTGAGATGTCAGCATAGAAGACGGGGCCCGCTAGGGCCAGAGCCTCCCAGGGTTGCGGAATTTGTTCAAAAGAGTCACCGCGGCCCTGGAACGCAAAGGGCTTTAGAAGGAACACGGATTGGTTTTAGTCAGTAAGAGTCTGACACGCCCTTCCGCTCCACCCCGAACGGAAGAAGTCATTTGATGATTTCCCATCCTGAAAAAAAGGCGAATTCGTTGAGTTTATAATCATAATACTTATGCAAAGTTGTGCCTGTAAGTTAAGGGCACTGGTGCCTTTAAAACAGGACTAAAGTTAATCAGCAAAGTGGTTGAGTGGCTGCTCTGTTAAGTTTTGAGCATAATGCCTCGGGATACGGGTTCATTGAAATTAAGCCTACTGAGCAAGTTTGCACTAGTAATACAGAAAGTTCAAACTTCTATACATTAAGTGGAGTGAAGTTTTACGAAGCAGGTAACCACTGTTCTCATTGGGATACCTGCCGTTATTGATACATCTGAAATTCTAACATGATCATAATTATTTACACACAACATAAACACACACATACATATGTACACTTTATTTACGCATCATGTTCGTGAACGGGCGCCGTCTGCTGGACTGGTCGTCCCCACTTGCCACTGCCTCATTTTAATAATTGATACTATAAATTGTGTTTCCTTTCTTTACATTGTTCTCATATATAAAAGCAACAAGGTTAATGTAACCAGGATTTTTGTAAACATAAAATGATTTGAAAGAGTGTCCGTGGAGTTTCTTGCACGTTCTTCTCCATAGAGATCTACGCTTTGGAACGTGCAAATAGCTTCGTGTTTTTGACGGACTGACTTTGACAATTCAAAAGTATAAATGAAATAAATGCTTTGACTTCGACTGTGTAAACGTATTATTTCAATAACCGTTATTACGTTACGTTCACGTTACGTTACGTATTTGTACCGAAAGATACTGCAGTGCGATTATGTAAACGTAAGTGAAAACTTAGGCGAAGTGAACGACAAGTGAGCTGTCATTCCATACAAACAAGACGGAATGACAGCTCACTTGTCGTTCACTCCACCTAACATCGCACCGTGTACAGGTGAGACGTCGACAGAATAGACCGGCAGGACATAGTGTTCCCCTAGTGCCGTCATATTTACTGGTCCTGTGCATCTCGAATTCCGCCGTTATTAATTTTGAAATTCTATATGCATTTGAAATACTTCTAATGTTTTAAGTTTCACTTTTTGTTAAACCAGTAGTGTTTGCCAAGACTGGAGTCAGATTTACTGGCTTGTGACAATCCGTAACGACCGCCAAATATCTACAAATGACAGCCGAAAC
Source organism: Mamestra brassicae (assembly GCA_905163435.1). Lineage (NCBI taxonomy): Eukaryota > Metazoa > Arthropoda > Insecta > Lepidoptera > Noctuidae > Mamestra > Mamestra brassicae. The sequence goes on from LR991010.1 coordinate 2,279,469, forward strand.
CAACGGCTTAAGTGTTTTCCGAGACACGGAGGAAACTCGGTATGTTAATATGGTCACCCATCCACAGACCAACCAATTGAAAACAACTCGTCAGTCATCAAAATAATTTAATTTTTAAACATAGTAATTCCAGCCTCTATAAATTTCAGTTTTAATTCAATCAATAGTAGTTTTCATAGCTCGTGTATTAAGGTTTACTTTCCAGCGATAGATGCTGCTTGGCCTACCACGACGACCGCAGGGCCAGCCTTGATGACTCCATCACGAATGTGCTGAACGACCTTTTCCTGTAAAAAGAAGATGGAATAGTATTACTGTCGGTTTATTGATTGGATGGTAAACAAAAATCAAATCATATTTTAATTCCACCAAGCCCATTCCATCATCGGACGTACGGCGATGCGCCACCGGTACGTGGTGGACATCCCACCCACACGCACAAAACGTTTTGGGAATACATTCATTGCGCGTACAGCTAAGAAGTGGGATTCCCTGCCAGAGTCTGTTTCCTGATAGCTACAACCTGGGAGTCTTAAGTCAAGAGTGAATAAAATACTTCTAGGCAAGCGAGCTTCATCTTCGACCACATCATCGCTTACCATCAAGTGAGGTAGTGGTCAAACACGTGTCTATGGTTCGATTTTCAGGTTGGGCATAAAGTGTTATTGGGTTCTTCCATTTGCACTTTCTCTGTGACAGCCCGGAGTTTGGAAGTTGGTTTCGTGACACTCGTGCTTTGGAAAGCACGTTGAGCCGTTGGTCCTGCGCCTAATATCGCTGCGGTCGTATTGGATTGCTGTCCCGTCGGATTACGAGAGTTTTGGAATAGTATGCACCGTCAATCAGTGTCGGACGTCATGCCATAGACAACTGCTGTGCTGTGTTCTGTTTTGTCTGTGGTATGACCAGAGACTCGTTTGAAATTAATGTCCGAAAATAAGTGTTTTCTTTTTCACTATAACTATGGCATGACTAATCTCCGATGAGATTAACCACCATAGTCGAAATCGGCCAAGAGGACTATTATTGACGTATGTAACTACACAGGTAATGGGGTGCATTGTCATCTCAGTAATGTTTAATTGCTGTTTTAATGAAGCTTACTGATTCTACCACAAGCTAGATCAGTGGCTGAAATGAATACTCGGAGTTTATCAATAAAACCATTTCGAAATGCAAGTGTTTTTGCTCAACTTCTCTTTAATGTATTTGATAGTTGCAGGTAGAAAAAACCTTGCAACAAAATGACTTGCTTTTCTATGGTCATTAAATTTGGCAACCAAAGTTGTCTGAGCTCATTGACTCACTTCACTCAAAAAGCCTAGGTTGATGATGTTTCTGATAAGCAAGTCTAGTAATCTAGTGTCACTTTTTTCATTTCAATAATCTATTTTTGACATCATTCTTAAGGGACTTGATATACAAAGCGTTCCGGGCGCGCAGTGGGGACGCGGTGGGCGTGCGGGCACGGCGCTGTGATGAAAATGTATGACGTCTGTCTGCGCGCCCGCGACTCGAAGTACAATTCGTTCCTTGAAGTATATTTCGGTCCTTTGACGCTACACATTTTATCTTGTCAGCGCCCTATCCGCGCGCCCTGTCTGTTTTATATATTCCTCCTCCTGACCGATTTCGGCCATGGCGGCCAATCTCAGCCATCGGCGCGAGACATTTTATAGTGCACAAGTGTGTGCGCAAACACAGGTCTTTTATTACTCTCATATTTCGATGGGACGGCAACCCGATACGACCAGAGAGATCTGGCGCAGGACCAAACGGCTGGAATCCCAGGTCAGGCAAAAAGTGTCATTGGGTTTTTCCAATAGGAATTTCTCAGTGACAGCCCAGAGTTTGGAAGTTGGTGGTGTGACACCCCCTTGCCTCGGAGAGCACGTTAAGCCGTTAGTCCGTTTTATATCAACTCCCTAAAGACATGCAAATACCAATTTTTCGAATTCTGAAAAGATGGCTTGGAATATTAATAAGTGCATTGACAGACATCCATCTTGTTTTAACAAAACAAGTCAAAACAAATATATGTGGATTAGGTCAAGCAAATATTTTGAGTGCAAGATTAAACTGTGATGGTACAAAATGCATTATCATGTCAAATTTAAATCAAGAATAACAAACTTTTCCTTATTGCATGTTTTTAACTTATTTTTAGGCAACGTTATCTTACTGCGTCTATTTAATATTTGCATGTGTATTTATTTGATAAAGAAATAGTGTAGTGACTAAAAACACTCAACCTGAATCAATATTTAGAGTATATTTAGATCTTTTAAGAGTTTTAGATGGCAGCCTGTTTAAGTGTAGCGGCATCAATGCCACCACATGAAAAACTAAGAAGCGAAATTTGTACGGCAACAAAAAGAACCGCAACGCCATCGACGACGAACTAACAACAAAATTCTACATCGCGCAAGCAAAGTTCTCCGTGCGATTTCAACACATACAAAACAGTTCGAATATCAACTATCGGGCAGTTGCCCATTAGACACAACAACCGTCTGGTGGGAAGATCCTCCCATTTTCAGTGGAGGTGTGCGGAACTTTATTCTCTGTACCGCATACCTCTATACTGGTGACCCTCGACAAAGAACGTCTGCGCAGCCTTCGTGCAGCCATCTCATCATGACGTCATCATCACTCCTCATCCTGACATCAGGTATTAAATTAATGAGATAATTTGATACCTAGATAAGGGTGCATATTCAACAAAGATAAAGAGAGGTCAAATCCTGGAAATAGAGCTTCCCCTATTGCCAGAGAATAGGGTAAAACAGCACGTTATCACTATTTATCACGAGTTACCATGAAAATAAATAATCTGATTTTGAAGCCCAATAGTTATTTAGAATGTGGTTTAAAAGCTATTAGAATCCAAAAAGTTAAGAACGACTTACAATTAGTTAGTTAATTTGGCCGGCAAAAAATAATACGAGGTTCCATAATCTATATAAATAAAAATGAATCGCTAAATGTGTTGCTAAGCGCAAAACTCGAGAACGGCTGGACCAATTTCGCTAATTCTTTTTTTGAAAAAAAAAAGTAACATCCGCGCGAAGCCGGGGCGGGCCACTAGTTGAATTTGAATATGTTATTGTAATAGCAGTAATATTTATTGTCATTTTAATCCTGACCTAATATTATAAAAATAAATAAAAATGAATCGCTAAATGTGTTGCTTAGCCCAAAACACGAGAACGGCTGGACCAATTTCTCTAATTCTTTTTTGGTGTGTTTGTTATTGTCAGGAGAAAGTTCTTGTGAAAGAAAATTTTGAAAAAAGAAAAGTTACATCCGGGCAAAGCCGGGGCGGGCCACTAGTTGAATATGAATCTGTCATTGTAATAGCAGTAACATTTATTGACAGTTTAATCCTGACCTAATGTTATAAAATGCGAAAGTGACATTGTTTGTTTGGTACGCTATTTGGTAAAGAGATAGTTGGGTTTGTAATAGTTCGGTTTAGTTTGCGAAAATATATATCAACGCGATCGAAGCCGGGGTGGATCTTATAGTTTGAAATATCAACTAGGCATAAAATCTGAGAAAAGTGTTGTTTTAAATTAAATATTTCTTCAGCACGGACGATAACTGTGTCCTCTACCCTATAAGTACCCATCGGTAATAGGTATATTTTCTAAAGATGCAACAGTTACTTTTTATACATTAAGGAAATGGGTTGTCTTGACTACTCACTGGCTTCAACTTTCTGACTAACTGACCGACTTCATGACTTAATTACGTGCCTCTAAATGGTTTAGTTGAAATAAATGCTTTGAGTTTGTTTTTGACAACATTAAAGAAATCATTTACACCTACGTTGTTTTGAAACATAGAAGAAATTATAATGGATCGAGGGTAAGGAATTTACGAACATTTATGCACTTCAAGCACTAACTTCAAAAGAACTAGAGTTTAATGACCGTAAGTAGAACTTTTAAAAATAACTTACAACTTTCTTGAAGAACTTCCATCTTGGTTCGGGCGCCGCCGTTACGGTTGACAGGGCAACCAAGCAAGCAAAAACGAACAAAAGAATCTTTGTGAAATTCATTTTTCAAAATGTTTTATTTTAAATGATTTTCGAACTTATTTCAAACTCAGGTGATACGATTCGAATGATGCTCTACCTGGATAAATGTGCGTTTAAATACTTTCTTTCTTTCTAAAGTGGTTTAGCTATCTCCTTGCCTTGGTTAAAGTGTTTTGAACTCTATTTTGATGAAGCAGTAAGTCATATTGGAATGTTAACTTATTCTAACTGTGAAGTGCGTATCCGATGCATACCTTGGCATGGGAAGTCCCTCAGTCCCGGCTAACTAACGATACCATGAACTGAGCGCAATTATTTTTATTTTTTGGAATTGTGGTTTTATATTGTTGATTGATTGTATTAGCAAGATGATTTTCCTGTTAGGAAGTCAGTATTAGCATAATAATATTGATGATAATGTAATTATTTAAATGTCTTATTCTATGCAATGATCGATGTTATAAAAAACAAGTTAAAAACAGGTTTTAGAACCCGTTACATAATGCAAATTCAATGCCCCTGTAATTATATCAAAGTAAAAAGTGTCTGGCACTATCATACTATCGTCTCTTAACTTGTACCATTATTTTGTGTTGCTATCACTAATAAGTTTTTTACCTAATACCTAATTTAACTTGCTATTTTATCGGGAAAACGTCGGTTCAGTAAATCCAATTAATCATTCATAGTTAATGTAGGTAAATGAGAGCTACAATAATAGCTAAACCACATTTTATATTTATTGATGATTCACATTGCGTTTACAACCAAAAGAAATCAAGATTCTTGCCCTATCCTATCGGCTATATTATATCATGACAGTTACTTACTTATTTAAAAACGAATGATGGTCATTTTAAAATTAGTATTTTTGTTAATTATTGTGACACTGTAGCACTTAAAATTATTTATATTGCTATGCCCTAGCAGGGTTCATGTATGAAACCTATATAGGCTAAAAGCCGGATAGTTACAACACTTTTTATAAAAATATATAATTATTATATATTTAGTTAGTTGTCACTTTATTCATAAAACGGGTATGTACTTTGGTTTATTATCTTCAAATTTGTGAAAGTAAAGAACATTATTTTTGATATTTCCAGAATATTGGCGATTTTTGTCGACCTCTAAATTTTGTGACATCTATCCCATATGGGGGTTAGTTGCCTAATCCATGTAAATTACATTAGGATTACGGATAGGTGCCCCGCCGAGAAAGAAGATTTTTAACGCGCAAAAACTTTGATCGCACCTTGCCTTCCCATGCAATCGCACAGACACATGCAACACGGTCTACTTAGTTGTCGTTGTAAAGTCTCTCGATTGATAAATAAAATAACATGTGATTCATCCGCGAAGCTAGAGTAATTAAAATCGAGGCAACTATACCGCTGGGGCAACTATCCTGGTTTTACCCTACTTGAAACAACCTGTAAACTCCATGAATGCAATAAATGATGATAATGATTATGGTATACCTATTAAATACAACTGTAGCTTATTGCGGAGTTCTTGTTCTCTCTATGTTGACATGACACTGCTGAGAATATAACTAATAAAGCTAGTTTAAAAGAATATGCCATTTTAGTCATTCCGTTGTTTAAATCTCTTGAGTAAATCGTAAAAACCATTTGGATCGAACTTCAAGATCAAGCTACGCTTGGCGAGGTTGTTCTGTGGATGGGTGATCATTCTTTCCGGACGGAATTGTGGTGTATGGCCTGTTTGCACCAACTTATCTTCCAGGTAATTGGCTATGGCCCGTTTTATGTCTGAAATATTTGTTTTATTCAACCCCATATTAGCAATCAACTTAGTTTCTGGCACAAATGGACCTAAACTATTTTTTTTTATAAATTTTAAGGTTCCGTGGTCAACAAGAAACCCTTATAGTTTCGCCATTTCCGGCCGTCCGTCTGTCTGTCTGTCCGTCCGTCCGCGGATTAGCTCAGAGACACTTAGCGATAGAACGTTGAAATTTGGTATGGGTATACATATAACGCCGACAAAGTGGTACCTACAATAAAATCTTGAAATACATGTTTTTTTAAGCGTCTACCCCATTGTGTGGGGTGTCGTTAGATAGATGGTTTAAAAATATTGAGGGCTATTTTTCCATCCATTGATGCGTTTGCGAAATATTTAGCTTTAAAATGCTATTTTTTGTTAAAGTTAAGTGACCCGCTCTGCCAGCTAAACGGATGTTTTTTAGTCGTGAAAAAAATCATGGAAGTAGCATATAATAATAATGAATTTAAAAGGAAAACAATCACAGCTAAGAAGGCTTTACAAGTTAACGAGTAACAGTCGACCAACTTAAAAAGTGGAACTGGGTTGGTAAAAAAATTGTAATAATGCCATAGAAAATCCATGTGCATTTGTAACTTTGTAATCTGATAGTAGTGAAGTACATTTTACTATTTTTCTGGCATAGGTGACGGGTAACTCCGGAACCCTACACTGTGCGTGGTCCGAAACGCACTTGGCTGGTATTTTGTAAAATATAGATATCATTAATGATATCCGACAAAAACAGGCCAAACCATTGACATTGTTAAAAAAAAAAAATAATGCAATATTATAGTACTTTACTAACCTAGATCATAAAAGATTAGACAGAGTGGAAACTGAAGAATCTGTAATCTTGGCATACTTTGAGAAGTACTTAGGAAAATATATTTCTTAAATAAATAATAACACAAAGATAAAAAGGACTTCGTAAGGGTCTAGTACTTGATAAGTACTCTCTAGATTTTGATAAGTATATCTTATAAAAAGGGCATTCAGTAGCTTTTTTACGTTAACATGGGCAGAAAAGGGGAAAAGATAAAAAGATATTAATGTAATTTTTCGCCCATGTTATTTCAAAATATGTTTTACTCAAGTGTTTTTTTTTGTAAGAAGATTCTAAATTCAAAAACTTTGTACATTGTTTTAAAATAATATACACAATAAATAATAATTAAATATAAGCAAAATTAAAAGCTGAGGGAAACAAGTTATTGGGCATCGAAAAATTCGTGGACATCGCTGTCAACGGGAAATTCAAAATTAAATGTTGTAGTACATAATGAATACTTTCAAAATACTTTACTTATTTTTTTTTAAATACTTTTTAAAAAATAAATACACTTACAATGCAATCAATTACATTTTACATGTAAGACCAAATAATCGAGAACACCTTAATACTTGAAAAAATCAATATTAAATTAAAAAAAATCAAAAAATCATTATTTGAAAAGAGTAACTATGGAGTTTCTTGTCCGTTATTCTCCATAAGAATCTACCTTTCCGAATGGACAGTAGAGTCACTTTATTAATGTAATTCTATTATTTTTACTGAACTGTAAACGATGACGTTCAAAAGTGCCGTTTAATGGCCTAATTGTAATAAACGTTTTGACTTTTGACTTTGACTTTGACTTGATTAATTGATAGAAAAGATACAGTTTAACATGTTGTAAGCTGTGTGCAAATTTTAAAAATAATATTTTTAGTCTTGTATTTAAACAAAATGCAAAATGCTTCCTAATTCATTCGGTTTCCTAAATTTTTTTAAAAATAATATTTACACAGCTTAAATTACAATAATTGCGAATATTGAAACCAGCGAAAATATATAAAAAATATTGATGTACTTCATATGTTGGCCAATTTACTTTTACATACAATTAGTAAAATATAAAACAAATTGTTATCATTATTGAAACAAATGTTATTAATATTAATAATAAAAACATCTGTTGGATAAGGGACTTCACATCGCACATCCCGGAGTCCCCTCACCACTAATTAACTGAGAAACTTCTTATCACAAACGTTTTGCCGTCACAAAAATACAAAATCAACCTATTCTACTCTTATTCCTCAGCACCTAAAGTTCAAAATAAAACGAGATAAATTAAAACAGCGGTAAATATAAAAATGTCTGGTTTTGTAAACTCAGTATAAATATGTCATAAATGCTTGATAGAGCATCATTCGATTTCGTGCGTTAGCACTTCAGTGTGATTTTAAAATTGTTCAAATAAAAATAAAAATTAATAATCATGAACTTCTCAAGGATTTTCTTGTTTGTGTTCGCTTGTTTGGTTGCTCTGTGCGCTGTGTCGGCGGCGCCTGAGCCTCGGTGGAAGGTCTTCAAGAAAATTGTAAGTATTATAAAATTGAAAAACTCCAAGGACCTATCTATCTGTGTACCAAAATTCATCACAATCGGTGACGTTGGTCCAGGCTGTCATTAGTAGATCTTTGGCAGTCGTTACGGATAATGCGCTAAGCTAGATGAGGCCGGTTATAAATACTTATTGGGTGTCTACTTCTTCTTTGTCGTTCCCTCACTTCTTAGAATTGAAACCACATACAAACTGACAAGCTGCCTCCAACAGCCTCCTTAATAGCGTCTGACCATCTTGTCAGCCTTGAGCGCGTTTTTCTTTGACCCGGTCAAGTATTATGAGCCTTTTTAGCATATATTGCGATCATATATATAAGAATATATACTTCATTGGTTTAGTTAAACGCATAATATGTCTGAAAAGGCTGAGGGTGGCTCCCGTTGGCGTATTATATTACTAGCTTTCGCCTGTGTTTTCGCTCGCGTATAAATAGATTTAAAAAAAAGTAGCCTATAACCGTCTTCAGGGTCCCATCTACCTCTGTACCAAAATTCATCGAAAAAGGTTCAGCGATTTTGTCGTGAAAGCGTAATAAACGAACAAACTCACTATCGCAGTTATTATATTAGTTCGGATTGTAAAACGTAAGAGTTAATCTCAGTGACCTTTTTATCAGATTCAGCTGTAAAGGGCAATTAAAGTCAGTCAAGTGCAATGAGTTCAAATGTGTAACAGATAAATAAACTGCTAGCCCATTTATCTAATGAATTGCGCTGATGTGACTAGCAAGCTGTAGAGGGCGACTTAGAAGTTATTTGCAATATTTCAGGGGTTGAACGTTCACTTGAATATGAACAACTTTCACTATGGGACCAATGCATATAGTTCTCCTGACCGATTTCGGCCATGGCGGCCAATCTCAACCGAGACTAGCCATCAGCTCGGATCATATTATAGTGCACAAGTGTGTGCGCAAACACAGGTGCACTCCCTCTTCCATCACTCTCATATTCCGATGGAAAGGCAACCCAACACGACTGGAGAGGGATCTGGCACAGGACCAACGGCTTAACGTGCTTTCCGAGGCAGGGGTGTCACACCACCAACTTCCAAACTCCGGGCTATCACTGAGAAATTCCTAGTGGAAAAACCCAATAATACTTTTTGCTCGATCTGGGAATCGAACCCAGGACTCCATGATCGGCAGTCATGGCTTCGACAGCGAGACCGTCAGAGCCGTTGAGCAATGCATACCAACATTACAAATGGGCAAGTAGGATCTCTGTCCATTTGTCCGTTGATTTGCGACATCTTCACGTCTCTCTCTGATTTGGACAAACATTGGATCACGGGTCAAAAATTGTATCATGTCCTGGAATTGAACATGGGATTCTTTTGTGTATGGGAATGAATTCCATTTAGATCATTTTCGACTTTCACTTAGGCAATGCTGCTAGCAGAAGATAGTACAAAATCAACAGTTAAGATTTATGTCCGCATAACTCGACAAAATTGCCTCCTACATGGTAGACCGATTATATGGTGAAGGCCAATGGAATCCGATGGATGAGAGACACACAGGGCCTCAAGTTGGGGCGAGGCTTGGACTTGGGCTTGAAGGTCTATGTTCGGCAGTGGGATAATAATGTCAATAAATTAAAAGTCACTCTACAATTTACCATCATTCTTTGGACATATTAGCTCCACAACTCTATCAGACTTCACTATATTCTCACTGCGGCATGAACCATTCCTTTAACCCATCACAATGTAGAAGAAGCCAATTATTCCAAAGTAAATTAACAATTTGTTTTCTTTATTTTTTTCAGGAGAAGATGGGTCGCAACATCAGAGACGGCATCATCAAGGCTGGTCCAGCGATAGCCGTGTTGGGAGACGCCAAAGCTTTAGGATGAACCTTTATGATAGCATAGTTAACTAAGAATTATTTATAAGATACCTTCAATACTCAAGTCAGCCATACCTGTAATAAATATTTTTAAGTACTTACTTTTGTGTTTGTGTTTACTTACCTCAATCAAACTGCCTGGTCTTTTGCTGACTACGTTGGGATCGGCTTTCAGTATTGCCAGATGGGCGTGCAGTAGGCTACAGTAAGGGTAGGCCAGCCCATACATAATGCCCAAAAAAAAAACGACCGAACGTCTATTTCAAAAAGAAAGTGGACGAAAATTCGCATCGTCAGTATCGTGATTTTAATCCTGAATAATGAGTTTTTTTTTGGGCATTATGTATGGGCTGGCCTACCCTTAGTGTAGCCTACTGCACGCCCATGCCAGATGCAGCTACAAAACCGTCGAAATATGGATGCAAACAATAGGAACACCAAATTCACTTATAGATATCTTGAACTCACTAGGAGGACTGATCTGCTTCTGGAGGAAGGTTGGCTGGTTGAAATGACGGCCGGCATGGCTCACGCACAATGGTCGAACATCAGGACTAAGTGCGGAAGCCAAATCCCAATAGATAGATGGAGTGCCTGCCTGTCTGACCTCCATTACCCAATAACTGGGTATTATGTTTGTGTCAATGCAGCTAAAGATTCAATGCAAATTGACTTCATTAAATGTATTATGCCTCACAACGTGGACTATGAACGTATTATAATCCGCCCAGGAGGGTAACCGATACCCGTAGCAAGACCTTAATGTCACTGAACATTTTCAGTTATCTTGCAATTAAAATTTAGTTCTAGAAATTATAAAAAGCATTTGTTTTTTCTGGTTCATACCTGGTGAACAGTTATCACGACATTGAAACAAGAACAAAAATATAATACTTTTTATTCAGTACCGTAAACACACAACATATAAAAAAAAATATTTACATAGTTATTTACAACTGTTTTAATAAATACTTAACTAACTATATACACTAGAAATAAAAATAAAAACTCCTAACTAAATTAACCCTAAAATATGGCGTCAAAAAATTCATCCGCATCGGTGTCGACTGGAAGTGTACCCAAAAGACTGGCGGCATTGCCACGTTGTATGGCAATGCTTATTCTTTGACCAAGGTAAAAGCCAGCCCTTGGGTCACGTGGAGTGTCAACTAAGTGTCTTGAGGGATCTTTAACATATTAGTTGCAGAAAAGAGATGAAGAAAATATCCCACAGGTGACACATTGGACGGATTTATCGCTAAAAGCGATCTTCCAAACCTATCAAATGCACACCAAGAACAAAACGTAATTTATTATTTTTATTCATTTATAGGAGCTTTAAAGAATAACAGTCGCACAGGTCGATCAAGGTTAAGCAACGCTTACCAAGGTCGGTCTGTGGATGGGTGACCATCTTAGCATACCGAGTTTCATTCCATTGATCCCGGCTGTAATTTTTTGATCTTTGGCAGTCGTTATGCATTGTCAGAAGCCAGTAATTCTGACTCCAGTCTGGCCAAAAACTACCGTGTTACCCAGTTAATGGGTTGTGGAGGTCTGTTAGGCAGCCGCGCCACGTAAAATACTGGTATTCAGATGAATCCGGTTTGACTGAAAGCCGACCCCAATATAGTTGGGAAAAGGTGAGGTAGATGATGTTTATAAGGGCTTTTACGCATAGCATATGCCAGTCCCATCGTATTCTACACAATTTTATTTTCACAAGACCTGGGCCATGAATTTGAACAAACCCTTCGCATCATCGCCATTTGGTTGGGATAGAATTGTATTGAACACCTACATCAGTTCTGTTTAAATTCAGGAACCTTACTAAATTATTTCTACTGGACACATTCCATCAATAAATGTTGTAGGTCCTCGACCAAAGCGTAACGGGGCAAGCATGACATAATTTAGTGCACTCATGATATCTCACTAATTCAGTCTGATGGGACGAATATGCGACATAACTGGGGATAGATCAGGCTCAGAACCAACGGCTTTCTATGCTTTTCGAGGCACTAACAAACCATTTCATAGGAATTCAACCCAGGCCCCTATGCTTGGCTGTCTCGTTTGCGACCACGCGACCAACGTGACTTATTCGTTATTACATACACGTAACACAATTAAATTATAGATACGTCAAATCTATGAACTCAGACTATAACAGCAGTCTTAACTAGGTATCATCTACATATTCTACTTAGGTGTTATTCCAAGTGCCCTCTCACTTCAATCTACAGGGTCACCAACTGCATCACACTGATTGAAAAGTCATTTCTTTGGAACATTTTAGTCGTTTCATGTGGTCAATATTTTAAGTTAATTTTTTTATGTTATTGCAATTGTATTTCTGCTATCCAACATTACACTTAAATGTGACCACGCACTTCCGGAAGACCCTGTATAACAATCACTTACAACTAATTGCACTTGTCTCCACACGGCGATTCGAAGAGAGACAACCGACAAGCAAATGGTTGACGTTTAACTCGTCGTTTCACAGTGTGAACGCACCCTTAGGTTGCTCGCAGAACAGATTTCAAGGATGTCGAGTGGCTTTGGAGTGGCAACCGCGTACCAATGTAGCTTAAGAAGGCCTCCATTAGGTGGATCGGTGCCCTAGGAAAGGCTGCGGAAGTCCACTGGATGTCCAAATCATCTGGTGGAGTGTTAACCTCCTAAGAGTCAGGTGGATACACGAAGCAAAGGTTAACGTGGCAACGCTTCGTATTTTATTGTGATACTTCCTGCGGCTGAACACTGTTTCCCAAATAGCTTGGGAATCAGTAGCAGTAACTTTTGTGCAATACACTAATATACGATGCATATGTTAGATTACCCTATGGAGTTTCTTGTCCGTTCTTCTCCATAAGAATCTACCTTTTCGAATGGACAGTAGAGTCATTTTATTAATGTAATATTATTATTTTACTGAACCGTAAATTTGACGTTCAAAAGTGCCGTTTAATGGCCTAATTGAAATAAACGTTTTGACTTTGACTTTGACTTTGACCTAAGGTGAATGTATTAACTGGTGACAGTAAAGACATTTTTTTACTCTTGAATGAGTCTTATATCTCTTGTCCAGCGGTGGACGTCTGTCAGCTCAAATATTAGTGATAAATAGAATTCCATGCGATAATTTCCCGCCTGCATGCAAGCGAATCAGCCTTCAAAAAGCTAGCACAATAATATTGTTACCCACAGAATCCAATTAAGTTCTGAAATGGTATCCAGTTCGAAAGCATTTAATTGATAGATTAAAATTGTAATTCCAAAGACATTTCAATTTAGCGTGCGCACATTGCGCAGCAGGTGTCAGGATACAGAACACGACGGATCTGCCAAAATTGTAATTGTACATTTATTAAGTTAAAATCAAACATTCGTGAACCTGTAGCTACTAATTTTATTTACTAATTGGTTTCCATAAATTAAAGAAGGAAGTTTCAAATAACACAAAGATTGGACAAGCACTAATCTCAAGATTTAGTGTTAGTATTAGGAATGTTTTGTATATTTGTAATGATAAATTAATATTTATGTAGGTTTGTCTGATACTTTATAAGAATACGTTTTTATTGTAACACACTTTTTGTGAAAAAAATAATATTCTAGTTTTATAGTGTTCATAAATAAATAGGAGCACTTTTGTTTAAGGATTCACACACCCCTTTTCTTGTTCTTTCTTATACACTATTGTCAACTTTTGTTTTCATTTCTCCTTTCGCAGGTTTGCTGGAAGAAATTTCTTTAGAAATAAGCAGTTTCGTTGTGCTAATTATAATAATGTTGTATCTGATACTTTTCTGTGTGTACATAAATTGAAAAATAAATAAATAAAAATAAGTAAATACATCCATAGTTCTCCTGACTGGCCATCGGCGTGGGACATATAATATATAGAGCACAAGTGTGTGCGCAAACACAGGTGCTCTCCCTATTCCATCAGTTTCATATTCCGATAGGACGGCAACCCGACAAGACCGGAGAGAGATCTGGCGCGCGCAAGCTTAACGTGTTTCCGAGGCGCGGGGGTGTCACACCACCAACTTCCAAACTCCGGGCTGTCACTAGGAAATAATGTATATAATACTAAAATAGTAAACTGATAAATATGATGTTTTATTATAATCTTTCTGATAAAGAGAACTCATAACAATTATGACAAAGACCAATCTAAGAATTGAATTGAATTTTACGCTTATAGGAAAATAGTACACAGATTACACAAATAAAATATTTAACTAATGAGGTAGCTATAAACATGTCCCTTGCACATGTAGGTACGTCATAGATATTGGTTGAATTACCGAGCATAGGTTATCGCTTTATATGGTTCGCAAGACTGACACATAGTTTTGTCTTCTCGACGGAATCGTATTTCTCAAGATGGACTTTAAATCTTTTTGAACATGACACAAATATTCCTCACTGCCGTATCAACTAGTCCCAATTCAATTCAAATCTTTATTGTTATCTCATAGTCCCAATTCTATTATCTTTATTGTAATCTCATAGTCCCAATTCAATTCAAATCTTTATTGTAAGCTCATAGTCCCAATTCAATTCAAATCTTTATTGTAAGCTCATAGTCCCAATTCAATTCAAATCTTTATTGTAATCTCATAGTCCCAATTCAACTCAAATCTTTATTGTAATCTCATAGTCCCAATTCAATTCAAATATTTATTGTTATTTCATAGTCCCAATTCAATTCAAATCTTTATTTTAATCACAATACATGTGTGATGATTTTAATAGTTAAACAAGTTTCCCCCATATATTAGTGCTGGATTAGTCTACTTTGCCCCACTAGCCGTTCCATTTGTGGGGCAGAATAGACAGGCCACATTTTTGGAGCGTATTCTGCCCCACTGAAATGCATTAGTGGGGCATGAAGTCTTTGTATAATTTGCCCCACTAAGGCTGGCATTGTTGAAATCAATAGTATAATATAATGTTGAAAATAAATGCAGTTTCGAAATGTATTTACCTCAAAAATAAACGAAATAATTATTAACTAATGAACCTGCGTTGACAAAACTGATACCAACTGCCTATGTTATTCATTGATAATTACAACCTAATTTGCATTTTGTAATGTTACGTTAGTGTTTCAATATCCAAAATGGGTTGTACAGATTTGGGTTAAATTATAAACACTTATATATAGTTTATAGTCAGAAGCCAGATAATCTGACACTAGTCTTGCCAAGGAGTACCGTGTTACCCAGTTAATGGGTTGTTGAGGTCTGGTAGGCAGCCGCTCCACGTAAAATACTGATATTTAGCTGAATCCGGTTTGACTGGAAGCCGACCCCAATATAGTTGGGAAAAGGCTAGGCAAATAATATGATATATAGTTATCTATATACACCGATTTTATGTGTTAATCCAGGTTGGATTAATACATAAAATACTTTTTACCCCGGTAAATAGCTTAACAGAGACGGAAGGAGTAGAAGCTCAGAGACAAGCTGAAATCAAGAAGGATACAGACTTCCAAACGACCAGAAGAATCATGAAAAACTATTTTCAGGTTTGAATCATGAGCGATATATATTTCTACCAGTTCATGAAAATCACGAAGATGTCTTCCTGGGACTAGATTGGACTTCATTTACGTGGAATATACAATTAAATCTAGAAATAAAAATGTGTTTTGTGCCTGCCTGTTGGCTAGTGGGGCAAATAAAGAGAGAGAGTGAGATAGAGCACGATAGAGCATAGATATACAACACGAAAAGTATATACTATCCCTTTTCACAACAGAATCTTGCATTGACCCGACATATTAGAAGAAGCTTGTGGTACTGCCGACTTCCAGCCGTACGTAGAAGTGTACGTATCTGACCTATCAAGCCTTGACAATGGATAGTAATCGTAAATATCTTTGTAGTCATCGGGTCACAAACTTAAAACAATTAAAACGAAAAAAATATTTACTTAAAAATTACAACAGACTTTCAAATAAAAACACTACAAAGTACCTATAAAATAACTTTTAATTCGGAAGTCGGTGATTTTGGTTGTTTCTTCATTTTTTTAAAAAGACTTCTGAAATTAAAGTTATTTTATACTTTTAACTGTTTTTTATTTGGAAGTCAGCTGTATTATTTTGTAGAAAAAGTTATATATTTAAACTTTTTAAAATAAATAAAATAAAATAAAAACTACTAAGCTAAATTATTTTTTTACGGTACCAAATGGCAAGTATACCGCATCGAAACAAAAAATAATCACAGAATTCGGATCAGAAACATTAGACACACATTAAAAAACCCTTTAACTTTTAATTCAATTTTAATTATTTGTTGTTATAGCGACAATAGAAATACATACTCTGTGAACATTTCAATTGTCTACCTATTATGGTTCTTGAGATACAGCCCGCTGACAGACGGTCAGACGGACAGCGGAGGCTTAGTAAAATGGTTCCGCTGGTTACCCTGCGGAAACGGAACCCTAAAAAATGGTACCAACCGCATTGCGAACCTCCCTATTTTTGAAAGTCAGTTAAAAAAACATGGTAACTATTATTGGACATTTACTGATAAAGTTTACTAAGTAAACACAGCACGCAGAGATTGATACGGGGGATAATATTTATCATCACAGAAAAGGGGCTTTTTTGAGTTCATCTGAATGAGAAGCGTTATCAGTACAAACATTGCATTTACAGTCATTATAAACGGTAACAAAATAAAATGATATTTAAGCAGAGGACATAGAGTCGGAACACCGTATGCTTATTAATTTTCCAACAACAAATATTATTTTGGTTGATTGAGTAGTATATAAATCCAGATTTATTCAAGTAGAGCATCATTCAGTTCGAAGGAGTCTTCGTGAATTCAATACAATAATAATTTGAATTACAAATAATAATAGTAAAAATGAATTTCTCTCGCATCGTGTTGTTCGTGTTCGCTTGTTTGGTTGCTCTGTGCGCTGTGTCGGCGGCGCCCGAGCCTCGGTGGAAAATTTTCAAGAAAATTGTAAGTGTTATAAAATTTAAAAACTCCAAGGACCAATCTAACTGTGTACCAAAATTCATCACAATGGGTTGAGCTATTTAGGCGTGAAAGCTTATCAAATAAAAACTTTCTTTCGCAAATGTAATAAGTTTGAGTTAGGAAGCAATAACGCAAGCATCAGTTAAGAAAGTCAAAAGTTGGCAGTCTATAGGATTTTTAAAGGTTTTAAGGAATAGTAAAGCGATAACACTGGCTTCTTCTTCCAGCTATAAAACTAGGAAGTGGTGACAGGCGAGCGTTTTGGTGGACTGTCTTTATTTTTGACGTTCAAAAAGTGCTGGCACTCAACCTAATTTGAATAAATGACTTTTGATTTTGATTTAAATTTTGATAAATATAACGTTTGTATATTTAATTTGCAACTGTGCAAATTAGGGGTACGGTTCACTCGTTTTTCATATAGAAACTACTGTCTCTTAAGTGTTAACTAAATCACAACTTCCAAGTTCACTAACCCTGAGCAAACTCCCTTTTAAAGTTCAAGTCCCATTTAACAGGGGTCGAGGTTACTCAGCCACTTAACGGGTAACAATCTGAACTGTCACTGAGAACTTCTCAATTGATTCTAACTTTCCCAGACCCAGGTGTTGACCCAGAGAACTTTAGTTTAGTAGTCGCACTAGCTAGAACATCGAGCCAGTTTAAATAATTGCCATTCCAGTAACCATTTTGATCCCGGAAGTAACAATAAAATGGTAACAACCGCGTGAGTCAATCTTTGATGTTGAACGACGCGCCAATGTCGGTTCGTGGATGGGTGACCATATTGATCAACTGAGATTGCTCCATGTTAAGCCGATGGGCCCGACTGCAATTTGTAGATCTTTGACAGTTGTACGGATTGTCAGAAGTCAGTAGACTCCAGTCTTGCCAAGAACTACCGTGTTACCCGGTTAATGGGTTGTGGTGGTCTCGCAGGTAGCCGCTCCACGTAAATACTGGTATTCAGCTTAATCCGATTTGACTGAAAGCCGACCCCAATATAGTTGAGAAAAGCAGGCAGATGATGATCTCGTGACATTTCGGCAGCGTTTGTCGAGCCCATACATATTGACGTTTTAAAAATCGCTTTCGCCACGCAACCGACTGAATGTCACTTGTCCAGAGTCTCCAGATATATCAATTAACGTGAGGTGCCTGTGGTTCAATAATAACCGATGCACGGGTCAATCTTCGAGGATAAGTGACGCGTGCCGAGGTCGGTTCGTGGATAAGTGACAATCTCAGTATACCGAGATGTTTCCGATGCACGTCAAGCCGTTGGTCCCGGCTGTCACTTGTAGATCTTCGACAATCGTTACGGATAATCAGGAGACAGAAAATCTGATATCAGTCTTGCCAAGGGGTTTTGTGTATTCAGTTCCTGGGTTGTTCAGGTCAGATAGGCAGTCACTCCATGGAAAATACTTGCACTCAGCTGCATCTGGTCAGCCTGGAAGCTCATCATTATCATATCAGCCCACGGGGTCAACTGCTGGACATAGGCTTCCCTTAAGGGGGGGGGGGTTGCAATAATCGCCACGTTTGGCAGGCAGGTTGACGATCGCAGTGTAGTTGTTGCAATGCACAGATAATGATGCTGCCCATTCTCTAGTGAGTCCCTTGGTCGCCTCTTAGGACACGCACGGGAAGTGATGGGATGGTGCTATTCTTTCACGTCTGACTCCATACAGAACAGCGAACAGAGAGCCTGGGAGCTGTCCCCTGGGAAAATACGAGGCATATCGAGATGATGTTAATATGTATATTTTTAATTTTTACAGGAGAAGATGGGTCGCAACATCAGAGATGGAATCGTCAAGGCTGGACCAGCCATCGGAGTCCTGGGAGACGCTAAAGCTATAGGAAAATAGTTCTTATTCACATCGCCATAGTATTATAATTTGTACAGTGTCTTTTTTGTTTAAGAAAAATGCCAAAGTATTTATTTTAAGTAAGTTAAGTTACCTTTATGTATGTAATGCTCAAAGTACCATAAAATAAAAACTATTTTTAAAGTTATTTTTCTAGTTTTCGTTTCCTTTCTTTTGTCAAATATAATTCAGAGTTGCTAATACGTTACAGTTCAATATCATACAAAGTTAGTTCATAGAAGGTGTAAAAGATTAAAAGAAAATATGAAAAGGAGTCAATGAACTTATTATTATAAAACAATTACAACTATGGGAACAATTCTTTTTTTTTACGATGGGAAATCATCAAATGACTCATTCCGCTCTGGACGGAGCAGAAGGGAGTGTTAGACTCTTACTGACTAAAACCCATCTCTGTAACTCCAAATACTACTATGGTGACATCTTTGAGTCGCGCGTGAAACACAACGCGCCGATTCGACCCAGGCCTGGATCTGATCAACACTCGCCGTCCACAGGGCCGCTCCTACGGTGGCCGGGAATCGCCCAGCAACTCCCGACGCCCGGGGCGTCTTCTTCTGTTGAGGCGGCTGGGGCGTGAGGTTAGCCTCTCTCTTACGCGGCCCGCCTCCTATGAGAACAACTCTGAGATCGAAAAAACTGCAGAATACACCTTGTATGCATAAACTCACACCTTCTTTCCATGGGAGTAGGCAGCAACTACAGAACGCCACCTGCTACTACGAGCCTTTCTCCTTTTGCTTTGTTCAACCCAAAGGTTGACTGGTAGAAAATTCCTCGTTGCATTAAGTCCGCCCATGTATATTTATGTACCACTATGTACCACTATTGTAGTTACATAAAGTTTTAATAAATAAATAGTATTATGACGTTCCCTTCTGATACCAGTGTCAATTTTTTATTTTTTTTTAAATCTCTATTACAAAAAAAAAAAACGACAAAACTTCAAAATAAAAATCACTTAAAAATACAAAATAACTTTAATTTTAGAAGTCGGTGCTTTGGGGTGGTTTTTCATTGTTTTACACCTACTTCCAAGATTAAAGTTAAGTCATATCGTTATGAGTTGTAACTTTATCTGTTTATAAACACATCCAAAACATCGCAACTGTATTTTCTCAAAGGAGCAGAAACATCGGCAATCGGTCAGATGTTTCCTGGGATAGATTCAGATTGGGTGCGTTCCATTTAACGCTACCATATGAGTTGGTAGAGACTTACGGCCGGTTTCAATAACGTATCTACCTTTAACCAACTGTCAAATTAGCTACCAATAGTAGCTGAAACGTCATGTTACAAAGGCAAAGATGACGTTTCAGCTACTGTTGGTAGCTTATTTGACAGTTAGGCAAAGGTAGATTATTGAAACTGGCCGTTAGTGAGTAGTTCATGTGATCTATAATAGGTCTAGTATTTACCATGTTTTTAGGCGAGTTATGCCTCCCTGTGGCGTTAACAAGACCCAATCCAATTTATTTTTGGATCTCCTGCTAATTTGCAAGCTCCCTTTTTCCAGTAGGTTTCTCGAGATAATCATGTATTTCTGTATGTCTCACAAACCAGTGTGTGCACTTGAGACATTTCTTAGTGCAATGTTTTGAAATCTATGGAGAATCTCAATGTTGGAGTTCCAATACACACACACAGCACAGCACAGCCCCAGAATTCTATGCCGTTGGTCTAGATAAGTTTTATGTTTAGCAGAAATTGTTTAATGTGATATTTGTGTTTTCATGAGCTAGTTACATATCCTCACCCCCTTTTTAAAGGATGGGAAGTCATCAAATAACTCCTTTCGCTCTGGGCGGAGTGGAAGGGAGTGTCAGACTCTTACTGACTAGAACCCATCCGTGTTTCTCCTAATGCCTTTTGTGTTCTAGGGCCGTGGTGATCTTTCGATCAAATTCCGCAACAATCCTCACCCCACACTATTGAGAAAATCCTAAGAGGAAAACAAAAAACATCATGTCAGACCCAGGTTTTCTGGAGTGGTTGGAATTTGTGTAGTACAATTTCTTTAAACTAGGGTTCGACTAAACAAGGGCTCTTGCCAAAGGCCCGAGTGCCCTGGTTTTTAATTTACGATCAAGTTAGGTAGGGCCAACTACGAGAAAAAGGTAAACCGTCGAATCCGACGGGGCTGGGCGGCGATCGAGAAGTTGCGTGATATCTTCTCGTTTCACATACCACAGTGTCTCAAGACGAAAGTCTACGACCAGTGCGTGTTGCCAGTGATGACTTGGGGAACTGAAACGTGGACACTCACAATGGGTGTCATCAGAAGGCTTAAAGTCACCCAAAGGTAAATGGAGAGGGCAATGCTCGGAGTTTCCTTGCATGATCGAATCAGGCATTATGATATCCGCACGAGAACCAAGGTTACCAACATAGCCCGAAGGATCGCCAAACTGAAGTGGCAGTAAGCAGGGCACATTGCTCGCGGAACAAATGATCGATGGGGCCGAAAAGTTCCGGAGTGGCGACCGCGAACCGGAAGATGCAGCGTTGGAAGGCGTCCCACAAGGTGGACCGATGACATTATGAGGGTAGCGGGTAGCCGATGGATGCGGACGCGCACGACCGGTTCTTGTGGCGACTCTTGGGGGAGGCCTATGTCCAGCAGTGGACGTCTTTTAGCTGTTATGATGATGATGATGATGATGATAATATAACTGACGAAATGTTGGTTAACTATAGAAATATAAAAACAAACTGCTTAACCATTCAAGAATACAAAGCTATAATGTTATGTTACGGTGTGTTTGATACTTTACTTTGTTTTGTAAAAAAATACTTAAGGTACGTACAAGAAGTGAAAAACTGACATCCTTAAGATAATTTATTTTTAAAGCAGTCTTTAACATTAATAGTAACATTTATTAAATAATCTTAACTAACAATACTGCTACAGAAGCTTATCCTAAAGCCTTGGCTTGTCCCAGGACGCCGATGGCAGGTCCAGCCTTGACGATGCCATTTCTGACGTTGCGGCCAATCTTCTCCTGAAAAGTAAAAAATAAAATGTTAACAATAGTTCGTAAGTATTTTATTACATATTGGAACATGGCAGAATCTGAATTTAGGTGAGCGTTTGAGCTGTTAAAAATTTGCTGCAATTTTATTTTTTTAAGTCTGCGTACTAACCGGCTTTGATGTTCTAGACAACGTTAACGGTAAAAGTTTTTACTTTAAGTTTTTACTGACATACTTGGCAGACTGACCGGTGATCGTCAGTTAATTTAAGGAAATGACTTCGAAAATCTAACAGATTTTATTTAAAAATAATTAATTTACTGTGAAAACCGATCCATTAAAATAAGAACAAAACCCAAAATATTAATTTATTAGTATGTGTTTTTTTATAGATACAACCTGGGATTCTTTAAGTCAAGTCATTTTTTTAAAACTTATTTTTTATTTAAAATTTAATTCAGGGTGTAACCTTGACTAAAGTTTTAAATAAAAAAAATGGGCAAGAGTGCTCCCTTATCGCTTACCATCAGATGAGCTGGTGGTCAAACAGCCTTCAAATATTTTATAGATGTAAAAAAAATATAATTTGGGAATCCGTAAAACACTTACAATCTTCTTGAAGATCTTCCACCGCGGCTCGGGCGCCGCCGACACAGCGCACAGAGCAACCAAACAAGCGAACACGAACAAGACGATGCGAGAGAAATTCATTTTTACTTTTATTATTTTTAAGTCAAATTATTATTGTATTGAATTCACGAAGACTCCTTCGAGTTGAATGATGTTCCGAATTTGAAACTCTCGTTTTATATACTAGTAAACTGACCAACTTATTGTTTCATGTAAACAAACTCAAAATTACACAAACATGGACTTTACAGTATTGACTTAAAGATCATGTTATTGTGTCAGATGTTTTCCGTGTGTGTCATGTCAGTTTGCATTGATAACGGTCCGCGGTGTGTTGACTTCAGGGAACTCCCGATTCTGCGAGCTTAATGAAGCCCCTCAAACTTTCGTTTCAGTAGAAGGTATATGACCCGAACATTTTTGTTAAAATATTTCTGACTCAAGCACATACCAGGTTCTTCACCGCCTACTAATTATGCCGCTCGAGATACTTTTCTTAACGAAGGCAGCTTTGTTTACACTCGAAAGTCAGGTGATCTGGTAGAGCGATTATACCATATCTATTCTCACTCACTCATTTTTTTCTCACACAAACTTATTTATTCTGTGACAATTTTTAATGCGTGGTGCTTGTTGCTTATTTGATCAGGATCAGGGAAGTGAAAATTATATTTTTTTACTTTCCCACTGTTCTGTTCTGATTAATTTGGTATGGGGATCCAGATCCGTTGGTTGTTTTTCCGTGAAAGCTTCATTGATTCTTACTCGCAGGAGTTGAAGTGGTTGGGAACAATATGGCGGGCTTCTCCAAAAAAAAAACCTGCCGGAGTGATGAATTCAGTTTACCTGTCTTGTCGGGGAGATGCAGGTCGCTGGATAAGGTGAAAACCGAACAATGATCATTGAAACTAAGCGCGTAGGGTTGAAGATGTCACCAATGTCGTGGGAATACAAAAAAAAAAATTAAACATTTTTGCTTTTGGCTCCGCTCGCGTTACTATAGATTTTCGCAAAATTAAGTTGCCTGTTACCATCTCTAGGATCTCATTCCTGCTGCGGAATTGTTCGAAAGAGTTACCGCGGCCCTGGAACGCAAAGGGCATTTGGAGGAACTCGGGTGGGTTCTAGTCAGTAAGAGTCTGACACTCCGTGCTTCATGCTTGCCTGCATAGTGTGCGCTTTCTCAACAGAACCAGAGATGTATAGTACGGGGGTGTACAGCAGGCAGGAAAGGAGGATTATTCCTTACAGTAGATCTTCCTAGGCCGACATGATATGCTGATGAAGAGTTAATTTAATTGTCAATAGGTATCGCTACCAATCACGTCTGCAGAGCTTCTTCAGCTAATTACGTTTTGAGACGTATGATTAATTTCAGGGCCATCACGACATTATTGTCGTAACTGGTATTGTACTGAAAACAAAAACATTCATTACCATAGTGATATTTATATGTAAACATGAACGCTGAACGATTCACGATTTAGAAAGAATGTTGATATTATGTCTTGCTGCTGTTACAAATACCGTGTCATAATATTCCTACAAATTATCGTATAGCTTTTAACCTATCTCTGTACCCAAATTAATCAAAATTGACTCATCGTTCTAGGCGTGAAAGTTATGGTAACATCCAAACAAACTCACTGTCTTTAACTTTGTCTCTCTCTATCTTTCGAATTTGTAATATTAGTCAGGATGTGACAGTTTGTATGTTTGGTTGAGTTTAGATGTTTAATTCATAGTCATAGTAATTTTTTCAAAAGAGAGTAATTTATATCTGAATTGACACATAAAATTACAAAATTGCAGCATTTACAATAAAATTATTAAAATTAAATAGTCACGCCTCAGCAGCTGAATAGATTTATATGAAACTAGCTTTGCCCGCGACTTCGTACGCGCATATCCCGTTTTTACCCGTTTCCGTAGGAATTTCGGGAAATCCTCTTGGTGCTCGCCTACACTCCCCAAGAAACCTGCTTGCCAAATTTCAGCTTTCTACGACCAGTAGTTTCGGCTGTGTGTTGTCTGTCAGTCACTCATCAGTAACGAAAGAAATTTATATATTAGGATTTGGAACTCGGATAGACTATGGCATGTAATTAATCTAAGATATATAGTATCCTTCTATTCTTTATCCACCAGGATAAATAATTGAAGGATATTATATGTGTGTTTCTGACTTCACACTGCTGAATCCACTTGCAAAAACTAGTATTTAAGTAAATTACAACTAAACTTATTGCGATGTCATACAACGCATTCTCAACCAACACCTTCGGATTAAAAAGACTAAACCAGGTGTGCCAAAAACAAATATGCTGAATTTAGTTTCGGAAAGAAATGGTAAATACTAATATAATCATATTTCACCGGAAAATGGCAAACGTGGAACGAGGAACGTAAGGGCGACCGCACAGTGGAATGCTCTCGAAACGCCTTGGCAATGTCACTATGGTCAACCGAGCCCTTAACACTCAATGGGAAGCTAGGCTTACGTTCATTTTGTTTGTATGCTTCCAAAAACTTATAAAATCTTTAGAGGAGCGGTCGTTCCTTCTAAAGATCTCTTCATAGGCTTAGAATTGAAACTCATTATTTTGCTGTGTTTATCCATAAATAATAATAATATTAATATTAAGTCTTCCTATACTAGCCACTGTTTTCAAGAAGTGCCCTGGCTCTTTTCTCTGCTATCATAAAAGTTCATAAAACGCTTGTACGATATGCCTGATGGCCACAAAATATCAGCCAGGAACGTCGCAATTTCATACTTTGCAACATAAAGTTTGTAAGCGTTGTAGTTTTATTTTTGTTTTATTTTGATTTTTACCAAAAAAACTGTTTCCCGCGTTTTCTCATGTAATATGTAAATAATAATATCTTGTTCAGCAACGTCTCTATGTACACTATTTGTCGTGTCTAGTGCTTTGAACTTGGAGGTATTCTCACCAGAATCCGTAACCGTACTGCCTTTCTGACTAATCAGTCGAATTTTAAATCTATGTCTCTGTACCACCTGCCAAGTCTCACCCTTTTCTGGAATTTGGCATTCACCCGCTCTCTGAATTACCTATCTAATATACCAAAAGAGAAATGTTAGTTGTTGTAGTGCATAATTGTTAGTTACATTATTAGTTTTCTTATCGTTAATTATAACAGTGTTCACCAACCTGCCTGCGCGAGCGCGTTAAACAGCTGTTCTATTCACCGTAGCTAGAACCGGTCGCGTCGCGTTATCATCAGTATCAGTAGTAGTGCTACGGCGCAACACGCACTCGCCTGCCGTCCCACTCTCATTCTTAGCGCTGACGTATATCGCTGGTAGTTGCACCTTCTCATCCACTCCTATCTCAATTACGGTCGATGAGTGATATGAACGCATAGATTTGTTCATTGATTCATTTGAAAGTGATAAATATTGACCTCATCAATGAAAGATACATTGTTGTATAATGACTATAATATCATCGGCCTACTATCAATCGTATTAATTAATCTCTTCTTTTCTATTATTAACATTTTGAGAATAGAAATAGATTCTCTTGATAACGGCCCATCATATTTTTTTATATTCTAATTCCCTTTTAGATCCATAATTTAGTGGAATGTCATACACGGACTTCTCTAAAAGGACTATTCTCTTAAGTAAGGGCCTCCCTGTTTGGGGTCCGTTTATTAAAACAGGCAGATAATGTCCTCAATATTCCGTAATGTCTTATCTTGACATTTTCTCGTTTTCAATCGCTTGTTCACTGCTTCAAATAGCAACGATTTTGCTACTTCAATGTCATCTGAACTAAAATCACTTTCAGATATATGTACGAGGCATACTTCCGTCATAACATCTATTTTATTTTGAACTAAAACTTCACAAATCGCAATATTGCAATTGGAATATTTTAATCTTTTCGATGCGTTATCCACCGTCGTATTTGAGGTCAACAACCTTGCGTGCGTTCATGATCACGGTCACGGCCGTACTCTATACATATATATCACTATAGATAAATATGTATCACTAGGTGGCGCTCAAATGGTCGGCCGGTCTGCCAACTCGATCATCATCATATTTTCAGCCAAATTTCAGCCACTGCTGGATATAGGCCACCCCAAAGAGTCTCCTCATCGATCAGTCCTGTGCGCCTCGCATCCAGTGGATTCCTGCGGCCTTCATCAGGTCATCGGCTCACTATGTGGGAGGCCTACCAAGGCTTCGTCTTTGGGTAGGCGGTTGCCACTCCACAACCTTTCAATTCTGTCTGCCCTGTTCCTGCGGACTATGTGCTAACGATTATATGCCGACTATTTATTAATGTGACCGGATAGTCGATTTTCTCGACTAGTTGGTTGACCTCTTAATAAACAGATCGATAGATACTACGCACAGTTCCGGTAAGACTTATTTGGCAAAAAAAGAGTATTCCTATTTTCTGTAGCTCGTTAAATGCCGCCCAGTCAAATTTTTTTGCCGACGAGTAGCTGAGTATATAAATATGTACGTGACGACTAGATGGTCCATCTCTAATTTTAGCTATATGCTAACACAAAAAATAAACAACTTTTACTATGAAGTAACACTGATATGGTAAAAAAATATCTGTGTCATACATTTATTGCGTAAGTAGCTATTGCATTTAAAAAATAAAATTTGCAGATAACGTTTTGGTGTATGTGAATGATATTATCATTTCTTTTTGAAACTAAATTCAGCTTGTTTGACCTCTTTTTATTTTTTGTGCACCCGTTTTAATTCGAAGGTGTTGCTAGAGAATGCCTTGTTACTTCTGTACATAGGCTCGTGGCTAAATAATAACAGCCGCACGGGTCGATCTTCCAGGTTAAGCAACGCTCGCCGAGGTTGGTCTGTGGATGGGTGACCATCTTAACATATCGAGACACTTCCGAGACACTTCTGTTATTTGTAGATCTTACGGCAGTCGTTACGGATAGTCAGAAGCCACAAAATCTGACATCAGTCTTACCAAGGAGTACCGTGTTACCCAGTTAATGGGTTGTGGAGGTCTGGTAGGCAGTCGCTCCACGTAAAATTCAGCTGCAGGCTAAGGTGTGATTTTTGTTGCGGAATTTGTTTCAAAGAGTCACCGCGGCCCTGGAACTCAAAGGGCTTTAGAAGGAACACAGATGAGTTTTTGTCACTAAGAGTCTGACACGCCCTTCCGCTCCACCCAGAGCGGAAGAAGTCATTTTATGATTTCAATTGGTTAAAAAAAAAGGTGTGACTGATACATCTAAATTTAAGAAAACATAAAGACTGTCACATTCTGACTAATATTATAAATTTGGTTCGGTTTGGATGTTACCTGAACTTTCTCGCCTAATCCGCTTAATCAATTTTCGTAAAGAGATAGGTTAAGAGTTAGTCTATGATAATTTCGAGGAATATGATGACACGGTATATGTGACAGCAGCAGGACATTATCATATCAACATTCCTTCTAAATCGTGAATCTTTCAGCGTTCATGTCTATTAATATCACTATAGTAATTAATGTTATTGTTTTCAGTACAATACCAGCTACCACAATAATGTCGTGATGGCCCTGAAATTAATAATACGTCTCAAGACGAAATTAGCTAAAAGAACTCTCTGGTATACCAGTACCGGAGCAAAGACAACCTTATGTGGCACATCTGTATCACATTATAGCTTCTGCAGCAGCTTGTAATAACACACCAGATCAAAAACTTTTCAAAGATCAAAAAAGTTTGCATATACTGGTGTGTCTGTCCGTATAGTATTGAACAGTTTGCTTGAGACAGAAGATAGCACTCTCAGTTGACAAACCGGGTCTGAACCCAAACTATCCTGCACCTTAGCTATGAAAGTTGCAAGCGAGATCGGTCTGAAATTAGACAGATCCGATGAGCCTTGTCCTTATCAATTCGCACTAGGACTGTTATGTAGGTCTTTTAGTCAAAATATGTATTATCATTTTATGGTTTTAATTACTGCACATTCCATTTGCCATCCAATCTGTTTAAGTCTTATATTACAGGAACTAGTACCAGTCTTCTATTTGATTTTTGTTCCTAAGTCCCCATTTCATATAACTGAAAGTATTGGGACAGGTTGTAACTTTAAGTTTAATAATATTCACATTACATTAATCATGAACGGATAGTGATCAGACCAGTATGTATCGTAAAGTATGCAAACATCCACTATCCAGTCCGATCCAGCCCGTCCCTAGCTGTCCTCCCCCCAGCGACGCCCTAAGCCGAGGCCTGCACCCCGCAGGGGGTGCCCTTAGTTTGTAAGTTTTTATAAGCCCTGGCTGGAGGCTTTAATATTATATTGAGGCCACCACAGGCAAGCCCGGTTAAGCAGTCGACAACCTTATAGGTTGAACTGCGACAAGCCACTCATAAAAAAAAAAAAAAAACATGTCACTATACAGCGATCGAGCCATCGCTGGCACCATTGCGCGCCACTTACAAATATATAACTATCACGAGGCAGCCACTCAATGCCTAGACACGACCACGATTGTTGCGTGCAAAAAGTTAACAACTCATTAGCGAACAGCTCACCTGGTGCGCGTTGAGGTCTCCGAGAATGAATACAGATTCCACATCATTACTTGCATTAATCGCGTTTAACTCATTGAGGCACTCTATAAACTCGGTCAGATTTTCGTTCGAGTCAGTAGGCATGTACACTGATATCACCAGCATAGACGGGTCTTGAAGCACTATCTTTAGATATCGCAGCGAGACGTCGACTATTACACGCGATCAAAGACACCGTTGGAAACATCACCTTCCTCCACATCAACGCGACTCCACCATACGGCCTTCTTCTAAGCACTTCAGCGGAACAGCAGACTTTCCAGTAAAGGAAAATGCGTCATCAATGCTGCCCAGGAACTGTACGTCGTGAGGCAAAAGCCAAGTCTCCTATAATATCACAATGTCCGCCGTCTGACAGAGACCCTTCACACATTCCACCAACTTAGTGACACTCTTGCAATTGAACGTAACAAGCTTAATTGCTATACATTTACAGACGATAATACTCTATTTATCTCCCGGTAGGTCTGTCCACGTTGCAACTAAAATCAACAAAACGGCGATATAGTACTCCGTCGGGCCAAAGTCATCCGTCATAAACACATCAAACTTGTATTTGGGCATAAAAACAATGTGCGATCTAGGTAATGGCTGATCTTTGCGTTGTGCTCGTGAGCGGGTGCAGCTTGTGGTAACTGGTCGTCTTGCTGGTCATGGTATTTTTTTATTATTGTTTTTATTATAACGTTAAACTACTGTTTACTATGTTGGCTCTAGTTCATCACTGTTGTTAAATTATACCATTGCCCGTGTTAGCGGGCACACCATTGATGCCTGGAGGCATAATTAGTTTGGTTTACTTGTTAATGCTTGAGGTTGTCTGTTTTTGATGGCTTAATGGAGTGTGCTAGCTAACGAGTGTCAATTCATTTCATTTCATTTTATTAAAATATTGAATATATTATTTTTCTGTGTCATATATTGTAAAATACTTTGCATACTACTGTATAAAAACAAGTTTTTAAAAGATTACAGACAGATGTGTTGCTGGGGAGCTTGTTGCGCCACTTCTTCTTCCCAGCTTAAATACTAGAAACTGGTGATGGGCGGGCGTTTTGGGGTCTGTCTTTATGTAGAACTTTGATGTTCAAAAAGTGCTCGCACTCAGCCTAATTCGAATAAATGACTTTTTGGTTTTTATTTTATTCATTTTCTTAACTTTTATGTCTACCTAAGTTTGTTTTATTTACCAGGTAAGAATTTATATTACTTGCAGAAGTCTCTTTAGGCACATTATAAACATAGATCTGAACTTAAGTACTTGTTGCCTTGAAATTATTGTCCGAATCAACAATAGCTTTTTCTGGATTTCCTACAAAGCGGTTTCCCAATCTGTGTCTCTTTTTCTGAACCAGGGTTAATTCCTTAATAGACACTTGAGTTCTGAACCGTTGATTCGACACTCCATCCTGCACACAATAACAGATAAACTCTTTTTGTTTTCGACGCGTGACTGT
The DNA here is from genome assembly GCA_905163435.1 of Mamestra brassicae. Classification (NCBI taxonomy): domain Eukaryota; kingdom Metazoa; phylum Arthropoda; class Insecta; order Lepidoptera; family Noctuidae; genus Mamestra; species Mamestra brassicae. The sequence continues at coordinate 2,310,124 of LR991010.1, forward strand.
TGACTGGTTGGTCGTTTTACGGTGTCAGATGTCGTAAGCTGTTTTTATGCAGACTTATAAAACGCACCACAAACGGCAGATAAACCCATAGGTCCACTCTCGTGCTCAACGCCCGACAACGCACAGGCACTTCGTCGCACGTTAATGTTTCTACAGACATTATTAATATAGTTAATAATGTCTGTAGAAACATGTCACTGTCACTTATTCCTCAGAATTACGATCTATCTCGCTTCGCATCAACAACATATCCTTGAGAAGTTTTTGTAAATCCTGTGTGACAAAGATAGGGATTTCAGCGGGATCTGTTTCTTTTAACAGGCAGACAAAATCATCTACGTCACGTTATGTTGTTTCCTGTCTTTTCATTATCTTCTTACGCTTTGTTGTCGGAAAAGGATCAAACAACAAGTTTTTGGCGTTCATAATTTCACTTTCCGAGGATGCACTGACACAAATGCGGGCAATACTTTGCTCGTCCATCACATCCAGTTTATTGCAGATAAATGTCAATGTCACATTTATGACGACATTGCAGCTAGCACACTTTACAACATTAGTAGCAATTGTTTACACAACGACGATGTTAATGAGTCCTAAATTGTTAGTAACATAAAATTTTGTACGCAATAATAGATATGATACAATCACTCTCCCAGATTGCCAGATTTTTGAGTGTAAACAAACTGCATTCGTTATAAAAAAATGACTCGAGCGGGATAATTACTAGACGGTTGCTCTGTAAGTAAGAAATATTGTAACAAAACTGTTTTTCTGTCCTTTAGTGATCCTTATGAACAACTTTGACTATGGGACCATCATCTGCCTAGCCTACCCTGAAATATCGAAAAAAAAATAGACTGCCCCATACATTTATTTGGGCATAACTAGACAAAATGTACTGAACAGCTGTTTTTTTTTCAAGACTTCAGGTTTGGTCCCACAGTAAAAGTTGTTCATAATGTTGAGCACAATGACCCCTGAAGAGGTATTGCGTTTATTCTGTTACACGTTCTATAAAACGAGAGTTTTGAATTCGGAACATCATTCAACTCGAAGGAGTCTTCGTGAATTCAATAGGTACAATAATAATTTGAATTAAAAATAATAATAGTAAAAATGAATTTCTCTCGCATCGTGTTGTTTGTGTTTGCTTGTTTGGTTGCTCTGTGCGCTGTGTCGGCGGCGCCCGGGCCTCGGTTGAAGTTCTTAAAGAAGATAGTAAGTGTTTTTTTTAACTGCTCCGTTGGTCACGCAGTCGCAAGCGCGATTGCCGAGCGTGGAGTCCTGGGTTCGATTCCCAGGTCGGGCAAAAAGAGTTATTGGGTTTTTTCACTAGGAATTTCCTAGAGACAGCCTGGAGTTTGGAAGTTAGTGGTGTGACATACTCGTGCCTCGGAAAGTACGTTAAGCCGTTGGTCCTGCACCAGATCTCTTGCCGTCCCATCGGAATATGAGAGTGATGGAAGAGGAAGTGCACCTGTGTTTGCGCACACACGCATGCACTATATTATGTCCCGCGCCGATGGCTAGTCTCGGGTGAGATTGGCCGCCTAGGCCAAAATCGGTCAGGATGACTATAAGTGTTTTTCGGATTCACAAATTATAGTTTTTTATACCTTTATTTATTTATAGGCACGCGTTTATAGCTCACCTGATGGTAAGCGACAATTGAGCACTCTTGTCTAGGAGTAACCTATTCTCTCTTGACTTAAAGACTCTCAGGTTGTAGCAATCAGGAAACACAGATTAGTTAATTAATTCATTGTTTTTTTGTCCTAATTTAAGGGATTGGTTTTACAGTTACTTTTATTTATTTAATTAAATCTGTTAGATTTTCAAAGCAATATCCTTTCATTAACTGAAGAGATTGTCTACTATAATAACTTCATTCAACCAACCCAATCACCGGTCAATCTTCCAAGTATGCCAGTAAAAAAATTAAGTACGAACTTTTACCGTTTGTCTGGAACCTCAAGGCCGCTACTCCGCAGTCTTAAAAAAAATACGGGTTGCACTCCGGGAGTGCCGACAGAAGTGAAAACTTATTTTGGCGCATTAGACATTTTTTAGATGGTTTTTTTTTTTTATGGATGGGAAATCATCAAATGACTTCTTCCGCTCTGGGTGGAGCGAAAGGGCGTGTCAGACTCTTACTGACTAAAACCCATCCGTGTTCCTTCTAAAGCCCTTTGCGTTCCAGGGCCGCGGTGACTCTTTCGAACAAATTCCGCAACCCTGGCAGGCTCTGGCCCTAGCGGACCCCGTCTTCTATGCTGACATCTCTTTAAGGCGCGCGTGAAATTCAACTCGCCATTGACCCGGGCCTGGTGGTGATCGGACAGCGAGCCACCCAACGTCACTGTCCGCGCCTACGGTGGCTGGGGATCGCCCTGCGACTCCCGATTAGATGGGTACTAGGGTTATTTTGTTATGAATTGCATTTTATTTATGAATTGTATTTTATTAATTATTAGAAACTTTAAAATACATTTAATATTATTTTATGAATCATCGTTAACAATTTCGACAACTCTTGTATCTTCATCATTATCATTAAAATGATTACAATCTAAAATAAAAAAAGTACGTTCATGGTAACTAAACTAGGAAATAAACAATTTTCATTCGAAGTTAAACTTCTCGTGAATACCGCATCAATTGTACTTTTATATCTCGTTGTGCTTATATTGCGTTGATTGGACAAAGTAAAATCAAATTTTCTATTCAAAAATTCAATTAATGGTAGATTTTTATCGTCTGCGTCTCATAACGGTGTCGCGAGGCCAGAGATTTTATCTCATCTAAAAATATGCGTACCGCACTAAAAGAAGTTTTCACTTCAAAAATAAAATTGCAACAAATTTTTAAACAGCTCATATGCTAACCTTTAGACCACCATTCTGCCCCGTTCCAAAATGAATTGAAATATGAACTATTGTGATTTTTTTTATACTTTTCAGAAGATTGGCCACAAAGTCATAAAAGGCTTAATCAAGTTTGGACCAGCCATCGGCCTCCTGGGATAAACTAAAGCTTAAGGATAAGCTCCTGTAGCAGTATCGTTATTTAAGATTATTTAATAATGTTAATATTAATGTTAAAGACTGCTAAAAAAAATAAATTATCTTAAGGATGTCAGTTTTTCACTTCTTGTACAAACCCACCAACATAACATTATATATTTGTCACTTCATTCTTCAGATGTAATTTACTAGCTGCCGCCCGCGTGAACCTCCCAAGGGAACATAGTCCCGGGATAAAAACTATGTTCTTTCCCGGGACTCAAACAATCTCTATACCAAATTTCATCTAAATCGGTCGAGCTATTAGCGTGTGAAAAGTAACAAACATACAATCACAAACTTACGCCTTTGTAATATTAGTGTGATGTGATTTACCAATTAGTCCCTTTATTCTACAGGCAATACGTACGATTTCAGAGAATATTACGATACCCTCATTTTGTTTTTTTTTTCATAAACCTACCTTCGGTTCTTGCATTTTGACGTTGTGACATTGTTCATTCCTTTTTCGTCGAGCGCACATGCCTAATAAAATGCTGAAACGTTGAAATTGGAAAGATATAAACAAAAGATTAGGAAATTGGAAGAATAAGAAAAGTGTCGACTACGACCGTTAGATTTGACTGGCCTGTTGGTCGAGTGGATAGTGACCCTGACTGCTAAACCGGAGGCCATGGGTTCGATTCCCACCCAGGACAAATCTTTGTGTGATGAGCATGATCAATTTTGTTCTGTGTCTGGGTGTAATTTGTCTATAATATGTATGTATTTAGAAATATATAAGTATGTTTATCAGTTGTCTGGTTGCCATAGCACAGGCTCTGCCTAGTTTTGGATCGGATGACCTTGTGTGAGTTGTCCCAAGATATTATTATTATTTACTAGCTGTCGCCCGGTGCTCCACCCGCGTTAATGTCGAAAATTATCCCAAGGAAACATATTCCCGGGATAAAAAGTATTCTATGTGTTATTCCAGACTATAATCTACCTCTGTGCCAAATTTAATTAAGATCCGTACATTAGTTTTTGCGTGAAAGAGTAACAAACATCCATCCATCCATCCATACTTACAAACTTTCGCGTTTATAATATTAGTAGGATTATTGTCTGAGGCGGAAAGTAATGCAGGTTAGTTGACCATTACATTATAAAGTGACTAAAAACTGTTTCAAAGTGCAAAAAGAGAGACATTATTATTACCAGATCGGGATTAACTGCGAGTCAATTGCGATATCATAATTAGATGCGAGCACACTTTGGGTCAATGACATATTACGTAGGAAATATGTGTAATCTAGAATAGATATACACATTAACAACTAATGATTGTCCGCGAGACGCATTTTGCGCTAAACTTGTTAAACTTATTTGAATAATACTTAACTCCATAACCAAAACCAACATTTAACAGATTGCCGATTATTATGACGTGCTAATGCCATCTAATTCCGATGATGTAAAAGGGATAGCGCTATTCGCTATGTATAGCTCCGTCTCTCTCTTAGAGCGGAATCATGATCATTTTAATACTTCATAGTAGGGCCCCCTGTGCTTCTCAAAACGACTAATATCGTGACCAATTAGAATGTCTATATTCAGTACCTACTGGACTTCTTACTGTTTCAAAACTTTTGCTAATATCATGTTATGTTTTTGTTGCAGGAGAAGATTGGCCGCAACGTCAGAGATGGCGTCATCAAGGCTGGCTTCCTGGGACAAGCCAAGGGCTTAGGGTAAAATTCAGTAGTAGTATTGTTAGTTAAAGATTAATTATAAGTTAATTTTAACCTCGGGTCGCTACTCAGAATCAGGTCTCGGACGGTATTGGGATGGTACGCGGGATTACAAGAAGAATTGCTTGAATTGCGGAGTAATGGAGAGAGAGAGGGAGAGTAAAAAAAAAAATTTGCTCCCAAATTTTGGGCAAAATTAGTTGAGAAGCCTATTCTAAGAAGAAGCTGAAAAGGCTCTGCTGCCATTTCCAACAAAATACTTATTTGTGTGAAGCAGCATTTTCGTTCATACTTTATAATGACATCAATTTTAGCAACACTTGGGTTTATAGTTAATCCTATTGTTTTGTCACTCATCACTGAAAAATGATAAAACTTTAGGGTCGCGGGCTTCAGATATATTTATATTTTGGGTCGCCAGCTAAAAAGGTTAGCGGTAGAGCACGCCCGGGTGTCAACATTGTGAGGATCGCCCGGAAGACACGGTGGAGCATACGGTGGAGGTCTGCCCTGCTTGGGCTGAGCACCACCGAGTCCTGGTCGAGGCGATCGGTGGCGGCGACCTCTCGCCCTGCTCAAATCCATGGTCTGAAGCGAGGAGGCTTGGGAAGTGGTCACCTCTTCCTGCGGAGCAGTAATGTTAGCGAAGAAGGAGGCGAGCCGCGCGAGGAAAAGACGAGGTCTTAGCCCCAACCGCCACTACAGAAGAAGACGCTCCGGGCGTCGGGAGTCGCAGGGCGATCCCCGGCCACCGTAGGTGCGGGACTGTGGACGGCACGCTTTGGGCGGCTCGCTGTCCGATCACCTTAAAGAGTTGTCAGCATAGAAGACGGTGCCCGTTAGAGCCAGAGCCTGCCAGGCTTGCTGAATTTGTTCGAACGATTCACCGCGACTCTGAAACGCAAAGGGCTTTAGATGGAACACAGGTGGGTTTTAGTCAGTAAGAGTGTTACCCGCCCTTCCGCTCCGCCCAGAGCGGAAGAAGTCATTTCATGATGTCCCATCCCTAAAAAAAAAGCCAAAAAGGTTGCAAATCGCTGCTCATAGTATGAGCCACAACCATTGTAAAATCACCAACATTTCTGGTAGTGACAGCGTGACAGTTTGTTAGCACATGTCGGTCTCATACATTTTGAACTTATTTGTCAATCATATTGCTGTTTGACTCGTCGTCGGTGAAGTCCCTTTATGTAGGTTCTTAGATATTGTACACTTGTTGTCTAAACTCCTTTGGACTCAAAACATTCAAGTTGCAAAATAACCATGTTTGCAAAACTTTTATATCTCGCAAGATCCAAATCTCGACAACTCCAAGTTGCAAAATATCTATCTCAAAATGTTCAAGTTGCAAAATAATGAAGTCTCAAAACGTTTTATTCATTTTTTTTGTGTAAGTGGTGGATGTGTAAGTGTTATATTATAGGTACTAAAAGTCAGAACATTTAAATAGCTTATAAAAAGAAAGTAGGCACTTCTAATTTTCTCGAAACATTCAAGTTGCAAAATAACATAATTATGGTTGCAACTTGAATGTTTCGAGCTCATCCTTTCTACTATTTTTTTATATAAAACGTTGCCCCACACTATGAATTTCTCCTGTATCGTGGATGCGTTTACAAACATACGAACTCATATACACAAACAGCCAGACTCGGAACAACTACCTCTGGCCATTCAAATTTTTGTTCGGTGCGGGAATCTAACCCGCGACCAGCAGCGCAGCAGTCAATCGCTCAACCACTGGTGCACTGCAGCTATTAAAGTGAAAGTTAATTACTGGCAGCCAGGGCTGTTCATTTCATTGTTATAAATCTGTGTCTATTTTTGGTATGAACATAATATTTAACTGATTTTGCTAATCTAAGGAAACACAGACATATAATTTATAATAATAATAATTTATTTTCACAGCATTTTATGTACAGATTTTAAAATTAACTTATAATTAATCTTTAACTAACGATACTGCTACAAAAAATTATCCTAAGGCCTTCGCTTGTCCCAGGACGCCGATGGCAGGTCCAGCCTTGACGATGCCATTTCTGACGTTGCGGCCAATTTTCTCCTGAAAAAATAAACATAACATGATATTAGCAAAAGTTTACAAACTATTAGAAGTCTAGTAGGTACTGAATATGGACATTCTTACTGGTCACAATAGTCGATTCACATTTAGTTTAAAATGGGTTAAAACAAAGTTCTAAATTCGTAGATCGTTCTTTGACTTTCATTGGCTAAGTAAAGGTTTCAACCTTATGGCAGAAACATTAAGATATTTGATATTCGTATGAAACGCTAACTTGAAAGTGCTCTATATGATCTAGTATCATTTCTAGATGTCGAAGTGTTAGCTACAAGGAGACGACCTACGGTTATTTTAAAGTATTTGGTCCTTTGACATTGAATTTATTAATGAATCTTGAAAAAGTTGATTTTTAAATTTACATATTGCACATCTTGAGAATTGAACCCAGCACCTCAAATTTAAAACACTAAAACTACACAGGCAAGCACTGTACTAAAGTCTGTCGAAAACTTTCCTAAAACCTAGTCTAAGAGATTAAGCTATTTATAGTATTCACTCTAGTTAAGCTTTTGAGGTCCAAATAAAAACACTTACAATCTTCTTGAAGACCTTCCACCGAGGCTCGGGCGCCGCCGACACAGCGCACAGAGCAACCAAACAAGCGAACACGAACAATACGATGCGAGAGAAATTCATTTTTACTATTATTATTTGTAATTCAAATTATTATTTTATTGAATTCACGAAGACTCCTTCGAGCTGAATGATGTTCCAGATTCAAAACTCTCGTTTTATATACTAGTAAACTGACCAACTTATTGTTTCATGTAAACAAACTCAAAATTATTCAAACATAGACTTTACCGTGTTGACCTAAAGATCATGTTATTGTGTCAGATGTTTTTCTGTGTGTAATTGTAAGTTTGCATTGATAACGATTCGCGGTGTGTTGACTCCAGGGAACTCCCGATTCTGTGAGCTTTAATAAAGTCCCTTTCACATAACTTTGTATTATTAATTGATCAACTTTTATGCATCGAGAATAAAGTATTAAGTACGCAAAGAACGTAGTACAATAGCATGATGATATTACCTATTATTTATTATTATTGTTTGTTAATGTTTTAATAGCTTAATATTTATCGTTCGATTACCAGGTCGGGTAAAGTATTCTTCCCACCTTATAAAGTTTTTATGAGTTTAATTTTAATTCTTAGCAATAGCTCAGTTAACTTCATAACTTTCTATTTGTATCTACAAATATTCACTGTTAAAGATACGCCTACCTCCTCATTATACGAAAAATACATTTCTAAATAAAAATAAAGCGTCTAATAATTAGGAATAATAAATATTAATTGTGTAATGAATGAAAATAATAATATGTACCTAAATCCAATGCTTAATAATAATTTTAAAAACAAATGGTTTTTACAATGTTACTTAATAAATAAAAAATTATAATGTATAAAACATTAAATATAATTTATCAATAAAACATCTTACTAACTGCCTACTTAACTAATTTAAATATATATCTCATTAAACGCCTAGAGTTCTTCCTCCTCTCTCCTATTCGATCTATGCTGTGCCGGAGACGATCCATAATTTTATTGTGACTAATATTATTATTTCTCTACCAACTATATATGTACATTATGGTACGCAATAAAGAATTGAGAATTGAGCCCAGATTTGAGCCTGACCATTGGGCTTAATATGTAGGCCTTACCTACATGAACTAACGTGCAAATCGTAGATGCTGGTCATATTTGCAAACCTCTTCGGAGAAAAAACAAATAACTTTATTTATTCTTTTTTATTTATTTATTTATTAAAATCTCCCTCACACAATCCTTACAAGTGTTTATACCAAATACGATAGTGCGGTCCCAAAATAAACATATTTACGACTTAAAAACTATAAACCGATTGAAAAACACAAAAAAAAAATTAAAGGTACCTACAGATGTGCTATAAATTATAGTCAACCTATATTATCCCATCTATTGCTCTTTATACTCTCTAATCTCACCTTGTCTCTTCTTTTCACTCCAAGAACGCTTCTTTCCATTTCATTTTGGTAAACCTGGATTCTTTTCGTTCAGTGCCCATGTTTGACATCCATACGACAAACATGTGTTATATATTTTCCTATTTCTTTGGTAGGCATATCCTTGTCCTTCATGATCTCGCTCAGCGACCAAAACCGTTTCCAGCTGTTTGATATTCTTCTGTTTTCTTTTGCATTGTGTCTTCTGTAGATATTAGTTGACTTGATATTTTCATCTGTCCACCGATTATTCTAATGTCTTTTTTAGCTGAGTTTGTCATTCCTTTCGTTTTTGATATGTTCATTGATAGGTCTACCTTGGCACTTTCATCAAATTTGAAATGGTGATGAACAGGACATATGGTAAGGGAAGGGTTAGAGAAGTGGGCGAGAGTAGTAACAGAATGGTACCCGCGTGATAGTAAAGGGAGCAAGGGAAGGCAAATACATGTAACAAATGGACAGCTGGTCCAGAATGGACACTTAGTGCAAAAGACAGGACAAATTAGAGGCAGCATTAGAGGAGACCATTGTCGAAGGAAAAGCTGAAAAGATAATGTTTAAATAAAATTAGATAAGTTCAGATAAAGTAAAAATAAATATGGGCCTAGCTAAATCGCACCACCTTCGCCACGGTCGACCTCGACGGCGACATTCTCCCTCTAGCATACAGGGCGACTTAGAGACTCACCAGAGAATGCTCCTGACCCCTTGGGGGAGGCTTATGTCCAGCAGTGGACGTCTTTCGGCTGGTATGATGATGATGATAAATACAGATGAAGTTTATTAAAGGTTTCTGTAATAAAGGCTTTATATAGTATCCCATTGCTGAGCAAAAGTGCCCCCATATCCTTTCATTCTTCCCGGTGTGTTGCTATCTCCGACCAATACGTGGTAAATGCCTCTGAGTCTTCACGGCAGTGATTCCTTTTTTTTTTGATGTTGGTGGGAAATACTCATGGATGTCCTCCGCCCTGGGGCGGGCAGAGGGGTCTGTCAGACTCTTACTGACTAAAACCACCCCGGTGTTCCATCTCCCACCTACGCCGGGGATCACGGGAACGTATGCGACTTCCGCAATCCCCGACTGGTGCCGGCCCGCCTCTGCGGGCCACCTCGCGTCGGCGGGGGGAGTGAAGTGTTTGACTGCCCCCGCTACGTCGAAGAGGGGCGCACGGGAACACCACGCGCCGCCGCCTCGGGTCCGGATGAATAGGGGGCGGCGGACATTCCCAAGTCCGCCGCCGCGGGCCGGAAGAGGGCAGCGTATGCCCTCCTCCGACGCCCGATGCGCCTGCTGCGGGCCGGGAGAGCGGTCGAGATCTCCCTCTTCCTTTCCGCAGCCTCCTTCTGCGCGATAACTGTCTCGCAGATGGAGACCACCGCGTCCCAGGACTCCTCACCGCCGACCATAGCATGAACTACGGCCGGCAGCGAGAGGTCTCTGCCTACCACAGAGGTGAGGGCACGACGCGGCTTCTCCCAAGCTGTGTGCAGCTGTCTGCCAGCGTATGCCGTGCCGTGTCCTCCCGACAGTCGACGCAGTATCCCCGGCTGGTCCTAGGCCAACCTCGGAAACAATGCCCATCCTCTGGCTCCCTCTGCGTAAAGACTTCAGTCCATCTGCCCTGTTGCATCCTACATTCCTGGCAGTGTGACATAAGAAGGAGTTTATTTTTTTTATTAGTTCACCATTGTACTTAACTCTAAAATGATGACGGAGTACAATATAGAAATAATAGATTTAAATGAGGAAAATGAGTTCCTAGATAACTTTAAATACGCGGTCATACTGACCTATTGAAGTAAAAGAGTAAAATTCTACGAAAACTCATTTAATGGCTATGAGCAAACTAATGGCTTTCTTGAAATAACCCGCACGGGTATTGCACGTTGAAGGTTCTTCCCGGCTGGCTGCGTAGCCTATTCTCAATTACGTTTGGATCGACTTCCAGTCCAAACGAATGAAGCTTTATACCAACATTTTACATGCCCTGCCTAATCCGACTTTCACAAACCAGTATTTTTGAAGTGAAAACTTCATTAGGCGCGTTGAACACTTTCTGGGTGAACAAAAATCATAGAACTCGTGTCATCGTCACTGAACGCTTTCCATGAGCTATATGTATACTGTGTATATATGTGTACTTTTTGGGTGAACAAAATCATGGAACTCGCGTCATCGTCACAGAACGCTTTGGGTGAACAAAAATAATGGAGCGTTCGCTTAGTTTTCACTTCATGTTTTTTCCTTTGAAGGATGGGAAATCATCAAATGACTTCTTCCGCTCTGGGTGGACCGGAAGGGCGTGTCAGATTCTTACTGACTAAAACCCATCCGAGTTTCTTCTAAAGCCCTTTACGTTCCAGGACCGCGGTGACTCTTTCAAACAAATTCCGCAACCCTAGCAAAAAATAAAGTTCCTAATTGGACTTATAAATTGCGAAAATTGCAGATCTGTTTGTTTTTACGTTTTGTGCTTCGTCGCATGTCTCTGCCTTATTCCGAAATGGACATGTGTATGATGGTCAAACACCACATTTCAAGTTGTCACACACATTTTATATTTTGAATATTAAATATCATCTAAGGATTATAGAGACAGGCGCAACGAGACACAGGGACAACACATTTTCATGGAATCATTCTTCGGTAAGATCTGTAAATACCTAATTGATTTTTGGTATAAAAGTTCCTGTCGCTTTTTTGTCGAATTGTCGCCTCGTGCCTGTCTACAGAAGCCTTATTAACTTATCATTTAAAAGGTTTTAAATATTTTCCTCAACAGTTTTCTCAATGATCTAGTGATCAATACCTAATAACAATAATTTATTTAAGAAGCGATGATTTTCCTACATCATATAATAAACAAGGAAGTTCACAAACTGAGTCATGTCGGGTCATTCCCCCACTCTTAGTATTCCAATAAAACGTAATTAAACACCCGTTCTACTCACTCGTAAAGAATTTACTACTGTTTGTAGAATCGTTGTAGTAATAATAATATATTTGGTACGTAGTATGAATAATACGGCCGGGTCAGTCCCGTCATTGATTTGTATGTGTGTGTCTCCGTTACTAATATGGCATGCAATGTTATTGTTCTGTTAAAGTAATTATAACAGATAACGGACGGACTTCTGGCTTAAAAATACCAGCTGCGGCTCGGTTCGATCTTCAAGGTTAAGCAACGATAGCCGAGGATATTTCGTAGATGCCTGACCATCCTTTAATTAATTGAGAGTAGTAATTTGTAGATCTTCAGCAGCTGTATTAGGTAGCCAGACACACAAAGGTTTAATATTTTACTAAGGGATACCATTTTAAGAGGTTCTCTTTGTAATTTATGTATAATATGTATGTATTTAGAAATATATAAGTATGTTTATCAGTTGTCTGGTTGCCATAGTACAGGCTCTGCCTAGTTTGGGATCGGATGACCGTGTGTGAGTTGTCCCAGGATATATTATTATTATTTCCTTTATTCATTTGTATATACATATAAATTACATTTTTAAATATTAAAATACAGAGATATAAAAATATTTAAAAATATAAAAAATAGTAGCCCACCGGTATCGGGAACTGGGTCCAAGCAATTATTATTATTATTATTATATTATTGCAACAGCTTAACTGCGAACGCCAACCCGCCTGCAAAGCGTGGCGATTATCCTTTGGGGGCTACATATGTCCAGCGGTGGACGTCTTTCGGCTTATGATGATCATGTTACCCATCCCAATAACAGGGTGAAAGTCAAATAGGCAGTCATACAGCTGTATTCAGTTCAGCAAATCTTTTACAGGGATAAAAGTCAAATATCCCAATGGCCTAAATTGGGACATATAACTTATGGGGACTTGATATACAAAGCGGACAGGGCACGCGGCCAGGGCGCTGTGAAGATAAAATGTATGGCGTCAAAGGGACGAACTATACTTAGCGTCGTGGATGCAAGAACAGACTTCTTACAGTTTCGTCCCAGCGCCCTGTCCGCTTTGTATATCAAGTCCCTTATTCCGGGAAAACTTGTCTACCCATGTTTCAGAATGCATCTTATTCTATTTTGCCATTGCGGCGAGTTGAATGAAAATTCATACATACCTACATACTTCCACTTCCATACTTTGTATTATAAATGCGAAAGTAACTTTTTTTGGCTGCCGGTTTGTAAGCCTTTATGCCTAATCCGCGAAAACAACGTAGATGTTTTTTAGGGTTCCGGTCACAAAGGGAAAAACGGGACCCTATTTTGCTAAGACTCCGCTGTCCGTCCGTCTGTCACCAGGCTGTATCTCATGAACCGTGATAGTTAGACAGTTGGAATTTTCCCAGATGATGTATTTCTGTTGCCGCTATAACAACAAACAACAAAAATTAAATATTATAAATTAAATATTATAGGGGGCTGCCATACAAAACACGTGATATTTTCGGTTTATGGTACGGAACCCTTCGTGTGAGAGTCCCACTCGCACTTGGCCTTTTTTTAATAGAAATACGTTGGAACTTGTAAATGAACATAGGAAAAAAAAATCACACACGCAAAACTAAGTGCTTGCTTGTAAAGCGCAGTCGTCACTTCTGATTCACCACAGCTCACTGTGTGATATACCGAGTTCCCGTTTCCACATACGTAGTTGTCACAAAATGTCACCATTGAAAAACCGATCACATATGTTACACATAATTATTAGCACTCAAGGTTCATCAGTGTCGAGTTACGCCTCGGTGAAGCGGCACCCGTTATACAGAGGAAAACACACTAAGTGCCACACTCTGCAATCTGATAACTTTTGCGGGTTAAATTTGGCCAGAGATCGCCCAGAATAGGAAAGTATGGAAAGAGAAAGGGGAGGCCTTTGCCCAGCAGTGGGACTCAAACAAAGCAAGCTAAAAACAAAGACTCAAAGCTTTTCTCTGTTACTAAGGCCATTTTAGCAGGTGGCCAGTGGTCAAAATAAACGGACCGCTGCTCGTGCAGTCATAATTAACAGCTTGACTAGTTCGATCCAGCCCCAGCCCAGCGACGCCCTAAGCCGAGGCCCGTACCCTACAGGGGGTGCCTTTAGCGTGTAGTCGCTTAGTTTGTATGTTTTTTGGAGCCTGGAGGCTTTAATATTATATTAAGGGAATCACAGGCAAGCCCGGTTAAACAGTCGACAACCTAATAGGTTGAACTGCGAGACGCCAATCACAAAAAAAAAAAGTCAACAGCTTGAAGGTGCCATTGATAACTGCTGCAGCAGTTGGTGTCAACTGCTAAATCAGTCAGGTAAACGGGCGGGGGGCGCGCGACGCTGAGGTGGGATGATAAACGAAGGCGGAGAGGATGACTGCTCGAGAGCAGTCGACAGCTCGGGAAGTCAGTGTATGCCTGCTTGACTGCACAATGAAATTTCACCGTGCAGTTGACCACTCGGAGCAGTCACAACTGCTCGAGTGGTCCATGTATTACTGCAAATAGAGCCTCGACCAACATCTAAAGAGGCTCTCGTTGGGCAGCTGGATCAAGGGCTTGATCCAGAAAGCAGTACTCCTGGACACGGCACGCATAGTTAGGAGGTTCCTCTCTCAGGGGCCCTGACCACCGGTAGCTTGGACCCTGTTCCCGATACCGGTGGGCTACTATTTTTTATATTTTTATATATTTTTATATCTCTGTATTTTAATATTTAAAAATGTAATTTATATGTATATACAAATGAATAAAGGAAATAATAATCATAGAACCGGGACCTCAGGGTCCCGAGATTGTCAAAGACTTAGAAGATAATAATAATAATAATGTTTATTTCTCCTCACAAAACAGACCTTACATATATTACAGTGTTACTTATATCTATTTAAATACAGGTATGTGCGTAGTCTAGAATATGTGAGGAGCTGGTGTCTGAGATAGGCATGAAAATGTCTGTATTACAAATCACCAGGATCCTACTCACGGAAGGAACAAGACCAGTTGTATATGACTGGTACTGATGTCTTAGCACTTTCTGAATTTAACTATAATTAGTATTAGTTGGTGTATAATTTAATTTATTTATATTTTATTAATGGATGAAATTTTAATTTAAGTTATTGGTTTTAATTAATTTTAATATAATGTATTTTTTTGGCATAGGTACATAATTATTATTATTATATCGTTTCTGTTGTTGTCCGAGTTAATGTTCATTTTAATTTTTAATGGGTGTAATTTACCTAAATATATGAATTTTTTTTTTTTTTTTTTTTATTACTATGTAGGAGCAGCTTGAAGCAGTCGATCCTGATTGCTTTAAGCTGCCCATGTACGGCCGGCCTAAAACGTTTGTCTGTTAAAACGGCAACAAATTCTACATAGAAAGACAAAAAGAAACCCACAAAGAAAGACAAAAATGCCATTACTAAAAATCTACATTCAAACAACCACATAATTTCGAACAAAGCGCATCCCGAGGTACTTTACCGAAAGTGAACGATGAATCATATGTCATAAAATAAACAAAGGAGTTTTAAAAATAAGGAAAATTATTTTGGTTATTACCGCGTCTGTGTCAATAGTAGGTAGTAACAGCTGTAAATAACAAAATAGTTTAAGTAGCAGAGTAAAGAGGTTCTTTCCCTAGAAAAAATATAATGAAGTCAATGACAAAGAAGCACAAAATAATGAGTTTGAGAAGAACGTCTGAATTTTAAAGATACACTAAGTTTGAACTATCTTAGTTTTGCTTGAAAAGGGACTTATTTGTAAATTTGGTTGTTTTTGCAGGACTTTTTGATACAAGTAATTTACGCTTAGTTGACACTTCGCGTGACCCAAGGGCTGTTTTTTACCTTGGTCAAAGAATCAGCATTGCCATTCAACATGGCAATGCCGCCAGTCTTTTGGGTACACTTCCAGTCGACAGCGATGCGGATGAATTTTTTGACGCCATATTTTAGGGTTAATTTAGTCAAGAGTTTTTATTTTTATTTCTAGTGTATAAAGTTAGTTAAGTATTTATTAAAACAGGTGTATCTATGTAAATAAAAAAAGAGAATAAAAAAAAAAAAAAAAACTCTTACTGACTAAAACTCAGCCGTGTTCCTTCAAAAGCCCTTTGCCCCGTCTCCTATGCTGACATTTCTCCCTAAATCGTCCGCTTTTTTTTTACTTTTAAGGATGGGAAATCATCAAATGACTTCTACCGCTCTGGGTGGAGCGGAAGAGCGTGTTAGACTTACTGACTAAAACCCATCCGTGTTCCTTCTTAAGCCCTTTGCGTTCCAGGGCCGCGGTGACTCTTTCGAAAAAAATCCGCAACCCTGGCAGTAAATCGTCTCCTTGAGCCCATTATTTCGTTATCCCTCATAAATGTGTCACGAAAAATACAACTTCTGTTACCAAACGACATTTTGTTTCTTGTCAAAATTGATTTAAGTCACTTCGGTAGTTAAGATAAATCTAACGATACTTCGTTTGTTAAAATCTTTTCAGCCGTTTAGACTTATTAGGGTTCCCAAGAAATAGTCAAATAAACATACATACCCATTATGTTAATAGATAGTTTCCTTGTTTGACATGAAATAGCAGGGGCAGTTGAGGGTGTGTTATGCTCACTCCAATGTCTCGCGGATGGTGGCGCGTGTATCGGATTATTCAGTTCCCTTCAAAATGGTTGAGCTGAATGGTGCTGATGCACGCGTCATGTTCGTGAACGGGCGCCGTCAGTGGAGACTGGTCATCCCATATTTGATACTATAAATTGTTTTTTTCTTTCTTTACATTGTTCTCACATATAGAAGCAACAAAGTTTATGTAACCAGGATTTTTGTAAACATAAAATGGTTTAACAGTGTCCATGGAGTTTCTTGCACGTTCTTCTCCATAGAGATCTACGCTTTCGAACGTGCAAATAGCTTCATGTTTTCGGCGGACTGACATTGACATACATACATATATATAAATGGATTAGATTACGTACATACACACACACACTTTCTTCTGGGGAAGTCAGGTAATTCATATCTTCACCAGGCTAGGTTCATTGTGCCACTAAACTGCAGTATAATAATTAAAACAGACTAAGTTCCAAATTAATTGTTTAGTGTGAACAACATGGTTTTATCCGAACGTACACAAACATAGACAATGCATGATATTTACTATTAAATATGACGTTTTTAAGATAATGGATACAAGTCACGCAGTTAGGTCATTTAACACGACTTTTGTTAAATAAAAAACATTTTCCGCATTTGATATTGAATAAGATTACGATGACTGTTTGATCCGGAGAAACGGAATCACGGAAATAGCTATCAGGGTTAGAAATCATCATATATAATATAAAGGGTGTTCCAGTAGTGCGTGGTTATATTAAGGTGGTATTCTGTAGCTGTAATACATTATAGAAATAATACAAAAAAAATATTGTCTTTTTCCAAGTGCCCCGGCCTCGAAAAACGACAAAAAAGAAAAAAAAAACAACGGTTTGCACTCCGGGAGTGCCGGCAGAAGTGAAAACTTGAACATTAAAGTTGTGCATATTTGATATTTTGCTATGGTTAGGGAATAATTTTGCATGAATTGATTTAATTATCAGCATAAAAGTACTATCATTTATGTGGTAAAATACAATATTCATTTATTGCGCTATCGTACACATACATGACAATTCATAGTACATTAAAAAATGAACACTTCAGAACTTTCCCTCCGTCTTACGAATTTTCGATCAGGTCACGTGTCCTAACGCGAGTTTAACATTTTTTACCCATCCGAAAAAGTGCACAAGATAAGATAAGATAAGATAAGATAAGATAAGATAAGATAAGATAAGATTTATTTGCTAAACATGTGTCATACATACAAGAAAATACATGCATGCAAGATGGTAACAAGAACAACATTATTAGGTACAGCATGTTTGCCACATGATGTGACGTGCAAATGTGAAGAAATGTTGTTTTAAATGACAAAAATCAAACAGAACATTAACAACACCGCTAAAGAAGTTTTCACTTAAAAAAAAAATAATTTTCAGGCAGTCTGATGTAGTTGCTGGCATCGAGTCTGTGATTGAACTAAAATGGACGCTACCAACTGAATCAGACCGCTTGTAAAATGATTATTTTTTTAAACATTTTAACCGTTTCTTTTTTACATTTTAACCGCAAAAATATTTTTTTTTTATTTTGTGTTGCTGGCGTCTTAACTTTAGAACAGCTACAGAACACCACTCTCACCTATATCCACGTACTTCTGGAACATGCTGTAGAGACTGGACAAAGTATTGCAACATCGGCCGATCCTGCGCGTCTCGCATCTAGAGGATTCCCGCAGCTCCAACTTGAAGCCTTCCAACGCTACGTCTTCCGGTTCGCGGTCGTCACTCCAGGAACTTTCGACTCCATTGACTATCTACTCTGCCTACTGCCACTTATATAAATTAAGAGTACAGTATATACCAAGTTTTCTCACTATATTTTCCATCATCGATGTCAGAAATGTCAATAGAGGAACTCGTGGCTAAAGAACAACAGTCGCACGTGTCGATCTTCAAGGTTAAGCAACGCTTGCCAAGGTTGGTCTGTGGATGGATGACCATTTTAACATACCGAGTTTCCTCCGTGCCTCGGAAGGAACGTTAGGCCGTTGGTCGCGACTGCCATTTGTAGATCTTTGGCAGTCGTTACGGATTGTCAGAAGCCAGTATATCTAATTCCAGTCTTGCCAAGAACTACCGTGTTACCCAGTTTATGGTTTGTGGAGGTCTGGTAGACAGCCGCTCCACGTAAAATACTGGTATTCAGCTGAATCTGGTTTGACTGGAAGCCGACACCAATATAGTTGGGAAAAGGCTAGCCAGATGATGATATCAGAAATGTCAATGATAAAATTAGAAAATACATTTTAAATAACATTCTAGTACTCGCCCGGATTTGATCCTAAGACCTTTGAAATGAGTGGCAAAGCTTATTACCTCTGGGCCTCTATGACATTTAATTCATTTCAAAGTTCTCTCATCTAAATCGATTCAACTATGACTACCATGTTACTATTATAATATCAATATCTATGTATATTTGAGGGGCTTCGTTAAATTCATAAAAACGGGAGTTCCCAGGAGTCAACACACCGCGGTCCGTTATCTATGCAAACTGACGTTTACATACAGGAAAAC
This sequence comes from Mamestra brassicae, assembly GCA_905163435.1. NCBI lineage: Eukaryota > Metazoa > Arthropoda > Insecta > Lepidoptera > Noctuidae > Mamestra > Mamestra brassicae. The sequence continues at coordinate 2,329,115 of LR991010.1, forward strand.
ATCTGAAACAACAACATGATCTTTATGTCAACACTGTACAGTCTATGTTTGCATAAATTTGAGTTTGTTTACATGAAACAATAAGTTGGTCAGTTTACTAGTATATAAAACGAGGCTTTTGAATCTGGAACATCATTCAGCTCGAAGAAGTCTTCGTGAATTCAATATAATATTAATTTGAATTACAAATAATAATAGTGAAAATGAATTTCTCTCGCATCGTGTTGTTTGTGTTCGCTTGTTTGGTTGCTCTGTGCGCTGTGTCGGCGGCGCCCGAGCCTCGGTGGAAGGTCTTCAAGAAGATTGTAAGTTTTATATTATTTTCTACCAGCAGCTTCTCCCACATAAAATTTTAAAATGATCCTTAGCGAGCATATTCCCGGAGTAAAAAGCATCCAGTCCAACTGTTACTGTCATGTGGCAGGCGATTATTTTTTAAATGAAAACTTCTTTAGCGGCGTTGTGCACTTTTTGGGATAGGTAAAAAATGTTAAACTCGCGTCAGGACACCTGACCTCATCGAAAATTCGTAAGACGGAGGGAAAGTGGACCGTGAAATGTATGCCTGCTCTACTCTCACCTGTTACTCCCGGATTACAACCCGTTGTGTTTTTTTTTGTGTGAGCCAGTTACAGGTGCCTTACACTGCATCTATAGTAAATTAAGGCTAAATAAGAATTGGAGTTTGATTTCCAGACTGTAGACAATTGAGTAGTAACGTGCGTCTTTATTTCAAGGATCTAACTGTGAATGAACAGCAATTAGTTATCTTCAGAATTTAGTCTTGAATTGTAAAATACATGTTTTTAGTAGTCCGTGTAATGTAGAATTTAAGGCCATTTAAGGACAGCCAATCAAAATCTAAATAAAAAAAAATCTATAAAAAGTTCATTTTCAGGACAAGGCCCCTGTATGTTTATTTATATGTAATAGTTCGAAACTTTAATACTAATTTCATATTTTTGTTTTTCAGGAGAAGATTGGCCGCAACATCAGAGATGGCGTCATAAAGGCTGGACCAGCCATCGGCGTCCTGGGACAAGCCAAGGCGTTAGGATAAGCTCTGTAGCTGTGTTGTTAGTAAAGGATTACTTTTAAATTAATTTTAATATCTGTACATAAATGCTGTGAAAATAAATTATTAATTTAATCTTAGGTATGCTTTTCCTTACTCTTCCATATAGCTCTATAAAGATTGTATAACTTAAAGGAATAATTTACTTGTAAAATATTTAATCTAGTAGGTAGGTACCACTGCAATAGAAATCACTTATTTGCCAGTAATGTCCTATCCCGATACATTTTACCTCATAGCATGTAAAATTGTTTAACCTTTTGAACGCCATTGTCACGTATACAAGACAAGCAAGCGCGTGACCTGTACTCCAAACGTCACAAATATGTGACAAAAAGTACGGTGAATTTGTGGCTTGGCCTCGGGGACACGCCGATGCGTTTATGCTCTGGCGTTCAAAAGGTTAATATAATACTTTTAAAACATAAAATACATTTACACAAAAAACATAGACAATCATAAAAAGCATTCCATTTACTTAGCAACGTTACTACCATTATTACAAATACTCATACTCGAAATATTTATTACAGCTACAATGGAATTTCAGAATATTTGGTCTTGTTAGTCACCCTTAAAAAGGAATTAAAAAGTTTTAATTTTGATAACCAGGTATTTTTTCAGCGTGTTCCACAAGCCCAGTTAGCATCCGGCTCCATTAGTCTCCTTATTTCCTAGTAGGAACTTCCTACTTTGTAATATGTACTTTAAATCAGAATGTTGATATCTTAAATAGGTTGAACCTGCCTAGCCTTTTTCCAACTATACTTTTATTTAAGAGGCACTCAACTATCTCTTCTCAGTAGTTACCTCACTGGCAGAAAACAATGTCTCAAGAACATACGGAGTTCCCCAGGGCAGTATTATAGGTCCCACTCTTTTTCTCATTTTTTACATAAATTATTAATAATTATTACATAAATGACCTTTGCCACGTAAAGCTTCCTAATGCTTCCATCTTTACATATGCCGATGATACTGCTCTAATTTTCTCCGGGGATACATGGGATCTGGTGTTTCAATATGCACAGTCTGGACTTGGCATTGTGACCAGCTGGTTGGTACAGAACCTGCTCACTCTGAACGTTGATAAAACAAATTATCTCGCCTTCTCACTTTCAGCCGCTAGAAAGCCTCCTTCCTCTTCTTTTGCTTTAATCGCTCACTCCTGTGTTTCAACTCACCATATGGGTTGCGTTTGCCCCCACCTAAATTGGGTAAGTTACATAAAGTATCTAGGAGTGCAGATTGACGACTGTTTAACCTTTAGTTCTCCCATTGAAACACTTACTTCACGGTTGCGCAGGTTAATCTATGTTTTTAAGAACCTCCGTTACGTTGCTCATCCAATACTGTCTAGTTACTTGGGGTGGTGCAGGAAGGTCCCACATGTTAAAAGTAGAACGCGCCCTAAGGGCACTGTTGAAGGTTGGTTGGCTGTTACCCTATCGCTTTCCTACCACAGACCTTTACAAAACTTGTAAGGTTCTAACTGTTCGTAAATTCTATATATTAAATCTTTTAATGACAACTCACGGCCACACTCCCTACTATCCTTCTTTGATCTCCCAACGACGTAAGCATTCGGTCTGTCCCTCGATTCGTACAAATTGTGCCTCGACCCAACGCTTCTTCCGCTTCCTTAGCAGTCATGTGTACAATAACACTAACAAAATTTTAACCATATACCCCTTGTGCAAATCCAAATGTAAAGCAAAAATAATAAATTGGCTTCTCGATTTGGATTATTCTGAGACAGAAAATATTTTAGCTGTTTTAAAATAAATAAGATAGTAAATTAGTAGACCTCATTTTAATACACACACCTACACTCACTCTAACAAATATACTTTCACACACACACACGCAACACGCACAATACACTACACACTCACAGACACACCATTTTTAGTTTTAACATTTTCTCTATTTTAGTTTTTAAATATTCCTCTCTGTACGTGAAGGCTTGGATGTTTACAAATTAGTGCTTAATAGTATTTTTTTAAGAGGGTGAGAGCCTGGAGATCTGTCATACAGGTCCCGAACCCACTAGAGACTCCAGCTCTCACAAAGGTTACAAATTTGATTGAAATCATATGTCACGAACCAATGTCGGTACCTTTTGAGAGAAATAAAAAATATAATTATTTTTTAATTTTTTTAAGGATGGGTAATCATCAAATGACTTCTGCCGCTCTGTGTGGAGCGGAAGGGCGTGTCACACTCTTACTGACTAAAACCCATCTGTGTTCCTTCTAAAGTCCTTTGCGTTTCAGGGCCGCGGTGACTCTTTCGAAACAAATTCCGCAGTTTCCCAACTATGCGTGGGTCGACTTCCAGTCTAACCGAATGCCGCTGAATACCAGTATTTAACATAGAGCGACTGCCTATCTGACCTTCACAAACCAGTTTTTGGGTAACACTATATGCCTTGGCGTGACTGGTGCTTTTATCTCTGAAATACGTGCGACTACTCCGTTGGTCTCGCGGTCGCAAACCCGACTGCCGAGCGTGGAGTCCTGAGTTCCATTCCCAGGTCAGGCAAAAAGTGTTATTGGGCTTTTCCAATAGGAATTTCTCAGTGACAGCCCGGAGTTTGGAAGTTGGTGGTGTGAAAACTCCGTGCCTTGGAAAGCCCGTTAAGCCGTCGGTCCTACGCCAGATCTCTCTCGGGTCGTGTCGGGTTGCCGTCCCATCGGAATATGAGAGTGATGGAAGAGGGAGTGCACACACTTCTACACTATAATATCTCCCGCGCCGATGGCTAGTCTCGGTTGATGATTGACCGCTATGGCCGAAATCGGTCAGGACTATATTATATTGCAACAATTGTTATAATGTTAATGAATTTTTAAATGATAAATCGCTCTGAAGATACCTTCTGACTGAATGTGTTCTATTTATTTTGAATCGCATAACTATTGACCCATTTTTTAATTTAATATTATTAATGTTAATTGTTGATTTATTTATATTGTTATTCTTAGTATTTTTGTTTTGTAATTTTATTATCTTCGACCTACTTTGTACACTAGCCATGGTCAAACATGTTGAGCCAATAAAATACCTTAAAACACCTATAATAATACCATGTATGTACATGTTTTTGCAAAAAAATTAATCTGAATCTGCACTTTGGCCCATCACCTTATGACAAGAGTCTTACACTGAAGCAACTGGGCGAATGGCACTGGATTCGTGCTTCGTTGATAGCCTAAGCTTACTTGAATATTGGGCACACCACTATGGTGGCAATAAGTTCTTTTCCACGCACACCTTAAAGAGATGTCAGCATAACTGACGGCGCCCGCTCAGGACAGTGCCTGCCAGGGTTGCGGAATTAGTTCGAAAAAATCACCGCGGCCCTGGAACGCAAAGAGCATTTTGAAGAACACGAATGGGTTTCAGTCAGTAAGAGTCTGACACTCTCCCACTACGCCCAAAGCAGAAGGAGTTATTTAATTATTTTCCATCCTAAAAAAAAAGCCTACCTAAATATGGGACATAATTTATGATCGGTGAAATGTGATTGTAATGTATACCTGCACAACTTTTCAGAATAAATAGATCGATGACTGGTTAAATGGCATTGTTCACGCCATCTATCGGTGCGTGGCGGAACTCTGATGACGTTTGCTGGTAGAAAACTCATTTTTGAGTTAAGCTCGCCTTTGTACATGAACTATTTTTAAATGTGAATTAATACAAGCTGTTATGGTGTACAATAAAGAATTAAAGAATTAAAGAAGACGTTACAATGTAAATGAAGATTTATAAACGAACGTTTAACGTTTTAACGTATAACAAACTACCAGGAGACCAGAATCATGAAGAACTATTTTTAAATCTGGAATCAGATGAAATCGCGGATTACTTACTTAACAGACAGATGTGTGTAACTTAACTTAACAGACAGATGTGTTGTTGTGGAGTTTGTTGCGCCACTTCTTCTTCCCAGCTAAAACACTAGGAAGTGGTGACGGGCGGGCGTTTTGGGGGACTGTCTTTATGTAGAACTTTGACGTTCAAAAAGTGCTGGCGGCACTCAGCCTAATTTGAATAAATTACTTTTGATTTTTTATTTTGAAAGCTAGCTCGTCCTTAATACATACATGTGTAATGCACGTGGATTTTTACCAAAAATTTATTTAAATTTGACTGAACTCGCTTAATTGTCGAAATAAATGACAGATGAATTCACAGTGAGAATTCCCACATAATATTACAAAGTGATCCCTTGTGGAATGCTGCCCGATAACCCGAATCCAATACGGTTTTATCACATGCAATTTAAACGAATTGTCATCATACTGATTATAAAGCGATTATGACGAAATTGTTAACAGTTCTAGTGGAAATAACCTTGTATGGGAAATAGCATACATCCGAATTAACAAATGGAACCGTTGTTATCCAAGGACGACTCATGTGTCTGTCTGACCGTCAATCACAGTAAATTTTCTACAAAACTGCTGAACCGATTCTTTTTTAATTTGGTACAGATAATATATATGTTTTCGTTGACCCAAACATGAACGTGGCACATAAAAAAATACATTTTGAATATGGGGTCATTTGATAGGGTCAAATTAACATAAAAATAAAGTTTTACAAACTGAGACATACAAAATGCTAGCGCATTGTGAAGGACTTAAATATTTTTTACTATTTTCTAATAAATAATTTTGAAGTAAGCCTAGAAAAGAGATGGAAATTGGTCGGTCACTTCTTTTCACCAAAAGCATTGGTTTTAATATTTTGAATAACTACACGCACAATAGTTATTTAGAAAATTATGCATTACAGGAAATCCTCTATAAATTCTATAGTTTTGTTTAAAAAAAATACATTTCATAGGCTCGGAACCCATTGCGCGCGAGTCCAGCTCGCAATTGGTTGTTTTTTCAAATTAAATTCAGAATTCTGACTGTATTCTTTGTATCTGTATTTGTTCTCCTATAAGTTTTTTGACAAATCTATTAGTATAATTTCTATGGTTGCATTGTTGCTCCACACATATCTACTGTAACCAAATATGTTTAAACATACTTTCTGCTTCAAAAACGTTCAGCCAAATAACGTTGCTTCTCCACAATAACGTCACCAAAGATTGTACAACAAAGATAGCACTTTGATGGTTCTCGTAAAACACGATGACAACTGCCATCGGCAGTGAAGATAGGCAATCTAGAATCATTGCACTCTCTAAGTTGTCATGTAAATTGAGTTAGAACACTATGATAATCGAGTAGATAATAATAATAATATCTTGGGACAACTCACACACGGTCATCCGATCTCAAACTAGGCAGAACCTGTGCTATGGCAACCAGACAACTGATAAACATACTTATGTATTTCTAAATACATACATATTATACACAAATTACACCCAGACTCAGAACAAATGATAATGCTCATCACACAAAGATTTGTCCTGGGTGGGAATCGAACCCACGACCTCCGGTTTAGCAGTCAGGGTCACTAACTACTCGACCAACAGGCCAGTCGTGGATATGTGCTGAGTCCTACTCAGTCAGGGTCAAGATTTAGTCAAGTAATGGGGTAAGATTTTACCTCGTTACAAGCCTAAATCTTGACCCCGTTGTGCGAGAGTGACGGAGCTATAATAACAAGTGGAATAAAAAAAAATAAAAAAAAAGTTCAGGCATAGCCCATAATTTATCACATGATAATTTAAAATAACACATTAAATAAATACAATAGAATTAGATATGGCATGTCAAGTTAAACCAGCTCACAAATACATTAATTAATCACAATTATAACATAATTATGTCGAAAAACGTGGTATGAGATGTCAAAGTTTTGAGATAAATAAAATAATGTTTTATTAATGAATAAAATTATTGATGAATTAATAAATCAATGTCAAACTGTGTGACTAATATAATTTTACAAATGCCTGTCACAATAATGTCGAATGTACGGACAGTCGAGTCGATCAGCAATTATCGTCAGGACAGCATTTAAATAGCACTGTCCCTTTCCAAACGTCTTTTATAATGCGCACAGCAAAGGAGTGGAACTCTCTGCCCGCGTCTGTGTTTCCAAACGCATACAACCTTAATCTCTTCAAAATTAGAGTGAACAGGCTTCTTCTGAGTAAGCTCGCTCCATCGTCGACTTTGTCTCTGTCATCTATGACCTAGACTACAGTCAAGAGCAAACTCATCTCAATTTAAAAAAAAATGTAATATATCCCTTAGTGCGAGCAGGTGTTGTGCCCCTAGAAACTTCCAACAACTTCCAGAGAAAAAGAAAATACCTAGAACTGAAATGTTTCACTTCAAATCCCACCAATTCTATATGTCTAGAAAGTTTAAATCTTTCCTGACATTTTGCATGTTTACGACTTAAGTGGAGCGGTTACTGGTACCTGGGGGCTACTCTCTAAACCCGAAGTCCGTAGTTTCGGGCTTAGTTGTGGGCGTATTCTACTCCGTATCACCTACGGACTTACGATTAGTTCCGAACCCGACCTAAGAATGAATGACAACACTCCTTAATTCTTAGTGGTTAGGTGAAACGGACTCGAATACGCCCGCAACTAAGCCCGAAACTACGGCCTTCGGGCTTAGAGAGTAACCCCTTGTTGTTGGCAATTATAATTTGGAACTTTTAAGCATACATAGTACCTATAGTATAGTTCAGAAGGCTCGAAAGTTTGACCGAAAACGCACGTAAGTAATTAAAACATTTAAGACCTCATGACCTTAGCTCGGACAGTGTTATTAGGTTTTTCAAATCAATCTGGCACACGATACCCCTAGGCAAAATAGGTGTTATATTTTCTGGCTTCTGTTAACCTGTAACGACTGTCAAAGACCCACAAATGAAAGCTGGGACCAAATAGCTTATCTTGCTTTCCGAGGCAAGGAAGAATCTTGGTTGGTTAATATTAACCCGTGTTATTATTTTGCTTCGAGCTCCTTTGTTTTTTCTTAAAGTTTGAAAGTCATCAGTATCCCCTGCACCTTGAAACTATTTCCGGGCGTTTGAAATAATAATAATATTTTTTTTTTAAATAAAATACAGTCAATACAAAAGTTGAGCCCTGACTCCTAAACTAGGAAGATCCTGTATCTTAGGAGGCAGTGTCTTCGCATAAATAGTGGACGAGCAAATTATGAGCGTACTAGCAGACTCGGATAGTCACAGACAAGACAGAATAAACTGTAAGAAATATAGCTAAATACATATATTTTTAAATGAATTAGTATTTTTAAGGACTAAGGTACATATGTATTGAGTGTAAGTGTAGAGGGTATTTGTGTGGGATGTCGTGTTTTTTGCAAGTGTTGTGTGTATGTACACTTGGTTCTTAGCATACCTACATTTATTTTTTTCATAAAAACTTAGACGTTAAATTATGTTTTGTTATTTTTTAAACTGTTATAACGAAGAAGCTTGTCTTGAACAAGGTTATTACTCCCTAACATATATATTCTTTTAACTATAAATGTTCAAATTCAAATTAACGTTTTGAATTTGACTTGTCCTAACACCGACGACATAACACATAAAATGCATACTACCAAGGAAAAGGTTAACATTTATTATCACCAATAATAATCATCACAATATTACGTCTTTACAAGGTAGGTAGATATGTCTTTACTACATTTACGTCAGGGCGAATACAATATACCAACGACATAACACAAACAATTCATGCTATCAGGGAAAGGGTATTGACTTATCATCTCACAGCACGCAAAATGTTTCAAAATATTGCGTCATTCCTATCTTTGGGGACAGGGTGATTCTTTGAAATAAAAACCTTCCAATTAGAAAATTAAAACAAAAAACTGGGCAAGTGCATGTTGGACTTGAACACGAAGGGTTCCGTAACATAAACCGAAAAAAAAAATGTTTCTTGTATGGGAGTCCGCTTTTGTTTTTAATTTTATTTCATTTTTATTATTTATTAATATAGCGGCAACAGAAATACATCATCTGTAAAAAAAATATTGTCTAGTTATCACAGTTCATAAGATACAGCCTGGTGACAGACAGACAGACGGACAGTGGAGTCTCATAAAAAAATAAAATAAAAAAACTGTTAACCGATTACAGTAAAATAAAAGTGATCTAAAATGTACGAAACAAGAAATCAACTGTTTAACAACAACAATAACAACAACAATGGTCAACAAACAATAATGGCCTAGAGGTTGGCTGGGTCGATATTATTTAATATAAAAAAAATACACCAGATCAATAAGACAAAGTTATCGTTTCAAAGAATCACCCAATGATGGGCCATTGAGAGGTCAATTAAACGATGAATCATATTGGGGTATGATTTGCCGTTTATTTGACCTCTGAACTGCGAAATCTATAACTTCCATTTAAATATTACTGTAGAGACAAGAAATCGGCGCATTAGTATTGTATCTCAGTCACATAATGAAGTCTTGCTTGAATTATTTTGTGTTACTATTCGGCCTGAACTTTTTTGTTTCATTTTCGGAGGGATCGCCATCATTCAGATGTGACTACAAGTACAGTTCAACAGCCAAAGGATGGTTCAAACACTTTGATGTGCCGGTGACTTGGTTTGACGCTCGGGAACGATGCGCGCTGGAAGGTAAGCTGGTATTATTTACTATTTATTTACTAGCCGGTCGATTCTGTAAACATGTTGAAGTGAAGGCTTGGGTAAAGTGATCAGGAGCTGAGCTGTCATTTCATCTTGATTATAAGGATTAAGAGCTCACCTCGTGATCACTTCACCCAAGCCTTCACTTCAACATATTTACAGAATCGACCGGCTGGATATAATATATCCTTGTGCCAAGTTTCATCTATAACCGTTCAGTCATTAAAATGTGAGGTTACAAACAAACAAACTCATTTTTGCAATCAATTTATTACTTTGTAATTATTATTGTATATGTCGCAGGCAGCGGGCTTAATCGGCTGTTTACTTAGCCTTATCAATGAACGGAGCCGTTTAATCAATGGTCTAAGTGATATCTAGTCAAATGGACTTAGATCACTATCCTTTAATGACTTGCCTAGCCAAGGATTGGGAACTTAGGTCACAGGATATTAACCCTGACATGGATAGATTCAGTCCGATAGTGGGGCTCTGTCGTGGGCAACATAGCTACGACGTAGATGTCCGTGAACGAACGTTTTGAATAATTTTAAGTATTTTACTTGAATAATGGATTCCCATTGTAAATTCTCTTATGTTCGGGGGCTCCAGGCGCAGTCATTTCTATCGGTGATAGCATTTTTTTTACGTTGCGATACGCGTTATCGCTGGTAAAATGTAGTAACATTCATCAGCGGTAAAGAGTGTCGCAAAGTAATAAAATTGCAAACAAACAAAGTATAGTTTATAGGCTTGGAAGTAACTGTCTTTGGAGCAAGGGAATTTGAAACACGTATACTTATATAAATATGCGAAATAATAAAATTCAAAAAATTAGTTTTTAACCAAAGGGTTAGTTAGGGTTAGGGTCTCAAATGTTTTTTTTTTTCTTCTGTGATTGAAATATTTCATTTCGATGTTGTTAAAGAAAATAGTTGAAAATTGGCCATTTCCCCATTTATCTCCAAAACTACCGAGCCTAAAATTATGAAAAATACAGTTACCTATAAATTACAGGAAAAACTGTACGAAGTGCATGATTTGAAAGTAATGTTAAAAGAAATATTCGTTCAGAACCCTTGGCACACGAGTCCAACTAGCAATTAGCTGGTTAATATCATTGGTAACCAAAGAAGCGCCCTTTGGTTAGATTCTGAAGTTGTTTAAGAATTTTTAGAACAATCTAGCGTTTCGATTCCCCTTTCGACTGAGAGAGTGACTATATGCCAACATTTTGGAATCATTAAACAATTTCATCATTAATTTATTTTTTTTGTCATCAGGTTCTGTTTTAGCTTCTCCTTCTACACCTAATATAGAAGTTGAAATGACTGGTTTGATAAACATTACTGAAAATTCGGAACGATTATATGAAATATTTACCGGGATTCATGCCACTATAGCCCAAGGAGACTATCATTCGCTTGAAGGTAAGTCAAGTTTAGCGAGTAAGAATCATCATCATTATCTGCCTAGCCTTTTCCAATTATATTGGGGTCGGCTTCTAGTCAAACCGGATTCAGCTGAATACCAGTATTTTAGAGCGGCTGCCTACCAGACCTCCACAACCCATTAACTGTACTCCTTGGCAAGACTGGTGTCAGATTAACTGTCTTCTGACTATCCGTAACGACTGCCAAAGATCTACAAATAACAGCCGGGACCAACGGCTTAACGTGCTTTCCGAGGCACGGAGGAGTCTCGGTATGTTAAGATGGTCACCCATCCACAGACCAACCTCGGCAAGCGTTGCTTAACCTTAAAGATCGACCAAACGCGGCTGTTTTTATTTAGTCACAAGCTCCTCCCAGTAAGAAATCATCATGTCTATCAGAAATAATGTTCTTTCCAAGCGGTGAAATATTTTTTTCTTCTTTCCCTGCTTCTGATGCAACATGCAATACATATAATGATAAGTATGTCTCTAGAATCGAAACCAAAACAAAATAGTAACGAAGCGCACGGGTGTTTTTTTTTCGATAGCATATACTGCCCCACTGCTGGCCAAAGGCCTTTTTTTTGTATCGGGGTGGAAATCCTCATGCATGTCCGCCGTCCTGGGGTGGACGGAGGGGTTTATCAGACTCATACTGACTAAAAACCACCTCGTGGTTCGCACACTTGCACCTGCTACGGGATCACTTAAGTAATCATCAACGCAGCTCCCAACTTGCCCGCCTCTGTGAGCCCCGTCTTGTCAAGCTGGGGAAGTGAGGTGTTTAACTCCCCCTGAGACGTCTAAGAGGGGCGCGCTGGAACAATTCGCACCACCACATCGGGTCCTTTATGATGGGGGCGGCGGACATCCCCGAGTCCGCTGTCCCTGGACTCATTGAGGGGGGCCGGAAGAGGGCATTAGGCAAAGGTCTGTCCCAAGTCTACCAGGAATTCTTTTCCAGCCCTCAAGGTATGCGTTCTTTCTGGCAAGACGCACACCGCATTGGCGCTTAAATATAAATTTTTTAATATCACATTTCGAAAAGGAGTAATCCAGATTTTAAATTACAGGTACACCGCTTTCAGTAATTCCTCATACTTGGGCACCATATGAACCAGATAATAAGGACAACAAAGAAAAGTGTCTCTCTTTGAACAGTTTTGGACAATTAGCAGATGTTTCCTGTAATGAACTTCGACCTTTCGTCTGCTACCGTTCTGACAATAATAAAATAAACATCACTGAATGTGGAACTGTAGATCCAGGTACATTGTATTATATTATGAAGAATTTAACTTTTTGAACGCCATTGCCATGCCAAGCAAGCGCGTGCCCTGTACGCCAAACGTCACAAATATGTGACAAAAAGTACGGCCAATTTTTGGCTTGGCGTCGGGGGCACGCCGATGCGTTCAAAAGTTTAAGTTAATTAATACCTTCTTCTTACACCCGAGAGGATTCAATATTATTAGCAGTTACTGTCATTTATAAATCAGGCCCAGAATTATAGAATGACACTTTTTTTAAAGCACTGCAAGGTAACCTCTTATACTCTTGAGCTATTTTCAAGACAAAGTGACATCTATACTCCAAAGTGACATTACATTTTGTTAGCGATTAAATTCCATACATTTATGACTTTAAACTGGATATTTATATCGTTTTAAATTGTCATTTATCTAGAACTTATATTTATAACTGTAGAAAACTATTAGGATTGACTGATAACGTTACATTTTCGTAGCGCAAGGCAATACCATACATTTTGTCTGCGAAACGAATCACTGTTTGTCTGATAAATTTTCAATGTTCTAAAAGTTTTGTTTCAACCTCTTGTTTCAACCAAAAAAACTGAAACATTGTTTTCCTCAAAAGGCCACCTCTGACGTTAACCTACATGGTTTTCAAATGTTTTTGACCATTGTATGGACTTCAAAAGATACTATGACCTGACACTGAGTTTGTATCGGTGTTTCTTCTCAGGGTTGTCAGCTGGGAAACACTGGCCTCATCTAGATTATTATGACCAAAAAAAAATTGGTGTGTAAAAGAGTTACTTGTATTTTCAAAATAAATATTAATTATAAAAATTTCACACATAATTTTATTGCCAAGTGTTTGCAACTTACTCGGAGTTAAATGATAACCCTGGTTTGTGCAAGGGGGCCTTACTGTATGTCACGTACCCAAAGCACTCGCAACAAATTAATTAATTCTAAATGAATTCGCGAAAAGAATCCTAACGGTAATCAAAAATGTCTATTTCAGAATATCGCTTGGATGGAAGAACTAACAAATGCTACAAGTTCCACACAAATCCAAAAAACTTCACCAAAGCTTTTCTTGTATGCTCAGCTGAAGGCAGCCATCTTGCAATAATTAACAGTGACATTGAAGCAACAGTACTCAAAGAACTCTTCGCTCAACATCCTGAGAGATCTCTGAAACGAAACATTTTGAAACATGTAGCTTTTATCGGTTTTTCCGATTGGGCAGATCATTCGGAGTGGAGGACTATTCACGGTAATTTTAGTTCTCTTTTATCTTTTAAGAGAAAAGTATAGTCTTGTAGCGCCTCATACGAACTAAAGAAATGACGTCAATCAAATCCTGCATCGCGGTATCAGTTTTCCGTGCGATTTGAACATATGCAAAAGCCCAAATATCATCCATCGGGCATTTGCTCACCTTCCTTTTCAATGGAGCTTTTTCGGGACTTTACACCCTGTTCCACATCCCTATCCAGTCTGATGATATTGTCTTTTTCTCTCATGACCAGAACAAATGCTGCAAGACCTTAGCGATGCGAGCCTTTAGGTTGTAATAAAGATGAAGACCAAAATCATGATCAACAGCACAAAACATACACGTGGACTTGTATCCTCCTCATCTTGACCTATGGTGCACAGGATAAGTCTTTGACTCACATTTAAAAGTCCATCCATTCAAAAAGTTTTCCAACGTGCAATGGAGGGCAGCATACTAGGCGTTAAACTGCACTGTTTCAAAAAGCTGCCAATTTAAGCTATGGGCCCATATTGCAGGAATGGTACTGTGAAACCGCAGTTTCACAGCAGCATTCCTGCAACCAATCTTGAGATTCTGACGTGGCCCCTTGTTGCTAGAAGGGACCGCGGTAGACCGCGGAGGAGATGGTGGGACAGTCTAGTTGGCTTCCTTAGGAATCGGAAGGAAGAGACGAACAAGTTAAATAACATCTTGTAAAATAGTGACCGTTGGAAGTAACGGAGGGAGGCCTTTGCCCAGCAATGGAACAGCGTGAGTTAGTATAATATAAAATGAATGCTAAAGAACTTTAGGTACTATAATATTTATACATTTCCAGGACAAACGTTGACGGAAGCAGGATTTGATACATTTGCCCCAGGAAACCCTGATAACAACGGTAATGATCAATACTGTGGTGCAATATTTCGTTCTGGGCTTCTAGATGATATGAGCTGTGGCAGAGAAATCACTTTTATATGTGAAAAGAGTCCAGATTATAATGCTGCTTGTTCTCTACCAAACCAATAAAACGTCTTACTAAAACTAAGCTATAACTTTTATTAGTCGGAAGGTACGTAATATTGATAGCATTCCTACCGACTTCATTTGTGTTCATTCGTAAAATTTCACTCTACAATGCTCTTGATTTTGCTAATCTGTAACTTTAGTAAAATAAAATATCATGTAATACATTTTGCAATCAATGTTATTTATATCTATATTTTTAAAGTAGTTCATTGATATAATATTATATCTATAATAAAATTAGTTGTATTTTCTTATCACAACTTCCGAGATCCTGGAAAACAAAACCTTGACCTCTTTACACTGGTTTCATCGTGTGTCATATTTATCTGACCTACCGACTCACAGTATTTTTCTTCTTTTAGTATTTAAAAAATGAAGTACTGTTAGACTTCTGGGCAAAATAATAATATGATTTACCTACTATTTCCCGACTTGATTGTGTAAGTATAAACAGCAACGCACAAATCATGGAGGAGTTCGTCATATCCTGATTTCCTCGTATCTTCATATCCAGTATCCTGGGCTCCTAATGTTTTGACGAACTTCTTCACCATGAAGCAGGCAGCAGTTCAAAGTTCGGGTTCAAGACCACAATATCATGTAGGAGAGGCAGTTATTGGCTTGTTGTCGGGCTTGCGCCGGATGACAGTAAAGGATCTCCAACTCAAGAGTCAGGAATCAGGTTGTAGCGGCATCAATGCCGCAACATGAAAATCATCAAAATTTTTATGGTAACAAAAAGAACCGCAGCGCCATCTACGACGAACTAACATTGAAATTTTGCATCACGCAAGCAAAGTTCTCCATGCGATTTGAACATATACAACAGTCCAATTATCAGCTATCGGGCAGTTGCCCACCAGACACAACAACTGACTGGCAGAAGATCCTCCCATTTATCAGTGAAGGTGTGCGGGACTTTACTCTCTGTACCGCATACCTCTATAAGTTCATCAGAAAAGACCGCATGCAGTCACTGTTATTCAAAATAAGAATTAGAAGATAATTGTGAACGCAGCTTCAGATCATATTTGAGTCTCTAAGTGTTAGGGTTAGACTCACCAGAGATATGCAGCCCTAAAGTCCAAAAGTCAAAGGCTTTTTAAACGCTAAAACTCTCCACAACCGCGAGATGTGCTGTCTCAGAGAATATTTTCTCAAAGCTGATGTGGGTATGCAACGAGATGTGGTCGCGGTGGACAAAGGACGCACCCCGTGGTCCATGGCTCAAGAGAACTGGCGCAAACCTGTTATACTACGAAAGGCAAGGAGCTTTACGGGCGCTTCTATCGGGCTCTTTATGGGTCAAAGATTTGTCAGCGTCCGTGGCCTGGCTACGTCTCGGCGATCGCTTCGGGGAAGGATTTGTCTGTACGATTATAGACGAAGTTATTTTGACGAATAACTACCGGAGGCATATTATGAAAGACGGGACGGTTGACGTGTGTTGGGCATGCCACCGTTCGGGTGAGTCCATTACACATATTAACTCTAGTTGTTCTCGTCTTGCTAACGGCAAGTACTTGCACAGACATAACCTAGTAGCCAGTATTATCAATCAGCAACTTGCTTTGAAATAAAAATTTGTGGATTCTGAGGTACCGTATTACAAGTATGTGCCCGACCTAGTTCTCGAAAATGACCATGTCACGTTGTATTGCGGTCGGTCTATCATCACTGATAAGACTATTGTTGCCAATAAGCCTGCCATAGTGGTGATAGACCGATTAGCGCGCCGCACAATGATAAAACAAAAGGTACCTGAAAAAACAGCTACTTTGGTGAAAAATAAAATAAAACGGAAGTTACGAGCTAAAGGCAAAATAATGTTACTGGTAGTAGCTGTAACATAGAAACTAGAACTGATGAAAACAGAATAAATATGATTTTGTAATAATGGTGGGCCATAGAGGTGACCCGGTGGACAGGACCCAGCGGCAAGAGACGACGGTGGAGGTCCAAAAAACGTTGAACAGATGATATAATCAGAACTGCTGGAAAGCAATGAATAAAAGACGCCGTAGATAGAGATATTATATGGAATAAGCTGGAGGTGGCCTATACCCTAGAAGGGTTTCCTATCCCTAATAATTCAATTAAATAAGTAAGAGATTAGATAAGTAATGTATTAAAAAAAAAACACGTAAATTTTACAAAAGTGTCTAATATTTAAGGTATAGTATTAAGAAGTAAAATGTGGGAAGCAAGAGGTGGTTTAATAAGGATAAGAAATAGATGGTTTTTTTTATTAATTTTTATTTGATAAGGGTAGCTAGGTAATTCGAAATTAGTAAGCACGTTTCCTTGTGGCAAAATCTTGTTGACTAGTGATCGATATAAAATTCTTCCGTTACTGATGAATGACTGACAGACAACGCTCAACCAAAAATAAATGGTCGTAGAAAGCTAAAATTTGGCATATAAGGTCCTTGGAGAGTGTAAGGGAACACGAACAGAGGAATTACCGAAATTCTTTTGGGACCGAGGAAAAACGCGACCAGAAGCTAGTTGATCATAAAATTATGCAGAAGACAAGAAATGGATCATTATTGTTCAGCATAACAGAGCCTAAAATGTTTCTGTAGAGGTATGCGGAACAGAGAGTAAAGGCGATCCTCCGAACAGACGGTTCTTGTGTCTGGTGAGCAACTGCGCGATAGTTGAAATTCGGACTGTTGTATATGTTCAAAACGCACGGAGAACTTTGCTTGCGCGATGCAGAATTTTATTGGTAGTTCGTCGCTGACAGGATAGATGGTGTTGCGTTTGTTGCTGTACAAATTTCGCTTCTTAGTTTTTCATGTGGCGGCATTGATGCTGCTACATTCCTACTAAGACACAGGCCTCCTCTGTGTTAGTGGCAGTTGCTGGAATCGGGTTAGTGGAGTTACTTGCCAGTTTCATCGCGGTTTTTTCATCTACAGTTTTCAGAGCAGAGGATCGAAGCCACGATGAATAAATTCATCTTTAGAGCCTTTTATCTCCGCGTCACCAAAATGTTTCAGTCAAAATCATTGTTTCAAAGAATCTCCCAAATACATCTGATTCAATAGATGATCCATTGTTTAAATGACCTATGAACTGAATAAATGAAAACTGGCACAACACAGGCTTATCTTTAATTAATATAAATATTAATTTAAAATTTATTAATTTACTATATGTTTTATTGTACATAACACAGGAAAAAAGATTTCGAAAAACAATTGACTCATTGGCGGTCTTATCGCACAGTAAACATCGAAGCACAACTTATTGCATGCATTATTATTTGTAGCTCAGTCCTCACAAGATGAAGTCTTGGTTGAGTTATTTTGTGTTGCTATTCTGCCTGAATATAATCACATCTTTCAGATGTGACTACAAATACAGTTCAGCAGCCAAAGGATGGTTCAAACACTTTGATGTGCCGGTGACTTGGTTTGATGCTCGGATGAGATGCGCACTGGAAGGTAAGCTTGTATGTTCAGAAGATCTGCACAAAGTGAAATTCTATCGGAGACAGCGAATTTGAAATTTCAATCATGGTTTCGATTTACAACTTGACATTTGGGCAGCTAATAACAATTTCATACATTTTTTACTTTGTGGAAATCGTTACATTTGTAGGCATGGCCTACAGATAGTTAATTCAGTTCTGGTTGCTTGTATCACCCAAAGGTTGACTGGTAGAAAATGCCTATGAAATTGAGTCGACCTATGCACATTTGTGGGCGTAAAGTATTGCATAAATAAATCAATGAAAGAATGTCACTTTATTAAGAGCTTGAAATTATTAGCAATCATTAATTAGATTCGAAAGATTTTACGAAGTAAGACTTGCACCCTGTTGGTTTTCTTCTCTTGGTTATTCTTGGTAGCCAAGGAAAGAAAGACCTTTGTTTGGATTTTCTGGTCGAGCAAAACTTTAATTTGATTTTAAACCGACTTCAAAAACGGATGAGGTTAACAAGAAAAAAAAATTTAATGCATTTTCGGGCACAACTTCAACATTAAATGGATTTTCAAAATTCTGCTTTTTTTCGAAAGAGTTTTTATACCGAAATGGTCCCACTTAAATTTCGTAAAGATCTGATGAAGAACTTCGGAGAGTAATAAATAAATTGATCTGAACTGGGGAGTAACAGCACTAAACAGTGAAAAAGCAACTCAGCGTTTGGATTTAGAGAGTTACCGGGTGAAAACGAGCGAGCCGCATAAAGCCGGCATTTTTAATAAATTTATCTTTTCATCAGGTGCAGTTTTAGCTTCACCAACTACACCAGAAATAAAAGCTGAAATGGCTGGTTTTATAAACTTAACTGATGATAATGAGGAGACAGTTAATGAAATCTTTACCGGGATTCATGCTACTATCGCGCAAGGAGATTATCATACCGTTGAAGGTTAGTCAATAATAGTCAAGAATAATAATGAAACATAATTATTTTTTTTTTACTTTGATGCGACTTCTTAAAATTGAAGCTTCAATTATGCATGAGCTAGGTGTTCTTCTTGTATCGAAGCAATAAAATATTGTGATACTACGCGCATTTGCGCTGAAATAGGAGCGTTAATATGGTTTCAGAAGACAATTTGTAAATTTCAGGTACACCGCTTTCGGCAATTCCTCGTACTTGGGCACCAAATGAGCCAGACAATAAGAATAATAATGAAAAGTGTGTCATCTGGAACAGTCTCGGACAGTTGGCAGATGTTTCTTGTGATGAATCTCGACCCTTCGTCTGTTACCGTTCTGAAAGTACTAAACTAAACATCAATGAGTGCGGAACTGTAGATCCAGGTAAATTATGCCACAACTTGTTTTGTATTATATAGTTGTTATGTTAATTATTAACTTCTGCTCACACACAAGAGAATCAAACATTATTAGCAGTTACCTACTGTCGTTTCAACAATAAATTACGCTACAAAGAAGGCGTATCTCTTGTAGGTACAAATAAAATTTATTTTTAATTAATTCGTGAATAGAATTCAAGCTGAACATTTTATATTTAATTTTCAGAATACCACTTGGATAGAAGAACTAACAAATGCTACAAGTTCCACAAAATTCCAAAAATATTCCCTCAAGCCTATCTCGCGTGCTCAGCTGAAGGCGGCCATCTTGCTATCATAAATAGTGACATCGAAGCGACAGTACTCAAAGAACTCTTCGCTAAATATCCTGACAAATCTCTTGTGGGAATGATTTGGAAACATGTAGCTATGATCGGTTTTACTGATTGGGCTGATCATTCGGAGTGGAGGACCATTCACGGTAATTTGAATTATTTTTTGTTATCTTTGTTACTTCAAACACCATTTTATATTTAGATTTTAAAACCGCCCATGTCACGCTAAGCTGTACCGTTCGTCAGTAGCAAATCGTTAACAATAAAGTTGTTAAAGGTCAGATCCGGCGGTATCGAGTATCAAATCAGACTTTCACATTTATACTATAAGTAAGAACATAAAATACCTGCCAAGTGCGAGTTGGACTCTCATCCTAAGAGTTCCGTACCATAAACCAAAAAAAATAACACGTTTCTTATATGGTCCTCCCATTTTTTAAAATTGACTTAAGTTTTTATTAATTTTTATTATGGCGCCAACAGAAATACACACTATGTGAAATTTCAACTGTTTACCTATTACGGTTCTTGAGATACAGCCCGCTCACAGACAGACAGATGGACGGACAGACGGACAGCGGAGGCTTATTAATAAAGGATACGTTCCCCTTTAGGTACGAAATCCAAAAAAAAAATGTGTATAATCATATTTTTTTACCTTTCCAGGACAAACGCTGGCGGAAGCAGGATATGATAAATTTGGTCCAGGAAATCCTGATAATGTTGGCACTGCTCAATACTGTGGTGCAATATTTCGTTCTGGGCAGCTCGACGACATGTTTTGTGACAAAGTAGCCGCTTTCATATGTGAAAAGAGTCCAGATTATAATGCTACTTGTTCCTTGTCAAATCAATAACACTGTTTTATATGATTGTATTGATAAACTCGTGTTTGACCATTCTCTAACCTGATGGTAAACAATAATGTGGTTGACGATCGAGCACGCTTGTAATAAAGAGGTAACCTATTCTACTCTTGAACTAACATCCTAGGTCCTACAAATAATTAAGTCCGTAGGTTTGTTAAAAAAAATCCTTAAAAAAAGGTTTGTTATAGTTATTCATGTAGTGTGTATTTTTAATTTGTATGTATGTTGACTGTACAACGCTTTGGATTTTAATAATCTCTAATAATGATTATATGCTCGTTACTAATATGAAACAAATAAATAGAGAATGCGAAAAAAGGATTCTTTTATTATTCACGGTAATACCTTTATCCGCACCGAAAACACCTGGAAGAGCTTTCGGTCGATGAAGGCTCTCATGAAATAAAATTGTCAAATGTGTAAGCGCAAATTGTTAAAATCCGGCAACTGAGTCTCGAGATGGCCCTGCAAGAGTTCGAAGCCATGGTGCTTTCATGGTTCTCGGAACAGGCCACCACCGGGATCCCAAGTAACGGTAGGAGGGGTTCACATCGGCGTCGGGTCGACGATCAGGTACCTGGGACTCGTTCTCGACAGCCGGTGGAACTTCGAGGAGCACTTCCGACGTTTGGCTCCCAGACTGGAGCGGGTCGGAGCTGCTTTCAAGCGGCTCCTGCTCAATCTATGGGGTCCAAATGCCCTCTGCCAGAGGCTCTATGCGGGGATCGTGCGGTCCATGGCCCTTTATGGGGCCCCGGTGTGGGCACTCACACTGAAGGGGCGACTAGCCCGCCAGCTCAACGCGTCCCAAAGGGTCATAACCATCTAGCTACCTTTATCAGCGATGAAGTTATAAAGCTTCAAAGATGACAATTAGAAAGAGAAGTCCGATACAAACTCAGACGTCAAATATCATGTCGCCTATACAGCTGCCATAGAAAACGGCGTCTCCGCTATATCTCGTTCGTTTTTTAATCAATTTTAATTCCCCATTGTTACGTGATCAAAAAAATCATGTCAAGAATTTTACCCAATATGTTCAAAAATATAGTGTACAATACAACGTGTAACAGAATAAACGCAATACCTCTTAAAGGGTCATTGTACTCATCATTATGAACAACTTTTACTATGGGACCAAACCTGACATAGCGAAAAAAAAATCAGCTGTTCAGTACAGTTTGTCGATTTATGCGCACAAAAATGTATGTGGGAGTCGATTTTGTTTCACGATTTCAGTGTTAGTCCCATACTAAAAGTTGTTCATAATGAGTATAATGATCCCTTACGAGTTATTGCATTTATTCTGTTACACGTTGTATAATCTTTCCAGGCTTTGTCTGAAAACACTAAAAAAAATACATGGCGTACTAAAATAGCTACAAAAAAAGAGAAAGAGTATTTCAAATATATTTTTTTCGGATGATAGTAAAAATAGATAGAAAGTGTTGCAAGCCAAAACAAAAGGAGAACTATAAATGACAGTGCTCAAAACATCACATGTGTGCTTTTTAGTTCTTGTAATTAACAAGTACTTTGGGGATTGCTGATAGAAGTGAAAACTAAGCTAAAGTGTTCGGTGACGATGACGCGAGTTCCATGATTTTTGTTCACCCAAAAAGTACACATATATACACAGTATACATATAGCTCACGGAAAGCGTTCGGTGACAATGACGCGAATTCCATGGAGTTTGTTGAAGTTGAAGTTTTCTCTTCAAAAATCTTTATCTTTTTCATATTGATGTACCGGGGGCGTATCGTCTTACGTCTTGTAATCCGATGATGGATCAGGCTTGGCCGAATTTTACTGTGCAATTCCGATCTACATTGTGTATCCGAAAGGGCCGGTAACTCGGCGCCGATGTTCAAGGCTTTGAAGTTGTGACTGGACTAGTAGGTACATCTTAAATGTTAATTGAGAAAATATATATTTTGACATTATTTTTTTAGTTTTGTTTAACGTTTTTAATTAAACTTGTATGTAATTATCACCCAATTTTATCCAGTTGGTGTACTTCTTTAAATTTTACTTAAATATAATTGGCAAAACGTGCATGGACTATAAGTTTTCGTACCTATAGGTGTAAATAAGATAGTTTTGTAAGTATGTTAATCCAAAAGCCTTACCTCAATCTCATTTAAGATGTCACGTTTGGTTTAAAACCTTCTTCCAATCCAACAAGTAAGCAAATCACTTTCAGCAAAAACAAATTAGATTAAACAGTCATTTTATCTTGACTAGCTCAGCCACTAAATTCCCATTAGTTACGTTTCAGATCCATCAAAATTAATATTACGTACTTCAAGTTTTTATATTCCTATTCCTACTTTCAAAGTCTGCTAACACGAGATAGACCTATCCTTTCATTAAATTGATGTTTGTTATCTATTACACTAAGCAATTAAACTATGGGTTCCTTCAAAGATATTTTGTATTTTATGTTTAATTACGGAGCACAACAATCTAATGTGATGACCACAGAGAAGAGAGAGTTGACCATAGATTACACAGAGTATGACAAGGCGCGAAATTTACTACAGAACCAATATTTTAACATTATCCTTAAACAATTTTGCAGGGCCTTACTTGGTCAGGATTATGGTGCGTGTCCACGACAAATGTGCGAGCATGTGTAGGATTACTTAATTATTCTAGTCTCACACTGCGTAGCTGAAAAGGTATCTTCTTCTTCTGTAATATAATTTTAGTGGAGGCGAGGCCTTGTACTTAAACAATAGTGTTTCAAGAATAAGCAGCCTTTTCTATGGAAGTTCTATTTAAAATGAAACTATTTAAGATGAAACTAGTGTATAGGAGTCGAAGCCCCATAAACAACCACAAAATATCCGGAGATATGGTGCCCTAAGTGTTGCCCTTTTTTTTAAGGATGGAAAATCATCAAATGACTTTTTCCGCTCTGGGTGGAGCGGAAGGGCGTGTCAGACTCTTACTGACTTGCGTTCCGGGGCCGCGGTGACTCTTTCGAACAAATTCCTTAACCCTGGCAGGCTCTGGCCCTAGCGGGTCCCATCTTCTATGCTAACATCTCTTTGAGGCGCGCGTGAAACACAACGCGCCATCGACCCGGGCCTGGTGGTGATCGGATAGCGAGCCACCAGCGGGCGCGGGCCTGCGGACGGCGAGCCCAACGCTCGCCGTCCGCAGGCGCCTACGGCGACCGCGCCTACGGTGGCCGGGGATCGCCATGCAACTCCCGACGCCCGGGGCGTCTTCTCCTGTAGCGGCGGTTGGGGCGAAGGCCTTGTCTCTCCCTCGCGCGGCCCGCCTCCTCCTTTGCTAGCATTACTGCTTCGCAGAAGGCCCTAAGTGTTGCCCTGCTGAGACGTTTTGAGGCAATTAAGAAATGACTTCCACTCCAAGTGCTACACTCCAAGTAGTAGTGCAAGTATTTGCCGGTCATAAATGGCAGTAAGCAACTATAAAGAGAAACGAAAATGGAAAACGAAAATTCTTCGAGAAAGGCGTTCAAAAAATGCAAGCAAAACTCAGTTTGCTTTTACATCTTTGGTGTAAACATACCCTAAATACGACACAGATTTTATTTTATTACGGTTGTAAACAAAAGACATCTGTCATTCCGAATGACAGATTGACGATATCAACGGAAATACGGATTTTATAGTTTTACATAGAAAGACTTAGTTTTCCAGGATCTCAGAAATTTTGAGAAGAAAATACAACTTATTTTGTTATAGATATTATAATTGATTTAAAAGTACACAAACGAAAAGTCGGTAGCTATTTTGTTTTTTTTAAGCATGGGAATCCATCAAATGACTTCTTCCGGTCCAGGAGGGCGTGTCAGACTCCTACTGACTAAAACCCATCCGTGTTCCTTCTAAAGCCCTTTGCGTTCCAGGGCCGCGGTGACTCTTTCAAACAAATTCCGCAACCCTGGCAGAAGTCGGTAGGTATGCTATCTACAAGCATTATATACCTTCAGACTAATAGAGTAAAAGAAACACGTCATCCTAAATTAAGAAGTTTAGCTAACATGAAAACTTTCACCTTACCTAAATACAACAATACATATGGTATGAGAACACACACCTACGTACTACCAAAAATAGAACTACCTGTGGACATACAAAATAAATACCTCTGCAACCCTAAAAAAGCAAAAAGAAAATTAAAAAAAGCATTTCATGCAAATAACACATTAGATAAAGCTGAATATAACATGGAGTAGTTGCTCCATCGTGTTATCCGGTTACTGGGTTGTGGAGGTCTGATAGGCAGTTTCCTATCATAATATATAACTATGCAGTATGCAGGCAGTTGCCTACTACAAATAATATTTACGGAACTTTCCGAAGAACGGAGGTGTCTCGGCATGTTATGATGGTCACCAATCCAAGGAACCACTTCGTCAAGCGTCAAGACAAACAAAACAGTAAAATAAAATTAATAACTAAACAGTATAATAAAATAATTATCTGTGCGAGGCCAAAATGGTCCCTATTTCAGCTTATGCTGCGATATCTAAAAAATAAATAACGCAGCCCAGTCAGTGGTGCTACGGATACACTCACGGAGCATATATAAAAGAAATATACAAATAAAATAATAAGTATAAATATGGGTAAAAATGCAACAATTATTAATATATATATAAATATATAATCGAATCGTGCAGACGTTAGTTTGCCATGAGCACAAGCGACTGCAAGCGCAATAATTACTAACCTTCAACCATGTGATTAGCTCTATTAGAGAAAGTGGCATGAATTCCAGTGAAGATTTCATATGACTGCACGTTTTCAGAGGACTTTGTGATGCTTCTCATTTTGCAAATCATCTTTGGTGTGGTTGGAAAGACAATGAAAATTATAACTTTATGCATTGCCTCTTATTAAGGGTATTACTTAAGGGTACCAAAATATATTTTTTATAATTTTAAAAGCTTCCGTTCCGATGTTATTACAGAAAATAGATAAAAATTGACCATTCCCACCGCTCTCCTTATCTCCAAAACGACTAAGCCCCAAATTTTGAAAAAAAAATAAAAAATCATAGGTATAGATAGTAGGTACCTATAGATTACTGGAGAACCTATAAGAAGTCTATCATTTTAAAGCAACATGTTAAAAAAATATTATTCGTTCGGAACCCTTTGCATACGAGTCCGACTCGCACTTGGCTGGTTTCTGTTGTTGTGTTGGATGTCATCAAATCACTTCTCTTGCTCTGGATGGGAAGTGTCAGACTCTTACTGGCTAAAACCAACCCGTGATTCTTCAAAATGCCCCTTTGCGTTCCAAGGCAACGGTAGATAACTCTTTTTATTTCGCAACCATGGCAGGCACCGGCCATAGGGGGACCCGTCAATTATGCTGGCGTCTCTTTGAGGCACGCATGGAATATAACGCGCCTTCGACCCGGCCGAGGGGGGCTACTCTCTAAGCCCGAAGTCCGTAGTTTCGGGCTTAGTTGCGGGCGTATTCTTCTCCGTATCACCTAACCACAAAGAATTAATGACAAATATTGTCATTCATTCTTAGTTCGGGTTTGGAACTAATCGTAAGTCCGTAGGTGATACGGAGTCGAATACGCCCAAAACTACGGACTTCGGGTTTAGAGAGTAGGCCCCCTGGTCTTTATAGGATGGCGAGCCACCCTCTTGCCGTCAGTTCAAACTTCTGTGACAATAATGTTAGCAATGTGTTACTTTTGCTCAAAATAAATCGTTATTATTGCGTAGGTATATTTCAAATTAGTTATTGGTTGGTTCATTAACTGTATTAATTATTGAGTGTTTACTTCTTTTATTTTGTTATCTTATATTAAATATAAGCTTCCTTCAATATGGTTGAGCCGAATGGTGCTAGCGCGTGCGTCGTGTTTGTGAGCGGCCGCCGTCAGTTGGAACTGGTCATCTTTGAACCGCCATGGTTTATTTTAATGATTTGTTGTTCAAAAGTCAAAAAAAGTCAAAAGTCGTTTATTCAAATTAGGCTGAGTGCCAGCACTTTTTCAACGTCAAAGTTCTACATAAAGACAGTCCCCCAAAACGCCCGCCCGTCACCACTTCCTAGTGTTTTAGCTGGGAAGAAGAAGTGGTGCAACAAACACCCCAGCAACGTTTGTTCGAATTGTTGTTTTTCTTATTCCGGTCGCTTTTATCGGGAATTCCTTTCTACATCGTTCTCCCATATATGTATATATGATTTCAACATGAATGATGTAACCAAAACATTGTAAAAAATAAAAAAGATTTAAAAGAGTGTCCGTGGAGTTTCTTGCACGTTCTTCTCCATAGAGATCTACGCTTTAGGACGTGCAAATCTTTGACTGACCGACCATGACAATTTAAAAGTAAATAATTTGAGTTGAGTTGAAACATTGTATGTTATTTTGAATATTATTTCAGTGCGTGCCGGTTTCCGAAAATAGCTAACGTTTATGTATTTTGAGTATTTTATTGCAGTTACAATGTCAACCGGTTTTAGAAAATGAAAATAGCGCCAAGCTACAAATTTAACCACATTTTTATTTTTACGATATTTTTAACCAAGAACTAAAAGACAATTCTCGTAGGTACTTGAAAAGTGTTCTCATTAACTTTTGCCTTCTTCCCAAAGTCAAAGTCAACGACACGACGACGTCGACATTTATTTCAATTAGGCCTTTTCATTAAACGGCACTTTTGAACGTCATCATGTACAGTTCAGTAAAATAATAATATTACATTAATAAAATGACTCTACTGTCCATTCGGGAAGGTAGATTCTTATGGAGAAGAACGGATAAGAAACTCCATAGTTAGTCTTTTCAAATAATGGTTTTACAAAATTTGGTATACATGTGAGGACGATGCACCCAGAGTATGCTACTTATAGGAACTTAATTACCAGCAGAGGTAAACTTATTCATTTTCTAAAGAAATGCAGGTCAATAGTACTCACATATTTACAAATATTGGAACCATTAATTAAACAGTGTGTGAGTTAACAGAAAAATAAAAACATAAAAAAGAAACAGTATATCTATAAGGTTAATACATAAATCAACCAGTTTGATTTTGTCTACACCAGTCATCATCATCATCAGCCGAAAGACGTCCACCGCTGGACATGGGCTTCCCCCAAGGTGGGGGGTTTGCCATAATCGGCCTTTTTCTAGCTCGCATCCATCCCTAGCACACATCTCTCGCACACATTCCTCGCAAACACCCCTCGCTCACATCCCTTGCACCCATCTTTCGCTTGTTTTGTACGTACAAAAACCTCGCGCCGCTAAGCCGTTTCCACCGAAGCTGCGAAGAGCGAGGCTTGGTAAATCAAGTGATTCTATTGGTTCTTAACAAACACATCCCTCTCTACGCATCCTCGTACATCTCCGGTGGAAACGCACCCTTAATAACCTTTTGTTTGTCACCTTTCTTTCACCGTCTTCATAACCAAATCACCTAAGCATAATCTTTTCACGCCTCTACGTCTTGTTTTAAACGACAATATAAAGAAAAAAAAACTTCAAAATATTAAATTCACACGAATAGCAACCGTAATTCTAACATAATTAAGCTAATAACTTATTTTAAGCTATACATTTTAATAGTAATGGCGCCCTTGACTGAAAAATATTGATGTTAGATTGTATAGCCGTCTGGCTCGTGAGAAGTAAGCATTTAACATGAGCCTCCTTCAAGGTGGACCGTTGACCTGGTGAAGGCCGCGGGACTCCCAGCAGAGGTTTCTTCCTTAACATACTTTTACAGAAACTCATCAATCTGTATGGTGATAATATGATCGATCGATGAATGACTGTGCTTTAAAAGACACGGTGACCTCAAAATTCGTTTTGGTGTTTCTAAAAGTATTACTAATCAACCGAATGACGTCCACTGCTGGACATAGGCCTCCGCCAAAGGGAGAGTTTGCCATAATCGTCACGCTTGGCAGGCGTGTTGGCGATCGCAGTCTAGCTGTTGCAATGCACAGAGAATGCTGCTGCCCATTCTCTGGTGAGTCCCTTAGTCGCCTCTATTTTTTTATCAAATGACTTCTTCCGCTCTAGGTGGAGCGGGAGGGCGTGTCAGACTCTTACTGACTAAAAACCTGCCGTGTTCCTTCTAAAGCGCTTCGCGTTCCAGTTCCGCGGTGACTCTTTCGAACTAATTCCGCAACCTTAGTCGCCTCTTACGACACCGATTTTGAGAAATGAGTTATGATTAAATTTGTTTGAATTACCGAAGTGAAGTGAACTTTGAAAAAAAAAAACAGGTGAGCTGTCAATCGATATAATAAAGAGGTCACGTAATCACGAAGTGAGCGAAGTGATTCCATCTTGATTATATATGTAGATTGACAGCTCACCTCGTGATCACTTCACCCAAGTCTTTACTTCGGCATGTTTACAGAATCCACCGACAGAGTGCAGACGACATGAACGATGACTAGTTTATAACTGGCCAGTGAGACTATTCCAAAATTAGTAAAATTAGTATTATTCCGATGAAAACAGTGTACAATGCAATTCAGCGAATGGTCGCTGAACAATATTGGCTTACTAATTACATTACTGCAATATTATTATTTTCCTGGTACTGCCTAATCTGATTAGGTGAATAGGTACTATTATGTGATTGTGAGGTAGGAAATAACAGAAATAATTAATGTTAGCTAACTGCGGTTTTATTAGGTTATTTTGGTAGAAGTTACTGTTTTGAATACAATTAACGAGCGTTTGCCTGTACCTACTGTGTTATTTTTATTGATTTGATAAAATAAAGAATACATGTCCAATGTTTTTCGATAATCTAATTGACGGACTAAATAGAATTATATTTTTTTAATCCACGCAACGTCCCTATTGTGTTTGCGCACAGCCTTTTGGACCGAGTGGTGTATTTCAAGATGTTGACCCTAGCCGCGCCGCCGTTCCAAAATAAAAAAAAACTGTTTGCTATTGTACTGAACCCGGTGGCGAGATTCCGTAAAAAAATTTGAATCTCGGATCGGTTAATTTTTTTTGATAAAATTTATACAGAAACAAATCTTTCTTTGATTGTTTTTTTCATCTGCCTAGCCTTTTCCCAACTATATTGGGGTCTACTTCCAGTCAAACCGGATTCAGCTGAATACCAGTATTTTACGTGGAGCGGCTGCCTACCAGACCTCCACAACCCATTAACTGGGTAACACGGTAGTTCCTCGCAAGACTGGATTCACATATACTGGCTTCTGACAGTCCGTAACGACTGCCAAAGATCTACAAATGACATCCGGGACCAACGGCTTAACGTGCTTTCTGAGGCACGGAGGAAACTCGGTATGTAAAGATGATCTCACCCATCCTCAGACCAACCTTGGCAAGCGTTGCTTAACCTTGAAGATCGACCCGTGCGGCTGTTATTCTTTAGCCACGAGCTCCTCAGCTTTTTTTATTGATTGCACATTTAAAATAAAATACTAAAGCGAGCTGGATTTGGGATCTGCGGTTAAGTTAAGTATGATGTGTAAACATAAAAAAAAAAACATTAGGTACAATAGACAAAGTTGATTGGTCGTTGCCTTTTCATATCCCCATTCCCTTCAGGACATTACCTTTGATCCGAGTGTGAGCAATAAAGCTGCGCTAAGCGGCGCTAGCCCAGGGGCGCAACCTTACCGCGCAACATTTGAATTTGGAAAAAGAAAATAAGATGGCCGATTGACTTTTTTGTGAAAAGTGTTTTTTTTTTTGTGAGCGGCCTCTCGCAGTTCAACCAAGGAAGTTGTCGACAATGAAATGAGGTTCCTACCTACCTACCAATGGTTCATTGTCCCTATAACGTTAAACTTGCTAGTTCCTCGAGAGACAACCCCCGGTTGCTGGGACCACTATCTGTACACTGTTATTAATATAATGCCCTGCCTTTTCACATTAACGGGCCGGCTTGGGGTCAGCTACCAGTCTAACCGCATGAAGCTGAATATTAATATCGGACATGGAGCGACTGCCAAGGAGAACCGTGTTACCCAGTCAATGGGTTGTGGAGGTCTGGTTGGCAGCCGCTCCACGTAAAATACTGGTAAACAGCTGAAGCCAGTTTGACTGGAGGGTGACCCAAATATAGTTGGGAAAAAGGCTAGGCAGATGATGTTGACGTCGAGCGACTGCCTATCTAACTTCTACAATCCAATTACTGGGTAACAGTACCCAGTTTCCATTACTGGTATCAAAGATTCTGGCTTCTGACTGACCGTAACAACTGTCAAAGATGTTCAAATGAGAGCCAGAACAAACATCTTAACATGCTCTCCAAGGCATAGAGGAATTTTGGTAGGTTAAGATAGTCACCCATCCATAATACGACCTCGGTAAGTGCTGTCTAACTTCTAAAATCGTACCATGCGGCTGTTATTAGTTAAGTACCAGCAGTAAAAGAATATCGTTAGGCGAGTTTGTTGCGCCACTTCTTCTTCCCAGCTATAACACTTGGAAGTGGTGACGGGCGGGCGTTTTGGCGGACTGTCTTTATGTAGAACTTGGACATTCAAAAAGTGCTGGCACTCAGCCTAATTTGAATAAATGACTTTTGATTTCGATTTTGATTTTGACCGCAACTTCCTATAAATCAAGTGAAAATTATTTTATTTTCCCTCCGCCAAACCTGGCCATTTATAAAATCGTTCCTGTTTACCCCCTTTTTTTAAGCATGGGAAATCAACAAAAGACTTCTTCCGCTCTGGGTGGAGTGGAAGGGCGTGTCAGAATCTTACTGACTAAAACCCATCCGTGTTCCTTCTAAAGCCTTTGCGTTCTAGGGCCGCGGTGACTCTTTCGAACAAATTCCGCAACCCTGGCAGCCTGTTTACCCCTACTTTAAATAATGAACTCATTACAGCTCTAATCATTTAGAGGTCAGGGTACTAATAAATTTAATTTATGAACCGACATCATAATTATGAAGAAAAACTCACGCAAGGGCTGTTCAAATTTGATCAGATTTCGTACAACTTATTGCCCAGCCAACCCTCGCAGGAATATTTTATGTTTATATACGTGTGGGTTGTTTGAAAATAATATTTTTTAAATTATCAATAAATATAATTTAGGAAAAAAGCTTTTACAAAAAAATACAACCGACTACAAAAAAAAAACACTACAAAGAAAAATATATTTATGTAATTTTAAATATGTTTCATTTTTATTTCTAACTCTTTAGTGGTGCCCAACACCTAACAACACCACAGGAAAGCGAAATACGCAATTTCGTTTACTTGTTTCACATATTTTTTCCAGGATTTCAAAACCAAACTACAGAATACATTTTCATAAATGACGGAATTATGATGAGGGTTTTTTTATTTTTTTAATATGGGTTTGCTCTAGACTCTAGTCTAGGTCATAGATGACGGAGACAAATTCGACGACGGAGCGAGCTTACCCAGAAGAAGCCTGTTCACTCTAATTTTGAAGAGATTAGGGTTGTATGCGTTCGGAAACACAGACGCAGGCAGAGAGTTCTACTCCTGAGGTAACAAAATAAAACATAGAACCGAATTGAGAACTTCCTTCTTTTTTTGAAGTCGGTTGAAAACTAGTATGTAGGTACCGACTTTTCGCATGAATATGAAGTCTACGAAAATTGTTAAGATCTTAATCAGTCTGTGTGTCATTAACACGCAAAGTTAACTTTTTTAATTTATGTTTTATTACAGCAACTTTGTTACCTACTAAGATTACTTTAATTTACTTGCAAGTTGGTGATAAGGGGTTTGAAATTTGAAATATTTCAACTATTTTTTCCTTATGGGACAAATGAGGTTGTACCTATACTGACGATGGAGAAAACACTATCCATATACAATAACTATTTACATAAATACAGCTTATAATATTAAATAATTTTATTTATAAACTAAATAAACATAATTTTGAAATTCACTCTTAAAACCATGTACATCCAGGTCACGAAGCAACACAAGTAAACACTGCCCGGTTGATGAAAATAAATGTGTAAGTAGCTATGCCTCAAAGAGATGTCAGCATAAAAGACGGGGCCCGCTAGAGCCAGAGCCTGCCAGGGTTGCGGAATTTATTCGAAAGAGTCACCGCGGCCCTGGAACGCAAAGGACTTTAGAAGGAACACGGATGGGTTTTAGTCAGTAAGAGTCTGACACGCCCTTCCGCTCCACCCAGAGCGGAAGAAGTCATTTGATGATTTCCCATCCATAAAAAAGTAGGTATGTTTCTAAGCATACGTCATCATATTTCACGTGTCGGCAAAAAATGGTTGTCCTGCACCCGTTACGGTAATGCAGGTCTGACACACGATGGGCACTCCTCGATTTTTCTCCAAATACTAACTTTGCAACAGTCAATTTGTGGCCACAGATTTGAACAATGGCAAATTGGCGTGAAAGATTGAAACGTTTACATGCTTCGATTAGTTCATATAATGTATTACTGGAAATAACAAATGACTATCGCTAAGAGGGTTCCATATTTTCAATTATTTTTATGGCTTTTGAATTAGGTAAAGGCTTTTTCATTTTAATTTGTTATATCGTTAGTTTTGTTTGGGAAGAACAGACTTGTTCAGGGCCTTTAAAGGCCTTTCTTCCTTCCATTCCTCTCGGCTTTACAGTTTTATCACACCAATCGATCGATCGATAGAAGAATGAATTAGTCGACGTCGATCGATAGTTTCTACTTCTTTCTTTAATCAACCAAAGCTACAACACCAATCGATCAACGACGATCAATCGATTGGTGTAGAAACATCCTTAAAGATAGGTCCGCCATCTTGGTCTGGGTCTGCCGCGATTTCATCGGTCATTTACTGAGACCAACATTGTGGTTGCTTTAGCCAATGAACCGTTCGTTAGGAAACATTGTAATTATTAACAATATATTTTTTGTACATTTTAATAACTCACACTGGGCACTTGTAATGGAAACGTTATGGTCTGACAACCACATTAAACAGCTTTCGTTTTTAGCTTGGCACGGACCTTGTAGTACCTAACTAGAACTAATTTCCACGTGCTCGAGCGTTTTTGCCACTATTTAGTGGAATCAAATGTAGCTTGCAATTTAGGACCCACTCGACTCACGGTTAAGCAGTAACCAGCCTTAGTGTGCTGAACTGCGAGTAGTCACGTCCAAAAAAAAAACCACTCGTCTCAGATTGTATATCTTTTATCCGTACACAAATAAAATTCACTTTACAATTTGATTTTTTTATCTTCATACTTTTTGTTAAGATAGAAAATTTATATTTTTAGTATGGAGGAAATTGTTCGAGTCACCGCGGCCCTGGAACGCAAAGGGCTTTAGATGGAACACGGATAGGTTTTAGTCAGTAAGAGTCTGACACGCCCTTCCGCTCCACCCAGAGCGGAAGAAGGCATTTGATAATTTCCCACATTAAAAAAAAGACCATTCAACGCACTAATGTCTAAAGAAATACACAAAAATCCACTGAATCCTAAACAATTTTATGTTTGATACGCACTTGTTCCACTTTACTGTGAAATTGATTATCTTAAACAAGCTACCTTACTTCATTTCACAAATACGTGTACACGCTTACATTTCCCTTCCAAATGGAGTTGTCGTTTAGAACGTCAATTGTTTTCAATTATTTAGTGTTCATTATAATATTGAGTGAAGCAGGTAAGATTAATCTGCTTTGGGCTAAAACATTGCGAAGAAAGGGATACAATTTTTTTTTTAAAAATGTGGTTTTAAAAAAAAAACTTTCCGTGGCATTTTTTTATTTATTTGAAATGGATTTGCTCTTGACTCTAGTCTAGGTCATAGATGACAGAGACAAACTCTAATGGCAATAGTACATTTACATAGCTACCTAGGTATATTTTGTTGGGGCCGTAAGTGACCGATGTTTTTAGTGGCTTCAGAAGCACTTATCAAAACATCATGGATGCAGGGGAATAGAAATTTGAGACGACCACAGCAGCGGGTCAGAATTTGATCAAAAGCACCGCACTCGCACTTCGTATTGGATGGACTGATAAAATAATCCCTAATTTCACCAAGTTATCTTTGCAGTGAACTACACGGGCACGCAATTGATTCAGAGCTTTCTAAATATACCACTGCAACCACAAGCAACTGCTCTTTACTTATCCGTCGTTACAGCCCCATTTCATTTTTACATGGCAGCTTTCTACGATACATCATCTGTTTTTAATATGTAATTTATGCGTTTACATTACATATTAAAAACAGCTTTGCATATGTATGTGTATAGTGGTAATCTTCATATTCTAGTTTGAGTTAAACGGTTTATTTTAATTATTTGTTCTATGAATTGTTTATTTTTACTCGAGACGCTTTTATCGTGCACGTCTTTCTACATTGTACTCACATATTATTATATGAATAATTTCAACAAGGAAAATGTAACCACAACTTTGTAACAATTCATTGATTTAAAAGAGTGTCCGTGGAGTTTCTTGCACGTTCTTATCCATAGAGATCTACGCTTTGGAACGTGTAAATAGCTTTCCCATCTCTGACTGGCCGACCTTGACAATTCGTAAGTGCCTGTAAATGGACTTATAGAAACAAAGGTATTAAAAAAAAAAAAAAATAAAAAAAAAATTACTGAGTAATAAACTTAATTTCAGCGAGCGAAAAATTCAGATGTGACTACAACTACAGTCTTATTGCGCAAGGCTGGCTAAAGTACCAAGAGATACCTGCAACCTGGTTTGATGCGCGATTGAGATGTACTTTAGAAGGTATGGCTTATCTAGATAAGTAGTATGAAGGAGGTGACCGCTTCCCAAGTCTCCTTGCTCCGGAACATGAATTTAACCAGGGCCGGATGCGAGAGGTCGCCGCCGCCAATCGCTTCGACGAGGACACGGTGGTGCTTTGCCTAAGCAGGGTAGAGCTCCGCCGTATGCTCCACCGTGTCCGGGTGATCCCCACAGATGACTCACGCACTTGCTGTCTTAAACTGGTCTACCAGCCAAGTGCTAGTTGGAGTCACACAAGAAGGGTTCCGCAAAAATAACGTTTCTGGTTTCTTAACTGTTGTTTTGTTATAGCGGCAATATGAAGTACACACATTTGTGAAAATTTCTGCTGTCTACGTATCACGATTCATACCAACTCGTGTTACAAGAAGTCATCAATGATCTAAACAGAATTCTTTAAACAAAACTTATTAAATTTCTTTGAATTACCTCAACTATGTTGCCTTGGTATGTAGTGGATGGTCACCCATCCAAGGACTGACCTTGGCAAGCGCTGCTTAACCCTGAAGATCAAACCGTGCGTCTGTTATCATTGGGCCACTAATTTTGATAGCTTAAATAATGTTTTTCTTTACAGGTGGACTTATAGTCTCTCCTACCACGCCAGGATTACAAACAGTTTTATTACAACTGTTGAATGACGACGAAGATGTAGAAATCAGTAAGGAAATCTTCACTGGGATTCATGCTACTTTCTCTAAAGGAGACTACTTCTCAGTGGATGGTAAGTTTCTGACCTGCTACAAAACTAGTTCTATCTTCTTTTATACGTTCAACATCGCGTGCTCCATCGTCGACCTCATCACCGCTTTAATTTCATCAGACGAAATTGTTGACATAAATAAAAAACTATACGACGAGCAGCGACAAGCGAGTGTGTAATTCCGATAGTTTTGTCGCTCGGCTCTAAGCGAGTGCGCTTGTGCGATGAGTGATTACTCGCACCACTCGCTCCGGCCGGCTGAGAGACACATTCCTGCGCAAACCTGCACGCGCTACAAAGCGCTGAATCCATAATATGTTAACTATCAGTCAGATCCGCACTATACAAATAAATGATCGCTGGTTCTGACCACCAAGCGAGCATCGCTGAGCGAGTATAATCTTTAATACCTCTCGTCGCTGCGACAAACTAGTGGTAAGAGAGTTCTCGCCGGCAGTATGAACAGCTATCGACTATAAATTTATTTGTCTCCTTTACTCACACGGGATCTATATCTTTTGTCCGTGTCCTCAGCGAGAAAATAGTCGATAGCTAATCACTTCCTCGTCGGCGGTGAGACAAGTTCCTTAAAGCCAATTTCATTGTTCATCTTCGCCACTTAGCCTCTTGCCAATCATATTGGGATCCTATTCTCCGTGAGTAAATTAAATCCAACCAAACCTATTTCTTGTTTGCCAGGTATCCCTCTTTCCAAAATACCTCACAAATGGGAAGCTTCTGAACCGAACAACCTCAACAATGATGAAGACTGCCTCACATTGAACAATAAAGGATTATTAGCTGATGTCAGTTGTAACAAGACACTGCCATACTATTGCTTCAAGCCGGAGAACTCGACTGAAGAAATGGAGGATTGTGGGACTGCAGAGCCAGGTAAATGTTCGAACTTCCGATTGGGGATTATTATAAGAAATGGACGATTGTGGGACTGCAGAGCCAGGTAAATGTTCGAACTTCCGATTGGGGATTATTATAAGAAATTGACGATTGTGGGACTGCAGGGCCAGGTAAATGCTCGAACTTCCTATTGGGGATTATTATAAGAAATGGACGATTGTGGGACTGCAGAGCCAGGTAAATGTTCGAACTTCCGATTGGGGATTATTATAAGAAATGGACGATTGTGGGACTGCAGGGCCAGGTAAATGCTCGAACTTCCGATTGGGGATTATTATAAGAAATGGACGATTGTGGGACTGCAGAGCCAGGTAAATGTTCGAACTTCCGATTGGGGATTATTATAAGAAATGGACGATTGTGGGACTGAAACCGCAGCTATGAAGCTCGACGAGAAAATCTCAAACATGACATGCAGCGGTCAGATTTTCGATCCCCAAGTAAACAAAAGGTTTTTGGGGCTTTCTTTTAAGAAATTTTCAGTAACAGCTAGAGTTTTTCTAGATTTGAATTCCGTTATTTATTTATAATAAGCACACCAACAGCACTGTCACTTATAATTCAAATAAAATTACATTCAAAATCGGCATTTCAGTAACCATGCAAATGACAGGTATGCGTGACATTGAACATAATGAATATTGGAGACAAAAAGAAAAACTAAAAACTGCGTCCAGTATACCTAATTATAATAGTATTGGTCCTATATTTATAGGATATTTACGTAACTAGCAAAATGTTGGGGTATTAAATACTTTTACCGAATTCGGTGCAAAATATAATCATGAATTTTCTTGTCAATCTAAATTATTTTAGCCTGAAAACTATGTTTGACATAAAAAAACTCCATCAGAGTCTGCTTTTATGTGCATACTTAGCACTGTTAAAAAATAAAACCATAAACGATTTAATTTATCTTTCTTTTTCCAGAATACAAATACAACAATGAAACAAACAGCTGTTACAAGTTTCACACGGTGCCTCGAACATTTTCACGCGCATTCTTCGCGTGTTCCGCTGAAGGAGGCTATTTGGCCATCATCAACAATGCCGTTGAAGCTCTGGTCATCAAGAAACTGTTCGCTAAGCATCCAGAAAACAGTATGACTGGAAACTTCCCGAAAGACGCAGCTTTTGTTGGGTTCAGCGATTGGGGTGAACATGGCGATTGGAGGACTATTCATGGTAAGTAGCTTTTATTATGTAACGAAGTTATTTCTTTACTAACGAATGAAAAAAGCCAATCAATAAAAACGTAGGAAAATTTGCTCAAAAAGAATCGACAGGCAACATGGCCGCCATTTTTATTTTTTCAAAGGCTCACCTACAGTGGTAGGAATTCAGTTTTGCTTAATGGCCATCTCTTATTGGTGGACAGCTTGTCGTGATAGTGGCTAGCAATAAAACAAAATAATAAAACCCTACTTCCTGTAACCGAAGCGAACTATTAACCTACCGGCGATATGGTAGAAGTGGCGAAAATTAAGCTATCCATTGAGGCCATCGACACGAATACAAAAACACTGTCAGTTTGTTAAAATAACTCATCTTGCTAGATCAGGTTGGGTTACAATAACACAGGTGCAGATGCTGAACGGTACAGGAGAAGACGCCCCGGGCGTCGGGAGTCGCAGGGCGATCCCCAGCCACCGTAGGCGCGGGCCTGCGGACGGCGAGCGTTGGGTGGCTCGCTGTCCGATCAACACCAGGCCCGGGTCGATGGCGCGTTGTGTTTCACGCGCGCCTCAAAGAGATGTCAGCATAGAAGACGGGGCCCGCTAGGGCCAGAGCCTGCCAGGGTTGTGGAATTTGTTCGAAAGAGACACCGCGGCCCTGGAACGCAAAGGGCTTTAGAAGGAACACGGATGGGTTTTAGTCAGTAAGAGTCTGATACGCCCTTCCGCTCCACCCAGAGTGGAAGAAGTCATTTGATGACTTCCCTTCCTTAAAAAAAAAAATCTGCGGAACGTAATTCCTAGAAGTGAGACGATATAAATTGTTACCAATACACATGGTTTTGGTCTTTATCAGACATCAATGTTTAGATTTATTTATTAAAACTCTATGCATTGGTAGGAAATACTGTGTAAACTTGCGGTCTTAATGTATGAGTACCTACATTTTAAATGGCAGGTGCAACTTAATGGACAGACAAACAGAACAAAAATACGATAAAGAGAAGAAAAAATACAATCTATACCTATGTTTTCATACACACATTCTAAGTTACTTGATTTTTTTTTTTTTTTCCTTAGCCTATTGTGTCCCACTGCTGGGCAAAGGCCTCCCCCATATCCTTCCAGACATTCTTTTCTTGCGCCACCTCGAACCAGCCTTCGCGGTGTGCATCCAAGTCATCTCGCCACCGCTTTCTGAGCCGGCCTCGGCGACGCCGTCCATCCATGATGTTTTTAACAAAATAACTTTTATTTCAGGTCAAACTCTTGAAGAAGCTGGTTACGCTACCTTCGCATACGGAGAACCAAACGACAGTCCATTAGGCGGAGCTTCCTGTGGTTCCGTATACCGAAACGCTGAACTAAACGATGCAGTTTGTGATCATCCACACGTCTTCATATGTGAAAAAGCCCCAGAATACCCGGCTGTTTGTTCAAATGCTGATAACGTATTATACCTAGACTGAAGTTATTTTGCATTTAAAAATGCTGGTCACATACAGCTTTTCTAAGTTTAGCTTGACGACTGAATGGTTTTTAAATAAAATACTTTTTTGGTTTAATTCGTCGAAAGCAAAAATGCTCATCATTATTCCAGCCGAAAGACGTCCATTTTTAAACTTTGTCATATGGACAAGTCTTGTGCATATTGTATTCACCAACTTCCAGCGACCTTTACCAGGGCACCGGACCGCCTTGTCCTTGGGGGGCATCTAAAGTCAAGTCTTTAAATTCTCGATTAATGACAGTAAATACAATGCTTTAACTTTCAATTTGGTTTTGATTACACGATACAATCGATAGGCTGATTAGACACATTGCAATATTACGTAATCACGTCATGGATAAAAATTACTAATTCAAATGATTTAATTGTAAAACATCATCATCATCATATCAGCCGAAAGACGTCCACTGCGAGACATAGGGCTCCTCCAAATGTCGCCACAACAACCGGTCTTGTGCGTCTCGCATCCATCGGCTACCCGCGACCCTCACCAGGTCCACCTTGTGAGAGGCCTTCCAACGCTATGTCTTCCGGTACGCGGTCGCCACTCCAGAACTTTTGTAAAACACAGGTACAATATTATAGAATCTAATTCTAAGGTCAGGATTGCTATGTTTAACCTAATGGGCATACACATTTTGGATACGTATAATACTTATTTTAAATACTTTTGATTTTTTTAAAGTAATAAAACAAACAAACACAAATAATACAAAAAACCTTTCACTCGGTGTTGCCGCAAAAAGCCAGACATTTTTTCCTTCCATTCATCAGCGAACAGCCGGTCGATTCTGTAAAAAAACTCACAGCAAAAGCGTATATGTAGTGAGCATGAAGTGAGGTGTAATTCTAATTGATGCTTGCTACTGACAGTGTACTATCCCCGAAGGTGCCTTTACATTATTTATTTTTTTATTTAATATGGGCTTGCTCTTGAATCTAGTCTAGGTCATAGATGACAGAGACAAAGTCGAAGATAGAGCGAGCTTACCCAGAAGAAGCCTGTTCACTCTAATTTTGAAGAGATTAGGGTTGTATGTGTTCGGAAACACAGACGCAGGCAGAGAGTTCCACTCCTTTGCTGTGCGCATTATAAAAGACGTTTGGAAACGTTTAGTGCGGATAGATGGTATAGCAACAAGGTAGGGATGGTAACTTGCAGTACGTCTAGATGTCCGATGATGGACGGGGGCCGGTGGGATGAGGTCGTAGAGTTCCTGGACACTCCCCGAATACAATCTGTAGAAGACCGACAAGCAGGCAACCTTGCGGCGATGAGCCAAGCTGTAAAGCTTGGCATCCACCAGTTTTACGTCGCCAATGAGCCTCTTAGCTCTGCGTTCCACCGAGTCAAGCGCGGCAAGTTATAAGCAAAACTGGTCGATTGTAACGACCCATGTTTACGACATATCCAGCAATTTACAGCAACTGCAGCTAGCGTCAATTTAGCTTTTTTTTTTGCTTCGAAAACACTAGGCAATACACGAGTAATTTATTCGGAAAAAAAATACCAAAACACAGACAGACCAATATGGAGCTATTAGAAATAATATTGCCGAAACAAGTTCCGCATTTTATTGATGTTGCTCCATTAATTGCTTTAGATTGATCCATTCGTGGTGCTGAGCAATAATTGCTCAACAAATTGCCCGTCTAGCCCGTTTAGCTTGTTACAGAGTAGCTGTACTATCCAAGAACAGATTCAAGGAGAGCGTTGAGTGCGTTTAGCATTCGCGGTATGTGTGACATACACGTCGCGCAAAACTATGGAAACCTTGCACCAGAAATAATAATTTATCCCGTATCGCCCGGCACTAGTCATCGGAAACAAACATTTTCCTTAGCTTTCCATGCAGAATGATCCGTGTTTAATTTTGCATTTTTTTTTTTGTCGGGGCCACTCGCTGTTCAGCAAATTAAGGCTGGTTACTGCTTAACCGGACTATCCTGTGGTGGTCTAAAATGAATTTAAGGCCCCCAACCAGGGCTTACAAACTAGCTAATTATCTTAAATGACCGCTCGCTAGGGCATCCCCTGCGGGATACGGACCTAGGCTTAGCGGCGTCATTTCGGGAAGACAGCAAGGGACAGGCTGGGTCATATCATTATTATTTAGGGGATTTAAAACTACTGGCTCGGCGACGCGGGCTGGCTCGGTAATCAAAGGTCGGGGAGGGATTTTGCAAACAGGTCAATACCTGCTTATAACATTAAACACGGTGGCCGTCGAGTACAGCCTTGATAAGGCTGGCACAGGAACGTGGGGATTGGCAGAAGAAAAGAGAGGCAGCACATCAGTGGGCGAAGTCAGGTTGTGATTGATGATGATGTAATGACAAGCTGGTCATAGCTAGTATAAATCTGCGCATAATGTAACTCACACACGGTCATCCGGTCCCAAACTAGGCAGAGCCAGTACTATGGCAACCAGACAACTGATAAACATACTTATATATTTCTAAATACATTCATATTATAGACAAATTACACCCAGACGCAGAACAAATGAATGATCATTTGTTCTGTGTCTGGAGCATGAGCTCATCACACAAAGATTTGTCCTGGGTGGGAATCGAACCCACGACCTCCGGTTAAGCAGTCAGGGT
Source organism: Mamestra brassicae (assembly GCA_905163435.1). Classification (NCBI taxonomy): domain Eukaryota; kingdom Metazoa; phylum Arthropoda; class Insecta; order Lepidoptera; family Noctuidae; genus Mamestra; species Mamestra brassicae. The sequence goes on from LR991010.1 coordinate 2,371,429, forward strand.
CACTAACCACTCGACCAACAGGCCAGTCAAATCAAACCGGATTCAACTGAATACCAGTATTTTTACGTGAAGCGGCTACCTACCAGACCTCCACAACCCATTAACTGGGTAACACGGTACTCCTTGGTAAGACTGGTGTCAGAATTTCTGGCTTCTGACTTACCGTAATGACTGCCAAAGTTCTACAAATGACAGCTGGGACCAACAGCTTAACGTGCTTTCCGAGGCACGGAGGAGTCTCGTTATGATAAGATGGTCACCCATCCACAGGCCAACCTCGGCAAGTGTTGCTTAACCTTGAAGATCGACCCGTGTGGCTGTATGTATGTATTTAGAAATATATAAGTATGTTTATCAGTTGTCTGGTTGCCATAGCACGGGCTCTGCCTAGTTTGGGATCGGATGACCGTATGTGAGTTGTCCCAAGATATTATATTATATTATAATATTATACCTATTATATTGAAGTTGATGAATAATATGAAATTTACGTTTTATGGACATAAGGTACTTCCATCTGGTTAGATAATATACGACTGATTTTTCTTATCAATGTTTTGACCTTGACAGAAAAAGGATTGAAAATAATAGACATAGTTTTGTGATGCTGTAGATCCCACCGATTCATTCTAGGGCCTTACTTTATATAAATTGCAGTAATCAGAAACTGCTACAATAAAAATCTTTAACGTTATCTAAAGTTAACCAAATCGAAGATTCAAAAGATGTAAATTGCTTCTTTAATATGTTTGCAAAACGTATTAAATTTAATCTCTGGTTGTAATGTATAACAAACGTTTATTATGTAGAATTTTTATTCACTTATTTATTGATAGTCTTAAAACCGAGTGTTTATTGAATTTGTGCTTCATGTGTTATGTTGAATACAACCTATTTATAGTTGTCAGAGGACCTCAAGTAATAATAAACAATACGTCTTTATATCCAAACACGAGAAATATCTTATATATAAAATTCTCGTGTCACAATATTAGTTACCATACTCCTCCGAAACGGCTTGACCGATTTTTATGAAACTGTATATGCACATTCAGTAGGTCTGAGAATCGGCTACTATCTATTTTTCATACCCCTAAGTGATAAGGGTTGTCCACCCCTAACATTTATTTTTTAGTTTTTGGACAATATTTTTTTTTTTGTTTTTTCCAATGAGGCATTAAAAATACATTCAACCCTAAATTTTCACCCTTCTATCACAAACCTACTGGTTCAAATTGAAAAAATCTTTTAGTGTTGGGAAGTCTATTTATAGAGGAAGGTTATGAAGCTATATAACATCACGCTACGACCAATAGGAGCCGAGCATTCAAGAAAAATGTGACGCAGACTAAGTTGCGTGGGTCAGCTAGTAATATATGTAAATTACTCCATTAAGTGGGACTGAGCCGGACTCGTCTACTGCATGTCAAACTTTACGGTTCATGGGCTAAAGCAACCACAATGTAGGTCCCAGAAAATACCCGACGATATCGCGGCAGACAAGAGCGAGGATGGAGGAATGAGCTCGACGCCTGCCGGCAGGATTGTATTTTTTCCATCGACAAACAAAACAGTACAAATTGTGAATTATTGTTTGTTCTTTTCAAAACTTACAAATTACATTTGGAAACCACTGACTTTGCAGTTTTATATCTCTGCCGCTGATATATAGGTGTACGTGTTACCATCATTCCGTTCGCATATTTTATCTCATATTTTTTTTATTTTGCACTATGAAAAATGAATTGTTTTCATAAATATTTTGTGTTTTTGCTCAGCTTAAAGTTTATAGGTAAAATGTATTCTATTTATTTTATTTGTTTGTTATTTTAAATAATTGTTTGAGCCGTGGCTTTAAGGCTCTTTCACCAAATGGCACTTTTTTTAAACTTTGTAATTTCGCGGTATACCAATTTGTTTCCTCCTTTTTAGTCGAATGGCGTGCTATGGAATGTATATTTGTCTTCTTATAAAAATAACTAACATAAAAAACTTATTTTCTAATTAGTACCATGAAACATAATATCTTTGAGAGATTGAGTGTTACTAATCGATTGATAATTCAAGGCTTTGCTCAACTCCGCTCCGCTCCAATCCATCCAAGTCCAATTCACTCGCTCCACTCCTCTAGACACTCTCCTCTCGAATTTTCACTCCTCTTCTCCACTCTACTCCACCCACACTTTCTTTCTTAACATATTTCTATTATTAGGGTAATATATTTAATTTATTTATTCTCATTTTTAGAGGGATCATTCAGATGCGACTACGAATACAGCACAGTTACCAAAACGTGGTTTAAGCCCCATGTTAACCCAGCAAAGTGGTCTGATGCTCGACTGCGATGTGCACTGGAAGGTAAGCTCCTACCTGTGATAACTAAAAAATATTGTATATAGCCGCCTTAATAAAGTTGCGGATTTGTTGGAAAGAGTAATTCTTTCGATCAATTCCGCAAGTTTATTAAGTGGCCCTGAAACGCAAAGAGCATTTGGTGGGTGGGTGGTGGGCACACGGGTGGGTTCTGGTCAATAAGAGTCTGACACTCTCCTATGCTCAGCCCAGAACGGAAAGAGTCATTTGATGGTTTCCCATCCAAAAAAGCCTCCTCAATAAAAGTGGGAAAGGCCACAAATAGCAAGTCGGACTCACCAACCAAGGGTGGGCGAGTCCGACTTGCTGAAATTTTACTTATTCCAAGATAAGTAAAATTTTCTGAAACTATAAAATATGGTATGTTTGCAAAAAAAAATTGTTTGCTGAAATGTGCTACGAAACCGAACATGTACGAAGCCGATTCATGCAAAGGGTTCTTTGAAAACTTTTATATTTTTTCTTTTTATACCTACTAATAACATAATGACTTCTTTTTTGTCATCAGGTGCCATTCTTGCTTCTCCAATAACACTAGATATCGGAAGTGAAATGATAGAAATCACTAAGAAATTCTTCACTGCAGAATCTGAAATCTTTACTGGAATTCATGCGACTTTCTCTCAAGGAGATTACTATTCAATTGAAGGTTGGTAATCAGCATAAGGTTAGAACATAGAAGTCATTTACCCACTTGGTCGTATATCCCACTACTATACTATACTATAACACTATAACACTAGGAAGTGGTGACGGGCGGGCGTTTTGGGGACTGTCTATACATATGTAGAACTTTTTACCAATGTAATTGTAATTTAATGAAACAGCAAAATTTAATTTTTTAATTTTTATTTGTTGGACCAATTTAATTTAATTTAATATACTTGAATAATTTTATTCTAATTCTAATTTTTATTTAATTTTGTGATTATTTTACTTTTATTTTGTAGGTATGTAAACCAAGTTATATGTGCATGCTGCGGTCCCCTATAACTGAAGGAGCACACTTGACTAAACCACTGTATCACTGTGTTTTATGTTAAATGTGTGTATCTTTTGTTGGAGATCCAAATAAATAAATAAACTTTGACGTTCAAAAAGTGCTGGCACTCAGCCTAATTTGAATAAATGACTTTTGATTTTGATTTTGATATCCGCGTGCTTGCGCTCATGAAAAGCGAGATTCTCTCGTCTCGTGCAATAGTCTCCGGAAATCTGTGAATTACGATTGTAATTGCGCGAAAGTTAATGCCTTCTTTTGTGACGCAAACACTGCAGGGTTAAGACTAATCTAGATTCAAAAATTACAGGTATGCCACTCTCAGAGATTTTACTACCTTGGGCTGAGAACGAACCAGATAATAAGGGCAACAATGAAAGTTGTATCACCTTGAATGGTAACGAAGAAATTTCAGACCATTCCTGTGAAAAACCTCGGCCCTACATCTGTTACCGTTCTGAAGATATGGAAACGAAACTCAATGAGTGTGGAACTGTTGATCCAGGTAAATTGTCTAATTTCAACCAACGGTACAAATTTATTTTCGAATTCGTTGAAGATGGTGGTGGTGCAGATTTTGATTTGTGGCTTCCTTTTGGCAATTTATTATCTTGGTGTATAACTAAATTCCGTAACCATATTTCAAGATCATTCACACAGCTCTTGTTGCTTGTTGTAGTACTTATAATTACGTAACATCTGAGGTTCCAAATTGGGATGAGTTATTTATCTCAATATAAAACACATTGTCACCAAAGTTCTAACATCCCATCTGTTTTGAGAAATGTATTGGTAAGCATTGCATAGCATTTCTCTCTTCAATCATCTGCAATAAAATGACTCACTTTTAGACTTTACTGAAGAAATGCAAACTGAGTAAAATCTTGATATAAAAGATATGATATCTCTTGGAACAACTCACACGGTCACCTGATCCTAAACTAGGCAGAGCCTGTACTATGGCAACCAGACAACTGATAAACATACTTATACATTTCTAAATACATACATATTATAGACAAATTACTCCCAGACACAGAACAAATGATCATGCTCATCACACAAAGATTTGTCCTGGGTGGGAATCGAACCCTCGACCTCCGGTTTAGCAGTCAGGGACACTAACTACTCGGCCAACAAACCTATATTATATTATGTAGATATTTGGAGCTTCATATCCGGAGATATTTTTTTAAAATGATTCTTACCTATTGCCGAATACAGAATTACAGTTGAGCATGAAATTAGAAATATCAAATGCTCATCACTCGACTCTTTTACCACATAAAATATTTCAAACCAATAATCTTTCAGAATACCGTTTGGATTCAAGAACAAAAAGTTGCTACAAGTTCCACACAGTACCACGAAATTTCTCCCGAGCGTTCTTCACTTGTTCAGCTGAAGGCGGCCATCTTGCCATTATTAACAGTGAAGTCGAAGCCAAGGTACTCAAAGAACTCTTCAAAAAATATCCAGCAGGAAAGATGCAGGGAAAATTCTGGAAAGATGTTGCTTTTGTTGGTTCTCACGATTGGGGTGAACCCATGGAATGGCGGACAATTCATGGTAATTAACATTGTCTTGTTGTTTTTAAGTAAAGAGGTTGAACGAAAAAAGGTTTATCTTTTTTTTTAGTAAAATAATTCAAGACTATCAAAGATCTACAACTAACAATCGGAACCAACTGCTTCTATTACCAAGAGTAACTAATAGTACTTCTTATTTCAGGTCAAACGCTGTGGGAAGCAGGATACGCCAAATTTAAAGTAGGAGAACCAAATAATGCATCGCCAGGAGAAAACTGTGTTGCGATATATCGCAACGGTCAACTAAATGACCTGTGGTGTAACAGACCAGCTGCATTTATCTGTGAGAAGAGTCCAGATTTTCTGGCTGCCTGTAAAGCTTCACCCAAAGAGCAAACAGCGGAGATATTACCAACGCTGCAAGCAGCAACACCGCAGGGAGATGAATTAGATTTAAAGTGAAGTCAAGAAACATGAACATGAAACAAATAAATAAATAAATAATAAAATACTTTAATATTTACACCTGTTTTTATAAATACTTAACAAACTATATACACTAGATATAAAAATAAAACTCCTAACTAAATTAACCCTAAAATATGGCGTCAAAAAATTCAGCCGCATCGCTGTCGACTGGAAGTGTACCCAAAACACGGGCGGCATTGCCACGTTGTATGGCAATGCTTATTCTTTGAACAAGGTAAAAGCCAGCCCTTGGATCACGCGAAGTGTCATCTAAGCGTCTTGAGAGATCTTTAAATAAATAATAATAAATAATGTTTATTAAATAAACAAATTATGAACTAAATTTGTGTTTTGTTTCATTAAAATCACAAACTAACGCCTAGTTCTGATTTTTTAATATTTTGTCCACTGATATTGTTGGACCACTACTTCTGGTAGTCTATAGCGTATATCCAAGGTGGTCCACATCTTGTCCAATGATAAGCACTGATTGAAAAGAGATGCTCTTATCAAGTGACATCTTGACGATGTCGCAGTCAGCATCCTTAAACCTAACTAAGCCAAACAACACTTAGGGGTCGAAGGACACCACATCACTGTTATCGGAAAACTTGCCCAGAAGACTGTTATCATTCCTCGTTGAGTGCCAATACTTATTCATTGGATAAAAAAGAACGATCCAATCCTCTGGTCACCCAAAAGCCTCGTTAGACGGCGAAAAAAGTCTTGTATATTATGATTGTGCCTGCACAGAAGTCAAACGTTTTTCCTTGTGTTTAATTATGTTGCCTACACTCATTCATCAGACGTTAAATAGCAATAACTCCATCGAAGTAAAATCCGGGTTCCCCTGGCAAAGAAATATCCAAGTTCACACATCCAAGCCAAGAATGGGGGACCTGACGTTATTACTTGTACGACTGCGCAACTGTATAACCTTTCGAGGATAGTCAAAGTCAACTTGTACACAGTACTTGTACAACGTGGTCAAGAAGATAGGAGACATACCCCATAATATAGCCACATGCATAAGAACGAACTTGCACAACCACTTGCTCAGCTCTTAACCTTTTGAATGCCAGAGCATAAACGCATCGGCGTGCCCCCGACGCCAAGCCACAAATTCGCCGTACCTTTTGTCACATATTTGTGACGTTTGGCGTACAGGGCACGCGCTTCATGTGTGACGATAGCGTTCAAAAGGTTAATAAGAAAGGGAAAGACTCGGTTACCTGATGCAGTGCAAGTTCATACGTCATGAAGCGTTTAGAAAACCAATTAATTATTTTTTTTATTGAAGCAGGTGTTTGCTGGTACTGTCGAGACAACGTTCAGACGCCCTACTATGACATGCTAATGCGATCGAATTCTGATGATGTAAAAGGGATAGTGCTATTCGATATGAATAGCTCCGTCTCTCTCTTAGAGCGGAAGCATGATCAGACCACAATACATGCATGTGCAGTATGTAGTATTTAAGATTGGTAGCTTGATATGACATTGTTTTAATAATGAAATGAGTTATGTGTCCGGGTGTAATGCAAAAAATATATAAAGATAGTCACTTGAATTCTTTGTTATTTATACTGCTTTGAATAAAACTCATATTTCAACCAATGTAGAATCTGTCAAATTTCTTTAATAGATTTTCAACTTTATCGGTAGAGTTTTAGGTTCAAGGTTGATTGAGAAAATTTGACAGTTTTGGGTAGCCTGATGTGCTAGTCTCCCTGTTTTAATAAAAAAAAAAAAAAAAAAAAAAGATCTTTATTTCAGACATCACATCCATATGTTGTTAGTGCTAAGTTAGTAACATAATATGCGTGCTTATATACTATATTAGTATTGTTAGTAGGTAATTACAGGAGAGTTTATTTTTGTAAACCCGTAGCTACCTCCACCCAGTGTCTTTGGATGGGGCAGTCCGGTCTGTCAGCAATCATTTTCAGGATGCTATTCCGACTGTTACGTAAGCGCTGCAGTAAAGAAGCCGCTTTCTTACGCATGATGGCGTGAAAGCCATCCGTGCGAGCTTCTGCAAACATGCCCGACGCACTGCAGCGCCACGGGAGCCGCAACAGCATCCTGAAAGCGTTGTTGTATTGTACACGCAGGACGTTGTAGGTTCGGCTCGTAAATGACACCCATAGGCCGCTCGAATAAAAGGACTGACAGAACGCCTTAAATAAACTGACTTTGACGTCTGCCGTACAGCGAGCAAACCTACGGGCGAGCATATTACTCCTCACCGCCAACGCCCTGCGCTCACGCTCTATATCACTATCGTCCCGTAGGTCGCTAGTGACAACATGACCCAGGTACTTAAAAGTATCCACCACATTGAGTACTATGCCGTTGAGATATACCGGCGGAACACGACGGGGCTGTTGTTTAGGCGCCTTAAACACTAGGATCTCACTTTTTTTCGAGTTGTATTTCAGGCCGTGCGCCTCCGCGTACATCTCGCAGGTTCGCAACAATTCTCTGAGCCCGCCCATCGATGGACTGAGCAACACCATGTCGTCCGCGTAACTTATATTATTAACACACGTACTGTCAATGTGACAGCCGACACGTGTGTTGCTCAGTCGCTCGATAAGCTGGTTTACATATAAATTAAATAACAAAGGCGAGCTTAATCCCCCCTGCCTTACACCGCGTTCCATCCTGTACTCATCCGACAGAGTACCGGCCCACCTCACCCGGTTTGTCTGGTGAGCATACCAGTATCTGAGGAGGGATGTATATTCCGCCGGCACACCCGCGCCTCTCAACTTGTCCCAGAGCACATCGTAGGCGACCAGATCAAAAGCTTTCGACAAGTCGAGAAAACACGCGTACACCGGCGTCCTCCTCGCGGTGTAGTACTTGACAGTGTGTTTTAGGCTAAGGATAGCACTCTCCGTGGATACTCCAGCTTTGAACCCGAACTGGGCATCATGCACTTCAATATATTCTGAGAGGCAATCATTTAACAAACTGTCAAGTACCTTGGCCGTGGTGGTAGCGAGCGAGATGGGCCGATAATTATTCATATCGGATGTGTCACCCGTCTTATTTTTAAAATAAAACATAATGTAGGTGTATCATTTATTTAGAAGACAAAGAAAATACTTATTATATAATCTACTAGCTGACCCACGCAACTTCGTCTATGTCACATTTTTCATGAATGCTCGGCTCTTATTGGTCGTAGCTTGATGTTATATAGCCTATAGCCTTCCTCAATAAATAGACTTTCTAGGATTCAATGCAATTCAATCCTAATATTTTATTTCAGAATTACTTCCACATATTATCAGTAGTTGTACAACTTAACCTAATGTAAGTATTTAATTGAATTTACAATAATAAACAACAGTGTACACCAGTTTATTTGGATAAGTGTGTGTGCCACCTTTGTAAGAGGGGAGAGTCTCACCGGTCCGCAAACACATTCAGGATGCCATTGGAGGAGGAGCGCAAGCGTGCCATCATGGAAGCGCATCGCTTTCGCATGATCGCTGCAAACCCGTCTACGCACGTTTCCGCAAACATTCCTGACGCGCTACATCGCCACGGCAACCCCAAAAGCACCCTGAATGCGTTATTGTACTGTACGCGCAGGTCGCTGTATAACCGCTGGGTATACTTGGTCCACAGACTATAACTTATACATAGGTTAAAAATCATACCAAGTACTCGCGGTAAGTGTTCCCCAGCGTTTTTAAGATGATCGACGCTGAGGCCGTCGTGACCGGGGGACTTTCCCTCACCATGTTCTGTATATTTTCCTCACCATGTTCTGGTGCCCAGTGGGCCCAACAATCCAACACATACATATCAGAATATGAGCCTGCCCACTTAACTGTATTTTTTTGACTACTGTACCAACATCTAAACAGTGATATTACATCAGCCGGGACAGTGGTGTCGTGAGTGAGCTTATGCCAAAGCAGGTCCAAATCCAGGAAACATGTCATTACAGGAGTCTTTCTGTCTGTATAATATTGGACAGTCTGCTTGAGGCATAAAATTGCACTATCAGTAGATGAGTTCGGTCTAAATCCTTGAGAACAATATGCTTAGCTAGAATTTTATCAAGCAGACTATCCAACACCTTGGCACAGACAGTAGCAGGCGATATCGTACAGGCATAATTATGTAGTTAGAGATATCGGAGGCGTCACCAGTCTTATTCTTTATTACTGGCACAACGATGGTATTGGCTAAGTTCTACAGGTAAGTAACTATGACTTAGCACTGTGATGATCGCCCGGAGGACACGGTGGAGCATACGGTGGAGGTCTGCCCTGCTTGGGCTGAGCACCACCGTGTCCTTGTCGAGGCGATCAGCGGCGGCGAAGCGGTCACCTCCTTCTGCGAAGCAGTAATGCTAGCGAAGGAGGAGGCAGGCCGCGCGAGGGACAGGCAAGGCCGGGCCCCAACAGCCGCTACAGGAGAAGACGCACCGGGCGTCGGGAGTCGCAGGGCGATCCCTGGCCACCTTAGGCGCGGGCCTGCGGACGGCGTGCGTTGAGTGGCTCGCTGTCTGATCACCACCAGGCCCGGGTCGATGGCGTGGTGTGTTTCACGCGCGCCTCAAAGAGATGTCAGCATAAAAGACGGTACGGACGGTAACGACTGTACGCGCAGGTCGCTGTATAACCGCTGGGTATACTTGGTCCACAGACTATAACTTATACATAGGTTAAAAATCATACCAAGTACTCGCGGTAAGTGTACCCCAGCGTATTTAAGATGTTCGACGCTGAGGCCGTCGTGACCGGGGGACTTTCCCCTCACCATGTTCTGTATACTTCTCGGAACTTCGTTAGCGGAGAACCTGACAGGAGGAGCCCAGGTCACGGCCAACCCCGCGCCGCTATTTGACGGTTTGCCATAGCCACAAAACCGCGAGTTTACATTAAAATGTTTTTGAAAAACATTAGCTATATCCGTGGGGTCGCTCACGCCCGCGACCCTCACTGGTATCCCCGCCTGCCAGGGTTGCGGAATTTGTTCGAAAGAGTCACCGCGGCCCTGGAACGCAAAGGGCTTTAGAAGGAACACGGATGGATTTTAGTCAGTAAGAGTCTGACACGCCCTTCCGCTCCACCCAGAGCGAAAGAAGTCATTTGACGATTTCCCATCCTTTAAAAAAAAAAAAAACTGTTATCCCCGATCTATGTTTACCACATTAGCGCGTTCTACCAAACAAATAGTCAAGAATAACTAACTGATCGAGTGGTAAATGATCAATTATCGACCGCCGAGAGTAGAATTAATTTTATAGCGTCAACAACACGTGGTAATTATGCTGTTAAAATGTAGCTTATATGACACGTTCGTAGATTTACCATAGCAGCGCCATCTATTGATTACTTACTCAACCCAGTCGAAAGGTATCGACATCTGTTAGAATCATTTGGAGTTAACAGATAATTGTGACTGTCAAATAATAACAGACAAATAATAAGCAATAAATTAAAATTGCGACTATAATTTGAGATTTAAACTATCCTATCTCTCAAGTTGGATCGAACTGCACATGGTGTGCGAATTTTATTGTAATCGGTTAAGTGGTTTAGGAGTCCATTGAGGACAAACATTGTGACACGAGATTTATATATATTAAGATATACTAATATAATAAAGCTGAAGAGTTTGTTTTTTTTGAACGCACTAATCTCTGGAAAAATAATTTTCGTCTCGCAGTTCTGCCTGTGGTGGCCTTAATATAATAATAAAGCCTCCACAGGGCTTATAAAAAACTTACAAACTAAACGACTACACGCTAAGGGCACCCCCTATGGGGTACTGGCCTCAGCTTAGGGCGGCGCTGGGGGGAGGACAGCTAGGGACGGGCTGGATCGAACTAGTTTTATATGATAGCCACATTCATGAAAAGGCTATACGGGAACGGGAAAAAACGGGGTACGCACGTACCAAGTCGGGGGCAAAAGCTAGTTATCATATTAAGTGCCAACCACCAACAATAAATGATCAAACTTCACTTAGGAGCTTAGTTTTGATTATGCTAACCTATAATATTTATACACAACTACCACCAGTGAAGCAGTAATCTTTAGAGATGACTTAACTTTTGACTTAACTTATTCTATCTATAGGTACTACCTTTAAAATAACTTTTTTTTGTTATTTATTTCAACAATTTTAGGCTCCATAGTTTCAAAGCAATGATCAATTTCCATCTATTTTCTTTGATAAAGTTTATATAAAATACCCTGACGAAAAGCCATTTTATTTTACGTCCCACAAAGCATAGTTGAAAATCTTTTTATTTTGTTTTAGTTTTTTAAATTAGCCAGTGACACCACTTTCAAAATTTGTTTATTTTTGTTACGCATCCGTGTACGGGTCACGGAAAATTAATATGTATACGAATTTTCAATTGAATGAGGGTTTTATGCCACCAGTTGGCACCACATAGGCGAGAGGTCCTCTTGATTGAAAAAGTGACTTTGACGTAAACATGTCTTTGATGTCAATTTAACAATTCATGTCAGAAATCATTAGCATTTGACAGGTGCCTGGACCACACGCATCAGTGTTTTCACCGGGTGCTCATCATTTCAAGAAAAGCTCATTCGTTCAGTAGATCCGGAGAAAATCAGCTGTGACAGACGGACAGACAGAGACACGGGTGATCTTATAAGGGTTCTGATTTTCCACATTGAGGGTCGGGACCCTAAAAAGTGGTTGGAAGGAATGAAAAAATGTTTTGGAACATTTTTTCATTCCTTCCAACCACTTTTGTAGACCTACTTTGGAACATTTTAGGACATTTTAATAAGTACTCGTTAAATTTAAAAATAACATTCATGAAAAGTTTCCATGAATTAACGTTTTCTAAAAAACTAAATAAAAAATGGGTCAAGACATATTTTTTATAATGATGTAATTTTCATTTTAAAGCGTATATAATCCCTGAAAAATTCAATAAAAAAAAAATAGAAAAATGGTTTATTTCCTTTGAAATTGTTCATTATCCGCTTAGTCTTTCCTAAACTATATTTGGGCCGGCTTCCAGTCAAACCGGATTCAGCTGAACACCAGTATTTTACGACTGCCTACCACACCCCTACAACCCATTAACCGGGTTACATGGTACTTCTTGGCAAGACTACTATCAGATTTTCTGGCTTCTGACAATCCGTAACGACTGCCAAAGATCTAAAAATGACATCCGGGACCAACTTGCCGATATATCGTAGGGGTGGTAGTACATAAACTGCTTCAAAGCCAGCGTTTGGCTTTGATATTCTTATGCAAAGCGTATAGGACGGTTAATACTGAAGCCTTACCGGTGCTGGCAGGTGCACTCCCAGTCGATCTAGAGGTGCAGTGACGTGCTGCAATATACTACTACGCTCAAAAGATCACGGACCCAGAGTTCTTATCGCAACGCGACCGTGCTAAGATTTAACTTAAACCCCAGACTGACTGACGTCTGGGAGGAACTTTTATCCAACTGGCAATGTGAGTGGGTAAGTTCCATCAAAGGCCGTCACCACCACCAGTTCTTCCCATCTGTTCGTGAGCGGCTGGATAGGAGATGGCAGGAGGTGGATCACTGTGTTGCTCAATTTCTCACAGGTCATGGTAACTTTAATAGTACCTAACTTATTTTCTTTTAAACTTGTGGCTTGCCTCTTTGTCAATGTTCCACATCTGACATTGAATAGGAACAATCCGCTCATCATATCTTATGGGAATAATTTCTTTGGCAAACTGATCGCAATATTATGTTAGATAGTATTCAGGTATCATCTGGAGTTGTTACCAGACGGACCTTGTAGAAACCAGAACAAATCCGTGCATTCAAGCGGTTTTGCCACACCTATAAATTACAGGAATTAAAAGTAGCTCACAATTTAGGACCCATTAGTATTAACGTTAATATGTAATCCATGGTGCTTGGCAACTGGGCTTAACCCAGTTGTATATCTCCCTTGGTGCCTATTGGCCGAGCTCAATTCTGTCTCCTACTGAATCGAGGGAAGTGGAAATTATATTTCTGCCTAATCCTCGCTTTGCTTTTCTAATTAATTTCGTTGCGGGATCCAAGACAGTTAAATCGTTTTTCCGGTACGCGTTGAGTTTCATTGATTTGGCGTTTTTCTGAAGGTCGCCACTGTTGATTCTGGCTTTTAGGTGTTATTGTGGTTGGGAACGTGTGGCGGGCCTGTACCAAAAAAAAACCCGGGACCAACGGCTTAGCGTGCTTTTCGAGGTACGAAGGATTCTCGGTATGTTAGAATGGTCACCCATCCACAGACTGATCACGGTAAGCATTGCTTAACCTTGGAGATTGACCCGTGCGGCTGTTCTTATTTATCCACATGCTTGTCTTTTAAAATTATTGAACGCAAAAAAAGTGCATTCTGTAGATTTAATTTACTTATTTATGTGTCTTTAAAATTAATGTTTATTGAATTTGCGCTTCATCTGCTGTGTTGAATGTGACTCGCTTATTTATGTATTTTCCAGAGGTTCTCAAAAGATGATACAATTCTTAAAACTAGTGATGTTCCGTGCCTGGGAACGTTCTCAAACGCTAGGAATATTGCCGGTAACTTTCTAAAACTGGCACTGCATGCTTCTATGTGCATAGTGTGTCTACAACACCAAATCATCATGATGTTCTTGATTCAGCCTCCAGTGTTATCCAACTTCATTTTAGTTCAATCGTATATTAAATACAAAGCGATAAGATACCTCTACGTTATTAAAATAAAATCGGCGGGGGTTTTCCGCGGTCAAAGAAACAGCATTGCCATGCAAGTGACAATACTGTTAGTATATGAATTTGTTTTATTCCCATGAGTTTTTTGGAACAAAGTTCCTTAACGCGACTTATGGGTATTACGATTTAGTAGTGTTACGAGCTTGGGGTTCGTGACAATAAAAACAACCGATTAAATAACCAAAATGACACTTTAATTTACTGTTACGCGCCAGAATTAATGTCGGGTACATTAAGTTACTACTAGCGCCATCTAGTATCGAGTAGCAGAACTAGTAGAGTCAAGTACCTTTTAGACATTTCTTTGCCAGAACATTCTACACTTCTCGGTATCTGGTCAGTCGGCAGCGGTAGTTACGAGTACTTTCCAGATGTTTCGAGAATGGAAGTTTCTAGCATAAACTGACCTATAAAAGGAGCGCGTATTCCGCGACCGGGTCAGTATTGAATTTGCGATACAAGCGAATACTTCGGAAGCGATCTTCAAGTGCGAATAAAGTTATCAGTGGTGAACTTGTGTTTAATAATTAGTGAGTTTAAAGTTGTAATTAGTGTTTTCAAATTAAAGTGTCATTTTGGTTATTTAATCGGCTGTTTTTATTGTCACGAACCCCAAGCTCGTAACATTACTAACACTAATTACAACTTTAAACTCACTAATTATTAAACACAACTTCACCACTAATCACTTTATTCGCACTTGAAGATCGCTTCCGAAGTATTCGCTTGTATCGCTAATCCAATACTGACTTGGTCGTGGACTACGCACTCCTTATATAGGACAGTCAGTTCTAGAAACTTCTATTCTCGAAACATCTGGAATGTACTCGTAACTACCGCTGCCGACTGACCGGATATCGAGAAGTGTAGAATGTTCCGGCAAAGAAATGTCTAGAAGGTACTTGACTCTACTAGTTCTGCTACTCGATACTAGAGGGCGCTAGTAGTAACTTAATGTATCCGACATTATTTCTGGCGCGTAACAGTAGAAATCATTACGTAACGAAATGCCGTATGCTGTGTGTGTATCGAGCCTACTACAAGCAAATGTGCACACGAGAAAGTGAGTGCGCAGCCGGGTGCGCAACTCTCTCTCTCTCTCTCTGTCCCTGTCTCTTTTTATCATATAACCATAGATCGGCAAAAGATATTACACCAATTGATCAGTGTCGTCGACCGATAACATCGATCGACGTTACGGTAGTTTTGACTGATCGAAGAAACAAGTAAAAACTATCGATCGACATCGACTAATTCATTCTACCATGTGTGTATCGAGCCTACTATAAGTAAACGAGCACACGCGCACGAGCAACTCTCTCTCTTTCTCTCTCTCTCTCTCTGTCCCTATCTCTTTTATCATATAACCTCAACACACGATTGTACAGACACGTGTAAATTTCATGAATACGTATAATTTGTTACGGAACTTCGTTCGTGACGGGGGTCCCCCAACCGCACAATTTTTGTACGCTTTTGTTCATAACTATTTACTGCAGTGGGTACCAACTGTAAAGATAAGCAAGTCACCTGTATTTGTTAACAGTTAATATGAACGGTGAATGATCGTTTTATCTTTTCAATATTTTCAAACTACATTTGGAAACCACTGACTCTGGAGTTTAATGTCTCTGTCGATGATATAAATGTATATTATTACGATTCTGATAGCACATTTTCATCTGATCATTTCGAACTTCGCACAATGAAGTGTCTTTGTAAATATTTTGTGTTACTGCTCAGTTTGAATTTTATCGGTAAGACGTATTTTTGTATTATTTGTTTTAGAATGCGAGATAATAGTCATCAGTTAGATTTTAAAACAAATAATCATATTCATATTTTTTCCTTTATCAAACAAAAAAACCGACCAAGGGTCGGACTCGCGCACGAAGGGTTCCGCACCATTATCTATAAAAATGGCAAAAATAAAATTAATATTCCCCCCTTAAATATTTACTTAATTATTTTAAAGTGAATAATATAACTCAATTTTCTGTGAATATTTCAAGCGTCTGTTACCGTTATCAATATCGAGCAGAAACGAGAAAAACAATCACTTTTGTTGTATGGGAGCCCCTCTTAATTATATTTATTTTATTCTGATTTTTAGTATTTGTTGTTATAGCGGCAACAGAAATACATCATCTGTGAAACTTTCAACTGTCTAACTATAATGGTTCATGGGATACAGCCTGGTGACAGGCGGACAGATGGTAATAGGGTCGCGTTTTACCCTTTGGGTACGGAACCCTAAAAACAATGACAAAAAAATTTTTTTCAAAAAAAAAGCGACTTCCAAATAAAAACACTACAAAGTATAAAATTACTTTTTTTTTAAATTACTTTTAAATAACTTTTTTTTTCGTTTTTGATACCGACTTCCGAAATTAAAGTTATTTTATACTTCATCGCTTTCTGATTAAGAATGTGAGAACACAAGTCGGCAGACACATAGATTCTTTTCTATTGAGATCAACTTTTGTTTATTTCTACAATCCTCTTTAGCCGTAACATACATTACCTATTAGAAATTAATATTTTTTTCTCATTGTTAGAGGGATCATTCAGATGTGACTACATGTACAGCACAGTGGCCAAAGCGTGGTTTAAACACTATGTAATCCCAGCGAAGTGGTCAGACGCTCGATTGCGATGTGCACTAGAAGGTATGATCTAAAATCTTGTATCAAAACAAATGAATAGGTACTACAATTATGAACAGTTCATAAATGATTTAGTATGGCTTAATTACAATAGAAGAACTCTTAAAAACTTCCAAAAAAAAAGCAAAATAATTTTGGAAGCTGGTGTCTTAAGGGAGGGTTCGAAAGAGTCACCGCGGCCCTGGAACGCAAAGGGCTTTAGAAGGAACTCGGATGGGTTTTAGTCCGTAAGAGTCTGACACGCCCTTCCACTCCAATCAGAGCGAAAGAAGTTATTTGATGACTTCCAGTACTTAAGAAAAGGGGAGGGGTTTGTTCTTTCGATATTTTTTTGACACCGATTTCAATTATGTTGTAATACTTTGTTATTGAGGTTCCTACCGGAACAGCTGCTCAGCCCAATAGGTACCTACCACGATCAAGTTCAATCTGCTATAGAAAACTACCCTCATTCCTGGGACTGATCAGAAATGAGGGCAGGAATGTAACCTACTAATAACATAATTACTTCTTTTTATCACCAGGTGCTACTCTTGCTTCTCCAACCACCAAGGAGATAGCAACTGAACTGAAACATACTATTAACAAGTTTTTTACTTTAGAATCTGAAATCTTTACTGGGATACATGCGACTATTTCTAATGGAAATTACTATTCAATTGAAGGTTGGTCTATTAGCATAAGGTTTATTTTATTTATTTTAGGAAAACTTAAAACTAAACAAATACAGTTAGTAAAAGTTTAAACAAAATATTGCCAATTACAAATTATCATATGAAACAGAAAATTGAAAAAAAAAACTACTAGTACATATAACACAAAACAGAAAGTAAACCGAAATAAAAGCTTATAAATAACTATTTACGCTGGCAGAAGCTATTAGTAAAAATGTTCTTCAATTTAGCGACACTAGTATTGAAAATGTCGATATCAGCTTCCTGGCAGGTTGCGTTGTACATACGACTAGCTCTCACCAGGTACGAGTTCCGTCTGTACGTAGTGGCTACTACTGGGGTGTGCAATACATGAGGTTTCACCGATTTTGTGTAACAACTCGGTGACACCAGTTGTCCATTGGCAATTTTGAAAAGAAACACTAGATCTGATATTTTTGCCTTACGTGGAATGATATCAAATAAATTTGTAAGTAAGTAAAAAAAAATCAAAGGTGAAGTATTCATAGTCACTCTTTTCGCTACCTAACAACGAAATAAGTGATTCTTCAACAATAGAAAAACACAATTTTATTTTCTTTCCTTAAATATGTATTGCATGGAAGAAAAATACGCACTGTCTCCGGAGTAATCCTGTTTTTTGCAGCCGAGGTTGCGGTTACTACCAGTTGAGTAAATGTTAATGTTGTTGAGTTTAAAATAATCGCAGAGAGTACCAGTGCAACAATTAGTATGAAGTTTATGAGAGTGCTGAAGCGGTTGCACTAGTACGAACCCGACCGTTATGTGTGGAGGCGACGGCCCTCACCACTGCTGGTGAGATGGCATCAGCCAGGACCAACTTGCTGGCCAAAACCACTCTGACTCGAGGAATTCGCACCATCAATTATACACATTTACATGTCACTGGAGTAAATTCGCAAAAGTTACTACTGTTTACAGTGTGTTACAAACAATGATCGCTTTTAGCGATAATGCCGCCCATTGTGTCACCCTATGTAATGTTTTTCTTCATCTATGTTTTCTGTAACTTATGTGGTGTACATAATAAAGAGTGTTCTATTCTGTTCTATGATCTTTATGATCTTGAGGTGTAGTTTGTGCTTTAATTTTAATTTTGTGTGTGACTTGGCTATCGCATTAGGTTAAGACCTGTAATGATAGTTTTAAGGCATTTAACACAAACAAGATACCGCATTGTCTTTCAAATCAATTCCTTTTTGGCTTGATGTTGCTGCTGCCAAGCAGTAATCGACTGTTGCTTTAAGAATTCCCGTAAAACTATGGATGAATATATTTTGAAATTCCTGTTAATTAAATTTGAATAGTTAATGTGTTTACTAAGACATAGTGGGTTCCGCTGGTCTCATGTAATGGTCTCAAGGAGCAAGCATCCTGAAGTTTTTGCATTATATTGTGATCCGCGCGAACGTTTAACTTACTGCCGGTGTCAATACGCTAAGCTAAGCTACTGTTGGCAGCTAATTAGACAGTTGATACGTTATTGAGACCGGCCGTAAGTCCGTACAGATGCGACAGTCTAATGCAGATTCACAAATTACAGGTACACCGCTCTCGGAGATTTTATATCCTTGGGCTGCGAACGAACCAGATAATAAGGGCAACAATGAAAATTGTATCACATTTAATGGTAATGGAGCAATATCAGACATCTCCTGTGAAGAAACTCGTCCCTACATCTGTTACCGTTCTGGAGATATCGAAACGAAAGTCAATGAGTGTGGAACTGTTGATCCAGGTAAATCGTGTAATTCGAATAACGGTACAAATTAAAAAGTTTTTCACTGGAATAGGTTGAAGATGATTCCTTGGTGGTAATTGCTGGCTTCATATAAATTCATATGTTTATGTCTGTCGTGGCCATATCGCTATGAGGGAATCTAAGGCATCCCAACAGGGATAGATCAGGTTCCTTAAAACCCCGCATACAAATTAGGAAGTTGGATATGAGGCGGCCATTTCATGAAGTGGCCAAAAATTTCATGAAATAGCCCACCACGATGCAATGGCCAAATTATATTATTCTAGCTACCGCCCCCGGCACCGCCCGCATGAACGTAAAACAATATTCCAAGGGAACATACTCCCGGGATAAAAACTATCCTATGTCCTTTCCTGGGATTCAAACTATCTCTATACCAATTTTCATCTTAATCGGTTTAGCGGTTTAAGCGTGCAGAGGTAACAAACAGACAGACAGACACACTTTCGCATTTATAATATTAGTATGGATGAATGTGGACGACATATACATATTCTACTGTTTTATTTTGATTTAAAATACAGTATTTATAAATAACAAGGCCCTCATATATCAGCGCGAGGTATCTGGGTTCTAACTTCCTACGGGCCGGGCTATTTAGATAAAAAAAATTACAACAAAACATCCGATTTATTTAGATAAAAAAAATTAAATGCAAAGCACATTCCAAACAAATGTTTTTCAGAATACCGTTTGGATTCAAGAACGAAGAGTTGCTACAAGTTCCACACAGTACCACGAAACTTCTCCCGAGCATTCTTCACCTGTTCAGCTGAAGGCGGCCATCTTGCTATTATAAACAGCGAAACCGAAGCCACAGTACTCAAGGAACTCTTCAAAAAATATCCAGCAGGGAAGATGGTAGGCAATTTCTGGAAAGATGTTGCTTTCATCGGTGTCCACGATTGGGGAGAACCCATGGAATGGAGGACTATTCATGGTAATTAATATTGTCTTGCAGTTTTTAAAACAGTTTTATGGTGTTGTACGTAAAAGAATAGCATCATCCCATCACTTCCCGTGGGTGTCGTAAGAGGTGACTAAGGGACTCACCAGAGAATGGGCAGCAGCATTCTCTGTGCATTGCAACAGTTACACTGCGATCGCCAACCCGCCTTGCAAGCGTGGGATTACGGCAAACGCCCCCTTGGGAAAGGCCTATGTTCAGAACTGGACGTCATACTATGATGATGATGATGATGACTGCCTATCAGACCTCCACAGCCCAGCAAATGGGTTAAACGATACCTTTAAGCAAGATTGGTGTCAGAATAAGATTTCCTGCCTTCTGACTATCCGTAACGAGTGCCAAACATCTTTAAATGACGGCCGGTGCTTAATGTGCTTTCGGAAGTACGGAGGAAATTTGTAATTTTAAGATGGTCATCGATCAAACAACAATGATAATGTCAATCGACTTCGGCAAGCCACCACACTGAAAGATTGACCCATACATACACGGCTGCCATTATTTAGCCAAGCTCTAAACACTTATAATGTTTCCTATTTCAGGCGAAAGGCTGTGGGATGCAGGATACGGCTCATTTAAAGGAGGGGAACCAAACAATGCTGCGCCGGGCGAAAACTGTGGTGCCATATACCGTGACGGCAAATTAAACGACTTGTGGTGCTACAAACCAGCCCCTTTCATCTGTGAAAAGAGTCCAGAATATCCTGCCGTTTGTGACGAAACAGTAATTGCAAGTAAAGAAATAGAACCATGAAAGTTTATAAATAAACAACGAAAGATTTAGTTGTGTGTGGTTTTTTTTCGTTTTGCCCTTGTTTAGAACTCAAATCGAAAAGACAAATATAGGAATTGGACAGGATAGGAGCGATATTACTATAGGAAATCAATGTAGGTATGTCTTTTCTTGACAATTCTGCCTAATGAAAGTATCAGCTGTCATTTGTAGATCTTTAGCAGTCGTTACGGATTGTCAGAAGCCAGGAAATCTGACACCAGTCTTACTTAAGGGTATCGTTTTACTGATTTACTGGGAGTGGAGGTCTGATAGGCAGTCATTATCATCATCACCATCATCATCATCATAATATCAGCAGAAAGACGTCCACTTATGGACAAAGGCCTCCCCCAAAGGGACCATAATCGCCACGCTTGGCAGGTGGGTTGGCGATCGCAGTGGAACTGTTGCAATGCACAGCAAATGCTGCTGCCCATTCCCTGATGAGAAGCAGGTGAGGCAGTAGCCTGGACTTTTTTAAAATGACTTTTAATTTTACTGTTGGTATTTAGTCGATTTTATGTGTGCAAAAATTAATCGATTCTTACTTTTTAATAATGGCAACACTGTCACTAAGTTAAGTATAAAACCAACAACCACCCTTAGATAGTTCCCTTTTCTCTACTGGCTGTGTTAGGCATCAGACACTAAACCTTCCCTGTGAAACGTGTTCAAGTTTGAAATATAACGATATTATTTGAAAGTTTAAACGTATCTTTATTTTATAATTCACGCCCTAAACCTGATTTCCTAAAGGTTATGGGCCCAGGTTCTACTCGTAAGTACTGTGCTGATCAAATTACAGAATTGCTGGCGGCTGGAGCAAAACTAGAGGAAACCGACAAAGTTTCTCATTTACTTCTCACGTTACCAAACTCATACGACGGTGTTATAACTGCAATAGAGACATTATCTGAAGATAATTTGACCTTGGCTTTTGTTAAAACCAGATTACTGGACCACGAGGTAAAATTAAAAAATGAAGGTAATAATGATGCCGTTACCAAAGTTTTACACGTCGAAAATACAGGTACGTTACAAAACTGTAATGAAAGAAAACCGGAGTCTTGGAAGCCTAAAAACCACCAGCACAAGTTCAAGGCTAAAAAGAAGTCGTTCATCAAATGCCATCATTGTGGACGCAAAGGTCATACCAAAAATGACTGTTACTATTACAAACGATCAAATCAAAGTAAACCAGCAGAAAGATCGCGAACTGTCCACGCAGTGGAGCTTATAGAAGGAGCAACATTTTCCAATGAACCTTCTGGGTTTGCATTCATGTTTGGTAATTACCCAAGTATCAAAAAGGGTAATAAAATCACTTTCCTGCTGGATTCTGGAGCATCAGATCATATTATTAACAGGGAAGACCTTTTCAGTTCTCACACAAATTTAAATGTTCCTATTAACATTTCAATTGCTAAACACGGCGCATTTATTTCAGCTACCAAAAAAGGTACATTACAAGTCATCAGCAACACTGGCATTCATGGTACGCTGGAAGATGTATTATTTTGCCGCGATGTACCCTATAACCTTCTATCGGTGACGAGGATGCAACAGGCTGGCATGACAATCACCTTCGATCACCATGGAACCCATATCTTTAAGGATGGTAAAGTAATCATGCAAGGTATGGCTTTGAACAATTTAATTTCTACTGATTTTATGGTGAAGATAAATCGATCTGTTTCTCAAATATGCAAAAGTGATTTAAATAATTACGATTTGTGGCACCAACGGTTAGGTCATATGAGTAAACAAAAATTCATAGACTTGAAAAATAACTCTATGGTTCATGACGTAAGCTTTATTAAAACCGTAACGCCTGACAGTAAATTGTGTGAAGCTTGCATAAATGGGAAACAGTCACGATTGCCATTTAATTCCTCTAAGGATAAAAGTTACATCAAACGACCGTTATTTGTTGTACATACTGATGTGTGTGGACCCATCACTCCTTCTACAATCAATAATAAAAGTTATTTCGTTTTGTTTGTTGATCAGTTTACCCACTACTGTGTGGCATACTTAATAGCATATAAATCGGATGTTTTCCCAGCTTTCAAAGATTTCGTAGCAAAAAGTGAGGCTAAATTCAATTTAAAATTAGTCAATTTGTATTGTGACAATGGACGAGAATATTTGTCAAATGAAATGAAAGAATACTGTGTTTCTAACGGAATTTCGTATCACTTTACTATTCCTAGAACACCACAACAAAATGGCGTTTCAGAACGTATGGTTAGGACAATAACAGAAAAAGCTCGCGCATTAATTAACGGTGCTCAATTACCCAAGAGTTTTTGGGGTGATGCTGTCTTAACTGCAGTTCATTTAATAAACATAACGCCTACCCGCGCTTTGAAACAAACTAAAACACCATTTGAATTGTGGCACGATAAAAAACCTGTCAGTAAATATTTAAAGGTTTTTGGTTCTACCGTCTATGTACATAATAAAACCAGTAAAACAAAATTTAATGAAAAATCATGGAAGGGTATTCTGGTAGGATATGTACCGAATGGCTATAAAGTATGGAACATAAAAAATGAAAAATATGAAACAGTTAGAGATGTCATAGTAGATGAATTGAGTTTTCTGCAGTCAAGGCCTGCTTTACAATTTAGAGAAAATGAAATCGAACATTTTCAAAACAAAACTGACAGCTTTGAAGTAACGTCAAAGTCAGTGCCTATTAATTCTCAAAGTGATGACATTTCGAAATCTGATACTTCCAAAACTGATGGTACCAAATTAAATGATTCAAAATCAGTGGAATTAAAATCAGATATTTCAATATTGCACGATTACAAATCAGATAATTATAAATCTGATGAATCGGTTCGTTCTAGTAAAATTCGCAAGTTGAATGACAACATACAAATGCCAAACGTCAATCAAAATCAAACTTCTAGTAAAAGTTGTCCTGATACAAATATCGATAATTCTTGTCAGTTAAGAAGGAGTGTTAGGCTTAAAGATCGTCCCCCTATATCCTATAGAGAAATGAGCGATATTTTATTATGTGCTGAATCAATCATTTGCAAACTACCTACATCATTTCATACCTACATCAAAGCTTGTCATTCTTAGTTGTTCTTCGTCATGATTACTATGAATTCTCTTAATCGGTATGATTATTATATATCATATTTATTAGTTTATTATTTTAGCATATATATGTATTTTATTAGTATTATATATATTATCTGTATATTCTTTCCGAATTGTTAAAATTCAATTTTGAATCTTATTTTTATTTATTGTACACCTACTACAGTATAGTCTTTATAACCCAAAGGTTGACTGGTAGAGAATGCCTTGATGCATTAAGTCCGCCCATGTACCACTTTTGTACATAAAGTTTAAATAAATAAATAAATAAATAAATAAATCATTTTCTGAGATTAAAAATCGGGGTGATAGATCTCGTTGGGAAGATGCGATAAAGATAGAATTAGATTCACTTTTAGCTAATGATACTTGGACATTAGTACCTAAACCTTATAATAAAAATATAGTTGATTGCAAATGGATATTTAGTATTAAAAATGATGAGTTTGGTAATCCATTAAGATATAAAGCGCGTCTTGTTGCTCGGGGTTTTAGTCAGGAGTATTTAACCGATTATAATGAAACTTTTGCCCCTGTTGCTCGTATAGCTAGTTTTAGATTCATGATTAGTTTTGCAAATCAATATCAATTATTAGTTCATCACATGGATGTTAAAACCGCATTTTTAAATGGGATTTTAAAGGAAGAAATGTACATGAAAGTTCCAGAGGGGGTAATAAGTAAAGACGGCTATGTATGTAAATTAAATAAAAGAAAAGGGGTTTGTAAATTCCTCAGTTGATAGATGTATTTATATTTTAGATAGGGGTAATATTAGTAAAAATATTTATGTTTTACTATACGTCGATGACCTCGTTTTAATATGCTCTGATCTGAATGTAATAAATAGCCTAAAGGGTTACCTGATGAGTAAATTTAAAATGGTAAATTTAAACGAAATAAAATTATTTCTTGGCATTAGAATTACCAGAGATCAAAGCAAAGTAACTTTAGACCAAAGTTCATATATAACAACCATTTTAAATAAATGTCTGATTGCAATCCTTTATGCACCCCTTTAGAAATTAAACTAAACTATGAAGCTCTAAACATAGACAGTGAATATAATGCACCTTGTCGGAATCTAATTGGATGTTTAATGTACGTCATGTTGTGTACTCGTCCAGATTTAAGTGCAAGTGTTAATATTTTGAGCAGATACACAAACAAAAATAATAAAGAGTTATGGCTATGTCTCAAAAGAGTGCTTAGATATTTGAAAGGCACAATTAATTTAAAATTAACATATAACAGGTGTAATAATTTTGATAATATCTTATGTGGGTATGTGGACTCAGATTGGGGTGGTAATGATGTCAGTAATAGAAAAAGTACAACGGGTTATTTACTTAAATTATTTAATAGTTGTACAATAACCTGGAACACAAAGAGGCAAATGTCAGTAGCGGCTTCTTCGACTGAGGCTGAGTACATGGCATTATTCGAAGCTGTAAAAGAAGCATTATGGCTAAAGTCTCTATCAATTAGTGTTAAACTTAATATTGACACTCCAATTGCTATTTATGAAGACAATAATGGTTGTATTAGTATAGCTAATAACCCGACCAGTCACAAAAGGTCTAAACACATTGATATCAAGTACCACTTCTCTAGAGAACAAGTTGAAAACAATGTAATAAAATTGTATTATGTACCCACAGGTAATGAAATGGCGAATGTGCTGACCAAACCGCTACCAGCTGTCGCGTTTAAGAAGCACAGAGATGAAATTGGTTTATGTTAATAATATTTTTATTATTATTGTATTAATATTATGATTAATTTGATTATAATCAAATGGTCTGATTAGGTTTTCCTGGTTTTCCTAATCCTAGCAACAAATGTTGGGCCATAATATTGTTATTCTCCCAGGGAATCACTTGGAAGGCTTTTGTGTTCTGATTATTTTTTTTGTGAATAAGAATTAATTTTTGAGGGGGCGTGTCGATTTTATGTGTGCAAAAATTAATCGATTCTTACTTTTTAATAATGGCAACACTGTCACTAAGTTAAGTATAAAACCAACAACCACCCTTAGATAGTTCCCTTTTCTCTACTGGCTGTGTTAGGCATCAGACACTAAACCTTCCCTGTGAAACGTGTTCAAGTTTGAAATATAACGATATTATTTGAAAGTTTAAACGTATCTTTATTTTATAATTCACGCCCTGAACCTGATTTCCTATATTTACCATCGGATATCGATTCTGAAAATACTCCTAGGAACAAAAGAGTTTTTGGTACATACTGTAGTTCCCTTTAATAAACTGAAGCATATAAACGCAAATAATAATATAGTTTGTTTTATAACTTTCATCTTTATCAGTCTTTATTGCATGTGTGCTCAAATCTTAACGTTGAATGAAGCTATTTTATTATAGTCAGGAGTTCTCAAATAAAAATATCAAGGCTGCTGGTATATCAGAAAATCAAAGTTTTAATTGACATCGAAAAGATACACATCTCTCTTAGTCCTTGGCTACACAGCCTTGGTAGAAATATAAGATATTTTATTTACTTTTTGTTGGCTTGCAGTAGCAATACTTATACTACTTACTTTGTTTTTTTTCCTATTTTTGTAAATGCGTGCATTCTCAATTATTGTCTACAATATCACTCTTTATTATATTGTTGATTGTACCTTCAATCCAATTTCATTTCATGAGGATGCTTTTGGCGCAGGCTTGGTTATTTATCAGAACTCATTGGTTCATAAATTTATTTATAAGAAACGATCATATTAGCTTTCACTGTATTAATAGTATTTAATTCTGTTGATACCTAGTATGTACTATTTAACATAAATGTATATGTGCACGCACACAAGTTTTTAAATGGTATTTCCTGTTTGCATGTGAGAATTGGTGGTTACGTCTTATCTTATATTTTAAGCTGTAATTTTTAATACTAACTAATACCTTCTTAATTACTAATGTCTTCTTAATTCGCGAAATGTTAATAAAAGAAGAACAAGCCTATAGATAACTATTTTATGACCTCCTCAACCCTCACAACAAAGAGATGACAAATCCCTCCTTTTTAAATTCGAAAATTCAAAAAGTTTTTTTTTTTATTTTCTCTTCTTAAATACAGTTGAGAAGCACTGACATTCAGTTTTATTATTACGTCGATGCTATAAAATAATGCAATTGTAATAGTGGCACATTTTTTCATGCTTTAAATTTTCACTATGAATTATTATTGTAAATATTTTGTGTTGCTGCCCAGCTTGAATTTTATAGGTTAGATCATTTTAAAAAGTACATAATTTGGGGTATAAAAGGTCCAATATACAGTTTTCGGTACTAGAGCTATCCTCGACTGTGCGTGGTGCATCCTGCTGATAGATCGACGTGCTTCACTCACTGGTATTAACTTTTTTTTTTAGGGTGGGAAATCATTAATTGACTTCTTCCGCTCTGGGTGGAGCGGAAGGGCGTGTCAGACTCTTACTGACTGAAACCCACCCGTGTTCCTTCCAAAGCCCTCCGCGTTCCAGGGCCGCGGTGACTCTTTCGAACAAATTCCGCACCCTGGCAGGCTCTGAACTAAGCCGGCCCCGTCATCGACATCTCTTTGAGGCGCGCGTGAAACACAACGTGCCATCGACCCGGGTGTGGTGGTGATCGAACAGCGAGCCACCCAACGCTCGCCGTCCGCATGCCCGCGCCTACGGTGGCCGGGGATCGCCCTGCGACTCCGGACGCCCGGGGCGTCTTCTCCTATAGCGGCGGTTGGGACGAAGGCCTTGCCTTTCCCTCACGCGGCCCGCCTCCTCCTTCGCTAGCATTACTGCTTTGCAGAAGGAGGTGACCGCTTCGCAAGCCTCCTCGCTCCGGACCATGGATTCAACCAGGGCCGGACGCGAGAGGTCACCGCCGCCGATCGCCTCGACGAGGACACGGCGGTTCTCAGCCCAAGCAGAGCAGACCTCCAACGTATGCTCCACCGTGTCCTCCGGGCGATCCTCACACTGCTGACACCCGGGCGTGTCCTCCTGCTTAATCTGAAACAGGTACCTCCCGAAACAGCCGTGTCCGGTAAGTACCTGCGTCAGGCGGAAGGTGAGGACGCCGTGGCGCCTCTCCAGCCACTCCTCGAAGAGGGGCCTTACCGCTGCAATTGTGGCGTGCCCATGCACTGGAATTTACTTGGATTTTGATTTTGAGCCCGTTTTAGTTTTAAAAATTAATCATTCAGATGTGACTATAAATATATCGAAGTTGCCAATGGGTGGTTTAAATATCATACCTACCCATCGACTTGGTGGGATGCTCGACTGCGATGCACGATGGAAGGTAAGCTCATATTTGTTTTCAACAAGAAAATTAACTGTCACACTGCAAAATTAAATAAAAGAAATATTAAAGTGTGTCTGGCTATCATTTATTTTTCCAAACCTACTAGACCGTTTTATTTGAAATTTGCTAAACATAAATGAACTCTTGCGACTTGAGTATGGACGAGTAGTCTAAATAAAAAAAAAATAGTAGCGGCTCACTTTTCGGGAAAAACATAAATTAAAGTAAAAATCGTTTAAAAAAAACTTTTAATGAACAGCTAATTAATAAAAGGAATCGTTAACATGACGATTACATCCCGGAATTTATGAAATCGCAAATCACTTATTGCGCTATTGAAAAATCTTAGTTTTTTTATGTTTGGTACTAAAGCTGTTCAATTAAAGAGCTTTGTTGTACATAAAAAAAGATTGCTTGAAAGTTCTTCTGTTATTTATCTGACTATATTGTAATCTTAATATATTTTTTTATAATCCCGGTTTGTTTTAATTGTCATGGTTTAGATGAGGTATTATCTACTCTATGTTACTTACTTCATCGAACTTTAGGTAAATATTCTCCACCTATTTCGATCTCTGGTTATGACCATGCAGGTAACAGTTCTTTACCTATAAATTGCAGCAAAATCTGTATGAAGGTAAAAGTTACAAAAATATGATTCGTTCGCGAGTCCGACTCGATCTTTGCCTTCCATAACTGGCACACTGCAGCCTTTGACAATTGGCTAAGAAAATCGCCTCTGGTTTTTATATTGTTTTATTAAAAAAAAAAATTGTCATCAGAGGTGCTGAGCTTGCTTCCCCTACCACACCAGAAATGAATACTGAAATGAAACGAATTATTGGAAATAACAAAACAATTTGAACTTGTGAAGAAATTGTATAAAAAACTCCTTGAGCAAAAATGGAATGTAGGCCACATTCCATTTTTGCTCAAGGAGTTTTTATACAATTTCTGGTTGATTATTCTGCATTGGATGAAACGATAGATATCTAATACGCAACGAACACTTGGCTGTAAAGTCGTATGATACAATGTCCATCTGTTATTTGAACGTCAACATCTCATCAAACATTCAAGCACCTTAAATTTTGAGAACCACTGACACAGGTAAATTTTATTAGGCACTATATGAAGCACTATATTTCTTAATTATGAAAACGTTTGTAATTGTCGTATTGTTTAAATAATTCATTATAACAGGCACTAATAAGTCCTTGTACAGGCACGCCAAACATCGCCTCATCGTTGTACCTAATAAGTTTTAATAATAATACTTTATCACACCGACACATATGGACTGGGTACTACAGTCAATAACATAAACTGTAACAAAAAGGATAACGGACAATATTAAAGAGAGAAATAAAGTAAATAAATAATTAAATAATTATATGGAGACGGTCAGGTCCGGTCAATGTGGCGACGCTATGAGAAGGTCTTTGTCCAATAATGGACGTCTATTGGCTGAAATTATGATGATATTTGTGATAACATATAATTAATAATTATAATCGGCCTTTTCCTAGCTTTGTTGGGCTTGGTTTCTAGGCTACCTGAATGCAGCTGATTACACTAGTCAATGAAAAACAGCGAGTTTTACAGTAGTCGCATAGGATGTGTAACATCTGACGTCTCACTTTGGTAAAAAGCAACATTAACATTAAAAGTACCAACTGACAGCCAACTCGACCACTGCGCGCGCTCATTGCTCAAATCGAATAGAGCGCGCTCATTGGTTAAATCAAATAGCGCGCTTCCTCGGCTTCCTGTTACACAGTTCCGTCCCATTTCACGATATCACTCTCACAGATAAGCGAGAGGAAAGTTGTTACACATCAACAAGATTTTGTAACATAATAAAACATCCTATTCTCAAAATGATAAGAAAAGAGTGTCTGGAAGGATATGGGAGAGACCTTTGCCTAGCAGTGGGACATAATAATAGGCTAAGGAAAACAAAAACTCAAAATTACCCTATTCGCAAATTGTCCTGTTCGCAAAAAGCTTTGTTACAAATTCCGCAACAAAGGAACCCTTCCTTTGTTGAACGACGATTTGCTAATAGGTCATTTTGAGAATAGGACGTTTTGTTACGGACACTTTTAAAATACTTATTACAAAAACATATATAAGTATTTTGTTTTTTTGGTCACGTCTAGTTTTTGTGTTCCAGTTACTTTTTAAGTTTACTGAGTTTTTTTATTGTTATATGACAAGTCGCTGACATAATATGATGTTTAAACCACCCATTAGCAACTTCGCTATATTTGTAGTCACATCTGAATGATTTCCCTTCTAAAATAGGTGATGAAATAATAGATTATAACAACCTATTTATAAAAGGAATAATTACACAACAAATTACTTAAAATTTTACAATATAGAAATGGCCTGAAGAATAATATAGCCAAAACAAATTAATGCCCGGTTTCTGAGGTATTATATCGGTCGTTCGTTTGTCTGTCCATTAATCACTAACCAACAATTGCGTTATCAAATATTATGTGTGAGAACGATTCCAGCCCTCTGCAATCACTTGAGAGATTCCTGATATTTTTCTTCAGTTCGTATACTCTCTCTCTTAGCGTCTTAGCGGATGCGTCTCAGCTAAATGAAGTATAATAAATCATTATATTTAAATCCAAAATAATGCCTTTCTTTTGATGCCAGACAAATAGCGTTAACGGACAGATAAACGACCGATAAAAACCTCAAAACTGGGCATGAAAAACTAATTTGCCTTAAGCCACGTAACTAACTAAAATGGGCTCAAATTCGAAATCCAATTTGGTATCACTGAGTGATGAGAATATGTAAATATTTTGTCATAGATGTCATGGTTTCGGGGTTCCTCATAGCGAGAATAAAAAAAGCCTGGACACATCGATCTACCAGCAGGATCCACCACTCGCAGACGATGTAGGCTCCAGCCGGTCGATTCTGTAAACATGTTGAAGTGAAGGCTTGGGTGAAGTGAGCACGCGGTGAGCTGTCAGTCCATATAATCAAGATGGAATGACAACTCACTTCGTGATCACTTCACCCAAGCCTTCACTTCGACATGTTTACAGAATCGACCGGCAGTACCGAAATATGTTAGACCACTTTCACCCCAAACTTTTTAAAGCCATCTTACCTATAAAATTCACGCTGAGCAGTAACACAAAATATTTATACATATACATCATTGTATGAAACTTGAATCGATGAAAAAATTTGCCAATAAAATGTTTAAAAATATGAAACAATAAAAACTGAAAAGTCAGTGCTTCTCAACTGATTTTTTTTTTGTAAAAACAAGAAATGATAACTTCCATTTTAGAATAAAAAAAACCGAATTTGTATTTTCCTTATTTTTACGGAGTTGTGGAGGTCAGTTAGACAACCTGCTTCTTTGGGTGCAGTGTTTCAACTAAAGTAGTTTAAAAAAAACAACGGGTTGCACTTGGGGAGTGCCGGCAGAAGTGAAAACTTGAACATTAACGTTGTGCAGTTTTGATAGGTATTTTGGAATGGTTAGGGAATAATTTCGCACGAATTGCTTTAATTACCAGTATAAAAGTACTATCATTTATGTGGTAAAATACAATATTCATTTATTGCGCTATCGTACACAAACATGACAATTTATATTACATTAAAAATTTAACACTTCATAACTTTACCTCCGTCTTACGAATTTTCGATTAGGTCACGTGTCCTGACGCGAGTTTAACATTTTTTACCCATCCCAAAAAGTGCACAACGCCGCTAAAGAAGTTTGCACTTCAAAAAAACTACTGTCTCATAAATTTACTGTGCGCATAACTCGACAAAATGTACTAAACAGCTGTTTTTTTTTCGCGAATTCGAGTTTGGTCCCATGGTTATTATTGGTCATAATGATGAGCGCAATGACCCTTTTTCGAGTGTTGCGTTTATTCTGTTACACGTTGTAAACAGGATAACACAGAACCGGGAAAATAACACATACAAGTTTAACAGAAGGATATATTATGTACTACAGGTATCATATTAATATTAACGCTTCGTAATTAATGAACTAATGAGCTCTAGCTTAGATAACACCTGAGGTTAGCTGAAAAACCCTCAAGATGGATGGATGATGTATTGGATTTTAGGTACAAGCAACATTGTAAAGAGAGTGCAATTATGAACAGTAACGGTGGATGCACGTACTGCAATATTGAAAAATATTATATGAACTGAAATAGTAATAAAGCAGGCAAACCAAATTTGTTTTTGGTACTGCAAGCCAACAGAAAGTTAAAATAAAAACTTGTATTTCTTTATTATATGAAAATTGTTAAATAACTGACCTACAGTTATTTAACAATTTTCTGCATAAAATACAAACAGCGTTTATTTTTATATTATTAAATGAGAACCCCTGACTTTAAAATAATATATTTCCTATAAATTAACGATTGGAGCAAACATTCAATAAACGTGTATATTTTTCAATATATTTTAGTGTGTGCTCCAATCTTTGTGCGAAAATCAGTGGATTTTCAAGACTCGATAGCAAATATATATATGAAAAATTTCGCACTGAATGTATAATTTTAAACGCAACCACAGCTATGTATGAACATTATAATTTCGGGTGCGTTTCATAACGTATAAACTCATTTGGTCTAATTTCATTTTATTATCGTTCATAAGATATAATCAACGTGAGATATACCAACTGCTGATATAATTTCTTTACATATAACATTTATTTCTTCTAAAACTTATTTAGTATAACGTTGTTTGATATAACGTTTATGTAATTGAAAATCATTTGGTCTAACGTTTAATATATATAAAAAACGTCATTATGGTTAACACCCCGACTCGGAGTACCCCGACTCGGATAGGTAAGGTTAGAAGGCAAAGGAAGCGAAGCGGAGTGGAGCTCCCGCCTTAGCCTTCGTGGTTATTTTTTTTTAAATTATCCAGAAATACGAGGCTCCGTCGAACTATCGTTTCGATTACGATTTTATATTTAATGTATGTTATGCTAATAAAATTAGTTATTTTAAAATTATATCAATCGTTTATAACATTAACTAATCGTTATATTAAATAAAATAATAGCTTCCGTTGTTATATGTTGTAAATATTAGAGATTTAGTTGTTATATCATCTATTATTTACCCTATAATTCCATATCTTTGGTAGGACAACGAAGACATTAGTCTCAATATGGAAAGATATATCTAAGTATGTATGTAATTATGTATAGCCAGGCCGGTGGCTTGCCATTGGTCGACTGTTGCACCATGTTGGCGTTTTCACACATTTATATAACAATATAGATATCTAAACAATTATTATTATAGTTTTTTCTTATTTTTTATTTGATTATATTACTCATTTTATTTATTTACGAATTTTATAAAACACTGTTACTAACATAACTCAATCAATATTTAATTAAGTATTTTGTTTGTTTACCTTGGTATTTACCTTCGTCCGTGTGTCACTGCTGGGTGGCAACTAAAAACCAGAGCTGGGTGTTGACGCCTAGCAAATGCTGAGATGGTAAAACTTTAGGTATGGGCACGTTCAGCGCTATTCTGTACCTACCACTGTATTATTTATTACTTAGTCTTTGTTGCTATATTTTTGTGTCTATGCCGAATACATGTTTTCTCTTCTATATAAATAATATTAGAAACAATTTCATGAGTCCAAATCAAGAGGTCGGTCGTGTTAGAGACATCTTTAGAATGACGTTTATCATTGTGTGGAATTGGCAAGAAAAGACATAGACAAATTTAGATTCTAGAATATATTTTTTTTGTGTGTACTTTTTTTACGAAATATGAAATGCGAGAACCACTAACCAACACACCAGGGTCGAATAGTAATTCGGTTTTTCTTTCTTTATACAAAAAAGCTAGTATAAAGCCAGGATGTTTAAAAAATAAATCTTTATACTACACCTGCTTGGAAAGTACCTTGATACTTTATCAAATTTACGGTAGAAAGTACGTCATTGCATATCGAACAAATATGCGGGGAGAAAACGCATCTGAGCGGGAGAGAAAAGTGTATGAAAATCCATTTCTTACGTGGTTTTTCTTTTTTAATTTTGGGTAAGACTATGCGCCGGTAACCTAAATATCAAAAGCCAAAAAGTTTTTACAGTGAGTTTTTATCTCCAAGTTCGCAAAATGACACTGGCCACTAGCTGTGTGTTGGATGGTGTCGGGCTGGCAGTGCGACCCTGCGGCGGCAGGATAAACAATTTGAAAAAAGAACATGTGAAAATTGCAGACGCCATTGGCGCCATTTCCAATTTGTGTGTTGTTTGAGGATTCAGTTTTAACTGCAACAATTTCAATATAAATTTCAATTAGTAAAGATTTCGTTTTTTATTTTCCTTCTAGGTGTAGTATAAAGCACTATGTATCACTCGAGAGAAACTGTGATTCCCGATCTTGGGTGTTTTAAAGCCCTCGCCTACGGCTCGGGCTTCAAACGACACCCTCGACGGTAATCGGTCACTTTCTCCTCTCGGTGAACAATGTACTATTATCTATTTTTTCTTTTGGTCTAGTTTCCAATATTAACGTTGGTGAAGTTGCTGGCAGAAGCTTAGGATCAAAGTAAATAGGTAGATACCAACCATAAACATGAAATGAGGGTTATAGGTACAAAAGTTGGTATTTTTTTTTGGCTCAAAATTAATCAAATCAAAAGTCATTTATTCAAATTAGGCTGAGTGCCAGCCTTTTTTAACGTCAAAGTTCTACATAAAGACAATCCCCCAAAATGCCCGCCCGTCACCGCTCGGCTCAATCTAATAATACCAGATTTGCAAAATACCATTTTCTCTAAATAGTAAATTCGCGATTTACACAAAAATAACAATAATGATTTTACACAAGAAGAACAAAATAAAATAACATCCTCGGGCTCTGTAGGTGGTCTTGCAGCAAGAGCGCAGGCTGCATAGCACGGCACCAGCATGCCCCAACGATATTATTCGTCGGGCTCTTGTCACGGCATTAGAACCTAGCGGCTTGATACGTGACGATAGGAAAAAACCAGATGGTGTGAAGTTGGTGCCGTGGAAGGTAGGTAGGCCTCTGGTGTGGGACACATGTGTCCAAATATTAGACCCAACAACTTTGATTTAATAGAATAATTCGAAAAGAAAATATCTGAACTGACAAAGGACTTAGTAATTGCTGAAAATGAAATAGCCAACGTTTTATCGGAAAAACAATTGACAATTGTCAAACAATTGTCTATGTACGGCACTCAAATAAATCAACTTAAAGATATTTGTAAATCTACGCACAAAAACATCACAGAAGAAAATAAATAAAAGTCCCCTCCAAACTAAATTAGACTTCTCAAAGCATCTAATTAGTCCTAAGCCCAACGCACAATTCCCACAAACAAAGGATGACGTGCAGAGTCTTCATTATCCAATAGAAAGTTCAGTCCCGGGACAATAAATACTTTCAACAGTCCATGGCCCCGGGACAAGATAGCAATACAACCCGCCGGACGACTTTGCGTCAAAGAAATGCTTATATCTCGTAAACTGTTCATACTTTTTCGAAATAAAAACTATCATCGGAAAGCTGATTCAATAAAGAAAAGAAACTTCAATCTTATTTTGGGAGTTTTGAAGTAATATTGTTATTAACTGCTCAATAAATAACATGAGAATGTCGGCCATTGGTAACGTCAATTTGTTTGCAATTTTTGAAGCAACTTTTACAATACTGTCTAGTGGCTAACAGGGTGCAATCCAAGAAATTAATAATGATATTACCAAAAAGATATCGTTGGATTGTCCAAATAAACAAAAAGAAACGTCTACATAATTGGAAAGGAAAAAGTAAAAGGTCTATCAGCACAAATACACCAAAGACGTGTAAACGAAATGACAATTACACCATCGAGGGTAAAGTCCAACCTTATTCTTAGTCATGCGAGATTCTACGAAATGCAGATGATCTCTCAAGCACCCTATCCGACAACGACTTTGTCATACTTTTCGTTGGTAATCATGATACAAATCCGTACCTACATGTTGTTAACTGACTTGTGTATTACTTTGTGAAGTTTAAGCAATTGTACAATGTAGTTGTTGAATGTTTCACAAATAGATATCTTATCTTCATCATCATCATCATCATCATCATCAATCATGAACTAAGATTGTTTTCAAAGCACTTTAAAAGTTATCATAAAAAGCTCTCAGAGTTAGATTTAATTACCTATAAGCTTAATATAGAAATTGATTTTTTGCCATATGAAAATAGTTCGTCAATGTTTAAGTGATCGAAACTTCCTTCATGAGAATAGTAAAAACAACAATACATTTTTTCGTTGCCAACTTCCACATTAATAATGTTATAATAAGTCGTAACCGTTCTGGAAAGCTGGTAGAAAGGTATGGTAGGCGCCAAATAATTTGCAATAAAGTTTATTGCCCTTTCCTCAATTTCTCCGCGTAGGTGCCCGGTCAATAAATAATGAATGATTTTCCTTTACTAGAAAAAGTAAAGGATCACAAAAGATGTCGATTCAGGACAACTTTATGTCATTATTTCTGTTTTCGGAATTACCTGTGTTAATAAATGTGTGAGGGTCAATGATCATTATTGCATGTTTATCTGGTGTCGACCATAGTTAGAAAAAAATCAATAGGCTTTCAGCGTATTGGTATTAAAAACAAGCCTTTTGAATAACAGTTCTTTGTATTTTTGGCACTTAGATCCTTTAAATTTTCAACCCTGTTGAAATTACAGACGGATGATGTAAAAAATATAAATAAAGCATCGACTTTTTCTGAATAATGAACAGGTCCTGTGTTTTCTTTTGTACGTAACTTTCAAAAACTTCCTACTGATAACGGAACTGCTTATTTTGACTTCGCAAAGTAATAATCTAAATATTTTTTTAAATTTAATTTAGTGTATTTACATAGATATTTACAACTGTTTTAATAATTGCTTAGCTAAATTTTAATTACTTAACTAGAAATAAAAATAAAAACCATAAAATATGACGTCAAAAAATTCATCCAAAAGACTGGCGGCTTTGCCACGTTGTTTGACCAAGTTCTTTGACCAAGGTTAAAGCCAGCCCTTGGTTCACGCGAAGTGTCAACTAAGCGTCTTGAGAGATCTAAATAATTGAAATACATTCTTTCAGAATACCGTTTGGATTCCAGAACGAAAAAATGCTACAAGTTCCACTCAGTACCAAGAAACTTCTCCCGAGCCTACTTGGCATGCTCAGCTGAAGGCGGCCATCTTGCTATTATAAACAGTGAAATCGAAGCCAAAGTACTCAAAGAACTCTTCGCCAAATATCCGGCTTCAAAGATGGTGGGAAATTTCTGGAAAGATGTTGCTTTCATCGGTTTTCACGATTGGGAAGAACCTATGGAATACGATTCATGGTAAATAATTTGTCTTGCGGTTTTTTAAATACAGGTAAAACGATATCGGTTGGAATAAAATAAATCTTATTCCAATCAGTGGTAAGGTTCATCTTGTCTGCTCGGTTTTGTCTTGAACTTTATCTTTAACTTAGTTTTTTCAATATGTTATATTAGCTATAATTACCAGCGAACAAGCTCAAGTTCCAGCTGGGTCGCATCTATTTATGTACCGAAATTCATCAAGACCAGTTCCGCAATTTAGGCGTGAAAACGTAACTAACAATTTCACATTTAAATCATACTAGGTTTTGCTTGCGACTTCGTACGCGCATATCCTGTTTTTTCTCGTTCCCGTATAACCAATAGCCTTCCTCATGAATGTGGCTATCATTTACAATTATTTTTTTCAAATCTTACTGGTCTTACCAGAGATAAGCGCGTTGTAACAAACAAACAAACTCTTTGGCTTTATTATATTACTAGCTTTTGTCCGCAACGTCGTACGCGCATATCCCGTTTTTGCCCATTCTTGTAGGAATTTTTTGATCCCGTATAGCATTTGTCATGATTATGGCTATCATATAAAAAAAATCCAAATTCGACCGGAAGTTCCAAAGATTAGCGCGCTCAAACAAACAAACTCTTCAGCTTTATTGTTTTAGTATGAATATATATTTTATATTATAATTATTTTATTAAGTAAGTATAGATTAGTTACGAAAATCACCAGCTACTGTATACCCAGCATTTGACATGGAGGGACTTTCTATCTGACCTCCGTCCTCCATATTATCTCAGTAACTAGGTAACACAAAACTTCTTGACAATACTGATGGCCAGAATTCCAAACAGCTCATTACTTAACTTCTTTATATTTCAGGCCAAACGCTGTGGGAAGCAGGATACGGTACATTTAAAGGAGGGGAACCGAACAATGCAGCGCCGGGCGAAAACTGTGGTGCAATATACCGCACAGGTCTATTAAACGACTTATGGTGTGATCGACCAGCTCCATTTATCTGTGAAAAGAGTCCAGATTTTCCTGCCATTTGTAAAGCTCTTGGAGTTGATGTTGGAAAGGCAGTACCTACACCTATAATGTGAAGTAAACAAATATATGTTGAAAAAAGTATGAATATCAGAGCACGCAAATTTATCTGTATTGTGATTTTTTCATTTGTGTATTTGAATTTGGTTTGATGAATAAACAAATTAGGCATTCGATTTATGTTATTATTTCATTTTTATCGTGTGATTAGAAATTGAGAAAGAAAAGAAAGAAAGAAATAATAATATTTATTTAGCACTGACATGAAACACGCACAGTGCATAGAAATACCAAGACAAAGACGCAGGCAGAGAGTTCCACTCCTTTGCTGTGCGCATTATAAAAGACGTTTGCAAACGTTTAGTGTGAATTGGTGGAACAGCAACACGGTAGGGATGGTAACTTGCAGTGCGTCCAGATGTCACATGGTAGAAGGGGGCCGGTGTGATGAGATCGTGGAGTTCCTGGACACTCTCCCCGAAGTACAATCTGCAGAAGATCGACAAGCAGGCAACCTTGCGGCAATGAGCCAAGCTGTGAAGCTTGGCATCCACCGGTCTTACGTCGCCAATGAGCCTTTTTTCGCCGAGTCAAGCGCGGCAAGTTGGTATTTAGCTGAGCCATCCCAAAGGTGGCTGCAATACTCCATTCAGGATCGGACTTGTGCTTTGTAAAGGGTTATGCTTACAGAAGCAAGGTATTTATTGCATTTGCCTTCTAATTTTCTAAATCATCATCTAGCCTAGCCTTTTCCCAACTATATTGGGGTTGGCTTCCAGTCAAACCGGATTCAGCTGAATACCAGTATTTTACGTGGAGCAGCTACCTACTAGACCTCCAAACCCCATTTATTTATTTATTTATTACACGGTACTCTTTGGCAAGACTGGTGTTAGATTATCTGGTTTCTGACTATCCGTAACGACTGCCAAAGATCTATAAATGACAGCCGAGACCAACGGCTTAACGTGCTTTCCGAGGCACGGAGGAGTCTCGGTATGTTAAGATGGTCACCCATCAAACAACAAAACATAATTTTGCTGGTGTAAAGGGAAAAACAATTAGATCCAGTACATTCTACCGTATGGCATGCAACGATGCAACATATAATAATCATAAGTATTGAAAATCTATATTAATCAATAATTGTCAGGTAATCAGTTTTAAATGTCATGTTCTTCAAAGTGAAATTCACCGGAAAAACAACAATCATACATAAAAACATAAAATTAGAAATAAAACAAATTTAATAAAATTAAAATATTTTCGACCGGCAGATTAAACTGACGTTTGTCGTGCAGAAACTGAAAACCTATAGAAAAGAGTGCAACGACTACTTGACATTGATCAATATCGTTTTAAAATAACATTTCTAATTATTTGCAATTACTTTTTTGATTTAAGTTCTATGCTAAAAAAATATTTTTATGGTTCACACGAAAAGATACGCCGCTGTACACATTTATTTTGTATTTGATAACAAAAATGCAGTGTATTTCTAACTGATAATATTAACATAAGTAGGTAAATAAACACTTTTTGATAAATGGCCAACTTATCAGTACCCAACCGCATGTGGTTGGAAATATTTATAGAACGCAACTTCATGGAAAAACCTTTGTTTAAACCTAAACAATGAGATCATTCGCTTCAGTACCTAAATTTTATTTTTTGGGCCAGGGTTTCTAAAAGAATCAAGTTTCAGTCATATTATATATCGGCGCAATTGCAATAGTTTGTCATTAAAAGTATTCAAATAATTAAGATTGATGATTTGATTGTCCACAAATTAGTAATTTGATTGACTTTAACTTTATTACGATGTAAAATTACGTAAAACAGCATTAACCTATTCCTGTTATTGTAATTTAAATATTTCAATACTTAACTTAAATTAGAGTTCGCCCGTCCCACATGCACGTGTAAGTTGCATGTGGGACGGGCGAACTCTATAAATACGGCCGCACTGTCAGCGTTCGGGAATCTAGTTCGATCCAGCCCGTCCCTAGCTGTCTTCTCCCCAGCGACGCCCTAAGCCGAGGCCCGTACCACAAAGGGGGTGCCCTTAGCGTGTAGTCGCTTAGTTTGTAAGTTTTTTATAAGCCCTGGCTGGAGGCTTTAATATTATATTAAGGCCACCACAGGCAAGCCCGGTTAAAAGCAGTCGACAACCTCTTAGGTTGAATTGCGAGACGCCACTCACAAAAAAAAGGGCGTTCCGGCATTCACGCTTGAGCCGCTGGACAGTACGGACCTTTCTGTGACGTCGTTACGCTGTTCGTTGAATAAACGAAGTTTGGAACAAGTTGTTAAGTTTTCTTTTGAAAAACCAAAAATGAGTGATCATGATGACATTTGTGACGTCAGCTATGATGACGTCACACTTTTTAAAAAAACACTACAGAGATACTTTCTCCGTTATATATTATTGGGCAAGATGTAGGAAAAGATTGTACCACATTACTCCGACAAACAAAATCCCGACGAAATCTATCTCGACAGATCATTTTACCGACCTGCAGTAGACCGACAGAGCACTGAGCGGATGGAATTTACCTCGATAGAACGCTATCTCGACAGTCATAAGCGTCTAGCTTTTACTCAAGCCAGTGTTGTTCCATGTCAGCATAAAAATAAACAATTAACTAAACTTTTCCTTTCTAAGTATTAAGTGAAAGCGATCATACGGCTAGTAGTTATTTTTTTCTTGAATTATGATCGGGCCACAACTAAGGCTTGTAGGAACGAATCTGCCGGTCGATTCTGTAAACATTTCGAAGTGAAGGCTTGGGTGAAGTGATCACGAGGTGAGCTGTCAATCCAAATAATCAAGATGGAATGACAGCTCACTCCGTGATCACGTGACATCTTGATTGTATAGATTTACAGCTCACCTCGTGATTACTTCATCCAAACCTTCACTTCGACATGTTTATGGAATCGACCGGCAGATTCTACATATAGACATAGAAACGGGGATCACACCGAATGTTTTTAGAATAGGCCAGTAAAAAAAGCAGCCGATGAATAATTTATGTAAATTTCGAGTCAGAAACTCCTTGGGAATTTGAAGATGTGTAATGAATTCATATGTCATTTGTTTTTACAAATTAGCGGCAATTTAAAAGTGTCTGTCGTGCGTCAAATTAGATTTGACTAGAGAAAATTTTCACTCAATGATTTAATACTACTTTCGTTGCGGTCTTACTCAACATCAATGTTACGATAGACTTTGATGAGCATTTCATGACGAAGCCTCAACCCGTACAACTGGTTTAATTAGTTTAAACGTGGTCGAAGCAAACTCACTGATAATTCGCGAGACGGATGTCTTTCCTCAGCGACTACTGAAGATAACGAGAGTGCTGTACGGCTAATGAAAAAAGCTGATAGAAGGGTGACATATCAACAGATTCGAGCAGTTTAAGGCATTGGTATGAGTCAAATACAAAAAGACTTACATGAACATTCTCATGATTTGATGGAAGAAAAGAAACGCCGTCGTTTGGATTGATCAGTGCTCAGTCCTTGAAAACTAATAATAGTAATAATAATATGGCAGAGTAAGGAACTTCACGGACGCTTTTCCCGGGCCCTAAATGGGCCCGACGTAGATCAATTAGCCTCCGTAGCCTGGCTGCGTTTCGGTGATCTCTTTGGAGAAACCGAAGGTTTTGTCTGTGCAATTATTTATCATGATGAATAACTACCGGAGATTTATTGTGAAGGACGGCACGGTTGACATATGTCGGGCATGTCACCGTCCGGGAGAATCGATTCGCCACATTATCTCTGGTTGTTCTCGTCCAGCTAACGGAGAATACTTGCACCGGCACAACCTTGTAGCCAGGATTATCCATCAGCAACTTGCTCTGAAATATTCTCTTGTGGAATCGAAAGTGCCGTACTACAGGTATGTCCTCAAGCCAGTTCTCGATAATGGCAATATTACATTGTACTGAGATCGGTCCATCATCACTGACAGGACTATTGTGGCCAATAAGTCTGATATAGTGGTGGTAGGCGAATCGAGAGCCGTGCAATGATTGTAGACATAACCGTTCCGCATGACGAGCACCTCGTTAAAGCAAAGAAAGATAAACAAATCAAATATCTTGACTTGGCTCACGAGGTTGTCGATATGTGGGATGTGAACTCGGCAATCATTGTACCGAAAATCGTGTCAGCCAACGGCTTAATAGTCACGTGCCTCTACCAACACCTCGGGAGGCTCTCGTTAAGCAACTGGATCAAGGGCTTGATCCAGAAAGCAGTACTTGTGGACACGGCTCGCATTGTTAGGAGGTTCCTCTCTCTAGAGCCCTGACCGCCGGTAGCTTAGACCTTGTTCCCGATACCGGTGGGCTACTATTTTTATATTTTAAATGTTTTTTTTTGGTTTGTATTTTTTAAGAAACATTTAAAAATGTAAAAAATAAGTTTAAGAAAACGAAAAAACGGAATAATAATAATAATAAATTTATTGATTAACTTAAAAATATGACAGAGGTGACCAGATTGCTGTATAATAATATGAAAGCTGGATATATTGTTACGAAATCGAAACCAATACACAATCTGCGCAATGGTTGTTTCCATTCCAGTCAAGTTCAAGTCAAGGGAAATCCTTACAGTCCCGACCTGGCACCTTGTAACTTTTATTTATTTCCAAAACTTAAAGATAAACTTAGAGTAATTCGTTTTATGAACCCAGAAGTTGTCGTGGCTGCGTTTGAAAAAAAAAGTCTCTTAAGAAGAGTGAGCCCACTGCTTCAGTCAATGGTTCCATCGCATGCGACTGTACTTAGTAAGGAATGGAGACTACTTCGAAAAGCAACAAACATATTTACAGACTCTTACGTGAAACGAGCCAAGAGGATCATTGGCAATGATGAGCTCATCAAGTCGAAGCAGTTGCTAGCCTATCGGTTTTCTATCTGTTGCATTTTGGGGAGTGTGCGACGGAATTGTATTGTTTAATTCCGCCAAGTCCGTTCCATCATCGGACCACAAGACGTATGGTGATGCGCCACCAGCACATGGTGAAGGTTTTTTGCGTGTGGTCCCAACACGCACAAAACGTTTTGGGAACACATTCATTGTGCGTACAGCTAAGGAATTCCCTGTCAGTCTTTACATATTTCCTGATAGCTACAACCTGGGAGAATTAAAATCAAGATTGAATAGGGTACTACAAGCGTGCTTCATCTTCGACCATATCATCGCTTACCATCGGTGAGATAGTGGTCAAATGCGTGCCTATCAATAGTAAAAAACACTGTTTTTTTCCCATTTTGTAAGAGAAGTTTTGCTCTGTCCAATACTATGGGTCTATGAGTAATTATCACACCGGTCCTTCTGACATCATGATCATCATCATATCAGCCAAAAGACGTCCACTGCTGGACATAGACCTCTCCCACGTTTCGCCACAATAATCGGTCCTGTGCGTCTCGCATCCATCGGCTACCCAGCTCACCAGGTCACCGGTCCACCTTGTAGGAGGCCTTACATGTCCACTGCCACTTTAGTTTGGTCCCTTACGGATATCATCATTCCTGATTCGATCACGCAAGGAAACTCTGAGCATTGCCCTCTCCATTGCCCTTTGGTTGAGTTTAAGTCTTCTAATAAGGCCATTGTGAGCGACCACTTTCGTCTTGAGACATTGTGGTATGTGAGACGAGAAGATACCACGCAACTTCCCGAACGCCGCCCAGCCAAGTCGGATTCGACGGTTGACCTTTTTCTCGAAGTTAACCCCACCTAACTGGACCGTTTTTCCCAGGTAGACGTACTCGTCTA
The DNA here is from genome assembly GCA_905163435.1 of Mamestra brassicae. Classification (NCBI taxonomy): domain Eukaryota; kingdom Metazoa; phylum Arthropoda; class Insecta; order Lepidoptera; family Noctuidae; genus Mamestra; species Mamestra brassicae. The sequence continues at coordinate 2,416,093 of LR991010.1, forward strand.
CAACTTCGAGAGTAGAGTCTCCGATCTTGATAAGAGTGGGTGCTACATAGGTATTTACCATGATCTTGGTTTTATCCATGTTCATTTTAAGACCGACTCTTTCGGAAGCTCTACTGAGGTCATTGAGCACTGTACTGAGGTCCTCTATAGTCTCTTTCTGACATGGTTCTGTAAAAATACGCCGCTTTTGTTCTTCTAACCTTTGACAGGTGTACAAGGGATCAAAGTCATTTCGCAGAAGACGCTTTGTATGTTATGTATCTTTTGCCTGAATTATCCCTCAGACAGTCCTCCGATCCTTCTCGATTGTACCTTAATAGGTATCTATTTTCAAAAACCATTTAAAAAAAACAACAATTTTTCTATTTTTAATACAAATTTGAAAATCACTGAATCAAGCAGTCATAAGTCTACCATGTGATCATATAACGACTCGTTGTATCCTATAAATATTGATAAAAAATTATAACGCCACATTTGCATATCAGTTCTCATAAAATGAAGTCTTGTTTCAAATATTTTGTGTTGCTGTTCGGTTTAAATTTGACTAGTAAGTTTTTTCGAATTCACTGAGTGATTTTAAGAAGAAGCTACTACCAAATTTGACGTTTTCTTACTGCGTTTAAAAAAGACTTTAATGTTGTTAATTGTCTGATTGCAGTTTTTTTTTTGTTATCTTTGTTAAATTATTTTTCTTGTATTTTAGAAGGATCATTCAGATGTGACTACAATTACAGTTTAAAAGCTCAAACATGGTTCAAACCCTTTGTTGTACCAGCGAATTGGTTCGATGCCCGTCTGCGATGCTCTATGGAAGGTAAGATACTAAGTTTTTAATCTTACAATTAGTAACGTAAAGGTTTAGATTAATGTTTGATACTTAATAACGCCAGAACGGCTGAACGGATCTGGATAGTTTAGCACAGAGACAGATCTGAAATAGCATATGAGCTATTTTATGCTGGGACCATGTTCCATCGGGATAATTTCGGAGTTTAACGCGGGTAAAACTGCTGGCCGACGCTTTTGGTATTATAATCATCCACAATTCTTAGAAACCAGTTAATTTTAGCGAACCAAATTAATAGTTCATTTGTTTTGTTTTCGTATTCTGCAAATGTTCCGGAGCAACCGTGGTTTATCATTGGGTGCTCTTGGATAGTGCATATGATAACTGTCGGTTGATGTCAAATTCTGTTTAAGTATGATTAACGGGGTTCTTGCGAGTTGGCTTCGGCTCCTCCCACGCCTTTGAAAGTTCCAGGATCCAAGGACATTGATGAATGATAAATGTCCCCATTTAAATAATGCCCTTAGAAAGGACTTTGGTGAGGGCTAAAGTGCGGCAAAGCGTGAAATTGAGTGGATATTCTGGAGCCTGTGGAAACTCAACTCTCCGGCTCACGTCATGATGTTAATTACATTAATTTTGTCATCAGGTGCTGTTCTAGCTTCTCCAACTTCAACAGAAATACTAGCTGAAATGAGAACCTTGATGAACCGCTCATATCCAGAATATGAAATATTTACTGGTATACATGCTACTGTTTCTCAAGGAGATTATTATACGATTGAAGGTTAGTAAAACAAAAGAGAATAAAATAATGTTATGCATATTTAAACAATCAAAGACATTTTATTCCAAATTATTATAGAAGTTCTTGTTTATTCTAACAAAAACAACATACAGGTGTTACTTGTGCCTCGACCGTTATCGAAATTACAAGTTGAAATGAACATTTTTCGTTCTTTCAATGGTAAATTACCTTTTAGTAGAGAAGAAATGATTCAAGGACATGAGCTGCAGCGTCATTTAGCTTATTTGATGTTTGCGAAGAATAAGGTTATTTAAGAAAAAAAAAATTAATAATAATAAACTAATAATAATTAAAAATGTTTTTTTTTTTATTAATTTATTTTAATTTATTGTTATAAAAATAATTCAATTATAATCCTAACCAGGATGCGATAGTATGGCAGGGTGGAAATCTGGGTTTCGAGAAATTCCAATTATTTATTTATTCTAAACTAATTTTACTATATAATATTTTATAACATTTTCTATCGTCGAATGAAGTGTTTAAACATTAATTACCATTTTAAAGAGCTAAAAAGAACATTTAACGAGCAAGTGTTCAAGAAAGTTAAAAAAAAGAATTGCGGGACAATAAAAAAAATATTAGTTCAAAAATTTGTACAAAATATGAAACTGTATGAAAACAAATAAATGGATGGATAAATAGCTTGAGACTCACACAGATTTACAAATTTCAGGCACACCACTTTCAAACATTCCAATTACTTGGGCTAAAAATGAACCAGACAATAAGGACAATAAAGAAAGTTGTATCACTCTTAACGGCAATGGAGAATTAGCAGATCGTCCCTGTGAAGAAACCCGACCTTACATCTGTTACCGCCCTGAAAACTTTCGAGTAGAAGTCAACGAGTGCGGCACTGTCGATCCAGGTAAACACAGAATAATACTACTAGAAACCGGACGGATCGATACACCCAAATGAAATAGCCTCGTCGACATGTCAATTGAAGGAGTAAACGTAGCTTAAAATCTTTCAACAATTTATTTCAGTTTCATTTGTGCACCATTATCGTATCTTGATCACAATTTATTTGTAACCTATTAATTAAGACCACTTTGATAAGCCCGAACTCGTTCATTGGTTTAAGTAAATGATGAGTTAGATATCTTACAGATTTCAGATCATACTGCAGCATCAATTCAGGGTTACCATGGTTTTTTTATCATGCCTAAAACCATTTTCGATCAAGTGTTCTTTCGAACAAATCAAACATAATCATATTCGGTTCTTGCATTTAGGGGCCACGAAGCCAAAGATACACAGGTCAAACTTATAACACCCCTCTTTTTGGTCGGAACTTAAAAACCAAATTTTTAAGCAGTTACATTCCAGTTATATGTCACAGTTACAACCCTTGTTTTATTTGCTAACACAAGTAAGTTACAGTGACGTTATGCTTTGTTCCAAACAATGATTCAAATTATAAACATAACTTATTATTATCGATTTCAGAATACAATTTGGATAAAAGGACTAACAAATGCTACAAGCTTCATACAGTACCAAGAAACTTCTCCCGAGCCTTCCTCGCGTGTTCAGCTGAAGGCGGCCATCTTGCTATTATAAACAGTGACGTCGAAGCCGTGGTGTTGAGAGAACTCTTCGCTAAATATCCAGACGCTAAATTTATGGGGAATTTCCGGAAAGATTATGTTTTCATCGGTTTTCAAGATTGGGGTGAAAAATGGGATTTTAGGACAGTTGAAGGTAATGCTATAATATACTATTTATGTCAATATTTATATTGGTTCACTCGTGCATAGATTAGATAGGTACAGAAGAAGATTGTTAGGTACAGAATGAACACTCGATAGATAAAATGGCGGCAAGTCACGGCAACAATCAGCGACTCTTTTTTTTTTTTAAGGATGGGAAATCATCAAATGACTTCTTTCGCTCTGGGTGGAGCGGAAGGGCGTGTCAGACTCTTACTGACTAAAACCCATCCGTGTTCCTTCTAAAGCCCTTTGCGTTCCAGGGCCGCGGTGACTCTTTCGAACAAATTCCGCAACCCTGGCAGGCTCTGGCCCTAGCGGTCCCCGTCTTCTATGCTGACATCTCTTTGAGGCGCGCGTGAAACAGAACGCGCCATCGACCCGGGCCTGGTGGTAATCCCATGGTGGTAATCCGGCAAGGAGGCTCGCCGCCTCGCCGGAGACCGTGCGGTATCCCCGGGCCAGCCGGATGGCCATGACCCTTTGGGACGCGTTGAGCTGGTGGACTGGTCGCCCCTTTAGCATTAGCGCCCAAACAGGGGCCCCATAAAGGGCCATGGACCGCACGATCAACGCATAGAGCCTCCGGCAGGAGGCGTTTGGACCCCCTAGATTGGGCAGGAGCCGCTTGAAGGCAGCCCCGACCCGCTCCAGTCTGGGAGCCAAACGTCGGAAGTGCTCCGCGAAATTCTACCGGCTGTCGAGAACGAGCCCCAGGTACCTGATCGTCGTCCTCTCCTACCGTTACTTGGGATCCCATTGTGGCCTGTTCCGAGAAACATGAAAGCACATGGCTTCGGACTTGTGCAGAGCCACCTCGACACCCAATTGCCGGATCCTCTCAACGACTATCGCAACCCCGCGTGTCATCACTTCGGCCGCCGCCTGGTGCGACCCGACCCCCCCTGCGCCAGGACCAGCGTGTCGTCAGCGTAGCAGACTACGCTGACACCGCTAGGGAGGTCGGCGCGCAGCACCCAGTCGTAGCCGATGTCCCACAGGAGCGGCCCCAGAGCCGAACCCTGTGGATCACCGCATCCGGTGATACCGGAGTGCCTCCCTTTTTTTTTTTTTTTGATTTCGGGGGGAAATCCTCATGGAAATCCTCCACCCTGGGGCGGGTGGAGGGGTCTAAAATCACCCCGGTGTTCCACCTCCCACCTACGCCGGGGATCGCGGGAACGTAAGCGACTTCCGCAATCCCCGGCTGGTGCCGGCCCGCCACTGCGGGCCACCTCGCGTCGGCGAGGGGAGTGAGGTGTTTGACTCTCCTCGCTACGTCAAAGAGGGGCGCACGGGAACACCACGCGCCGCCACCTCGGGTCCGGATGAATGGGGGGCGACGGACATCCCCAAGTCCGCCGCCCCTGGACCCAGTTAGGGGGGCCGGAAGAGGGCAGCGTATGCCCTCCTCCGACGCCCGATGCGCCTGCTGCGGGCTGGGAGAGCGGTTGTGATCTCCCTCTCCCTTTCCGCAGCCTCCTTCTGCGCGATAACTGTCTCGCAGAAGGAGACCACCGCGTCCCAGGACTCCTCACCGCCGACCATAGCATGAACTACGGCCGGCAGCGAGAGGTCACCGCCTACTACAGAGATGAGGGCACGGCGCGGCTCCTCCCAAGCGGCACACTCTGCCAGCGTATGCCGCGCCGTGTCCTCCGGAGTGCCTCCCTGATGCGACTCCAGGGCAGTGAGTTAAAGGCATTGGCGATGTCAAGAGACACCGCCAAGACGACCCTGCCCCGCGACACCGCATCCCCCGTCGTGAGGGCTCTCACGCGCATGATGGCGTCCACCGTTGAGCGCCCTGTGCGGAAACCGAACTGGTTCTCCGCCAGATTCGGCCCCTCCCTCACCAGGTGCCACCCCCAGGTGCTGGGGGATCAGCCACTCTTGCATTCTCCTAAAAGTCAAGTCCTTCTCCTTAAAGTGTCCTGCTATTTAAGATGGATCAGAATGTTGAGCCACAAAAGGGATGAATAAAAGACAATTGCATGCCGCTGAGATGAGAATGCGAATAATACGTTTGTCTGATACGGGGCTAAATAATAACAACAGTTTGGGTCGATCTAAAAGGTAAAGCAACACAAGAGTACTCAAATAAGAGTAGAGTCGGAGCAATAGACAGATACGCATGAGTGAGCCTAACAGGGTTCCGTTTTTATTCGAAAGAACGGAACCCTAAGAGATGAATTCAGTTTTATTAATTTACGAACTTGTGCGTACGGTTTAATATAGACTTTAAAAAACTCGCTTCTCCAGGTTACCATCATCATCTCTGCAAAATTCATAAAAATTGGTTTAGTGTTGCAAACAACTCGTTTTCGCATCTATGCAATACGAAATGATATTAATTTGGACACACATTATAATTTTTTATTGTGGGATAAGCTCGCCTTGGTACAATGTATTTGTACCCTTATGTTTTTGTGTGAAATAAAGAATAAGAATGATTTAATTATTTAGGGTCTTGTATAAGTCTGGCTTGTTTTAATATTAGTATTTGATATTTCAGGTCAAACGCTCAAGGAGGCAGGGTACAGCATATTTGCAGCTGGGGAGCCAAACGATTATACACCAGGAGAAGCCTGTGGTGGTATATTTCGCACAGGTCTACTGATTGACGTGTGGTGTGACAAACCAGCCGCATTTATCTGTGAGAAGAGTCCGGGTTTCCCTTTCGTTTGTCGTACTTTATCTAATAATACACAATAAAATTAAGAATGTTTTTTTTATTTGTAAATTTGTAAATATGTGAGTACCTTTTACCTAAATTTCTTTAGAAATGAATAAGTTTATCTCTGCTGGTAATACTTTGTTCTTATAAGTAGCATACTCTGGGTTCATCGTCCTCACATAATATTAAATTAATTTTTGTATACCAAATTTTGTAAAATCATTATTTGAAAAGAGTAACTATGGAGTTTCTTGTCCGTTCTTCTCCATTCAATCTACCTTTCCGAATGGACAGTAGAGTCACTTTATTAATGTAATATTATTATTTTACTGAACTGTAAACGATGACGTTCAAAAGTGCCGTTTAATGGCCTAATTGAAATAAACGTTTTGACTTTGACTTTGTTTTGATAGTTATTATGTAAGAACTATTTTTTTCTATTTTTTCACTTATAGTGAAAGTTTTCAGCTGAAATTTAACAGTCAAACACCTTGTATTTCTTCTGTAATTGTCTTGTTATCACTCTGATATCACATAATAGCATGTATGAAGACTTCTCTTCAATAAGTTGTCATTAGAATAAACTTGATTATTATTATAATATGTACCAGTTAATTTTATTATCGATGTTAATCTTTATCTAATAAACTAATTAACAACGTGTAATGACGATGTTTTCATTTATGATCAACGGGTAAATCTATCCTGGGTAAGCAGCGCAGGCCATCGACCGGTTAGGACACAAACCTTAGTTTAAACAAGCTTTTAACCCTCACGGGTTCTACTATAAGTCTGCACTTTGCACTCACGCACCGGGTATTCAAAATAAAAAGTGGGACACTCTCCTTGAAGATCTACGGTAGCGGGCCGGAGGACGCGCCCTGTCAAGCTGTCGGCAAGAAAGCACGAGAAGACGTGCGAGTAGAGCGTGCTGACCAGCAAGCAAAGGATGGCTTTGACCGAGCGGTTCTGTGCCAACCACGCAGTCCCCTTGGGTGCACCTGCAGGGCGACGTCTTCAGACAGCTATAGATGAAACCATTGCATAGAACCTTCAGAACCAGGGTTCAGGTAATTAGGATCAGAGTCAGGATGAGTTCCTGCCTCGATGGGTTTCAGCTAGCAAAATGCACATGTCAAAATCGTAAACGAGTGATGTAACTTCATGTTTAAATGTTAGTGATGTGCTTGCCTTGTGCTAATAACCACCAGGGTTGCATAGACAATGCTACGTGATTTAGGGCGGCACAGTTGACATTTTACCGGACATGTCAACGTCCAGGAGAATACGTCACATCTTCTTTCAGCTCATCTCATTCTTTATTCTTTATTGTACACCATAGCATCTTATACAACCTGTAACAGAACAAACGCAATAACTCTTAAGGGGTAATTGTCATCATTATAAACGACTTTAACTATGGGACCAAAATCGCAACAAAACATCAACTGGTCAGTACGTTTTGTCGAGTTATACGCCCATAATTGGGGCAGTCGATTTCTTTTTTCTCAATTTAATTGTTGGTTCCATTGTGAAAATGAAAAATCAAATGACCCCTTAAGAGTTATTGCGTTTATTCTGTTACACGTTGTGATGTAGAAGTATGCAGAACAGAGAGTAAAGTCCCAGAAACCTCTATTGTAGAGGGAGGATCCTCCGATCAAACGGTTGTTGTGTCTAGTGGGCAACTGCCTGATAGTTGACATTTGGACTATTATATATGTTCAAATCGCATAGAGAACTTTGCTTGCGCGGTGCAGGATTTCGTTGGTAGTTCGTCACTCACAGGATAGATGGCGTTACGCTCCTTTTTGTTGCCAAATTTCGCTTCTTAGTTTTTCATGTACTACATCACTCCCCTCCGTAGACCGGAGGTCGCTAGTGGATGAGTCGTCCGTACACCTTGAGATGGTTGCTAGGCCAGTGGAAGGTGTGTTCCAGTGAGTCGTAACCGCAAGTCACAGAATTCACGGTGAGTCGAAACTGCCTGCGTGCCCAAGTGAGTCGAAGTGATGTCATGCCAGTGAGACGGAATGATGCTGCAGGCTCTAGTAAGTCAGAGTGGTGCTGCTGGCTCCAGTGGGTCGAAGCTTACGACGTTGTGACTTGACTGCTTGGGGTCGACCAGGAGAGGTTTTTCATGGCTTCAAGACATGTCACACTGACAGGAAAAGGCCTTGATTCTGAAAACAGTGCTCTCTCTCTTACTCTGTGCAATCTACATATATATATAAAAGCGAAAGGTCACTCACTCATTAATTCATTCACGTACTTATTAATCACGAAATCTCTAAAACTACTTATTCTACGAATATTAAATTTGGCATGGACGTAGATTATGAGCAGGAAACGTAAGCTAAAGAAGGATTTTAGCAGGGCGATCCCCGGCCACCGTAGGCGCGGGCCTGCGGACGGCGAGCGTTGGGTGGCTCGCTGTCCGATCACCACCAGGCCCGGGTCGATGGCGCGTTGTGTTTCACGCGCGCCTCAAAGAGATGTCAGCATAGAAGACGGGGCCCGCCAGGGCCAGAGCCTGCCAGGGTCGCGGAATTTGTTCGAAAGAGTCACCGCGGCCCTGGAACGCAAAGGGCTTTAGAAGGAACACGGATGAGTTTTAGTCAGTAAGAGCCTGACACGCCCTTCCGCTCCACCCAAAGCGGAAGAAGTCATTTGATGATTACCCATCCTTAAAAAAAAAGGAAGGATTTTAGGGAACTACCCCCGTAAAGGGTTGAAATAGGGACATATGAAAAATCTTATTCCTTAAGCCAATTTAATTTAATCTTGCTACGAATACTGATCTAAGTGAATTATAAAGTTTTTCAGAACTACCCTCAAACGACGATTAGGGTATGTTCAAGTTTGTATGGAAAAATCTTATTCCTCGGGGTTATAAACTTGAAACTTGGCCTGAATACTGACCTTAATGAATTATAAATAATGTAATAGTTCATTTTTCTAAAATTAAAAACTACCCCCTAATGGGTTTTGACGCGTTTTAGTTTTTAAACGCTTGATAAAGTTGAATCTCGGCAATCGTGTTTTTGGGTTTTTCTAAAATCAACCCCTAAAGGTGTGAAAGGGGTTATATAACAGCCTAATACGAACCGTTTACTTGTATTTTTAGTTTCTATTATCTAGATCGCTGGTCGCTGAGGTGGAGGGACAATCCTAGCGAGTTATCATAAAATTATTTTTCCGCCTTATTCAAAATAAATAAAAAATACATTCAAAGTCAAAGTCAATTCATTTATTTCAACTAGACCATTAAAAGGCACTTTTGAACGTCAAATTTACGGTTTAAAATTAAAATATAGAGAGTTCCACTCCTTTGCTGTGCGCATTATGATAGACGTTTGGTAACGTTTAGTGCGAATTGGTGGAACTCACTGCAAATTACCATCCCTTCCTTGTTGCTAACAAGGTAGGGATGGTAATTTGCAGTGATTCAATTAATTTTTTTCAACTAGACCATGAAAAGGCACTTTTGAACGTCAAATTTACGGTTTAACCCGGCGTCAGCATGGTAGAAAATAGGTTCAACAACTACATTGGGTCATAATAATCACCCGGATTTTAAACCGCAGCTGTCTTTTACCATTTTAATGACATTTAGAGCAAATTTGTGTTTAACTTGAGAATAGTTAAATTATAATATTTTGGAGATAACATAAAAAACAAATAAGGTATATAAAGATCTTTTTATGTATTTAAGAAATCAGTATAAAATTTACAACAAAAAATTCAACTTCTAGAAACTTAATAATAAAAAAACAAAAAAATTACTAATTAATACGTATTTTAACTTTTGGAATGACAAATGTGAGATCTTAGTGTCACTAACAAACTAATCACTATTAGCTCCGTCATCTGCGCAACCGCCACAGAAAGAAATTATATGTTCAGAGCAGATGAATAAAATTCGGATGACACTCAAAGGTACATCATCATCATCATTGTCTGATGCCTCTTGCTGAATGAATTTTCACCTTCTTCCCAGACGCTGTCTTCTAATATTGACAGAATTCGCTGCCTTTCGCGTTCCTCTTTATCCATTATTAAAATATAACCTAAAAATAACAAAAAATAATGTAATACGTAATGATTGTACAAAAAAATATACGAAATAATCAAATAATGAACTCATCGGCACGAAATGGTATCATCGAATATATATTTGGGTCATATTTACCTTTTTGTTGTTTGACCGCGTCTATCTTCCTGTGCAGGCGCACACCGTCTAAGTTGACATAAGAAACGAGGGAGGCGGGGCACTAAATACAGCTACTGAGAAGCGTGGTAACGTTACACTATTATTTTCTTAAATACCCGCATTTAAAAACATCACGGGTCATTATGACCCAACCTAGCAGACGCCGGGTTAAAATAAAAATATAAGTGACTCTAGTTGTCCACACGCAAAATTAGATTCTTATGGAGAAGAACGGACAAGAAACTCCATAGAAGAACGGACAAGAAACTCCATTTCAATATTAATCCACAATATTATTTTCTTATTGCTTTATAATTTTGAGAACCACTGCCTTATTTCTGCCATACGGCCACAAGTGACTACTTGAGTCCTCCCTATAAATATTAGAAAAAATAATTAAAAAGCTACATTTGCATCTTAGTCCCCACAAGATGAAGACTTATTTAGCACTAGCTGTTGCCCGCGACTTCGTTCGCGTGTATGTTAGAAACTAAAAAAGTTGTCACTGAAATAAAATAAACTAAACGTCAATATCCTGCATCACCGGACCCCTCTAAGAATTAGGAACTGTGAAGAGTGTTATGCTGTATCACCTCTTCCGTTTAAAATGCAGAAATTAAAAATGAAAACCTTTTTAATGACAACGCTTCTGTATAGGTACACGATGTTAGCGGCGGAATCACCCTGGAGCCTACTCGAAAAGTGATGGAGCTACATAAAGTTAGCTATTGGAAAAGCAGCCAGAAGAGAAGAGTACCGCCACAACGGATGATGTCTGGCCATGACGTATCATGGGCTCACTGGGAATTGAACACGTTTGAAACTAAACAGACAAAGGAACGCGCACATAAGAACATACCGGTCAAATACAGAATCTCCTGTTTTAAAGTCGGTTAATTATTGGGAATGAGATGGATCTTGGGAACGAAATAAAACATCATAAGGACAACCTGTTAGTATTTCAGCTTGGATGATATTTTGTTAGAGATTTGTGACTTTCAGCCTCTTGCCAGTGTAAAGTTTTAGGGGGTTGAATATCTGAGTAGAAATCATAAAACTTTACCGGATAATGGTTATCATTTTCTCCCATGGCCATGTTCAAGAAAATATAGTTCAATGGATAAATGAATTTACTTTGTGAAGTAGCGGGACAACCGAGCTCTCTACTAAAATAGCCTAACTATCTGCTTGATTGTGGTGTGTGCCGTCACAATTTATTAACAGTAAATTCTACTATTTCTGCGCGTTTTAGTGGCCTCCTAAATATGCTTGCATATCTGAACTTAAATGTGTTGATGTTATGTATATTGCGCCAAATAATAAAGTAGGCACCTATTTCATCGGCTTTCGTTCCTCGGAGTATTTCGAGAGTGTCTGTTTAAAATCATTACAGAACTGCACCGTAACGCCTGACGCCAGCCGGTTATTTAGCCTTATGACCCGCAAAATCTTGTCTGCTGCTTCCATAACTTTGTGCCAAATGATTAAAAAAACATTTTGATTATTGAGAGAGAACTAAATTAGTCTCATCTTAGTTGATCGTGTGTGTTGATCTCTTGATCAACGAAAAGTACACTATATATTTTGATTCCCTTGCGAGCGTCAGAACATGCGCCATAAACGGAGCATAAAACAGCTTTATCTTTAGATTGCGTTGATTTCGAAATGTGATTTTTTCACTGCTGCGAGATATAGCAGACTTCAGTATTTGATATTAATTTCAGCTTGATTCCTCCACGCGTTCCTGAGAAAAAGGGCCTTGATAGACAGACAGACCACAAAGTGATCCTATAAGGGTTCCGTTTTTGCCGCCGAGGTTCGGAGCCCTAAAAAACAAACCATCGAACGATTTGTGCTACTCTTGAAATTACAACTTGAAGGTACTAATGATTAATCAAGTTGATTCAAAATTAATTTTGAACCAGTAACGCAAATCGAAACGATTTTATAGCACCGAAGACTTGGAACATAGAAAGACACCCGATCACTGAGTTACCCAACTCTTTCTGTCCTAGAAGTCACGGCGCCCCCATATCAGGCCTTCACCTTCTGCCTGCGATTGATGCCGTGGCCTCAGGAACGGCATAAAGAGGACCTCTCTTTTTGTAACTTTACCTTATATATGTATATGCTGACGAAGATTAACATTGGCCAACATGAGCGAATGTCATATTTACGCGGAAAATCTGAACATCGTGAATTAAAACAGCAGTTCAGCTTTATGTTCGGGTTTTTGATCTCAAACGCACAACCCGAACATAAAACTGAACTGCCAAAGTATTAGTTAGGGCAAAATAACTCTAATGTCACATTATAACACATGTAACAGAATGAACGTGATGCCTGAAAATATTTATTTTGATTTCGATCTGTGTCCCATAGTAGAAAAATCATAACGATAAGTGCAATGCCTGCCTTTTTAGTATTGCGTTCATTATGGAACACGTAGTACCTATGTACAGCAGCTCAAAATAATAGTGTAAGCACTGGGAAGTGTTGCGGATTTTTTTCGAAAAAGTCACCGCGGCCCTGGAATGCAAAGCAGGAACACGGATGGGTTTTAGTCAGTAAGAGTCTGACACGCCACTCCGCTCCACCCAGAGCGGAAGAAGTCGTTTGATAATTTCCGATCCTTAAAAAAAAAGAAGCACTGGTAAGTAATCGGTAGCAAGACAGCTAAGTATCCTCGCGCGTGGTGTAGGGTCGCGGTAGTTGCCTTCTTTTATATTGCCATTTCAGTTGGCGGGAAACGTATCTACAGTTTAGATTTTATTGAGTAACTCACAATAATGTTCGTAAATTTTCTGCTTAGTTTCAAACCTTTTCAATTCCCAGTTAGCTTATGATACGTCATGACCAGTCTATGGCCAGACATTATCCGTTGCGGGGTATACTTTTCTTCTAGTTGCTTATCCCATGGCCAAATTTATGTAGCTCTATCGCGTGTTTATAAAAAAATAATAATAACAACTATTTATGTTTATATTTGGAATAGTGAATTTGCCTAGCCTTTAACCGAACATTTTGGAATTAGATTACAACTAGTTATTAGCTGAATACTAGTATTTTTTATATTGTGGAGCGACTGCTTTTTTGACGTCCACAACAAATTAATTGGGTAGCAAAATATCCTTTGGCAAGACTGGTGTCAGATAATCTGGCTTCTGACTATCCGTAACGACTGCCAAAGATGTACAAATGGCAGCCGGGACCAACTTCTAGCAACTTTCTTTGGCACGGACGAGTCTTGGTGTGTAATGGATGGTCACCCATCCACTGAGCGACATCAGTAAAATCTCACTTTGATTCGGAAGTCTTAATGGTGGCATGCTGTTGTTCAACTTGGCACATACTTAACTTAACTGCAAATTATAGAAAAACTAGCTTTGCCCGCAACTTCGTACGCGCGTATCCCGTTGTTTCCCGTTTCCTTAACAATATAATTATTGCCTTTCTCATGAATGTGGCTATCATATGCAAAAATAATTTTCCAAATTCGACTGGTAGTAGGTACCAGAGATAACCTGCCAGGGTGGCGGAATTTGTTCGGAAGAGTCACCGCGGCCCTGGAACGCAAAGGGCTTTAGAAGGAACACGGATGGGTTTTACTCAGTAAGAGTCTGACACGCTCTTCCGCTCCACTCAGAGCGGAAGAAGCCATTTGATGATTTCCCATCCTTAAAATAAAAAAAGGTGATCCGCATAGTCATCGCTAAAAGTCCCACAATAGGGAATTTGACTAAAACAGTCTAATTAATCCGGCAGATAGATTCCCAAAAAATATTGGATATATATTTTTTCTTTTGTCACATACTACCTAAATAAAATGAAGACGATTGATAACTAATGCGTTGAAAACTTGTGTGACGTCACTCACCAGTAATTTTTTTACTGGAAAGTGACGTTACAAGTCCAGACGTTATATGCGTTGAAATGAAGACGATTGACGAAAGCTCACCTCGTGATCACTTCACCCAAGCCTTCACTTCGACATGTTTACAGAATCGACCGGCTGGACGCGCACCACGAGGGCTGGTTCGAGGAGGCGCAGGAGAAGAGTGTCTGGAAGGATATGGGGAGGCCTTTGCCCAGCTGTGGGACACTATAGGCTTAATATAAAAAAAAAACAAAAGTACCCAGTTCACAATATCAGCGTAATAATTAGAAAGAAAAGAAAATAAAGTATTATTATTAAAACTAATTATGTTTGAGCAATAAACAACCGAAGGAATTGACAAATGCAAAAACTTTAATTTCGACTTGGCTGGTTAATGCATAACTATAGTAGGCGCCAGATAAATGTGGAATAAAGTACATTGACCTTTCCCTAATAACTGTTCATAGGTACCTGAACAATTAAATATGAATCGTTTTTCATTATCAGACAATGTTAAGGATCACGAGAGATGATGATCGGGACAGCTTTGTGTCATTAATTCCGTTTTTCAAATTAAAAAAGTCAATAATTGTAGGTGGGTCAATGACCGTTATTCCACGATTATCTGGCGCCTACTATAGGTCCATTTTATCTATACGACCGACGACTCTTTAGTGCCTGTTATTATTAATTATTTAAACAATACGATAGCAATAATCGTTTTTATTAAGAAATATAGTGCTTCATACAGTATCTAATGTAATTATTTTACTGATTCGGTGGTTCTCAAAATTGACGGTGCTTGATTATTTTGATTTTACAAAAATTGAATTATATGTGAAAAAGATTATTTTTAGTACAGAAACCGAAAACGTGTCAAATATTTTAATCTAAGGAATCTGAATTGAATATTTTAAAACCAGTACCATAATATTTAACAAAGTTAAACACTCCATTTTGAATTCTTAAATTTCATCACTGTAACCGAATGCCGAGGTTTTTACGTTTTCAACGCCCCAGGTACTCCACTTATTGCTGTCATAAATATTTTGATATATTTCAATTGATAAAAGTAAAGTAAAATCTAAATTTATTAATGTTTTTCTATTTACATCCAATATTTTCTTCGTAAAAAAACATTTACGCTACGTAGCGTAATAAAAAATCCTACGTCAAGAGTATTTATTTATTTTATTTTTATTTATCTTAATAAATAAAAATAAAATAAATAAATACTTTTGATATAAACAACTACAACATTTATAACACTTGTTGTAAAGATTAGTTTCGAATAAATACTCGAATAAAAACGGATATTTTCAAGTATTTATCCATTTTGAATAACTATTAATAAAAAGAAAAAAAAATCATACACAATCCATGAATTGGTTAGTATACAAAAACTTAGAAACAATAAGCACTAATAACTACCGGAACAAAATATAATAATATACTTACACTAAACTCACATGCAGGCTTATCCAATGCCCCAGTATGGGGCTGTCCCATCTGTCTGCTATAGCTCCCAGGATGCTGTTGGGGCTGGCACGTACCCGACGCATGGCGGAGGCGCAACGCTTGCGCATGATGGCATGAAAACCATCAATCATCGCCTCCGCGAACATGCCCTACATGGATGCACTACAGTAGCGCAGCAACCCCAACAACACCCTGAATGCATTATTATATTGGACTCTCAGAGTGCTGTATGCTCACTGAGTGACCAATAGTTGACCCAAAGACTGCATGTATAAAACGACTGATAATACATCATATATGTATCTAAGTCTCGAATCGAATTCGAATCAAATCGTTCGAATTTAGTTAGATTGACAAATAATGTAACATACCCATTGTAAGGTTTTACAGTGAAGGCAAATTATAACATTCGCGTCTATACCATTTTCCAATCTATGCAAAATGAGTCCAAATGTTTTTTTTTTTTTTTTTTTTATCAGTGGCTTCGCGCAGTTCAACCTATAAGGTTGTCGACTGCTTAACCGGGCTTGCCTGTGATGGCCTTAATATAATATTAAAGCCTTCAGCCAGGGCTTATAAAAAACTTACAAACTAAGCGACTACACGCTAAGGGCACCCCCTGTGGGGTACGGGCCTCGGCTTAGGGCGTCGCTGGGGCTGTTATCGTTTTAATACTTATTAACTACACGAAAAAGAAAGAAATATCGTTGAAAGTGTACCCTTATGAACCACTTAAATTAAGCTGTTTAAATTATCGTATGGGTTTCTGATTAACTGCTTAGAAAAACCCCATCGAAAAACCTTTCAATGAGTCACCAAAATGGTCAGTACGTTCAATAGTATTTCCCTTTACCCTATCGAAAACCTGCATACATGCACAGGATAATAATTTTTCTCTTGTAAATAATATCACGGAAAACACGGTTTTTGGCACCGGTTGTAACCGGTAACACAAAACCACCAGCTGACGTTTGACCATCTAGTACGTTCAAACAGCATAGGCATCAATAATCAGCAATAGGCATCCTAACGACATTAAGAAATGAATAATTTACATCATCATCATCATCATATCAGCCGAAAGACGTCCTATGCTCGACATAGACCTCACCCAAGTGTCGCCACAACAAACGGTCCTGAGCGTCTCGCATCCATCGGCTATCCGCGACCCTCACCAGGTCATCGATCCACCTTGTGTGAGGCCTTGCAACGCTGCGTCTTCCGGTACGCGGTCGCTACTCCAGAACTTTTCGACTCTATCGACAATAGACGATAGCAATGTTCTCTGCCCACTGCCACTTCAGTTTGGCAATCCTTCGGGCTATGTCGGTAACCTTGGTTCTCTTGCGGATAAAAGCTACTCGTACAATAGATACGAGTAGCTTACATATATATATTATCTTTTAAAGCCTGCTTTGCCTGGTTTAGCTTTTTATGAATTAAAAAAAAAACTTGTAGCTAGCTTATAAGTTTGTATAATACTGACATAATATGGACTAAGGTCTGAATTAAAGTATTTTTATTTTTATTTAAAGCCACGTTAGCAGCCTACTTTAGTTTTCCACATTTCTGCAATTTTTCCAAAAAAATATTTGGTATACTATATTTGGAAACCACTGGCGGGTTTTTTTTTCGATAAAATACTGGGATCACCAATAAAAACCTGCTTAAACATTGGTTTTGACATATTTGCACTTCAGCTTACAGGAAATGAAGTCTATATTAAAATATTTTGTGTTACTTATTTGCCTGCATTTTATAGGTAAGATTATTTTCAAAACCGCTGATGTCTTTCATTTATTTGAAGCATCATTATATTATTTACTCCATTTATAACAATTTAAGTAATTTTCAAACCGTTAATTTATCATTTTTGTGAGCTCACTTTTTTGTAACGGCATAAAACTTCACACTTTCTATCATACCACGACAGTCCGTTACTCTCACTTTTCTATTTACCAAGGTTCTCTATCACTTTAAAGTATTACGTTTCGTTAGTGTTATTCATTTTTTTTTATTTTTTTCTTGTATTTTCAGAGGGAAATAAATCATTTAGATGTGACTACAACTACAATCCAGCGACCAAAGGCTGGTTCAAACTTATAGATGTACCAGCGAACTGGTATGAGGCTCGGCTGCGATGTTCACTGGAAGGTATGAATTTGGTCTTGTCTGAAGAGACAACTATAATAATGATCATCGGTTTCGATTGAGATCGGGTGTGTGGAACCTTCGTTTTTCATCATTCCCTAGTCTGCATTTTTTGTGGTTGTTTTAAATACTAATAATATATTATTATATAAAACGTCTAGTAGTAACCAGCGATTTATTGTATTTATTAATATACTGTTCCTTTTAGCACGTTTTAACTGACAAGAACTCAGCATCTTTTGATGACTAAAAACCGTCTCATCATTTGACTCTGCCACAATTTTATAATCGGTGTTATAATCGTGGTAGGATAGTCAGTCCATATTTTATTACCGAATAGATATTTGGGGTCAATGCCCTGGCTGAGCCGCCGATATCTTATATTGTTTTATTATGTCTCTAGATGCTGTTCTAGCTTCCCCAACCAGACCGGAAAATCTAGCTCAAATGATCAGCATGATAAATTCTACAGGAAATGAGGAATCAGTATATGAAATCTTTACTAGAATTCATGCAACTTTCGCACAAGGAGCTTATGCTACTGTTAAAGGTTAGTCAATCAGTCAGCATAATTTTTGAGATGAAGCGCTCTATAAATTTGTAACGGCATCAATACCGCCACAGAAAACTAAGAAACGAAATTTGTATGGCAACAAAAATAACCACAACGCTATCTATGACGAACTAACATCGAAATCCTGCATCGCGCAAGCAATGTTCGCCGTGCGATTTGAACACATACAACAGTCCGAATATGATCAATCGGGCAGTTGCCCACCAGACACAACAGCCGTCTGGTTCGGAGGATCCTCCCTCTCCAGTGGAGGTATGCGGGACCTTACTCTCTGTACCGCATACCTCCATAATTTTTTAAACTAATTTTGCCATCATAAATCCGTAGACATATTTTGTTATGATAACATAATGGCTCGTTTGTGGAGACGCGTTGGGTACTGCAGCACGTCGCGCAGTAAACTCATATCTAATACCGTGTACGAGAACGTTCATGTTCATGCAGATGTGTTGTCACGGTGGCACATTTGGCTTTGCAAGAAAAGTACGGTACGTTAGAGACTGTATTTATATTACCTGTGTTTATGATACCTCAGCAACTGCGTGAGCTTCATTATGTTCAATGGGCTTTCTTGCCATGAACGCAAAACTGTGATACGCGACGTCCAGAGTCTTATTCAACGAGCTCCAAGACTCAATTATACTACGTCATGCCGTAAAAATTGAAACAGTATATTAATTTTCAGCCCAAATTTGGACTAACATAGCATATAAATTACAGGTATTCCGCTTTCCAAAATTCCTCACACTTGGGCACATAATGAACCAGACAATAAGGAAAATAAAGAAAGCTGTCTTACTATGAACAGTGATGGAGAGTTAGCAGATGTTTCCTGTGAAGATAATCGTCCTTATATTTGCTACCGCTCCGGGAAATCGAAAGGAAAAGTCAACGATTGCGGCACTACTGATCCAGGTAAATATGCATTTAATGGTAAGCTAATAAGCGCCGTCTTTAGACTTTATGGTAACTATAATAATTATGTACATTCACAATATTACAAAGAAGTGATTGTGCATTGTGACTGTCCAGTAAACTACGGTCGCGTAGATTAAAGTAGTCGTTTATTTCGGTTCACCCTTGTTTGATAGAACAACGTTTGATATAATATTACTAAATCGAATTTTAGTTGCAATAAAGTCATCGTCATCGTCTAGTTTTTGTTTATTATCACGCTGTCTTTGTCAGGATAACGTATTTTCTAAATGTTTCTTTCAGAATACCGTTTGGATTCAAGAACAAACAGTTGTTACAAGTTCCACACAGTTGCCCGAAATTTCTCCCGAGCGTTCTTCACATGTTATGCTGAAGGCGGCCATCTTGCTGTTATAAACAGTGACACTGAAGCCACAGTACTAAGAGACCTCTTTGCTAAGTATCCTGGAGGACACATACAAGGAAATTTCTCGAAATATGTAGCTTTCATCGGATTTCATAATTGGGGCGAACCTAGGGACTTCAGAACGGTTCATGGTAATATTTTCTTGCTTACTAACGATATTTTAGACGGGGAAAGCAATGCAGAAAGCAAAAACGATTAACGTTAGACTAAGAAGGACGATGAGGTTGTTATTTCTATGTTTATTAATGAAAAATAGTGCATGACAAATGTAACAGCTATTAAGGCGTTTCCCTGAGCAAATAACATTGAGCATTCGTTACCTCTTTGCTGCCCGCACCCTGCACACGTCCTATTATCATTTTATATCAGAATTCACACAATTTTTGGAATTAATTAATTAAAAAAAGAAAAGCGATGTTTTTATTATTAAATTAAATAAAACGTGAATAATTTAGATTTTTAAATTATCTTTCCATTAGTGTAATCCTCAAATGATTAGAACGCCGCCTTTAGCAACAGATGCATGCAATCAATAATTTTTGTAATTTTTTAAAAGAAGATTTTAAATGTATTTATACCATATACAAACGAATTACAACGTGAATGTGATGATAGTATATCGAACATTAATAATGTACTTTTAGATGTAGTTTACTTCTCTTATGTAATGAGTTAATTGCCTCTGAATAACGAAAAAAAACCCACAATCGCAAGGATTTGGTCGGGGTAGCGCCTTAAATTAAAAACAAACACATTAGAGCATGAAACGGACCCAATGATTTCTTTTGTTTTTTTTAATAATCTGTACAAATTTAATGCTTTTCCTGAATGATTGACTGACGTATCAACACACAGCTTAAACCGCTGATCGTAGAGACCTGAAACTTGGAGGGTATGTTATTTGTTTGACGTAGGCATCCGGTGAGAAGGGATTTTAGAAAATTCATCCCCTAAGTTTGTGGAATTGGGGTTGGAAGTTTGTGTGAAAATTTTTATTCCTTGAGCCAATTTACTTGAAATTTGGTACTAATATTGACCAAAGTACATAACAAAGATTGCCATTATTAGTTTTTCACAACTCCCCTCAATAGGCGAATTAAAGGGTGTTAAACTTTAAACTTTGAATGGAAGAATCTTATTCCTTGGGCCAATGTACGTGAAACTTGGTACGAATATTGGCCAAAGTATATAATAAAGGTTGTCATCATTAGTTTTTCACAAAAAAATCCAAAACACATTAATGGTATTTTAAAATTTGTATCTAAGATTCTTATTTTTTGGGTTATCATACCTACATGGAAATTGACACCTTAGTTTACATAGCAACAATTCGACAAAGAAGACTCCTTTACAATGTATATTAAAGCATATTTTGTAAATTTAACTGCATCGTGAAGAGGGATGGTAAATCACACTATGTAATCACACTAATATTATAAAGGCGAAAGTTTGTGAGTGTGTGTGTATGTTTGTTACTCCTTCACGCGCAAACGGCTGGACCGATTTAGATGAAATTTGGTACAGATATTGTTTGAGTCCCGGGAAAGGGCATAGGCTATTTAATCTCGGGAGTATATTCCCTTGGGATAATTTTCGACATTCACGCGGGCGAAGCCGCGGGCGACAGCTAATAAAATGATAATTATGAAACTGATTTACTGACGACACGTTTCCTATAAGCAAATGAATCGAATAGTAATTATTGTCTTTTAACTCTATTGTTTATTATTACTCTTTTTTGTATATATTATGTGTTATTTCAGTATCGGTTATACTTACGTTCTGAATAAAATAAGTGAATTTAAGGTAGAAGCACCAGGATAGCCCACGAAATTCAAATTTTCTTATGCTTTTTGCGATTTTCAAGTCAGTGTCAGGCTGTGTGTTGAACAAAATATGATTCGCGACCGTAACACGTATAATTTTGTAAACAAACAGAATTACAATAATTAAAATCATAAATACAACCCTCTAAGTTCATTTAACTCGATTGAATCGTTATTTCATAAAAAAAAGTCATTCAATCGACTTACATGAATGATACAACCTGTATTGTTATTTTAGAATAGAATAGAATAGAATAGAATTTTAACTGTCATAACTCAGTAAAGCTACATTTGTTACGGTCGCCAATCGTATTTTATCAACATACAACCTGACACTGACCTGCAAAATGCAAAAAACGTATAAACATTTGAATATCGCGGGCTACCCTGGCGCTTTCACCTTAAGGGAATACTTTGTTTATTTATTGCACACAATGTACACACAGTAACAGACTTAACTAAACTTTGTGAATACATTACCCTGTTAGGGCGCAGCAATCAACTTATAGCTAATCATAAAATAATTATCCTTAACAAAATAATAATCTTTATATAATAACAATAAAAGGAATACACAACACTAACATTATTATTAAGAACTATAGCTGTCAATTATTGGCTATACGTTTGATTAGTTTTTACTTAAAAAATACTAATTAAGTAGTTATAATATAAATATTTAAAATTTTGATTTGATTCCCATGACGCAATGTTTACCATTTCAGGCCAAACGCTTGCAGAAGCAGGTTACAGTAAATTTTCTAGTGGGGAGCCAAACAATTTTACACCGGGTGAATCATGTGGTGCGATATACCGTTCTGGTCTGATGGGTGACATGTCGTGTGACGGATCAGCTGCATTCATCTGCGAGAAGGATCCAGACTATCCTGCCGTATGTCAAGCGGTTGACCCTGAATATGAATAGAGAGGAATGTGCAGTAGATTCATATTTTTTAAATAAACTAAGTAACTTAAAAAGTTGTTTTAAATATTCTTTTGTCGCAATATTTCCGCATTTTGGTTGTAATAAGACAGAATCAAATTCGAAACATCGCGCTGCGTAGCCGCATGCACAATAACGGCTGGGTAAAAATGTCCACACAGTGGACGATGGACGGCGCGGCCGAGGCCGGCCAAGAAAGGGGTGGTGAGACGATTTGGCACATGGTACGGTAAAAGAATATTTGCAAGGACTTGGTGAAGGCCTTTGCCCAGGAGTGGGACAGTATTTAAACCTAACTTAAAAAAAATATGATTTTAGCTTCTGGGACTGAGATACCCAAAAGCTTAATTGTAAGCTTTTACACTTTTAAAGCGTGTATCTGCACTAATATTATAAAGACGAAAAATTAGTAGTAAGTATTTTTGTGTGTGTGTGTGTATGTTTGTAATGAATAAACTCAGACCGATTTGAAAAATTTTTTCAGCAATGGATAGCTACATACATTATCAGCGAGTAAAATAGGCATATTTTTTCCCCGTACTCCCACGGGAACGGGAACTACGCGGGTGAAACCGCGTGACGTCCGCTAGTACTAAAACATAATAAGTAGTCATCCATAACATGTAGTGTCCGATCACAATCAGGCCCGGGTCGATGGCGCGTTGTGTTTCACACGCGCCTCAAAGAGATGTCAACATAGAAGACGGGGACCACTAGGACCAGAGCCTGCCAGGGTTTTTTTTTTTTAAGGATGGGAAATCATCAAATGACTTCTTCCGCTCTGGGCGGAGCGGAAGGGCGTGTCAGACTCTTACTGACTAAAACCCATCCGTGTTCCTTCTAAGGCCCTTTGCGTTCCAGGGCCGCGGTGACTCTTTCGAACAAATTCCGCAACCCTGGCAGGCTCTGGCCCTGGCGGGCCCCGTCTTTTATGCTGACATCTCTTTGAGGCGCGCGTGAAACACAACGCGCCATCGACCCGGGCCTGATGGTGATCGGACGGCGAGCCACCCAATGCTCGCCGTCCGCAGGCCCGCGCCTACGGTGGCCGGGGATCGCCCTGCGACTCCCGACGCCCGGGGCGTTTTCTCCTGTTGCGGCGGTTGGGGCGAAGGCCTTGCCTTTCCCTCGCGCGGCCCGCCTCCTCCTTCGCTAGCATGACTGCTTCGCAGAAAGAGGTGACCGCTTCCCAAGCCTCCTCGCTCCGGAGCATGGATTCAACCAGCGCCGGACGCGAGAGGTTGCCGCCGCCGATCGCCTCGACAAGGACACGGCGGTGCTCAGCCCAAGCAGGGCAGATCTCCACCGTATGCTCCACCGTGTCCTCCGGGCGATCCTCACAGTGCTGACACCCGGGCGTGTCCTCCCGCTTAATCCGAAACAGGTACCTCCCGAAACAGCCGTGTCCGGTGAGCACCTGCGTCAGGCGGAAGGTGAGGACGCCGTAGCGCCTCTCCAGCCACTCCTCAAAGCGGGGTCTTATCGCCGCAATTGTGGCGTGCCCAGCGCTGGGTTGCGACAGTCGCCGTTGCCATACCGCCATGATATCCTGCCGGAGCTCCGTCCGCCGCGATGCAATTTGCCGCGGCAGCGCAGTTTCGCCCCGGCGAAGCGCCTCTACGCGCCACGCGTAAACGTGCGCGAGGGCTCTCGCCTCCAGATCCCATGGCGTTAATCCGGCAAGGAGACTCGCCGCCTCGCCGGAGACCGTGCGGTATCCCCGGGCCAGCCGGATGGCCATGACCCTTTGAGACGCGTTGAGCTGGCGGGCAGGTCGCCCCTTCAACGTAAGTGCCCACACTGGGGCCCCATAAAGGGCCATGGACCGCACGATCCCCGCATAGAGCCTCCGGCAGGAGGCGTTTGGACCCCCTAGATTGGGCAGGAGCCGCTTGAAGGCAGCCCCGGCCCGCTCCAGTCTTGGAGCCAAACGTCGGAAGTGCTCCTCGAAGTTCCATCGGCTGTCGAGATCGAGCTCCAGGTACCTGATCGTCGACCCGACGCCGATATGAACCCCTCCTACCGTTATTTGGGATCCCATTGGTGGCCTGTTCCGAGAACCATAAAAACACATGGCTTCGGACTTGTGTAGGGCCACCTTGAGACCCAATTGCCGGATCCTCTCAACGACTGTAGCAACCCTGCGTGTCATCACTTCGGCCGCCGCCTGGTGCAACCCCCCCTGCGCCAAGACTAGCGTGTCGTCAGCGTAGCAGACTACGTTGACGCCTGCCAGGGTTGCGGACTCAAGACAACACACACAAGAGACAGGCCGCGTTCCCATTATGTTGTGACGACAGATTATCGTGTCGTTTAAAGCATCGTGGCTTGTGTATTTAAATGGAGGTGTTCACATATAGGACGACGGGATTAACCGTCGTCCACGACTTTATACATACAAAATGTATTTAACAGTCGTCCAATGATAAAATCGTCACGACATAGTGGAAACGCTCCCACATTCTGTCAGCGGTAGCGATGCGACTGTAAAAACTTCAAAAATGTATGGGATTGATAAACACTGTTAAAATGTCACGTGGTCAATCAAGGGATTGATCACGTTATATTATAACAGCGTTTATATGATATTTCGACAATCGCATTAGCTGATAGTACGGGACTTGTCCTAGATCCTCTAGTTAATTCATTTGAGATAGGTTAGTACTTTATCGTTTCTTTATGTTAACCATTCTTTGACAATCTTGGGACACTGCAGAGGGTCCCCGAGCTTTGGTGACGAGGGGTCGAAGCCAACTCCGGCCCCATTAGATAAAAAAAGAATAGTTTATTGCACATTCAAATAACGTACATGGAAATGAACTCTCTTCCAAACTAAGTTTCACTTGTTTATGGAAGTCAAGGCACTCTCTCATTATATTTATGATTGTATAGAACAGGCAAAAAACGGGTTGCACTCCGGGAGTGCCGGCAGAAGTGAAAACTAGAACGTTGTGCATTTTTGATATTTTGGAATGGTTAGGGAATAATTTCGCACGAATTGCTTTAATTATTCAGTATAAAAGTACTATAATTGATGTGGTAAAATACATCATCTGCCTAGCCTTTTCCCAATTATATTGGGGTCGGCTTCCAGTCAAACCGGATTCAGCTGAATACCAGTATTTGTGATGTGGTAAAATACAATATTCATTTATTACACAAACATGACAATTTATATTACATTAAAAATTTAACACTTCAGAACTTTCCCTCCGTCTTACGAATTTTAAATCAGATCACGTGTCCTGACGCGAGTTTAACATTTTTTACCCATCCCAAAAAGTGCAGAACGCCGGTAAAGAAGTTTCACTTCAAAAAAAAAAAAAAAATGATATATACATAATATATAACCTATTACATATATCTAATGGGGCTTCTGCGAGTTGGTTGTTGACGGTTGTTGCCCTAACAATAACCGTTAACTATCTCGTTTTGAACTATGACAGTATACCCCAGGAAGGTCCCCGATTGGTGCAGGACTATTGCAGGATATGAATTAAAGACTAATGGTTAACCTTTTAATATTACAATTATACATTCCTTTGCAAAAAAACGGGCACCTTAGTAAATTTCCAAGGCCGATATCAGGCAATTCAATTTTATTTAATTCTTTAACGTAAACGGTTTACTTATAAACTTGTAATTTCTATGCGTGAAGTGAATTCTGGCAATTTTTCTCACAATTTTTCGTCTCGTCCAAACAATCAAAAGTGGTCAGCAATAAAGACTAGGTGATTTGTTTTTGTTTTTTAAATTAAAAGAGGTAAAATTATAAAATCCTAATAACGAGTGTGACCTCTTCTTGCCAAAATCACAGCTTGCATCCTTGTATGCACACAATAAAATGTTAATAAATATAACAATCAAGTACTTCGACTTAGCACACGAGGTTGTCGACATGTAGAACGTGGACTCGGCTGTCATTGTGCCGATTGTCATTACGGCCAATGGCCTGTTGTCCAAAAGCTGTCGAAGCTGTCGTTGCGCGGTTGGGTAAAAGGCTTGATACAGAAGGCAGTACTTCTCGATACGGCTCGTATTGTGAGGAGGTTCCTTTCTCTGGAGCCCTAACCACCGGTAGCTTGGACCCTGCTCCCGACACCGGCGGACTACTATTTTTTATGTTTTAAATGTTTTTTTTGTTAAAACTGTTTTTATGAAAGAATTTTTTTTAATTGTAAAATTATATGTTAAGAAAATAAAATAAACGAAATAACAATAAACAAAATATATATATAAAATAATAATATATATAACAAAAAAGGACAGTGTTCCAAGTGGCACATTGTCCTTTTTTGTTGGAACGTGCTCCATCATCGATATCATCGTCGCTTACTAGATGAGATAATGGCCCAACGCCAAACTATATAAAGTAAAACAAAATCTACGGATTACCGAAAGTTCTCAGCGTTCTGCTGTCATTTTTAGATCTATGGCAGTCTCCACGAAATGTCAGAAGCCCGAAAATCTGAAACAAATCTTGCCAAAATACAGAGTTACCAGAGGCTCTAGACAAACGACCATTATATTAGCGATGGCGGTTGTCGAAATGCCAAAATATAAGGGATTGCTCACGTGACATTTCGACAGCGTTTGTCAGTCCCATACATTTTTGACGTTTTGGCAACCGCCTTCGCCACGCTTCCACTGTCAGAATGACACTTGTCTAGAGCCTCAGGTTGGGAAGATCAGATAGGCAGTCGCTCCACGAAAAATACTGGTATTATTAATCGCCACGTTCACTCGATCACTGAATCCTACAGAAGCTTTCATCTTTTTCACAACTATATTGGGGTCTACTTCCAGTCAAACCGGATTCAGCTGAATAGGTACCAGTATTTTACGTAGAGCGGCTGCCTACCAGACCTCCACAACCCATTAACTGCGTAACACGGTACTCCTTGGCAAGACTGGTGTCAGATTTTCTGGCTTCTGACTGTCCGTAACAACTGCCAAAGATCTACAAATGACAGCCGGGACTAACGGCTTAACGTGCTTTCCGAGGCACGAAGGAGTCTCGGTATGTTAAGATGGTCACCCATTCACAGACCAACCCCGGCAAGCGTTGCTTAACCTTGAAGATCGACCCGTGCGGCTGTTATTATTTAGCCACGAGCTCCGCAATTGTTATGTTGAATGCGACTGTTTTATTTAAGTCAGGGGTTCTCAAATAATAAAACATCCTGATTGTATGTCAAAGAATTTATAAATAAGGAAAATATGTAGAAATGTTTGTACGTAACTTTTAACATTATGAACACAAAAATTAACGCTTACAATCAGGTGAGATAGTGGTCAAACACGTGTTTATCTTTATTAAAATAATAATAATACATAATAATGGCGGTTCGGCGTTCCCGAAAGGATCTGTCGACATGTTGGATAGACTATAAGAAGGCCTATGACTCGGTGCCTCATACATGGCTCATGAGGGTGCTAGAATTGTATAAAATTGATACAATGCTACGCACCTTCCTGATGTCGTGTATGGTGCAATGGAGGAACAGCGGTAAGGATCGAGAGGGGTATATTTCAGGGCGATAGTTTGAGTCCGCTTTAGTTTTGCCTAGCCTTGAACCCTCTAAGCACACTGCTTTTTTTTTTTTTTTAAGGATGGGAAATCATCAAATGACTTCTTCCACTCTGGGTGGAGCGGAAGGGCGTGTCAGACTCTTACTGACTAAAACCCATCCGTGTTCCTTCTTAAGCCCTTTGCGTTCCAGGGCCGCGGTGACTCTTTCGAACAAATTCCGCAACCCTGGCAGGCTCTGGCCCTAGCGGGCCCCGTCTTCTCTGCTGACATCTCCTTGAGGCGCGCGTGAAACAATACGCGCCATCGACCCGGGCCTGGTGGTGATCGGACAGCGAGCCACCCAACGCTCGCCGTCCGCAGGCCCGCGCCTACGGTGGCCGGGGATCGCCCTGCGACTCCCAACGCCCGGGGCATCTTCTCCTGTAGCGACGGTTGGGGCGAAGGCCTTGCCTTTCCCTTGCGCGGCCCGCCTCCTCCTTCGCTAGCATGACTGCTTCGCAGAAAGAGGTGACCGCTTCCCAAGCCTCATCGCTCCGGACCATGGATTCAACCAGGGCCGGACGCGAGAGGTCGCCGCCGCCGATCGCCTCGATGAGGACACGGCGGTGCTCCGCCCAAGCAGGGCAGACCTCCACCGTATGCTCCACCGTGTCCTCGGGGCGATCCTCACAGTGCTGACAACCGGGCGTGTCCTCCCGCTTAATCCCAAACAGGTACCTCCCGAAACGGTTCACCCTTGTTTGATAGAACAACGTTTGATATAATATTACTAAATCGAACAACGTTTAATAAAATTATCACTTTGTATTTAACACTTAACCAAACCTTAAAATATTCTATGCATGGTCGAGGGTGGGCTTGGTCGACGGAGCCCCGCTTCGCGGGGCTCCTACTTCTGGGTGGTTTATAAAAAAAATAACCACGAAGGGGATGGCGGGGTCTATTCGCTCGCTTCGCTCGCTCACACGACCTCGCCATCCCCTTCTAACCTAACCTATCCGAGTCGGGGTGCCCTAAAGTCCAGATTGCATCCAGTTTCTCCTGGTAACAATAGTTGAGGGTGACAGGTGTGTAACCCTATACACCTGCCACCCTCCCACCCCCCATAAAGAATAAAATTAGTGCATTTGGAAATTCGGCGAAATGAAATTAGTTCAAATGAAATTAGTTCAAATAAATAATTACGCTAAATAAAAATTTACCAATGAATTATTCGGTCAAATGAATAATTCTTCGAAATGACTTTATTGCAACTAAAATTCGATTTAGTAATATTATATCAAACGTTGTTCTATCAAACAAGGGTGAACCTCCCGAAACAGCCGTGTCCGGTTAGTACCTGCCTCAGGCGGAAGGTGACGACGCCGTGGCGCCTCTCCAGCCACTCCTCAAAGAGGGGCCTTACCGCCGCAATCGTGGTGTGCACACTGCTGGAGAATTCAGGGCTGGGCTATCGGTTGAAGAGAGTTGGTCAGATTATATCTCACCTCCTTTACATGGATGATTTGAAACTCTTTGCCCCCAGTAATCTGCAACTGATGGAGCTACTGAAGGTAACTGTAACTTTCAGTAGTGCCATCAGGATGGAGTTTGGTGTGGACAAATGTGCAGTCATGCATGTAAAGCGTGGGGAGATTATGGAATCCGTGGGAATTCAACTCTCGGATTCCATAAACCTCAGATCCCTCTCTTCAGCTGAAACTTACAAGTGTTTGGGTATGTCGGAAGCGTTAGGTATCAATGTTACTGACATGAAGCAATCGTTGAAGGAGCGCTTCTTTGGCCGCCTGAAGAAGGTATTCAATAGCCTTCTATCAGGCGGAAACAAGGTGCGCGCCTTCAACGGTTGGGTCATGCCGGTTTTGATGTACTCTTTCGGCGTACTCAAATGGACTCAAACGGAACTTGACGCCCTGGATAGGCGGGTCCGTAAACTGCTTACTGCATATCGAATGCATCACCCACGGTCGTCGGTAATGAGACTGTATATCCCGCGAAAGTGTGGATGTCGAGGCTTCTTAAATGCTAAGACTCTCCACAATCGCGAGATATGCAGTCTCAGGGAATATTTCCTAGCTGTCGACGTGGGTATGCATCGAGATGTAGTGGCGGTGGACAAGGGACTCACCCCGCTCTCTTTGGCAAATGAAAACTGGCACAAACCTGCAGTGCTAAACACTAACGATCGCAGGGCGGTATGGCAAAGTAAGGAACTTCACGGACGCTATTTCCGGGCCCTACATGGGCCCGACGTAGATCAATTAGCGTCCGTAGCCTGGTTGCGTTTCGGTGATCTTTTTTGGAGAAACCGAAGGTTTTGTCTGTGCAATTATGGACGAAGCTATCATGACGAATAACTACCGGAGATTTATTGTGAAGGACGCCACGATTGACATAGGTCGGGCATGTCACCGTCCGGGAGCATCGATTCGCCAAATTATCTCTGGTTGTTCTCGTCTAGCTAACGGAGAATCCTTGCATAGGCACAACCTTGTAGCCAGGATTATCCATCAGCAACTTGCTCTGAAATACTCTCTTGTGGAATCGGAGGTGCCGTACTACAGGTATGCGCCCGACCCAGTTCTCGATAATGGCAATATCACATTGTACTGGGATCGGTCCATCATCACTGACAGGACTATTGTTGCCAATAAGCTTGATATAGTGGTGGTGGACCGAATTGAGAGGCGTGCAATGATTGTAGACATAACCGTTAAAGAGTAAAGTCCCGCATACCTCCACTGAAAAATGAGAGGATCCTCCGACCAGACGGTTGTTGTGTCTGGTGGGCAACTGCTCCGATAGTCGATATTCGAATTTTTGTATATGTACAAATCGCACGGAGAACTTTGCTTGCGTGATGCAGGACTTCGTTAGTAGTTCGTCATTGATGGCGTTGCGGTTCTTTTTGCTGCCGTACAAATTTCGCTTCGTTACTTTTTCTTGTGTTATTGATGCCGCTACACTTATTTACTCACAGTTAGAGCTAAGTTGTCTTGTACTCACAACCTAGAAAAGTACCTAATCAAAATGCATACATACAAATAATAAAATCGTAGACTTGCCGTGAAATAAATACATACCGTCTGAACGCTTGCACATCATCGCTTACCATAGTGTAGTGGTCTACACCCCATTTGAGATCTGGTTTAATGTAAAAACACCAAAACAATTCACACAATAACACCACACTAAACTTTGTTATTTTCCCGTTTGACACATGACATTTTGCAATTACGTTCTTTATCTAATTACCATTGACACAAACATGGAACGCATTATCTATGACTTATCATCATCTGCCTAGCCTTTTCCCAACTATATTAGGGTCGGCTTCCAGTCAAACCGGATTCAGCTGAATATCGGTATTTTACTATGACTTATCGTAATAATTAAAACTTCACAAATCACATGCATTAATTTTGACTTGTTTAAGATGACATTACGAATTGGCTGTCTTGAAGACCATTGTAATCAAATTTTTTACTGTAGTTGAAAAAATATTGGGAATCTATACTATCTAGAGTTGGTTTGTTTGTTTGAACACGCTTATCTCTGGAACTACCACTCAGATTCGGAAAATTATTTTTGTATATGATAGCCACATTCATGAGGAAGGCTATAAGCTATACGGGATATGCACGAACAAAGTCGCGGGTAAAAGCTAGTTACAAATATCTAAAATATACTAGTTCTTCAAATAATACGATTTATTTTTATTAAAATAAAAAAAAAAACGATCATCACAATAATTTTGAAAGTTTCACCGGATTTATTTTCAATCGTCGAGATAATTTATATTCTTAACCACACTGTGAGTTTGCATTCCTGACCAATGATGGCTGATCAGCACGACACACACCAGGATAGTGAGGACTCTTCTCACAGATAAAAGAGAAGTTCTTATCACACCATACGTCGTTTAGGTACCCATTGCGCCATAAAGAACCGCAGAATTCACCCTCCGTTGATGTTGGCTCTCCAGTATTCCATTTGCTGTATCCAGCCTCTGACAACGTTTGACCTGAAAAAAATATATATTAGAGAAACTCGTGTCTTAATAATAATATCCGAACGGCTTGATCTTCGAATCTTCGATCCCAGCTGTCATTAATAGATTTTTGGCAGTGATTACGAATAGCCAGAAGTATAACCAAAAAAAAACCAAATTGGTTTGGTTGATCCCAAATTTAGAAAGACGGTGTGACTAATTATATCATTTATGTAACAAAAAACTGACCAAATCCGAGTCGGACTCGCGTGCTAAGGGTTCAGAACGAATTGCATTTTTGTTACATATTTTTTAGTAAAGAACTATTATTATCAGTTTCGGAGATAAAGGGGATGGTCATTTTTGGTCTCATTTCTTGAATAATTTAAAATATTAAAATTATGTTAAAAAAATTTAAAAACTCTCACAATTAGCCCTTTCATTTGATATGTCACACCTCACACGGTATTCCACCTCACAATTTTCTAATTTATCCTACATACGTGACCCCCATACTCAACATTTATTTATTTACTTAATGCGTCCGTGTTTGGGTCACAGAAGTTCATTTGTTTATCAAATTTTAATAGAATCGGTCTTGAAGATTCGAAGAAAATTGGTAGTGACAGACGGACACACAGACAGACAGATACCCCAGTTATCCTGTAAGGGTTCCGTTTCTTATGGATGTTCGGAACCCTAAAAAACCTAATACAAAAACACGCAAGCAGTCCCCAACTGTTAGGGAGTCGCCCCGCATTTTGAATTGAATTTTGTGACAAATTATAATTATAGCACGGCTCCGCTAGCTTAAGTTCACTTGAAATTTATTCTTTCAGATTATTATCAACAGACTGTGTGATTTGAAAGAGGATCAGTAAGTCCTGAGATGTAAATCAAAATAATGAATTTTAAACCATATCTAGCGTCTTACGCAAAATTTAGATGTAAATGAAAATAAACAATTTACTACCATGAACTGTTCTCCATTCGCCATGTTCACCCCAATCGTAAAATCCAATAAGAGCAGCATTTTTCCAACTTTCTATCATTCCTATCATATCGCTTTTAGGAATTGTAGCAAAGAGTTCTTTGAGTACTGTTGCTTCAATGTCACTGTTTATGACAGCAAGATGGCCGCCTTCTGCCGAGCATGCGAAGGACGCGCGGGAAAAATTTCGCGGCTCGAGGTGAAACTTGTAGCATTTGTTAGTTCTTGCATCCAAGCGGTATTCTGAAAAGCAAATAATGGTGATTATAATATTGATTATTTATTTCAAGAACTTTTTAAACAAAAATGAGTAAAACCTTTTTTTAAAATAAGTTTTAAAAATTACCAAAATGAAATTGTTTGTCAATACAACATATTTAATGTTATATTATTATTTTACAGAACTGTTAACGATAACGTTCAAAAGTGCCGTTTAATGGCCTAATTGAAATATACGACTTTATAAATTTTTCGATTGATTTTTTATTTCGAGCAATGTACGCTCGGTTATACGCAAGCTGTAATTGCCTATAATTGAGTGTGCGTTATAGGATAAGGTTAAGTGTACCACTATTAATTTCTGTAAGTAGTTAATTATTTTGTAACACTCTCTGGTGATCCTTAAATAAATAAGTAAAGTTATATATAAGTATACCAATCGGAAATTAGGAAGTGCTTGAAAAATGGATTACTAAAATGCCACCGGAAAATATGAAAGCTAGTTAAAATAAAGCTTGTGAAAATAATGATAGCTCAACTCCACGAATATTACTTACCTGGATCAACAGTGCCACATTCATTTGCTTCTACTTGCGGGTTCTCCGGGTGGTAACAGATGTATGGACGAGGCTCTGCACACGGACGATCTGCTAAGTCTCCACTAATATTAAAAGTAATACAACTTTCTTTATTGTCCTTATTATCCGGCTCATTTTCAGCCCAAGTTACTGGAATTGACAAAAGTGGAGTTCCTGTAATTTTTAAAACATGAGTTTTCAATATTATTGGAAAATAATTAGTACATTGTACATATAAATAAGTTTGGTACAACAAGTTTCTTAACATCCCTCGGCAATCATCGTATTTCCGAATAGAAACGATTGCTCATTTATAATTCTGATCAAAACAACAATGTAGTACTTAGTTCTGAATTCAAAAGATTATAAACGATAAATCTAATAATTGATGGACATGGAAATTAGCATTCGTTTGTATTCGGAAATGCGATGATTGCCGATAGACATTATGAAAATAGTTGTACTGTATACATATGGAAATTAGCGTTATTAGGAGTAGTAAACCTTTATTTTGTCGAAGTTAATAACTAACCTTCAACTGTTTGATAATCTCCCTGAGAGAGAGTGGCATGAATCCCGGTGAAGACTTCTTGTTTCAAAGTGGAGGCTTTTATGATGTGTTTCATTTCAGATGTTATTTCTAGAGTGGTTGGAGATGCTAGAGAAGCACCTGAGGGCAGAATAAATTTTAGTAACATCATGGAACGAAATAAAAACACCTTGTGTACTAAGTGCGTTAATCTTGTAACTAGGTGAATAAAGAAATATGAGAAAAAAAAATAGTCACAAAAAATATGCATCCAAATTACAAAAAAAGCATGTTTTATCTTTTGAAAATTTTACAAATTTATGAGTAAAGTGAGTTCCAAAATTGCTTTGATTTTAATTGAACTATCTTCTCTTAAATTTTTGTTACATAGCTTACCTTCCAGTGCGCATCGCAGCCGAGCATCAGCCCAAGTTGCTGGTACAACGAAGTGTTTAAACCATGCTTTGGCCATAAAACTGTATTTATAGTCACATCTGAATGATCCCTCTGAAACATAAAAAAAGTTAAGAATAGAATACCGTTATGAGTAGCCAGAAACCACGTTATCTCATTAATGTTGTGTA
The DNA here is from genome assembly GCA_905163435.1 of Mamestra brassicae. Lineage (NCBI taxonomy): Eukaryota > Metazoa > Arthropoda > Insecta > Lepidoptera > Noctuidae > Mamestra > Mamestra brassicae. The sequence goes on from LR991010.1 coordinate 2,450,916, forward strand.
CTCTTGAGTAAAACCGTAAGAAAGAAAAAAAGAGGATTTTATCTGCGCCAAAGATGACGCATACCATAAATATACGAATCAAAAAAAAAATGATAGAGTTATGCAAGTTGGGAAATGTGTCATATACGCGCAACCAGCCGTCGCTCAGCATAATGCTGGGACTCGTGTACGAGGTAGAGCTACAGCGCTGGTTTTCAGTCAAAGTTCGCGTTGACTAAATGACGTCGACCGAAGCAGAAAGAAGCAAAAAAAAATATTATGTGCAATGGTATAATTATATGAAAATGACATTTTTATATAAAAATAAATATCTAACCAATAAAATTCAGGCAGAATAGTAACACAAAATATTTCAAACAAGACTTCATTTTGTGATGACTGAAATAGTTTTGTGGTCATGCATAGTTCTAATGGACATTTATATAATTTCAGTGTGTATTGTCGCAATGCCTATTCTTTTAGCGGATATAAATATATCCTGTTAGGCCAGTGATTCTCAAATATGATTTGAGATAAAATATAACATAAAAAACAATATCGATGCGTGACTCTTTCTTCGTTAGCAGATGGTAAGTATGAATTACGTAAAAGTGTGGTAAGATTTCGATTGTATGTAATCCATAGACTGAATATGTAAAATACTGGTATTCAGCTGAATCCGGTTTGACTGGAAGCCGACCCCAATATAGTTGGGAAAAGGCTAGGGAGATGATGATGTAATCCATAGACCATAGTTTTACAACTATGACAAATAAAATGGAAATTTTATTGAACGTCTTCCGCCTTTCTGTATTAGGTGAAAACGCAGCCTTGTACCGACCTGCTATTACAATTAACGCACTATAATAAATTTAGTTCTATTGCTGACTAGCGGACGTCACGAGGTTTCACCCGTGTAGTACCCGTTCCCGTGGGAGTACGGAGATAAAATATAGCCTATGTTACTCGCTGATGATGTAGATATCCATTGCTGAAAGAATTTTTCAAATCGGTAGAGTATTTTTTGAGTTTATTCATTACAAAAATACACATACACAAAAATACAAATTTTTCCTCTTTATAAATTTATTGTAATATATGGTGTAGAGAAAGAGAAAACGGTCAACTTGAGTTCTACATTGAATTTTAAAAAGACATGAAGTTAATGCTTATCACAATTTATTACGCGCCAAAAAAAAAAAAATACGTTATGTGTCAAGGTGGCGGATAATAAAATCAGTATAATACTGAGCGGAATATTACAAGATATAAATGTAAGAAACCCATTGATGTATTAAAAGCGTATTTGCTGAGGTGAAGCAGTCTCCGATGCTGCTGATGCATCGGAGACTGCTTCACCTCAGCAAATACGCTATGCAAAACATCAATGCAGTGAAGCAGTGAAGTGTGCCAATGTGCATCGTTCTCTTAAAGATTTGATTTCTGGCAACCTTCACGATAAGTGGCACATACTTTACTGTTAACTATTCTTAGAAAGATGTAGATTGACGGCTAATTTGTGTTTTGTTTCTTTATGTGTGCGACAATCACAGTACAAAAAGTACGAGATAGTTAAACTTTCTTGAAAAAAATCTCGTTAATTTACACTATAAAAAAAAAGAAAACTTTAATTCAGACCTTGGTCCATATTATATATCTGTTGCACTCACCTGACGCACCGGGTACATGCATACACGGCTTATTTTTTATCACTAATGACCCCCAGAATGCCATTGACGCTCCCACGCACTCTGCGCATCATGGACGCAATCCTTTTTCGCAGTATGGTGTTGAAACCATCAGTATGTGCTTCGGCTAACATTCCTGACGCACTACAGTAACGTGGAAGCCCCAAAAACATCCTGAAGGCATTATTATACTGAACCCGGAGGGCGCTGTATGCCCTTTGCGTATATCGAACCCACAGAGTACACGTGTACAACGATTGGCAAGAAGCCTTAAAAAGAGTTATTTTCACTTGTGTTGTACAACGTGCAAAACTGCGGGCCAACATATTACATCGAACAACCAACGCCCTCCTATCTCTTTCCTTATCAGCATCGTCTTTTAAGTCCTCAGTGACTATCTCCCCTAAGTATTTAAACTCTCCAGGGGCTATGTTATTCTGCTATTCGGAGCGCTGTCGCTCCAGCAAATCGAGAGACAAATCTAAAAAGTTAAAGATCATAAAATTGATCCGGCCGTTCTTGGATTATGAATGGTGTAACTAGCCTCATTTTTCAGACAAAGACAAAAAAACCATGCATTAATGAAGCTATTTTGACTGGCCTGTTGGTCGAGTGGTTAGTGACCCTGACTGCTAAACCGGAGGTCGTGGGTTCGATTCCCACCCAGGACAAATCTTTGTGTGATGAGCATGATCATTTGTTCTGTGTCTGGGTGTAATTTGTCTATAATATGTATGTACTTAGAAATATATAAGTATGTTTATCAGTTGTCTGGTTGCCATAGCACAGGCTCTGCCTAGTTTGGGATTGGATGACCGTGTGTGAGTTGTCCCAAGCTATTATTATTTTTATTTAAAAAAATAAATTTGAAAACCACTGACTCAGGAAAAAAATAAAAGATACTGATTAAACATTATTTATAACAGAAGCTTGGCTCATTAGGTACCTTGTTTTATTCCGTTTATGTAAATAGATCAATGGCATCACTCACAATAGAATCCATTGTATTGACATTAATTGCATGCAGTATCTTTATCTGAAGAGGAAACTTAGAAAAAGATAATATTTCCTTAAGGATGAACAAAAAAACGTTTTTTACAAAAACATACAACCGACTTCTAAATAAAAAAAACCTATAGGGTACTTCCGGTTGACCTAGATTTATCAATTTTGGTTAAAAGCAAGGTCTTAAACAGTAAAGTAAAGGGATCATTCCGAAAAAAAAAACAGTTAAAAATTAATGTAAATTTTTGATACTTACAAGTTTTCGCGAAAATCTAAATTTGCCCATATCTTTTTATCGTGTTGACTCAGGACCTTGAGATTTCAACTTGCTAGGTCCATCCGTTCCTGAGAAAATCTGTGGTGACACACGGACAGCCAGACGGACAAGAGAGTGATCTTATAAGGGTTCTGTTTTTTACCTTTTGACGTACGGAACCCTAAAAACACTATAAAGTACAAAATAACTTTAATTTCGAAATTCGGTGGTTTTGGTTGTTTCTTCGTATTTTAACACCGATTGTAGTCTTTTTAGTGGTATCCTACACCTAAAACACCACTGTAAAGTCAGAGATGCAAAACACGCAATTTCGTTTACTTACGATGATATATTTTCTATTTCCTCCAGCTATTTTGATTTAAAAACCAAACTACTGAACCAATTTCTATGAGACCAATCGGAAAGTATATACTTTCATATAAAAAAAAAATCGGTTCATAAATGACGGATTTATGAGGTATACATAAAAAAAAGAATTGAGAACCTCCTCCTTTTTTGAAGTTGGTTAAAAAGAAGGCGTCATTTGATAATCATTATATGTCACCGTCATCATTCAAGTCTTTATTTATAAAGTGGCGCAGGTACCTAAAATGCGACATCCTATTTAGATTTATTATTATTACACCGTAAAGAAAAACCAGAGGAACTGTCTTTGGCTTTTTAGTACCTACCCTAACTTATACTATTAATAATGTACCTAAATAATTTTTGAAATTTTTCAATTCAAAAATTCTAAATAAATATTTCATTATGAAAATTTGGCAAGTAAAACTGATTTCTCTCTGCACCGTCGTCGCACAGATGTTAAATATTTTCTTTTTCAATATTTCGAATTTAGAAATAATATTATTGTGGCTAATATTTTTGCAAATAACACCAATCAACAGTAAAAATATTTGATTTGATTTCTATTATTTAGAAATCGAATCAAAATCAAACATATTTGCAGACATTTTATTTTCATATCACATTTAAAAGCGGAATAAGTCATATTTTTATTTGGTTTATAATTCAAGTACTGGTCCACCATCGCGGGCATTATAAAAAACTGATACGATCTAAATAATGTTGTCACGTTATTTTATTTGCTGATCATCAAAATATCAAATACGTGTTTTTAAAAATCCCAATTTTAAATTGGGACTCTTAATACAACCGCGTGCTTTTTGAGCAAGTTAAAGTTACGATTAGTCCAAATCAAAGTCTTCCCGAATTTACCTTAAAACCACTTTATTTTAATCATGATTTATATCTCCTGCGTCCCAGCGTAAAAGAAGTGCCAGTCAGTCCGAAAAAACTTTGCTTTTCATCATTGATTGAACGTGATTCTTCCAGGAGCTTTATCTAAAAACTCAGATGCGGTGGAAAACTTTAAATTATGAATGCGTTTTGTGTTCACAGTTTGAAAGAATAAAAACAAAGTAACAGACATTTTCAAAAGTTGAAATTTTTTTGACTATTGTAATTATTGTTTTTATTATTTTAATATAAACTTCATGAACGGTAAGCTTGTAAGTTGCGCCGATGACAGCCCCATTTTATGTCCAGGCAATTACTGTCCATTCCAGGTTGCCTGGAAGAGATCGCGGAATGTCCAGGCAATTACTGTCCATTCCAGGTTGCCTGGAAGAGATCGCGGAATGTCCAGGCAATAACTGTCCATTCCAGGTTGCCTGGAAGAGATCGTGGAATGTCCAGGCAATGACTGTCCATTCCAGGTTGCCTGGAAGAGATCGCGGAATGTCCAGGCAATTACTGACCATTCCAGGTTGCCTGGAAGAGATCGCGGAATGTCCAGGCAATTACTATCCATTCCAGGTTGCCTGGAAGAGATCGCGGAATGTCCAGGCAATTACTGTCCATTCCAGGTTGCCTGGAAGAGATCGCGGAATGTCCAGGCATTTACTGTCCATTCCAGGTTGCCTGGAAGAGATCGCGGAATGCGATAAGGCCGCCCATTGTACATGTGTTTTAGTTTGTGATTTTCTTTTTATGTAATTCTCGGTGAACAATTAAGTATTTAATAAATAAATATACATATGCAATACACTTTAAGGAACCACAGGGTTTTTGTTTCATAATTGTTGTTTTATAATAATTGTGCTGTTATCATTGTGTTTGCAGTATTTTTCATAAAACATATCTAAGTACGTTTTTCACAATGCCTGTTTGATAAAGTATTATTATTAAAACTAATTAGGTGCCAACTTAAGGATGTTTTGATGTTTAGCGAGACTATTTTACCTATATAACGACTCATATGTGCCTGTTATCATTAATTAATTTAACAATACAATTACAACCATATTTTTCAGCATTAAGAAATGTAGTGTTTCATACAGTACCTACCTAATATTATTATCCTGTGTCAGTGGTTCTCAAAACTTACGGTGCTTGAAAGTTTGATTTTACAAAAAAGGATTATAAATAGCAACAAATTATAGCAATAAACGTAGAAAATTATTTTAGTATTACACAGAAACCGAAAACTTGTATGTTTTCAAATAAGGAACAGACGAAAGAGCCCAATTGAAGTGCCCTTGAAGCTCCTTGCATTATCATACCTCCTTGCGGTCATGTGTAGTAAGTATCACAGGTCTCTAGAGTCATGGACAACGAAGTGAGTCCCTTTGAACATTGCTTCAAGAAAATATTCTCTGAGTCTGCACATCTCGCGGTTGTGGCGAGTCTTAGTTTTTAAAAAGCCTCGAACTCCTCACTGCGCGGGACTCGAACAGTCTCATCACCGGTTATTGTAATTATTATTTATTTCAGGCAATTGTGGCCCATACAAAATACAATACACGTATACAAAAATTATAAAAAATGTACTTATACATACAAAATATAAACTAAGACACGCGTAGCGACGCGTAGCCTTCCACGAAGACGTCAGTAGACTGCACGCTTCAGCCAAAATTCTTCCTTTAGGAACGTGTCAAGCCATTGTGTCGGAAACCGCACCACAACCGACTTTAAGTTGGTATTGTGGCGCAGCTCCAACTTCTCGACCCTCAGCGTCCCGTTGGTTACTCCACGATCTCCTTAACCTTCGTAGAGTGATGCCGACGGGACATATACAGCAACGTCGTAGGTATTGCTGGACGTAGCAGCATATTTGATCCTGTCAGTCCAGTACCGCATTGATTGCGACAAGTAGGCTTCTTCTTCTTTTTCTGAACTCTGAAGCCATCCTCATCACACTCTGGCTTCGCTGGACAGCGCTGTATCGGATTTCTCGGAAAGGTTGTTGGGCTTATTGTGTTGCGTGGGTTTAAACTCGACGCATGGTATATGGGGTTCGCGTGGGCATGCGCTTGTGATGCCTCTGTGATCTTCCTACCCACACTATGAAAAGTGTACTACTGCTCGTAAAAAAATCAATAATAAATATTGAATTTTGGCTTTTTCCACATATCTGCAACTTCTCGAAATAAATATTTTGTACTAAACATTTGGGAACCACTGGCTCATCGGGTTTACACCTATAAATAATCGCTTAAACATAGGTTTTGTCATATTTGAAATTCAGCTTACACAAAATGAAGTCTGTTTTAAAATATTTTGTATTACTGTTTTACCTGCATTTTATTGGTAAGATTGTTTTCAAGTTGGCTGGTGTCTTTCATTATTTGAAGCCATCAATTTTCAATTTTTTCTATAAGTGTAAAACTTAACACTGTTCATCATACTACGACGATCTGTTGCCCTCACTTTTCTATCTTTCGAGGTTCTCTCTTACTTTAAAGTATTACATTTCGTTAGTGTCATTCTTGTTTTATTTATTTTTCTTGTATTTTCAGAGGGATCTAAATCATTTAGATGTGACTACAAATACAATCCAGCGACCAAAGGATGGTTCAAACTCATTGATGTACCAGCGAACTGGCACGAGGCTCGGCTGCGATGTGCACTGGAAGGTATGAATTTTAAACTCACGTTAGAGATGAACCGACTATCATATGGTCGTGGCTAGACAACCATAATAATGATCATGGTTTTTGATTGAGATCGGATAAGTGAAACTTTTGTTTCGCATCGTTCTTGGATCTGCATTTTTTGTTGTTTGTTCTTAATACTAGTATTATTATATTGAGCGTGTAAAGGGAGCTGTAATTTTTTTGATACTATTGTTTTCCTTTATTTATTTATTTAGCTTTAATTACTCTCTGCACTTTCAGTACGAACCAACACGTACAGAGAGTCATAATCTTATTAACACATTTTAACTGCCAAAAAGTGAGCATCTTTTGATGACTAGTAGCCGTCTAATCAATGATTTTGCCACATTTATAATCGGTGTTTTAAACGTGGCAGAATAGTCAGTCCATCTTTTATTCCCATATAGGTATGCCCTGGCCGAGCCGCCGATATCTAATATTGTTTTATTATGTCTCTAGGTGCTGTTCTAGCGTCCCCAATCAAACTAAAAAATCAAGCTCAAATGATCAGCATGATAAACTCTACAGGAAATGAGGAATCAGTACATGAAATCTTTACTGGAATTCATGCAACTTTCGCACAAGGAGCTTATCTTACTGTTGAAGGTTAGTCAGTTTGAAATTTAAAGATGAATCGTTCTATAAATTTATAAAAAATATTTCGTTTTCATAAATATATGCGCATTAGCTATGGTAATATAAGGGCTCGTTTGCGTAAACTAATATATAATACCATGAAGGAGAACGTCCATGTTCATGCGGATGCATTTTTTTAATTTTGTGTTGTGTTAATATTAACTCGAGTGATACCTCAGCAACTGCGTGAGCTTCATTATGTTCAACGGGTTTTCTCGCCATGAACGCAAAACTATGATACGCGACGCCCAGTGTCTCATTCAACGAGACCCAAGAGTCAATTGTACTACGTCATGCCGTGAAAAATTGAAACGGTATATTAATATACAGCATAAATTTGGACTAACATAGCATATAAATTACAGGTATTCCGCTTTCCGAAATTCCTCACACTTGGGCACATAATGAACCAGACAATAAGAACAATAAAGAAAGCTGTCTTACTTTGAACAGTGATGGACAGTTAGCAGATGTTTCTTGTGAAGATACTCGTCCTTATATTTGCTACCGCTCCGGGAAATCGAAAGAAAGAGTCAACGAGTGCGGCACTACTGATCCAGGTAAATATGCATGTAATGGTAGGCTTACAGGCGGCAACTTTAGACTTAATGGTAACTATAACAATTATGTCCTTTCACATTTTTTCAAGGATGTGATTTTGCATTGTGACTGTCCAGTAAACTACGGTCGTGTAGATTTAGAAGAATAGTCGTTTATTTCTTGGAGCAGGGTATTTTTTTTTCACGTTGTCTTTTTCACGTTTACTCATTTTCTTAATTCTCCTTTCAGAATACCGTTTGGATTCAAGAACAAACAGTTGTTACAAGTTCCACACAGTTGCCCGAAATTTCTCCCGAGCGTTCTTCACATGTTATGCTGAAGGCGGCCATCTTGCTGTTATAAACAGCGACACCGAAGCCACAGTACTAAAAGAACTCTTTGCTAAGTATCCTGGAGGACACATGCAAGGAAATTTCTGGAAAGATGTGGCTTTCATCGGATTTCATGATTGGGGCGAACGTTGGGACTTCAGGACGGTGCATGGTAATATTTTCTTGCTAACTTAAAAAGCAGGAATAAAAGAACGATATTTTAGAGAGAGAAAGCAATGAAGAAAGCAAAAATGATAATTGTTAGACTTAGAAGGATGATGAGGTTGTTCTTTCGACGTTTATTAATGAAAAGCCGTGAATGATAAACGTGACGGCTAATAAATGAAAAACAAACACATTAGATCATCAAACGGACCCAATGATTTCTTTTGTTTTTTACGTATTTGTCCATAGCAAGCAGTCCAGTCGTTTCAATATATACAAGCTTTCTGTGCATCTTAAATATTGCGAATACTTACATAACTGACCAATAAGGATTTAGAGAAGATTTAAATTATATGAATGACTATTTTACCACAATGTTTACATTTCAGGACAAACGCTTGCCGAAGCAGGTTACAGTAAATTTTCTGGAGGGGAGCCAAACAATTTTACACCGGGTGAATCATGTGGTGCGATATACCGTTCTGGTCTGATGGACGACCTGTGGTGTGACAGACCAGCTGCCTTTATCTGCGAGAAGGATCCAGACTATCCTGCCGTATGTCAAGCGTTTGACCGTGACGATAAATAGGGACGAATTCAGGGTAGATGTGTTTCGAAATAAAGTGTGAATGTTAATAATCATGTTGTTTTAAATATTCCTTTAATTTTTCTAAGTTCCTGCTTTGACACTGATTCCCCACATAATGAAATAGACGAGTGAATATAATATTAAATTTATTTCTTCATTTTATATTGAAAATTTAATTCCTCATTTTCGGATTTATAACCATGTTAAATTACTGCTTTTTAAGCACAATTTCAAGGACTGTTGTACAAGGTGTACAACAGTCCTTGAAGTTGTGCTTGATTTTCTAGGGGCCATGGACTTTAAAAGTTAAGAAACACTGTATTGGAGTACTTCTAGGTAACCCGTCAATATTTTTGTGCAATTTGAAGATTTTCAAGACATCGTAACTTTTTAGAATGTCTCGACCCATCTTCAAGGAAATCAATAAACACAAAAGAAAATGAGTATTAAGACAATTTATGGTATCCTTAGTTATTCAATGGTCTCACCATCTTTCAACATGTGAATGATAAATTTATGATGGAATGAATTGGAATGCTTGAAGCGATCCCATTCACTGGTCTTTCAGGTTCAAAAAGAAGTTTAACAAGTATTGTTGCAAGCAAGGCGGTTGCAACAATACTCGGCAACGAGTTTGCTTAAAATGTTTCTGAAGAATATTGGGTAGGCTGTAGGTTGCAAACCATATGCATGTACATCAGAAGTACCACTTACGACTTAAGGAAACTAAAGTGTCGTGTCCAATAGATACCGGACACTTCAGTGTTTTCGTAAGTCTAAGGTTTTAGACAGATGTCTAAAACCCCCATTTCCATAAACTTATTGAATTTGTCATTCATTAGTTGTTCTTATTTATGTTCATTCATTCCGAAGGCAAATTCTCGTTCGTTTACTTACGATGATATATTTTCTATTTTGATTTAACAACCAAACTTCTGAACCAATTTCTATGAGACCAATCGGAGAGTATATACTTTCATATAAAAAAAATTCATAAATGACGGAGTTATGAGATATACATAAAAAAATGAATTGAGAACCTCCTCCTTTTTGAAGTTGGTTAAAAAGAAGGCGTCATTTGATAATAATTCTGTCACCGTCATCATTCAAGTCTTTATTTATAAAATGGCGAAGGTACCAAAAATGTGACACCCTATTTAATGGTACACCGTAAAGAAAAACCAGAGGAACTGTCTTTGGCTTTTTAGTACCTACCCTAACTTATACTATTAATAATGTACCTTAATAATTTTTGAAATTTTTCAATTAAAAAAATCTAAATAAATATTTCAGTATGAAAATTTCGCAAGTAAAACTGATTTCTCTCTGCACCGTCGTCGCACAGATGTTAAATATTTTCTTTTTCAATATTTCGAATGTCGAAGTAAAATTTTTGTGTATAATATTTTTGCAAATAACACTAATCAACAGTAAAAATATTTGATTTGATTTCTATTATTTAGAAATCGAATCAAAATCAAACATATTTGCAGACATTTTATTTTCATATCACATTAAAAAGCGGAATAAGTCATATTTTTATTTGGTTTATAATTCAAGTACTGGTCCACCATCGCGGGCATTATAAAAAACTGATACGATCTAAATAATGTTGTCACGTTATTTTATTTGCTGATCATGAAAATATCAAATACGTGTTTTTAAAAATCCCAATTTAAAATTGGGACTCTTAATACAACCGCGTGCTTTTTGAGCAAGTTAAAGTTACGAGTTTTAGTCCAAATCAAAGTCTTCCCGAATTTACCTGAAAACCACTTTATTTTAATCATGATTTATATCTCCTGAGTCCCAGTGTAAAAGAAGTGCCAGTCAGTCCGAAAAAACTTTGCTTTTCATCATTGAAGATTAGTGTCTTTGGAACAAACGTGATTCTTCCAGGAGCTTTATCTAAAAACTCAGATGCGGTGGAAAACTTTACATTATGAATGCGTTTTGTGTTCACAGTTTGAAAGAATAAAAACAAAGTAACAGACATTTTCAAAAGTTGAAATTTTTTTGACTATTGTAATTATTGTTTTTATTATTTTAATATAAACTTCATGAACGGTAAGCTTGTAAGTTGCGCCGATGACAGCCCCATTTTATGTCCAGGCAATTACTGTCCATTCCAGGTTGCCTGGAAGAGATCGCGGAATGTCCAGGCAATTACTGTCCATTCCAGGTTGCCTGGAAGAGATCGCGGAATGCGATGAGGCCGCCCATTGTACATGTGTTTTAGTTTGTGATTTTCTTTTTATGTAATTCTCGGTGTACAATTAAGTATTTAATAAATAAATATACATATGCAATACACTTTAAGGAACCACAGGGTTTCTTTTTCATAATTGTTGTTTTATAATAATTGTGCTGTTATCATTGTGTTTGCAGTTTTTTTCATAGAACATATCTAAGTACCTATTTCACAATGCCTGTTTGATACAGTATTATTATTAAAACTAATTAGGTGCCAACTTAAGGATGTTTTGATGTTTAGCGAGCCTATTTTACCTATATAACGACTCATATGTGCCTGTTATTATTAATTAATTTAACAATACAATTACAACTATATTTTTCAGCATTAAGAAATATAGTGTTTCATACAGTACCTACCTAATATTATTATCCTGTGTCAGTGGTTCTCAAAACTTACGGTGCTTGAAAGTTTGATTTTACAAAAAAGAATTATGAATAGCAGCAACAAATTATAGCAATAAACGTAGACACTTATTTTAGTATTACACAGAAACCGAAAACGTGTACCTATGTTTTCATATAAAGAACAGACGAAAGAGCCTAATTGAAGTGCCCTTGAAGCTCCTTGCATTATCATACCTCCTTGCGTTCATGTGTAGTAAGTATCACAGGTCTCTTAAGTCATGGACAAAGAAGTGAGTCCCTTTGAACATTGCTTCAAGAAAATATTCTCTGAGTCTGCACATCTCGCGGTTGTGGCGAGTCTTAGTATTTAAAAAGCCTCGGACTCCTCACTGCGCGGGACTCGTACAGTCTCATCACCGGTTATTGTAATTATTAAATAATAATTACACAATTGCCACAATGGCCTGAAATAAATATTTCAGGCAATTGTGGCCCATACAAAATACAATACACGTATACAAAAATTATAAAAAATGTACTTATACATACAAAATATAAACTAAGACACACGTAGCGACGCGTAGCCTTCCACGAAAACGTCAGTAGACTCCACGCTTGAGCCAAAATTCTTCCTTTAGGAACGTGTCAAGCCATTGTGTCGGAAACCGCACCACAACCGACTTTAAGTTGGTATTGTGGCGCAGCTCCAACTTCTCGACCCTCAGCGTCCCGTTGGTTACTCCACGATCTCCTTAACCTTCGTAGAGTGATGCCGACGGGACATATACAGCAACGTCGTAGGTATTGCTGGACGTAGCAGCATATTTGATCCTGTCAGTCCAGTACCGCATTGATTGCGACAAGTAGGCTTCTTCTTCTTTTTCTGAACTCTGAAGCCATCCTCATCACACTCTGGCTTCGCTGGACAGCGCTGTATCGGATTTCTCGGAAAGGTTGTTGGGCTTATTGTGTTGCTTGGGTTTTAACTCGACGCATGGTATATGGGGTTCGCGTGGGCATGCGCTTGTGATGCTTCTGTGATCTTCCTACCCACACTATGAAAAGTGTTCTACTGCTCGAAAAAAATCATTAATAAATATTAAATTTTGGCTTTTTCCACATATCTGCAACTTCTCGAAAAAAATATTTTGTACTAAATATTTAAGAACCACTGGCTCATCCGGTTTACACCTATAAATAATCGCTTAAACATAGGTTTTGTCATATTTGAAATTCAGCTTACACAAAATGAAGTCTGTGTTAAAATATTTTGTATTACTGTTTTACCTGCATTTTATTGGTAAGATTGTTTTCAAGTTGGCTGGTGTCTTTCATTATTTAAAGCCATCAATATTCAATTTTTTCTATTAGTGTAAAACTTAACACTGTCCATCATACTACGACGATCTGTTGCCCTCACTTTTCTATCTTTCGAGGTTCTCTCTTACTTTAAAGTATTACATTTCGTTAGTGTCATTCTTGTTTTATTTATTTTTCTTGTATTTTCAGAGGGATCTAAATCATTTAGATGTGACTACAAATACAATCCAGCGACCAAAGGATGGTTCAAACTCATTGATGTACCAGCGAACTGGCACGAGGCTCGGCTGCGATGTGCACTGGAAGGTATGAATTTTAAACTCACGTTAGAGATGAACCGACTATCATATGGTCGTGGCTAGACAACCATAATAATGATCATGGTTTTTGATTGAGATCGGATAAGTGAAACTTTTGTTTCGCATCGTTCTTGGATCTGCATTTTTTGTTGTTTGTTCTTAATACTAGTATTATTATATTGAGCGTGTAAAGGGAGCTGTAATTTTTTTGATACTATTGTTTTCCTTTATTTATTTATTTAGCTTTAATTACTCTCTGCACTTTCAGTACGAACCAACACGTACAGAGAGTCATAATCTTATTAACACATTTTAACTGCCAAAAAGTGAGCATCTTTTGATGACTAGTAGCCGTCTAATCAATGATTTTGCCACATTTATAATCGGTGTTTTAAACGTGGCAGAATAGTCAGTCCATCTTTTATTCCCATATAGGTATGCCCTGGCCGAGCCACCGATATCTAATATTGTTTTATTATGTCTCTAGGTGCTGTTCTAGCGTCTCCAATCAAACTAAAAAATCAAGCTCAAATGATCAGCATGATAAACTCTACAGGGAATAAGGAATCAGTATATGAAATCTTTACTGGAATTCATGCAACTTTCGCACAAGGAGCTTATCTTACTGTTGAAGGTTAGTCAGTTTGAAATTTAAAGATGAATCGTTCTATAAATTTATAAAAAATATTTCGTTTTCATAAATATATGCGCATTAGCTATGGTAATATAAGGGCTCGTTTGCGTAAACTAATATATAATACCATGAAGGAGAACGTCCATGTTCATGCGGATTCATTTTTTTAATTTTTGTTGTGTTAATATTAACTCGTGTGATACCTCAGCAACTGCGTGACCTTCATTATGTTCTCGCCATGAACGCAAAACTATGATACGCGACGCCCAGTGTCTCATTCAACGAGACCCAAGAGTCAAAAAAAGAAAAATTGAAACGGTATATTAATATACAGCATAAATTTGGACTAACATAGCATATAAATTACAGGTATTCCGCTTTCCAAAATTTCTCATACTTGGGCAAATAATGAACCAGATAATAAGAACAATAAAGAAAGCTGTCTTACTTTGAACAGTGATGGACAGTTAGCAGATGTTTCTTGTGAAGATACTCGTCCTTATATTTGCTACCGCTCCGGGAAATCGAAAGAAAGAGTCAACGAGTGCGGCACTACTGATCCAGGTAAATATGCATGTAATGGTAGGCTTACACGCGGCAACTTTAGACTTTATGGTAACTATAACAATTATGTACTTTCACATTTTTTCAAGGATGTGATTGTGCATTGTGACTGTCCAGTAAACTACGGTCGTGTAGATTAAAATAGTCGTTTATTTCTTGGAGCAGGGTATTTTTTTTTTCACGTTGTCTTTTTCACGATAACTCATATTCTTAATTCTCCTTTCAGAATACCGTTTGGATTCAAGAACAAACAGTTGTTACAAGTTCCACACAGTTGCCCGAAATTTCTCCCGAGCGTTCTTCACGTGTTATGCTGAAGGCGGCCATCTTGCTGTTATAAACAGTGACACTGAAGCCACAGTACTCAAAGAACTCTTTGCTAAATATCCTGGAGGACACATGCAAGGAAATTTCTGGAAAGATGTAGCTTTCATCGGATTTCATGATTGGGGCGAACGTTGGGACTTCAGGACGGTGCATGGTAATATTTTCTTGCTTACTTAAAAAGCAGGAATTTAAGAACGATATTTTAGAGAGAGAAAGCAATGAAGAAAGCAAAAATGATAATTGTTAGACTTAGAAGGATGATGAGGTTGTTCTTTCGACGTTTATTAATGAAAAGCCAGGAATGATAAACGTGACGGCTAATAAATGAAAAACAAACACATTAGTGCATCAAACGGACCCAATGATTTCTTTTGTTTTTTACGTATTTGTCCATAGCAAGCAGTCTAGTCTTTTCAATTTATACAAGCTTTCTGTGCATCTTGAATATTGCGAATACTTACATAACTGACCAATAAGGATTTAGAGAAGATTTAAATTTTATGAATGACTATTTTACCACAATGTTTGC
Source organism: Mamestra brassicae (assembly GCA_905163435.1). NCBI lineage: Eukaryota > Metazoa > Arthropoda > Insecta > Lepidoptera > Noctuidae > Mamestra > Mamestra brassicae. The sequence goes on from LR991010.1 coordinate 2,466,342, forward strand.
CATTTCAGGACAAACGCTTGCCGAAGCAGGTTACAGTAAATTTTCTGGAGGGGAGCCAAACAATTTTACACCGGGTGAATCATGTGGTGCGATATACCGTTCTGGTCTGATGGACGACCTGTGGTGTGACAGACCAGCTGCCTTTATCTGCGAGAAGGATCCAGACTATCATGCCGTATGCCAAGCGTTTGACCGTGACGATAAATAGGGACGAATTCAGGGTAGATGTGTTTCGAAATAAAGTGTGAATGTTAATAATCATGTTGTTTTAAATATTCCTTTAATTTTTCTAAGTTCCTGCTTTGACACTGATTCCCCACATAATGAAATAGACGAGTGAATATAATATTAAATTTATTTCTTCATTTTATATTGAAAATTTAATTCCTCATTTTCGGATTTATAACCATGTTAAATTACTGCTTTTTAAGCACAATTTCAAGGACTGTTGTACAAGGTGTACAACAGTCCTTGAAGTTGTGCTTGATTTTCTAGGGGTCCGTGGACTTTAAAAGTTAAGAAACACTGTATTGGACTACTTCTAGGTAACCCGTCAATATTTTTGTGCAATTTGAAGATTTTCAAGACATCGTAACTTTTTAGAATGTCTCGACCCATCTTCAAGGAAATCAATAAACACAACGGTGTGAGTGAGTGGGCGAGTAGAGAATGAGTATTAAGACAATTTATGGTATCCTTAGTTATTCAATGGTCTCACCATCTTTCAACATGTGAATGATAAATTTATGATGGAATGAATTGGAATGCTTGAAGCGATCCCATTCACTGGTCTTTCAGGTTCAAAAAGAAGTTTAACAAGTATTGTTGCAAGCAAGGCGGTTGCAACAATACTCGGCAACGAGTTTGCTTAAAATGTTTCTGAAGAATATTGGGTAGGCTGTAGGTTGCAAACCATATGCACGTACATCAGAAGTACCACTTAAGACTTAAGGAAACTAAAGTGTCGTGTCCAGTAGATACCGGACACTTCAGTGTTTTCGTAAGTCTAAGATTTTAGACAGATGTCTAAAACCCCCATTTCCATAAACTTATTGAATTTGTCATTCATTAGTTGTTCTTATTTATGTTCATTCATTCCGAAGGCAAATTCTCGTTCGTTTACTTACGATGATATATTTTCTATTTGATTTAAAAACCAAACTTTTGAACCAATTTCTATGAGACCAATCGGAGAGTATATACTTTCATATAAAAAAAATCGGTTCATAAATGACGGAGTTATGAGGTATAAATAAAAAAAAAATGAATTGAGAACCTCCTCCTTTTTTTGAAGTTGGTTAAAAAGAAGGCGTCATTTGATAATAATTCTGTCACCGTCATCATTCAAGTCTTTATTTATAAAATGGCGAAGGTACCTAAAATGTGACACCCTTTTTAGTGGTACACCGTAAAGAAAAACCAGAGGAACTGTCTTTGGCTTTTTAGTACCTACCCTAACTTATACTATTAATAATGTACCTAAATAATTTTTGAAATTTTTCAATTCAAAAAATCTAAATAAATATTTCATTATGAAAATTTGGCAAGAAAAACTGATTTCTCTCTGCACCGTCGTCGCACAGATGTTAAATATTTTCTTTTTCAATATTTCGAATTTCGAAATAATATTTTTGTGTATAATATTTTTGCAAATAACACTAATCAACAGTAAAAATATTTGATTTGATTTATATTATTTAGAAATCGAATCATAATCAAACATATTTGCAGACATTTTATTTTCATATCACATTAAAAAGCGGAATATGTCATATTTTTATTTGGTTTATAATTCAAGTACTGGTCTAACATCGCGGGCATTATAAAACACTGATACGATCTAAATAATGTTGTCACGTTATTTTATTTGCTGATCATCAAAATATTATCAAATACGTGTTTTTAAAAATCCCAATTTTAAATTGGGACTCTTAATACAACCGCGTGCTTTTTGAGCAAGTTATAGTTACGAGTTTTAGTCCAAATCAAAGTCTTCCCGAATTTACCTTAAAACCACTTTATTTTAATCATGATTTATATCTCCTGAGTCCCAGAGTAAAAGAAGTGCCAGTCAGTCCGAAAAAACTTTGCTTTTCATCATTGAAGATTAGTGTCTTTGGAACAAACGTGATTCTTCCAGGAGCTTTATCTAAAAACTCAGATGCGGTGGAAAATTTTAAATTATGCGTTTTGTGTTCACAGTTTGAAAGAATAAAAACAAAGTAACAGACATTTTCAAAAGTTGAATTTTTTTTTGACTATTGTAATTATTTGTTTTTATAATTTTAATATAAACTTCATGAACGTTAAGCTTGTAAGTTGCGCCAATGATAGCCCCATTTTATGTCCAGGCAATTACTGTCCATTCCAGGTTGCCTGGAAGAGATCGCGGAATGCGATAAGGCCGCCCATTGTACATGTGTTTTAGTTTGTGATTTTCTTTTTATGTAATTCTCGATGCACAATTAAGTATTTAATAAATAAATATACATATGCAATACACTTTAAGGAACCACAGGGTTTTTGTTTCATAATTGTTGTTTTATAATAATTGTGCTGTTATCACTGTGTTTGCAGTTTTTTTCATAAAACATATCTAAGTACCTATTTCACAATGCCTGTTTGATAAAGTATTATTATTAAAACTAATTAGGTGCCAACTTAAGGATGTTTTGATGTTTAGCGAGCCTATTTTACCTATATAACGACTCATATGTGCCTGTTATCGTTAATTAATTTAACAATACAATAACAACCATATTTTTCAGCATTAAGAAATGTAGTGTTTCATACAGTACCTACCTAATATTATTATCCTGTGTCAGTGGTTCTCAAAACTTACGGTGCTTGAAAGTTTGATTTTACAAAAAAGGATTATGAATAGCAGCAACAAATTATAGCAATAAACGTAGACAATTATTTTAGTATTACACAGAAACCGAAAACGTGTATGTTTTCATATAAAGAACAGACGAAAGAGCCCAATTGAAGTGCCCTTGAAGCTCCTTGCATTGCCATACCTCCTTGCGGTGATGTGTACTAAGTATCACAGGTCTCTTAAGTCATGGACAACGAATTGAGTCCCTTTGATCCTTTGAACAACAAGAAAATATTCTCTGAGTCTGCACATCTCGCGGTTGTGGCGAGTCTTAGTATTTAAAAAGCCTCGGACTCCTCACTGCCGCGGGACTCGTACAGTCTCATCACCGGTTATTGTAATTATTAAATAATAATTACACAATTGCCACAATTGCCTGAAATAAATATTTCAGGCAATTGTGGCCCATACAAAATACAATACACGTATACAAAAATTATAAAAAATGTACTTATACATACAAAATATAAACTAAGACACACGTAGCGACGCGTAGCCTTCCACAAAAACGTCAGTAGACTACACGCTTCAGCCAAAATTCTTCCTTTAGGAACGTGTCAAGCCATTGTGTCGGAAACCGCACCTCAACCGAATTTAAGTTGGTATTGTGGCGCAGCTCCAACTTCTCGACCCTCAGCCGCCGTTGGTTACTCCACGATCTCCTTAACCTTCGTAGAGTGTTGCCGTCGGGACACATACAGCAACGTCGTAGGTATTGCTGGACGTAGCAGCATATTTGATCCTGTCAGTCCAGTACCGCATTGATTGCGACAAGTAGGCTTCTTCTTCTTTTTCTGAACTCTGAAGCCATCCTCATCACACTCTGGCTTCGCTGGACAGCGCTGTATCGGATTTCTCGGAAAGGTTGTTGGGCTTATTGTGTTGCTTGGGTTTTAACTCGACGCATGGTATATGGGGTTCGCGTGGGCATGCGCTTGTGATGCTTCTGTGATCTTCCTACCCACACTATGAAAAGTGTTCTACTGCTCGAAAAAAATCATTAATAAATATTAAATTTTGGCTTTTTCCACATATCTGCAACTTCTCGAAAAAAATATTTTGTACTAAATATTTAAGAACCACTGGCTCATCCGGTTTACACCTATAAATAATCGCTTAAACATAGGTTTTGTCATATTTGAAATTCAGCTTACACAAAATGAAGTCTGTGTTAAAATATTTTGTATTACTGTTTTACCTGCATTTTATTGGTAAGATTGTTTTCAAGTTGGCTGGTGTCTTTCATTATTTAAAGCCATCAATATTCAATTTTTTCTATTAGTGTAAAACTTAACACTGTCCATCATACTACGACGATCTGTTGCCCTCACTTTTCTATCTTTCGAGGTTCTCTCTTACTTTAAAGTATTACATTTCGTTAGTGTCATTCTTGTTTTATTTATTTTTCTTGTATTTTCAGAGGGATCTAAATCATTTAGATGTGACTACAAATACAATCCAGCGACCAAAGGATGGTTCAAACTCATTGATGTACCAGCGAACTGGCACGAGGCTCGGCTGCGATGTGCACTGGAAGGTATGAATTTTAAACTCACGTTAGAGATGAACCGACTATCATATGGTCGTGGCTAGACAACTATAATAATGATCATGGTTTTCGATTGAGATCGGATAAGTGAAACTTTTGTTTCGCATCGTTCTTGGATCTGCATTTTTTGTTGTTTGTTCTTAATACTAGTATTATTATATTGAGCGTGTAAAGGGAGCTGTAATTTTTTTGATACTATTGTTTTCCTTTATTTATTTATTCAGCTTTAATTACTCTCTGCACTTTCAGTACGAACCAACACGTACAGAGAGTCATAATCTTATTAACACATTTTAACTGCCAAAAAGTGAGCATCTTTTGATGACTAGTAGCCGTCTAATCAATGATTTTGCCACATTTATAATCCGTGTTTTAAATGTGGCAGAATAGTCAGTCCATCTTTTATTCCCATATAGGTATGCCCTGGCCGAGCCGCCGATATCTAATATTGTTTTATTATGTCTCTAGGTGCTGTTCTAGCGTCCCCAATCAAACTAAAAAATCAAGCTCAAATGATCAGCATGATAAACTCTACAGGAAATGAGGAATCAGTATATGAAATCTTTACTGGAATTCATGCAACTTTCGCACAAGGAGCTTATCTTACTGTTGAAGGTTAGTCAGTTTGAAATTTAAAGATGAATCGTTCTATAAATTTATAAAAAATATTTCGTTTTCATAAATATATGCGCATTAGCTATGGTAATATAAGGGCTCGTTTGCGTAAACTAATATATCATACCATGTAGGAGAACGTCCATGTTCATGCGGATTCATTTCTTTAATTTTTGTTGTGTTAATATTAACTCGTGTGATACCTCAGCAACTGCGTGAGCTTCATTATGTTCAACGGGTTTTCTCGCCGTGAACGCAAAACTATGATACGCGACGCCCAGTGTCTCATTCAACGAGACCCAAGAGTCAATTGTACTACGTCATGCCGTGAAAAATTGAAACGGTATATTAATATACAGCATAAATTTGGACTAACATAGCATATAAATTACAGGTATTCCGCTTTCCGAAATTCCTCACACTTGGGCACATAATGAACCAGACAATAAGAACAATAAAGAAAGCTGTCTTACTTTGAACAGTGATGGACAGTTAGCAGATGTTTCTTGTGAAGATACTCGTCCTTATATTTGCTACCGCTCCGGGAAATCGAAAGAAAGAGTCAACGAGTGCGGCACTACTGATCCAGGTAAATATGCATGTAATGGTAGGCTTACAGGCGGCAACTTTAGACTTTATGGTAACTATAACAATTATGTACTTTCACATTTTTTCAAGGATGTGATTGTGCATTGTGACTGTCCAGTAAACTACGGTCGTGTAGATTAAAATAGTCGTTTATTTCTTGGAGCAGGGTATTTTTTTTTTTTACGTTGTCTTTTTCACGATAACTCATATTCTTAATTCTCCTTTCAGAATACCGTTTGGATTCAAGAACAAACAGTTGTTACAAGTTCCACACAGTTGCCCGAAATTTCTCCCGAGCGTTCTTCACATGTTATGCTGAAGGCGGCCATCTTGCTGTTATAAACAGTGACACTGAAGCCACAGTACTGAAAGAACTCTTTGCTAAGTATCCTGGAGGACACATGCAAGGAAATTTCTGGAAAGATGTGGCTTTCATCGGATTTCATGATTGGGGCGAGCGTTGGGACTTCAGGACGGTGCATGGTAATATTTTCTTGCTTACTTAAAAAGCAGGAATTTAAGAACGATATTTTAGAGAGAGAAAGCAATGAAGAAAGCAAAAATGATAATTGTTAGACTTAGAAGGATGATGAGGTTGTTCTTTCGACGTTTATTAATGAAAAGCCGTGAATGATAAACGTGACGGCTAATAAATGAAAAACAAACACATTAGATCATCAAACGGACCCAAACATTTATTTTGTTTTTTTTACGTATTTGTCCATAGCAAGCAGTCTAGTCTTTTCAATATATACAAGCTTTCTGTGTATCTTAAATATTGCAAATACTTACATAACTGACCAATAAGGAATTGGAGAAGATTTAAATTATATGAATGACTATTTTACCACAATGTTTACATTTCAGGACAAACGCTTGCCGAAGCAGGTTACAGTAAATTTTCTGGAGGGGAGCCAAACAATTTTACACCGGGTGAATCATGTGGTGCGATATACCGTTCTGGTCTGATGGACGACCTGTGGTGTGACAGACCAGCTGCCTTTATCTGCGAGAAGGATCCAGACTATCCTGCCGTATGTCAAGCGTCAAGCGACCCTGAAGATAAATAGGGAGGAATTCAGGGTAGATGTGTTTCGAAATAAAGTGTGAATGTTAATAAACATGTTGTTTTAAATATTCCTTTAATTTTTCTAAGTTACTGCTTTGATACTGATTCCCCACATAATGAAATAGACGAGTGAATATAATATTAAATTTATTTCTTCATTTTATATTGAAAATATAATTCCTCATTTTCGGATTTATAACTGTATACATTTTCGGATTTATAACCGGATGTATAATGTTAAATTACTGTTTTTTAAGCACAATTTCAAGGACTGTTGTACAAGGTGTACAACAGTCCTTGAAGTTGTGCTTGATTTTCTAGGGGTCCGTGGACTGAAAAAAGTTGAGAAATACTGTATTGTAGTACTTCTAGCTAACTTGTCAATATTTTTGTGCAATTTGAAGATTTTCAAGACATCGTAAAGTGTTGGAATGTCTCGACCCATCTTCAAGGAAATTAATAAACACAATGATGTGAGTGAGTGTGAGAGTAGAGAATGAGTACCTATTAAGGAAATTTAAGTGTATCCATAGTTATTCAATTTCACCATCTGTCAACATGTGAATGATAAATTTATGATCGAATGAATTGGAATGCTTGAAGCAATCCCATTCACTGGTCTTTCAGGTTCAAAAGGAAGTTTAACGAGTATTGTTGCAAGCAGGCGGTGCCGGGGTCGCGCACGAGTTAGTTTTAAATATAGAAAGGTTTCTGAAGAATATTGGGTAGGCTATGGGTTGCAAACCATATGCATGTACATCAGAAGTACCGTCGACAGGTTGATTGGGGACCTCTCAAAGACTTACGACTTAAGGAAACTGAAGTGTCCAGTAGATACCGGACACTTCAGTTTTCGTAAGTCTAAGGTTTTAGACAGATGGACCCCCATTTCGAAAAGCTTATTGAATTTGTCTTTCATTAGTTGTTCTTATTTATGTCAATCATTCTGAAGGCAAGTTCTCGTACCTAAAAACATTCAAATTCAAATCGCAATATCATCTCAGCGACAATTAATTCAAAATCTTAGGAAATCGAGAGTTGTTTTGACAGTTTATTTATTCATTTAAACTTTATGTACAATTGTGGTACATGGGCGGACTTAATGCATCAACCCACAGGTTGACTGATAGAGAATTCTATCAGTCAACCTGTGGGTTATAAAGAATATGAATAGAAATATGAATAATTTTCATTCCAAAATAAAAAAAAAATGCTATAAAATTGGAATTCCCTTTTTTAGTTGACTGTACGTTTCATAGACCTATTGTTGCAGTTTAACCTGCGGAATAATTTTCATAAACGTACCTTCTGCTTTTAGGCTTATTTTTGACGTTTCAGATTGACGTTTAGCTGTCAAAATTGTCAAACTAATTGAATTACATCATGTCTGTGAATAGGCATTTTTTGGTATCCTTAGTTATTCAGTGTTACTTAAGCCAAGCTGCATGAGATCATTAATTTATTTCCATAAACAATAATAAAGATAAGCCTTTGATTCAATTGAAATAAAATCATTTACATGCCTCTTGAAATTTTCTGTGACAATGGATTTCAAAAATTCAAGTATAACTTCGAACTGCAATAAAAACAGATTTTATAGCACCGTCCGTAATCCAACCTACTAAAAAGAACATCCCACTTTTTAAAAAGGGGTAAGTAATAGATGATATAGCAACAAAATCTCTAATATTTACAACACATAACAACGGAAGCTATAATTTTATTTAATATAACGATTAGTTAATATAATAAACGATTGATATAATTTTAAAATAACCAATTTTTATAAGCATAACATACATTAAATATAAAATCGTATGACATACCACTCAAAATATATAAACACATAACTAGTAACTGATTACCACCTGCGCTGAGAATGTTCGACGGAGCCCTCTCCTCTTATTTCTGGGTGGTTTTAAAAAAAAATAACCACGAAGGCTAAGGCGGGAGCTCCGCTCCGCTTGGCTCCCGCTTTAGCCTTCTAACCTAACCTATCCGAGTCGGGGTACTCTGAGTCGGGGTATTAACCATAATGACGTTTTTTTTATAAAAATTAAATGTTAGACCAATTTTCGATTATATAAACGTTATATCAAACAACGTTATACTAAATAAGTTTGAGAAGAAATAAATGTTATATGTAAAGGAATTATATCAACAGTTGGTATATCTCACGTTGATTATATCTTATGAACGATAATAAAATGAAATTAGACCAAATGAGTTTATACGTTATGAAACGCACCCTTTAAAAGATCTACGGTACGTCATAAGTATAAGAATGTCACGAGCTGAGCCTTCTCGACTTCAATCAGAGGATCCTTGTGATGAAAAACATCGTAAACAATTGGTAACTCATCTCAGCAGTCTACTGCTTGTCTTTCTAAAAGTTTTGTGGATAAATAAGCGAACTGAAGTGCATTACAAGGAGTAAAATAAAAAAGTTAAAGTAAAACTACCAATTCACGAACTTAACATGTATTTCCTGTTCGATAGGGTAGAATGAAAAAGCTCTCCTCATATCTAATCAGATATGAGAGAGATTTTCTTTTTAATATCCACTAAAAAGAAGTCCTTACTATAATTTGAGACTACTTTTTCTTTTATCAACTATAACACTAGGAAGATGTAAGGGTCTTGTGTTTGGGCAGCTGCCTTTCGAACGTTTTGAAGCTCAAAAAGTGTTTATTGTCAACCTAATTTCGGAAAATGATTAATGATTTTGCATAAGTAACTATTTTCTCTGATTCAAGTCTTTAGAGATTGTTTCATTTTATTTTGTTTACTTTACCCACCGAATAAATGTTTACAAATAAATAGATAGATATAATCCCAACTGATATATTATTAAAAATCTGGACATGAAAAGCATATCGCTTATTTACTTAAGAAACAAATGAATTGTCGGACTTATTAACGTAATAAGTCCGACATTTGTTTTTTCCACGTTTTTTTGAAAAATAAAATTGATTCATTTGTTTTTTGAACGTTTTTTTGAAAAACAAAATTGATCTCGGCGCTTTTGCTTTAATAACGTGCTAAGTCCGACAATCCATTTTTTTTGACGATTTTTTAAAAAAAATAATCGGTCACGGCGGTTTCAATTATCAAATAAAAAAAAACATGCGGGGCAGTCTTTGGATAGTGCCGATAGAAGTGAAAACTAAGCGAAAGCTAAAGCGTTCGAAGTTATCACTTGTAAAATGAACCACGAAGACTTATCACGTTATTGAAACAAAAAATCGATCGGATCGACAGATTTAAGACGAATTTAAAAAACAACTTAAAGATTTTTTTGATGATAAAAGTTTCTGCTAATCGGATTCTAGATGTAAAATTATAATTATTGTTATGACATTTCTATAGTAGATAAGTGCCTAATTCTAAATTATATGTGTGGTAATATTTATTATTAGTTTTATCAATAATAGCGTAATTTTCTTTCTTTTTTTTTAATATTACTATTTATTTGCAATATATGATGATTATTTTGTGTTAAGTAATTCTAAGTCATTATGTTGTCTCAATTGTATAGAAATGATATTTAAATGTTAACGTAGCAATTAAGCTCTGTTTAAATTAATTTAATAATTTTGATTGCCGTAAGGCAAAATGTATCGGGACTCTCCATAAATGAACACCATACTTGTTACCTACATTATTGGCAAATAAATGATTTCTTTCTTTCTTTCTTTCTTTCTAACACAGGTCCCGATAGAAATATCAAATGGAATGGGGCACCAACCGTTGATTATCCCTGTTTGCACTGTGACAGTATACCCCAGGATGATACTCGATCAGTGTACCCCAGGATGATCCTCGATTAGTGTAGCACTTAATTGCAGGATATGGAAACAAAGAAGTTGGATCATGGGTAAGGCTTTTATTACTACGAGATTATTTGTTTTTTTTTTCGTTATCAATCCTATAAAATAAAGACAATCGTATTAATTTTTATTTCAATCAGGTTTTTACGAAGAAGTTAAAGTTAAAGTAAGTATTTACTAATTAATGAAATAAAAAAATATACAATATTTAACCAAATATCCTAAGAAAGTGTGATCGGTGTTTGAGTAATCTTTTTAATAATATTTATGAATATTTTTAATAAAAAGGAGGTTCTCAATTTGGTGGATATTTTTTTTTTTGGAATTCGAAGGAAAGAAGTTTTGAATACAAAAGCGACCTTTAATGGTCCAATAGAAAAAAAAATGACTTTGATTTTAAGCATCTAGATTCTTAATCGCTTTTTGAGTGTGCATTCCTAACAAATGATGGTTGGTCAGCACGACACACACCAGGATAGTGAGGACTCTTCTCGCAGATAAATGTTAAGGTAATATCACACTTTTTTTTTTTTTTTTTTTTTAAGGATGGGAAATCATCAAAATGACTTCTTCCGCTCTGGGTGGAGCGGAAGGGCGTGTCAGACTCTTACTGACTAAAACCCATCCGTGTTCCTTCTAAAGCCCTTTGCGTTCCAGGGCCGCGGTGACTCTTTCGAACAAATTCCGCAACCCTGGCAGGCTCTGGCCCTAGCGGGCCCCGTCCTCTTTGCTGACATCTCTTTGAGGCGCGCGTGAAACACAACGCGCCATCGACCCGGGCCTGGTGGTGATCGGACAGCGAGCCACCCAACGCTCGCCGTCCGCAGGCCCGCGCCTACGGTGGCCGGGGATCGCCCTGCGACTCCCGACGCCCGGGGCGTCTTCTTCTGTAGCGGCGGTTGGGACGAAGGCCTTGCCTTTCCCTCGCGCGGCCCGCCTCCTCCTTCGCTAGCATTACTGCTTCGCAGAAGGAGGTGACCGCTTCCCAAGCCTCCTCGCTCCGGACCATGGATTCAACCAGGGCCGGACGCGAGAGGTTGCCGCCGCCGATCGCCTCGACGAGGACACGGCGGTGCTCAGCCCAAGCAGGGCAGACCTCCACCGTATGCTCCACCGTGTCCTCCGGGCGATCCTCACAGTGCTGACACCCGGGCGTGTCCTCCCGCTTAATCCGAAACAGGTACCTCCCGAAACAGCCGTGTCCGGTAAGTACCTGCGTCAGGCGGAAGGTGAGGATGCCGTGGCGCCTCTCCAGCCACTCCTCAAAGAGGGGCCTTACCGCCGCAATTGTGGCGTGCCCAGCGCTGGGCTGCGATAGTCGCAGTCTCCATACCGCCATAGTATCCTGCCGGAGCTCCGTCCGCCGCGATGCAATTTGCCGTGGCAGCGGAGTTTTGCCCCGGCGAAGCACCTCCACGCGCCACGCATAAACGTGCGCGAGGGCTCTCGCCTCCAGATCCCATGGCGGTAATCCGGCAAGGAGGCTCGCCGCCTCGCCGGAGACCGTGCGGTATCCCCGAGCCAGCCGGATGGCCATGACCCTTTGAGCCGCGTTGAGCTGGCGGGCTGGTCGCCCCTTCAGCGTTAGGGCCCACACAGGGGCCCCATAAAGGGCCATGGACCGCACGATCCCCGCATAGAGCCTCCGGCAGGAGGCGTTTGGACCCCCCAAATTGGGCAGGAGCCGCTTGAAAGCAGCTCCAGCACGCTCCAGTCTGGGAGCCAAACGTCGGAAGTGCTCCTCGAAGTTCCACCGGCTGTCGAGAACGAGCCCCAGATACCTGATTGTCGACCCGACGCCGATGTGAACCCCTCCTACCGTTAATTGGGATCCCGCTAGTGGCCTGTTCCGAGAACCATGAAAGCACATGGCCTCGGACTTGTGCAGGGCCACCTCGAGACCCAATTGCCGGATCCTTCCAGCGACTATCGCGACCCCGCGTGTCATTAAGTCGGCCGCCGCCTGGTGCGACCCCCCCTGTGCTAGAACCAGCGTGTCGTCAGCGTAGCAGACTACGCTGACGCCGTTAGGGAGGTCGGCACGCAGCACCCAATCGTAGCCGATGTCCCACAGGAGCGGCCCCAGAACCGATCCCTGTGGAACACCGCACGACATCTCTCGCCGGTTCCACTCTCCCCGGTGACCGGGGTAGATGACGGCCCTGTCCGTCAAATAGTCCTCGACCACGCGACGGAGGCATTGGCGATGTCAAGAGACACCGCCAAGACGACCCTGCCCCGGGACACCGCATCCCCCGTCGTGAGGGCTCTCACGCGCATGATGGCGTCCACCGTTGAGCGCCCCGTGCGGAAGCCGAACTGGTTCTCCGCCAGATTCGGCCCCACCCTCACCAGGTGCCCGACGAGGCGGTTTGCAATTACTCTTTCAAAGAGCTTGCCCACCTCGTCGAGCAGCACGATGGGCCGGTAAGCGGACGGAGAGTCCGCAGGGCGCCCAGGCTTCTTAATGAGGACCAGTTTCCCCGTCTTCCAACGAAGTGGGAACTGGCCTCTCTCCAAGCATGCGCTTAAGAACCCCCTTAGTCGAGGCCCGAGAGCCTCCAAGGCCAGGACCCAGGCTCTCCCAGGTAAGCCGTCGGGTCCTGGGGCGGTATTTTTGGCCTTCAGCCTGTTTACCGCCACTCTCAGGTCTACCTCAGTCACCTCCAGAGCGTTGTCATCGTCGTCGCCGTCGTCGGTGTGGTCCGCATCGGGCACCGCAGGTGGCGGAGCCATAGGCGGGGGAGTGTGCTCCCCTCGCGAAGGAAACAGAGTGCTCACCACGTCCTCCACCAGCTGGGGCCGGAGACTCTGCGTCAACGGGGGGGCCCAGGTGCGGAGTTTATCCCGCACCATTTTATAAGGGCGTCCCCACGGGTCCCCGTTCAGAGACTCCAGCATCTCCTTACGAGCCAGATCCCTGGCCCGCAGGATTCCCGCTTGGAGGGCGGCCTTCGCCACTCTGTATTCCTCGTACAGCTCCGCCTCCCTGGCCTGCGCATCCGGAAACCGGATGCGGAGCCTGCGATGCCTGGTGTACAGGCGCCGTGCAGCAACGCATGCCTCGCGCAGCGATGCCAGCTCCCGCGACCACCAGTACACCTGGCGGCGGGCGCGTCCTGGCCGGACCCGGGGCATTGCCACGTCACATATTTCTGACATGGTCTCCCGGAACCACTCCGCCTCGTCGTTGATGTTAGCAGGCCTGTCCGGTGGTGACACCCAGGCCTGCACGATCGAAGCTTCCAGGAGAAGCTCCCGGTCCAGCTGCTTCAGCGCCCACCGCGGACCACTCGGGGCCTCTCGGACTGGCGCGGTTGAGGTCTGGGCGGAGACGTCAAACCGGATGTACCGGTGGTCTGAATACGTCTCCACCTCCTCCATGACGCGCCAGTCGACGACACGCGGTGACAGAGCAGGGCTTGCGAACGAAATATCCACCACGGACTCACCCTGCATCCGCACACACGTGGGGACAGAACCCCGGTTGAGGACGATTAGGCCTGTCTCCAGAGCCCAGTCCTCCACCATCCTGCCCCTCGTGTCCGTATATCGGGAACCCCAAGCCAAGTGCTTGGCATTGAAGTCCCCGAGAACGAGCACGGGGAGGGTACGATACCCGGCGACGACAACAACCATCTCCCTAAGGGAGTTGTGGAACTCGGCAAGAGATCGGTTTGGAGAGAAGTAGACCCCCACTACCACAATCTCCCCAAACCGTGCTGCTACGCACCCCTGTCCTCTCCTGACACTCTCGAGGGACGGGGTACCGGCGGCGGCCGATGAAATTAGGGCCACTGAGCCGTTGAGGTCCTCCACCCAGTCATCCCTGGGCGGGACAAAGTACGGCTCAGCGACCACGGCGATGTTGATCGACCACTGCGCCATGCTCTGGAGCAACAGGTGCTGAGCGGCGGCGCAGTGGTTGATGTTCGCCTGGAAGAGGCGTAATGGGGCCGTTATTGGCATTCCATTACGACCTCCTCCCTAGCCCCTTGTGAGGGCTCCAACGCGGCATTCGCAGTTGTGGCGGCGGCGGCGATGGCGGTGGCGTTTGCTACGGCAGAGACGGCGGTGGCGGAGTGCTTCCTCTTGCCCCCGGTCTTGGCGGGTGGGGCGCAGGCCTTGCCCCCAGCCCAGTGATCGGCCGGCTTGCCAGCTGCCGCACATACGGAGCAGTGCGGCGTGGCGTTGCACAAGCCGGCCCTGTGACCAGGCTGACCACAGCGGAAGCAAAGACCGGTGCGGTCCACCTCCGAGGTGCAAACAGCTCCCACATGGTTGCCCACTAGGCACCGGTAGCACCTCAGAGGTCTGGGTTCCAGCAGTTTGACCTGCGCAGAAACCCAGCCCACCAGGAGCCTTCCGCCCTCTGTTATTTTCTTGGCCGCCGTCACGGGGCAGCTCACCACAGCAGTTCGCATGCCCGCGTGGTCAGGACGAATTGTACACGCCTTCACCTGCTCGGCAGAGCAACTCCCCGTCCTGACGACGGCGGCCACCACCTCTTCCTCCGTGACAGAGTCGTCCAGGCCCAGAATGCGCAAGTTTACGCACTTGGTAGGCCTGGACACCCGGGCCTCGTCTGCATTTATCGACGCTTTTAGCCTTTCGGCCAGAGCGTCAGCAGACGGGCCGCTGGCTGCACCGGGGATCTCCAGCATCCGGGCCCCAGTCAAGGTCACCTTCAGTCGTAGGCCCCCGGCGATGCCAAGCTCTCCCAGATTGACCGCCTCCTTCGCCTTCGAGAGCACGTCGCGGTACGTCACGCCCCTCTTTTCCGCGTCCGGCTGTAGTGTAATCACTACAGCTGCGGATTTCGGGGCGCGAAGCCTAGCCGCGACGCTTCTCTGCTTTTGCCGCCGCTTCCTCGCTCGCTTTTTGGCCGCCCTGGCTGCCTTGCCCGCTTTCTCTTTGCTTCCGGCCACTTGCCATCCGGCTTCGGCCGCAGAAAAATTTAAAGGCGAGGAATTTGACGGCGGTGGCGACTGTTGCACTGCGTGCGCCTTCTTCGCTTGTGCCTGTGCAGCCACCCCGCGTGTCTTCTGCTTGGCCAGTGCTGGTTTTCCCGGTGCCGACTTTGCGGGTGCCAGTTTCGCAGGTCCCTGCCGCTCGGCCCCTTGGATAGCCTTTTCGGACGACCCCGGCTTGGCAGCCACGGTGGCTGCATACGTGGCCGCCTTCTTCTGGCCCGGGGCCGTCTGGCTCGCCGCTAGCGGGGGACGCAAGACCATACCCTCCAGGGTGGTGAACCGTAACTGGAAACGCTCCTGGAAGGCAGCCAGCTCTTGCCGCACCAGAATCAGGAGCTGGTCCTCCTTAGGCACAGTCTGGCTTGGCCCGCACTTGCAACCCCCTTGAGGTGTCTCCTTTGAGCCGACTCCTCGGAGCCCGGCCAGGTCTGCTCGGAGCTTCTCATTTTCTTTTTGAAGAAGCTCCGTGGCGGCCGCTAAGCGGGCGACCTCCGCTCGCATCTTGGACATTTCGTCCGACGGGGGCCCGCTGAAGTTGGCCTCCGCTGCCGCCAGAATGGAGGCCGACGCTGCGCTTATAGCCTTGTTTTTAGAGGCCTGGGTCCTCTTCAAGGCCACATCGCGGACCGCGGCCTCCACGGCCTTCACAAAACTGACCTGGCGCTCCCTATTGGAGCCGCCGGCAGTGTCCAGCTCACCGCCGGAAGACGCCGAAAGGAGAGCCCTTCGACCGGTCACTCCAGTTTGGCGCCCCCCCTCCGCAAGCTTGACGGCTCGCTGGGCAGCCTCCTGGGAGGCGAGACCCCTCCCTCTACCTCCTTCTCGGCCCTTACCCCGCCTACTGGTGGGGATTTTTCGGGCCGAGGCTAATTCTTCGTTGGAGGACGACCCTTGGTCATCCTCCGGTCTGGGGCGCTTGCGGAAGAACTTTGAGTTCTCCGCAGCAGCCTCAAATCCCTTCCGCTTAGAGCTCGCTGAGCTGACGCTTACGCCCGATGCGGATCCTGAGTCTGAATCCGCATCTCCTCGACGAACCAGCGAGCTCTTCCTCCAAAGTTTGGATGGCGTTTTACTGCCACGCCCGCCCGACACCTTTTCAGGCGATTTAAAATTATTTTGGATCAGGTCCTCAAAGGACGCTGATCGGGAGCCTCCTCGGCTCTTGTTGCCACTGGCAGACGGAAGACAAACGTTGCCCCCCCCAGAATACGAGGGGCTTGACGCTCCCAAAGGGAGCGTGGCGGATTCTCCAGCAGCTGAGCTGCTGGTACCGCCCTGGGGTAATTCTGTTCCGGTTGTCTTGTTCATTTAATTGTTCCTTTTAAAGGGTGTGGTCCCTATCTCCCAACTTACTACACCTCCCACTACTTGCTCACTGCCCTCACAATCACGTCTGATGAGCAGACGCGTACCAGAAAGCAGTGAGCAAGATTCCTCCAATGAAATGCACACCGTCCGAAAACCTGAAAACTGCTCAAGTCTCCGAACGGTGTGCCCCTCGCGTGTGTGTGTCCCACTTTGTCTGATCTCTCACTTGGACCTTTCCGGCATGAGTACCTCTACCGGCAGAGCTCCAAGATCACTGAGACACGCAAGCCCCACCACGACGGCAACGTGGGGACACTCTCGGTGGGGAAGGTAATATCACACTGCACATCATTTAGTAACCCATTGCGCCATAAAGAACCACAGTATTCACGATCTGTTGATGTTGGTTCTCCTGAATTCCATTTGCTGTACCCTGCTTCCGACAACGTTTGACCTGAAAAATATTACGTTATTGTGATGACCATTGCTTCGTTTGCTTCAAAATTCGCGAAATTATTCACAGTCAACAGACATTGAAGATTATTTGAAAAATAGTAATAAAATTACCATGAATTGTCCTCCACTCTTCGTGTTCACCCCAGTCGTAAAAACCGATAATAGCAGAATCCTTCCAAGTTTCTGGGATTCCCAGCATATTTCTTTTAGGAATTGTAGCAAAGAGTTCTTTGAGTACTGTGGCTTCGATGTCGCTGTTTATAACAGCAAGATGGCCGCCTTCAGCTGAGCATGCGAAGGACGCTCGGGAGAAATTTCGCGGCTCTAGGTGAAACTTGTAGCATTTGTTAGTTCTGTTATCCAAACGGTATTCTGAAAAGCAAATGATGGTGATTATGATATTGACCGTTTTATGCCTAATAATCTTTCAATGAAAGGGGAATGCCGATTTTAGTAAAAAAAAAAAAAAAAATATTAAAAAAATGTAAATTTTACGTAATTAACATTTGTTAATAAATAATAAATATTGAAACGATACAACGAAATAAACAGACATTTGCTAGGTTGCCAATTTAAAATCCGGGAAAAAATAAAGATTTGTTGCAAAACATTGATTTGACATTTACACATATTGTACTTTATTTATTAGTCCTTTTGTTTATAGAAGTCCCAATGCATTCGCTGTTACTTGTGGGCACTCAGGGCCTAAATCACGATGGCGGCTTGGCATGCCCCTTTAAGTAAATACCTTTTAAAAACAAGTTTTAAATACCCTAAATAATATTATTTGTCTTTACATGTCTAATAAACCTTAAAGCGATGCTGCTAACTTGTTTGGTTGATGAGTTGCTATGGTCACTTCTGGCTCCATCATCAGACCTAACTCCATAGTACCGTACTATTAAAGTGTGATCGAAAGTCAGGAAGTGCTTGGAAAATTAATAACTAAAATCCAGCCGGACACCCCTACGAAAGCAAGTTACTACAGAGCTTGTACAATAAAGAAAACAATAATGACAGCTAAACTCCACGAATATAACTTACCTGGATCAACAGTGCCACATTCATTTGCTTCTACTTGAGGGTTCTCCGGGCGGTAACAGATGTATGGACGAGGCTCTGCACACGGACGATCTGCTAAGTCTCCACTAATATTAAAAGTAATACAACTTTCTTTATTGTCCTTATTATCCGGCTCATTTTCAGCCCAAGTCACTGGAATTGTCAATAGTGGTGTACCTGTAAATTTTAAAATACCTATGTGTTTTCAACGTAATTGTAAAAAATTACTAAAAAAATATGTATGTAAACATAATAGAAATTATCGTTATTTTAAGACTAGTCAACCTTCATGTTGTCGAACTGATTAACTAACCTTCATCATCATCTGCCGAGCCTTTTCCCAAATACATATATTGGGGTCGGCTTCCAGGCAAACCAGATTCAGCTGAATACCAGTATTTTACGTGGAGCGGCTGCCTACCAGACTTCAACAACCCATTAACTGGATAACACGGTAGTTCTTGGCAAGACTGGAGTCAGATTTACCGGCTCTTGACAAGCGGTAACGACTGCCAAAGATCTACAAATGACAGCCGGGTCCAACGGCTTAACATATTTTCCGAGGCACGGAGGAGTCTCGGTATGTTAATATGACCATATCCATAACCCGTCCACAGACTAACCTCGGCAAGCGTTGCAAACCCTTGAAGATCGACCCGTGCGGCTGTTATTATTGAGCCACAAACTCCTCAATTAACTAACCTTCAACTGTATGATAATCTCCCTGAGAGAGAGTGGCATGAATCCCGGTGAAGACTTCTTGTTTCAAAGTGGAGGCTTTTATGATGTGTTTCATTTCAGATGTTATTTCTAGTGTGGTTGGAGATGCTAGAGAAGCACCTGAGGGTAGAATAAAATCAAAATAAAATTTAGTAACATCATAGAATGAAATAAAAACACATTGTAATTTTAATTTGTAATTCTAAGTGCCTAATATATATATAATATAAATAATTACAGAAAATATGCATCCGAAATGACAAAAAAAAACATCTTTTGATCATTTATTTTGACAAATTTATGTGTAAAGTGAATTCCAAAATTGCTTTGAGTCTAAATTAACTATTGTATCTTTGTTAAATAGCTTACCTTCCAGTACGCATCGCAGCCGAGCATCAGCCCAAGTCGCTGGTACAACGAAGTGCTTAAACCATGCCTTGGCCATAAAGCTGTATTTGTAGTCACATCTGAATGATCCCTCTGAAATAACAAAAAAAAAAAAATTATCGGTGTACCGTTACAGGAAATCATAAGCCACTTATTATAGAAAAGTTGTTGTCATTTTCTCGTAAATCTGACATTTTTAAGAGCTCAAAATTTAAGAACTAGTAAATGTATTGTTGTGTAATCTCGAGTAAAAGTTGCATGAAAGAAAAAGAAAGAGTTTATTGCCGCCATAGATGAAGCATATCATAAGTATACGAATAAAAAAACATAATTAATGAGTTATGCAAGTTGGGAAGATATGCCTCATGTCCGCACAAAGCGCCACAGCGCTGGTTTTCAGCGAAAGTCGGTTGGCTAAATAACAAAAAAAAGAAAAAATAACAAAAAGAAAAAAGCCCAAAAAGAATAAAAATATGTGGATGCATAATTATAATCAGAGGGATTAATTAAAACATGTTTATATAAAATATAAATATCAAACCAATAAAATTGAGGCAGAATAGTAACACAAAATATTTCAAACAAGACTGCATTTTGTGATGAATGAGAAAGTTTAATGGTCAAGCTTGGTTCTAACGAACATTTATATGATTTCCGTGCATATTATCGCAATGCCTATTATGTCAGCGGATATAATGTAATATAATCGGGATATAAATATCCTGTTGGTTCAGTGATTCTCAAATATGATATGAAACCAAAAATATACAAAAAAATATCGATGCGTGACCATTTTGAGAAGCGGCAGATGATTCTGCTATATTCAGACGATGCGTGCAAATACCGGAAGCTCAATAAACAGATCTCCAAGTTCTTGAATATTAAAGACGTGATAGAGCGGGATAAGGGCTCCAAAATCTTTGCAAGAGGTCTGTCACGAGCGAACGGGTCAATTATTACTAATAACAAATACATTACGTGCGACTCAGATGCCAAACATACTCGTAGATAGAAAGGTCAGTCTTCTTCTCATTAAACTATTACAATTGAATATTAGCGTGAATTATTTACCTACATCTGGAGTATCGTTAACGATTAAAACCCCAACAATAGACGTCATGGCTGAGACTATTGACGATCTCAGTACAATGCACGAGTAGAGCTTCCGGAAGAGTGGGTCTTAAAATGAACATGGACAAAACAAAGGTCATGGTTAATACCCATGTAGCACCCACTCCTAACAAGATCGGAGACTCTACACTCGAAGTCGTAGACGACTACGTCTACCTGGGACAAACGGTTCAGTAAGGTAGGGCTAACTACGAGAAAGTCAACCATCGAATCCGACTCGGCTGAGCGGTGTTTGGGAAGTTGCGTGGTATCTTCTAGTCTCACGTACCACAGTGTCTCAAGATGAAAGTCTATGACCAGTGCGTGTTACCAGTGATGACTTATGGGCCGGAAACGTTGTCGTTCATAATGGGCCTTAAAAAAGTGAAAAGTCAAAAAAGTCAAAACGTTTATTTCAATTAGGCCATTAAACGGCACTTTTGAACGTCATCGTTTACAGTTCAGTAAAAATAATAGAATTACATTAATAAAGTGACTCTACTGTCCATTCGGAAAGGTAGATTCTTATGGAGATGAACGGACAAGAAACTCCATAGTTACTCTTTTCAAATAATGATTTTACAAAATTTGGTTTACAAAAATTTATTTAATATTATGTGAGGACGATGCACCCAGAGTATGCTACTTATAAGAACAAAGTATCACCAGCAGAGGTAAACTTATTAATTTCCTAAAGAAATTTAGGTAAATGGTACTCACATATTTACAAACATTGGAACCATTAATTAAACAACAGTGTGTGAGTCAACAGAAAAATAAAAACACAAAAAAAGAAACAGTATATCTATAAAGTTAATACATAAATCAACCAGTTTGACCTTCACCCTTGATTGTCCTATGGAGCAGGACCAGCATGTTTCCAAGCATTCTTATCCTGAATGTAATCTTCTAATTTGTAATATGCTTGTTCACAAAGTGTACTTTTAACATGAGTTTTAAATTTTCTTTCATTTAGTTCTAATATGTCAGAAGGTATTTTGTTGTAACATTTAACACAATACCCCATGAAAGAAGTGTGGACTTTAGCTAATCTAAAAAATGGTTGATCTAATTTGTCTTTATTTCTAGTATTAAAATTATGTCTATCACTAATTTTACTAAAAAGATGTCGATTTTTCCGCACATACATAATATTTTCATAAATGAATTGGCAAGGGACTGTCATAATATTAATCTTTTTAAAAAGTTCCCTAAGAGAATCACGGCGACGCAGATTATAAAGGGCTCTGACAGCTCTCTTTTGTAAAATAAATATGGATTCAATGTCAGCAGCCCGACCCCACAGCAAAATACCGTACGACATAATGCTGTGAAAGTAACTAAAGTAGACCAAACGTGCGGTTTCTACGTCTGTTAACTGTCTTATCTTTCTAACAGCATACACGGCTGAGCTTAGACGACCCGCAAGAGATGTTATATGAGGCCCCCATTGTAATTTTCCGTCCAATGTGATACCTAGGAAAACCGTCTGATTAATGAACTCCAGTTTTTCTCCATTCAATATGATGTCACATTCGCTACTTTTAACATTTGGTAAAGAAAATCTAATACATTTAGTTTTTTTTTTATTTAAAACCAAGTTGTTTGCCGTAAACCAATTTTGGACCTGATGAATAGAGCTATTGACGTCGTCAAGATTTTGTGAACGTCGGTCTATTTTAAATATTAATGATGTGTCATCCGCAAATAACACCATCTTTGGTTGTAATTGGGGCAAATCATTTATGTAAACTAAAAAAAGGAATGGACCCAATATTGAACCCTGAGGAACGCCCATTGTCGTTTCCGACCCTATTGAGTTTACACCGTTTATCTGAACTTTAACCTGTCTGCCCATCAAGTATGAACTAAGTAAACAAAGGGCTCTATTCCTAATCCCATAGTGCTCAAGTTTCAACAAAAGCGTCTCATGGTTAACGCAGTCGAACGCTTTCGAGAGGTCGCAGAATATTCCAATGGCATCTTGCGACTCTTCCCAGGCGTTAAAAATGTTCTTTATTAGGGTGACACCGGCGTCAGTTGTACAACGCCCTTTGGTGAAACCGTACTGGTCTTCATGAAAGATGGAATTTTTATTAAAGTGACGTAACATCTGACTAAGCATTAACTTTTCAAACACTTTACTGAGAACTGGCAGAATTGACACCGGCCGATAATTGTTGGGTTCTTGAGAATCACCCGATTTGAACAATGGAACGACTTTACTGTGTTTCATGAGATCCGGAAATACTCCCTTGTCTACACTAGTGTTAAATATGACAGCTAAGTAGGGGGCAATAGTTTCAATGATAGATCTACAAACTTTTACAGATATTCCCCAAAGATCTTCTGTTGATTTAATTTTAAGATCTTTAAAAGCTTTTATAATGGCCTGGGGGTTTGTATGTTGAAACTTAAACTCCGATGGACATACCTTTACATTCTTTCTAAGTAAGTCAGCAGCGAGCGTGGATGACGAGTTGAGAGCTTCTGTAGTTTTAAGAGGAATATTGGCAAAGAAGTTATCAAATTCCTGAGCTACCTCTGCGTCCGAGTTTATTTGGCCATGTACAGTATTTAAATTAAATTTAGTTTCACGCTGTTTCTTCCTACCTGTTTCGTTATTTATTATTTTCCAAGTAGTTTTTATTTTGTCGTCTGCTGATTTTATTTTATTGCTAATATGCAGAGCTTTTGCTGTTTTGCATACACTTATCAGAAGGCTTAAAGTTACCCAAAGGGCAATAGAGAGGGCAATGCTCGGAGTTTCCTTGCGTGATCGAATCAGGAATGATGATATCCGCAAGAGAACCAAGGTAACCGACATAGCCCGCGGGCCTGCGGACGGCGAGCGTTGGGTGGCTCGCTGTCCGATCACCGCCAGGCCCGGGTCGATGGCGCGTTGTGTTTCACGCGCGCCTCAAAGAGATGTCAGCATAGAAGACGGGGCCCGCTAGGGCCAGAGCCTGCCAGGGTAGCGCAATTTGTTCGAAAGAGTCACCGCGGCCCTGGAACACAAAGGGCTTTAGAAGGAACACGGATGGGTTTTAGTCAGTAAGAGTCTGACACGCCCTTCCGCTCCACCCAGAGCGGAAGAAGTCATTTAATGATTTCCCATACATAAAAAAAAAAACCGACATAGCCCGAAGTGAAGAGGCAAACTGAAGAGGCAGTGGGCACATTGCTCGCAGAACAGGTAGATGATGGGGCCGAAAAGTTCTAAAGTGAAAGTCGTAGTGTTGGAAAGCCTCCCACAAGGTGGACCGATGACTTGGTGAGGATCGCGGGTAGCCCATGGACGCGAAACGCACAAGACCGGTTGTTGAGGCGACACTTGGCAGAAGCCTTTGTCCAGCAGTGGACGTCTTTCGGCTGATATGATGATGATATAATAATTAGTATTTAAAAATCCAGCGGTTTCCAAATAGTTGTCAGAACACAGGAATAAATAAAACGTTATTAATAACTAACGCTTGGCTCATTAGGTACCTACCTTGTTATTTCTCACAATAGCATAATTATAATCCATTGTATTGACATTAGCTACAGTATCTTTATCTGAAGAGGAAACTGAGAAAAAGTTGTTTTTTTCCTGTTGTTTGAACAAAAAGGAAAAAAACAGTTTAAATTAACATCAATATTATAATAAGTCCAATATGAAGACATTTCTAGATCTCCTTAAACTTCTAAGTTGAGCTACACTGACGATTGTTTGAACTGTAAACATGTCGAAATGAAGGCTTGGGTGAAGTGATCACGAGGTGAGCTGTCAATCCATATAATCAAGATGGAGTGTAGTATGTAAAGTAGGGATACTTCGGAGACAGTGCACAAATTTGTGTGGCCCACAGATAGTCTGGCTGTATGTTTATGTGAATTTATATGTTTGTAAACGCACCCACGATACAGGAGAAATTCCTAGTGTGGGGCAACATTTTAATTTAAGAAAAAAGAAATAAAGAATCAAAATCACTTCCAACTTTGAAAAGGCTATTATGGCACCAACTGAGTAATGTATAAATTGTAAGTTTTTACCGTTTTTATAACTAAATTTTAGTTTATTACTAAGCAAAACCGTAGCTTATCTTAATTATTGTGTTTTTCCTCATAGAAGTGAATAATTGTATTCTTTTTGAGCTAAATAAATTACCTAAACCGTTGATTTGATAAAATCAAAAATACGTGTCCAATATTTTTCGATAATCTAACTGACGGACTAAATATTTTTTAAACTCAGGCAACATCCCTATTCTCTACTAATAGCTGAAACTAGAGACAGAACAGCAACTTACTTCTACCTGCCGGCAACGTTTCGTGAGATACTTTGGCCTCATTGTTCAAGGATGTTCTTACAACATAGAACTTCTTATGATGACTCGGAACATAGAAGGCAAAAAACCTAGAGACCGAAGCCCCAAATGGTGGTCGCATCAAATTTCTGAGAAGCTGGAGATGCCTCTTAGCTACCCACTCTACCAAGCTGCTAATCGTACCTAATAGATGGAGAAAACCCGTTGACAAAATGCAACAGAGTCACTTGCTGTAAGACAGCGATAAAAGAGATAAAAAGATAGACAACAGTAAAAGCTATGGTAAATTTCTCCAAATTACGGTTTTTCATGCCATTGTATTGCATGAAAATCATCAAAGCATTTTTTATTTCAACGAGACCATTAGCAGGTAGCGAATTTTTAACGTCAAATTTACAGTTTAAAAATAATAACATAATGACTACTTGTCCATTCGCAAAGGTAGATTTTCTGGGAGCAGTCCACTGTTAGGGAGCTAGTATTTTGACTGCAGAAGCGATGCATCAGGTCAATGTGCGGTCATAAGACAACCGATAGCTGTGATCCTTGTTTATATATTATGGAAACGGCTAACCCGATGTGGGTTAGCCGTTTCCATAATAACTAAAACTAAAAAAAACTAAATCTCCGCTGCAGCGGGCAAATTGCAGCGCGACGGACGGAGCACCGGCAGGATACCATGGTGGTGTGGAGACGGCGACTATCGCGACCCAGCGCTGGGCACGCCACAATTGCGGCGGTAAGGTCCCTCTTTGGGGAGTGGCTGGAGAGGTGCCACGGCGTCCTCACCTTCCGCCTGACGCAGGTACTCACCGGTCACGGCTGTTTTGGGAGGTAGCTGTTTCGGATTAAATCGGGAGGATGCGCCCGGGTGTCACCACTGTGAGGATTGCCCGAAGGACACGGTGGAGGCGATCGGCGGCGGCGACCCCTCGCGTCCGGCCCTGGTTAAATCCATGGTCCGGAACGCGGAGGCTTGGGAAGCGGTCACCTCCTACTGCGAAGCAGTAATGCTAGCGAAGGATAAAGCGGGCCACGCGAGGGAAAGACAAGGCCTTCGCCCCAACCGCCACTACAGAAGAAGACGCCCCGGGCGTCGAGAGTCGCAGGGTGATCCCCGGCTACCGTAGGGGCTGGTTACAACCAGGCCCGGGTCGATGACGCGTTGTGTTCCACGCGCGCCTCAAAGACATGTCAGAATAGGAGTCGGGGCCCACTAGGGCCAGAGCCTGCCAGGGTAGCGGAATTTGTTCGAAAGAGTCACCGCGGCCTCGAAACGCAAAGGACTTAAGAAGGAACCTAGATGGATTTTAGTCAATAAGAGTCTGACACGCCCTTCCGCTCCACCCAGAGCGGAAGAAGTCATTTGATGATTTCCCATCCTTAAAAAAAGGGACTGTCATAATATCAACATTTTTTTTTAAATCCCCAAGCAATCATAAAGAGCTCTGAAAGCTTTTGCAAAATAAATATGTATTCACTGTCGGCAGTTCAACCCCACAGTAAAATACCAAACGAAAACTTCCTTAAATAGACCAAACGCGCGGTATATACTTCTGTTAACTGTTTTTCTAACTGCAAAAGTGGCTGAGCTAAACCACCCCGCAAACGATGTTAATATTATTATAAGGTCCCCATTGTCATTTCTCGTCTTATGTTAACCTAGGAAAACTTTCCGACCAATAAATACCAGTTTTTCTCCATTCAATATGATTTTACATTCGCTACTCCTGACATCTCTTAAAGTAAATATTTACAAGAATATAACAGAGTAATCATTTACAGGAATATAACAGAATGAAATCAAGATGTTTGATTATTCGTGTTCAACCCAAAACCTTTGAGGGAACCATTGAAACCATATATTGATGAAACAATTTATTTGTTACATCATATTATTACATGTCCTAAAGTCGCACGTCTATCACAGATTCATCACGACAAACGACAAGAAACCGTGGACCCATCTCACAGAAAAATGCGGATGGTGTGTCGCACCGCATGTCAATTAGCAGAGAATTAGTAGAGTATATCCCACCACAAGTATCGTTTGGCGGTCTATCGTCTGGCTCCCCTCGAGAAAATTTGTCGTATCCTGCTTCCAGTAGCGTTTGACCTGAAATGACAAATAAAAAATATATAGTATTAAATGATTAGTGAGTCGTTACAGATTGTCAGAAGCTAGGAAATCCAACACCCGACTTGCCATGAAGTGTTACCCAGTACGGGTCACGGGGGTCAGATAGATTATGATAGAGAAAATTCAACGTAAATTCTCGTAGATACCTAGACAAACGTCAATATGGATACTACCCCTTTCTATATCCTTCTTTGTTCGTGTCGGGAATGGTGGGTTTAGACACACTCAAATTCAGGCGAGAATCCACACATATAATTATCTAATATTAGTAGATAAGATATATAGTCCCGTTCTACGAGAGTCAATAAATTTTAATGTTCCTGACCAGGTATATGCGTGGCGTTGTAAGACGACAACATAGACTCAAAGCTAGGTACATGATGAAACGAAGTTGTTAGTGAGTAACATTATTTAATAAACAATCGTTTACATGATGATGATGAGCTGTTATCTCTCATTTAAAATATTACCATGAATTGTCCTCCAATCCCAACCTTCGCCCCAATCATGAAAACCGATGAAAGCAAAACCATTCCGGAAGACTCCCGAAATTTTTGATTCTAGATATTTAGCGAAGAGTTCTCTCAACACTGTGGCTTCGATGTCACTGTTTACAATAGCAAGATGGCCGCCTTCAGCTGAACACGCGAGGAAGGCTCAGGAGATGTTTCTTGGTACTGTATGAAACTTGTAGCATTTGTTAGTTCTTTTATCCAAATTGTGTTCTGAAAAGGATAAGTTAGGTACATAATATATTAAGCTCAAAGACCAAACGAAGAATTGTGGCGTCTTTCAAACGCTGATTTTATCGCTAATTCCGCATCGTTGCATAAAATGGCTACAACGCGTTGTGAGCCGTTTTTTCGTTCGATGAGCGTTTCTTGAGCCCATTACTGATTTAAGCATGTATAACATAATTTGTGTCATTGTAACATTTATACTATTTAAATTAAAATGGGTTTAACCATAATTTACAAACTCATTTTCATCACTTCCATTTCAAATGCTATATTTACCTGGATCGACAGTGCCACACTTATTATTTTCTAATTGAAAGCTTTGGGAGCGGTAACAGATGTAAGGTCGAACATCTTCACAAGGACGATCTGCTAATTCTCCATTACCATTAAGGGTGATACACCTTTCAATATTGTCCTTATTGTCTAGCTCATTTTGAGCCCAAGTCACTGGAATTCTTGAGAGTGGTGTGCCTGTTATGTTTTAATTTGCATAATTCTCAATTGATTTGTTATATTAATCTATATTTTGCATAACATTTAAAGCAAACAATACGACTTGCTAATGGTTAAATACTTTTGTTTTTTAAAGCAATCGAAGATGAAAAAATGAATGTAGGTAAATTGAAATATTCAGAAAGTTCGAAGTTTTTCAGAATGAATTTAGTTGACTTACCTTCAATCGCATAATAATCTCCTTGAGAAACAGTGGCGTGAATACCGGTTAAGATTTCGTATTCCGGATTTGAGCGATTTATGATATTTTTCATTTCAGCTAGTATTTCTGTTGTAGATGGCGAAGCCAGAACAGTACCTGATGATTAAATAAATGAAACAAACATCACTCCTGTTAACAGTAAACATCACTCCCGTTGGTAAAATGGACTGGCACGAAGTATCTTACCTTCCAGTGAGCATCGCAGCCGGGCATCAAACCAATTCGCTGGCACAACAACGGGTTTGAACCATGCTTGCGCTTTTGAACTGTATTTGTAGTCACATCTGAATGATCCTTCTAAAATACAAGAAAAGTAACTGAACAAAGTGTGAACAAATATTACAGTTTTCCAGAAAAATTTCAAACTAAACATTTAAATTTTTGTAGTAGGTACGAGTATATAGGCCAGTCACCGTGGACAGATTAAACGCGTTAGCTCGCAATAAACTGCACTGTCATGGAATGTTATTAGGATAGATGCCAGTAGTATACATCCAATTATAAACTTCGAATGACCTGTGCTAACTGAGTGTTGCTCGGAAATCTTCTTAATTTTCGGTCATTTTTAATTTATTTATTTGAGA
This sequence comes from Mamestra brassicae, assembly GCA_905163435.1. Taxonomy (NCBI): domain Eukaryota; kingdom Metazoa; phylum Arthropoda; class Insecta; order Lepidoptera; family Noctuidae; genus Mamestra; species Mamestra brassicae. Next base: position 2,495,376 of record LR991010.1, read on the forward strand.
GTAACCATAGCTTTGTAGCTTTAGTAGGTATTGAGATAGAGCACTTCCAACTTCATCTTTTTCCCAAAAAGCTGGTTTTACTTCACTTCCGTATTTATTTTGCAAACAGCGTTTTACACTTTAACAGCTCACGACGATGTATAAATAATAAATTTATTGTTTACGTGAAAACAGAAAAATACGTGACCAAATTTTTTTTGAAATCTATCTGACGGATTAATAAGATTTTTCAGTAAATACCCTATACCAGGGATGGTGAACCTATGGCACGCGTGCTAGTCGTGGCATGAAGCAAAATAATTTGGGGACGTCTATACAAGATTACTTAGCATCTTGAATGATTAGCAACAACAGATATCATGCTGAACACAAAGCTGATTGGCGTTAAGATTGCTTTATGAATTTATAGTTACAAAAAAGAGTTAAGTTAATAGCGTCTAGTGTTATTTTTTGTCCATTTAATCACCAAGTCAAGATTTTTGGTGACACGTCATGGCAAAAATTATTTTTGTAATGAAAATGGCACGTTTACCAAAAAAGGTTCGCCTTCCCTGCCCTATACAAAGTGTTTTGAACCTCCTTCCCTTTCGATGACGTATGTATACGATAATAATATAAATGCATTAACAAAAACGGTATATTAATCTATTTTCAAAAAATATACAGCAGCGATGCAACTCTTTGATCAAGTAATATTTAATTTTATGTGGCGACGCCTCACGATCAGTTGCACACAAGTCATCCCAAGATAATACCAAAAACTCAGGACAGTGCATTTTTTTTGCTACCAACGATGTTTTAAATGACGGATCCATATCTAATGATATGCAATACTTGCTAATATGTTTGTTTGTAACTCCAATGTAAGAAACATTGGAGTTACAAACAAACATATTAACAAACATATACCTTAGAAAATATTTTTAAGACATACCTATTTCACGATAGATTCAAGTAACTATCTCCGAACAAACTAACAAATAGCAAAAATCATTGTAAAAGGAAATATTAATTTTGAAAAGCTCTTTCTATTGGTGTTTCTTATGGCTATTATTATTATTATATTATTTAGATGCTATATGTATATATATTATGTAAGAATATGACTATATTAGATGGATTCAAATTAAAAACTTCAGGGGCTAGGGGGTTAAATAAAGCGCAGTATACTTTCCAAAGCTTCGTTATATTTTTCATAATAATCCATTAAAATCCTTTACCAAAACCTGTTGACGTTTCATGGCGGGAACAATCACGAATGCCACAGATTAAAAATCCCCGCCACATAAAACTAATGCTTATTCACTTTAAGTACTTTAAATTCAACCTTATTAAAAATGGAACATCCGAAATAACTACTTAATGCTTATTCATTTTAAGTAGTTTGATGTTCAGATTTAAAAATAGAATATCAGCAAAATAATAAAAGATAACAAAATGAACCGCCACTCATCCATTCAAGGGTTCATTAGAAAACCAGCGTCAGACAGCATCAGTCTGTCGGACATATCGCTGAAATGGACCTTTTTCGTGCAGCCGTGAAACACACATTTAGTTCTTAGCATACCTACATTTCTTTTTTAATTTTATTTCTATGTACCGTGCGTGTTTCATGTAAGTGCTAAATAAATATTATTCTATTGAGCGCCGAAAAGAAACCTTAACTTCAGTCAAAGTCAAAGTCAAAAAATTTATTTCAATTAGGCCATTAAACGGCACTTTTGAACATTACATTAATAAAGTGACTCTACTGTCCGAGTGTCAGTGACAGTGTCCAATTACATAGTTAGCCATTCATAAATGATATTTATTTTGTAAGTAGGTTAAACATAACACTTTTAATGTGAAACTGAAGTTAACGCGAGTAAGAAACTTGCCAAGCAACGCGCCGTACACAATGAGCGCTGTACAGCGGCGCGGGAGGGGGGGAGGATCGGAGCGCGCTTATGTACTTATATACTTAAATAATTTAGTAAGCTCTTTGATAAATCATATTTATTTTGTAAGTAGGCTAAAAGACATGTTTACAGAATCGACCGGCTGATGGCAAATCAACAACAGCTAAATTTTGTTTTTTGTACTCATTCAGTTCATGATGTATATCACATATAAACCTAGTGTGTCCGCAACGAGGAGTTTAGAAAAAGCACAGATGATAGACTCAGAGAGATAGTAACTGTAATATTGTTCTACCTGGGCCACTTTCTGAGGGCGCATCAAAGTCAAAGTCAAAGTCAAAAACGTTTTATTTCAATTAGGCCATTAAACGGCACTTTTGAACGTCAGCATTTACAGTTCAGTAAAATATATTAATAAAGTGACTCTACTGTCACTTCAATTACCACTATATACCACTATATCACTTCATCTAGGGAACTTTACAAACTAGCGTAGTTTAAATATCGATTTACTAAATCTGATTTTGTTAAGCTAACCAGGGCGGTTTCGGCATAATCGAATGTGCGACAAAGTGCTTTAATTTTTGAATAAACATAAATAAAAAAGGACCACCGTTTAGAAATTATGAGCCTAAATGTGAAAAATTACCGAAAATTTTGAAGTTCGGGGAGAGTGCCCAGGATCTTCGCGACCTCATCCTACCGGCCCCCTTCTACCATCGCACACCTAGACACACTGCAAATTACCATCCCTACCTTGTTGCTATTCCACCAATTCGCACTAAACGTTACCAAACGTCTTTCATAATGCGCACAGCAAAGGAGTGGAACTCTCTATATTTTAATTTTAAACCGTAAATTTGACGTTCAAAAGTGCCTTTTAATGGACTAGTTGAAATAAATGAATTGACTTTGAATGTATTTTTTATTTATTTTGAATAAGGCGTAAAAATGATAACTCGCTAGGATTGTCCCTCCACCTCAGCGACCAGGGATCTAGATAATAGAAACTAAAAATACAAGTATACGGCTCGTATTAGGCTGTTATATCACCCCTTTCACACCTTTAGGGGTTGGTTTTAGAAAAACCCAAAAACACGATTGCCGAGATTCAACTTTATCAAGCGTTTAAAAACTAAAACGCGTCAAAACCCATTAGGGGTAGTTTTTAGTTTTAGAAAAATGAACTATTACATTATTTATAATTCATTAAGGTCAGTATTCAGGCCAAGTTTCAAGTTTATAAACCCGAGGAATAAGATTTTTCCATACAAACTTGAACATACCCTAATGGTCGTTTGAGGTTCTGTTCGGTTCTGAAAAACTAGTGATGTCAAACTTTATAATTCACCTAGATCAGTATTCGTAGCAAGATTAAATTAAATTGGCTTAAGGAATAAGATTTTTCATATGCCCCTATTTCAACCCTTTACGGGGGTAGTTCCCTAAAATCCTTCCTTTTTTTTTTAAGGATGGGTAATCATCAAATGACTTCTTCCGCTTTGGGTGGAGTGGAAGGGCGTGTCAGGCTCTTACTGACTAAAACCCATCCGTGTTCCTTCTAAAGCCCTTTGCGTTCCAGGGCCGCGGTGACTCTTTCGAACAAATTCCGCGACCGTGGCAGGCTCTGGCCCTGGCGGGCCCCGTCTTCTATGCTGTCATCTCTTTGAGGCGCACGTGAAACACAACGCGCCATCGACCCGGGCCTGGTGGTGATCGGACAGCGAGCCACCCAACGCTCACCGTCCGCAGGCCCGTGCCTACGGTGGCCGGGGATCGCCCTGCTAAAATCCTTCTTAAGCTTACGTTTCCTGCTCATAATCTACCTCCATGCCAAATTTAATATTCGTAGGATAAAGTAGTTTTAGAGATTTCGTGATTAATAAGTTCGTGAATGAATGAATGAATGAGTGAGTGACCTTTCGCTTTTATATATATATATTTAGATTGCACAGAGTAAGAGAGAGAGCACTGTTTTCAGAATTAAGGCCTTTTCCTGTCAGTGTGACATGTCTTGAAGCCATGAAAAACCTCTCCTGGTCGACCCCAAGCAGTCACGTCACTACGTCGTAAGCTTCGATCCACTGGAGCCAGCAGCACCACTCTGACTTACTAGAGCCTGCAGCATCATTCCGTCTCACTGGCATGACATCACTTCGACTCACTTGGGCACGCAGGCAGTTTCGACTCACCGTGAATTCTGTGACTTCCGGTTACGACTCACTGGAACCAACCTTCCACTGGCCTAGCAACCATCTCAAGATGTACGGACGACTCATCCACTAGCGACCTCCGGTCTACGGAGGGGAGTGATGTAGTACATGAAAAACTAAGAAGCGAAATTTGGCAACAAAAAGGAGCGTAACGCCATCTATCCTGGGAGTGACGAACTACCAACGAAATCCTGCACCGCAAAAGCAAAGTTCTCTATGCGATTTCAACATATTTAATAGTCCAAATATCAACTATCAGGCAGTTGCCCACTAGACACAACAACCGTCTGATCGGAGGATCCTCCCTCTACAATAGAGGTTTCTGGGACTTTACTCTCTGTTCCGCATACCTCTACATCACAACGTGTAACAGAATAAACGCAATAACTCTTAAGGGGTCATTTCATTTGTCATTTTCACTTTTGGACCAACAATTAAATTGAGAAATAAGAAATCGACTGCCCCAATTATGGGCGTATAACTCGACAAAACGTACTGACCAGTTGATTTTTTCTTGCGATTTTGGTCCCATAGTTAAAGTTGTTTATAATGATGACAATGACCCCTTAAGAGTAATTGCGTTTGTTCTGTTACAGGTTGTATAAGATGCTATGGTGTACAATAAAGAATTAAGAATGAGATGTGCTGAAAGAAGATGTGACGTATTCTCCTGGACGTTGACATGTCCGGTAAAATGTCAACTGTGCCGTCCTAAATCACGTAGCATTGTCTATGCAACCCTGGTGGTTATTAGCACAAGGCAAGCAAATCACTAACATTTTAAACATGGAGTTACATCACTCGTTTACGATTTTGACATGTGCATTTTGCTAGCTGAAACCCATCGAGGCAGGAACTCATCCTGACTCTGACCCTGATACCTGAACCCTGGTTCTGAAGGTTTCATCTACAGCTGTCTGAAGACGTCGCCCTGCAGGTGCACCCAAGGGGACTGCGTGGTTGGCACAGACCCGCTCGGTCAAAGCCAGCCTTTGCTTGCTGGTCAGCACGCTCTACTCGCACGTCTTCTCGTGCTTTCTTGCCGACAGCTTGACAGGGCGCGTCCTCCGGCCCGCTACCGTAGATCTTCAAGGGGAGTGTCCCACTTTTTATTTTGAATACCCGGTGCGTGAGTGCAAAGTGCAGACTTATAGTAGAACCCGTGAGGGTTATAAGCTTGTTTAAACTAAGGTTTGTGTCCTAACCGGTCGATGGCCTGCGCTGCTTACCCAGGATAGATTTACCCGTTGATCATAAATGAAAACATCGTCATTACACGTTGTTAATTAGTTTATTAGATAAAGATTAACATCGACCATAAAATTAACTGGTATATTATAATAATAATCAAGTTTATTCTAATGACAACTTATTGAAGAGAAGTCTTCATACATGCTATTATGTGATATCAGAGTGATAATAAGACAATTACAGAAGAAATACAAGGTGTTTGACTGTTAAATTTCAGCTGAAAACTTTCACTATAAGTATTTGATTAAAAAAAAATAGTTCTTACATAATAACTATCAAAACAAAGTCAAAGTCAAAACGTTTATTTCAATTAGGCCATTAAACGGCACTTTTGAACGTCATCGTTTACAGTTCAGTAAAATAATAATATTACATTAATATTTTGACTCTACTGTCCATTCGGAAAGGTTGATTGAATGGAGAAGAACGGACAAGAAACTCCATAGTTAATCTTTTCAAATAATGATTTTACAAAATTTGGTATACAAAAATTAATTTAATATCATGTGAGGACGGTGAACCCAGAGTATGCTACGTATAAGAACAAAGTATCACCAGCAGAGGTAAACTTATTCATTTTCTAAAGAAATTTAGGTAAATGGTACTCACATATTTACAAATTTACGAATAAAAAAACATTCTTAATTGTATTGTGTATTATTAGAGAAAGTACGACAAACGACAGGGGAAGCCGGACTCTTCTCACAGATAAATGGAGCTGGTCTGTCACACCACACGTCAATCAGTAGACCTGTGCGAAATATCCCACCACAGCAATCTCCTGGTGGAACATCGTTTGGCTCCCCAGCTGCAAATGAGCTGTACCCTGCCTCCTTGAGCGTTTGACCTGAAATATCAAATACTAATATTAAAACAAGCCAGACTTATACAAGACCCTAAATAATTAAATCATTCGTATTATTAATTTCACACAAAAACATAAGGGTACAAATACATTGTACCAAGGCGAGCTTAACCCACAATAAAAAAATATAATGTGTGTCCAAATTAATATCATTTCGTATCGCATAGATGCGAAAACGAGTTGTTTGCAATACTTTCACGAGTAAATCACTGAACCAATTTTTATGAACTTTGGCAGAGATGGTAACCTGGAGAAGCGAGTTTTTTAAAGTCTATATTAAACCGTACGCACAAGTTCGTAAATTAATAAAACTGAATTCATCTCTCTGGGTTCCGTTCTTTCGAATAAAAACTGAACCCTTTTAGGCTCACTCGTGCGTATCTGTGTCTATTGCTCCGACTCTACTCTTATTTGAGTACTCTTGTGTTGCTTTACCTTTTAGATCGACCCAAACTGTTGTTATTATTTAGCCCCGTATCAGACAATCGTATTATTCGCATTCTCATCTCAGCGGCATGCAATTGTCATTTATTCACCTCTTTTGTGGCTCAACATTCTGATCCATCTTAAATAGCAGGACTTACTTTTGCCGTGTCAAGCTTCTCCTTAACTTTAAGGAGAATGCAAGAGTCGCTGATTGTTTCCATGTTTTTTTTTTTTGCATTCTCATCTCAGCGGCATGCAATTGTGTTTTATTCATCTCTTTTATGGCTCAACAGTCTGATCCATCTTCAATACAGGACTTATTATTGCCGTGTCAAGCTTCTCCTTAACTTTAAGGAGAATGCAAGAGTCGCTGATTATTCCCATGACTTGCCGCCATTTTATCTATCGAGTGTTCATTCTGTACCTAACAATCCAATCTAAGCTATGCACGAGTGAACCAATAAAAATATTAACATAAATAGTATATTATAGCATTACCTTCAATTGTCCTAAAATCCCATTTTTCGCCCCAATCATGAAAACCGATGAAAGCATAATCGTTCCGGAAATTCCCCACAAACTTATAGGCTGGATATTTAGCGAAGAGATCTCTCAACACTGAGGCTTCGACGTCACTGTTTATAATAGCAAGATGGCCGCCTTCAGCTGAGCATGCGCGGTAGGCTCGGGTGAAGTTTCTTGGTACTGTATGAAGCTTGTAGCATTTGTTAGTCCTTTTATCCAAATTGTATTCTGAAATGGATAATAATATGTTATGTTTATAATTTGAATCATTGTTTGGGACAAAGGATAACGTCACTGTAACTTAATTATAATAGCAAATAAAACGAGGACTGTGGCATATAACTGGAATGTAACTGCTTAAAAAATTTGGTTTTTAAGTTCCGACCAAAAAGAGGGGTGTTATAAGTGTGTTAAAAGATATACAGGTCAACCTGTGTATCTTTGGCTTCGTGGCCCCTAAACGCATGAACCGAATATGATTATGTTTGATTTGTTCGAAAGAACACTTGATCGAAAATGGTTTTAGGCATGATAAAAAAACCATGGTAACCCTGAATTGATGCTGCAGTATGATCTGAAATCTGTAAGATATCTAACTCATCATTTACTTAATTCAATGAACGAGTTTGGGCTCATCAAAGTGGTCTCAATGAATAGGTTACAAATAAATTGTGATCAAGATACGATGATGGTGCACAAATGAAACTGAAATAAATTGTTGAAGGATTTTAACCTACATTTACTCGTTCAATTGACATGTCGACGAGGCTATTTCATTTGGGTGTATCGATCCGTCCGGTTTCTAGTAGTATTATTCTGTGTTTAGCACTGTGAGGATCGCCCGGAGGACACGGTGAAGCATCAGGACAGACCCCCAGCGCGCTGGAGGTTTGCCCTGCTTGGGCGGAGCACCGTCGTGTCCTTATCGAGGCGATTGGCGGCGGCGACCTCTCGCGTCCGGCCCTGGTTGAATCCATTGTCCGGAGCGAGGAGGCTTGGGAAGCGGTCACCTCCTTCTACGAAGCAGTAATGCTAGCAAAGGAGGAAACGGGCCGCGCAAGGGAAAGGCAAGGCCTTCGCTCCAACCGCCGCAACAGTAGAAGACGCCCCGGGCGTCGGGAGTCGCAGGGCGATCCCCGGCCACCGTAGGCGCGGGCCTGCCGACGGCGAGCGTTGGGTGGCTCGCTGTCCGATTACCACCAGGCCCGGGTCGATGGCGCGTTGTGTTTCACGCGCGCTTCAAAGAGATGTCAGCATAGAAAACGGGGCCCGCTAGGGCCAGAGCCTGCCAGGGTTGCGGAATTTGTTCGAAAGAGTCACCGCGGCCGTGGATCGCAAAGGGCTTTAGAAGGAACACGGATGGGTTTTAGTCAGTAAGAGTCTGACACGCCCTTCCGCTCCACCCAGAGCGGAAGAAGTCATTTGATGATTCCCCATCCTTAAAAAAAAAAAATGTTCTGTATTTACCTGGATCGACAGTGCCGCATTCGTTGACTACTACTCGAAAGCTTTCAGGGCGGTAACAGATGTAAGGACGGGTTTCTTCACAGGGACGATCTGCTAATTCTCCATTGCCGTTAAGAGTGATACAACTTTCTTTATTGTCCTTATTGTCAGGTTCATTTTTAGCCCAAGTAACTGGAATGTTTGAAAGTGGTGTACCTGAAATTTGTGAATCTGTGTGAGTCTCAAGCTATTTATCCATCCATCTATTTGTTTTCATACAGTTTCATATTTTGTACAAATTTTTGAACTAATATTTTTTTTATTGTCCCGCAATTCCTTTTTTTTAACTTTCTTGAACACTTGCTCCTTAAATGTTCTTTTTAGCTCTTTAAAATGGTAATTAATGTTTAAACACTTCATTCGACGATAGAAAATGTTATAAAATATTATATAGTAAAATTAGTTTAGAATAAATAAATAATTGGAATTTCTCGAAACCCAGGTTTCCACCCTGCCATACTATCGCATCCTGGTTAGGATTATAATTGAATTATTTTTATAACAATGAATTAAATTAAATTAATAAAAAAAAAAACATTTTTAATTTTATTAATTTTTTTTTTTTTTTTTTTCTTAAATAACCTTATTCTTCGCAAACATCAAATAAACTAAATGACGCTGCAGCTCATGTCCTTGAATCATTTCTTCTCTACTAAAAGGTAATCTAGCATTGAAAGAACGTAAAAATGTTCATTTCAACTTGTAATTACGATAACGGTCGAGGCACAAGTAACACCTGTATGTTGTTTTTGTTAGAATAAACAAGAACTTCTATAATAATTTGGAATAAAATGTCTTTGATTGTTTAAATATTCATAACATTATTTTATTCTCTTTTGTTTTACTAACCTTCAATCGTATAATAATCTCCTTGAGAAACAGTAGCATGTATACCAGTAAATATTTCATATTCTGGATATGAGCGGTTCATCAAGGTTCTCATTTCATCTAGTATTTCTGTTGAGGTTGGAGAAGCTAGAACAGCACCTGATGACAAAATTTATGTAATTAACATCATGACGTGAGCCGGAGAGTTGAGTTTCCACAGGCTCCAGAATATTATCCACTCGATTTCACGCTTTGCCGCACTTTAGCCCTCACCAAAGTCCTTTCTAAGGGCATTATTTAAATGGGGACATTTATCATTTATCAATGTCCTTGGATCCTGGAACTTTCAAAGGCGTGCGAGGAGCCGAAGCCAACTCGTAAGAACCCCGTTAGACATCCTTAAATAGAATTTGACATCAACCGACAGTTATCCTCGTATGCACTATCCAAGTGCACCCTATGGTTGTCTATTGTTTACCCGAAGATTATATACCATAATCATCATATTCCCGAATTTCATTTGCCCGAATGTTTTGTTTGCCCTAAAAGACATATGACATACTGTTAATTGCCCGAAACTTAGATACCATAAGATACGAGTGCCATACGTATTGTTTTTCGTATTTTTAAGTTCCATAATAATTTATCAGACATACCTAATATTTAAACGCCATAATGATTATTAGACATAACATCCAAACCTTAAAAAAATCTATGCATGGTTGATGGTGGGCTTGGTCGACGGAGCCCCGCGAAGCGGGGCTCCTACTTCTGTGTGGTTTATAAAAAAATAACCACGAAGAGGATGGCGGGGTCTATTCGCTCGCTTCGCTCGCTCACACAACCCCGCCATCCCCTTCTAACCTAACCTATCCGAGTCGGAGTGCCCTAAAGTCCCGATTTCATCCAGTTTCTCCTGATATAACAACCGTTACATACCTAATGTCGATGGCAAATGATGTTATGGCATATGATAATTATGGCATGTGATAATTAGGGCTTACAATGATTATGATAAATGATGTTATGGTAAGTGACTTTATGGGAAACAAAGGTTCTAGCACGTGACTAATATAGCAAATAAGAGTAGGGCAAATGAATATTACGTCGTATAATATTATGGCTGTTGACTATTATGGCAAATGATATTAGGGTTAATAAAATTCGGGAAAACGACGGTACACCGCACCAATGATAAACCACGGTTGGTCCGGAACGATTGCAGAATACAACAAAACGAATGAACTATTAATTTGGGTCGCTAAAATTAACTAGTTTCTAAGAATTGTGGATGATTATAATACCAAAGCTTCGGCCAGCAGTATTACCCGTGTTAAACTCTGAAATTATCCCGATGGAACATGGTCCCAGCATAAAATAGCTCATATGCTATTTCAGATCTGTCTCTGTGCTAAACTATCCAGATCCGTTCAGCCGTTCTGGCGTAATTAAGTATCAAACATTAATCTAAACTTTTACGTTTATAATACTTGTAAGATTACAAACTTAGTATCTTACCTTCCATTGTGCATCGCAGCCGGGCATCGAGCCAATTCGCTGGTACAACAAAGGGTTTGAACCATGTTTGAGTTTTCGAACTGTACTTGTAGTCACATCTGAATAATCCTTCTAAAATTCAAGAAAAATAATTTAGCAAAGATAACAAAAGCAAACTGCAATCAGACAATTAACAACATTAAAGTATGTTTTAAACGCAGTAAGAAAACGTCAAATATAAAATCACTCAGTGAATTCGAAAAAACTTACTAGTCAAATTTAAACCGAACAGCAACACAAAATATTTGAAACAAGACTTCATTTTATAAGAACGGATATGCAAATGTGGCGTTACAATTTTTGTATCAATATTTATAGGATACATCGAGTCGTAATATGACCACATGGTAGACTGATGCTGCTTACTGCTTGATTCAGTGATTTCCAAATTTGTATTAAAAATAGAATAATTGTTGGTTTTTTCCACTGAACGCCCGTTGGCACGTCGGCGTGCCCTAATAGAAAATGCCGTCAACGCCCGACGGCACGCCCGCGTGCCCTCCCGAAACCGCAGCTTAAATCCTGTATTATTACCAAACGCAATGTTTTTTTTTTGTGGCAAGGTTCCAATACTCGGGTACAGATATTCTAGTTGAGTTGAACCATAAATATTTAAAAAACATAGTGTAGGTAACATTAAAAAAAGCGTTGAACGAGACGTCAAAATTGTTGTTGTTTTTTCGTCCGTGCAGTGTGTGCCTGTGTAATTTTAAGTGTTTTTAGTGAGTGTTTCCTAGTTATTCCACGGTAAATGTACTAATATTCATTTATGAATAGTTATTACATTGTTTTACATAAAAGTTTGCACGAAACAACATCAAAATAATACTTTTTTGGTCAATGTAAAGTTACGAATTACAATACAAAAACGACGAATTTAGCGCAGCCGTAATGAAGAATTTTGATTCATTTGGTTTAGAATAAAATCAACGGTATGTAAATTATTATTCCTATATCAGTACTTATTACATTGTTTTACAAAATGTATATACAAGTTTACTTCATAATTAGACTTATTTTGGCAAAGAAATGTACCGTGAAAAAAACATATTTTTTTTCTTTTGTTTACGAGAATTCAGAGGTTGATATCTTGTTTTTTTCCATCAAAGTGAGTAAGTATTTATAGTAATATGAAAATATAGCTCAATCTTGTGTAGATTTTACTGATATTCAAATTCTAAAACCAACACAACCTACACCTATATCATGTCAAATTAGCTAACACAAAAAAATTGCCGATTAGTTCCCTCTTCAAGGACATCTTATCATCTTACAATTATAGTGGCATATTTTTACGACATACATATAGGTCAATCAATAAACGTTTATGTAGTATCCTAGAAAAAAATCTAGTTAGAAACCACTCATTAAAACTACGATGAGCGTTTACAAAATCATGCATTTTATTACGCAATTAAAAAAAAACGGCTCGTTGAACTTTGAAGTTTAAGTATGAATATTATGAATATTTTATATGGGACTCTCAAAAAAAACGATCTTATTAGATAACTTGTTTATTCTTATTGGAATATGAAAAGCTTCGTGTAAATTGATACGGTAATTTTATCAGAAATCGACATAACACGGGAACCATCTGTTCCTGTCACCGATCGGCTCGAGCTCCTAGGCATGGAGTTGACACCCAGTCTCAACTTTGGTGCCACCATTGAGCACAAAGACCAAACTGCGGCCAAAAAGCTGGGCATCCTAAATAGAGTGAAGCGATACTTCACGCCTGGACAGCTTTTAACCCTCTACAAAGCACAAGTCCGATCCTGCATGGAGTATTGCAGCCACCTTTGGGGTGGCTCAGCAAAATACCAACTTGCCGCGCTTTACTCGGTGGAACGCAGAGCTAAAAGGCTCATTGGCGACGTAAGACTGGTGGATGCCAAGCTTCACAGATTGGCTCATCGCCGCAAGGTTGCCTGCTTGTCGGTCTTCTACAGATTGTACTTCGGAGAGAGTGTCCAGGAACTCCACGACCTCATCCCATCGGCTCCCTTCTACCATCTTACATCTAGACGCACTGCAAGTTACCATCCCTACTTTGTTGCTATTCCACCAATTCGCACTAAACGTTTCCAAACGTCTTTTATAATGCGCACACCAAAGGAGAAGAACTCTCTGCCTGCGTCTGTGTTTCCGAACGCATACAACCCTAATCTCTTCAAAATTAGAGTGAACAGGCTTCTTCGGTACTCCCTTACTTCTCCTAAAATTGTTTGTCCGAAAATCATTATCCATAACACCTTTGCTATAAACTTCAGTAACCATAATGTACAAAATTCCGAAATTTTGTTTGACAGAATTATCTTTAGTTCTAAAAGTATTCTGTCATAATATCGAGTACTATAATAATTGAATCTCCTAATTTTACATGAGCTAAAGTCATATGTCCTAAGTATGTGTTAAATAACGTGTATTATTCCGAATGTTCATTTATAATAATTTTTTTAGTCCTAAAACATTTGCTAATAAATAGGTTTTAGAGACAGAAACGAATCGCTATAAATCCGACTCTAAGCAGTCTTGTCTGCCCTACCCCTAGAATGTAATTTAAAATTGCGTAGGCGCGAAGGGGCGAGGCGGGCCGCGAGTTGAGGAGCAGGTGGTTGTAACACTCTAGGGGACTCATGAGATTTACAATCAATCTGCGACGATAAACTCGCGTGGGACCGCCGGAGCCCCGCAGCGCCGGAGCCGTGACAGAAACCATGCCTGCTGCATGTTGCATGCTTGCTTGCATGCTGAATGCTTGCTTGCTTGCTGCATGCTTGCTTGCATGCTGAATGCTTGCATGCTGTATGCTTGCTTGCATGCTGCATGCTTGCTTGCATGCTGAATGCTTGCTTGCATGCTGTATGCTTGCTTGCATTCTGCGTACTTGCTTGCATCCTGAATGCTTGCTTGCGTGCTGCATGCTTGCTTGCGTGCTGCAGGCTTGCTTGCATGCTGAATGCTTGCTTGCATGCTGCATGCTTGCTTGCATGCTGAATGCTTGCTTGCATGCTGCATGCTTGCTTGCTTGCATGCCGCATGCTTGCTTGCTTGCATACTGCATGCTTGCTTTCATGCTTGTTTAGAAAAACCCCCTTGTTAGTCTTTAAAAGTTCACATAGTTCACATTGCTGCATTTTCAATAATTTATTTTTCTTACGAGTATACAAAAACGTATTTATCCTGCTACTAAACGGAACAACATAACAAGTGAACTATTTCAAAACAAGTCGGTAGAAGAAAAAATATTGCCCGCTCGTATCTACGTAACGCCTGAGAGAAGTTCATAGCAAAAGCTTTGTTATACTAATTTGTTCTCAGAATATTTTTATTATAATGTATGTAATTTGAAGTTAGGACTTATAACTTTTATTGAAAACAGTTTTATGTCTCTTGTATATTACTTATTGTCATTTTTATGACAAACGAATTTAGGACATATAATATTTAGGGATTTCAATGTTATGGCATGTGATATTATGTGATATTAAGTTCGGGTAAGTTATCATTCGGACAAATGATGATTAGGACAAAAAAAGTTATGGCACTTTAAATTATGGATAAAAAAGTTAGGTGACACAATAGAGAACCGCTTCTTCTGGGTAAGCTCGCTCCATCGTTGACTTTGTCTCTGTCATCTATGACCTAGACTATAGTCAAGAGAAAACCCATATTAAATTTTTAAAAAAAAAACGAACGCACTATTCAGCTAGCTCTTTGAAAACATCATTTGTTTATAATACAAGTCTCGTAATACGAGTATTGTTTACATTTTAATTTATGATCAGTTTATTTAAGAGCTCAAGTGTGTTTACAGTACGAGCCTAGAGCCAATAGAAACGCCAGCAAACCATTTTTTGTGAGCCAGGTCATGAACATTTCAATCTGTCAACTGTCACGTCGTTGACAGGTGTTGACATTTATATTACGTTCGGCAGCTCAGAGGTTAAATGGTTTTTGAAAATACCGTCTGAGGGATAATTCAGGCAAAAGATACATAATATACAAAGCGTCTTCTGCGAAATGGCTTTGATCCCTTGTACACCTGTCAAAGGTTAGAAGAGCCAATGTCAAATGTTAGTAGGCCTTCCGAAAGAGTGGGTCTTAAAATAAACATGGATAAAAACCAAGATCATGATAAATACCTATGTAGCGCCCACTCTTATCAAGATCGGAGACTCTACCCTCGAAGTTGTAGACGAGTACGTCTACCTGGGAAAAACGGTCCAGTTAGGTGGGGCTAACTTCGAGAAAAAGGTCAACCGTCGAATCCGACTTGGCTGGGCGGCGTTCGGGAAGTTGCGTGGTATCTTCTCGTCTCACATACCACAATGTCTCAAGACGAAAGTGGTCGCTCACAATGGCCTTATTAGAAGACTTAAACTCAACCAAAGGGCAATGGAGAGGGCAATGCTCAGAGTTTCCTTGCTTGATCGAATCAGGAATGATGATATCCGTAAGGGACCAAACTAAAGTGGCAGTGGACATTGCTCGCAGAACATATGATCGACGGGGCCAAAAAGTTCTAGAGTGGCGTCCGCGTACCGGAAGACGAAGCGTTAGAAGGCAAGGTGGACCGGTGACCTGGTGAGCTGGGTAGCCGATGGATGCGAGACGCACAGGACCGATTATTGTGTCGTTGACGTGACGTCTTTTGGCTGATATGATGATGATGATGATGTCAGAAGGACCGGTATGATACATACTCATAGACCCATAGTATTGGACAGAGCAAAACTTCTCTTACAAAATGGGCATTTTTGCAGGCAGAGAAAAAACAGTGTTTTTTTTACTATTGATAGGCACGCATTTGACCACTATCTCACTGATGGTAAGCGATGATATGGTCGAAGATGAAGCACACTTGTAGTACCCTATTCAATCTTGACTTTAATTCTCCCAGGTTGTAGCTATCAGGAAATATGTAAAGACTGACAGGGAATTCCTTAGCTGTACGCACAATGAATGTGTTCCCAAAACGTTTTGTGCGTGTTGGGACCACACGCAAAAAACGTTCACCGTGTGCTGGTGGCGCATCACCATACGTCTTGTGGTCCGATGATGGAACGGACTTGGCGGAATTAAACAATACAATTCCGTCGCACACTCCCCAAAATGCAACAGATAGAAAACCGACAGGCTAGCAACTGCTTCGACTTGATGAGCTCATCATTGCTAATGATCCTCTTGGCTCGTTTCACGTAGGAGTCTGTTAATATGTTTATTGCTTTTCGAAGTAGTCTCCATTCCTTACTAAGTACAGTGGCATGCGATGGAACCATTGACTGAAGCAGTGGGCCTACTCTTCTTAAGAGACTTTTTTTTTCAAACGCAGCTACGACATCTTCTGGGTTCATAAAACGAGTTACTCTAAGTTTATCTTTAAGTTTTGGAAATAAACAAAAGTTACAAGGTGGCAGGTCGGGACTGTAAGGGTTTCCCTTGACTTGAACTTGACTGGAATAGATTGCGCAGATTGTCTATTGGTTTCGATTTTGTAACAATATATCCAGCTTTCTTATTATTATACAGCAATCTGGTCACCTCCGTCATACTTTTAAGTTAATCAATAAATTTATTATTTTTATTATTCCGTTTATTCGTTTTCTTAAACTTATTTTTCACATTTTTAAATGTTTCTTAAAAAATACAACCCAAAAAAAACATTTAAAATATAAAAAATAGTAGCCCACCGGTATCGGGAACAAGGTCTAAGCTACCGGCGGTCAGGGCTCTAGAGAGAGGAACCTCCTAACAATGCGAGCCGTGTCCACAAGTACTGCTTTCTGGATTAAGCCCTTGATCCAGTTGCCTAACGAGAGCCTCCCGAGGTTTTGGTAGAGGCTCGTGGCTATAAAGGCGTTGGCTGACGCGACTTTCGGTACAATGATTGCCGAGTTCACATCTCCCATGTCGCAAACCTCGTGAGCCAAGTCAAGATATTTGATTTGTTTATCTTTCTTTGCTTTAACGAGGTTCTCGTCATGCGGAACGGTTATGTCTACAATCATTGCACGCCTCTCGATTCGGCCTACCACCAGTAAATCAGGCTTATTGGCCACAATAGTCCTGTCAGTGATGTTGGACCGATCCCAGTACAAAGTGATATTGAAATTATCGAGAACTGGGTTGAGCACATACCTGTAGTACGGCACTTCCGATTCCACAAGAAAATATTTCAGAGTAACTATGGAGTTTCTTGTTCGTTCTTCTCTATAAGAATCTACCTTTCCGAATGGACAGTAGAGTCACTTTATTAATATATTTTACTGAACTGTAAATGCTGACGTTCAAAAGTGCCGTTTAATGGCCTAATTGAAATAAACGTTTTTGACTTTTGACTTTTTTTTTTTGAGCAAGTTGCTGATGGATAATCCTGGCTACAAGGTTGTGCCTATGCAAGTATTCTCCGTGAGCTGGACGAGAACAACCAGAGACAATGTGGCGAATCGATTCTCCCGGAAGGTGACATGCCCGACATATGTCAACCGTGCCGTCCTTCACAATAAATCTCCGGTAGTTATTCATCACGATAAATAATTGCACAGACAAACCTTCGGTTTCTCCAAAGAGATCACCGAAACGCAGCCAGGCTACGGAGGCTAATTGATCTACGTTTGGCCCATGTAGGGCCCGGAAAAGCGTCCGTGAAGTTCCTTACTCTGCCATATTATTATTACTATTATTACTTTTCAAGGACTAAGCACTGATCAATCCAAACGACGGCATTTCTTTTCTTCCGTCAAATCACGAAAATGTTCATGTAAGACTTTTTATATTTGACTCATACCAATGCCTAAAACTGCCCGAATCTGTTGATATGTCACCCTTCTATAAGCTTTTTTCATTAGCCGTACAGCACTCACGTTATCTTCAGTAGTCGCTGTAGAAAGACATCCGTCTCGCGAATTATCAGTGAGTTTGCTTCGACCACGTTTAAACTAATTAAACCAGTTGTAAACAGGGGCACGGGATGAGGCTTCGTCATGAAATGCTTATCAAAGTCTATCGTAACATTGTTGTCGAGTAAGACCGCGACGAAAGTCGTATTAAATCATTGAGCGAAAATTTTCTCTAGTCAAATCTAATTTGAGGCACGACAGACACTTTTTAAATTGCCGCCAATTTGTAAAAACAAATGACATATGAATTCATTACACATCTTCAAATTTCCAAGGAGTTTCTGAATCGAAATTTACATAAATTATTCATCGGCTGCTTTTTTTACTGGCCTAATAAAACATTCGGTGTGATTCCCGTTTCCATGTCTTTATGTAGAATCTGTCGATCGATCCTATAAACATGTAGAAGTGAAGGCTTGGATGAAGTGATCACGAGGTGAGCTGTAAATCCATACAATCAAGATGTCACGTGATCACTGACTGAGCTGTCATTCCATCTTGATTATTTGGATTGACAGCTCACCTCGTGATCACTTCACCCAAGCCTTTACTTCGATATGTTTACAGAATCGACCGGCAGATTCGTTCCTACAAGCCTTAGTTCTGGCCCGATCATAATTCAAGAAAAAAATAACTACTAGCCGTATGATCGCTTTCACTTAATACTTAGAAAGGAAAAATTTAGTTAATTGTTTATTTTTATGCTGACATGGAACAACACTGGCTTGAGTAAAAGCTAGACGCTTATGACTGTCGAGATAGCGTTCTATCGAGGTAAATTCCATCCGCTCAGTGCTCTGTCGGTCTACTGCAGGTCGGTAAAATGATCTGTCGAGATAGAGTTCGTCGGGATTTTGTTTGTCGGAGTAATGTGGTACAATCTTTTCCTACATCTTGCCCAATAATATATAACGGAGAAAGTATATCTGTAGTGTTTTTAAAAAAGTTTGACGTCATCATAGCTGACGTCACAAATGTCATCATGATCACTCATTTTTGGTTTTTCAAAAGAAAACTTTACAACTTGTTTCAAACTTCGTTTATTCAACGAACAGCGTAACGACGTCACAGAAAGGTCCGTACTGTCCAGCGGCTCAAGCGTGAATGCCGGAACGCCCTTTTTTTTGTGAGTGGCGTCTCGCAATTCAACATAAGAGGTTGTCGACTGCTTAACCGGGCTTGCCTGTCGTGGCCTTAATATAATATTAAATCCTCCAGCCAGGGCTTATAAAAAACTTACAAACTAAACGACTACATGCTAAGGGCACCCCCCGTGTGGTACGAGACTCGGCTTAGGGCGTCTCTGGGGTGAGGACAACTTAGGACGGGCTGGATCTAACTAGATGCCCGAACGCTTTTTTTTTTATGAGTGGCTTCTCGCAGTTCAACCTATAAGGTTGTCGACTGCTTAACCGGGCTTGCCTGTGGTGGCCTTAATATAATATTAAAGCCTCCAGCCAGGGCTTATAAAAAACTTACAAACTAAGCGACTACACGCTAAGGGCACCCCCTGTGGGGTACGAGCCTCGGCTTAGGGCGTCGCTGGGGGGAGGACAGCTAGGGACGGGCTGGATCGAACTGGTGACTTAAAGTCAACCAATTTACTAAATTTTGGACAATCAAATCCTCAATCTTAATTATTTGAATACTTTTAATGACAAACTATTGCAATTGCGCCGATATATAATGTGACTGAAACTTGATACTTTTAGAAACCCTGGCCCAAAAAATAAAATTTAGGTACTGAAGCAAATGATCTCATTGTTTAGGTTTAAACAAAGGTTTTTCCATGAAGTTGCGTTCTATAAATATTTCCAACCACATGCGGTTGGGTTCTGATAAGTTGGCCATTTTCAAAACGTGTTTATTTACCTACTTATGTTAATATTATTAGTTAGAAATACACTGTATTTTTGTTATAAAATACAAAATAAATGTGTACAGCGGCGTATCTTTTCGTGTGAACCATAAAAATAAATTTTTAGCATAGAATTTAAATAAAAAAATTAATTGCAAATAATTAGAAATGTTATTTTAAAACGATATTGATCAATGTCAAGTAGTCGTTGCACTCTTTTCTATTGGTTTTCAGTTTCTGCACGACAAACGTCAGGTTAATCTGCCGGTCGAAAATATTTTATTTTATTAAATTTGTTTTATTTTTCTAATTTTATGTAGCTTAATGATTATTGTTTTTCCGGTGAATTTGACTTTTAAGAACATGACATTTTCAATACTTATGATTATTATATGTTGCATCGTTGCATGCCATACGGTAGAATGTACTGGATCTAATTGTTTTTCCCTTTACACCAGCAAAACTATGTTTTGTTGTTTGATGGGCCATCTTAACATACCGAGACTCCTCCGTGCCTCGGAAAGCACGTTAAACCGTTGGTCTCGGCTGTCATTTGTAGATCTTTGGCAGTCGTTACGGATAGTCAGAAGCCAGATAATCTGACACCAGTCTTGCTAAAGAGTACCGTGTTACCCAGTAAATGGGTTGTAGAGGTCTGGTAGGTAGCCGCTCCACGTAAAATACTGATATTCAGCTGAATCCGGTTTGACTGGAAGCCAACCCCAATATAGTTGGGAAAAGGCTAGGCTAGATGATGATTTAGAAAATTAGAAGGCAAATGCAATAAATACCCTGCTTCTGTAAGCATAACCCTTTACATAGCACAAGTCCGATCCTGCATGGAGTATTGCAGCCACCTTTGAGATGGCTCAGTTTATACCAACTTGCCGCGCTTGACTCGGCGCTAAAAGGCTCATTGGCGACGTAAGACTGGTGGATGCGGCAGCTTCACAGCTTGGCTCATTGCCGCAAGGTTGCCTGCTTGTCGATCTTCTACAGATTGTACTTCGGGGAGAGTGTCCAGGAATTCCACGATCTCATCCCACCGGCCCCCTTCTACCATGTGACATCTAGACGCACTGCAAGTTACCATCCCTACCGTGTTGCTGTTTCACCAATTCGCACTAAACGTTTGCAAACGTCTTTTATAATGCGCACAGCAAAGGAGTGGAACTCTCTGCCTGCGTCTGTGTTTCCGAACGCATACAACCTTAATCTCTTCAAAATTAGAGTGAACAGGCTTCTTCTGGATAAGCTCGCTCCACCGTCGACTTTGTCTCTATCATCTATGACCTAGACTAGATTCAAGAGCAAACCCATACTAAATAATAATAAAAAAAGCATTTGCCTTGAAATTGAAAACATTGTGATTTCTTAAGACAGAAATAGTTGCCATCACTGAACGCATTTTACGAATAAAGTTTGTTTGTTGTTGAACCTATTATATTCTAAGGCTTTGCGGATCCCTCCTGAATAGTAAGCCATTCATACAAAACACAAAAAAATGAATTTTGGTGTGACACCTCCGTGACTTGAAAAGCTAATAAGTCATTGTCTCTCCCCGTCCTTATCTGATTGCCATCCCATCAGACTATGAGATTGGTCGCCATGGCCGAAACAGGTCAAGTGGGCTTCTATGATTATTTATGTTAAATGATATTTATTTTGCAAGTAGCACATACAACACACATATAACACTTTTACACGTCAATCTTTTTTGGTGATTTTAAGCTAAATAAGGCCGGTGTTTTCTAGCTGACTACCCTGAGAAGAAACACTGAAATAGACTCTTTTAAAGTACATACAATCTGTACTGGTCAAATCATATGAGAACCATGTAGGTTAATGTCTGAGGTCGCCTTTTGAGGAATGTGCCACTCAGATTTGAGTGGACCTATCCAGACAGTGCAAGCATTTGTCGGTTATCGTGTAGTTCAAACTTAGAACTTTAAGGAGCTCAACGATTTGACGAATAATACCAAAGTAAGGACATTTCGGTAGGCCGCATAAATAACTCAAACTGCCAGACTTACTAAAATGAAACCCTAATATGGCGATCTACATAGTCCTCACATTCACAATACGTTATATGTTTGTCTAGCTATATTTGTACTGCATTAGATCTTTATTCCATAAATACTTAACTAACTATAAACACTAGAAATAAAAATAAAATCTCCTAACTAAATAAACCCTAAAATATGGCGTCAAAAAATTCATCCGCATCGCTGTCGACTGGAAGTGTACCCAAAAGACTGGCGGCATTGCCACGTTGTATGGCAATGCTTAATCTTTGACCAAGGTAAAAGCCAGCCCTTGGGTCACGTGAAGTGTCAACTAAGCGCCTTGAGAGATCTTTAAATAAGTTATGTGCACTCGGACCCCAAGACCCGAGAGTTTCAACCCCAAACGGCTCGAAAATATAACTACCAACAAGTTTATTATATTTCCGCCGCTTGAGGTTCTCTGCAGCCGCAGCGGCAGCGCCAGCACAGCACGAAGAGCTAGGAAGTTGGGATGGCGCAAGAGTATCGACACAAGTAGCGTCCCACACTAATGGCCTACCTATGTTTGTCTTGGTATTTCTATGCACCGTGCGTGTTTCATGTGAGTGCTTAATAAATATTATTATTTCTTTCTTGCTTTTCTTTCTCCATTTCTAATCACACGATAAAAATGAAAAAATAACATAAATCGAATGCCTAATTTGTTTATTCATCAAACCAAATTCAAATACACAAATAAAAAAATCACAATACAGATAAATTTGCGTGCTCTGATATTCATACTTTTTTCAACATATATTTGTTTACTTCACATTATAGGTGTAGGTACTGCCTTTCCAACATCAACTCCAAGAGCTTTACAAATGGCAGGAAAATCTGGACTCTTTTCACAGATAAATGGAGCTGGTCGATCACACCATAAGTCGTTTAATAGACCTGTGCGGTATATTGCACCACAGTTTTCGCCCGGCGCTGCATTGTTCGGTTCCCCTCCTTTAAATGTACCGTATCCTGCTTCCCACAGCGTTTGGCCTGAAATATAAAGAAGTTAAGTAATGAGCTGTCTGGAATTCTGGTCATCAGTATTGTCAAGAAGTATTGTGTTACCTAGTAACTGAGATAATATGGAGGACGGAGATCAGATAGAAAGTCCCTCCATGTCAAATGCTGGGTACAGTAACTTGTGATTATCGTAACTAATCTATACTTACTTAATATAATAATTATAATATAAAAATATATTCATACTAAAACAATAAAGCTGAAGAGTTTGTTTGTTTGAACGCGCTAATCTTTGGAATTTCCGGTCGAATTTGGTTTTTTTTATATGATAGCCATAGTCATGACAAATGCTATACGGGATCAAAAAATTCCTACGAGAACGGGCAAAAACAGCAAGCAAAAACTAGTATGACTTAAATGTGAAATTGTTATTTACGTTTTCACGCCTAAATTGCGGAACTGGTCTTGATGAATTTCGGTACATAAATGCGACCCAGCTGGAACTTGAGCTTGTTCGATGGTAATTGTAGCTAATATAACATATTGGAAAAAAACTAAGTTAAAGATGAAATTCAAGACAAAACAGAGCAGACAAGATGAACCTTACCACTGATTGGAATAAGACTTATTTTATTTCAACCTTTATCGTTTTACCTATATTTGAAAAACCGCAATACAAATAATTTACCATGAATCGTCCTCCATTCCATAGGTTCGCCCCAATCGTGAAAACCGATAAAAGCAACATCTTTCCAGAAATTTCCCACCATCTTTGAAGCCGGATATTTGGCGAAGAGTTCTTTGAGTACTTTGGCTTCGATTTCACTGTTTATAATAGCAAGATGGCCGCCTTCAGCTGAGCATGCCAAGTAGGCTCGGGAGAAGTTTCTTGGTACTGAGTGGAACTTGTAGCATTTTTTCGTTCTGGAATCTAAACGGTATTCTGAAAGAATGTATTTCAATTATTTAGATTGAGAGATGCTTACTTTGCAAGACCGAAGGGCTGACTTTAACCTTGGTCAAAGAATAAGCATTGCCAAACAACGTGGCAATGCCGTCAGTCGTTTGGGTGAATTTTATGACGCCATATTTTAGGGCTTTTATTTTTATTTCTAGTTGAGTTATTAAAATTTAGTTAAGTAATTATGACAACATTTGTAAATGTCTATGTAAAAACACTAAATTAATTTTCAAAAAAAAAATTTAGAGTATTTCTTTGCGAAGACAAAATAAGCAGTTCCGTTATCAGTTGGAAGTTTTTCAAAGTTACGTACAAAACCAAAGACAGAACCTGTTCATTATTCAGAAAAAGTCCAATCCATCCCATCCAATATAACTATGGTCAACACCAGATAAACGTGCAATAACGGTCATTGACCCTCACACATTTATTAACACAGTTAATTCCGTAAACAGAAACAATAACATAAAGTTGTCCTGAATCGACATCTTTTGTGATCCTTTACTTTTTCTAGTAAAGGAAAATCATTTATTATTTATTGACCGGGCACCTACGCGGAGAAATTGAGGAAAGGGCAATGAACTTTATTGCAAATTATCTGGCGCCTACCATACCTTTCTACCAGCTTTCCAGAACGGTTACGACTTTCAGCAATAAAGAGCACCAATAGGAAGAGAAATTAACAAATTCACTTCTCCAGCCTGTACAGATTTACCTGGATCAACAGTTCCACACTCATTGACTTCCACTTCTGTGTTTGCAGAATAACAGATATAAGGTCGAGTGTCTTCACAGGAATGATCAGATATTTCTCCATTGCCATTGAAAGTGATACAACTTTCATTGTTTCCCTTATTGTCTGGTTCATTTTCAGCCCAAGGAAGTGGCATCTCTGAGAGCGGTATACCTGTAATTTTTTAATAAGAATTTATTAGTCTTAGTTTACCCTGCAGTTATAGTGGTTCAAAAAAGGATGTGCGTGAATTACAATAGTAATGCTAGGAGTTCACAGAAATACTGGAAACCTAGAAGACCAGACCAGACTGCAAGACCAGAGGAATTAAAGACAAAATGCAATTCTATCAGCAAATGCGGTTGTGAAAATGCCATATTATAAGAAAATGATCTCGTGACATTCTGACTTGACGTTTTGACAATCGCCTTAGCCACGCTACCGCTGTCAGAATGTCATTTATCTACGACCTTCGGGGCCACCATTTATATATATAAAACACTTTTTTTATTGCGATTGCGATGCTAGTAACTAGGCAAATTCTTTATAAAATGGATTTTACGTGCTCTTAGTTTACTTTCTTCCTATAAGCTGGGTTATTAAGCTGGAAACTATTATAAGAATATAATCTAATGCACATAAGTACGAAATTAATTATTTTTTAATAATACATAGTCATTGTTCGCACATAGCGACTTTACCTCCAATTATCTCGACAATATAACACTTTAGGGCACCATTTTTATTAAGTACCCTCGACTCATAGATACTAATTTCAAACCATATCGCGATTTAGAACAAAAAATGTCGACGGGTACCACTACCTATGCCAGCTCCCATAGAAATATGTTCCAGCCCATATACATAAAGTTTGACCATAATTAAACGATTCCAACTACGATAAGGCCAAGTTCTCCCATTGTCCCTTTACCCTAATGCTGATTCACCAACCTTCAACAGTATAATAGTCTCCTCGAGAGACTGTCGCGTGTATCCCAGTAAAAATTTCAGATTCTGAAGTGAAGAAGTTCTTCATGATATGCATCATTTCAGCTTCTAGTTCTTGTGTAGTAGGTGAAGCGAGAGTAGCACCTGGTGGTAAAACAGTATTATTAGTAGGTTCATTAAAATAAGCACGGAATTAGAAAAACCGATGACAATTTGGTCGGATTGCCCCGCTGCACGCTGGTCTCTGACGGTGTCGGATACCTATACTTATCTCAACTGAAAGGAGTAACTGGTCTGATGCCCACCAAACGCTGAGATGGTAACCCTTTCGGTATACCCATACCGAAAAGGTTACCATCTCACGCTCAACGCCAATAAAAAGAACTGTATTTTTATTTTACAATTTTATTTGTCTCCTTTTACGTGTTTGTTGCTGTTTTAATGTGTCTGAGTTGAATTAAAAAATCAACTATATTCCCTTTACTGTTGAGCAATTTGTGATGGAAGTAGTAAAAAAAACCTTGACCCCATGCTCAATAGTGGTGCTCGTAACTGAAAGACAAACAGGAGGACAGTGGGGCATGACGCAATTTATGAGTTCCGTTTTTATCAACGCCAACTTGGTTTTATTTATTAACTTATTTAAACTTTACTTGTTGTTCTTGTAGTATCATTACTCAGAAGTGAAAAAAAAAACTTTAAACAAAAAATACAACCGACTTCCAAATAAAAAAACTACAGCTACAATTTTGGAAGTCGGTGTCAAAAACGAAGAAACAAAACTAAAATACCTACTTCCGAATTAAGAATTTAGACTTTGTAGTATTTTTATTTGGAAGTCGGTTGTATTTTTTTGTAAAAAGATTTTTTATTATTATTGAAAGGCTCGCGTTTCACCACAATCTCACCTCATGGAAAGCGACGATGTGGTTGACGATGGAGCACGCTTGCCTAGAAGCAACTTGTCCCTCTTGACTTAAAGACTATTTTCCTTTATAAAAATAGGAGCTTACCTTCCAGTGCACATCGCAGCCGAGCGTCGGCCCAAGTCGCTGGGTTAACGTTGTGTTTAAACCAAGCTTTGGCTACGATGCTGTATTTGTAGTCACATCTGAATGATCCCTCTAAAATAAGAAACCAATTATTAAATGTTAAAAAAAACTTATTGCCATACGTGATAATGCCGCCAGTCTCTTGGGCACATTACCAGTTGACAGCGTTAAGGACGATTTTTTTGTCGCTATAATTTATTTTGTTCTTAGTTTAGGTTATTTGTTTGTTTGATAATTTTAGTGTTCAATTATAATTTAAAAAAAAAAACGTATTAGTTTGCGTTGTTAACAACTGTTAAGTAGATAAGGATAAAAATAACTATAGACTATTTTCGTGCTTAAAAACAGTTTAATTCTTGTCTTCAGACTTATTTATAAAAATAATCGATGAATCTAATTTGTTTCAATGCTGATAGCCGTATCACAATCGCAAAATGCAATGGAGAATCGAGCTCAATATTTAAATTAGTCATAATATTTTGTTTCCTTCAAGTAGGCGTGAATGGTCAAATCCGAAAGTGTGAGGAATAGCAAAAAATATTCAAAATAGTCTCAGGCCCGATTTTGATTAAAACTAAAACTCTTATGTCGGCAACAAATAATGACAAAACTCGTTAAACTGTATTTATTAGAAATTTGAATTAGTGGAGTGCCCGAGGAGTTTGACCTCAAGTCCAATTACTGTTCATTCATGTAAAACCTTTTGAATTATGTTTTATAGACAAAATACTAAAATGTTTACCATTTTTTGTTGTTTCTTATTTTAAGGCTACAATTTAAATGGGTATGATAATGTTATAATAGAGGACATTAGTCTAGTTATATTAGAATGTTGATGAATGTTGTTTGGATGTACCTATATGTAATTAGCTTAAACTTCAATCTCTAACCAAAACGCATTTTGAGACCGATCAATGGGTACCAATTAAAATATGTTAACTTCAATTAAAATTAACCCACTCTACACTGAGGTGCCTAAAAAACAACGTTTTAAGTTCCAAAATAATTTTATTATACACTCATCAGAATAATTGTACGTGTTGTATTTATATTCTTTTTGTATACCAAAATGGATAAATACTCACCAAATCTTGTTTCCCTGAAATACAATGTTACTTCTGTTACAAGGAGAACTCGGATGCAAGAGCGAGCTCAGCGAGCTCGTGACTCGGGGCACCCTGACTCTTACTGGCTAGGTTAGAAGGGAATGGCGCTATCCCATTCGCGGTTGTTTTTAGCTCGGAAAGCACGTCAAGCCGTTGGTCCCGGCTGACATTTGTATATCATATGTATATAATTATAAAGAATACATATATTTATTTCCGTTTTTTACGTGACTCAAGGATGAGCTCGAGGAGGAACTCGTGGCTAAATAATAACAGCCGCACGGGTCGATCTTCAAGGTTAAGCAACGCTTGCCGAGGTTGGTCTGTGGATGGGTCACCATCTTTACATACCGAGACTCCTCCGTGCCTCGGAAAGCACGTTAAGACGTTGGTCCCGGCTGTCGTTTGTAGATCTTTGGCAGTCGTTACGGATATTACCAGTCTTACCAGTACGGTGTTACCCAGTTAATGGGTTGTGAGGTCTGGTAGGCGGCCGCTCCACGTAAAATACTGGTATTCAGCTGGATCCGGTTTGACTGGAAGCCAACCCCAATATAGTTAAGAAAAAGGCTAGGCAGATGATGATGAGCCCCGCGAAGAGCGAAGACGGGCTCTGACTTTGCCTTTTGGTGAGCATTTAACTATTCTGGCAGGTATTTCGAATTATTTGGTAGTAAAATAGTTACTTTTCTGGTAGGCGTTTAAACGCATGCCTTTTTTTTAATATATTTTACTAAACGAACATGAGAAAAAATGTTCCCACAACAATGGGTTTTATATTTTCTGAAAGGGCTTTTTCAGTTCTTTATTTCAGTTACAGAAACTGAAGTCAATTGTGTCCCAGTTTTGAAATATTGGGGTGGACGTAAATACACATTCTTGACGAGTTAAGATAAACCAAGTAATTAACAGTAATGAGGGTAATGGCTCAAAGGGCTTTTTAAGTAGTTATTTTATGTCATGGAAAATACGATTAATTATGTCCCAGTTTTGAAATATTGGGATAAACGTAATCAGAAAGTACACGACGGCTGAGAATGATCCGTTTAACCAAGAACATTGAGGCTAACACTATCTCAAGGGGCTCTTTAAGGAAGTAGTCATACCAAATTTTGAAATATAATTGGCCCAAGGAATAAAATGTTTCATGTTAACTTCCACCCCCTGTTCTGCCCCTAAACGGGGGGTTTCCTAAAATCTTTTCTTAGCTGATGTCTTCTACTCATAATAATCTATTCACGCGCCAAATTTCATCTCCATAGGTCAAGTGACTGACCTGTTGGTCGAGTGGTTAGTGACCCTGACTGCTAAACCGGAGGTCGTGGGTTCGATTCCCACCCAGGACAAATCTTTGTGTGATGAGCATGATCATTTGTTCTGTGTCTGGGTGTAATTTGTCTACAATATGTATGTATTTTAGAAATATATAAGTAAGTTTATCAGTTGTCTGGTTGCCATAGCACAGGCTCTGCCTATTTTGGGATCAGATGACCGCGTGTGAGTTGTCTCAAGATATTATATTATTATATTATATATTAAGTAGTTTTCGAAATTAATCAGTGAATGTTTTTCGCTTTCATATTATAGAAGATTGCTTCTACCAGCGGTTTTGCCTGTGTTAAAGCTGAAAATTAATGTAAGGGAACCAACTCCCAGGCTAAAAAGTATCATGAGCCCAATTCCAAGCATTTCCTTTAGCAAAATAAATATCATTTATCATTTCCCTAGTGCCAAGTTCTGATTTATCTCAAAAAAATCTGATTTATCAATATATTGGTATTTGTTAGTAAAATATAGTACGTACGTAATAATAAACATAACCAAATTACAAGTTTCAAAGTCAAAGTCAAAAGTCAAAGTCAAAACGTTTATTTCAATAAGGCCATTAAACGGCACTTTTGAACGTCATCGTTTACAGTTCAGTAAAAATAATAGAATTACATTAGTAAAGTGACTCTACTGTCCATTCGGAATGGTAGATTCTTATGGAGAAGAACGGACAAGAAACTCCATAGTTACTCTTTTCAAATAATGATTTACAAAATTTCATAAAAAAGCAGACTTTGATGGCTTCTCACTGCTTCGTTTTCCAATCCGTACGTCCCACTAATATTATAAACGCGAAAGTTTGTATGTCAATTTGTATGGCTTTGGGTCCACAAGATGCTTATACAGTGAAAATTTGAAGGCTGAACCAACTATTTAGATGTAAAACCTGTGCGGCAGGCGACCGACAGACGGACACGTGAGTGACAGGAATAGGGCTCCGTTTGAACTCTTTAAGTATGGAACCTTAAAAAAAGACGTTTTAAAAAAAAAAACACTTTTGAAGTAGTCTGATGCATGCGCGTGTGGCTTTTTTTTTTAACGATTGGAAATCATCAAATGACTTCTTCCGTTCTGGGTGGAGCGGAAGGGCGTGTCAGACTGTTACTGACTAAAACCCATCCGTGTTCCTTCTAAAGCCCTTTGCGTTCCAGGGCCGCGGTGACTCTTTCGAACAAATTCCGCAACCCTGGCAGGATGCGCGTGTGGCTACAGTAAGGGTAGGCCAGCCTATACATAACGGCCAAAAAAAAAATTTTTTTTCGTCCTCTTTCAAAGTGAACGAAAATTCGCATCGATAGTAGGTATCGTGATTTCAACCCTGAATAATGTGGTGAGTTTTTTGTGCACGTCCATGGTCTGATGCAGTTGTTAGTGGTATTTATTTTAGTATAATCCTAGATTTGATGTCGCCAACTGCACCAGAATGCTTCATAAGTGATTTGTTTGGAACTTCATAGTCGTTTTTTGAGGTCGGGTATTTTGAAAAAAGTTTTTTGACGTGACAACCACTTTTTTTTTCTTTTTTTCTATAGGTTCTTTACTCTATATCAGATACTGAACACCAGTCATATATTATTTCGCACTTCTGAAATATCCTGTATGGTAAAGAGCATTAAAAATAAAGCCACGTTTAGTCCACTCTCGTCCATTCGACCCCCAATAAATAATGTATTCACTGGAACCCTAACTATAGTTTTTTCTCGACCCTTGGGTGTCGTGAGTGGCTTATTTTCAAAACTAACGGCAGATAGTGTTTTTCATCATATTTAATTGAGCAACACATTTTGTATGTCAACGTCTATAATACTGACTGTCCACCAAAAAGCCCGCCCGTCACCACTTCCAACTGCATTAACTGGGAAGACAAAGTTGTCGCAATAAACTTCCTAGCGGCACTTTAGTCTGTTAAGTTCGAATTTATACAATAGACAAAGGAAAATGTGTAACGTGAATATAATGATGAGTTTTTCCTATTAAATCCGCGAGGTCAGTCTCATAACAGCAGACCAGACTATTAATTTAAATGTCAAACATAAAAAAAATACTTCTTCTTACCTATTAAAGTCAAGCTGAAGAGTAACACAAAATATTTAAAAAAAAACTTCATTGTGTGAACTTTGAAATGGTCAGATGAAAATGTGCAAATACAATCGTGATAGCAAATATATGTACTGGCGGAGAATGTCTGAGTCAGTGGTTTCCAAATATCGTTTGAAAGTTTTGAAAAGGAAATACAATCATTCCCAAGTTCTTTAATTTTTTTTTGTCGATGACAAATTTGTCGTCTTATTTACCGCTCATTTCACCTCACGCCATTGTCACGTATACATAACAAGTAAGCGCGTGCCCTTTAAGCCAATCGTCACAAATTTGTGACAAAAAGTTCAGCGAATTTGTGGCTTGGCGTCGGGGGCACGCGATGCGTTTATGCTCTGGCGTTGAAAATGTTTACCAGAATGTCATAGGGTGAGAATAGTATTTGGGCAACAGATAACCACACAGTCCGGCTGTAGGCTGTTTGTTCGTTGTGGCTACCCTCGTTTTATTTTAGCAAGGCACATGCGTCACCTACATTTTTGGTTTTGCCCATAGGGGCAAAAACACGTTACAGGGAAAATAATACATAGTAGGTACCTACATACTGAAGTAAATACGGATAATAATGAATATTATTGAACAAAGCAAAAGATAATCCAAGTTTGTTTTAATAGCGAATGAGTTTAAACTGTGGTCAAATGAGAACCAATAATTCAAAATAAAATGACTACCGAGTCCTCTAGTTCTATTGGAACCATGTCAAATGATAACGCAATTCCAATTGCCTCATTAGAAACTCATTTGTGTGTCCCATACAATTCTTCTTCCTTACTTGAAAACCTCTGTCAAATATAATGTTGCATTTAGCATAACAACTGAAGCACAAATTTTAATAAACAGTATCGATATCAATTTAAAAAAAAAAACATAATACACATTGTTTGCACGCAATATCATTTAGAGTAAACGTCATAATTCTTCATTAACTTTTAAGATAACGTTAATTTATTCTTCTGAAGAAAACTTTGATAGATTGGAATGAATGTACTGCAGAATTTTGAACTCTGCTTTATTACTTTGGCGAGAAGTAAATCCTTCTTGCAAGAATCTTTTTCTACCTTTGTTGTCCAGAATGTTTTCCTTCTTAAAAGTTATTTGAAATTTGGAAGTTTTCGTTGAACGAAAAATTAGAAAAAAACGCGAGTCAATTCTCTGTGGAACATTATGGAGGTGCAGTCTATTTATGCGCAAGAATTCGAAATTAATGGTGAAATTAGATGAATGTGAGTGAGTCAATCTTATCCGGGGAGGTGTGAATTATAACCCACGGTATGTATTCCTCGATTTGTACTTTCTTAGGAGTAGGTACAGGTTATTTTGGTTTGGTCTACAATATTTTATCTAGTTGGATTTTTGTCTTAGGTACAAGTTTATTTCGGTCCGAGCTGCTGGCTCACAAATTGGTGACCCCTTGGAGAACCGGTGCGTAATTATCTTTACTTTCTTTATATAAAGAAATCTGCTGGAGAGCTATGGTGTTTTTACTCGATTTTTCATCACCATAGATTGTTGGAGAATCGGTTCTCTCCTTTACTCCAAGAGCTGAGGAAGCCGCTGAACCGTGCCGCCAGTACAAGTACGACTGTTCCCAGGGTTGCGGAATTGGTTCGAAAGAGTCACTGCGATCCTGGAACGCAAAGAGCTTTAGAAGGAACACGGATGGGTTTTCGTCAGTAAGAGTCTGACCCGCTCTTCCGCTCCACCCAGAGCAGAAGAAGTCAAGTACCGCTGTTCGTCCGAAGTCCGCTTAAGCCCGCTATAGGCGGCGCTGTATCAGGCAGGCCAGACCCTCCGTTGCAAAGGACTGCAAGAAATTTACAAATATTCATGAGCATATTATTATTTTTTACTTTACACGCAATTGATCCGAAATTGGACGCGTTTTTTTTTCAATGTTACAATAGGATATTTTTCTACATACCTATTTATGTTTAGGGAGCTGCGAAAACCTCTGAGTGTCGCATCTATTAAGCGCTTTTTTAAATGGAGACGCTCTTTAGACTGATAGGAAGGCGTATTGGTTGATGTGTGTTGTGTTATGACACAATTATTGAGCCAGCAAGTTTTGAAAGAAAAAGTCACTTTTCACGATTATAAAATGAAAAGAAGGAAGGACAATATGTCGTTGCAACAACATTTAGGTTCGAAAGTAAAACTTAGTTACTCCTTAGTTTCTATACGGTTAATATTTTTGCCTAAATAATTTCAATAATCCTCGTTAGTTTGTTAAATCCGCACCTGGTTCCAAATAAAAAAAAAAAGTTTTTTTTCGGTGTTTTGGCAACCAGACAGCTGATAAACATACTTATATATTTTAAATACATACATATTATAGACAAATTACACCCAGACACAGAATCAATGATCATGCTCATCACACAAATATTTGTCCTGGGTAGGAATCTAACCCACGACCTCCGGTTTAGCAGTCAGGGTCACTAACCACTCGACCAACAGGCCAGTCAAACATATATAACATATATTTGTTATATAATCATCTAGCCTGAACTGTCCCACTGCTGGGCAAAGGTCTCCCTCAATTCATTCCACCGTTCCCGGTTCTGTGCCTCTTCTTGCCAATTCCTTAGGAAGACATCCAAGTTGTTCCACCATCTCTTTCGTGGTCGGCCCGTCTCGCGACATTAGGGCACCAATTTTCTGTTTTATGGGCCCACCGCTCGATGGGATTTCGGCAGACATGTCCGGCCCAGTCCCATTTTAGCTGGGTAGCCTTCTGAGCCACGTCAACGATCTGTGTTTTGGAGCGCAGTATAGTGTTTCTATTTCAATTCGTTAATTTTATGCTAAGTTGAGTTAAGTAAAAAAAAAAAAAAAGTATACTACGCTCCATAGCACGTTGGTAAACCTTGATTTCGGACTTCTTTTTTTTTGTGAGTGGTTGTCGACTGCTTAACCGGGCTTGCCTGTGGTGGCCTTAATATAATATTAAAGCCTCCAGCCATGGCTTATAAAAAACTTACAAACTAAGCGACTACACGCTAAGGGCTGCGGGGTACGGGCCTCGGCTTAGGGCGTCGCTGGGGGGAGGACAGCTAGGGACGGGCTGGACCGGACTAGGACTTTGGACTTAATATCACAATAACGTACATACGTTTTGCTCGTAGTTTCTATCTTCTCTTTAGGTTCCTTTATACGAGACTGACCGTTAAAATGGGTAATCACTGAGTTATGTAGGTTATGTAGGTTTCTAAGATACTGCGTGACACTGAAATACTTATTTTAAATATACTCTTTTAAACACTCAAAAGACAAAATACTACAACCAAGCAACTTTAAATGATTGATTGTGCAGGTCTGCTGGAAGAAAACTCTTTGAAAACCAGACAAGTGCATCAAGGGTTCCGATCGAGTCTTGATTTTTGATTGAAAGGGAACCGCTTATCTTGGTATGGTCATGTGAAGAGGAGGGATGAAATGCACGTAACTAAAAGAGTTATGAATATAAATGTGGATGGATGGACAGGGAGAGGGAGGCCAAAGAAAAGATGGATGGATTGTATTAGGAGTGATATGAAAGAAAAGGCAGTTAGTGATAGCGTGACAGGACAGAATGGAAGAAAAAAACGTGTTGCGCCGACCCCAAGTAACATGGGATAAGGGCAGGAAGATGATGATGACGGAAGTTTATATACCTATGAAAGCATTCTCATTATTCTGACAAAAATACAGCAGGTAAGATTGAAGGACAAACTTAACTTTGTTCTAGAAAAAATATTCTCCCATACATCAATGAACATCACGGTCAATTCTTAAACCGTGTGTAAAAATGCTTTTTTTATATGATTAAACTAAAAATTCTCAATTTTCAAACTTTTTTCTGTACTTTTACTACATCAACTATCTTCTTGCCAAATTTCATAACTCAAGGTCAATGGGAAGTATGTGCCATGAACGGAGGTATACACGGCCTTATCTTTAGATTGCTTTGACTGAGAAGTTTAGTTTTTTCACTGCTCCAAGGGGTAGCCTCCTGCCAGGGTTGCGGAATTTGTTCGAAAGAGTCACCGCGGCCCTAGAACGCAAAGGGCTTTAGAAGGAACACGGATGGGTTTTAGTCAGTAAGATTCTGACACGCCCTTTCGCTCAAAAAAAAAGGGTTTCGTTTTTGCCGACTGAAGGACGAAACCCTAAAAAGCAGTTCCTTTGTACAAATATGTATTATGTTATGTCTTACTATTTCTCTGTGTGTACACATATAACAAAATAAATAAATGATCTTATAATAAAAATATATTGTTTATAAGATGTAGTCACAAAAATTGAAAAGTGTCACAATCGGCTTACCTGCATGTCAATGGTAAAAGACCAGTTAGCATGACACTGGTACCATGGAAAGTGGGTAGGCCTCTGGCGAGGGACCTGTGATCCAAGTATGACGGGCTTTACCGGTGCTGTCCCTGCGGCTGTTGAGGCTTCAAGCAGCTCAAATACAGAAATTTTACTGGTGATTATAGTAGAGGGTTATTTAATCTATACTAATATGATAATGCATGATAATGACTATGATAATGAAGAGTTTATTTCTATGAACGCGCTAATCTCTGGAACTTCCAGTGGGACTTCTTTTTGACACGCTTTTATTAGCTTCACCTGTATGTTTGTATGTCTGTCTGTAACCGACCCTTTTGAGCTTGATTTTGACCTACTTTGATCGATCAGATTTAGTTCAAACTTTGCACACCTGTCAAGGGTCGAAGACAATGCAAGAATTCAATTTAAATAGGTATCCGATTATCCTAATAAGATTCGCCAGGATTAATTAATTAAAATTAAAAAATATTCTAACAAAGCAAAACATTATCCATAAATACACACTTTTTTATTGTTCACAAAAACACACATATTATATTTAACTAACGTATAACAAAAAAAAAAATTGTTCAAAAAAACTAAAAAAACACGCTTTTATAGAAAAATCCAACTAAAAAACAGAAAATAAAATTTAATAAATTTGATTAAGAATAGTGTAAAAAATAAATGAATGTACATTATTGTAAAAAAGCGTGGGGTGCATAGTGTCAATAGTTATAAACATTTTATTGACAGATAATGAGTAGAAGAATCGTCACTTTGATAATATCTTAAAAAGCACTTTAAATGCACCCCACGCTTTTTAACAATAATTTACATTCATTTCTTTTTTACACTATTCTTAATCAAATTTATTAAATTTTATTTTCTGTTTTTTAGTTGGATTTTTCTATAAAAGCGTGTTTTTTTAGTTTTTTAAACTATTATTTTTAAATATAATAGCCACATTCATGAGGAAAGATATAGGCTACACGGAAACGAAAAAAAAAAAAACAAAAAAAAGCTTGAATAAATAATATTAACAAATAATTGTTTCGGGTGACATAAACCCGTAACATTCATACCTTACAGATTATCATACATATTTATAAAAACAACACAAATATGAATTAACTATTATATACGAAGTGACGGCGTTGTGTAGCCGTAGCCTTCCGCGGAATCGCCGATACACGACACCCTTGTATGCCGATACCCATGATGGTAAGCGATGATGTGGTCGAAGTTGAAGCAAGCTTGCCTAGAAGTAACCTATTCAATCTTGACTCAAAGACTCCCAGGTTGTAGCTATCAGGTAACACAGACTGGCAGAGAATTCCACTCCTTAGCAGTATACACAATGAATGTGTTCCCATAACGTTTTGTGCGTGTGGGTGGGATGTCCACCATGTACCGGTGGTTACTCGTTCGGTACCACTCCGGAACGAGTCCGACTCGCACTTGGCCGGTTTTTTTTTATAGAAAACTACGCTTTGGCACTAGCTTATTTTTGATTCACCGACCTCGACATTCAAAAGTGTCCATAAATGTTTTAATTGAAAAAGTTGTTCCTGTTTGAGCACATCGTGCTACAACAATCTGTCAAATTTCTTAAATAGATTTTCAACTTTATCGCTGAAGCATTGGGTTCAAGGTTGATTGGAAAAAATTTACAGGCTCGGGTAGCTTGTTGTGGAGGAGCTCGTGGCTAAATAAGAGAGACTCCTCCGTGCCTCGGAAAGCACGTTAAGCCGTTGGTCCCGTTACGGATAGTCAGAAGCCAGATAAACTGACACCAGTCTTGCCAAGGAGTACCGTGTTACCCAGTTATTGGGTTGTGGAGGTCTGGTAGGCAGCCGCTCTACGTAAAATACTGATATTCAGCTGAATCCGGTTTGACTGGAAGCCGACTACGAATAAAGTTGGGAAAAGGCTAGGCAGATGATGGGTAGCTTGATATGCAGGTACTGTCTGTACATACAAAGAAAAAAAAACAAGTCACGTTTAGCTTCGCTAAGCGAATTTTACGCCCTATATTATGACTTGCATGTTATTTATGATCTAAAAATAATACAGGAAAAGTAAATCGTAGGTAGAATACAATTAATTATTGTTAACCCAATACAGGAAAATAATACTTAAGATAAGTTCTGCCTGAAGTTAAAACTAATTACCTATTTAGTAAAACAAAAGCTTCGCTCATTATTTTGTTTACATTAATTCAATTGTAGTTATAAATAACTATTATGCAGTTCCATTATACATAGTTATTTATACCTACCATTGAATTTCATAGTTTAATTAAAATTTACCTTATTTACGACATGGGAATAACACACATATTGTGTCATACTTTGCCCGCGACTTCATCCGCGCAGATTTAGTAGCTACTCCACAAACTTCAACGCCCCCTTTACCCCCTTTTAAAGTTTAGTTTTGGAAAATTAAGCACTACAATTTTTAATAATTCCCCAGCATTTTCTACTTCTACTACTGCTCCCCGCATTCTCTGCACCCCGTTCACCCCGTCAAGGGTTGATTATGCAAAAATTGTTTAGATCTGTTTAAATTATCCCACTTGTGTCACAAGTTTGTTCATACCAATTTCCAAGTAAATTAAAGCAAGCAATAATGTCCCCTAAAAACTTCGTCACCCCTTTTCGCCCCTTTAGGGGTTTATTTTCTAAAAATCCAAACATTAGTTATTCTTATTTTTTATCGAATTCGTTCATGCCGTTTTCAACTACATCGGACCAAGCATTAAGATTCTCCCCAGCTCGCTCAAACCGAAACATATTTTTTACTTAGAGCATTTATATACCCGTCGCAACTTTTAAACGGAAGGTCCGATTTGAATAACTTAAAGTGACAAAATTGACATGTTAACTATCAAACCATTTAAATGGATAAGCATTAATATCATGATACCAAGATCACCATTTCTGCATTCCACCCGCGTTTTGGTTGAATAATTAGAACAGTAAGCGGTCATTGAGACTTAGTTAGACTGTAGACATATACCCTCGCAGACTTTTTTATATTATGTAATCATAAGTACTTCAAATCATGTAGAACATATTATTATGTATCATCAATAGTTTTCTCAGCGCACGCCAAAAAAACTTAGAGTTACATTGTTCATTGCAATTTTCGCAGGGATCTCTTATTTTTCGAAAATAAAATATAGCCTATATTTTAAATTAATAATGTAGCTTCATAATGGCGAAAGAATTTTTAAAATGGGTTGAGTAGTTTTTGAGCAAAATCGTAACAAACCAACAAATAAATCTTTACTCTTTATAATATTAGTTTAGATTAGATAAAGTTGGGGAATTAAAAACCATGATAACTTGTGGAGCTCATGGATTTGCGCGTACAAAGTCGCAGGCAAAAGCACTACTATACAAA
The DNA here is from genome assembly GCA_905163435.1 of Mamestra brassicae. Classification (NCBI taxonomy): domain Eukaryota; kingdom Metazoa; phylum Arthropoda; class Insecta; order Lepidoptera; family Noctuidae; genus Mamestra; species Mamestra brassicae. The sequence goes on from LR991010.1 coordinate 2,534,158, forward strand.
ATTAACAAATAAAATATAGGATTAAAAAATTCCCAGCAACAAATTAAAATATAGGATTAAAAAATTTCTTCAACGGTGTTATCTGGTAATGTGCCCAAGAGACTGGCGGCATTGACACGTTTTATGGAAATGCTTAGCCTCTGGGCAAAGTAAAAGCCAGCCCTTGGATTCAAACTCAAAATAATTTGAGGAAAAATACTGTTTTTTTTAGTTTATATATCGATATTGAATAACAAAGCTTTCGTATCATAAATTTATGTAGATTTTATGTAGGTATTTATCCCACATTATAATCCTGGGTCAGTGGTTTTCAAGTATATCGCTATTTGAACATCGGAGAGACCATCTCGTATGTTTAAGGATCGTTTGCATTGACATCGTCGTCGAAATTTTAAAAATTAAAAAAATCGAAAACGTTAAAAATAATCAGGATAGATCCTCGATGATAATACAGTGTTTTTTGGAAGTGCATGGTCATGTATAAGAGTTATGTTTTAAGTATCTGAAATGTAGTAAATAAAACAATAGCAAAAAAAACCAGCCAAGTGCGAGTCGGACTCGCGCACGCAGGGTTCCGTACCATTATCTATAAAAACGGAAAAAAATCACGTTTGTTGTATGGGAGCCCTTAAATATTTTCAGTATTTGTTGTTATAGCGGCAACAGAAATACATCAGCTGTGAACATTTCAACTGTCTAACTATCACGGTTCATGAGATACAGCCTGGTGACAGACGGACAGACGGACATCGAAGTCCTAGTAAAAGGGTCCCGTTTTACCCTTTGGGTACGGAACCCTGAAACAAGACTTTTTTTAAATCTGGCTCAAAACACGACTGAGAACCCTCTTTATGATTGGTAGTTAAAAATGCTTCTTAATTACGAACATTCTGTTATTTACGTGGAATTAAGAAATGATTTATTTAAAAAAATTACCGCATGCTTAGTTTAACTATTGTTATCAGATTCTTGAGTAGTACATAAATCAACATACGGGTTTGTAATCCTTTTTTCATCATCATCTTCCTGCCCTTATCCCACGTTACTTGGGGTCGGCGCAACACGTTTTTTCTTCCATTCTGTCCTGTCAACCGTCACGCTATCACTAACTCCCTTTTCTTTCATATCACTCCTAATACAATCCATCCATCTTTTCTTTGGCCTCCTTCTCCCTGTTCATCCATCCACATTTATATTCATAACTCTTTTAGTTACGTGCATTTCATCCCTCCTCTTCACATGACCAATGTTCGTAATCCTTTTTTAAAGAATAAAAAAATTGAATCAGCTAAACAGTACTTAAACTTAAGCATATGTATAGTTAGATGTTTTTTTTTATGAATAAGCCTGTTGATCTACCAAACCATTGGTTTTGTTTTTTTTTAGAATTTCTTTATCGTAACAGTTTAGAACATTTTTAGTACGAAAAAAGGGCCTTATGAAATAAGGTCAGAACGTCCTGGCTAGATCATAACCATGATCTGTTTAAGTGGATTGTTTTTTTTTTTTTATTTGACAGATGACAGAGACAAAGTCGACGATGGAGCGAGCTTTCCCAGAAGAAGCCTGTTCACTCTCATTTTGAAGATATTTGCGTGCGGAAACACAGACGCAGGCAGAGAGTTCCACTCCTTTGCTGTGCGCATTATAAAAGACGTTTGAAAACGTTTAGTGCGAATTGGTGGAATAGCAACAAGGTAGGGATAGTAACTTGCAGTGCGTCTAGATGACCGATGGTAGAAGGGGGCCGGTGGGATGAGGTCGTGGAGTTCCTGGACACTCTCCCCGAAGTACAAACTGTAGAAGACCGACAAGCAGGAAACTTTGCGGCGATGAGCCAAGCTGTGTGTGCTTGGCATCCACCACTTTTACGTCGCCAATGAGCCTCTTAGCTCTGCGTTCCACCGATTCAAGCGCGACAAGTTGGTATTCAGCTGAGCTATCCCAAACGTGGCTGCAGTACTCCATGCAGGAAATAAAAAAATCTGTTACGTTTTATCAAAAATACTTGGGAACCACTGGCTTACCAGGATAATTATAATTAAATCCATCGATAAAAATAATAGGTAAAACTAGTAGGTATTATAATCACGTATAAATATTCGTCAAAAACATTTGTATCACTAAGTAGATAGTACCTCAGTCCTCACAAGATGAAGTCTTGTTTAAAATATTTTGTGTTGCTATTCTGTCTCAACTTTAATGGTAAGCATTTTTAAGTAAAAATGTGAATGTTGGCAATTGGCAGGAGATTAGTAATTAATAATTTTTTCGAAAAAATCAACCAATATTTTTTTCGTGAATTGAAACCATTCAAAATAATTTTGCAAAATGAACTGTACTTTTATAATTAATTAAAACACTAAAAACTACAGTGATGTCCAAAAAAATGATGTTAAATTATAACAAATTTCGACAAGTATACTTGTGCTTTAGGAATATTGAAAAACAAGCATAAAATATTATAATCAGTACACACACTTAGCAAAATAGACATTACTCGATTATTTCCATAAGAACATTTTTTTTCTAGTTATATGGAGAACTAGCTTTTGTCCGCGACTTCGTACGCGCATATCCCATTTCCGTTATTATTTCCCGTTTCCGTATAGCCTTCCTCATGAATGTGACTATCATATACAAAAAGAATTTTCCAAATCCGACTGGTAGTTCCAGTGATTAACGCGATCAAACTCTTCAGCTTTATTATTATAATTAGTATATACAAATATTATGTGTCAATAAGTTATAGTGACTAAATTCAATTTAAATACAAGTATATAGGGTATATTGTCTAGTCCATTAACATTTCCCGTCGCCATTTTTTGCTGTCAGAATCCAGCCCTGAAACTGACAAGTAACTAAATACGATAAAAATTCAAAGTATATTTAGAGGATTTCTTCAGTTAGATTTAGCAAAAAATATTAAAAATTTAGGTTGATAAAAATAAAAAACACTTAACACGTCAATATTTCTAGTAAATTTAAACTGGATGAAGTTGGTGTTTTCTATCTGACTATCCTGAGAAGAAACACTGAAACAGAGTCAGCGGTGAAACTCTTTAAAAGTCCATACAATCTGTACGGTTTTAATGATTTAAGATCCATGTAGGTTAATATCTGAGGTTGGCTTTTGAAGAAACAAGTTTGCTGATGACACAATATTGATTATTTAAAAGCGACGATAACAAAGGACTTGGAAAAACGAATAATAAAAGCATTAGAGAAGGCAATTAAATGTCTAGAACAAAATAACTTAAAAATAAACATGACAAAACAAATATAGTAAAATTTCAAGCACTCAACACAAACAGATAATTTAGACATTAATAACAATTCTTCCTTAAACGTTGTTATAAATGTGTAATCTTAGTTATAACCGTGGACAAAACTTCTATAGATAAAATACAAAACAAATTGATCGCTTTGTGTATGTCCTGAAAAGAATAAGAGAAACGGTTTATCTAAATACAGCAGTGGTTGCTTACCAGGCTTATGTAGCATCCGTACTGAGATTTACCATTGCCGTTATTTTTTTTTTTTTTTTAAACTTTACCCCACACTAGGAATTGCTCCTGTATCGTAGGTGCGTTTACAAATATACAAATTCACATACACAAACAGCAAGACCCGGAACAACTATCTGTAGGCCATACAAATATTTGTTCCGTGCGGGAATCGAACCCGCGACACGCGCCACAGCAGTCAATCGCTCAACCACTGCACCAATCGTGTCGTTATTCTAAAGGGTATTGTTCAGACAGTTATAGTATTCAAGAATATTTAGAGGAAGTCGTTTTATTCATTACCTAATGTAGATTCATAAAATATATTTTATTATTCTCAAATAGTTCATTATAAAATGTTCAATAGTTAAATCATAGTTTTTAAAAGGTTAGTAACATAAATTCTGTGTTTTTTACAGAAATATTACACGCCATATTATGGCAGGATATGCTAGAACCAATACTGAAACATCTATTGTACCATATTCTGACAAATAAACATTTTTAATTTTTATTTGATTTGTTTTGAAAACACCACACAGATTTGGCTGGACCTGTCCAGACAGTGCAAGTAGTGTCAGTTATCGTCTAGTTCAACTCAGAAATTTAAGGAGCTCAATCAGCTTAAGATTTGATTTGAGCTATTCTTTGATCACAGCTTCGTGCTTTTTAATATTTTATTAAAAACTAGCGGACGTCACGCGGTTCCACGCGTGTAGTGTTCCCGTGAGAGTACGGGCATAAAATATAGCCTATGTTACTCGCTGATAATGTAGCTATTCAGTGCTGAAAGATTTTTCCAGTCCAGTAGATCTTAAGTTTTTCGTTACTTACAAAAATACAAATCTTTCCTCTTTAAAATATTAATATAGATAAACTTATATTTTAGAAGGAGCATTCAGATGTGACTACAAATATAGTGATGCGGCCAAAGGATGGTTCAAACTCTTTGCTATACCAGCCACTTGGTTCGATGCGCGGCTGCGATGCACACTGGAAGGTAATGGAATCTTAAGCTTATTCAGTAGGGGTTCGTGGCTAAATTCTAACAGTCGCGCGAGTCGATCTTCAAGGTTGAGCAACGCTTGCCAAGGCCTTCCGAGGTGATCCGTGGTAAGGTGACCATCCCATTATATACCGAGACTCTTCCGTGCCTCAGAAAGCCGTTAAGCCGTTTTTTTTTTAAAAAAAAAAACGGCTTAACGCGTTTTTTTTTTTGTAAATCTTCGACAGTCGTTAGGGGTAATCAAAATTGGGCACGCCACTATTGCGACGGTAAGGCCCCTCTTTGAGGAGTGGCTGGAGAAGCGCCACGGCGTCTTCACCTTCCACCTGACGCAGGTACTCACCGGACACGGCTGTTTCTGGAGGTACCTGTTTCGGATTAAGCGGGAGGACACGCCCGGGTGTCAGCACTGTGAGGATCGCCCGGAGGACACGGTGGAGCATACGGTGGAGGTCTGCCCTGCTTGGGCGGAGCACCGCCGTGTCCTCGTCGAGGCGATCGGCGGCGGTGACCTCTCGCGTCCGGCCCTGGTTGAATACATGGTGAGCGGTCACCTCCTTCTGCGAAGCAGTAATGCTAGCAAAGGAGGAGGCGGGCCGCGCGAGGTAAAGGCAAGGCCTTCGCCTCAAACGCCGCAACAGGAGAGGTGGTGGGGTGTGGTTTGTCTTGTCAAGATGTATCGTGCTACCCAAGATACTGGGTTGTGAAAATCTAATAAGCTGTCGCTTCATGTAAAATATTTTTATTCAGCTGCACCTGCATCCGTTGAGATTGGAAGCCAACCTTAACAGCACACATTTTTTCTGCTCCCAGGTGCTGGTCTAGTTTCTCCAATTACACTAGAAATACAATCTGAAATGAAAAGAATAATAAAGGATTACACTTATAACGAAGAAATCTTTACCGGGATTCATGCCAGTCTCTCTCAAGGAGATTATTATACAGTTGAAGGTAAGTAATCAATTTTACTGGCTGTACTTTGATAAACAAATGCAATGTGGGCGAAAAGGAACTTTGTTCAGAACGCGGCGAAAAAGGTTTTTTTTTTCCAAAAGTGGGCGAAAACGGAACAAATCAATAATTGGCCAACCAGGTATATATCCCTGTAGTATATGACCTCTCTCGATAGGAAGGTAAAGAAATCCCAATGTAGGAACATTAGGTATTTTTTTACTATCAGTTCGATGGTTCCTCAACTTATACAGCGAGCGAAGGAGCGCAGCAGGTGGCCAAGATAATTGAAGGTGGGAGCGCTGGAGGACCTTCAAGCAAATGCGACATAGTCTGAACTGCACCGCACTCGCATTGGGTGCTTGATACATCAATTTTACAAAATCAACTAAAAAAAAAGGACTAAAAAACTTATTTTAAATTGGAATAAATTCAAACTAACGCAGTTTCACAAAATTACAGGTATACCGATTTCAAACATAACTATAAAATGGCTTATAAATGAGCCAAACAATAAGGGAAATAAAGAAAGTTGCATCACTATGAACAGAAATGGACTATCAGCAGATCGTTCCTGCGAAGACACTCGTCCTTATATCTGTTACCGCCCAGAGGATCCTCAAGTAGAAGTTAATGAATGCGGCACTGTAGATCCAGGTAAATAAAGTACGATTCGTGGCAGTTTTTGTGTAAATTGCCAATTTTCTTGCTTATATTACACTTTTTGATGTGTAACATCTTTCTTGTCGCTTTACTGCAATCTGTGGGAGTGATTTCGTGAAATGGGACGGAAGTGTGCAACAGGAAGCCGAGAAAGCGCGCGCTATTTGATTTGACCAATGAGCACGCCCTATTCGATTTGACCAATGAGCGCGCGCAGTGGTCGAGTTGGCTGTCAGTTGGTACTTTTAATGTTAATGTTGCTTTTTTACCAAGGTGAGACGTCAGATGTTACAAATCCTATGCGACTACTGTAAGACTTGCTCGTTTTTTTTTAGGGTTCCGAACGTTCTGTATGAAAGACGGAATCCTTATAAGGTCACTTATCTGTCCGTAATAATCAATTTGCATCGAAGCCAGACCACAACATAGTTGAGGAAACGTCGGAAATTAGATTTATAAATCATTTTCTTTTCAGGATACCAATTGGACAAAAGAACCAATAAATGCTATAAGTTTCACAGAGTAGCACGCAACTTCTCCAGAGCCGCTTTCGCATGTTCAGCTGAAGGCGGCCATCTTGCTATTGTCAACAGTGACATCGAAGCTAAAGTACTCGGTGAAATATTCTCTAAAGTACCTCAAAACGAAATTTTGGTGGGAAGGCCAGCGACTTGGAAAGAAGTAGCTTTCATTGGTTTTTACGATTGGGGCGAACGTGGAGAGTGGAGGACAATTAATGGTGATTTTTTTTTCATTTCCACATCACACACAATTATTTTACAGTTACAAGTAGTCTCAAATTGCCACACAGAGAAGCCACTAAAAACAGAGCACACACTTCAGCTCTTAATGTTGATCAGCCCCAAGTCACTCCTCAGAGAGACGGCAACAGTTATACAGAGGACAACACGCTAAGTGCCACCACTCTCTGAAATGACCAATCGCAGAGCAGTGCTATTAAGTACCTATCTTTACTGCCCAACTCGCCGGTGCAGACTTAAACTCTTTCAATTCTGGGCTTGATGAAAAACTAACTTCTGTTATTCCGTTTCAAGACAAATGGTTGAATTCTGGCAAACTTTTTTCTTATTTTTCAAACTAAGAGGAAATTCTAGTATTTTCAAGTACGTTCACATTCGAATCGCAGTCGTGAACTGTCAAAAACACCTCCAATTTCTTTACACTTTGACATTACTGTCACTGAGATAATATTGCGACTGTAATTTGAAAGTTTTTTTAAACAATGTACGAGAATTGGCCTTATGAAATTTGCAATCTTTTATCACTTATTGTAATACTTTTTCCCTTTCAGGCCAAACCCTGTCTGAAGCAGGGTACAGCAAATTTCTGCCAGGGGAGCCAAACGGAGCCGATGTAGCAGAATTTTGTGGTTCTATCTATCGTAATGGGCTCTTGAATGACTTGTGGTGTGACAAAGCGTTCACATTTATCTGTGAAAAGGATCCACATTATCCTGCGGTTTGTCGTGCTGATGAACAAACAATGACAACAAACTCAAACAAATATTTCTAGTCCAGCCTTAAGAATAAAAGTACTTCAGGCTTTGTATTAACCTGATTTAATTAATACATTGCCGTTTTGTTTTTTTTTTGTAAATCGTTTGTTATGCACGATGAAATATATATTTTTTTGAAAATTATTTCGATTTTTTTTTTTCATTTGACTGGCCTGTTGGTCGAGTGGTTAGTGACTCTGACTGCTAAACCGTAGGTCGTGGGATCGATTCCTACCCAGTACAAATCTTTGTGTGATGAGCATGATCATATTTTGTTCTGTGTCTGGGTGTAATTTGTCTATAATATGTATGTATTTAGAAATATATCAGGATGTTTATCAGTTGTCTGGTTGCACAGGCTCTGCCTAGTTTGGGATCGGATGACCGTGTGTGAGTTGTCCCAACATATTATTATTCTTTTTATTCATGAAAAAAAAAATATAAAAAATATATATATATTGAATATTGAATTAAAATAGTATTATTTTGTTTGTTCACTTTACTTCCCTTTTTTCATACATTTTTTAATAATTCTTAAAAACACACACAAAAAAATATAAGACACACATAACACAATAAATAAAAATAGTAGCACATCGACATCGGAAACAGGTTCCAAGCTACCGGCGCGGCGCGGTGGTCAGGGCTCCAAGAGAGAGGAACCTCATATCAATACGAGCCGTGTCCTGCTGAAGTAGGTACTGATTTCTGAATAAAGCGCTTGATCCAACTGCCTAACGAGAGCCTTGTGTGCTGGTTGAGACTCGTGACTATTAAGTCATTGGCTGATACAACTATTATTATAATATAATTCTGAATATTTTTAATAAATTAAAAAAAAATATATTTAAGTATAAAATAAACAAATAAAAAGTATCAAATTTTCATTGACTCCTATAGAATATAATTCTTCAAACCTATTGAAAAAGTTTTTAACCACATGCAAAAGTTCCTCGCATTGTCTTATTTTGCGAAAACCTTTTAAGAAACACTTATTACTTGTAGCAGCTGTTCGTTCAATAATTAATTATCATTGCGCGACTAATTAGTCCATTATGTACTTTTTATCGGTACCCAATTAAGACATTTTTTAATAGGACGTTTGTACAACTACATGATAACGGTATCTTCACAATTTTTTTTACAAAAAAAAAAACGATATAAAAAAACACCTCCAATTAATATTCTGTTATTAAGTTATGGTATCTCTATTTCTCTTGGAAAATTGAAAACGACAGCTGTAGTTAACAAACTTCAAATGGATTTTCCATTTGAATTTTGTTTCAACGAATGTCGATAAAATCTTGTTTATTGAGTCATACCATATCGTTGGAAGCCGCTGTTTTAACTGGATATAATTATGGTAGGTGCCAAATAATTTTGCAATAGCGGTCATTGACCCACCTACAATTAATTCTTAATTTAAAGAACGGTGATGATAAAGGTTTCCTGGGCCTGCAGTCTCAACATAGCTACCGATCGCTTACCGACCGAATTCGGCGATAAGCCCTTACGAGTTGAAAATACCGATATTTGGTAGTCTCTTCATTCAAAGCCAGCGAATGTCATCGCTAACAAATGTTAAATTACTGAACTTTATCGTAAACTTTTGCGAACCTCGCATTGTATTTTGACAGCCCGCTAAGCGTATCGATATTATTCGCTTGGCATGACAACGGTTATATTCGTTAAAAATAAACGAAATCGCTATCAATGTCGAGAAGGTAGGCGCTGTGGTGCTATTCTGAAACAAACTCACGGTGAGGAATGACAGTCCATTCACTCTCACTTCACCTAAACTTTCAGTGATTTTTTTACAGAGCAGACAGAATATGACCATCATCGTGATCCTTTATATTGATATCAGCCGAAAGAAATCCACTGCTGGACATTGGCCTCTCCCAAAGGGGGTAGCCATAATAGCCACGCTTGGCAGGCGGGTTGGTGATCGCACTGTAGCTTTTGCAATGCTCAGAGAATGCTGCTGCCCATTCTCTGGTGAGTGCCTTAGTCGCCTCTTACGACACCCACGGGAAGTGATGGGATGGTGATTTTACGTCCGACACCATACAGATCCTTTATATTGTCTAGAAATAAAAACCGGCCATGTGCGAGTCGAACGCTCACACGAAGGGTTCCGTGCCATGTACTAAAAAAAAAAACCCGTTTCTTGCCCCCTTTAATTTTAATAAAATTTATATTTGCATTACCTATTTGTTTTAATAGCGGCTATAGAAATACATACTCTGTGAAAATTTCAACTATACCCTACCTACTGTCTAACTATTACGGTTCTTGAGATACAGCCCGCTAATAGACAGTCTAATTTACTTTTCAGATACCTATGTATAGATTTTATTAAAAGGTCAATGTACTGAAAACTAAATTTCTCTGGCGCCTACTTTAATAATTACATGTGCTGATAAAATAAAAAGTAGGTATTGAAAACACGTATAAATATGCGCCAAAATCATTTGTTTCACCCAGTACTTCAGACCTAACAAAATGAAGTCTTTTTTGAAATTATTTGTGTTGCTGTTGTGCCTGAACTTTATTGGTAAGTTATAATTATTGATTTTTTAAACTGATATAAACGATTTTATAAACTGGTTTAAGAGAGTAAAAAAAAATAGTTTTTAAACCTACATGTACATGCCACCGGAAAATTGCAAACGCCGTTAGTTTGTAAAATATCGCGTGAAATTGTAAGCTATTTTTTCTTAATAAGACACGGATATATTGATAACTATTGAATTTAGATGGGATTTATTGTATACAAAACGATTGTTTCAAAATATATCGAGAAATTATAATCCCATAAAGATTTATTACATTCTTACGGAGTCTGCAATTTTCCGGAGACAGACATATGCTTGCCGAGATTGTTTAAAAAATGCTTTTTTTTCTGATTTCTGAATTAGAAATTATAACCTACTAGCTGCCGCCTGCGGTTCCGCCCGCGGGCATTTCGAAAATTATCCAAGGGAATATACTCCTGAGATAAAAGTATTCTATGTGTTATTCCAGATTATAATCTACCTCTGTGCAATTTCATAAAAGTCGGTTGAGCCGTTCTGACGTGGTCTGTTCTTTCGTATTATATTTTAAGAGCTCGTGGCTAAATAATTACAGCCGCACGGGTCGATCTTCAAGGTTACGCAACGCTTGCCAAGTTTGGTCTGTGGATGGTTGACCATCTTACCATACCGAGTTTCCTCCTTGCCTCGGAAAGCACGTTAACCTTTTGACCGCCACGGTTGGTTTGGCATCGGGGGCACACCGATGCGTTTATGCCTAGGCGTTCAAAAGGTTAAGCCGTTGGTCTCAACTGTCATTTGTAGTGCTTTGGCAGTCGTTACGGATTGTCAGAAGCCAGTAAATCTGATTCCAGTCTTGCCAAGAACTACCCTGTTACCCAGTTAATGGGTTGTAGAGGTCTGATAAGCAGCCGCTCCGTGTAAAATACTGGTATTCAGCTGAATCCAGTTTAACTGGAAGCCGACCCCAATATAGTTAGGAAAAGGCTAGACAGATGATGAGTATATGTTTTAAACTAAACATTTACCTGAAAATCTATGAAACTTTGTCAATAAAGTTGGGCTTTACACGATCTTAACTCCAAATACTCAATTCAGAAATCGGCCTGTTTTGTTATTGTACCTATAAATTGATTTGACTTGAGTTTTTTTCCCTGTCAATATAAGAACATAATTATACTTTTTAAATATTAATTTCCTTGTATTTTAGAGGGATCATTCAGATGTGACTACACATACAGTATTGCGGCCAAAGGATGGTTCAAACACGTAGTTATACCAGCGAATTGGTTTGATGCGCGGCTGCGATGTGAACTGGAAGGTATACATATTGAATATTTAGTTTTTACTTACCATCGAGGTACCCACCTTGTTCCCAACGTAATCGGAGTAATGAACGACCTGTATAAACGTAGATTAAACCCTTTCAGCGGCTGTAAACAAGGTTACATCAGCGACTGCGTGTATAAACGATTGTCAAAATGAATAGAATTTACATGCACGACCGAAGGTCGAGTGGTTTTTATTTAATTTGAAGCAAGGCGTCCATTTAGGAGGAACAAACTATTTTGCTTTCCAGCAATTTCGATAGCGCATAACAATATGACATTTTTTACTTTTAGACCTTCGTTATCGCTTATAGAATGTCAATTTGCCTGGATCCTTTGGACATACAAATAATTTTACTTTGTTTGCTCTCAGGTGCTTTCTTAGTTTCTCCATCGACACTTAAAATAAAATCTGAAATGATATATATCATAAATAACTCCACGTTGAAACGACAAATCTTCACCGGGATACATGCCACTCTCTCTCAAGGAGATTATCATTCAATTGCAGGTTAGTCAATCAGTTTATTTTATGCACATTTACATAACATTATCCAAATTATTGATTCAGTTACGTGGAATATTTTGTTCAGCCGCTTGACTTTGGAAAAAATCTATTTATATTTCTACGCTTTTTCAGAAAAGTTTGGAATGGCCTGATAATAATAAGTTTGATGTCGATGAAAAAGATTGCAGAGTGAAAGTTCAAAGTTTTTGCAGGTATGCACTTAAAAAGATAACTTTCGATCTTATAGAGATTAATAAAATTGCAGGTACACCGCTTGCTAAACTTCCAGTTTCTTGGGCCGCATATGAACCAGATAATAAGAACAACAAAGAAAGTTGTATCACATTTAATAGTATCGGAAACATCGCAGATCGTTCCTGTGAAGAAACTCATCCTTATATCTGTTATCGGGCTGGGGAACCACGAGTGGAAGCGAATGAATGCGGTACTGTAGATCCAGGTAAATAGTACCAGCAAGACTTTTTTACAAGAGAGTCAACCAAGAAATAGCTTAACTCAAAGTTGAAGCTAAGATTAAAATATATTTTAAATAATTTGCACAGATTTTAACAAGGCATATGAAGAAGTTGAGATCTAATCAATACTGCTCGTAGACAACTAGCGCAACTAAATATGGGCAGGGGACTCTGATTATATGGTTTAAGCCATACATAGATTAAGAGTATTTGTAAAGTAACAATTACTGGTAATTTTTCGAAAAACATTTAACTACTTCAGGAATCCCTCAGGGTTTACATACAGGACCAACTCTGTGTAACGTTTATAATAAAACATATTTACTATCACACCATTTAATCTTTTTCAACTAATTATGCCTAGATACGACTATAATTATTATATAAAGAATCTAGCTGTTTGGAAGCATTGATCGAAAATTGCAAGACCAGCTATTTTAGTTTTCAGGGTTGCGAAATTGTTCGAAAGAAGTACCTTAGCCCTGTCATTTGGAGGAACATGGAAGGAGAGGAGTCTTTTGATGATTTCCCACCCAAAAAAGAAAACTTTATTGATTATTTTTATTTTTCTTCCAGAATACCACTTTGATATAAGAACAAACAAATGCTACAAGTTCCACAGAGTAGCACGAAACTTCTCCCGAGCTGCGTTTGCATGTTCAGCTGAAGGCGGATATCTTACAATTATAAACAATGATGTCGAAGCTACAGTTCTCAGTGAAATATTCTCACAGGTTCCTCAAGATGAAATTTTGGTGGGAAGGCCAGCATCTTGGAAAGAAGTTGCTTTCGTCGGTTTTTACGATTGGGGTGAACGTGGAGAGTGGAGGACAGTTCATGGTAATATTTATATTTTATTGTCCTTTTAAATTTTGACAAAGATGATGTATGAAGGTTTATGAAGAAAAACGAGTGTGTCGGGCTCGTAGCAGGCATCGGTGTCTAACTCTGTGGCCAAAAAGACGAGACTTTACGTATGAATGTTCTATTTCAAATTTCTATAAACTTCCGAAGCAAGTGGATCCTAGTTTAACCCTTTGTCACACAAACACAAATACAGCATAATTTTTCCTTTTCAGGCCAGACCTTGTCGGAAGTAGGGTATGACAAATTTCAACCAGGGGAGCCAAACGGAGCCGATATTGGTGAATTTTGTGGTTCCATCTATCGCACGGGTCTTTTAAACGACTTGTGGTGTGACAAGGAATTCACATTTATCTGTGAGAAGAGTCCAAGTTACCCAGGCGTTTGTCATGAAGCATATTAATGGCACTGCGGGATTAAGAATATCAAAGCTTAAAAATAAATGTTAAAGTAATATTGTATTTTTAATTATTAGGTACCTACCTATACATATGCTAAAGTTACTCTGTCTGAATAGTCACATTGTAAGTGCTCAACGGATTTAGATAAAAATAGACACACGCGTAGATATTGTATATTCTGGGACAGGACAATGCATACTACTATAATATCGAGAGTATGTTCCCCTGTATTAATCACTACCTGTTGCCCGCGACTACGTACGCGCATATCCCTTTTTTGCCCGTTCCCGTAGGAATTTCCTGTTACCGTTTAGCTTATAGCAAGGGTGAGCAACGCTTGCCCAGGTTGGTCTGTGAATGGATGACCATCTTCACATACCGAGTTTCCTCCGTGCCTTGGAAAGCACGTTAAGCCGTTGGTCCCGGTTGTGATTTGTAGATCTTTGGCATTCGCTACGGATTGTCAGAAGCCAGTAAATCTGACTCCAGTCTTGTCTAGAACGACCGTGTTACCCAGTTAATGGATTGTGGAAAGCCGAATCCGGTTTGACTGGAAGTCGACCTCAATATAGTTGAGAAAAGGCTAGGCAGATGATGAAATCCAGAGATTACCCCCTACAACCTCACAAACTTTACCTCTTTCAATATTAGTACAGATTATTATGTTTTAATTCTATACATGGATACTCAGTCAGTGTAGGGATACTAGTCATCAAAGAAAAAAATCAAATAGGGGACACATGGCTTGTACTCACTAAAACAAAAGTTTCACAAAATGACAGACACAAAGATTACAGTAATAATGACGTTCTAGTGAAATTTTATCATTATTAGAATTCACATGACAACGTATCTTATTATTACTTTCAAAACCTCATTTAACAAGCAATAAAACGTTGAAAATAGTGATGTGGCGCTTAAATATCGACCCTCAAAAAACTGAAATGTGAAAAAAGACCAAGTTCCTATCCCCAAAATTCGGCTTCTAAAAGTAATGAGATCAAAAATAGGCCAAGCATTTTAGAACTTTAGAATAGTCATGACTCCAACATGTGTATTACTTACATAAAATATACATAAATATAATAATAATATGTAATATGTAATAATAATACACAAAAAGTTGTGGTTTTTATATTTTTGAAGTCATTATTTAAACTTGCAAACATATTGGAAAAATCTCGAAGCTTGGAGTGAGAGAAAAGTTAAAGGGCGAAGGAAGAAAAAGTTCTATAGTTTTCTCTAACACTAATTTCTTCTCATCATTCATCGACACATTTTTACCTCAATAATCCCATCCCTATTATTGCACGTCGTATAACAGGGTAATGATAAGTGACGTCTACAATTTTGACGTCGAATCGACGAACCGTATCGACAGTGGAACGCACTGGTTTTCGATACTCCACGCTAGTAACCGTCGCGAGTTTTGCGTCCAAACGTTGGAGTTTGTCGATATTTAAAATAACATTGTGTAGTGTCGATAGATGTATACAATTCTGGGTACTTCAATAAATTGGTAAGTGATGCATATATTCTCTCTTTATTCTTCACTAGCACATCGGCCGCGACTGCGTCCGAGCGGATTTAGTAGGTACTCCAACTTCAACTTGGGTTAGTTTTGGAAAATTGAGCACAACGATTTTCATTAATTACCTAGCCATTTTAGCTGCTCATTCTGCGGTGTCAGGATCAGTGCAACTGTACACTCCGTGCACCCTGTCAGTGGTTGATGTTATGAATAAATTGTTAGATTTGTTTCAGTTATTCCACTTTTAGTTTGTTTATTCTAATTTAAACGTAAATTTAAGCAAGCAATAATGTCCCCTCTTAAAAACTTCATCACCCTTTTTCGCCCTATTAGGAGTTAAGTTTCGAAAAATCCAAACATTAGTTATTCTTATTTTTTATCGAATTCGTTCATGCCGTTTTCAACTACATCGGACCATGCATTAAGATTCTCCCCAACTCGATCAAACCGAAATATATTTCTTACTTCGGTCATTTTTAAGGTCATTTTTAGGGTAAGGAAAGGTCCAATGTCAATCATTTAAAATGTAATTACAAGTATATAATCAACCTTAATTATCAAACTATTTGAATGTATAAGGATTAATATCATGATACCAAAATCATCACTATTCCACATGGTTTTGATTGAATAATTTGAACAAAACTGTGACTTAACAATAATTGTTAGACATATACCTAACCTCGAGTTTTTTTTATAGCTAATAATGCTATATCATTGCTTTGATCATTTTTTTTTATGTATCATTAATCATTTTCTCAGCGCACGCCAAATAATGAAATTATGGAGTAAAATGTTGATACTTTGAGTTACATTACTGAAATTTCGTAGCGATCTCTATATTTTGTCTTAGTATGTTAAGCCGTTGGTCCCGGCTATCATTTGTACATCTTTGGTAGTCGTTATGCATTATCCGAAGCAAGGAAATCTGACACCAGTCTTGCCAAGAAGTACTGTGTTACTCGCTCGCTCTACGAAAAATACTGGTATTCAGCTGAGTCCGGTTTCACTGGAAGCCGACCCCAAAATTGTTGGCAGATAAACGGAGAGAACGGTTTCATTATCAAGCTTGAAATTGATCTTGAACAGGATCTGCCGATGATGATCAAGCTTCGTTGTACATAAACCAAACATTGAACTATCAAAAGAAGTCATACTTGTGTTACTTATTTTGTTAACCTGTATATTCAAAGTATTGTGGGCTCGGTCCACTGGACCGTATAATGTTCGCGTACGACACTCGCACGGTAAGCGGCCGTGACGACAGCGTCTGTTATTTTGATTTTTTGTGCTGCGTTGTTGGTCTAGTGCTCGCAAGTCCTACTGCTGAGCTGAGTCTTGATATCGATTCCCGGATCAGGTAAAGTGTTAGTGGAATTTTTCATCTGAAATTACTAAGTAGTGGCTTGGGGGATTTTTCATAGGACATATATAAGCACAATGTGGCTGTATTTATCAGCTTTTTTTTTAGAAAGGGTGTTCTTTAAATGACTTTTTTCGCTCCGGTTGGAGCGGAAAGATGTGTCAGACTCTTACTGAACCCACCTGTGTTCCTCCTAAAGCCCTTTGTACCTACTCCAGGGCCGCGGTGACTCTTTCGAACAAAATCCGCAACCTTGGCAGGCACTGGCCCTAACGGGCCCCATCTTCTATGCTGACATATCTTTGAGGCGCGCGTGGAACACAACGCGCCATCAACCCGGGCCTGGTTGTGATTGAATAGCGAGCCACCCAAGGCTCGGCGTCAGCAGGTCCGCGTGAATCCCGACGCCCGGAGCGTCTTCGTCTGTTGCGGCGGTTGGGCCGTAGGGCTTGTTTCTCCCTCAAACAGACCACCTCCTCCTTCGCTAGCATTACTGCTTCGCAGAAGGAGGTGACCACTTCCCATGCCTCTTCGCTCTGGAACATGGATTGAACCAAGGCCGGTCGCGAGAGGTTGCCGCCACCGATCGAGTCGTTCGACTAGAACATGGCGGTGCTCCGCTGTATGCTCCACCGTGTCTTACGATCTGCTGCACCTCTAGCTAATCATCATATCAGCCAATTGCCGTCCACTGCTGAACGTAAGCCTCCCCCAAAGATCGCTAACCATCCCGGTCCTGAGCGGTCCGCAACCATGCGCTGCCAGCCACCTTCTTCAAATCATCAATCCATCGTACCGCAGGGCGTCCCACACTACGTTTGCCCATACGCGGGCTCCATTCTACCACATGTCTGCTCCATCGACCGTCTGTCCGTCTACAGACATGGCCGGCCCACTTCCACTTCAGCATGCTCATTCTACGCGCAATGTCGGTGACTTTAGTTCTCTGGCGAATGACTTCGTTGCGAATTCTAAACCTCTACCTAATACTTCGGAGAATACAAGCACAATGTTCTGTTTGTAGGTATGAATAAGTTTGTGGAATACGAGACGACGCGAAACGCGTTTTGTGTTCTAATCGTCCAAATGAAGATCGGAACACAAAAATTCGAATACCTTAGTTTGTCTGCCTGTGCGTCTGTCACACCCAATTCTCCGAATCTTCTGGACCGATTTTGATAAATCTTGGTGAAGATTGTGAACTTTTAAGACCCTAACACGTATGCATAACGTAAACTTATAAATTTTGAGCATGAAGTCAGTTCTAGAATGCCCACTTTTCAACATTAATAGGAGGTGAGCCTTTTTTCTTCTTTTTTATTTTCGGGGTGATATCTTCAAAAGGCGCCGGGACTTTTTGGAAAAAAGACCAGGAGTGGGGAATTTATACCTCACTTAAGCCACCCCGGTGATCAACATCAGCACATTGAAGGGTCCCGGTACCTCCTAAAATACCACTCCGGAACCCCCTCCGTGCAACTCCTGTTATGGCACATCTCTGGGGAGACTGTAAGAGGTTTCCACTGAGCCTCGCTGTATACGGTAGCACGTAATCACTATACCATCGTCTTTCCCGGGATCACTCGGTTGGCGGATAGAGTCCCCACTCTGAACGCCCGCAAACCGGAGTTCCACCTAAGGAGGTGAGTCTATTGCCATCACCCGGACACTAATCCAAACTCCGGACTGCAAATGAGAAATCACTCATTCCTTGACTTGGAAATCAAATGAAGATCCCAAGCTTAGCATCTTAAGGAAGAGAAGGGCCGCGCGAGGGATAGACAAGGCCTTTGCCCCAACCGCCGCTAGAGAAGAAGACGCCCCGGGCGTCGGGAGTCGCAGGGCGATCCCCGGCTACCGGAGGCGCCTGCGGACGGCGAGCGTTGGGTGGCTCGCTGTCCGATCACCACCAGGCCAGGATCGATGGCACGTTGTATTCCACGCGCGCCTCAAAGAGATGTCAGCATAGAAGACGGGGTTACGAAATTTGTTCGAAGGAGTCACCGCGGCCCTGGAACACAAAGGGCTTTAGATGGAACATGGATGGGTTTTAATTAGTAAGAGTCTGACACGCCCTTCCGCTCCACCCAGAGTGGAAAAAGTCATTTGATGATTTCTCATCCCCAAAAAAAAACGCTTAGCATGTTGCAAGCGCCTGCTGGATAAGTAAGGCACAATTTTTAGTTAAGCAACAACTTACCCACCAGTAACAAAGTTTGTCCTAAACAAACTCATTATTGGAGTTTACTCCTTAAGAAACGGTTTTCATATTTAGCCCGCGGTATGATGGAGGTCTGCCCCTGCTTGGGCTGAGCAACGCTGTGTCCTCGTCGAGGCGATCGGCGGCGGTGACCTCTCGCGTCCGGCCTTGGTTGAATCCATGGTCCGGAGCGAGGAGGCTTGGGAGCGGTCACCTCCTTCTGCGAAGCAGTAATACTAGCGAAGGAGGAGGCGGGCCCTGCAGGGGAAAGGCAAGGCCTTCACCCCAACCGCCCCAGGCGTCGGGAGTTGCAGGGCGTCACCGGCCACCGTAGGCGCGGGCCTGTGGACGGTGACCGTTGGGTGGCTCAATGTCCGATCACCACCAGGCCCGGGTCGATGGCGCGTTGTGTTTCACGCGCGTCTCAAAGAGATGTCAGCATAGAAGACGGGGCCCGCTAGGGGCAGGGTTGCGAAATTTGTTCGAAAGAGTCAACGCGGCCCTGGAACGCAAAGGGCTTACTTCGAGATTATGTATGTGTGTATATACAAAGTATACTCAGCTTATTTAAGATGCTTTCATTTACCCAGTTTTTACATAATCTACACAGTAATAGGTCTTAAGGACACACAATTTGTTTTTAAATCAGAAACAAACACATTACTCTGTATTTGTTCGACGTATGTTCCTGTCAAACGATTGCAGCTAGACTCCAATAAAAATAATGGTGTACAAACATTGAACAATGAAAGCAAAAAGCGAAGAGAGAACGAATTGGCTCGCTCTAACCAGCGGTATTTCAGCGGTTTACAATGAGGTACGAATTGTGTAGGGTCATCGTCTTTAAAAGGAAATGGATATGTAACAATTACATGGACAATAAAAGGGTTATTGAATAGAAATAAAATGACTGAATTACGCTGTTATTCCCTGTCCACAAAAAGGTTTGGAAAAAAATATAAGAAAAGAATATTAAAAACATTTAAAAGACACATTTAATACGACACGGATTAGGGCTCCAGAAGACATGCACGACGCGAGGTTGCGATAGCCATACAACGATAATTTCTCATATAAATTATTCAGACGATGATAATGATATCACGATTAAATAACCTTTCTAACAAAAAAAACCTTAACCAAAATCGGTTCATCCGTTTAGGTGCTACGATGCCACAGACAGACACACATATGCACAGATACACACGTCAAACTTACAACACCCCTCTTTTTTGGTCGGGGGTTAAAAATAAATCTATTGACAGATTTTCATAACACAACGTAGATACATCGTCGTGAGGAGCTCGTGGCTAAATAATGACAGCCACACGGGTCGATCTTCAAGGTCAAGCAACGCTTACCGAGGTTGGTCTGTGGATAGGTGACCATGTTGGTCCTGGCTGTTATTTGTAGATCTTTGTCAGTCGTTACGGATAGTCAGAAGCCAGATAATCTGACACCAGTCTTGCCAAGGAGTACCGTGTTACCCAGTTAATGGGTTGTGGAAGTCTGGTAGGCGGCCGCTCCACGTAAAATACTGGTATTTAGCTGAATCCGGTTTGACTGGAAGCCGACCCCAATATAGTTGGGAAAAAGCTAGGCAGGTGATGATGATACATCGTTGTCGCATTATCTTCGGGGACCTTATCATAACTGGTGTAAAGTGGAAATGACAAAAAATTAAGAAAAATTGTTGTGAATTTTTGAAATTATGAACCTCCAATAATTTAGTAGCTCCATACCACGACAGATGCTCATTCAGTTCAAACAAACTGAACGTCCCGCAACTGAGCAGCTATTTCAGAGAAAATGCACTGGAAAATTTTGCTTGCTTTGATTTCAACAGAACGGAATCATTCTCGTTGCTATGCGAGCTTTGAAACTGTTGATTGTGTGGCTTCAGTTTGAATAGGCCTTAGTTAAGCCGAACTGATTGTCATTTGAAATTGGAACGTCGAATTTTAAAATGATATGCATGGTTTATGGCAGGAGTTTTTCTGTCCGATCCCGCTTCATTGGTAATTTTGAATTGAGAATGTGGTGTTTTTTTTTTTAGTCCAAGATCCTAGAGCTTTGTGAGGATCGCCCGGAAGACACGGTGGAGCATACGGTGGAGGTCTGCCCCGCTTGGGCTGAGCACCGCCGTGTCCTCGTCGAGGCGATAGGCGGCGGCGACCTCTCGCGTCCGGCCCTGGTTGAATCCATGGTCCGGAGCGAGGAGGCTTGGGAAGCGGTCACCTCCTTCTGCGAAGCAGTAATGCTAGCGAAGGAGGAAGCGGACCGCGCGAGGGAAAGGCAATGCCTTCGCCCCAACCGCCGCTACAGAAAGCGCAGTCAACTCACACACGGTCATCCGATCCTAAACTAAGCAGAGCCTGTGCTATGGCAACCAGACAACTGATAAACATACTCATACATTTCTAAATACATACATATTCTAGACAAATTACACCCAGACACAGAACAAATGATCATGATCATCACACAAAGATTTGTCCTGGGTGGGAATCGAACCCACGACCTCCGGTTTGGTAGTCAGGGTCACTGACTACTCGACCAACAGGCCAGTCTAATAGGTGTTTATTACTGTATACAGTAACTTTAGTTAATGGCTTTCCCCCAGTTACAATTACTAAGATACGTATGAGAGTACCTGCCACAGTGTACCTAGTCTTTTTAAAGTAATTTCTGCGATAAAAAAAAACACCGCTGAGTTCTCTTGATTTCTATTTAATTCAACGCTGCTTTTTTTAGTGTAATTATTCTAAATATCCAAAAGTTGACTGGTAGAGAATGCTTTGTTGCATTTATCATCCACAATCCACAGGCCACCATCTTTTTTTTAATTTTTTGTGAGTGGCTTCTCTCAGTTCAACCTCTAAGGTTGTCGACTGCTTAACCGGGCTTGCCTGTGGTGGCCTTAATATAATATTAAAGCCTCCAGCCAGGGCTTATAAAAAACTTACAAACTAAGCGACTACACGAAGTGAGCTGTCAATCCACCTTGATTATATGGATTGACAGCTCACCTCATGATCACTACACCCAAGCCTGCACTTCGACATGTTTACAGAATCGACCAGCTGGTTCTGAACTGCATCTGGTAAGACCCCCAACATAACTATAAAAAGAGTGTACGCCTTAGAGGGAGAGCCAATCACCATCAACAACTTTTATATTACATACAAATTCAAACTCCCAACGACTTCCTAAAGAAATAATATAATTCCCCTTAGAGACAAGCTCCCACAGACGGGCGCGATGCGATAATAAGACAACGCGCAGGGATAAGACTGATCAGTTCGTTACAATACTTCTTTGATACTTCTGTGTTTCGTTACATTTGTTTCAAAGCCGAGTTTGAAAATTAACTTTTCCAATAAATCTTCAAACGACAAGCTCCCTTTGAAATCAACCACTGGCAAAATTGTGGCTGTGTTACAATAAAAGTACAGTCGGCGAAATGATTCGATCATCACCATAGCCATAAGATTAAACAAGATAGATTAATGGATCATTAAGAACAACTTATACTATGGGACCAAAACTGAAATCGTGAAAAAAAAAAAACGACTTCCCCATACATTTCTGTGCGCATAACTTGACAAAATGTACTGAACAGTTAATTTTTTTAAACGATTTTTGTGTTGGTGCCGCAGTAAAAATAGTTCTTAAAGGTGAGTACAATGACTCCTTAAGAGGTTTTGCATTTATTATGTTACACGTTGTAGTGATGAAAGAAAAAGAGTTTTTTTGCGCCAAGCATGACGCAACCATTAAAAAACGAATAAAAACAAAAGTCCAACCTTTGTACATTACGTGAAAATTCAGTTCCCTGAAAATTAACATCAAAAGTGGCAACTATTCGTTGGGAATTCTCCACTCTGTCATGAAATAATGAATTCGCAGAATTTGAGTTCAAAGTAGCACAAAGATATCGGGTTTGATGCAGTAACTGCTCTTGTACAAATTAAATGGATCGTGCATTCACAAATCTGAATGGTAGAAATCTTCATATTTTGCGCCCCTTCTTATTTATGTTTGAATACTTTGTTTCTGAGAAACTGAAATACATGAGGAGTTTGTTAAAAGTGTTACCTGAGGTTACAGTATACATAAGTTCATAACAAAAATGAGTAATTGAATCCTTACTTACAAACAAATAAATGAATAACCCTAAAAAAACAAATCGAAACAAACTCAGAACTAATGTGAAGACAAGGGGACTGTAATATTTGATATAAGTATTTTTAATATAAAACGATCGTATTTGATATAAGTATTTTTAATATAAAACAATTGTATTTGATATAAGAATTTATATCTAAGTGAAAACTTGAACATTAACGTTATGCATTTTTGATATTTTGGAATAGTTAGGGAATAATTTCGCACGAATTGTATATGCATGCATTGGGGCATACATTTTCGCCACGTGGTAGAAAAAGAGGGGGATATTACTTCCTCTCCTACGCCGCGCCGGTGGTATACTATCCCTAAGCCTTACGAATTTTCGATCAGGTCACGTGTCCTGACGCGAGTTTAACAGTTTTTAACCATCCCATAAAGTGCACAACGCCGCAAGAGAAGTTTTCACTTCAAAAATACAACAAATATACTCTTTAGAGGAAAATGCCAGTCTTTATAGTTAGACTCATTTCTTCTGTCTACATGGAATCAAATTTCAGACATTAAATGTTGTCTGGTACTTCTAAAATCTTGTGTAAATTGTGTTAAACTTCCCAAAGTTGTTGGTCAGATTCTTGTTTTAAACTTAGATCGAAATTCCCTCTTTTATATTGAACTAATGAATATTGTTTCCAAAAGTTTGAATGTTACGTTAGTTTTGTGTGCTGCAAAGAAAATTACTTGTTACTTTGAATGTTTATTTATTTATTTAATAGTTTATGTACGCACATTTAACAAATAGATAAGAAGAGGGGCTTGACTAGTAAGTCAAGCCCTTTCATTTGATACCCATATTTAGGGAGTTGTGAAAAAATATGTAATCCGCCATTTTGTCGCGGCGGCTATCTTGGACCGATTATCATCAAACATAGCTAAAAACACTCCCGACTAATTCACCTTTCAAACAAAAAAAAATTAAAATCGGTTCATCCGTTCGAGAGCTACGATTCCACAGACAGACACACATACACAGGCACGTCACACTTATAACTCCCGTCGTTTTTCGTCGGGGATTAAAAATAATCATGTTTAAAATGAAATAAAAAATAACTTGGACCTACTTATACAAACAAGAACCAACCCACACAAAGATAACGTTTTTGTCTTATATATAAAGTACCTACCTATATGTTACGGCTAAAGATGGGTATAGAAAATAATAAACTTAAGATTAGCTCGCTAATCACCTTACACCCTACTTGAACCATATGTATTTTTCTGTTGTCTTCTCAAGCGGTATAAATCAATTTTGACAGACATGACATCTGTCACAATGACATAAACGTCAGTTGGCCATAACCTTTTTAGAGAAAGCTATTGCTCATTTTGTCTTTAAGGTTTTAGAACATTAAGCAAATAAGCTCCACATTGCCTGACACCATAATAACAAAAATTTGTTTTATTTTATAACAAGTCTGTTAAACCAAATTGAATCTTAATGCATCCACATTAAAGTCGATTAAATGTAGATAAAAACTTTCGCAAATGATCAATTAATTTGTCGAGCGTGAGCTCTGACAAACATAAAATAGCAGATACTAAAATCAACAGTTAAACTTTATACCATTGCAGTAAAATTCAATTTCGATTAAACAATGGCAGAAGATATGGCAAAGTGAAAGTTGCAAAATGTGTAATCAGCAATGCCTTAGTATCAGAAGTATATGAAAGTGAAAACATCCGATTTCGACGACATTAAGAAACGGGTCACGAATGTTTTACGATCCCATAACTGTATAGATTATGAAATGAAAGTGAAAATAAAGAATTAACATATAATTTCCCTTTTATCCCGTTATGGGTATGGAATTTTAATTTACCTCATGTATTATGTTGATTGAAGGTATCTTTAAGGAGTTGTTAACACCTGGACAGAATGTGATAGTGAAAATTATCGGTAAGATTGTCGATCCTGGAGAATTGAACCGTACCAAAATAAAATACCATCTGTAATAAAATCTATCTCCCTTCGTACAATTCATCCAAAGGTTGTCAGGAAGAGATTGCCTTGGGCGATAAGACCGCCCATTGTACACTTATTTTATGTTTGATTGTCCTGATCTTATTATGAGGTGTACAATAAAGTATCTATATAATAAATACTACAATAGTCTAAGCTGTGGTGTGTGTATCTGCACTATTGACATTTATTTTTCTTTAATAACATGCATGGTTCGGAGTGATGTAGGTAAATATTTAGGTTAAATATTATCATGTAGCGGAGATGAGAATGTTGAGATGGATGTGTGAAGTAACAAAAATAATTAAAGTGAGAAATGAGTACATTAGTGGCAGTTCAAAAGTGACGCCTGTCACTTAAAAATTGAAAAGGAACCGCTTGTCTTGGTTTGGTTATGTGAAGAGGAGGGATGAAACGTATGTAACTAAAAGAGTTATGAATATATATGTGGATGGATGGAGAAATTCAACGACCCCAAGTAACATGGAATAAAGGCAGGAAGATGATAAATATACATGGTCGAGGAATGAAGTTGATCCGTGGTTGGGTGACCATCTAATACTTACCGAGACTTTTCAGTGCCTCGGAAAGCACGTCAAGTCATTGGTCCGGACTCTCTTCTGCAGATCTTTGACAGTTGTCAGCAAGAAAGTCAGATAAGCAGACTTTTCTTGTAAGATTGGAAGCCGACCTCGAGTAATGGCTGGTTTCAATAACGTATCTACCTTTAACCAACTGTCATATTCGCTACCAATAGAAGCTGAAACGTCATGATTGAAAGGCAAAAATGACGTTTCAGCTACTGTTGGGAGCAAATTTGACAGTTCGTTCGCAAGTGGATGTGTTATTGAGGCCGGCCGATAGTAATTAAAAGATAGATAGATTGATCTAAACTAAAATATTGCAAACTTTTGTTTGTTTATGAGATTGTTAAGATCTGTAAAATAACCCGATAAAGATTTACTTTGATTCCGTCGTTGGAAAACTACACTTTCGCCGTCGCTAAGTGACACAGGCTACTTAATACCCGGTGCTGATGCATGGTTCATAAAATATTTTAGCCTAAAAAGATAATACTTTTACCAGTAACATATTGTAAAGTCAGTAATATTAGCGAATTTTACACAAATCGATGCTTTGAAATATTATCGTTCACTAGGAACTGATGGATACAAATCGTCGCCATGCCGGTTGCGAGCGAATGAATGAGTAATTGAACGATGTCGAAGCTGATATTAGATTTAAGTAAAGTCTTCTTACGATGTGGGAAATTAAAGATCAAAACTATATTTCGTTTTAAAATTCAAAGAAGACTAAACAGTCTTCAAAGGGGTTCTGATCAAACCGAAGTACCTACATAGCTAATTTATATCAGCCAAATGGGTCGATCTTCAAAGTTAAGCAACACTTGCCGAGGTCAATCTGTGGATGGTCATGCTTACATTACAGTGTGTTATGATAACGTAGGTACCGTATAATCGTATGTATCTGTTGGTTTAGTTTAGCGCTTATAAAATCAAGCCTACCTATAGACTAGTATGACCAGCAGTGCGATTCTGTAAAGATCTCACCGTGTAAACTTAGGTGAAGTGAACATGAAGTGATCTGTCAAACCATACAAACAAGATAAAATGACAGTTTACTTCATGCTCACTTCACCTAAGTTTACACGGTGAGACGTTGACAGAATAGAGCGGCTGATATATGAAGTATGAACGTATATGAAGTAAACGGATAGGAGAAGGTTCCGTTTTGTTCTTTCTACCTACACCTATAGGATAAAGATTTGAGAGTAGCCTACGTACAACAACAGAATCTATCCTTTGGATGGATGAGTATATTTTTGTTACTCAATCACGTCAGAACGGCAGGACGGATCTAGATGAAATTTGGCACAGAGATAGACTATAGTCTGGAATAACACATAGGATACTTTTTATGCCGGGAATATGTTCCTTTAGGATAATTTTCGACATTCACGCGGGCGGAGCCGCGGGGGCAGCTATTATAGAATATTATCATCCAAACTGAGAGAGGGCGCTCCTGTGCCAATGTTTACTTCGGCTCCGTACTAAAAGTGATCTCAAAATAAAAATAAGTGCATTTACTCAGTGGAAAAGACAAAAGTGAAGAAACAAACAAGTGACTTACAACATTTATTGTGGACAACGTCTTACATTGTGCGAAAACTCTATAATCAGTGAAAATAACTCGAATGTGAACTACCCGTATTACGTGTATAAACAGTTATATCTCCCATAGTTTAGACATCTGAAGTGAAGGACTAACAAAAACTGAAGTAAATCGTGAACTTTCATAATCCTGGAAATCGTTTTTCAAAATAAAAGTGATATGAATAACCCTACTTCATCAATACCGGGATGACTGGCACTCCTTGCACTAATTAGAAGCAAAGAGACTAGCGACATCTGTGGAAAGCTACCTGTATCATCAATACAAGTCCGAACCATCTTCGACCTATGACCGATCTGTCAAGAGAGTGGCACAATTGTACAAAGACACTAGCGACATCTGTGGAAATCTATTCGTACCACTAACACAGGTCGAAACCATCTTCAATCTATGATCGATCTGTCAAGCGAGTAGAGAGATCAACAAAGACACTAGCGATACCTGTGATAATCTACCCGTATCACTAATACAAGTCAGAACCATCTTCGATCTACGAGCGATCCATCAACCTTAGCAAGTTGACACAGGAACTCAAGAGGGCGCTAGCATAAACAAATAATCATTTGAATAACTGTAGTACACTACATAGAACGAGCTAAGAGATGGAGGAAATTATGCACGAGCTTCGTAAAATTCGAAGAGATTTGGATGAACAGAAAACCGCAATAGAAAAAAGTGGAGAAAAAGTGACGGAAAAAGTTACACAAAATATAAACAGCATATTGGAAGATAAGTTTAAACTATTCAATGAAAAATACGAAGATCTAAAGGAAAAATGTGAAAACCAAGAAAAGCGACTGTATTTTCTGGAAAAACAGGCAAGAAAAAACAACATCGTCTTTTTCGGAATAAAAGAAATAGAAACGTCATATTTTAACCTTGAAACTCTCATATTGAACTTTATCAAAGAACATTTTTCTCAGGAACTGGATCGCAGGGATATTCAAGAAGTTAGAAGAATAGGCAAGAAAGGAGAAAGACCTCGACCAATAACTGTCACTTTTTGTACACTTGGCACAAAAATAAATCTATTTAAAAATAGAAATGCACTAAAAAATACCGGTTACTATATAACGGAAGATTTCCCACAAAATATTCTGGAGAAGAGGAAAGAGCTTCAAGAACAAGCAAGAATCGAAAGGGAAAAGGGAAACCTAGTAAAAATAAAATACGATAAGCTTGTCATAAGCGAAAAAAACAAAACAGCTGGAAATAACAAAAGAATGCTTTCAACTTCACCTGAAAACAAAACTACAAAAGGAGCTGAAACAAATACACAGGCTAATAAGAAGAATAAATCTCAAACGCAAATAAGAAGAACTTCAAGCCTATCGGAAAGCATTTTAAAACCGGGCATGCTGAATTACCTGGTCAACAGGAACACAAACAACTCATCAGATTCACAGCAAAATAACAAAGTTAATATATAGCAACGACCGCCCCCCTCTCGCAACGTCAACATAAAACAACAATTATCAGAAAACCAAACTCATCTTCCAAGCCGGCTGGTCACCGTGGAAGAACATGACCAAAACCCTCCAAACAACCCTCCAAAGAATGAAACCCCACAAAAAACGTTATACATTTTGACATATAACGTTAGAACACTTTCATCATATGAACGTTTGATAGAGCTAAATGAAGCTTTCAAAGAAATTAAATACGACGTTTTAGGTTTAGCAGAAACAAGAATGACTGGAAACAAGATCGAAGAGTACGAAAACTTCATTTTCTGCTACACTGGTCACACACCTGGAAGACATGGAATAGGTTTTATAGTTAAACACCACCTTAAAAATAATATAGAAAGCTACCTTGGCATTTCTGAAAGAGTAGCCATATTGAACTTGAAATTTGAGAGTACTAGCTTATCCATAATTCAAGTCTACGCCCCTACTGCACAAGCAAGCGAGAATGAGATCGATAACTTTTATGCGACAGTAAATAGGGCAATGGAACTAGCACATAAAGACTTCGTACTGATGGGTGACCTAAATGCTAAAATTGGGATACCAAAAAAAGAGGAGTATTTAATCATGAAAGCACACGGATATGGAATTAGAAACGAGAGAGGACAAAGATTAATCGATTTCGCCAGTGAAAACAAACTGTCAATTTTAAACACCTTCTTCAAGAAAAAACCAAAAAACAAATGGACCTGGCGATCACCGGATGGAGCGAACAAAAACGAAATCGACTTTATGCTATCAAACCGACCACATCTATTCAAAAATATAGAAGTACTGAACATTAACTACCCTTCAGATCACAGGCCAGTAAGAGCTACAATATCACATGATACACTTTTCAAAAAAAGTAGAACAAAGTTTGCTAACTGTCAACATAGTATAATAAAAAGTGAAGAAGAAATCTCCAAGTTCAAAGAATATCTAAATTCTTACATATCGAAAGACCAAATGTTCGCTCAGACTATTGTCCCAGTCCAGAAATATTACGACAACTTAATTAAAATCATCACCTCAAGCTTGCAAAATGCCCGAGCAGCACAAAACCCAAAGAAAGTCCACAAAATATTTTCAGAGCGTACATTAAAACTTTTTAAAAGAAGACAACACCTGCAAAAATGTCCAAATAAAACTAGAGCAACAAAAAACGAAATCTCGGCGCTTTACAAGCTTGTAAACAAATACATAAAAAAAGACTACGCCAACTACAGATACAAAACAATCGAAAAACATCTACGCCAAACTGGAAGCACGAAAAAGGCATATAAAGAGCTGAAACCAAATAAAACTTGGATAGAAGAGCTAAAACGAGGTGAAATAGCCAAAAACAATCGTTGCGACATCATCAGCATAGCGACAGAGTTCTACAGAGATCTCTACAGCACAAAAGAACCAGAAGACACTAGCCACGAAAACCTAAATTACAACAGCGACGGTAACATACAATTCGTTGAAAATGACGTCATTGAAGCATTGAACAAACTGAAACTAGACAAAAGCCCGGGCTCGGATAACCTAGCAAACGAGACTCTAAAGATAGCCGCCCCAATACTAGCTACACCTTTTACAAATTTGTTTAACTCTATCCTAGAATCTGGTGAGACACCCACGCAATGGTCTGAATCTAACATAATTCTTTTATACAAAAAAGGAAACCCGAATGATATAGGGAATTATAGACCAATAAGTTTGCTGCCGAGTACATATAAGCTATTTTCTACAATCCTGACCAAAAAAATTAGTTCTACATTGGAAACAAGTCAACCCGTCGAACAGGCAGGATTCAGAAAAGGCTTCTCCACCATCGACCACATCCACACACTCGAACTTATCATCGAGAAATATCAAGAGAGAAGTAGACCATTGTACTTGGCTTACATCGATTACAAAAAAGCATTCGATTCGGTGTCACACAGCTATATCTGGGAAACTCTAGCAACACAGAATGTGGAAAATGAGTATATAAGAGTTATCAAAAGCATATACAGGAAGAGCAAAAGTAGAGTTAAACTAGAGACAGCGGGTTCTTGGTTTCCTATAAAGAGAGGCGTGAGACAGGGTGACCCACTGTCACCTATACTATTTATAGCCACATTAGAGTCGATAATAAGCAAGCTTAACTGGAATAAATGTGGTATAAAAGTTAAATCAAAGCATTTAAGCCACCTACGTTTTGCCGACGACTTGGTACTGATATCAGAGACAGTAAAAGAACTACAACACATGGTAGAGTTACTAAACCAAGCGAGCAAGGTCGCCGGGCTAGAAATGAACCTCACCAAAACTATGGTAATGACCAACAACATCAAGGTACCAATTTACGTCGACAACGTGCCTCTCCCATATACGGAAAAATACATTTACCTAGGCAAACAAATAAGCTTCGACAGACTAAACAACTACCAGGAGATTGAGCGCAGAGCCCAGTTGACATGGAATAAGTACTGGAGTTTTAAAGAAATATTTAAGAGCAACATGCCAATCAAACTGAAGACTAAGGTTATGAATTCCTGCCTTATACCATGCCTAACCTATGCTTGTCAGACATGGAAGTTTAACAAAAATGTCAAAGAAAAAATTATAACGTGCCAACGAGGAATGGAGCGGAGTATGCTAAACATAAAGAGAATAAACAAAATAAGACATACAAAAATACGCAACATCACAAAAGCAACAGACGGTTTAGCACAAGCTCTGGCGTTAAAATGGAAGTGGGCCGGACACATAGCACGCCTGCAAGATCACAGATGGACAAGAAAAGTGTCAGAATGGAGGGGGCCAGTGGGCAAAAGAAAGAAAGGGAGACCTTGCAACAGATGGGAGGACGAGATAAAACGAATAGCGGGTCCAAACTGGATGCAAATAGCGCAATCCAGAGAAAATTGGCTACATTTGGAGGAGGCCTTTACCTGCAGAGGGGTTCCTACAGAATAATATACTTAATATTTAGTATTAAAAACTTGCATAAAACAACGGGAACTATTAACTTATCTAACTTTTTAAATTAAAACTTTCATTTGTATAATTAAAACTTTTGATACTAAAAAACAATTAATTTTTGTAAGCGCGAATTTTTCTGGAGGAAATAAAAGGCTTTTTTATTTTTATTTTTTATTTTATTTTATTTTATTTATCATCCAAACTTGACGAGGTCAAACCAAATCCAGTATGCTCTGAATACTTATAGCCTTTCATCTTTCGGCTCTATATTGCTTAGAACTAGCTCTTAAAAGCCTCCCGTCCTAAGCCTTTTGAGGTCATTTACTACTGTTAGAAACGGCCTATACTCAATAGAAACAGGGTTAAAATATGCCGTTCATTGGTCTACAAAGAGGGTCGCTATTGAAACCAGTCCCTAGAGTTTGGCTTCGAATACCGATCTATTGTGTCAATGTATTGTGTGTGTGGCAATGCCTAGTTGAATTAGTAAGTTATGTAGCTAGTTTTGATATGGTTGAAACTGTAACTACGTCGGTAGGTGTAGGTATACATTGCTCACTGCCGGGGATTACGGAAGTCGCATACGTTCCCGCGATCCCCGGCGTAGGTGGGAGATGGAACACCGGGGTGGTTTTAGTCAGTAAGAGTCTGACAGGCCCCTCCGACATCCCCTAAGATTTCCCCCGTAAAAAAAAAACAACGGGTTGCACTCCGGGAGTGCCGGCCAGAAGTGAAAACTTGAACATTAACGTTGTGCATTTTTGATATTTATGAATGGTTAGGGAATAATTTCGCACGAATTGCTTTAATTATCAGTATAAAAGTTCATTTACGTGGTAAAAAACAATATTCGTTTATTGCGCTATTGTACCTACACAATTATGACAATTTATATTACATTAAAAATTTAACACTTCAGTACTTTCCCTCCGTCTTACGAATTTTCGATCAAGTCACGTGTCCTGACGCGAGTTTAAAATTTTTTACCCATCCCAAAAAGTGCACAACGCCGCTAAAGAAGTTTTTACTTCAAAAAAATATAGATTGCTTGATTTTTTGGTTACTGACTGTGCCTACCTTTACAAATTACTATAACTTTCCAAATATTTTAAATACTGGAAAATCGTTTATCATTCACAGGCTCCCGACTCAGGCTCTTGTCTAATTATAATATGTATGTTATTTTTGTGTTCGTGTGATCTTTTATCATGTGAATATTAATTTATATATAAATGTGATTTTAATTTAATTTAATGAATATTGTTATTATCTAAAATGGATTGAAATAAATGAATTTAAAATTTGAATTAGAAATTTTGAATTAAAGACTACCATTTAAATATGACATTCTATTTAAAAACGATCTTAAACCTTTTTTGTCAACATATTAAAAAATACAAGTGAAGGATTGAAACAAAATTATGTTTGAGTTTAAGTGCATTAAACTATCTCTTAGTATAATGCACTAACTGTTACTAACGGCTTCAGAATGCTTGACTGAATTCAAATAACAAAGCTCTGGGCAATAAAGAAAAGTTCTCTTTTGACTCGATGTCTTAACAAAACACTTTCTTGTGCTTACAGATTATTAAATGGTCAATAAACGCAGTCTATAAAAGATCAGTCACCTTTTGTCAGTCGGTCGTTCACCTTTGTGGTCGATGGAAAATGCGAAAATCTTAATAACAGACCTTGCCAATTTAACTACCAACTTAGTCACGCTGATATAGATAGGCAGAGACGAGCCATCTCCGTGCGTGGGAACATGCTAGCGAGGCGGTTTAGCCGCTGTAGTGACGCTGTGAAATCGCAGCTCTTCATTAGTTACTGCTCAAGCGTCTACACAGTCGAGTTGTGGGCTAACTACACCAAAGCTGCACTCAGCGACATGCGAGTGCAATACAATGACGCGTGGCGTGCCATGTTCCGGCTGCCTCGGTGGTGCAGCGCGAGCGCCATGTTCTGCGAGGGCCGCGCGCCCGGCTGGCCGGCCCTGCTGAGGAGCCGCTCGGCCGCCACACGCTCCGCCATACATCGCTCCGCTAACTCCTTGGTGGCCGCGGTGCGAGACTGGGACAACAGCCCTCTTCATCAAAGATGGCTGTCCTATCATACGCCGATAACATGATTCGCGGAGTCTAAATTTTAACTTATTTTTATTATTTATTGTTATTTGTGTATTATTATTTGGATATTAATCTGGCAATAAAACAATTTCATTTCATTTCATTTCATTTAGCTACCAACCAACTACAACCAAATTAGCTACCAACAGTAGCTGAAATGTCATGTTTACCTTTGTAACATGACGTTTCAGCTGGTTGCAGGCAGTTGGTAGCTAATTTGACAGTTGGTCAAAGGTAGATACGTTATTGAAACCGGCCATTAGAGAACATAGGCATCAAGTTTGAATGTCAATCAACTTGCCTATTTTTCTTGGGTCTTGCAGTGTAACCAGATGCAACTGAGTACTGGTACTTAACATGAAGTAACTGACTGTCAGACGACAGTAAAATGGGTAACACAGATTTCTCAACTGTCACAGACCTACAAATGACAGCAGATGCCAACGCTTTAACGTCCAAGAAACGAAAGAGTCTTAATATGGATGTTCACTTATGGGATTACCATGGATTGGTGAGGGTCGCAGGTAGCCGATGTATGCGAGACGCACAGGACCGGTTGTTGTACACTTGGGGGAGGCCTATGTCCAGCAGTGGACGTCTTTCGGCTGATATGATGATGATGATGACCTCGGGAAGCGTTGCTTAACCATTAAAATCGACGAACGAGGTCTATTATGACCAGTGACCGGAATAGGTAGAGTATATTTACCTACCCGTCGCGGAAGTATAGAGTTGATTATACCTCCTCTAAAATTCCGGAATCGTTAACATGACGATTAAATCCCGGGATTTATGAAATTGCAAATCACTAATTGCGCTTGAACTAAATTATTATATTAAAAAACTAAGATTTTTGCTATGTTTTACATGCAAAATTAATTCTTGAAAGTTCTTCTGTTATTTACCTGATTATATTGTAATCTGAATATATTTTTTATAATCCTGGTTTTAACTGTCATGGTTTAGAGGAGGTATTGTCTACTCTATGTTACTTCATCGAACTTTAGGTAAATATAATCTACCTATTCCGATCTCTGGTTATAACTTATCTATGAAATGAATTATATTTGGTAAAATAATTGTTGTATTTAACCTATTAAACTTAATGTGAATAGTTCTAAGTTGAAATTGTTCATAATTTTTCATTGTAAATGTTAATTATTATTTGTTTTTCTTATTGTTTCCATAGCAGTTTATGCGTATAGTATTAGTACATGTAGTGCTCTTCTTTAAGTGATGAGGCACTTAAACTTAAGTCTGGAGTGACTTCTCCTAAATGTCATGGTGTACTCATTGTTGAAGAGCCAAATATAATAAATAAATAAATAAAATGAGCTCTGTCGCTCTTGAAGATCCATGAGTAATACGATGGTAAATGTCAGTCGAGGATCCTCTTTTACTCGCTTCCCACTAAAAGTAGGATGCTTTTAACTGCATTCATTTTTGAAGAGAAAGTTCTACAAACCAGTTTTCTTGGTACCTATGTAGGTATGATTTGGATACCTGAGAAAGTACATGTTAAAGTTCGGCAAAGATTTGGCTTGAGACTTTTTCTTGAGATTTCACCCTCGTGAAAGTCGAAAATTATCTCGCCGGTAGGTTGGCATCCGGATTAAAAACTATTACCTAATTCAAGCCATGGACCACCCGTGATCCAAATCCAAACAAATAATATCTAATAATAATAATAATATCTTGAGACAACTCTCAGTCTCTCAGAGGGTCACTAACCACTCGACCAGTACAGGCTAGTCGAAACAGCCGTTGAGTCGTGATTGATACGTCCAAACATTTAAACTTAGACGTCATATTCAGTGAATGACACTATCGGTATCTTTACTTATCAAACTGGCACACAACAACGCCACTTATCAAGAGTAAAAAAAATACGAACTTATTTTGATACTAGATAAATTGTCCTTACAACTTTTTTATATCAACAATATTATAATGTTGTCAATTTCTCCTGCCTGCCTGCTGTTCGCCACATTACAGGTTAGGTTTAAAAATATAAAAAGGTAGCTAGAAAGGGTAAGGTAAGTACGTAGGTATAGTAGGAAAGTAGGGTAATGTAGTTAGGATAGGTACGTAGGTAGGGTAGGAAAGTAGGGTAAGGTAGGCAACGGTTGGCGGGAGGTGACGGGAGCGAAGTCACGGGCACAGCTAGTATATTATATGTATTAAGCAAAATAAAAGCTGATTTTCGAAGTCCAGTTGAACCGTCAACTTAAAGCCAATGTCACTTACTATAAATGTTACTTTGAAGACCACTGACACCCTTAACCAGTGAAGTAGAAATAGCTGTTACGGCTGAGGGATATAAAATTTATATAACATGCTTACCACAATATTTATCAGATAGATACATTCTAACTTTATTAGTTTGTTACCTGTCACGTCTTAACGGCTGAACGGCTGAACAGATATAGTTGAAATTGGCACACGGATAGACCTTGTCCAGGAATGGGACATGGGATACTTTCAATCCTGCGAGAAAATGTTCTAGAGGCTAGTTTTTGCCATAAAACATCATGTGTATGTTCCTTGAAAGAGAAGACATGAAGACTTAATATTGTTACGCGCCAGAATTAATGTCGGGTACATTAAGTTACTACTAGCGCCATCTAGTATCGAGTAGCAGAACTAGTAGAGTCAAGTACCTTCTAGACATTTCTTTGCCAGAACATTCTACACTTCTCGGTATCTGGTCAGTCGGCAGCGGTAGTTACGAGTACTTTCCAGATGTTTCGAGAATGGAAGTTTCTAGAATAAACTGACCTATAAAAGGAGCGCGTATTCCGCGACCGAGGCAGTATTGGATTAGCGATACAAGCGAATACTTCGGAAGCGATCTTCAAGTGCGAATAAAGTGATCAGTGGTGAACTTGTGTTTAATAATTAGTGAGTTTAAAAGTTGTAATTAGTGTTTTTAAATTAAAGTGTCATTTTGGTTATTTAATCGGCTGTTTTCATTGTCACGAACCCCAAGCTCGTAACAATTGGTGTCAGAAGAGTGGATATTTAAATCATGCCGATTCTACCAAAGGACGACACGGAGGGTATCCGTACCCGGAGTCAACGTCAGCAGGAGACGGACCATAGGCGTTTTGGAGGTACAACGCCGCAGACGTCGGAGGGCCAGTTGCCGATCATGGAGGCCGGTCCGTCCACAGGAGCTCCAGCATCTGCAGCACCAGACTTTGCTGCACTGATGATGATGCTGCAGGAACAGGCCCGCCGACAAGAGGAACAGGCCCGTCGGCTGGAAGAACAGCTACAGCGAGACAAGGAGGAACAGGCTCGCCGACAGGAGGAACAGGCTCGCCGACAGGAGGAACAGGCTCGCCGACAGGAGGAACAGGCCCGGCGGTTGGAAGAACAGCTCCAGCGTGACAAGGAGGAACAGGCTCGCCGACAGGAGGAACAGGCTCGCCGACAGGAGGAACAGGCTCGCCGACAGGAAGAACAGGCCCGGCGGTTGGAAGAACAGCTCCAGCGTGACAAGGAGGAGCAGGCGCGCCGCCAGGAAGAACAGATGTTCGTTATGAAGGATCTACACGCTACTTTCGGCAAAGAAATAAGTGTTGTAAAAGAAAAGGTGGTCCAGCATGAGAACCGCCTGGCGGAAGCCGAAACGCGAATCGACCAAATGAATGATCGAGTTGACAACGTGATTGCTGACGTGAAGAAAACGCTGGACAACCTTAAAGTAGGGGATGGAATTGCCACTTCCGTAGCTTCTACACCTTCGCTACGTGGATTCAAAGTGCCACCGTTCGATGGGACATCTTCCTGGTCGGCCTACAAAATACAGTTTGAGGCTGTTGTGAAGGCGAATGGGTGGACTAAAGATCAGGCCATGACTGCTCTCACCCTCGGCCTGCGCGACCAGGCCTTAACTGTCCTGGAAGCTCTCGGTAAAGAAGTGACGTACGAGCAACTCCTTGAGGCGTTGGAAGCTAGGTATGGCGACGCTCATCTGGAACATGTGTTTCGTGCGAAGCTCAAGGATCGCGTGCAACGCAGCAGTGAAAACCTGCAGCAGTGGGCCCTCGAAGTGGAAAAGCTGGTACGAAAAGCATACCAGTCCGTACCTGCGCTCATTGAAGGGAACCTGGTGCAGGCATTCATCGATGGCATCCGCGACCTTGAAGTTAGAGCTGCTGTGAGGCTCGGGCACCACGGGACGCTTAAGGACGCCTTGGCTCATGCACTGGAGGTGGAAGCTGTACGGCAGGATCATCGTTCCCATCGCGTCAGGGAGGTTGCAGCGGCTTCAGTTCGCGACCGTTTAAAAGGATACAGCCCTAGGTGCTACGGCTGTGGGGAAAGGGGCCACCTTCGATCCAGTTGCCCTAAGCGGACTGCAGAAAGGGAAGGTAGCCAATCTCCAGAGGGTAGGGCGGCTAACAGCATCGCCCAGCAACAGCAGGGAAACGAGTGAAAGCCAGGACTGCGGGGCGGGTGCTGGCTGATGTTCAAAGAGCCCCAAGGATTTCGATCTCACAAACCCATGACGGGAATAGCCTAATCATCAAAGGCGAGGTCAACGGAATGCCTTGTAAGCTGACTATAGACACTGGAGCTTCTCGCACGGTCGTCAGTTCCCAACTTGTAAGTCGGTTCCTTGGGGACTCCGTACTCAACCGAGACCGCATAAATTTGGTAACAGCCACTGGTCAGCGTATACCCGTCCGAGGAGAGAGAGAGATGGAGTTGAAGCTAGGCAACGGAATCTACCTGCATAATGTTGTCGTGGCTGATATAATGGACGATTGCATCCTGGGCTTAGACTTTATGAGGAAGAATTGTTGTGAGATCGACGTTAATCAAGGAGTAATGAAATGTGGACAAGAAGAACTTTTCATGGAAGGGGCGTTACCGGGAAATGTGTACAGCCTAAAGAAGATTGTTCTTCCTCCGAGATCGGAAACGATTGTGCCGGTTAGTCTTCCTCGGAATCCTGGGCAGAATCATCGTTGTGTACTCGTGGAAAAGGTAGACATTGACCTTCCATGGAAAGTGGCACGAACTTTGGTCAGAGCCACCGACATCTCAGGGGTACGTGTGCTGAACCTTAGTGATAAGGAACAGATGATAGAAAAAGGCACTCTAATTGGTACTTGTGAGGAAGTGGATTGGTTGCGTCGATGCCAATATCTTTCGACCGGGACCCTCAGCAAGGACGCACAAACGAAAGTGACCACACTTTTAGACGACTGTCGCAGCGCTCTGTCTCAAAATGAACTGGTCAAGGCAAAGAAGATGTTACAGAAGTACGCCAGTGTTTTCTCTTCAAACGATGGTGACATCGGAAAGACTGGCTTAGTTCAACACAAAATAAACACAGGAGAAGAATTGCCTATCCGTCAGCGACCAAGGAGGTTGCCGGTAGCACGTGAAAAGGAAGTGGAAACCATGATTGAAGGAATGGTGAAGGATGGTGTTATAGAACCTTCATCCAGTCCATGGTGTTCACCAGTAGTGCTGGTAAGAAAGAAGGATGGCAGCATGCGGTTTTGTGTTGACTATCGTCGTCTAAACGACGTCACGAAGAAGGACAGCTATCCTTTGCCAAGAATTGATGACACGCTGGACATGCTTACTGGAGTGAAGTGGTTTAGCACGCTAGACCTAAAAAGTGGTTACTGGCAAGTTGAAATTGACCCTAAGGAGAAGGAGAAAACTGCATTCTCGACAGGAAAGGGCCTGTGGCAATTTAAAGTTATGCCGTTTGGATTGTGCAATGCTCCGGCAACGTTTGAAAGGTTGATGGAACTTGTACTAACCGGGTTAATTGGCGATGCCTGCCTGGTCTACTTGGATGACATCATCATCGTAGGCCGTACGTTTGAAGAACATCTTCAAAACCTGGAACGCGTGCTCATGAAGATCCAGAGTGCAAATCTCAAGTTGAGTCCAAAGAAGTGTTCACTTTTCAAACGTCAAGTCAGCTTTTTGGGATACGTAGTGTCGGAAGAAGGCATCCGCACAGATCCAGAGAAAATCGCCGCTGTCAAGGATTGGCCAATTCCAAAAGACAAGACACAGGTCAGAGCATTTTTGGGTTTGTGCTCCTATTATAGGCGATTCGTCAAGAACTTTGCGGACATAGCCAAACCCCTCCACAAACTAACCGAGGAAAAGCGACATTTCTACTGGGATGAAAGTTGCGACGTCGCATTCCAGGAGCTAAAGGAACGTCTGTGCAGAACACCTATTCTGGGGTATCCTGATACGAACAAGGAATTTATAGTTGACACAGACGCAAGTGATATCGGACTTGGCGGTGTGTTATCTCAACGCAATGGCGATCAAGAGGTTGTGATAGCATACTTCAGCAAATCATTATCGAAACCAGAAAGGAACTATTGTGTCACGAGACGGGAATTG
This sequence comes from Mamestra brassicae, assembly GCA_905163435.1. Classification (NCBI taxonomy): domain Eukaryota; kingdom Metazoa; phylum Arthropoda; class Insecta; order Lepidoptera; family Noctuidae; genus Mamestra; species Mamestra brassicae. The sequence continues at coordinate 2,574,274 of LR991010.1, forward strand.
CTTGCTGTGGTAAAGTCTTTGCAGCATTTTAGCAAATATCTGCTGGGACGGAAATTCCATTTACGTACTGACCATGCTGCGCTGAAATGGCTATTGCAGTTCAAAACTCCAGAAGGACAAGTTGCGAGATGGATTGAACTACTGCAGGAATACGACTTTGTGATTGAACATCGCAGCGGAAGATCTCATGGCAACGCCGACGCATTGTCAAGAAGACCTTGCCCTGAAGACTGCAAGCATTGTACTAGGCAAGAGGGTAAAGAAGTCGTACCTGTGAGAATGGTCAAGACAGACCTCAGCAGCGAGTGGAAGGAAAGCCTACAATGTGCACAGCAGGAAGATTCGGACATCAAGCCGATTCTGGGGTGGATGAAGGCCAGTGCTCCTAAGCCCACGTGGAGTGACGTCTCAGCGATGAGTTCGATCACAAAAAGTTATTGGGCCCAATGGGACAGCTTAGTGATTCAGGATGGAGTCCTGTGCCGTAAATGGGAAAATGCTCGGGGAGACAGCTGTCATTTGCAAATGGTTGTCCCTAAAGCAAAAGTACCGAATGTCCTACAGCTGTACCATAATGGTTCTTCAGGAGGCCATATGGGAGTAAAACGGACTCTACTGAAGATAAGAGAACGGTTTTACTGGGTCCACTGTCGTGACGATGTCGAGGACTGGTGTCGCAAATGTACAAGTTGTGCGGCTGTAAAAGGACCTCAGACTCGCAGTAGAGGTGCATTAAAATTGTACAACGTCGGTGCACCATGGGAAAGGATAGCCCTAGATGTTGCGGGACCTTTTCCGGAAAGTGAAAGTGGTAACAAGTATTTCATGGTTGTAATGGATTACTTCACTAAGTGGCCGGAAGTCTTCGCCATTCCAAATCAAGAAGCCTCAACAGTTGCAGATAAACTAGTTCATGAAGTCTTCTGTCGTTTTGGAGTACCCTTGGAGATTCACAGCGATCAAGGAAGGAATTTTGAGTCCCAAATATTCCAGGAAACTTGTCGAGTTATGGGTACTCATAAAACGAGAACAACTTCTTACCACCCACAATCGGATGGAATGGTGGAAAGATTTAATCAGACATTGGAGAGATACCTGGCAAAAGTCGTGGAAAACCGGCAACGCGATTGGGACAAGCATATACAACCGTTTTTGCTGTCATACCGAAGTGCTGTTCATGAAAGTACATCGGTGACACCAGCCTTCGCAAACTTTGGAAGAGAATTACGGCTGCCCGCAGATCTGATCACTGGAATACCACCTGATGCCCCACGCAGTATAACCGATTATGCGAATGACTTGCGGAACAAAATGAATGACATTTATGAGCACGTCAGACAATCGGGCCAGCAAATGTCTGAAAAGATGAAAACCCGTTATGACCGTAAAATGAACAATAAAGGGTTCGACGAAGGTTCACTAGTGTGGTTGCACAATCCAGTTCGCAGTAAAGGGAAATCTCCTAAGCTTCAAGCTAAATGGGACGGGCCGTACCGGATTGTGACAAAAATTAACGACGTGACCTACCGTATACAGAAAGGTACAAGAAGTGCTCCTAAGATCGTCCATGTGGATCGACTGGCGCGTTATTATGGGACCGATAATGCTCGGGACGAGCATGTCTTAGGAGGGGGCAGTGTTACGCGCCAGAATTAATGTCGGGTACATTAAGTTACTACTAGCGCCATCTAGTATCGAGTAGCAGAACTAGTAGAGTCAAGTACCTTCTAGACATTTCTTTGCCAGAACATTCTACACTTCTCGGTATCTGGTCAGTCGGCAGCGGTAGTTACGAGTACTTTCCAGATGTTTCGAGAATGGAAGTTTCTAGAATAAACTGACCTATAAAAGGAGCGCGTATTCCGCGACCGAGGCAGTATTGGATTAGCGATACAAGCGAATACTTCGGAAGCGATCTTCAAGTGCGAATAAAGTGATCAGTGGTGAACTTGTGTTTAATAATTAGTGAGTTTAAAAGTTGTAATTAGTGTTTTTAAATTAAAGTGTCATTTTGGTTATTTAATCGGCTGTTTTCATTGTCACGAACCCCAAGCTCGTAACAATATTATTATTTTAAATAAAACCACGTTTCAAATTTAACTTCGTAATATATTCGGCATCTGCTTTATACGAGCGCTGGTACAGGAGTCCCATATATAAACGCATATTTTCATTTTCAAATTCTATTTTACTTTAACCAGACGCTTCCAAAGATCTACATTGTCCGACAGAAACCTGCAACCAAGGAGGTCCTCCTGGCAATATATTTACGTGATCTGTACGTATTTGGGTCACAGAAGAGCATATGTGTACCAAATTTTAACATAATCGGTCCTGTAGTTAGAGAAAATTGGCTTTGACAGAAGGACAGACAGACAATCGAGTAATTTTATAATGGTTCCGTTTTTAAGGTTCCGTACCCAAAGGGTAAAATGGGACCCTATATTACTAAGACTCCGCTATCCGTCCGTCTGTCTTCTGTCCGTCTGTCACTAGGCTGTATCTCAAGAACCGTGATAGTACCAGATGATGTATTTATGTTGCCGCTATTACAACAAATACTAAAATCATCATCTGCCTAGCCTTTCCCAATTATATTGGGGTCGGCTTCCAGTCAACCCGGATTCTGCTGAATACCAGTATTTTAGCCGCTATAACAACAAATACTAAAATACAGAATAAAATAAATAACCCTTCGTGCGCGAGTCCGACTCGCACTTGGCCGGTTTTTACGGATGTTCGGAACCCCAAAAAAATACCTCGTAGGGACGCGCCCTGTCCGTTTTGTAAATCAAACCCCTTAGACCTTACCCATATCTGGTTTAGATAAAAGTAACAATAATTCTCGAGATATTTTGTAATTGTGTTACAGCTATCCTTTAAGAAGAAGAAAATAACACTACTTGAACACAATAATAACTTTGGTAGACAGAAACATTCCTTACTTTACGGATTACTCGGCTTTTATAACCCCAGGGTTGTCCCTTTTTGTGAAGACATTTAAGTAGTTTTCTGAAAGGACCCTGACCAGTCTTTTGTTTACGACATGTCATTCATCGTCTGCCTAGCCTTTTCCCAACTATATTGGGGCCGGCTTCCACTCAAACCGGACTCAGCTGAGTACTGGATTTTACATGAAGCGGCTGCCTAGTAGACCTCCACAACCCATTAACTGGGTAACGCAGTACTTTTTGGCAAGGCTGCAGTCAGATTTTTCTGGCTTCTGACAATGCGTAACGACTGCCAAAGACCTACAAATGACAGCGGGGGCTTAACTTGCTTTCCGAGGCAGCATCGAAGTTCATTATCAGCCTATAATGTTCTTACACCTGGGACTGAGGTGTCCTCTCTGCGACAGATAGTGGTCCTAGGCCATGCTGAGTTCCTTTTGGTGCTCCTTATGCATATTATTTTATCATAACTTTCTTTGCCAATCTCGGAACCCTGTGGTCTTGGACGTTTGGTACGCGTGGGAGGGGCCGAAGGCAACTCGCAGAGGCTCCACTTGGTATTTCAAATGGAATGTGCCCATTCAACTATCAAAACTATTATTGTTGCTGAGGAGTTTGTTGCGCCACTTCTTCCCAGCTAAAACACTAGGAAATTGTGACGGGTGGTTTTGGAGGACTGTTTTTATAACGTTCAAAAAGTACTGACACTCAACCTTTTCATTTTAATTTATTACAATGAAGAATCATGAAAATGTGAAGCAGAACGGCTCAGAATCTAAACCATCCTACTTTCAATTTCTAATATTTTTCTATGTTTTATGCCCAGAATGTTCGTACTGTGTCCTAGAAATTAACGGTTTTTTGTTTTAAGCATGTCAAATGAAATCATCAAATGACTTCTTCCGCTCTAGGTGGAGCGGAAGGGCGTGCCAGACTCTTACTGACTAAAACCCATCCGTGTTCCTTCTAAAGCCCTTTGCGTGTAACAAATTCCGCAATCCTGGCAGTACCAAATAGTATCAGCCCTACAATATCGCCAAATATTACGAAGTTGTAATGAGAAATACAAGGATGGATCTGATGTCCATTAACAAAATACTCCGGGTTTTATTTCCCTTGAATGAGTCGTAAAATGAAACCCAATAATTACGGTAGGAACATAAACAAAATAGAAACTAGATTGTCTATGGATAGAGGATATCCTGTACGGAAAGAAAACTTGTGTTTCGTAAGTTAGATTAGTTTAAGTTACGAGAAGAGTTTTTGAGTGTATTTTGGCTCTGCGCGGAATGTTTTTTATCTTCATTGTTACGATAACTATCGCATGGAATCACAGATTCTATTTTTTTTTGTTTTTTATTTATATGGATTTGTTCTTGACTCTAGTCTAGGTCATAGATACCAGAGACAAAGTCGACGATGGAATATATTTATAAATATCATTCATCATCATGTTCATCGGTTTTATAAATGCTTGTCAGAAACACGCTTTTCCTTAGCATAGAATCACAATGGCTTTATGAAAAATAAAATAAGCTTTTAATAAACAGACCACTTTCCGTGATTTCTTTTTAAAATAAGAAATAACTTTTGTTTTAAGAAACGTCTCAAAACCAATATTTTCCGAACATTCCTTAAATAAATCATTTAAGAAATAATTCACTTTGAGAATGGCCAAGGTATTTTTGAACAAAACCTCAAATTTTTCTGTACAATTTTGCATTGTTTTCCAACACAAGCCATTGCCGGTACGTTTTCTTTTGTCAACAGCGTCCTAATTGAATTCAAAACTATTAATTAATAAAGGGAAGGTCGAAAACAAACCTATTTAGGAGTAAAAGGTCAGAATAAATTTTGTTTTAGAAAACAATTGAATATAGAGGTAAATAGAGTTGAAGTTGTTTGCCTGATGTTTCCCTTAAAGGCAGTTTACATTATTGTTTTTTGAAGCTACCTTTTTTTATTTATTTTTTAAATTTAATATGGGTTTGCTCTTGACTCTAGTCTATGTAGTGTCTAGGTCATAGATGACAGAGACAAAGTCGCCGATGGAGCTAGCTTACCCAGAAGAAGCATGTTCACTCTAATTTTGAAGAGATTAGGGTTGTAGGCGTTCGGAAACACAGACGCAGGCAGAGAGTTCCACTCCTTTGCTATGTGCATTATAAAAGACGTTTGGAAACGTTTAGTGCGAATTGGTGGATGGAGGATTTATATGTTTGTGTTTAATAATAATGAAGTTAATGTCAACTTTTCAATCTGTTTTTATTATTTCTGTAGTTTATAAGTATGATGTTATAGCTCTGTCCTGGGATATTATCTGCCATTATATCAGCCGAAAGACGTCCTCTGCTGGACATAGGCCTCCCCAAAGGGGGGCTTTGCCATAATTGCCATGCTTGGCAGGCGGGTTGGCAATTGCAGTGAGCTGTTGCAATGCACAGAGAATGCTGCTGTACATTCTCTGGTGTACATTCCCTTAGTCGCCTTTTACGACACCCACGAGAAGTGACGATACTGACAATGCGAAAATTCGCATCATCTGTGTCGTGATTTCAACCCTGATTATTATTTTTTTTTGGTCATTATGTATAGGCTGGCCTACACTTACTGTAGCCTACTGCACGCCCATGAGCCACATTCATGAGGAATGCTATAGGCTATACGAGAACGTGAAAATCCTACGGGAACGGGAAAAAAACGGGAAATGCGCGTACGAAGTCGGAGGCAAAAGCTAGTCTAGAGTAAAACAACTCTTGTTTAAACATCATAAAGACATTTCTTAAAAAAATTGTGAAGAGTTTTATAACAGTAAAAAGGTATTGACTCGAGCAATTATTTTCTTAAATATCTTAAGAAAACGATCCGAGTGTTTATTTAATTTCTTTCTTGTTGACTTTCGTAATGAATGAAAAACTGTGGGTTTTTCAAACAAGCTTTCTTTGTGAGCAAAGAAAATTGTAGAAAACTACCGCTTTTGTTCTGTTAAGAATAGGGTATTATTAGGTTTGTTTAGTTTGTGATTTACATTTGACTAATCTTTAGGTGACTTTTCCTATATTAGAGGATTAATAACATCTACTCTATATTTTTTTTCTTTTTCTGAAGATTTTTTTTTATAATGACATGACTTAGGGCTAGTTTACAGAATGCCAGCTGCTGACTGGACGGCGTCATGTGGCACAAACAGGGCTTTTGTATAAAACCGAATGCAACGTAAATTTCGCGACTAATTTTACGCGACTCACAACTCAAACAACTTGCTAGGTCCACCCGTTCCTGAGAAAATCGGTGGTGACACACGGACAGACAGACAGACGGACAAGAAAGTGATCTTATAAGGGTTCCTTTTTACCTTTTGAGGTATGGAACGCTAAAAATAACGCGCGCTTGGCCGCACTTTAAATAAATATAATAAAGTTCCCAAAACAAACAAAAATCTTGACTGCACAAGTCGAACAGCCAAGTCACCCACTCGTTGAAATTCACACACGCATCTCTAATAGCTTTCTTGGACACTAATCAGTTTTACTTTCTTGCTCGCTAAATTCTTCACAAACTGGTTTCTTATATTCGTGTCTGTGTTTTCGTTGGCTCTTGAGTTTGGTGTTCTTCGTGGAGTGGTGCTCGATATAATAATAATATAATAAATTCATATATTCAGGTAATTCACACCCATTGCACAGTAACATTGAAATAAAAATAACTCAACATTAATTCGAACAACGCAACATAAATAATAAAATAAAAATAATTAAGCCAAACAAAAACATTACATTAAAATTCCCAAATTAAATTAAAAACAAATTAAATAAAAATATATATAAAATAGATATAGTGATGGTTATAAGTTTGAAAATGTCTTGCTCTTTTTTTTTTGTTTACTCTATGTCCAACTTCTGGCCCTTTGCCCTTATTCCGGCTTATTTGTTATCAATGTAGCATGCATCATTGCATTACTTTTCTATAAACCATCTTCATAAAATCAGCCTATAATGTTCTCACCGCGCTAGGATTCGAGAGTTTAGTTATCCATCAAGCTATTCTAGTGTGGATCTGCAAAAAATAAGAAGCTTAATTTGTATGGCAACAAAAGAAAAGAATCGCAGCGCCATCTATCCTGTCAGCGACGAACTACCGTGTCAAACACAATTACCGTTTGGTCGGAGGATCCTCCCATTTCAAAGGAAGTGTGTGGGACTTTACTCTCTGTACCACATACCTCTATAGATCTATGCAAAATGACTTTGAATAATTTTGTGTCGTTGAACATTCTATTTTCCTTCATTGCCATTTTAAGAGCAGTGATGATATCGACTTAGTAGATTTCAAATCTATTAACCTAGAAAATCTTTCATATGATCGTTTCCCACAATAACTATTGGCGGATCACCTGTCGTCTCACCGACATTTAAATCCCTTCGTTACATTTGTGGTCACGGCCAATATACTTTACTGTTACCTTTGCTTGCGGTTTTGTGGTTTTTTTATACTCTAGTGTCGTAGACCTTCTCATTGTTGTTATGCTATAAAATTAATATGATTGTATTCATTGATCTAGTGGTTAATATGCTCAGTAGTAAAACTTGTACCAGATTCCACTATTGTATATGGTGATTGACTGAGTGTGAGTGTGTTCCTTCTAATGGGATGTTCTAGAGTATCTAGAGCTATTTATGGAACTATTTTGTACAAAGTAACTTGTGGCCCAAATTGGGTTCGCACAAACGGGCCACCGACCACAGCCCCCGGTGGCTGGCGACAAGCTATTTTCATGATTTTAACACGTTTTGTATGAAATCGCCGTGTAGTGAGTGGCGTCCGCTCGCGACTCAGTGTCCGTGACACGCCACTGGTGGCGGCCACTCGCTACTTATAGATGCCAACACTCGCCACTCATCTAGATTGATGCTCGATACCACTGCTCGATATCTACTCTAGTGGCGGCCACCGACCACCTTCGTTTACGTGGTACCAAAGGACGTGGCGCACGACAGCCACCGTTAGCTGTTGTCGGTGTCCCGTTTGCGTGGAGCCTTAGAGTAATTGCCAGGAGGTATCGTGGTATGTAACTCCTGGGCTGTGGAGATCAATTGAGCAGTCACGCCATGTCGAATACTGGTACTCCGCTGACATGACAATAATTAATATCATGTCAGCGGAGTACCAGTGTTTACATCAATATTCAATCCATTGAAAACAAAAGTCATTCAAATTAAGCCGAGTGCCAGCACTTTTTGAATGTCAATATTCTACATAAAGACAGTCCCCCAAAACGCACGCCCGTCACCCCTTCCTAGTGTTTTAGCTGGGAAGAAGAAGTGGCGCAACAAACTCCTCAGCAACACATCTGTCTGTTAAGTTTTAAAAACTTGAATTTATAGAGAAGTATGCAAAGTATTTTACAATACATGACACAGAAAAATAACCATTGATATCTTTTGCACATTATCTTTAAAATAAGCCATATTAAATTACATCTCTGGTGTAAGTAATATTGACAAATTCAAAAGAAATTGTAAAAAAAGAAAGTTGAAACATTGTTTGAATGAAAATTGTCACCCACGCCTCTCGTTAGAGTATAGTCACTAATAATATATCAAATTGTGCCTACCAGCGTTGTTTTCACTTCAGTAATACGAAGAATGGAGACAAGGAAAAATTACCTTGTGACTTTCAAGACCACAACATACTTGAAATAATGGTCCCTTGTTTTTCCTCTACGAGTCTCTGTAAGATATTTGTATGAAAGTCTATAATAATAAGAATAATATCTTTGGACAACTCACACACGGTCATCCAATCCCAAACTAGGCAGAGCCTGTACTATGGAAACCAGACAACTGATAAACATACTTATATATTTCTAAATAAATACATATTATAGAGAAATTACACCCAGACACAGAACAAATGATCATGCTCAGCACACAAAGATTGGTGCTGGGTGGGAATCGAACCCACGACCTCCGGTTTAGCAGTCAGGGTCACTAACCACTCGACCAACAGGCCAGTCATGCCTTTATTTTTTTTTTGATTTTTTTTTTGATCTCGGGTGGAAATCCTCATGAAAATCCTCCACCCTGGGGCGAGTGGAGAGGGTCTGTCAGACTCTTACTGACTAAAACCACCCCGGTGTTCCATCTCCCACCTACGCCGGCGATCGCGGGAACGTATGCGACTTCCGCAATCCCCGGCTGGTGCCGGCCCGCCTCTGCGGGCCACCTCGCGTCGGCGAGGGGAGTGAGGTGTTTAACTCCCCTCGCTACATCAAAGAGGGGCGCACGGGAACACCACGCGCTGCCACCTCGGGTCCGGATGAGTGGGGGGCGACGGACATCCCCAAGTCCGCCGCCCCTGGACCCAGTTAGGGGGGCCGGAAGAGGGCAGCGTATGCCCTCCTCCGACGCCCGATGCGCCTGCTGCGGGCAGGGAGAGCGGTTGTGATCTCCCTCTCCCTTTCCGCAGCCTCCTTCTGCGCGATAACTGTCTCGCAGAAGGAGACCACCGCGTCCCAGGACTCCTCACCGCCGACCATAGCATGAACTACGGCCGGCAGCGAGAGGTCACCGCCTACCACAGAGATGAGGGCACGGCGCGGCTCCTCCCAAGCGGCACATTCTGCCAGCGTATGCCGCGCCGTGTCCTCCCGACAGTCGACGCAGTGGTGACATCGAGCGTCCGGCTCCCTGCCTATGCGACACAAGAACCTCCCGAAGCAGCCATGCCCCGAGAGGACCTGCGTCGCACGAAACGTCAGAGAGCCGTGCCAGGCCAGTCATGCCTATGTTAAGGTACCACCGTCCTACCAAATTAGCTGACACTATCAATGTTGTAAGTCAACCATAGCAATGGTTGCGGAATTTGTTCGAAAGAGTCACCGCGGCCCTGGAACGCAAAGGGCTTTGGAAGGAACACGGATGGGTTTTAGTCAGTAAGAGTCTGACTACGCTCCACCCAGGGCGGAAGAAGTCAATTGATGATTTCCCATCCTTTAAAAAATAAAGTTAAGCAGGCAGTCGCTCCGTATAAAACATTGCTATTGCGGTTACACTGTAAGCCAATCCCAATATTTTATATATTTTATGATAGCCCATCAGGCTGCTGGCTGCTGGGTAAAAGTCTCCTCGCAATGGGTGCCAGAGGATGGACGGCGTCGCCGAGGCCGGCCCAGAAAGCGGTGGCGAGATGATCTGGACGCACACCACGAAGGCTGGTCCGAGGTGGCGCAATAAAAGAGTGTTTGGAAGAATATGGGGGAGGCCTTTGCCAGCTGAGGGACACAATAGAATACTTAAAAAAGTCAACGAATAAAATAAAATACGACAATAAAAATTAGACATAGTATATGCCTCACGGGTGCGCCGAAAAGGTTCATTTCAGCAATGTTGTGGGAAACTAAGAAAAGGCGAGGCAGATGATAACGAGATGACTGGATATCATCTTTCTAACAATCCACTTTACTTTGGTGAGCTTATTCAAAGGCATATCAACTCTTCTCACTCCACCAAGTTCCTTGACAAGCAAGCAATTATGTATTTCTTCTACACTAATATTAATTAATAATTATGAATTAGTTAGTATAATAAAGACGAAAAATTTGTATTATTGTATGTGTGATTGTAATGAATAAACTCAAAAACTACTGGACCGATTTGAAAAATTCTTTCGGCAATGGATAGTTTCATTATCAGCAATTAACATAGATATTTTATCCCCGTACTCCCACGGGAACGGGAACTACGCGGGTGAAACTGCGTGACGTCCGCTAGTTTGTAATATTCTTATTAACAATACGAGCCCTGTCTTTACGTTTGACGAATCCACCTGAATTATGATTGTCACGCGACCAGCTCGTCAGGTTATCATTGAAGAGCAGTACACCGTGAAGATAAATCGATTTTCGTCTGACTTACACAATCAGAAGAAAGTGAAGAAAGTTGACAAAACTTGTATAATATTGTGTGAATTGAGCTATTGTTGGTCAGATTGTTACCTCGGAAGAATTTGCAGAAGTATTAACAATGGATCACCGTAAAATAGCTAAAACAGACGCAATTAAATTGTGTAATTACGGCATGCTTATGAAATGCAATACCATTTTGGTAAATGTTCTTCTTACTACTATTATAAATGCGAAATTTTGGATGGATGGACGTTTTTATTTCGGAAGTATGTTCCCTTAAGATCCGACACTGGCCGCCGAAGCGCTGGCAGAAGTTAGTAAATCAGTATTTTAAATCTATGTATATCATGTAGAGGTAAGTAGCTCGTAGCTAAATAATAACAGTCGCACGGGTCGATCTTCAAGGTTAAGCAACGCTTGCCAAGGTCGGTCTGTGGATGGGTGACCATCTTAACATATCGAGATTCCTCCATGCCTGGGAAAGCACGTTAAGCCGTTAGTCCAGGCTGTCATTAGTAGATCTTTGGCAGTCGTTATGAATTTTCAGAAGTCAGAAAATCTGACACCAGTCTTGCCAAGAAGTACCGTGTTACCCAGTTAATGGGTTATGGAGGTCTGGTAGGCAGCCGCTCCACGTAAAATACTGGTATTCAACTGAATCGTGCTTGACTGGGAGCCGACCCCAATATAGTTGGGAAAAGGCTAGGCAGATGATGATCATGAAAAGATATGTAGATTTAAATGTTTGTGTTACGTTATCTCTAGAAGTACTGAATCAATCTCTAGAAGTCAAATCGATGGGCTCCTTAAAATTCTAAGTTTGAGCTACACGATAACTGACAAATGCTTGCACTGTCTGGACAGGTCCACTCAAAAGGCCACCGACAGACATTAATCTACATGGTTCTCATAAGATTTGACCAGTACAGATTGTATGGACTTTAAAAGAGACTTTGAACTCTGAGTTTGTTTTGGTGTTTCTTCTCAGGGGAGTCATCCACGAAACTTAAAATGACCAAAACAGATTGACGTGTAAAGTGTTATGTTTAACCTACTTGCAAAATAAATATCATTTATTGTTTATAAATTCCAAAGTATATTTCACTGCGATCAACTAGAAAACTACTAATACTATCGCTTAATTGAACTATTTTAAATGCAAAGAAAAACATAACTCCTGTCAAATAGGCTACGTTAGCGAAGCCATGGAAAAAAACAAATGATTGATGTACAAACAAGATCAACCATTTTGGGAGAAAACGACCGGAACTTAAGGATATTAAAATTCTCGTTCTAATCTGAACAATAGCTCGGTTATTTTTTTCTATTGGCACAAAGGGGTGTTCTAAGGACATAGGATCCAATTGACGTCAAAATCTTTTACAATAATCAATAATTTATCTTTATTTCAGACATACGTCCATATTTTTATAAAGAAAGTGTTAGTAGAGTTTTAGAAGTACACACAAAAATAAAATAAATAAAAATAACAAGGTGTTAGTAATTTGTTAGTAAACAAAAACAAGTTAAACAGTTACGAAAAATGCAAGGACGTCGGGAAGGAAGGCTAAGAAATAAAGTAGGCTAATTGAGGTTCACATAGAAAAAATTCAGTTCCAAACTATCATTAAAAATTGTAATGTTCATGACAACATTATGACTCATTATGGAACAGCTGATTTGAGTCTGTATTTCCACTTTACGAACTTTTCCTTTAAATAAACTTGCACTTCTGCAGTTTTCTACCAGATGTCGTCACGGTGACCAGTTGTTCGCCAATCGGTCAAGAGCGTTCACCTGCTGTGACCTAGCGGAGCTACGAATGGTATTCGATGCAAAGTCACACTTATTTATCGTGAATAGTCGCTAATATCACTTATGAAATGAAATAAAATTGTTTATTGCCGGATTAAATTCCAAATAGCACACATAAATAAGAGTAAATAATAAAAAATAATGGTACCATTCATTCTGCCTAGCCTTTTCCCAATTATATTGGGGTCGGCTTCCAGTCAAACCGGATTCATCTGAATACCAGTATTTTACGTTGAGCGGCTGCCTACCAGACCTCCACAACCCATTGACTGGGTAACACGGTACTCCTTGGCAAGACTGGTGTCAGATTATCTGGCTTCTGACTATCCGTAACGACTGCCAAAGATCTACAAATGACAGCCGGGACCAACGGCTTAACGTGCTTTCCGAGGCACGGAGGAGTCTCGGTATGTTAAGATGGTCACCCATCCACAGACCAACCTCGGCAAGCGTTGCTTAACCTTAAAGGTCGACCCATGCAGCTGTTATTATTTAGCCACGAGCGCAAAAATAATGGTACCATGCTATAAAAAATAAGTTGCAATAACATGACAAATGCAAACTTAGACGCCGTGAATCATGTGTGTTAAACGGGTGTTAAAGAAAGAAGGAAAAATACTTTATTTCAGACGAACCAAACGCACATTTAACATAATGTAATCATGACAAACACTGATGAGAATACTAAAAATAAAATAAAGTCTATTTTAGTAATATTGAAGCTTTAAATAAAATTATGAAGAACAGTTTGTCATGCTGTTCTAACTTTGATTAGAGAATGGGTAGTGCTACTTATTTATACAGTCAGAATTCGAATGGTCTTTGACACATTAACTAAAATTCAAACACTTAAAAATATGCTGAATACAGCTATTAATTTTATCATGTTGTCAAATCAAAATTTCATGTTTATACTCAATAAAATCTAAAAGCGGAACAAAACAACGAGCATATCAAGTTGCTTGAAATCAAAATGACATAATTATTCCACAAAATAACATATCATACCCAAAATCATGTCTTCAAATTGACCGTATCTCATAAATGTCATCGAGGAACTTTCAAATAAATCTCGAAAGACTCTCACTCAGAATAACAACGGTACCGCATCGGCGTCCGCGCAAGAAAGAGACAGAACACGCGAGAAAGATCCATTCACCATCGCAAACCCGAACGGAAAACTCGTTTCTGCTTCGGAACATCGAAAAATAATAAAAAATACCGACTTATGCATATCGAAAGTTGACAGTAACATTGACCTACGATTTTGACCAGGTGCGTGAGAGTAGGGAGAGGTTCTGTGTTTCCAGTGGCCGGTGGTGATTCGGACGGATTACGCGTCGTCACGCACCGAAAACCAACCAAGTGCAATTTGTGATAACATAGTGGAACTCTTGAGTGTATATGTGTTAAAATTAACAGGTTTTTGTGAAATATACGTGCAAAAAGAACTGTTCGCGAAATTTCACTTTTACACGATTGGATTTTTTCCGGTGATAGTTCCGACATGTTTCTGCGGAGTTTCTTTATTGTGAGTACTCTTTTCTTGTTTTTTAGAATGTATTGTTGTTAGTCATTTTTGTTCTTCTTTTCCTGTTACTTTATTAGAAACTATTGAAGAATTTATTACTTTCGAATGCAATAATTATTTTAATCCTCTATTACTCCTGTGGAGCCACTTTCATCAACCAGTACTAAAAATATTTTAAAATAAAAGTTACTCTATAACTAGGCCAAACCAGCTAATCCTCAACACGAACACCGACTACATCCTATTCACCGTTTAAAACCAGTTTTCTAGTCCACATACACCAAAAAATATGACACGTGCCAAGATTGACAGGTTAATCAACGCCAAGAATCACAATCTCCGGTTTTTCTCCAAGCTTTCATCTAGAAAATACACTTTTTTCGAAAGATATTTCATTATAAATCTATTGACTGTTGGTTAAGAAAGTTCGCATGTATTGTGATACTTTCCCTTACTCGATATGTAAAGGCAATATAAAGCGTGTCAATGCTATGTAATAGAATGAACTTGGAAGGCATTTGAAATCCTTGATGACGTCAGAGAAGTTAAAATTGGGGTTAAGGTACAGATTGAATGGTTTGATCTACAGGATATAGATGATGACGTAGACGATGGTAAAAATGTTGATACTTTAAATAAGTAATGTCTTTTTACTTAGAATGGACTGGACTTGCATTCAAACGAGGCATTTCATTATATCAAGCTTGTATACCCAGAGGGGATTGGTAAAAATATTTAACACAACCAAGGAATATTATCGCTAGTCATGTTTAGGCTCCATGTCATAGGTAGGCGAGTTTATTGAAAAAGAAGCATGTTTTTTGAACACAAATAGTAGGTATCTCACTAATCTGACTCACGACAGTGTAAAATAAATCTATATTATTTTATACTAGCTCCGCCCCGCAGTGTTACCCGCGATTATCAGATACTCCTATTCTTCACTGAAAAAGTAAGTCTATGTGTTAATACAGGGTGTCAGCTTCCTGTATACCAAATTTAATCAAAATTGGTCCAGCCGTTTGCACATGAAGAAGTAACAAACATACACACACACTCACAAACTTTCGCCTTTATAATATTAGTGTGAAAAACTAGCTGCGCCCCGAGGTGTTACCCGCGCAGCTAGTATATATATATAAAGTATCCTATGTATTATTTCAGACCATAATCTACCTCTGTGCCAAATTTCATTAAGATCTGTCCAGCCGTTTGCACGTGAAGAAGTAACAAACATAAACACACTCACAAACTTTCGCCTTTATAATATTAGTGTGATGATACTCGTATATAGTGTGATAAGCATGATCTAAATAATTATTACTACATTCTCCATAATTGGTAAAGGAAAAGGAAGTTACAGCCACATCTGCATGCAATAACTCTTTCTCTCTGCCATCTTCTCAGAATAGCACGTTATAATGATCAGTTAATACTTTCTACATCGTTTTGTGCACTGACTAGTGTTAAAACTGTTTCGTGTTTAATTTGTTTCATGAGTCACGAGACGGTATAATAGCATTGTGGTAATATACATAGATTCTTAGTGATCTTCATTATGACTAGGTTCTTACCCAGTCGCTTGTGATCTATTCTGTTGTGATTTGTTAATATGTTCCATGGATATTGACTTACTTTTGACACTCTTTAGCTATTCAGTTTTTATTATTTATTAGTATCAGTATTTTCACTAATAAAAATATGGATTACTTTCTACAAACAACCAAAATTAACATTGTTCAGTTTTTAAGTGGGTTCTCTTTTCTCAATAACATGTTATTCAGAAAAACGAATCGAAAAAATTAACGCTGTGATAATTCTACCAAAATTTTTGTGAATGTCTTCACGTGCCTTCACCTAAAAGGAGACCTTTCTTTTATGTTCCCACTGCTGGAACTCCTATCTCCCTAGGCTTTACAGTTTTTTTTTTTAATTTCATTACCAAGCCTATTGGCTTTTGCAGGGTGATATCCGTCCATGTATTTAAGTTTTTCCTTTTCAAGCCTAAAACATAATAATGCATATTTGCTGAGGGCTATGTTGCTTTAAAAGTGGCAGAACCAAGTAAGTTTAGTAAACGCTTGAAGTGCTGATTAATCAATATTTAATGCAACACGTATTTCAGAATTTGAAATGCTGTCTATTCACGAGGAGAAAACGAATAAAAACAAAAACGCAACGATAACTTCATCAACAACATTCCTGAGAGGAATTATGAACATTATATCAGGTGCTTTATTATGAGCTGCACGCTACAATATACATCCATTGCTGGTTTTGCTTACTCCTTTACCGCCACTTATTACCAAAGCAGGTAATGTAAGAGTTTCAATTCCATATCGTTGTTGTTTATCTTGTTCTGTAGATACTTACCTACATGCAATAATTTTCATGGTGATATGGCAATGAGAGAGAAACTATCAGCTGTTTATCAAGCCATTAATGTAAAAGGGGTCAGCAGAGTAACCGGTTCTCTTGAGGTCGTGGATTAGGAACAAGTCAATATTTAAAGGTTTTAATCATTTAAACAAAGATGCTATGCTTGTTAGTGAATGACGACTTTTTAATAGGCGCGTATTTACTCAAATATATTACTTACGAAGTTATGACTGTAGTAGTAACTGTTAAAATAACATTAATGCAATAGTAAACAAAAAAAAATATACATAGTAAAAACTTTTTTTTTATTATTTTTTTATTATGAAATTGTTATTATTATTGTATAGTGAAATGATTCAATTTTAATGTTAACAATAATTGGCAACCCTATCATATATTGCAATGAATTTCTTTTTTTTTTATGGAATAAATAAAGCTATTTTTTTTTTATTATAGTTATTATAGTTAAAGATTTACTTTTGTGTTGTTTTTGAGCTTGATTGCCATTGATCGAATCACGTTTTCCTGATTTTATGTGAAATAACTGCTCTTCAGTGTCTTTCAAAATGTATTTTTTCCCTGTAGGGTAGTACCCATGTGTTTAACTACCTAGTACTTACCTACCTATAGCACCCATAGTACATCCACACATTGTCAATCTATATTATTATATATAAAAGTCTGCCGTTACTGATGACTGACTGATTGAGTGACTGACAAAAAACGCATAGCCAAAACTACTGGTCGAAGACAGCTGAAATTTGGCTTGTAGGTTCCTTGGGGAGTGAAGGGGAGCACTAAGAAGATTCCGAAATTCCTACGGGAATGGAAAAAAACAGGAAACGCATGTTCGAAGTCGCGGGCAAAAGCTAGTGATATATAAAGCTGAAGAGTTTGTCTGTTTGGTTGAATGCAATAATCTCAGAAACTGCTGGTGCATTTTGAAAAAATATTTTATACTAGCTATCGCCCGCGGTTTCACCCGCGTAACTCTCGATCCCGTGGGAATATCAGGATAAAAATTAACCTATGTGTTAAAACAGGTCATAAACTATATGTGTGCTAAATTTCATCTAAATCCATTTAGTATTTTTTACGTGAAAGAGTAACAAACATCCATCCATCCATCCATACTTACAAACTTTCGCGTTCATAATATTAGTAGGATAGTGTTGGATAGCCCATTTACAGCGAAAGACTATATTTTTTTTTCGACAGTCACGCGAGCGACGTCGCGGGCACAGCTAGTTATGTAGAAGTCTCATGTAATAGGGGACGAACAACCGCGAATATTCATCAACCACGCGCAAAATCCAAACACCGATCTGCTCAAGATGTTCAACTTACAAAAAAAAAAATACTTCCATTCTAAAACAATTTATTCAATAATTTTAGCAATGCTAATTACCTTTGACCCTAGTTTACCTTTTAAAAAGAAAATATTTGTTACCAAGAAATAACTGTCTACAATTACTGCCAACTGTTCACAGGTTATTTATTTAAAAATATGTTGACTGGCCTGTTGGTCGAGTAGTTAGTGACCCTGACTGCTAAACCGGAGGTCGTGGGTTCGATTCCCAACTATGACAAATCTTTGTGTGATGAGTATGATCATTTGTTCTGTGTCTGGGTGTAATTTGTCTATAATATGTATGTATTTAGAAATATATAAGTATGTTTATCAGTTGTCTGGTTGCCATAGCACAGGCTCTACCTAGTTTGGGATCGGATGACCGTGTGTGAGTCGTCCCAAGATATTATTAGTATATATTTCATTGTACACCAAAAGTAAAACAAAAAGGAAACTTATAACTAAAACACAAACAATGGGCGGCCTTATCGCATTCCGCGATCTCTTCCAGACAACCAGGGATGGACAGTAATTGTGAGGACATGAAATAGGGCTGTCATTGGTGTGACAAAAACTAACTCAATTACATACATAGATAATAAGGTCTATAATAGATACATAAATTAATACATACCAAGTTTATAGGCAGAAAAAAATAAATGATGACTATCGATAATCACAGCGACAGGTAATGTTCTTTTACAAGTCTTTTAAAAGCAGGTAGCGACTGAGCGCGTCTTAACTTAATTTAGATATTAGCTTCAAAAACGTTTGTTTTATGGAAGCGTGGATGATTAAGGCTAATCAGTTGATTTCTATGCGGCGCGAGTTTTCTCCATTTCTCAACAGTCTGTTCATTACTTTTCTCTTGGGCAAATAAAGGTTTATTTAGGCTTAAGCCTAATTTGAACTAATGGTGTAAAAGAAGTCTGGTACCTGGTAGAGGACAGAGAATTTCGTACTTATCTATACCTGTTGCAAAGAACGCGTATGCTCGCGACTTCGTATGCGCAGATCCCGTTTGTTTCTCTTCAAAGGAATTTACCGTTACTGTATAGCCTTGAATATTCCCAATGAATCTAGCTATCATTTACAAAAATAATTTTCCAAATCCCACAAGCAGTTCCAGAGATTAGTGCTTCAAACAAACAAACTCTTCAGCTTGTTTATTATACTAGCTTTTGCACGCGACCCGCTGTTTCTCGTTTCCATAGGAATTTCCTGTTCTCGTACAGCCTATATATAGCCTTCCTCATGATTGTGGCTATCTTATATAAAGAACTTTCCAAATCCGACTGCTAGTTCCAGAGATTAGCGCGTCCAAACAAACAAACAAACTCTTCAGCTATCTGATATTAAAATATAGTATAGTATAGATAGAAGGGTTGGGGATGGTTTCACTGTACCCAGATGCAAGCGACTGCCATGAAATCCGATTCCATAGGCAAGAGTGGTCTCAGATTTTCTGCCTTCTGACTTCATATACCGACTATCCATCTCATTTCAACTAACCGAGTTCCGTGACCTTGGCTTTAACAGCAAAAGAAGGTCGAATAACCTACCTTATGTTAAATAAAGATATAATAATATATCCTTGACAACTCACACAAGTCATCAAATCCCAAACTAGGCAGAGCCTTTACTATGGCAACCAGACAACTGATAAACATACTTATATATTTCTAAATACATACATATTAGATATGGTTCACTTCTCCCATATCCCCTTACCACCTACTTTTCCCATCACTTCCCGTGGATGTCGTAGAGGTGGCTAAGGGACTTTCCAGAGAATGGGTAGCAGCGTACTCTGAGCTTCTGTACACACAGCACGAACTTCCTGCGGACATACAAAATAAATACCTCTGCAATCCTGAAAAGCAAAAACTAAATAACACTATACACTTTATTACGAGTATACACTTAAGTTTTATATACTCACTACCATCTTTAATTGTGCTACAAGTATATTAAGTACTTAAAAGCATTCATATAATGTAAAACTCACAAATTCATCATCTGTATCTTAGTATTGATTAGTAGTCTTAGAAATAATTATTCCGAACTCACTAGCCATATATAAGCCTTCAAAGGCTTCTGTGGTTTTTAGCATATATGTATGTTTGATACACTGCGAAAAAACAAAGCAACAACACTGCGATCACCAACCCACCTGCCAAGCGTGGTGATTTTGGCAACCCGCACCCCCCATGGGGGAGGCCTATGTCCAGCAGTGAATGTCTTTCGGCTGGTATGATGACCTACTTTTGCGGATTTAAGAGCGCAAAAAGTCAGTCTGTAGTTTTTGTTTAACATCTTCCTAAATAAAAACTCGTTGAAAGTTAGTAACTAATCTTGTAGCGGTACATGTTTTTTTTAAAGTAGATAATATGTATGTAAGTTTATTTCACAAAATTATTCATGCTATGATAAGATGGTCGACACACATAATGAATCCAAAAATATAATTGAACGCCTTTTTTCAATTTCAGAAAGCGGATTTTGATATCAGTTTTTATAAAAACTTTGTTTATTAGTATTTCTTTCGATACTAATCTGTATGTGGCAGGAAATGGTTCTTGACTTAAGATAATTTGCTGATGGTACTTGGTTATTCTATTAATTTTATTTTTAAAAAATATATCACTTTTTACTGCCCGTCCTCATTCAGTCGCAGCTTGATGATTTATATTTCAATTCTTTTTATTAAAAATAAGTCTTGCAAAAACGGAATGAAAATATATTTTGGAAATTTATTCAAAAACCTCGGAATGTGGACCGAAATTAGTTTTTTGGAATGTTATGCTGAGTCATGATTAATATGATTTATTTATTCAATTTATATTCACAGACAGAGCATCTGAATGTGACTAGCAGGTCAATGGTCTACCACTGACCTGCTTGCCCAGAATATGGAGACCAGTTATGTTTTGAGACAGTTATAAATAATGAAGAAAATCAACTAGCTTATCTCTATGGGAAATTAACCTAAGTTAATAACTTCAATTTATTAAAAAAATATGTACATTTCATATTTAAATACTAATGTAACTAAAAACTTAAAATGGAAATAAAAATCCTAACTAAAATATGGCGTCAAAAAATGTCTTGTCTCTATTAATTATTCTTTGTGATGATTGTTCCTGAACATATTACAAGATGGAGGATGGACAATAAATCAAAATACTGGCAAAACTATGTAGTTCATACGAATATGGTGTCTTTTATCACAGATTTGATGTCACTAACTACAACCATCCTTGACTATAGTAGGCGCCAGATAATCGTGGAATATCGGTCATTGACCCATCTACATTTATTGACACTGTTAATTTGAAAAACGGAATTAATGACACAAAACTGTCCCGAATCATCATCTCTCGTGATCCTTTACATTTTCAAATAATGAAAAACGATTCATATTTAATGGTTCAGGTACCTATGAGCAGTTATTAGGGAAAGGTCAATGTCCTTCCATTCCAATTCCACATTTATCTGGCGCCTACTATAGTTTGAATTTTTTTGACGTTTTATGTAATTGGAAAGTTTAGTTTTTAATTTCGGTGAAAGGATTTATGTTAAGTTTTAAAATAGTTCTATGAACCAGTGTTGTCAGTGTTTTCATTTATTGTCGTATCGATGTCTCCACATTGTATAGCTCCTGCTTTCCAGAATTTATTTAGCCTCTCTATTTGTTTTATACCTACGTTTTCTCAGCGCAACTGTGAGCCATAATATATCTATTTTGTAACCATAGTATTTTAAACAGAGGGTATTAATTAGCCTTAAATTAATATTTATGACTAAACTTCTATCATTGTAAATTCTTCAATCACAAAATTATTCTCATGTCACCTACATCGGCCGTGTGTTACTTAATTAATTATTCAGATAAACGAAAACCATGCTAAACAAATAAACACCTATATAAACATAACTTCTATGTAAATATGTCTAGTAATTAACATACTTAATAATGAGAAACTGCAAGAGACCATGTATAAAATAATTCAAGAATATTTTAATAATAATAATAATATTTAATATTAAATATTTTTATATCTTTGTATTTTAATATTTAAAAAAATTAACATAAATGTATATACAATTAATAAAGGAAATAATAATATAATATTTATTTCAGACCAAAGTACATAGTTTAAAATATTACAATAATCAATATACACCCACTCAGAAATTAAAAAAAACACTTAAACATACATACAAAAACAATGTCACTAAACATATCAAATCATGTTTTCATATTTTAGCTAAATGTCTCTCCTATTTCAGAGATAAAATTAGATTAATGATAGTTAAAAAGACATGTTACTTTGGCAATCAATTAATTGAGATATGAGTAAGAGATAATGATGACGGTGTAAAGATCTTTTATTTTGTATGGATGGGATATCATCATAATGACCTAACTATGGAGTTTCTTGTCCGTTCTTCTCCATAAGAATAGATTAAGAAGAAGAAGAACGGACAAGAAACTCCGACCGATTCCGTCCGAGTGACTACTGTCCATTCGGAAAGGTTTATTAATGTAATACTATTATTTTACTGAACTGTAAATGATGACGTTCAAAAGTGCCGTTTAATGGCATAATTGAAATAAACGTTTTGACTTTGACTTTGACTTTCCAGCTCTGCAGCCCTACTATGACGTGCTAATGCCATGCAACTCCGATGATGTAAACGGGATAGTACTATTCGCTATGTATAGCTCCGTCTCCCTCTTAGAGCGGAATGATGATCGTTTAAAGACTTCATGGTAGGGCCTCTGAGCAGAGTGGGAGGGGGTGTCAGAATCTTACCGACTAAAACCCATCCTTGTTCCTTCAAATGCCCTTTGCGGTTTAGGTCCGCGGTCCGCGGAAACTGTGTAAATAAAAGTTGGAATGTATTTTTTGACCGGCATTACTGTATTAGATTTCTCTTAATCCATTTCAATCCAATCTTCTGTTAAAATGTTTCTAATCTATTCACTGAATTAATTTACTTTTTTCGAGACAGTCTTAATTTTAATTGAATTTACATTAATAAAACTGTTATACGATAAATTATTAGATTTGGATTATAGAATTCAATAGCGTATTCTACTAGGTAGCAAAAATATAATTTTAATTAGTCCGTCCGTTAGATTTACAATATTGAACACGTAAATCTTTTCATTTCAAATCGCAAAAAATGAGAGGGAGGGTGACATCACGTAGATAGTAAAAATAAAATTGTACTATCGTAGTGACGTCACGGAGTTGTCAACGCACTATATCTTACTCATTTTTTGTGTACGTGAATAAAAAACACGTGTGTACGTGTGAAAATAAGATATTTTAGAAAACTATCTGACGGACTAATTAGGTTTTTTCAGTAAATATCCTATTGAGGAGGGAATAACTGCATGTTATATTATTTTTCAAGAAATAGAAAAAACTAAATGAGTAAGAAATATTTGATTTGGGAGATATCTAGTGTTTACAAGAGTTTAACGCCTTAAACCAGGCGTTTCGTTAAGAAAACTTTTCTGGACACAAAAAAAATAACGAACTTATAGTGCATATTTTTTTTACCAGTAAGTACATCGTCTTTCTTGCCCTGCTAAATTCACCATCTCCAGAAATGTAGGTACGTCATCTTTTTCCTTTTCAAAAATCACTTCCATTCACCAACCAAGTTTCTCTAAACCCGTTGTTCCGTTTCCTAGTTGAGGAGCTTCTAACCACAAACAATACGTCATCCATATCAGTTCCACAACACTGCCGCCGGCGTACACCTATCATTTAATACTCCGATCTGTTCGTTACTCGTGACTGCAGTATCATCATCTACGGTGGTTGTAAACGAGATAGATAGATATCGATATAGATTGAGAAGTTGCGTGTGTCCAATGTCTATGGAATTGTTTGGGTGTCTTTTAGGTGTAAACCTGTCATTACAGGCCATTGTGGACTCGGTAAGATTGTAATAAATCTTAATTGTATTAAAATTTCTCGATATATTGTGAAAAAATCGTTTTTATTGTGAAAAACCCCAGCAGGTGTGTAGATCGTCCCGCTAGGTCTCTTCCTATGCCTCAGCGGCGCCGTCCATACTCAGGCTTTTTAATAGTGAAAGATTTTTTCGAATGAGACCAGCACTTCTAGAGATTACCTCAATTTTAGATAAGTGTTCAGACAATTTTGCCTTTATCAATGGCAGACACAAAAAAGACAATTATTCTCATTACACCGGGTCAGCGGGTTAACGACCACCTGGCACCAGCTGAGAACTTCTAAGAATGATATAATTGTTATAAAAGTATAGAGTGACAACTGTTGATTATGCGATGCCTATCAAAAGCGCCAACCGAGTAAATCGAGTGTTTATGGTTCGTTACTACCTGTTGCTATCGACTGTAAACCATCAGTTTTATTCCACTCCTTCACAAATTATGTCATTATATTTTCATCATCTTCAAATGTACCGTACTAGCGACTCGCTCAGGTTTCAAACAGGTGCAAATCATATGAGCCAAACTTCATCGTTGATTGTATGAAAAGCGTTTTAAAATCTTTTGCATCGTTTAGAAGATGGATGCCAAGCTTCACAGCTTGGTTTATCGCCGCAAGTTTGCCTGCTTGTCGGTCTTCTACAGATTGTACTTCGGGGAGAGTGTCCAAGAACTCCACGACCTTATCCCACCGGCCCCCTTCTACCATCGGACATCTAGACGCACTGCAAGTTACCATTTCTACCTTGTTGTTATTCCAACAATTCGCACTAAACGTTTCCAAACGTCTTTTATAATGCGCACAGCAAAGGAGTGGAACTCTCTGCCTGCATCTGTGTTTCCGAACGCATACAACCCTAATATCTTCAAAATTAGAGTGAACAGGCTTCTTCTGGGTAAGCTCGCTCCATCGTCGACTTTGTCTCTGTCATCTATGACCTAGACTAGAGTCAAGAGAAAACCCATATTAAATTTAAAAAAATGAATAAATCCGTGAAACAGACAGAGGTAGACAACGAGTTCGCTTTTTACTATTCACAGATCTAACTAACCTAGCTCCACTAACTGCTATTTTGTTAGTCAAATTAGATACACTATATACTACATTAGCAAAATAATAATCATCAACAGTCGTATGTATTCTCTATTGTCATTATCATAGTGCACTTTGCACGTCATCATCAACCACAGCCCGACTTCTCGCTTACTGAACGTAAACCTCTTTTTTTCTTGTGCCAATCCCCACGTTCCTGTGCCAGCCTCATCCACGCACTGCACACGTATCAAATCACTTAAACCTTTTTAAAGATTTTGTTTCTGATATCGTCGTGTTATGAAAACGCACACTACCCACAAACACAGTGCCCTGCACGTGCATCCCTATCCACGTACTATGGGACACCTCTAACTAACACTAGATACCTGCAAACCTATTATGAGACATAGGTCATATTTCTTGTTGGACACGTCGTCGCAAATTGTATTTTTATGGACACGCTAAGCGGATACTATTAATGCGAGTCACAAGACCAAAATCAGTAACTAAAAAAAAAATTACTTTGTTAATTAATAAGTAGGCAATCAGATAAACCATTAATCATCATTATACTCTTTCTCCAAAACAGAAGTTTTTTTCGACCACGCCTCGCTTACTTTCCCCGGAAACATTTCACATTTCTGTCACATACTTTGACAGCGGTAAATAAATTATACATCAGCCGAATGTGACAAGAATAGGAAAATTTGTGTAATCTCACACTTATGCATACGGACACGAATGTCAGCACCATCATACGAGAATTATAATAATCATTATCATTAATGTATTCATCATCATGCCAGCCAAAAGACGTCTACTACTAGACATAGGCCTCCCCCGAAGGGAAGGGGTTTGCCATAATCTTCACGCTTGGCACGCGGGTTGGCGATCGCAGTGTAGCTGTTGCAATATACAGAACCACAGAGAATGCTGTTGCCCATTCTCTGGTGAGTCCCTTAGTCGCCTCTTACGACACCCACGGGAAGTGATGGGATGGTGCTATTCTTTTACGTCCGGCACCATACAGAACTTATTCTAACATGACTCAAACAAAACTTTGTATGAAGCTCATTAGGAATCGTTCATCAAAAGACAACGATAAACATAAGAGTCATAATTAAATAAAAATTGTTGATGTGATATTTGGTCATTTTAAGCTAGATGAGGCCGGCACACTGGGTCCAGGGGCGGCGGACTTGGGGATGTCCGTCGTCCCCCATTCATCCGGACCCGAGGTGGCGGCACGTGGTGTTGCCGTGCGCCCCTCTTTGACGTAGCGAGGGGAGTCAAACACCTCACTCCCCTCACTCGCCGGCACCAGCCGGGGATTGCGGAAGTCGCATACGTTCCCGCGATCCCTGGCGTAGGTGGGAGATGGAACACCGGGGTGGTTTTAGTCAGTAAGAGTCTGACAGACCCCTCCGCCTGATTTCCATGAGGGTTTCCACCCAACATCAAAAAAAAAAAAAACCTTTTTTTTTTTCGAGTGTAAAATAACAATATTAAATTGAATTAAGCGAAGATCATGAATTGTCATTCAGAAGGAATTCAGATAAAGTAATTCCCTTATCTTACTTATCCGAATAAGAAAAGAACATGAATATAAAAGGTGAAACGTCCAAAAATGCAAAAACAATGTCATTTGGCAAAACCCAATGGTAAGTTCGAAAGGATTGCCAAAAAGCGCCTATAAGGAATGGACAACAAACTACTTTATCAAAAGTGTGCCAGCCCGTGTATGCAAAACAAGTAAGATGTTCTCATCCGAATTGTAATAAGGTTCGGGATATACTGCAAGACGAGAAATCGAAGAAGACATAAAAAATGCTATAAGATCTGCCAAATCTCTTTATGTACATAATATTAACAAAAATTTTAGTGGTAATAAACTGCCAATACTTACATAAAATATTGAAATGATGTATAAAGAATAATGTGAGATAAATTTATTTCTGCAAATTTAAGCTAACTCTACTTATATAATTTCAAAAATTCTTTACGTTTTTGTGCGTGCTTAACCTAGTGACCTCAAAAACAATGATTAGACATCTCTCAGCAGAATTAATGACTAAGTCATGACTATACTGGATGAACCTACTTTACTTTAGTCATATCACTTTCCTTGTTTGAATGTCTAAAGAAATTTCACTACGTGTTTTCTCTGTCTCAAATATCAAATGAAATCGATTCTTTTTAAATGACTAAGCAAGTAACTATTTAGAACGTTAACACACTTTTGAGATGAGTAGAATTTGTAACCGGTGGGAAACTGTGAAATATGGAAATGTTACAAATTGTTGATTAGGTAGAGTATTTAAATAATTAATTCTACGCTTCGGCACAACAGCCTACTTAATAACAAACAGATTTGTAGGAGAAGTTTCTATCTAAATCACAGTAGCTTTCAATTGATTTCAGGCTTGTTGAAAACAAAACATAAATATTTCCTCTCCTAAAAATGTGGCTCTTTGATTAGACCGGTAGTGGGTCGTAATCCAATACGTGGGCCCAATGACAGTTGCTAGGTGTTGGACTTGAGCTAAACCCTGTTTTCAATAAACGTCAGCATTCTTATTGAAAATTAACACCTCGCTACATGTCTTTTACTTATGCATCCCGACCCTCATGGTTCATCATGGGTCTCTGTATGGTATGATTTGACTAGTGAGAATTGTATGGACGTTAAAAGAGACTCTGACCTTCTAGTTTGTTTTGGTGTTTTTAACCAGCGTCAGAGAGCATCAGTCTGTCTGACATATTGCTGAAATGGACCTTTCTATTTTTTTTATTTCTATGTACTTTGCGTGTTTCATGTAGGTAAGTGCTAAATAAATATTATTATTTCTTTCTTTTTTCTTTTCTTTCACATTTTATCAATGAGCAATAACCCTCCTTTCGCCATAATCGGTTAAAAAATGTCATCTTTCAGTATCAACATACAAATCCTCATCTAAAAGTGGTATATCAACTAAAACTCAACAAGTTTCGCCCTAGTCCGCTCGCTTCGCGAATCTGTCAGTGTAGGCATGGAAGTATTTGTACTGCGGCCCACTTGGCACCGGTTTTCTTACGATACTACCGTCTCGTCCTTAGCCGGTAACTTTCTATTATCAACATTAATTTGTTATTACCCTTTTTCTTTTTAATTTAAGTAAGGTGCTTACTTTTTATTATTATTATTGCGTCTTATAATAAGAAGTCTTTCGTTTAATAATATTTTCAGAATGCAGAATTCGGAATGTAAGTTCATTATTTTCTTATTCTTTATTGCACACAAAACAAACAAATACAACTGTTACAGGTAAGTTACAAAAATATGTTTTTAGGGTTCCGAACATCTGTAAGAAACGGAACCCTTGTAGGATCATTCGGCTGTCTGTCTATCCGTCTGTCATAGCTAATTTCTAATTCTCCAAATATACTGGACCGATTCAGTTGAAATTTGGTACACATATGAACTTTTGTGATCCCAGCCCGGCAGCGTTACAACGTTGGGGATAAGCTAGAAAATTAAAAAAAAAATTCAAACCAGGCCGTGTGACATATCAAATGAAAGGGCTTATTGTATGCGATTATTATATTATATTTTTTATAATTTTAAAATAAATTATATTCAAGAAATTACTTAATAAATTACCTCCCCCCCACTTTTAATAATATTATAGGATATAGTATAGTATAGATTAATTAACAGATTATATTAACCAAACAATCAGACATCCTCAATCCTGATTGTAACGGTAAATGGTCCTTTGTGTGCTCCATTGAATATCTAATTCATGTTCAAGTGGATTTGTGATTGACAATACGTCGATGAGATTGTCTAAACATGCCTATGGACGACACCTCTTAATTAAAGTGCGCTTAGTACTTATGTTTTAGTGAAAAACATTAAATGGGTAACACAGGACGGCGATTCTTGCGGAGTTCACCTGGTTCATTAATAAATTGATTGATTGACATGTTCACACTCTGAAAAAATTTAGTTGTCGACCTATAACGGTTCATAAGATAGACAGACGGACGAATAGCGGAGCATTACTAATAGGGTTCTGTTGGCTACTCTTATAGTCTAACATAATAACTTATATATTATTATCTTAGGCTCCGCTCAGACGGGCCACCGACCACAACTAGCGGTGGTTGGCGACAAACTGTTTACATGATTTATAACACGTTTTGTATGAAATCGTCGCACACGTGTATTGAGTGGCGTCCACTCGCAACTCAGTGTCCGCGACACGTCACCAGTGGCGGCCACTCGTGATCCGCATCCACCGCAACCACAGCGACCGTGGCAGCCACATACCACCTTCGTTTGCGCGGTACCAAAGGACATGGCGCGGGTTAAGGAACCCCAATCCTCCAATATTAGCTTCATCAGCAAATACTGCTGCTGTAACTGGGTACAAATAAAGTTTATTTTTAAACTCGTCCGTTGTCGCTTACTTAATTCGTACGACAGCCACCGGTGGCTGTGTTCGGTGATCCGTTTGCGCGGAGCCTTGGAGTGATTGCCAGGAGGTATCGTGACTCGTCGTGAGTGTCGTGACTGATCATGAACAGTCACTGCTTGTAAAACACTGGTACTCCGCCGACCTCATCATAATAATAAAAGGTTAATCCTACTAATATTATAAACGCGAAAGTTTGTAAGGATGGATGGATGGATGGATGGATGGATGGATGTTTGTTACTCTTTCACGCAAAAACTACTGAATGGATTTTGATGAAATTTGGCACAGTGGTAGATCTGGAATAACACATAGGATACTTTTATCCCGGGAATATGTTCCCTTGGGATAATTTGCGACAATCACGCGGGCGGAGCTGCGGGCGACACCTAGTTTATAATATTTTTATCAAATCACACATTTCTAATTTAATAGCGAAGTCATCAATCCTACTAATCACAGTAGTATTTGCGTGGATTAATTAACGAAACTGATAACGTTGATAGTTAGGACCCTTAACTAGTTTACAACTTTAGACTAAGTCTTATCCAATGATGCTCTGTCTTTACCCAAAACTAAGGTCATACGATAATCTAGAAATCCAAGTACTAGATTATAGTAGTTCGGACTAATCCTGTTATGTCAGTTAGGCCATGCAAACATTAGCCTAACAGATTTGGGACAGATTGGTGTATTGATGTGGGTAGTTTCGTATGTAGATGAGAATATGTGGCAGCCTAAATTGTTAACTCTTGGACCGTGGGGTCCGAGTACTCATGCTTTATTTAAAGATCATGACACTTCATGTAACCCAAGGGCTGGCTTTAACCTCGGACAGAGGATAAGCATTGGCATACAACGTGGTAATGCTACCAGTCTTTTGGGCTCACTTCCCGTCGACAGCGATGCGGATGAATTTTTTGACGCCATATTTTAGTTAGATTTTTTTTTTTTTTTTAGGATGTGAAATCATCAAATGACTTCTTTCGCTCTGGGTAGAGCGGAAGGGCGTGTCAAACTCTTACTGACTAAAACCCCTCCGTATTCCTTCTAAAGCTCTTTGCGTTCCAGGGCCGCGGTGACTCTTTCGAACAAATTCCACAACCCTGGCAGAGTTAGATTAGTATTTAGATTTACTAAGCTGTATGTATTTTTTTAAATTTAATAAATCTAAGGTTAGTTGGTGAATTTATTTGTTTTAGGACTTGACTGTTCTAGTTGCTCGTGATTATCTGGAATTGTCAACAATACTGCCTTGTCCCTATTATGGGGTTGCCTTCTAGTTTAAACGGATGTAGTTGAATAAAATATTTCACATGGATGGAGTACCTATCTGCCCTGCACAACTCAGTTACTGGGTAACACCAACCATACTCCTTGGCAAGACCTGTGTCAGATTTCTTCTTTTTTTATTCGGGCCATTAATTATGATAACTTTGGCAGAGTTTGGAATTGTAAATTCAAATATACTTTATATTTATAGCTGTATTCTTTCTTCAAGTTCAGTTATGAATTTTCCAGTATGCCAATTTAAGGTACTGTAAACGCTAATAATTATTATTTTCTTCCAAACTTATCATAGTTCACAGTGCCCCGTTGAATTAAGTGGCAATTTCATTAGAAAAGGCCTAATCAAATCGAACCACATACCAGCAGAAATGTTACCAAAATCACCGATTGTTAATACTAGCATCAACCACAGTACAATTTCTATCATTACATGCGATCCAGTTTTTAAGCCACACTTCTTCAGTGACACTGCTAGAAAGTGTACTGCCATTTAAAACACATCATTTCCTGGTGCTCTTTTATTTTATGTTATGTTTTTGTCTGAGAATAGATTAAAATGATATTGTCTTCGTTGCAGTAATCTTTTTGGTTCATCGTGGAGATTATAATCCAATTAATATTATAAAAAATAAAGTTTGGATACTCGCTTGTTTCTTTGTTAGTCAATCGGGTTTAAACACCTGTATTTGAATGACATTTGGAATATCGGAAGAATATTACTTTGATTTTTTATCCTCAGGGCTAATTTTCGTTTTTTTTTAAGGGAGTATACATATTCGCATCGCTTTCACAAAAAAATGGAGGTCTTTTTGTGTCAAAAAGAATTGTAATTTCTTAATTTTTTTCAAGATTTTGTCGTTTTTTAAGAGATTCGCTCTCGTGATACTATTTATGTAATAGATAGCGTTTGAAAAAAGCTATACTGCTTGATATTAAGAATTGTATAAATTTACTCGTGACAGTTTTGTGTCGGTTGTACGATCAGCATTTCAACATTCGTGATTTTGGATTCATGATTACAGTTTGAATGCAGACAGGGTGCAATTTAATATGCAAGCCAAATATCGTCTAGAACTGTTTGCATGCAGGCTATAAACCCTCTTGCTACACCTAACTATAAAACGAACGTGGCTCACTGTTCGGTCACAACCAGCCCCGGCTCGATGGCGCGTTGTGTTCCACGCGCGCCTCAAAGAGATGTTAGCATAGGAGATGGGGCCGGCTAGGGTCAGAGCCTGCCAGGGTTGCGAAATTTGTTCGAAAGAGTCACCACGGCCCTGAAACGCAAACGGCTTTAGAAGGAATACGGATGGGTTTTAGACAGTAAGAGTCTGACACGGAAGAAGTCATTTAATGATTTCCCATCCTTAAAAAAAAAAGGCCTCTCCTTTCTCCTTGCACAACGCTCTGTTTTACGTGCGACATAAAGCCTGAGCGATGCAGGAAACCGTAGCATTATTAAAAGTTAAGTTAATTAAACCTGGTTGAACGAAAACAAATCATCGCCACAAGTTGAATATTCAGATTTCTAAATATGGTACAGTGCAAAAATAACAAAAAGTACGACTTGTTTACACATGCTCTAAAATGTATCTAAAGCGTGTTGTCATTTAACCTTTCCTTAATTGATACCTGTTAAGAGGTTAATTTATTTGACCTGCGGGAATCAGCTGAACTTTTAATAGTTATTACCTGAAGTTGATAAGGGTTGTTTAATTAAGTGCTGAAAATGTTCAAAGTTCGTTAGGGCCTTTTTTGCGGTCCTTGTTGGTTCCTTGTTTTCGTAGAAAATAAGTATTTAGTTTCATCATGGTTAACAATATTTTATTTTATTTCAGCTCTTTGTAGTGAATTTGCTCCCGTTGCTTGGGCCAAAAAATATGTGAGTTTTCAGGGATACAAAACTGGAAACAATAACCAGTGGCGATAGTGTGGCTTGTGATCATTGAATGTTTTTTTGTAATCAGCCTGCTATAACCAGCCATTTCCATCACGAATCTGTTGTGTTAAAGGGATAGTATTTGTCCTACATAGCTCCATCTCTTTCTCATCACGGAATTATGGTGGTATTGGCTTGTAGAGATATGCAGAATAATGTGTAAAGTCCTGCAATCCTCCATTTAAAAGGGAGGATCCTCCGACCAGATGGTAGATGTCTGGTGGTCAACTGCCCTATAGTTGATATTCGGAAAGTTGTATAAGTTCAAATCACACGGAAAGCTCTGATACCGCGATGCAGGAATTCGTAAGTACCCAGTTAGCTGCTTGCAGAATAGATGGCGTTGTGGTTCTTTTTGTTGCCGTACAAATTACGATTTGTTAGTTTTTCTTTTTTTTTTCTTCATTGATGCCGCTACAGACTTGTCATGTAGTACCTACTTGTCTTGTCAGTAGGGTAGGTAATCATTACTTCCAGATTTTTTTTCCTGCAAACTTTGACCTCTTCATAATTTAGTTTAAAATACTGCACACTAAGTCTCATTGATCTGTTGTCAAGAAAACTTGACATATTTTAATTAGAAAATGGTAACTTTGAATTATGCTCGGGAACTGACAATAGTGTCAACTAACCAATCCTGATACACCATTCTCAACCAACAAAAGCAGTTTTGGTGCCGAGATTCAAGAAAACTTCTACACCAAGTCTGTTCTAAACGTCGTTATGAATTGCGCCTTAGAGACGTAGAATTCTTGTGCAAAGGCACGTAGGCAGCTGATATGAATCACGTCCGTTCGACGTAGTTCGACAGACTTCAATACGTCTGTCTCACACACGAATAGGCTTTGAGTTGAGACTAAAGCCTTTAGGTACGTTTCGTGTACGGATAGACTTCATTATTGACAGTTTTATATATTTATTTTCTACAACTTCAATATGAAAGATGGTATTTGGTTTAATGTATATACTTTTTAACCGACTTAAAAAAAGGAGGAGGTCCTTATTAAGGTTGTATTTTTTTATGTTTGTGGCCTCATAATTCGTCATTTATGAACCGGTTTGAAAAATTCTTTTTTCATGTGAAAGATAATACTGATTATTCTGGTCACTTTTGCGACTAACAGCTGTAGCGGCATCAATGAAAAACATAAAAAACTAAGAAGCGAAATTTGTACGGCAACAAAAAGAACCGCAGCGCCATCTACGACGTACTAACAACGAAATCCTGCATCGCGCAAGCAAAGTTCTCCGTGCGATTTGAACATATACAACAGTCCGAATATCAACTATCGGGCAGTTGCCCACCAGACACAACAACCGTCTGGACTTTACTCTCTGCACCGCATACCTCTATACAGCAATGTAATCGATTTTTTGATACACAGTTATTTCTTTCCCAGTTTTTAAATGCGCCGCCTTATTATTTATTATTGCTATCACATACTTACTAAGTAAAAGTTTGTTCCTTTTTTAAAGTAATAGTTTTCTCAACAAAGTTGTAAATGTTGAACTTCTGCTGCCATCATTTTCATTGCCATACTTTCATCATTTTCATACCTTCTATATCAAAGATATTTCATATCACTAAATTCTTTAAAGCCCTCGTAGGTCCAGACACGTACAATTTTATTTGATCTCACGATACATGTGTCACGACTGTTCAACAATAGTCCGTCTTTAAGCCGTCATGTCTCACGGTCGGATTGACATTGACTTCAGTCTGAACGTGTTCAACCCCTAGGAGTTATTTGTCTTCAAGTTCTTTATTACAACTATCCACATAGTAGATAGAGTTGGCAGAATTGTTGTCTGTCTCTTTAACATTTGAAGCCCTTTGAGATCTTTAAAGGTTATGGATCGTCACCGTTTCATACAAAGAATACTGCACGGCTCGTGTTGCCACGGTGACGATCCCTATCCGAGTTGATACGTGTGCTATGACTTTTAAACGGCAATTTTACGTATAACCAATTCCAAGAAATAAAAATCTTGACAAGGGGATGTCACAGACCACGTCTGCTGTATGTCGAACGGTTCATGGGCTAAAGCAACCACAATGTGGGTCCCAGAAAATGCCCGACGATGTCGCGGGAGACCCAGGCGAAGATAGCAGGCCGAGCTTGACGCCTATCGGCAGGATTGCTCCACATTTGCCCAAAGCCGAGAGGAATGGATGGAAGAAAGGCAGGCCTTTGCCCTGCAGTGGGACACAATTGGGACAAAAGAGGGAAAAATAAAAATAAATAAGGGGATACCAACCAGACACTAGGTTGTGGAGCCAATCAAACAATGAAAAATACTGGCATTCAGCTGAAAACGGTCAGACTAATAGTGATCACTAAGTAGATAGGAAAAGGATAGGCATTTAATGTTTTTTAAGGAAATATAGTAGACTTACGTAACGCTTTCTACACCATCTATCCATACTAATATTATAAATGCGAAAGTGTGTCTATCTGTCTGTTACCTCTTCACGCTTAAACCGCTGAACCGATTTAGATGAAATTAGATATAGATAGTTTGAGTACCAGGGGGTGCAAAGGGGGTTGGTTGAATAGGTGTCCGTCATTATTGAAGATAAATTCTTTGTATTTAGGCACTTGATAAAAATAAATAAACACATGTTTAAGCGTTTTTGAAAAATAAAAATGGTTGTCCAAAGTAACTAATCCACACAGACGAAGTCGCGGGCAAAAGCTAGTTATAAATATAATTAATAACTGGGGCAGTAATTTAACAAACAACCTTTGGACATATTTGTCAGTGAAGAAGCAAGATTTTTGCTGATAGTTCTTGGTAGAAAACAAAAATTCGAAAATGGTTCTATGTTTTTGTCACGTTTAGTGTCACTGACAGCGACACTTACCAAACGCTTAGTTATGATTGAAGTCTGCAATTTCTTAAAGTGCCGACAAGACTTGTCGTTAAATATGCTTACTTTGGACTTGATTTATCGCTGTCATGCAAACGTGCTTGCCAAGTGTCGATCGTTCATCAAAATGAGTGACATTCAAGAGACAAGGCTTACACTGAGGTGCAAATATATATAGAGTAGTGATCCCGGCGAACTTCGTACCGCCTCAGAATTAATTTCTGCCGTGTTTTGTTTTTGTCATGTATCAGAAATGGCGTTGCATTCGGAAATGATTTAATTTTTCTAATGTTTTAATAGTTATTCTGCTATTCGGGGCAGATACAAATCCAACAAACCAAAGATCTTAAACATTGGTCCAGCCGTTCTTAAGCTATAAATGATGTAACTAACCTGACTTTATTTTATATGTATAGATAAAACACTTCATGTTGTTCGAATATGAAGAGGAAACAATAAAAAGGGATATTCTTCTGCCCATGTCACTGAAGCGCAAGTTGATGGACATGTGTATTCTTCCAATCTTGACCTATGGTGCACAGATTTGGACTTTGACTGACGTCCAAAAGTCCAAACTCAAGGTTTGCCAACGGGCTATGGAGCGCGGTATACTAGGTGTGAAGTTAACAGACCACATTCGACGCAAATCGTCGATGCGGCTCAAAAAGCTGCCCAACTTAAATGGGATGGGCAGGACATGTCTGCCGCATGCCGTAGTAAAGAACCGACAAGTAAAAAGTATCATAATTATATGCGTGATGTCACTATCATGGTACAATTTTTACCAGCGACGTGACGTCATTCAACCGTCTTCATTTTTTGTTTAGAAATCTATCTGACGGACTAATTAGATTTTTTTTAAATATCCTAGTGTCGGTTTAATATAGGTACGGCTCTGCCTTACCCTTCGGAGTATACAGGCATGATGGTATGCATACTCTTTGAGTTCAAACAGTAACTTAAAATAAAATAAACGTTTCCTTAGAATAATAAAGATTGTTGTTAAAAAACGTGTTTTCTGGTTGTATTATCCTTTTATTTGCCTAATGTTTATTTAGGTCGTTGCCCGAGGCGCTTGTTACTTTATTAAGGTACGAAACAATAAGAGAAGCAACAAGTTACCATTATCTTGTTCTGGAAAAAAAATTGCTCTTTTGTTTGTCGTTTTTCTTACAAACTTCCTTAATCCGTATTATAATATTATGTAACAAGTTAATAAGATTGAAAAGATAAATTTATTTGTCAAAAACACGTGTAGGTTTACGATCAGTTCGAACAAATACAAAAATACAATAATAATAAAATTAAAACTACAAAAATCACAGTCAGGTTTTTTTTTTTTTCCTTAGCCTTTTGTGTCCCACTGCTGGGCAAAGGCCTCCCCCATATCCTTCCAGACATTCTTTTCTTGCGCCACCTCGAACCAGCCTTCGCGGCGTGCATCCAAGTCATCTCGCCACCGCTTTCTGGGCCGGCCTTGGCGACGCCGTCCGACCTCTGGCACCCATTGCGTGGAGACTTTTGCCCAGCGGTCACTATGCATGAGGCTGGTGTGACCCGCCCGGTCCCATTTTAGCCTGACAGCTTTTTTGCCTACGTCAATGATACAGGTTTTGGAGCGCAGCGTGGTGTTCCGTACTCTATCAATTCTTTTTAAACCTAAAATACTGCGCTCCATTGCCCTTTGACATACCCCAAGGCGGAGCTTTTGCGACTCGGTGAGTGACCAGGTCTGAATACCGTAGTCACGTTTAATTTATAAAAACAATAAAAAAATGTCTAAATTACGTCATTTATATATTCAAAGCATTTATTTATTAAAAGTTTCTTCATGCTTTTAATAAAACTATTAATATCCAAATCTTTGTGCGCCTTTGGTACCTTGTTGTATAATTTTGGGGCCATGCAGAAAACACTTACTAATTAGAACTGTTTTAGCACTATGTACACGTAGTCTCTGATTCACAAGTTAATATATTGTTAATAAAAGGTTACAAAATACTTACTCTGATTATTTATTACTTCAACTAAGAAATCTTATAATATGGCAAACGGAGGACTTTTATTTTTTTTTGGATGGGAAATTATCAAATGACTTCTTCTGCTCTGGGCGAAGCGTGAGGGAGTGTCAGACTTTTACTGACTAAAACCCATCCGTGTTCCTCCTGTGGTTGTGGAATTTGCTCGAAAGAGTCACCGCGGCCCTCAAAACGTAAAGGGCTTTAGAATTAGGATGGGTTTTAGTCAGTAAGAGTCTGGCATGCCCTTTCTACCCAGAGCGGAAGTCATTTGATGATTACCCATCCTTCAAAAAACCCTGTAAGGCACTCCCCTTAATGAGAACTGGAAGACATGGAAATGAATCTAGATGTTAATAAATAAATGTGATTTGAAAAGCCGATAATATCAATCGGATATCATTCACGAATAGCCTTACAAATGACGCTTGTCTTCAATAAGGTTGGAAGTCAACGATTTCAGTCTCTTAGCAACTAATGCAATAAAATTGGATGCAATAGTGTGTACGATCCAACTGTCAAAAGATTTTCATAAAATTGTTGCTGTTATGGAAATGACGTCAGAATTTAACTCAATGTGAGACGACTGACGACGGCGACTTGGAATAATTAATTATTTCTCTGCAACGTTTCCCTTCACGTTTACTTTCGTTAGATTCTTAAAAAATCTACCCAGCACGTCATGACAGTTAGATTCCCTAAAAATATTGGTCCATTGTTTTTTATTTTGTCACGTAAAAATTAAAGTAATTCGGTATAGTGCATAGAAATTTCGCGTGACGTCACGTCTTTGTAGAAGTAAGCCACTTTTTGCCTAGAAGTGACGTCATAAGCCCCCGCTTTAATGCGATTTATCTATATCATTTTTTATGTATTTGATAAAATAAAAAATACGTGTCTAATATTTTATTTTAATGGATACACTAACACTTACCTTCTTGGTTATTATTAAACTCTATTTAACTGGCATCCAATAACGCCTCTTGATCCAGCTAATACGTTGCAGTTGTGACCATATAACAAAGGAAGCAAAAAAATTAAAAATTAAAAATCACTTTGATACATACCAGAATAAAACCTGCAACGTTCCCAACGAGTAAATCCCACAACGACATTGATCGATATTATGAAAAACATAATGATGTAAATAAGCCCTCTCCATCTCCTAACTCATCCGACAGCCGGTACTTGACGAAATCTTGCAAATTTCGTGTGACACATGTCTTTCCCTTTTTCCTTGTGATCCTGGTTCCCTTCAGTAATAGAACCCGGATGTGTTCAGATCAATTTACGACACGGCCCAGAGTCAAAGGGATCCCTTTTGAACGATACTTTGTGTTGGACGTGTCCCACTTTCCTTATTTCGATCGGGATTTCACTATTTTTGGACAACATGTGGTTGAAAAGGTGTGAAGGGTTTGTTTCGGTGTTGGGACGGCTGTGAGTGATATTGGCAATATTAGAAGTAACTGTATTTTTATGGTATACGTTTTCTGTTGTAACGGTTGATTGTGGAAATCAAATAGGAGCTCATATCGGAATGATTCGGCAATGATGATAACCAAGGGTGCACCAGGTAAATTTAAGTATTGTCGCTTGCTGTCGTTAGATGTTTCCTTCCCCGAAGGATAACCAACTTTCTCGAAGACCACCACGATAGACGACACTCTCAAACGTTGACGCGTAGGTCGGTCACGTCGCCTGCGCGTGGCGTCTGCGTGTTTGTTAGGTGCGGTTCCCAACAGAACCTCATTACTAAGTCTCCGCTGTTCTTCTGTACGTCTGTCTGTCAGCAGATTGTATCTCATGAACTGTAATAGGTACCGCTATATCAAAATATAAAAAATTAAATCTTTTTAGTCTTTCGTTAGCAAGTCCGACTTAAACTTGTTCGGTTTTCATTTTATTTAATACTAGCTGCCGCCCGCGGCTCCACCTGCGTGCATGTCCAAAAATTTCCCAAGGAAATATACTCCCGGGATAAAAACTATCTTATGTCCTTTCCCGGGACTCAAACAATCTTTATACCAAATTTCATCTAAATCAGTCCAGCCATTTGCGCGTGAAGAAGTAACAAACATACACACACACACAGTCACAAACGTTAGTCTTTATAATATTAGTGTGAGAGTGTGATTATTTGCATGTCTTAAAATATTGTGTCAATAACACTATTTTATGATATCAGAATCAATCTAAAAGTAATCGATTTTTTAGGTCAAAAGGCTTTCATGGCCTGATAAAAAAGCCATTTTGAAGATTGAAAGCTTCAATATTTCAATCATTATTATTTTAGCTAGTCATTGTATTATGTATTATTATGAGTAGCTTTCACATTTGTACATCATAGTTAAATGACATGAATGGTGTTGAAGTTGCGAGTTCACTACAGCAATATTTTAAATCTGGTAAACAATGATAGCGGATAGCAATTTTTTTTATACCTTTATTTCTAATTCTGTTTTACTAAAGTATTTTAATCCAATATAATCCAGGTACCGTCAACAAAGCTATTTGGTATGCAGACAGCTGACTTGCAACTACTTTTAAACAATGTTGTGAGTGTGCTGAGTAGACAATGATTGCACACATTAGAAACAAA
Organism: Mamestra brassicae; assembly: GCA_905163435.1. Lineage (NCBI taxonomy): Eukaryota > Metazoa > Arthropoda > Insecta > Lepidoptera > Noctuidae > Mamestra > Mamestra brassicae. Next base: position 2,614,416 of record LR991010.1, read on the forward strand.
TATTGGTAGTGCAATGGAAAAATTATTATTTTTGCCTGCATACCAAATCGCTTTGTTGACTGAACATACATATGTTGCCCGTCACAGATCGTTTTTTTGCGATAAAACTGCCTATTTTTACACCCGTACACAATATTATATGCTCTTAATTTAATTTTAGTGTCGTTAGGTTAAGCAACGCTTGCCGAGGTTGGTCTGTGGATGGGTGACCATCTTAACATACCGAGACTCCTCCGTTTCTCGGAAAGCACGTTAAACCGTTGGTCCCGGCTCTCATTTTTAGATCTTTGGCAGTCGTTACGTATAGTCAGAAGCCAGAAAATCTGACACCAGTCTTACCAAGGAGTACCGTGTTACCCAGTTAATGGGTTGTGCAGGTCTGGTAGGCAGCTGCTCCACGTAAATTTCTGGTATTTAGCTGAATCTGGTTTGACTGGAAGCTGACCCCAATATAATTAGGAAAAGGCTAGGCAGATGATTAATGTAATTTTAGTGTAGTGTTAAAGAGAATTTCTATTAAGTATGAATTCAAGAATCGTTACATGTACTGTATCAACGAAAAAGTATATTTTAGTTATTTGATTTTGGAAAACAAAGTCACAACCCTATTCGAAAAAAATTGTAGTCACATTGTCGGCAACAACAAATGCGTCAGCATGATGTCTATAAACTTTTTTCATAAACATTATAATCAAAGATGGCCGAACGTAATCATAATCAAGAGTATGAGAACCACAGTAATTATTACATCTATCAATCATAAAGATATCGAACTCCTTGCTAGCCATCTACTTTAATTTCATCTACACAGTGAAAGTCTCAATATCACGTCATATACATCAAACAGATAAAGCTGCGTGCATACAGTGTGAGGCATGAGCCGAAACAGGTTCATCGAATCGATAATCAAATTCATCATATCGACGAATCACAGTGGGACCTTAAAATCTGAAAGATGCCAAGATGTTTTAAAACGCTAATAGGGTATTTGACAAAAAAAAAATCTAATTAGTCCGTCAGATAGATTCCCAAAAATTTTGGATACGTATTTTTTCTTTTGTCACGTAAACAAAAAATGAAGACGATACAGTGCGTTGAAAATTCGTGTGACGTCACTTACCAGCACAAATTTTACCGGAAAGTAACGTTACAAGTCCCCACTCTTTATCTTTGGGGCGTTTTATCTTGATTTGATAAAATAAAAAACGCGTCCAATATTTTTAGATAATCTAACTGAAGGACTAAATAGAATCATATTTTTAACCCAGGCAACATCTCTATTACTATTTCAATGTTGATTACTTCAGGCTCAAGGAAACCTGTGCCCTTTCTTAAAACGGAATCATAATAGCATTGAAACGTCAAATCAGAAGTTGCAATAGAAATATAGTAGAACAAAATGTAAAAGTCATTTATTCATAATTCAACAGCTAATACTACAAAAACAAGATTCGACAAAATGCTTTGAGATTTTGATAGACTGTGTTTAACATCCCGACCATAGTTATGTTTTGTAGTTTAAATACAATGTAATAAATGTTGTTAATCGATTCTTTTCATGCTTTGGGTTGTGTGCACGAACCTTAACAGCCGATGACTGATGATAATCACGGATGTTTTTTATTTTGCAGTACATTGCACTTTCGCGTTCAAGTAATTGAGTGTTTCAACTGTTTTTGTCTGCATTGGGTGTCGTTTGTGTTTTGTTTTACATTTTGTGCCTCAGTTGATATAAATTGTTAATTTGTTTTGAATTAGAGGGACTTAATAATATACATGAATCTTCCTCGTTTATCGTTCTTTCTATTAATGAAAATTGTATCAAAATTTGTTTTATAGTATTGAAGAAATAAGCGGAGAAACAGACAAAGACATAAGCGATTTTGTTTTACAGTTTAACACTATTTAGAGACAAATTGAAAATGAAAGTTACAGGAACATTAACGTTATATAATCACCATTTTCTTTGTTTTTGTTCACAGTCAAAGACAAACCATAATATACCTTCTGCAAAATTTTCTTCATCGCTAAAATAAATCCGCTTTGGCATAAAAAATTAAGACCAATGTAACCTATCTATAACAGCTCTATAAGGATCTATAAGATTACCCTCTACTACCCTTCGTTACCCTTTACCGTCAACAATATACTTATCTGCACGATGTCAGGATTCACGGAAACCGATCGTCAAGATAAGTTATATTGCGGTCCCATCCTGATGTTAATACTTGGGGACGTGTATAAATCAGTCTTTGTCTTCATCAGAACGAAGCTGTAAACAAAGTGCTATTTATCTTAAATCCCACTTTCATGACAGTTATAAAATCGTACATACTTATCTTATGGTTTTAATTTGTTTAACTCGCCATGTTTGTTAGTTTGTTTTGTGAAGCAGTGAATGTCAATTAAAACCACTAAAAAGTAATAAAAAAATAAATTTACAAAAAAATACAACCGACTTCCATGAAGTCGGTATCAAAAAACGAAGAAACAAAACCAAAACACCAACCCCCGAAATTAAAGTTATATTGTTTTTATTTAGAAGGTGGTTGTATTTTTTTGTGAAAAAGTTTTATTTTGGCATCAAACAGTCGTATACAAACAATATAATTCTTAAGACAATTGGTTCCTTACAACAGACCTTATAGTGCCGATAATGTGATATAATGGTAAAAATAAGTACAATAAACTCCAAATAAGGAAAGTCGCGTTAGAAATACATTTTCATTTTTGTATCAGAACATGAGTTCACTGAAACATATGCCATTATCAGTTAAAGGTAAGTTTCAATTAGGTGATACATCTACTTTTTAGCTTTAGTTTCAGGCTGTTGAGAGAAATGTTAAAAATATCGATTTCTGTAAATTCTCTATTATAATTGTTAGTGGAACGGTGTAAAAATGAGTTACGAGTGGATGTTTTATTTAGTCGAAGAGGATCAAAAAGTGGTTTTGTACGTGAAATACAACTTCTACCACGTACTTATAGGACTTCGCGCGTGTCTATCTGACCATCTTCATGGTCAATTTGTCCTTACTAAATTTCCTTTTTTTTTTCTAAAATTTTTAATAGTGTTATTTTTTCTTTAATTACAGGTAAGTTGGATTTGAAAATTCTTTGATGACTGAGCATCGATACTGGTAATGAATATTAACTTTAAGGAAATTAAATAAAGATAGAAACTTATTTAATACACATGAAACACGAACGTTAAATAGAAATAATATTAAACTTTTTTACTGAAGCTAAGTGAAACAGAACGTATTCCTGAAGTTCCATTGAAACAATCCGGGCTTCGTTGTTTCTATTTCAAAAGTCTGGGTTACAAATTTTCTTTCTATTGGGAGTAGTATCGGTTTATATATCCTCGGAACAGCCTTTGTGAATATTGTTCACGGTAGCTTAAAACCCAGCTGTAAAGCTGACAAGGTTTGGAACAAAGAGATTCTACCGATATAGTCTTTGTATCCCCTAAATCGATTGGTAACGAATCAGTGCTGAAGTAAATGGATCTCGCATATTCATTTTTTGTAGCTTTTTGTTTTTGTTTTCTATTTCTGATCGTACCTTTATCAGTGTTTTCTTATTAAGCAATTGCAAGCGAGTTACATGTATAGGTACGTGTGTTGGAGATCTATACAAGTTTCTTGTTGTTGACTGGCCTGCTGGTCCCTTAATGCTAAACCGGAGGTCGTGGGTTCGATTCCCACCAGGATCTTTGTGTGATGAGCATGATCATTTGTTCCGTGTCTGGGTGTAATTTGTCAATAATATGTATGTATTCAGAAATATATAAGTACGTTTATCAGTTGTCTGGTTGCCATAGCACAGGCTCTGCCTAGTTTGGGATCGGATGACCATGTGTGAGTTGTCCCAAGAGATATTATTATTATAGATTATACCATGTCTGAAAACCATTTTTTTAGAGAATTCCTTTAAACTCTTCTTACATTCTTAGACAAAACAGAAAGAAAATACATTTATTGAGCACAAACATATAGAAACTGTAGATATAGAGAATCTAAACATCAGTTTCCACGATACTGTAAAGCAAGTTGACCAGTCACATACTGCCAGTACTTTTAAAGCTTGACAAATCACTCGTTCCATGATCTATGGTCCAACCAATGCTATCAATATACCAGACAATACTACTGCAGAAAGCGGATCAATTTACAAAGGATACACAGAGCTTTGACCAGTTCATTCCTCTCTTGTCAAGCAAACGAACTTTTAAAGTAAGGATCTGAAATTGAAAAAAAAAATATTTTCGAGTTGCTAGCTGTGATCCCTAAAAAGATTGAAGTTCCTTTGTTTAGCTTTGATGTTGAAACCTAACTTGGAGTCGAAAAATTGAATAGTAAATAGATCTGTGCAGAGATAAAAATTTAACTTGCATCGTGAAAACGAGACACAGTTTTATGAAAGAAATTTTATTAATCATTAGCGGAAGTAGACGAAAACGTGCAAGTATGTCTTTACAATTGATTGCAAAAAAACATGTAAAACGGCAATCATAGCGTCTAAATAAAATAATAAACAGATATTTATTTGCAATATTAATTATTATTTGTTGTGCTGATATTGGTGGACTGATAGAGAATGCCACCACTATTGTACATACATTTGAAATTTATAAAAAAAGTTACACAAATCTGCCCTTTAACGGCCGGTTTCAATAACGTATCTACCTTAAGCCAACTGTCAAATTACCTACCAACAGTAGCTAAAACGTCATGTTTGAAAGGCAAATATGACGTTTCAGCTACTGTTGGTAGCTAATTTGACAGTTGGTTAAAGGTAGATACATTATTGGGACCGGCCGCAAGAGAAACAACACCAAGTCACAAATGAAACGTAAAATCGAAATCTTGACAGACATAAATTACCCGTGGTTAAATCCAGACCGCTGATGACACACTCACCATGTCCAAAGCAAATATCACAGCAGATAACAGTAGTATAAGTATTGATAATAGGCTAACGATATACAACCGGTCATTACCTGAATATACACCAAGAAGTCACGGTCGACCGAAACTATGCGTGACATGGTTTTGTCGACCGTGTCTATGTCGAATGGCGCCGTGACGCCCGCCTCCTGCCAGGGTCTAGTTTGTTCAATAAGACTCGTCATTTTCTTATTAGAAAGTTTATTTCAATATGGTTATGCTTATTACCGTCATTTTAACAGAAATTCACATAGTAGCAATGGGTTCCCGGGTCGATAGCGTGTTGTGTTCCAAAGAGATGTCTGCATAGGAGACGGAGCCCGTTAGGGCAAGAGCCTGCCAGGGTTGCGGAATTTGTTCGAAAGAGTCACCGCGGCTCTGGAACGCAAAGGGCTTTAGAAGGAACACGGATGGGTTTTAGTCAGTAAGTCTGATACGTCCGTCCGCTCCAACCAGAGCGGTAAGAATCATTTGAGGATTTCCCATTCTTAAAACAAAAAGAAAAGCTACGGGTTAAAACTAACGTCCGTTCAGCGTATCTTTATGTTCAGATACATCAATAAGATCTGCTATGTCTTGTGCAGCTGAGTTCCAGTATTTTACATGAAGCGCCTGTCTGATCTCTATGACCCAGCATTGGGGTGTTTATCTGGATTTATTTTTACATTTCTCAGAACCTAGAGAGCAGAAAAGACGTAGTTAAAAACATTGCTTAAAAATCTCAAAAAATGGCGGTGTTGTTAGCGTTATAAAAGCACTAATTGCGTGTGACGTCAAACACAAGTCCCGCCATATTGAATTAAAGCCATACAGTACAAGTGACATTTTTGTGACAAAATATAAGAATTACTTCAAAAGTGTATAACTTTTCTGATTGTAATGTTTTAATACCATCTATTAAATAAGCATTAGGTAATTTAGATTTTATATTAGTCAAATACCCTATTGCGTAATATAGATCTCTTGGCAAGACTGGTGTCAGATATATTGGCTTCTGACCACACGTAATGATTTACAAATGACAGTCAATACCAACAGTTTTCCACGGCATATAGGAATCTGGGTATGTAATCGATGGTCCCCCATCCATGGACCGACCTTGGCAAAATTAGCTTACCTTTGAAGATCGACTCGTGCTGATGTTATCATTTAGTCATGGGTTTCTTGATTGTAATTACCCTTGATCCATCTTAAACAAAGGCTATGGTTTTGTACACCATAAACGTCGTTTTCTATGTCTATATTTTGGCCGCAATAGCTTCAATTTTGTTTAATCTCTCTCATCTTATTTATTTATTTATTTATGTACAAACGCCAGCCCATCAACCTAAAACGATTTTTGTCAAATTTCTTTGATACATTTTCAACTTTGTCGGTAAAGCGTTAGGTTCAAGGTTGATTGGGAAAATTTACAGTTTCGGGTAGCTTGATGTGCTGGCGAAAGAAAATCTAAAGAAGATCTTATTAGACGATCCAATCAATGCTTACCACACACACTGAATGTGATTTCAGATAGAAAAACCCTTTTAAAAAATAACCCTTCTGTATCGAATTCAGGGACCTCGTACTTAACCACCACTTTTGAAAATTAGACTTACTGGACAGTCTTTAAGAACAGGATAGGCCTAAACTAAATGAAGTATCAAAATTTTGAGCTGACACTTGACAGCAATAAAATTGTGTGTATTTTTGTCAGTGGGAAATTCCTTTGGGCCACAGACAGCCAGTATTCAAATAAGTTTTTTTTTTTTGATAACTCACACACGGTCATCCAATCCCAAACTAGGCAGAGCCTGTGCTATGGCAACCAGACAACTGATAAACATACTTATATATTTCTAAATACATCACACAAAGATTTGTCCTGGGTGTTAATCGAACCCACGACCTCCGGTCTAGCAGTCAGGGTTAGTAATCACTCGACCAACAGGCCAGTCAAAGTCGAGTTACATCTGAAATTTCATATCAAGCGCAATTTCAAGTACCAGGCTCGCATAACTACCGAAGGCATGAATGCAATTATCGTAACTAATAAGTACGTAACTCAATTCTGGCCATTTCACCAGCCATTACACTCGCCCGTTTTAGCGGTCAGCAAATGACCCATGACAAACCCACAATTTGACGCTACAAAGTTACGACAAGTCGAATTTAATTGTGGGTAATAAATTCTGGATAGAAATAACTAGTATTTTGTGACTCGCTATTTTGTAGATGGAAAGAAAACTAAGTTCTGAGGCAAGATTGCAATTGCAGTATTTGAAAGTTATTTTTAAAAAGGGTTTTTTCATCGGGAATTTCAATAAACCTTACTCTTTGAAGAATACATGTGTGAACTGAAGTTACGAGTACCTATATCATGCGGCCTTAAAGGTTAGACGAAAACTGCCATAAAAATAAGTTTTCGTGTAGTTAAGAATATTAAAAGAAAAATAAAGAAAATACGTTTATTTGAAACAAACAAGTATTCAAAAATAATAAACAAAACAAAAATAAAACATTATTATTAAAAATAAAAATACAACGAAATTAAGTGTACCTCAGGGCTACGCCAAAACGGTTCAGAAACACCGGAAAATAAATGCCTGACGCCTGGTTCTCAATTGAAGCCGAAGTTGTGAGGTAGCAAAGCATAAAAACCATAGCATAAGGTAGGCTACTAACAGTACCGTAGACACAGCCTAAAATTCCGCTTCGAAAAGATTCACCTGTAAAATAAAGACTCCATACATTTTATATGGGTGTCTTGAAGTTTCGCTTTTAAGGAATTTTAGGGTAGGTTTATAATTTTGAATAGAATAATAATAAGCAGTACTTCTGGATACGGCTCGCATTGTTAGGAGGTCCCTGTCTCTGGAGCCTTGACCGCCGGTAGTTTGGACCTAGTTCCCGATACCGGTGGGCTACTATTTCTTATATATTTTTTTTTGTTGTTGTTTTTTTGAGAAATATTTAAAATGTAAGAAATAAGTTTTAAAAAATGAACAAATGGAATAATAATAAATCTTGGGACAACTCACACACGGTCATCCGATCCCAAACTAGGCAGAGCCTGTGCTATGGCAACCAGACAACTGATAAAAATACTTATATATTTCTAAATACATACATATTATGGACAAATTATACCCAGTGTTAGTTCAGTGTCAATTTTTTTTCTTTCTTTTTTTTATTTTATGGTTATTCATATCTCTCACACGACATCATTCTAACCGCCTACTTATCACCGCATCTCAGCATTCCTCCATTACTCCATGGACGCTTATCTAAAAGCATGGCGAAAGCTGATGACAGTTTAATGTTGCGGAAAATAATACCGAGTTCCGTACGTGAGCAATTATGAGCAATCGTTTTGTGGCGGAAAAATAGTTTTCTTATAGTATTGTTATGTGTTTTTGATGTATTAGTTCTAAATACTTTTGTGTTTGCACGAGCTATTTGGGAAATACTGTGCCAGGAAAAATTAGACGCATTGCGCAAGGGAGATTTTGGTAACGATAGCGGATATTTATCTCATCATCATCATACCAGTCGAAAGACGTCCACTGCTGGACATAGGCCTCCTCCAAAGGGGAGGGGGGTTTGCCATAATCGCCACGCTTGGCAGACGGGTTGGCGATCGCAGTGTAGCTGTTGCAATGCACAGGAAATGCTACTGCCCAATCGCTGGTAAGTCCTTTAGTCGCCTCTTACGACACCCACGGGAAGTAATGGGATACCTATTTAGCTACTGGTAAGTATTTTAGCTCGTGGACGTAATTTCAACGATTTTAAGCTCAAAGTTTGTGATAAGACTTCCACAAAAATAAGGTCAATAGTCCGTGTTCCTATGAACAGTGTGGCAATACAGTATGCACTGCCATACTATTCAAAGATTTAAAAAAAAATACTTCTGACGTCTAGTCTATAGTATCTGTCAGCTGGCACTTCATACGTTTTAGAGCTAGGACCGTTTCATACCGATATAGGGTTAATGAAAACTGCATGTAACATTGTACATTTAACACAGATGCAACATCCCGTTTGCAATGGATATTTTGAAAGTACAGTTTTTTCCGTTCAATAAGTTCAGTAAAGACATGTTAAAATAAACTTTAAATTACAACTATGTAAACACTTTAACGAAACTCCACAAAATCAATTGCATAAGCTGTAAAAAGAATAAAATATTAATAAACGCTACAAACTGTCACCCACATATTCTGTATCTGACGTATCACCGAACTACGCCAAACGTTTTGAAAAATGGCGAAAAAACTATTGAGTATCGTATCGATGTCAGTCTGTCTATGTCCACTACAGACCATAGACATAGAGAATGGAGTGAGCCATCAAAAATATCCACAAGAGATATGAAAGAAAAAAAAGAAAGAAAATAGTATTTAATTGCCACAAAACGGCATACCCACCCACAAATAAACCCAATTTATATTAAAAAAAAAGTCTTTGTTATTTCTCATACAATTGTTCTACAGCACATAATTGAGGCAGCCCCGGTAAGTTATAAGGATACTTGTGATGGGGTTACCTCGCAACTTCCCATAGGTTATGGTTTAACAATGTTGAGACATAATGTAAAGGTTGTGAATGAGCAGCCAATTCCCGAATCTTTTGAAAATCGTTATGTCAATACTGATAGGTAAGGCAAGCCTGTCACATGACCCAATCAATTAAAAAAAGTAGAAATAATAGCTATTTAATTATGCTCAAATAAAAAGCATCACAAGCAAATAAAATACATAATTATAAAGATAAAAGCCCAATTTTTCAATGATTGATTTCAATAAAAATCAAACCACTTAACAGCACTTTCAATTATCAATAAGTCGGTCAGTCATTTGATGTCCCGATGACAACTGCTGGCTGAATGACTGCTTTGTCTCTCTCATACTTTCCTTCCCGTATTCACTTCACAGCCGGATGAGCGTTCCCTGCTCAGTTCATTCCTCTGTTTCTATACTCCCCAGCGGATATTTATGACACGTCCACGTCGGTCACTCGGGACTGTGGGACGTTTAAAACTTCAGCATTTTGACATCTGGATCGCAAACCGTGGAAAAATTTAAAAAGAAAGCCGAAAGCGAAATTCAATCGTCTCTGGCGTCTACTATTTTGACAGTATTTTTGGATCGGCTTGATGGAGTGTGCTATTGAATACCAGTTTCACATCTCAGGGGCAATATTCGTATTTTTAAGGAACATTCCAATTAACATCGTTGTTGCTATCTGTCAAAAAACACCGCATTTTGACATTAATTTTTGCTGAGATAATATTGCGACTTGAATTTGACGTTTTTGTAAGTACGAGAATTGGCCTTGTACCTACCTATGTCACTGAAGTGATTGAACTCCTCCTAAACGGCTGGACCGATGTTGATGAAATTTTGTATGTGTATTCAAGAGGATTTGAGAATGGTTTAAATTTACATTTGGACCCGATAGGTGGCGCTGCAATCGATTTATATAATTTTTCGTCATACACAAAGCAAATGTTCGGAAAGGACAACGTCTGTCGGGACCGCTAGTATCTTAATACATTTTTATAATACTAGCTTTTGTCCGCGACTTCGTACGCGCATATCCCGTTATTTCCTGTTCCCGTTGGAATTTCAGGGAATCCTCTGTTAGTGCTGCCCTACACTCCCCAACTACACTCTTTTCTATGATCATTAGTTTCGACTGTGTGTTGTCTGTCAGTCACTCAATCACTCAGTCACTCAGTAACGGAAGAATTTTATAATATTGATGATTGATAATGAAGCTAAAGCGTTTGCTTGTTTGTTTCAACGCGCTAATCTCTGGAACTACTAGTCGGATTTAGTAAATTATTTTTGTATATGATAGCCACATTCATGAGAAAAGCTATAGGCTATACGGGAACGGGAAATGCGCGAACGAAGTTGCGGGCAAAAGCTAAATAGTTGGTTTATAAATATCAGGTGTCAGCTGATCGTTCAAATTGTTAAGCCCCTTGGCTGTCTTACTGTACTATAATGACTAAATAATTAATAAAGAAATGACTAAGTCGATTGCATAACATTGACATTCTCATTTTTATGAGAGTGTCAAAACAAGTAAACACACTATAAGGCACAAATAATTCAACAGATATGTCTTCCATTAGAACATAAATTAATCGACTGTTACAAAAATACTAGAAAAAAATAGCTGAGCAAGATATCTCGCATGATAACCAGATCATTATACGCGTCAAGATTGCTAATCATTCACGCTGAATCTGTGAAGAAATTACGAGCAATGAGGGAAATCCTAATCTGTCTCACGTTACGATAATGCTATGAAAAGAAAAGTTACTATTTTATTTATTTATTAATGGCACATCGACAACACAAACACAAACATGGACATATTAAATTATATAAGGTCTTCTTCTAGTGTTTATGTCAATTACAGACGTGCACAACATTTACAAAAACAATAATAATTATAAGAAAAAAATAAATAAATTTTCTTTTTCTTTCTTTCTTTCTAATTATAAAATTTAACAAAATAATTAGCAAGATAATAAGGAATTTATGAATCAATGTTAAAAAGTATTCTTTTTATAAATTAATTAATCGGGAGGTAATATAATAATAATAAAAAATAAACGATATATTTATATGTAAAGAAAATTAAATAACCCAATTGCCTTACAATACAAAACAGTGTTAAGTCGGGAACAAACGTAGTACGAATATTCTCACGAGTTTTTGCTGTGTGGTTAAGCAGGTACAGATGCTTCACCATGTATGCAGATAGTGAGTCATATTAAGAGACGAAGTAAAGAGAAATTTTAAAAATCTTTGGTGCGAGATATCTTTGTTTCTATACATTTCTGTTAAAAAAAAACCGGCCAAGTGCGAGTCGGACTCTCAGGCTAGGGTCCGTACCATGATCCGACAAATACTCGTTTCTTTTATGAGAGCCCCTCTTTCTTATTTATTTGTTTTTATAGCGGCAATAGAAATAGACACTCTGATGAAAATTTTAACTGTCTACCTATTATGGCTCTTGAGATATAGCCCGTTGACAAACAATTGGACGGCGGACTTAGTAACACAGGGTTCCTTTGTTTACCCTTCGGGTACGGTACCCAAAAAAACATAACAAAACAGAGATTTACTTACATAATTATATAATACTCCCACATTTCGCCGGTAGGATAAATCTGAAATTTATGTGTCTTCCAAATCTGTCCACTGTCCATTTAATTTTGAAAAATTTCCGTCCTTTACCTAACTATGATTATAATACGATGATAAGTTTCTTTGTTACGCTTTAACATCTAAATTGCTGAACCGATTTCGATGAACTGACACGGAGAGAGGATTATAAGTTACATTTTTTGCGCAAATCTACATTAACTCGAGGGAAACTACGGGCAGTAGCTAGTTAATAATAAAACTCATCCAAACCATTAAAACCACACCCACAAACATTAACACCAAACACTACAGACAAAACGATACCGCTCGACTTTCATACGATTCACTTTCACTACTTTCGTGATCGATGTTCACAGCTAACGGACTGGTATTCCGCGTCTTACCTAAACTAATTATGTTATTAACGGAAGGAAGAAATGTTGGGTAATGTCCTACTTAATTGATGTTGGAAGGAAGACAGGCTATGATTAGTGGGGGTTTGGAAAAGGGCAAGTAAAACTTCGTAAGAAAACCGCCTTGGTACGGTCAAAGTCAAAGTTAACGTCAAAACGTTTATTCCAATTAGGCCATTAAAAGGCACTTTTGAACGTCAACATTACAGTTAAAAGAACATGCATTAAAAATAAAGCGACCCTACTGATCATTCACAAAGGTAGATTCTTATGGAGAAAAACGGACAAGAAACTCCATAGTTACTCTTTTCAAATAAAAGTTTCACAATAAATGGTACTCACATATTTACAAATATTGCAAACAATTGATTTTACAGTGTGTGAGTTATATATAGAAAAGTAAAATTAAAAAAAAAAAAACAAAAAAAATACTGAAAAAATACAGAAATAAGTAGATCAATATAATTAAATACATACATTATACGGAATCGGAAAATCAACGACACGTGCTTTCTAACACCTTGCACTGGGCAGTCCCTCTCATAGTTTGAAGGCCTGACTCCCGGTAGTATGAACATTAAAGACTGGTATTCGTATATTGGTCGGAGATGAACAAACACCAAGAACAGTGGAAGGCCATGGTGGAGAATTATACCCAGCATTGAGACAACGTCGATTGAAAAAAAACATCTTTGCGTCTCGATCGAAATATAAAATGAAACATATAGTTGTCAACTCCATTTACTGGCATTTAGTGTAATTTAACAAATAATTACGCCAAAACAAATGTCGTAATATTCGAATTCTCATGCCCCATAAATGTAAATTAACCACCACAGCAGTAAAGGGCCTAAAATCGTGCCTTGTGGAAACCGACAAACCAATATCAAGCATTGGGCGTTCCACGCTGAAAATAACATTGAATAATTTCGTGATCATTGATTTTAAACCTCACGATTTAAACTCTTGAAATAGTGAAGGAATGAAAAGCTGATTCATTGGTTCTTTGGAGGAAATAAATCAAAGTGTTCGGTTGAAGTCTTGGGCTAACATTAATCAAACGGCTGGCTCATCGTCATGGATCATTTGATTGCTTACCTCGGCTATACTGGCTTTAGCAAAAGACGAGCTTAGGAATTGAAAATTCATTCATGGCATTGGCGATTAAGAAGAAGATAATATCACAGTCTATAACTTTATTTGATAAAAACTATTTTCGACAGCTTAGCTCTTGTAGCGTCTCACAGCAATCGAGTATTTTCCGTTATAAATTCATGACGCGCAGTGATTTGTATAGCTTTCTTCCAGTTTAAGAAAAAAATATAATAGAATTTAAAACAAATGCATACATAAGTTTACTCATTTATTATATTTGGGTTAGATATTCCTATTCATAGCAGTAGTACCACTCAACACCAAGTACCCTTTGTTGATTGGCATAAGTCTGCCGTTAGTGTTGCATACAGTTTAAATAAATAAATAAACTCCTTATGACACTAACTATCAGAAAAAGCTACCACTTAAGTAAACATTGTAAATTGCCATACATTATTGAGCATCCAATATTATCGTTATCCGGTCTCTAGTCTCAAGTATTAGACGTTTACTGATACTTGAGACATCTCAACCTTCTTTCTTACTTGTATATCAGAAATGCATCTGCAGCCTTATAACTCGTATCCTTAAATTCACAAACTGACATTCTGACCTAGCCAATCAGACTAACCACCACTTTTTTACAAAGTCACAAACACATAGTTGGCCTGTTTCACTTTAAACGCCAATTTAATCACATCAGGCGTCGCTTACCACAGGAAACAAAAACTCTGTGGTCACTGAGATTGCAAGTCATTGCGTGTAAGCACCTAGACTAGACCATTGATCGTTGTTCTCATTTACGAATGACCCTGACATTGGTCAGATGGTAATGAGTTTGAAAGTGAAATTGTAGTTAAAAGGCTTGGTGAAATGGCAGGTATTGCGATTGGTTGCTCAAGGCGCTTAAACATTTTGGCTCTCGCTTGGACTGCGTATGTGGGTACAAAGTTTATTCTAGCTAGTGCTTTTGTACCACATGATGTTTTTTTTCGCATAAGGTTTTGTCTAATTTGTTTGTAAAATACGAAGCAAACAAGACTCACAAAAAAAAGGTCTACATCAGAAAATTTGTACTAAAACAGTATTGGCATATTTTAAAAGTATCACTCACAAATCTTTTTTTAAAACAATGAAATGAAAACTCTGTACAGATTATGATAAAGCAAGCTAAAAAAAAAAACATTTTCACCGATAAGGCTTTTTTGTTTTTACTCAAAGCATTTCAACAAAAACATGGCATGCGAATTTTAATCTGAAAAAATAACGTGAAAATAAACTGACTACTTTTTTCGAATCATACGCGGATAACATTTAAGCTCTCAATCTCAATTTCAGAACATATAATATATTTTTGCACAATGAAATTCATTTGAAATGACAATGTAATATATAAAATCACCTTAAGTCAATAGAAAGCTTTTCAAGTGCTCTGTGTTCTGTATGGAAGAGAATAGCACCATCCCATCACTTCCTACGGGGGTCGTAAGCGGGAGGCAACTAAGGGACTCACCAGAGAATGGGCAGCAGCATTCTCTGTGGTTCTGTGCATTGCAACAGCTACACTGCGATTGCCAACCCGCCTGCCAAGCATGGCGATTATGGTAACCCCCCCTTTGGAGGAGGCGGATGACGATGATGATGAAGTGCTCTGTAATTGTTAAGAAAATTAATCCAACCAATAATAACGTTCCCAACAGCATCCATGCGTGTTTGACAATCAATCAGTCTGACGTGCGTTTTCTCAGCTAAATAAGGATCCACTTCCAATCTAACTGGATTCAGCTGAGTTCCAGTATTTTACATTGAAGATCAATCCGTGCAGCTGTTATTATTTAGTCACGAGCTCCTTTTGTTTCCAACTAAACACCGAATTAGTATCGAACGCCAAGACAAATTGCACCAAAGGTATCCACTAAATATACCAATGGGAATTATTTAGTGACATATCCCAATAGTTTTGCTTCACGCAAAGTTCAAACTAGTTGCCAACATAATAGGCTCCAAGATTGCATTGTAACTGAGAGGGATTGGACAAATAGCTCAAGGGTATTGTACCGACTGTTTGAATAGAATATAGAGCGCTTGCAGCATTCATGTTCTTTCCGTGTCAATTAACTGCTGACTCAAATATCCTCCAATCTATAATTACTACCTGGACAGCTTCATCATTGGCTTCTTTAAAATAAAATAAAATACTGGAAAGCCAGTGTAGTACATTCTGAGTAGGAAACGCGTTTTGCATATACTGTAACCCATCACAGGATATGCAAAACCGCGTTGGGACTCTGAACTGATATTTTGTGGAGTGCTAGCAGCAAGCAAATATAAGAAATTCGAATTTTCCACTTAGCTGATGGAAGTAAATGAAATAATTAACATTCTTTAATAGTAAAATAATCAGTTTAACCAAGTCACATATAAAGCTACTGCTGTATTGTTTTAGCATCTTGTTGCGAATCTATTGACTTTATTTATTTGTTCACCTCATCACTGCCAAGCCACAATTATCCTTTGGAGAAAATTTGCATTCACCACTAAAGAACCCTTCTTTACCATTCATAGGTGTTTTTTCTTTCTTTCCTTCTTCTTTATTTTTGCTACTTTGATATGCTTTATAAAGTATACAAGTGTGTCAGTCTATAGCCATTTCATACTCTCTGCCGCGACAGCATTTTGTAGCTCCCTTTACCTTTGGCTTACCTCATTATGTTACCTTCTTACCTCACGTTTAGGGTTGCCAGTAGCGGGATTTGGTTAGGTTAAATATTTGCTTTTTCCCTCCTTATCTGTAATGGAACGGTTGAATGAGTTGATCTAAGAGAACGATGTGTTTTGTTTTCTGCCTCTAAGTTTGCATCATTCCGTGTTTTGGCATCACCGATTGTTCTTAGCATTACTGGCTATGCTCTTTTACAAAAATAAATGTAAAATTTGATTTGCTGTTTGGTCTGCAAAGCTCATATCTACAAATACGTACATTTATATGAAATGGTAGCAAACGATATTGTATGAAATTTTATTGTATTTCTATTCCTGGAATAGATTTTACCGTTATAGTGTTAATCTGAAATATTTGTTTTACGTTTCAACTATTATTTTCGCAAAAGTATAGTCACTAGCCGTAACTTTAGTATTTATTCGTTTAATCTCGCAGAATGTACCAACCCTAACAAATAAGTCCAAAATAATAAAAACCTGGGACATCTGGCAACCGTTACATTTATTCTGACTGTTTTCCTTGTTTAGTGTGAACATAAATATGTAGGTTAGCCATTTTATATAAATGTCACCGAAAAATGGCAAACTCCGTAAGATTATAAAATAACTCGAGAGATTGTAAGCTCCCGATAAATTGTCAACTGAACATTTGGAATATTTTTTTACTATAATTTCTATTTATAATTTCTCAAAGTCATTCCGAGAAATTGTGGCCTGTCATAAATTGGCGACCGATCAGCTGTCTGGTCTACAATTTATCTGTTTTGGTGTGACAGTTAAATTGGAAACTTGGTCCAATGAGAGCTTTGTTTCCAGGTTTACTACCAATCAGGTCGCTATTTTATTTTAATCCACAATTTCTCGGAATGACTTCGCGAGATAATGGACTATCAAATTTTGATGCGTAAAAAAGTATTCCAAATTCAGTTGACAGTTTATCGAGATTTAAACTCTCGATAAATTGTCAACTGAATCTTTCAAGTTATTTTATAATATTATAGAGTTTTCTATTTTCCGGTGACATATACATCTGAACAAATTCAGTTGTTAGCCAACGATCATGAAGCAAAAATTAGTGTTTGAGGCAATCTCACAACAAATTGGCTCCGAATCAAGCCCAACTAAATCCTGAAGTTTTCACCACTTCTTCGGCCTTCCTATGCAACGTGTAACAGAATAAACGCAATACCGTAAAAGGGGTCATTGTACTCATTATTATGAACAACTCTTACAACAAAAATCGAGTGCCACGTACATTTCTGTACGCCTAACTCGACAAAATGTACTGAACAGCAAATTTTGTTTCGCAATTTTTGGTTTAGTAACAAGATTATCACAAGTCAAGGACTGTTGCATAACGTTGATTGTACCACATTACTCCGACAAACAAAATCCCGACGAACGCTATCTCTACAGATCATTTACCGACCCGCAGTAGACCGACAGAACAGTAAGCCGATGGAGTTTACCTCGACAGAACGATACCTCGACATTCATTTGGTCGACAAAACACTAGTTCGACTAGCAGTTAACCGATTGAATGCCATTCTGACATGCAATAGACCGACAGAAGACTAGTCCAAAAAGGTTGATCACGCCTGAACAGTATTAAACACACAGCGGACCGTCAAAAACTCAAGCGGAATAACTTCGAATTCAGAAAAATAGAGTTCAATCATAAATTTAATTATGATTATTATTATTCTCGGTAGTGCTTGTCAATCCCATACACTATAACATGTTATCAGTGATACAATATATCACTTTGTCCAGGTCGGTTGTGCTTTCTACCGGTCGGTAGCCGTCATCCGTGTTCTGAGCAATCAAAATTTAGTTATTCCAATGAAGCTGCCCATGAATACCTTTTAAAAATCAATGTTCCACATTTAGAAAGTCCCCCAAAACTCCCGTCCAACTCGCCAACAACACGTCTGTCGGTTGCATTTTAAATAAGTAATTGTGGTTTTACATTAGTATATTCATATATTCTCATAGATACATCTTGTGATATAGGAAAATAATTTTAAAAGCCGCATGTTGGCTAGTATACTCAATTATACCAATAACGTACACAATTAAAAACAAATGAACAGGCAAAAAAAACTTTAAAAGTAGGCCAAACTAAATCCCGCAATATGTCCTACCAATTGCCATTAAAGTAACGAAACTTATCTTCAGACATTCAATATCATCATCTACCTAGCCTTTTCCCAATTATATTGGGGGTCGGCTTCCAGTCAAACCGGATCCAGCTGAATACCAGTATTTTACGTGAAGCGGTTGCCTACCAGACCTCCACAACTGGATAACACGGTAGTTCTTGGCAGACATTCAATATACGTTACAATATTTACTTGAGAACGAACTGAAATGTATCAACAATTTCTCTCACTACTTCAGTACGTTTGCACTAAGTGCTACTTACAATTGCTGACGTGGGCTGAATTACTCGCGCTCCTAACCTAATAGTTATGTAAGACGCGACTTAAGCTACAGCTCTTTGCTGTTTCGATGTTTGTTTATACGACTCACGGGGGTGCTTAGTTGGTAAATTTCTCTTTAATCTGGTGAATTTACGATAGATTCCGATGTTTGATAGACTAGTATTAAGATAATTAGAAATACTAACTACTAATTAAGTATGTGAAATCATCAAATGACTTCTTCCGCTCTGGATGGAGCGGAAGGGCGTGTCAGACTCTTACTGGCTAAAACTCATCCGTGTTCCTTCTAAAGCCCTTTGCGTTCCAGGGCCGCGGTGACTCTTTCGAACAAATTTCGTAACCCTGGCAGGCTCTGGCCCTAGCGGGCCCCGTCTCCTATGCTGACAACACTTTGAGGCGCGCGTGAAACACAACTCGTCTTTGACTCGGGCCTGGTGGTGATCGTACAGCGAGCCCGACCGCAGGCCCGAATTAGAAATACTTACAATGTTAATAGTGCGTACATAAAATAAAGTATGTTTGTCTATACGCAATAAACTCAAAAACTACCGAACGGATTTCCATAAGGTTTTCATCGATAGACACAGGATTCATAAGAAAGGTTTAAATGTATAATTTATTAAGGTTTCGTATTAATAGACGAAAATACGACGATGATGGTTGAAGTTGTCGCAAACAATCATTCCGACTGCAAGCTTATTTATATACGAATATACGCTCGTACCCGTGAGAAGCCGGTCGGGTTGCTAGTAATATTATAAACACAAATTATTATGAGAAAATTAAAATTGTTCGTCGTTTGTATTATAGAAATTCCTAGCATTCCGGGTATACCTCAAAGCGCACCAACTTTGAACTGCAGTTAAATTTTAAAACGTCGATCGATATCATTTACTACGAATCCTTCATGCTCTCTTCTCTATGTTTCATCGTTGGTGCGTTTCGAAGAATTAAATTACAATATATTTTATTTGATTTTGTTAGCACACCAAAATGGTACTTTTCGAGCAATATTTGGTGCGCTTCATTTGGTGCGTTTCGCAGAATACCCTCCTAAGGTTACTTTTAACCGATTTCAAACTTACGCTGTAGTAAAAAGCAAGTTATTAGTTATAATACTTCGAAGCTTGTCTATAAAATGGGTAACACTTTTAATTAGCACGAATTAGTAGATACATACATTGCAGAAAAACTTATACCATCAGAACCGATTTTAAACCCGCTCCAGTGATTCTAAATCAAAAGCTTTAACTACACGTATAAACTCCGACTTTTCCGATACAATCTAAGGAATGGGCAAACAAAGGTGAAAATCATGCAAATAAAGCCCTGGTATAAAAGGTGAACGGTCGGAAATGTTTTAGGGCGAACCCTATCTGATCGAATGCGGGTCCATGGGAAACGTTCCCAGGAAATTGCTTGTCATGGTTTTGTTTGAATTGGAAACTCAAGTTCTGGGTGCTAAAGTTTTTTACACTATAAACTGTTAAGAATTTTATGAAAAAAAATCGAATAAAAATAAATTGCTTACCATAAAGTCAAATGTATTAACTTGAATGAAAAGCTGCTAATCAGTGTTTAAAGTAATATGGTGAGATTTTCTTAATTTTACTAATCCGACTAATATTATAATTGAAAGTCAATCACGCCAGAAGTTCTCGTGATAAAGTAATTTTTTCGGGCAGACTCACTGGAAATAGCTAGTATCTACCTAAAATAATGTTATCGTAAAGGAGCACTTTTAATTGCTACTCTATTCTGCTAACTGTCCTCAGGTTCCTATTACCTATTTACCAAATTAAAGCTTTAGTACCAACTGAAAAATAAATCAGATGTTGTCCCATTTTAATTCTATTGGCACTGATTTCGCCTCGAACTTCGAAGATATTCCAGGTAACTCCTCAAAATCAAATAGGAAACGTATTCTGAGTGAAGTACTATTCTATTTATGACAGTCCCAACACAATGTTACTATGGTCAACGATGTAGCCCTAACTGTACTTTAATTAGAAGAAATACAAATTTATTTTACTCGCGCAGATTTATTTATTAAGGGTATTATCTCGATTCTATGGAATTTAGATATTGCTGTACTTTACATAGGTACAATAACTAAAATTAGTAATGTTATTAGACATTCATTTTAAGCATCTGCAATAAATTCTACAGTCTTAGCCACATTGATTCCTGACCAACGACAGTTGATCAGCACGACACACAGCTGGATGCTTCGGGCTCTTCTCACAAATAAATGCAAAGTTCTTGTCACACACTACGTCAATAAGTAACCCATTCCGCCACAGAGAACCACAGAATTCTCCAGGAAATGCTGTCGGCTCTGCTGTGTGCCATTTGCCATACCCTGCTTCCGCCAATGTTTGACCTGGAAAGGAAAAAAAATCAGTACCTAATGGTGATTTTAACTTTGTACCGTAATATATTTTAAGTTCTACTTTTTACGAAGGATTTGCCAAAATTATTGAGCCTGTGGAACACTCTCCTTTTTACCGCATTGAAATCTGTGTGACCAATGATGGCAAGACTGCTTGCTTCAAAAGTTCACCAATTATGGTCCCGTAGCATATTCCATAGGAAACGAGCATTTTTTCGGGATGTAAAGTAGGCTTGAACACTCAGAGGTAGTGAAGGTTAGGCAGAGGTGCTTATAGTACACAACCACTTTTCGCGAGTTACGTTTAAGTCTATTGTAAAAGGGTCGAGCTTATTGCGATCAACCGGACACACAAGTTCACGCTTCGGACGGCTACACAGAAATTCTAGAAAGAAAAAACCAAATATGCCGTCCGACCCGGGAATCCATGGACCCAAGGCTCCATGCACAACCATAGCGTTTCAAATCGCTAATGAGGCGGGGAATTATGTATTAGACCTGTATATTTTATTTTATGCACCCATCACAATGGTTTTCATTTAACTCAAAGGACAGAGAACGCCTTGTAGCGCAAGTTCGCCTTAGTGACCCATTGTTTTCCTTTATTTTAAGTTGGGAAATTATTTATCGAACTAGCTTTTTGTTCGCGACTTCTTAAGCGCATGTCCCGTTTTTTCCCGTTGGACTTTTTCGTTACCGTATAGCCTATAGCATCACATACAAAAAGAATTTTCCAAATGAGCTTGGTAGTTCCAGAGATTAGCGCGTACAAACAAACTCTTCAGTTTTATTATATTAGTATAGATCAAATAACTTCTCTCGCCCTGGGCGGAGCAGAGGGAAGTATCAGACTCTTACTGACTAAAACCCACCCGTGTTCCTTCAAAATGCCCCATGCGTTCCAGGGTCGCGGTAAGTCTTCCAAACAATTCCGCAACAACCCACTAAGTACTTGAAGTATAAATTAATAAACTATTACCGTGAACCGTCCTCCACTCCCCGTGTTCACCCCAGTCGTAAATACCAACAAGAGCAGTTTCCTTCCATCCATCCACCATTTCTACGTGCTGATAAATCAAGCTGTTTTGAGGATGTTTAGCCAGGAGTTCTGTGAGTACTAGAGCTTCGGTGTCACTGTTTATAATAGCAAGATGGCCGCCTTCGGCTGAGCATGCGAAGGACGCTCGGGAGAAATTGCGTGGCTCTGAGTGGAACTTGTAGCATTTGTTCGTTCTGTTATCCAAATAGTATCCTGGAAAGAAATGTAATTGAGATACTCATAAATAGCAATTTATACCTTTTATGGAAGTGTCTACAAAACCAACTTTTTGTGCAGTCTGATGCAGTTGTTGGCATCAAATCTGTGATACTAAGAGATGGCTAGACGCCTTGGGTATTCAATATAATAACTGCTTCAGGATGCTGTTGGGACTGCCGCGCTATTGTAGTGCATCGGGTATGTTAGCATTTGGACATACCGATGATTTTTACGCTATAATGCGCAAAGAAACAAATCCATCTTGTCAAGAGCGCGGTCTAGTTCTAACGGCATCCTAAGCATGTTGAGAGAAAAATACGATGCACCTTGGTTATCGCACGTTGTGGAAGTGCTGGTCAAAAGTTGACCAGCACTTCCACAGTTGACTGGCCTGTTGGTCGAGTGGTTAGTGACCCTGACTGCTATACCGGAGGTCGTGGGTTCGATTCCCACCCAGGACAAATCTTTGTGTGATGAGCATGATCATTTGTTCTGTGTCTGGGTGTAATTTGTCTATAATATGTATGTATTTAGAAATATATAAGTATGTTTAAATCAGTTGTCTGGTTGCCATAGTACAGGCTCTGCCTAGTTTGGGATTGGATGACCGTGTGTGAGTTGTCCCAAGATATTAGATTAGATTAGATTAGAAAAGACCCCACAGCTAACCTTACAATTTTCTTTTGATTTTTGTTTACTAACAATAGTTTTTAAGAACAATGTTACTAACAATAAGGCCTAGTTGCCATAAACAAACAAATATTTAATTTTAAATGAATACCACCGCATTAGACTGCTTGAAAAGTGATTTGCTTGCTATTTTTTAGTTGTCTTTTGCGTTCGGTTCTTATGGAGTTTTTTTTTTTTGATATTGTTTCTTTACTTCTTTAGATACAAAACATCACCCTTAAAATATGATTACGCATTTCTGATACTTTGTTAGCCCATTCCAACTTCCATATTTATTTACCTGGATCTATGCCACATTCATTGACTATGACTTGAGAGTTCTCCGGTTGGTAACAGATGAAAGGACGAGTATCTCCACAGGGACGGTCTGCTAAGTGTCCATGAAGATTTAAAGTTATACAAGCTTCTATATTGTCCTTATTGTCCGGCTCATGTTCAGCCCAGACTACTGGAATATCCCCGAGTGGTGTACCTGCAATTTTTATATCAGTTTCCTCTATATTACATTCAAATTTTGTTATAATTGCCGTTTTTAGACCGCGTGGCACATTGAAACTGGACCATCCGTTTGAAAGACAGACAGATACACAGAACACACAGAGCTACCAACAGTAGCTGAAACGTCATGTTTGCCTTTCAAACATGACGTTTCAGCTACTGTTGGTAGATAATTTGACAGTTGGCTAAAGGTAGATACGTTATTGAGACCGGCCGTTAGACGTCAAACTTATGACACCACTCTGTGTACGTCAGAGGAAATAAACATGGAAAACTTATTTTCATGAAAATAACTATTAATATAATATTATTACTATCTTACTGATTGACTAACCTTCAACTGTATGATGATCTCCAGAAGCAAGAGTAGCATGGATTCCGGTAAATATTTCTCGTTTTGAGGAGGAGTCCTTTAGGATGGTCACCATTTCTGATCGAATTTGTAGAGTGGTTGGTGACGCTAGAGTAGCACCTGGTGGAAAAAGAAAATAAAATAGTTTAAAAGTGATGACTCGGTAATAGGGTACGGTTTTACTCCAACACCAGAAGACCTTGTACTCAAATAACGTTGGAATTTTAGTCGACATTCAATATTAAAACTTATTAGTGGACATTAGAGACGGACATTTCACGGACTGAGACAGATAATTATAAAAACAAGTATAAACTCTCAGCTGACTATATGGTGCAATCACAGGTAGGTATGTACATGTATAGGTATGTTCATACCCATACCCTGTGTCCTAAGCTTATTTGTGATGTGTCAGTGTTGCCAAAAATCATTTTTACAAAAAAACAACCGATTTCAAAAAAAAAAAAAAAACACTACAAAGTATAAAATAACTTTAATTACAGAAGCTGGTTATTTTGGTTGTTTTCTCGTATTTTAACACCAAACAACACCACTGGAAAGTTACAGGAAAGCAAAATACGCAATTTAGTTTACTTGGATGATAATTATATTTTCTAGAACCGATTTTGATGAAAGTATTTTTCAAATCGGTTCATAAATGACGAAGTTATAAAAAAATACAACCGAATTAACTCGTGCTTTTTTTGAAGTGGGTAAAAAATGAATGTTTTTGTCATTATTCATAGACCTGAGTTTACCTTCCAATGTGCATCGCAGCCGAGCGTCAGACCAAGTCATTGGCACCACATGGTGTTTGAACCATGAATTGGTCGCAACACTATATTTGTAGTCGCATCTGAATGCTCCCTCTGAAATAATATTAAAATATTATTTCCCAACGCTCATTCTTCGTGCATTGCTTAGCATTGCCAACGTTGAAATGCTATAAGTCATCTGAGCACGTTTCCTGATGACAGCGATGTGGAGAAGTACTACGAAGACTAAGTTTATTTTTTTAAAAGGGATAAAAAAGGGCAGTATGAGTACTCATTGGACATCACCTTAAAAAAAAGCGCCCAATAAACTGGCCGCATTGACACGTGACAAATATATTGGCATATTTAAAATTAGAATTATAAATTCAATAAAAAAGCTTACCAATAAAATTCAGGCAGACCAGCAATACAAAAAAATTTAAATAAGACATCTTGTTGTAAGGACTCGAAGACACTTAGTGACACAAACGTTTTTTAGCGAATATTTATACTTGGTGTCAGTACCTACCTATTAGTTTTATCGGTGGATATAATTATATCCTTTTAAGACAGTGGTTCCCAAATATGGAAAGTCACAATATTTGCAACGTGACTTTTTAATCACCATAAAAAAATCTCGTCATCGTATTTAATTAAAGACAGTGTTTATTCCAAAAACCAAATTATAAAAATTTAAAGGTTTGTTTGCAAATCTCGACAAAATGTAAGAAGCATTTTTTGTTTCCTTTGTTTGATTGAATTTTAGCTAAATTATTTTCATCCTTTATTTATCATCATCTTAAGACCCCGCTGTTCATCTGCCAGTGTGTCAGTGGGTTGTATCTCCTGAACCAAAATAGGTAGACATTTGTTTTTTTTTGTTTCTGGAATTTTCGCATCGACAGTTCAGGATAGGATAGGATCAAAATTATGGTATTTAGTCCGGAAATAGCAATACTCATATCGTGTCTACGCTTAAATTTATCTCCTTATCGCCCTCGGTTCCTTCAGAGGATATAAGATTTTAAGTAAAGTAACTCATTTGGGTGGTACTGACAGGAAAAGTAGATGGTAAAAGACCCGAAACTAGCCCGTTACCTCAGTCGGATCAAATAAATATCCACGCCAGAGATCACACTCGCGATGCCATCCACGTCTCTGATGATAGTTCAACATGACAACATGGAAAAACATTCGGCGAAGCCAATACCACGGCGGACTACACACTATACGGTTGACTGGTAGAGAATGCCTTGATGCATTAAGTCCGCCCATGTACCACTATTGTACATAAAGTTTAAATAAATAAATAAATACCCTTAGCATTGAGAATAAACGACGCAAGGAGGAAGAGGGCACTTATGAAGGTGTTCAAGTTAGCTGCAACTGTAGAACAAGATAAAACCTCAAAAAAAAAAATAGATGTCATTTCCAATTTGCTGTTGATAATAAAGATGCTTAATAATATAGTTTTCTTTCGTGATCGAATCAGAAACAAAGATTCCTGCAGGAGAATCAAGGTTACCGAAATAGCCCGAAGAATAGCCAAGTTGAGTCTACAGAAGTTAAGGATGGAGGTGGTGGAGTTCCGGAGTGGCTACCTTTACCTTTGGTTGGACGAAGCGTTGAAAGGCCTTCCACAAGGAGAACTGAGGACCTGATGAAGGCTGTGGAAATCCACTGCCTGCAAGACGTATAGGACCGCTCTTTATGACGACTCTCAGGGGAGGTCCATGTCCAACAGTGGACGTCTTTCAGCTGAAATAATGATTTGGATTGTAAATAGAAAAAATCTAACTTGCATGTCGCATCAGGGAAGATTTTGAAATTAAGAAAAAATGTCAGGACATTATTAGTGTAAAATTTTGGTAAAAAATACTGTTATCATGCAATTCAAAAAACATCCAATAAAAAATGCCTTAATTGGGTACCGATAAAAAGACAATATATATGTCTCCGTTAAAAAAATTCAAATGCGATAATCGAACAAACAACTGTTACAAGTATCAGACGATCCTGTGAACGTTTTTCGTATGTCTTAAGCCTTTAATTTTCCCACGTAAATTTTATTAGGAGAAAAAAAAAACATTTTTATATATTTACTAGTTGCCGCCCGCGGCTCCGCCCGCGTGATTGTCGAAAATTATCCCAAGGGAACATATTCCCGGGATAAAAAGTACCCTATATGTTATTCCAGACTATAATCTACCACTGTGCCAAATTTCATCAAAATCCATTCAGTAGTTTTTGCGTGAAAGAGTAACAAACATCCATACATACATCCATACTTACAAACTTTCGCCTTTATAATAGTAGTAGGATATATTTTATATATATATTTTTATATATTTCATATTTTTACGTCGACTTCTTTTTTCTATTTTAATCTATTCTAAAAAATACAAATTAATAGAGCTCTTCCGTTACTGAGTGATTGAGTGACTGAGTGACTGACAGACAACGCACAGCTGAATCTACTGGTCGTAGAAAAGTGGAAATTTAGCATGAAGGTTCCTTGGGGAGTCTAGGGGAGCACTAAGAGAGGGTTTTCCGGGAACGGGAATAAATGGGATATGCGCGTACGAAGTCGCGGGCAAAATCTAGTGTAAGAATAAAAATGAAGTTTAGTTTTGTGCGGTGTTACAAAGATGAGCTTACACCACAATGTTTTTAAAATAATAGTGCACCATCATAGTTGCATATTTAAAGTACGTATTATTATTTAAGTAGCATGTATCAGTATGATATTAATTTTAGTCATATTTATGTATAGTATGTCATATTTAAAGATTTTTTTTTCTTTTTTCTATGTAAGCATTACTTTTACACACGATGTCTTTTATTCGAATCTCCTTTCGCAGGTATGCTGGAAAAGATTTCTTTAGAAATAAGCAAGACCTTTGTACCTATTTTTCTGTTCCCTTCTTCTTATCTATTTGCTAAATGTGTGTACATAAAATATTAAATAAATAAATAAAATAGTTATTCTATCTGTAACTAATTTGACAATCAGTTAGTAGATGCTGTATCTTTAGAAATTGAGCTTTGATGACATAAAAAAATTAATTAACACTTTTATGTAAAGTGTGTTTAGCAAGTTGTCAATAAAATACGACAAGTTTAGTAATGAAAAGACTGTATACACAAGTTTATTATTGAAAATAGAAAAACAAAGGATTTTGTGATAAGTGTCTATGTTTACTTGTTATGTGTGTAGTAGGTACTGGTGGTGGGTGGCTCGCTGTCCGATCACCACCAGGTCCAGGTCGATGGCGCGTTGTGTTTCACGCGCGCCTCAAAGAGAGTCAGCATAAAAGACGGGGCCCGCTAGGGCCAGAGCCTGCCAGGGTTGCGGAATTTGTTCGAAAGAGTCACCGCGGCCCTGGAACGCAAAGGGCTTTGGAAGGAACACGGATGGGTTTTAGTCAGTAAGAGTCTGACACGCCCTTCCGCTCCACCCAGAGCGGAAGAAGTCATTTGATGATTTCCCATCCTTAAAAAAAACAAAAGGTGCTGGTGCTGTGTTTAATACTTAGTTGAATCAATACTAATAGCTTCTAGAAGTGGCTTAAGTAAATACGGATGTTGCCTGAGTTATCTAAATATATATATAATTATTTCTTGTGTACGCGTAAATGTCACTGAACTCCTCCTAAACGGCTGCACCTATGTTGATGAAATTTTTTGTGAGTGTTCAAGGGGTTTCGAGAATGGTTTAGATTCACAATTGGACCCGGTAGGTGGCGTTGCAATCGATTTCTATAACTTTCGTCATACTCAAAGCAAACGTTCGGACAGGATAACGTCTGTCGGGACCGCTAGTAATATAATAAAAATGTGATTTTAATTACTGCGTCAGTTAGATTATCGAAACATATTGAAAACGTATTTTTAATTTGATTAAATCAATAAAAAAATATAAAGATAAAATGCATCAAAGATAAGGAGCTTGTAACGTCACTTTCCAGTAAACAGTGTACTGTTAAGTGACGTCCCACGAGTTCTCAACGCACTGTATCATTTTCATTTTTTATTTACGTGACAAAAAAAAAATACGAGTCCAATATTTTTTAGAAATCTATCTGACGGACTAATTAACTTTTTTGTAGTAAAATACCCTATTAAATCAAGGGGAACATATCCGTATCTTATTCCACCACATGACTACTCTACCCGTGTGAGTGGTATACCAGAAGTTACTTTATAATTTGGGACCCAAAATACTAACATTTTATGTACCCAGACATACAATGATTACTTAATTAGGTCCCCAAAACAGTGATAAAATGGCCGAAGTGGCTATTTTGAATACAAAATGAGATCCCGAATTAGGCTACGTACTAGTTTGCAGTAATTTAGGTAATATAAGTTGGGTTTGGCAAAATTCAAATGGACCTCACATGAAAATTCTAGTCATTTCTCTGAAACCTGGCAATTAGAAAAAAGGACTTTTAGTGGGTTCAAAATATGGGCTTTAATCAGGCTAAGTGTTACTATCGTATCTACTTATTTCTTTGCCTCAAAATGGCAGTTCACAGGATCTCGGTATCTAATGGATGGTTACCCATCCACAACCCGACCTTGGTAAGCGTTGCTTAACCTAGAGTTCACACATCTTAGATTTTCTTAAGCTAAAAAGATTTCAGTTATTCAATTTAGTTATACATAAACCAATGGCTTGTAATCCATTAGCTCTGAACGACCTCTATTCTGGAAATGGGGCCTAAACGTTAGGATATATTGGCTTCTTCCCGTCTGGTCACATTCCCGATTCGTCAACATGTCAAAAGTTTAAAAACTACTGAACAGAAGTGTTTCTTCAAGATTTTTATCTTCACACATCCAGTATTTCCGTTACGTCAACCTTTTTTAAACGATTTTTTTGTACAGTACAGTCGGCTACAAAAGTTACCAAACACCTTTTTTGACGACAAATCGGGAAATAGCCGATTATAGGCTTTATTTACGATGTTGCTCAATGGCTCTTGTAGAATATTTGCAGTGATAGAAAATAATAGTTATTTACCAAATCCGACTGAATATACTCATGAATTACTCTTAGTCTTTCGGGTATTTTTTTTCAGTTACCATCTGATACCATAGGTATAGAGGAGCTCGAGTCTAAATAATTACAGTTCGATGTTCAAGGTCAAGAGACGGTTCGACGTCAGACCGTGGATGGGTCTTCTATCTTAAACATGCGAGGTTCCACCGTGGCTCGGAAATAGAACACGTTAAGCTATTGGTCCCAGTCGTCATTTAGAACTGAGATGTGGAGATTTCAAGCAACGATCGCATTCGCATCTAAGTCGCAATCTGTCAAAAATGTATGAAAATTAAGGCTTTTTTGACAGTGCGACATGCGAATGCGAATGTTGTTTAAAAATTAGTAGAATCGGCCCGCAGATAGGCTCAATGTAAAACAAATATTTTTTAAAACAGTATTGTAAGATGCAGCTGAGTCTGCCGGGGTTGCGGAATTTGTTCGAAAGAGTCACCGCGGCCCTGGAACGCAAAAGGCTTTAGAAGGAAAACGGATGGGTTTTAGTCAGTAAGAGTCTGACACGCCCTTTCGCTCCACCCAGAGCGGAAGAAGTCATTTGATGATTTCCCATCCTTAAAAAAAAAAAAAGATGCAGCTGAGTACTCAGTGAAGACTTGCAGCCGGCCCAGACATGGGGAACTAATTGATTTTGTCACAGCCATTATGTAACTGAAAGACATCCTACATCGTTTCGGCGAGCTACATCTTTTTGCTCGCTACAGGACATGCCTTCCTACCGGAAAAGTCGTTCAATACGTAAACGACAAAAAACAGCATTTTTTCTCAGCATTTTCTTGAACACGGAAGATAAAAAGAACAAACCTACATAGGGTATTGACCGCTAAATCTAAGTGCAAATGGTTCACATCACATTATTCTTTAGCTAGGATAGCCATGAGAAGTCAACATTTTCCTTTTCCTTTTCTTACTTTAAAAATACTATATACAGGCAACTGAAAAGCAACAAATTCATCTATGTGTCTTGCCTATTTCAAAGTCAAAATCAAAGTCACAGCGATTATTTCAATTAGGCCATTAAACGGCACTTTTGAATGTCATCATTTACAGTTAAAATAATAGAATAAAAATTATAAATTGACTTTACTGTCCATTCGGAAGGTACATTCTTATGGAAAAGAACGGACAAGAAACTCCATTATTATTACTCTTTTCAAATTATAATGGTTTTACAATATTTGGTAAACAAAAATTAATTTAATATTATGTGAGGACGATGTACCCAGAGTAGGTATGCTAATTATAGGAACAAAGTATTACCAGCAGCGGTAAACTAACTTTATTTCGTCCCACTACTGGGCAAAGACAGCCCCCCGTCCCATTTCTACATAACTCTGTTCTTTGCTAGTACCAAGGGCCAATTTTTTCAATGGGTGTTCATAATTCATAATTTTGTTTAATTATAATCCAATTGTTTCTTTATTTTGTCCGATTTCACAACCCGTTTTATATTTCAGTTACGCCAAAGTAGGAGCTTTGATAAAATGAGAGACCAGCTTGTACTGGTTTCTTTGAATTATTTGTGTAAACTTCATGCTTAAAGGTACTTAAAATGGATGACTTAAAGCCTTCATTCACTATTCAGCCAATTTCGTGCGGTCTGTACTACTGAAATAATCATTGCATAATGTAATTTGGACAATATTTTATAATTACGCAAATGGGTGTAACTCACTAATGAATAGGAATTAAATGTATAAAGCAAACATAGTTCTAATAAATCGAAATATACAAGGGTTTACCTACGAATAAATTAGATTTTCATTTTACCTCTATTTATATAGAGGTAAATTTTTTTTCTCTAGTTGTCTGGTTGCCATAGCACAGGCTCTGCTTAATTTGGGATCGGATGACCGTGTGTGAGTATACCCAAGATATTATTTTATTATTAAAAAAAAAAAATATATATATATATATATATATATATAAAAAAAATATAGGTTGGATTTAATCAAAATAGAATACGAGTATATTACTGTAATGGAAAATTGTTACTTAATTTCTTAATTCAGTTTTAACCGATGACGTTACAGTCAGCCGAATGCGAGAAACAGTTTCGTTCGATGAAGGGACGCTTGGCGGAGTCCTATGTCCAGCATTGGACGTCTTTCGGTTAAAATTATGACAAAGACCTCTGGTCACACAAGCACGCCGGTTGCACGTTCCAATATCCTAGACAAAAACAAAACACTGGTTATCCTACACACCCTCATACAATGAATAGTAAATACGCTGTAAAAGAAGAACGTATTTGTGCAAAACTTGTTGCTGTAACAGAAACTGTAACACTTATTTAATATTAATACAAACACAACACAGTTTTTGTACAGGAGACCTTGTTTTTACAAGTTTTATTTTGAAACTTACCTGGGACGCTGTTTTACACCTTCTGTTTCCTTTTATTTAACGTAAAACAAAAGAATTATATTAATTGAATTAGCCGGTACAAAACAATCTTCATTCAGTCGTGGTTGAGTGACCATTTTACCATACCGAGATCCCTCCGAGCCTCGGAGAGCACGAAGCTGTCCTGGCTGTCATTCGCAGATCTTTGACAGTCGTTACGGGTAGTCAGAAGCCAGGAAATCTGACACCAGTCTTGCTGAGGAGTATTAAGTCTATTGTGTCGATTTAGTCAGGTTACAAGATACTTCTTGTAATCCTCTTAGTGAGTTGTGGAGGCCAGATAAGCAGTCGCAAACCTCCTTTGAAAAGGGAGGATCCTCCGACCAGACGGATGTTGTGTCTGGTGGGCAACTGCCCGATAGTTGATATTCGGACTGTTGTATATGTTCAAATCGCACGGAGAACTCTGAATAGAATAGAATAGAATTTACTCTGATACCGCGAGGCAGGATTTCGTTAGTAGTTCGCTGCTAGTGGGACAATTGGCGTTGCGGTTCTTACAAACTTTACAAATTTCGCATCATTCGTTTAGATGCCGCTACAGTGGTATACTACTCAGCTGTTTCCAGTTAGACTGATAGTCGACCCTAAGATAGCTGAAAAAAGTCTAGACATATAAATAGTTTCTTGATTTTAATTATTTTACTTTTGTTAGATATGTTTATATAGACTTATACTTTAATATGTTCCGCGCAGATGGCTAGTCTCCGTCGAAATTGGCCGCCATGGCCGAAATCGGTCAGGAGGGTTATATACACGCTGTAATTTTAATGGTTGTTTTCGCGCGGCAAACGATTAGCCATCAGATGTCTCAAATAATTTAAAAAAATATTCATGAACTCGAAAGCGTGAGAAGCAATAGTAACTCACTAGACGTGACGTAGGTACTACTGGCAGAGCCGCGGCACGCCGACAAAGTGAAAAGCGATTCATAAATGTTTAGAGTAAAATAAGCTCTCGCGCGTAGTCCTACGGCATTAACTTGCTTGCAAGCAAGCAGCGAGTAAGGCCCCGCGCATCGCGCGCGGCATCCTTTTATGTTGTACCTATCAGCTGGTTGATACGCGAAAGGCAACGACCACGGCCGCTTTGCGCGAAACTATCGCGATTTATAAGTATTGGTCGCTTTCGAGTTTTGTTTAACACAATTGTTATTCTGCCATTTCTTGATTTAGATTTATTATTTTTCATAAATCGATTGTATTACCAAGACAAACTCATTTCGCTGCGGGAAAGCAACGATTAAAATTTCAGCTTGTATATATAATTTGTTGGTCAACATTTATCGCACCAGAAAATTAATCAACAAACACGACTCTAAAGGGCAATAAACACTGAAATAACTAACATAATCAGCTAACACAACTGTCCTTTCCTTAGCACATTTAACCGACCCACACCCTCACTCAAATGTCTCCCTACTCGGTCGTAACACGAATTTGGTGTGCCAAGTGTTGTTGTTACTATTTACAGTGGTTCATCGCCCATTTTGTAAGTAAACCTGCCTCAAATTTCCCAAATATATTCTGGTTGGCTTCCAGTACGTTTAAATAAAGCTGAGTACCAGTAGGTTATTATTTTATGGAGAGCAACTACCTCTCTGAACTCCACAAACAAGTTAATAATAACTTAACGCTTCCGTCAAAAATCTATGCATGACATCTGGTACCAACGGCTTAGCGCGTATTTTCTGAGGCTCAAAATCAAAAATCATTTATTCAAACTAGGCCGGAAATCAGCACTTTTTGAAAGTCAAAAATTTACATGAAGACAGTCTCCCAAAACTCTAATAATTTTTTACTTATCCGTGCGGCTGTTATAATTTAGTCACGATTCCCTCCGGATACGTTTGACGAGACCTGAAAAATGTTAAAAAATATAATAGCAATTATAATAGCCATTACATGTCCCAAATTTTCGGTTCTGTATGGTGTAGGACGTAAAAGAATAGCACCATCCCATCACTTCCCGAGGGTGTCGTAAGAGGCGACTAAGGGGCTCACAAGAGTATGAGCAGCAGCATTCTCTGTTCATTGCAACAGCTACACTGCGATCGCCAACCCGCCTGCCAAGCGTGGCCATTATGTCAAACCCTATATCCAGCAGTGGCCATCTTTCGGCTGATATGATAAAGTCCCGAATTACCACACTGACGTTCGCGACAAAAACTCCACCTACTAACACTTCTTACTCTCCCATTTTTTAAATAAAGGCTCTCGTTGAACTACTGTGAGACCGTAAACTGTGGCAATGTAAACGGAGATGGGCACTATGTGTTAAGTGACACAACAATGTTAACACCACAAATTGCTTTGAAGATTTGGTGTTGGTTATGTTAGTTGCATACATAACGTTGTTTGTGGAACTGGCGATCTTAGTATCTCTTGGGGGAAGTTTAGAGGTTTGGTAGAAATGTCAGTCGTAGTAACATATTGCAATTTCGTGACCAGAGTCTGATTGATGTTTATGGGAACTTCTTGTGGGACGGTAAACCGCTTCGTAACGTAACGCGTTACGGCGCCAGTCTGTTTGGCTTCCCATTCTCTTACGCATACGGCAGCGGTAGACAGGCTCTTCCTCTCTCACTGTAACCCACAGCGCTAGTCGTATTTCGGACAGACGCTTCCCTTATGAAATAGTTCAATTTAGAGTAGTTTATGTCATCACTTCTGTCGGGCGTCCCGAGACACGTTTTTCTTTTGTTGTAAACGTGCAATGCGATTATGTAAAAATTCCACCGTATAAACTTAGGTGATGTGAACATGAAGTGAGCTGTCAAACCGTACAAATAAGATGGAATGACAATTTACTTCATGCTCACTCCACCTAAGTATACAAGGTGAGAAGTTGACAGAATAGACCGACTGATATTCAAACCCTGACAAATAGTCAATGCTTGCATTTTTAACAGCTTGGAATTAATAACATTATATTACGACGCATAAGTTAAATCATTATATGGAAATAAATTCTAAAATCTAAATATAAATTAGTATAAATAAATTATAAAATCTAAATATAATTCTAATTATAAATATAAATTCTCTTGAACTCTTTTCCTTCGTGACGTCTGGCACTACAGAAAATTCGGTTCGATTGGCCCAAAACATTTCAAGCATCGATGGTGACAGCCCATAAGACACTGGTTGCACGTTTTGGGGCACTGAGGACAAGATAGGAGTTTTTTTTTTTGTCATCAATGTCTACTCTTACTGACTAAGTCCTACCCGTGTTCCTCCAAATGCCCTTTTGCGTTCCAGGGCCGCGATAACTCTTTCGAACAAAATCTTAGTGACTAACCTTTTATCACCATAGCACGAACCGGTCTTTCTCTCTTCAGTTATAAAGATTATAATTAATTATTACACTTAATTAAATTTAGTGGTATCTCATACGTCAACACTTGATTACGACATATGAAGAATCTTCCATCTAAAGATTAAACACAAATATAGACACAAAAAAATAATTGTTATCAGCTTTAATTATCCCTAATTAGTCTAACTGCCTGCAACAAAGACCTTTTCCTGACAAAAACAGGCACAAAATCTCGTATCATTATAAAAATATTCCCTTCCTCCGTCTTCAAGATACAAGCCGGGATAATGTCTTGGCTCAAACCCCGTCCCTTAATCTTTGGGTGTATTGCCACAGAAGAGATAGATACAGAAGTTCCACAATACTAAAATCTGCCTGTCATTATTATCCCACTACAGGGTAAAAGACTCTCATAAGGAGAAAACACATGATCACCGCGCTTGCTTAAGATGGCAATGTCGCTTTACTTGTTTTCAAAATTCTTCACCATGTTTTCTTTCTACAAGGTCAATGATACGAGTATCTAATCAGACTTAATATTTACATTAAAATAGCCACATCTTTATTAGACCGGAATTCAACTCACAAGCATATAATATGATAGTTGAGGCCTGAACCACTCGGCCATCACCTTAAGCACTGCGTATTACGTGCAAAAATGCACACACACATAGACACGCTTCACGGACGTAGCGAGTGTAACGCACTCGTGACCGGAATTTGCGATCGTCGTACGTATGCGTCTATGTGTGCGTGTCCCCATTTTCGCTTGCTGTACGGAGCTAGTCTTCTGGTTCTATCTTGTGCGTTATCTTTGGGTGTATTACGTTTAACGTGGCTGCCAACATGTCGATTCCTTTGGGTAGAAAGGTCGTATAAACCATTTTGGCCAAATTGAG
This sequence comes from Mamestra brassicae, assembly GCA_905163435.1. Lineage (NCBI taxonomy): Eukaryota > Metazoa > Arthropoda > Insecta > Lepidoptera > Noctuidae > Mamestra > Mamestra brassicae. The sequence continues at coordinate 2,650,819 of LR991010.1, forward strand.
TTATATATACCATTTTTATCAGATTTTTTTTCTCTATCGATCTGTATATACGAAATGCAGAAATTCACACAAAAATGGTTAATACGACCCAGAAATTTTCGGTCATAGCCTCTTACAAAAGGTAAATTTTCAATGTAAAAGCCGAATGTTTTTTTTTTTTGGTTTTGTTATGATGTAATGACCATAATTTACATTAACTCAGGGCGTAAAAATAGTCGTTAATTGTAAATGGTTTATACGCCCTAACGTGTTAAATGCATTATCTAAACATAGTTTAAATTCGACGTCGTAAATCCAAAGGCAGTTCGCGACGTTGGTGTATAAACCATGTTCATTGCAAGAAGCACTTTACGACCAACACACAAGGCTCGCATTTGGCGCGCAGCGACAAGCAGAAGAGCGAGCGAGATAGAGACCAGCGCGCAGCGCATTTGTTTACTTGGATGCGAGTTCGCGCACTGAGCGTTTCGTCACATGTAAAATATAGAGATATAAAACGTCTATGTGATAATGGCATTATACCAAAAAGGTACCACCATGATTATTTTAACTTATCCCATGGAAATGTGGCTGATTCTCTTACGCTAACCGACGAAGAAGACGAGGAAGAGCTAATTGAATAATACAATTATTATTATAAAAGAATAACTTTTCGTATTTATTTCTATTTTCTATTTCGTATTTACGTAATTTCACATTTCGTTCGTTAGCAAAATATTATTAATTAAGTAAAAAAACGAGACTATGTATGATTGTATTCTTTGTCACCTAAAATTATTTTTTGAAAATATTTTTCTCAATTCATAATTCGTTTTAAAATAATATATAATAATAATTAAAATAATTTATAGTAACAATTCATACATAATTTTAAACTAATTATGAATACAAATTTATATCATAAATAAGTTACTTTTTAGTGCATAAATTAGTTACGTTTAGTGCTTGATCGTTTTTTATTTTTTTTTATTTAGTTGCAATTCAATAAATTACTTAGTAAGTAAGCCTTAGTACAAAGGCTTAATTCAATAATTTATTGAATTAAGTACATTTAAATATGTACAAAAATAAAAAAATAAAACGATCAAGTCATAATTTTATAAATGATTAAAATGCCTGATTACTTTAATTTAGAAGAAGTTTGAATAATATTTGTTTTTTTATGACTAAGTAGATTTTTTTATTTCACTTTTCGGTTTAAGTTGTTATAATTATTTTTTCAATTTCAAATGTTAAACCTGTTAGGTATGTTGTACCATTATTGAAATAATAGTAAATGTTGATTAAAAGGTATTATAATAATAAATGTTGATTTCGTATTTCAGGTAGTTTTATTTTATTTGAATCGACCAATAATGGGTATTAGAATAATAATAATTGAGTTCCTACTAATTCTGAGAGTAACAGGATTGTTTATTAGTCAGAATTCAATTGATCTATGATTATAAATGGTTTTTAATACAAAAAAAAACTAAATATATGGGTTTTTACGACAGTAAATATGACCATAAGCTTACCAAAAATGGATATACGACCTATACAGTTTTTTAAAGTACATTTTCATGGGGTGTATTAACCAAGAATTGATTTTTTCTTAGACGTAAATCCAAGCTAACTTTAAAACTAAAGCAGATAGATAGGTTTTGATGATTTAATCTTTTTCATTTGCAAATTGTAAGAACCTTTCTCATAGATCATTTTTTTATAACTTCAAAAACAAAAAAGTTATGAATTTTTATGTAAAAAAAAAATTGTTTTTCTGCTCTCCTGAAAAGTCGGGTTTTGGTTTATACGACCTTTCTACCCAAAGGTATCGATGTGATATAATGTTAATTGTGCCGACGCCATATTGTGAGACAACGCCAAGTTATATACAGATGTGTTAGGGATGTTATAAGTAAATAGGGAGGCTCTGTAATGGAATATAATCATTGTCTTTTTGTTGAAGAATTTGCAAGTTTAGAAATAATAGAATGTCAAAATTGCTCTCTCGTTCTCACTAAACTCTTTTTTTAGCTAGGCAGTTCATGAATTTCTATGAATAAGGTCTTGCCAGTTGGATGAAATACCATGACGAGGAACCGCTTTTTACTATACAGCGTAGGCACGTACAATTCAACTCTTCCTATCAATTCGGGGAATACAATTATATCGTTATGCGGTTCAGCAGAGCGGCCTCCTACAAAGCAAATCGGGAGAATGCTTTGTAGTCATGTATGTATGTGTTCTCATATACTGTTAAATGCTTTCCAATGATGACTGAAGATAATTGAGGAATGCTTATACTATTCACGTGATTGCACTGCGTTGAGCTTTGTTGTTGTATTGTATACAAAATCAGAAACAAAGGTAATTTGTTCGAACTCGTCTCTTCCTTCTCTCAGAATCGGCACTTTAACATACAAGAGAGTAAGTTTATTAAACAATCTCACAATTTTATTTTCAAATTTTATCCGTCTACGTATTACGATTCATGAGATACAGCACACTAACAGACAAACGAACGGATGACGGAGGCTTAGTAAATAGTTTTATCATCACTAGAGACCCGATACGTCTTTTGAGTTTTTCTAGTTAATTTGATTTGACCTAGGACAAAAAAACAGGTTTCAGTGTGGCATCCTTAATGTGCCTTACAAGAGCTTATAAAGCCAAGATTACACTTAAGTAATTCCTGACCCGTCGCACAAAGTTAGTAACGCAGCGACGCGCTCCGTAAATACTTTTTTGATATCCCCGAAAGTTCTCTTCTTATATCACCCACTGGCTTATTGTTTAAGAAGTTCGTCATGCTCTTTCTTATTAATATTTTGTGGTCGCTCAAAGGTTTTGAACTTGACGTGTGCTAATGACTAGGTATTTTATTGTACACTAGTGACCCGCACCGACTTCGCACGAATGTAATTTTTTTTCATAAGAACCTTCTCCTGGCAGTAACAAACACAACACAAAAAGGATTAGCGAAATTGGTCCAGCCATTCACACGGGATTCACTTTTAAATATATATGTAGGTACAGATATAGATGAGTAGGTAAGCAAGCGTTTCAACTCTCTCTCCAACTTGATGGTAAGCGATGATGAAGTTGACGATGGAGCACGCTTTGTCAAGGTTTCATAAGTGTTACTGTTAGCTATAATCGTAAATATAAATGTGGATGGATGGACAGGGAGAGGGAGGCCGAAGAAAAGATGGATGTATTGTGTTAGGAGTGAAATGAAAGAAAAGGGAGTTAGTGATAGCGTGATGGCTAACAGAACATAATGGAAGAAAAAAACGTGTTGCACCGACACCAATAAACATGGGATAAGGGCAGGTATTAAGCATTGAAGACTTTTGGAACAATGACAGAATTTATCCGGCATTACTAACCTTTTTGGGGTCGCTCCAGTCAAGCCGCATGCAGATGAATACCAGTATTTGTGTGAACCGACTGCCTATCTGACGTCCACATTCCAAAAGCCAGTAAAACGGTACTACTGGGCAAGACTGGATCAGATTTGTGATTATGACAATTCTACGACTGTCAAAGATCAACAAATGACAGCTGGGGTCAACGGCTTAGCGAGGCATAGAGGAGTCTCGGTATGTTACGCATGGTCGCTCATCCACAGAACGACCGCAGCGAGTGATGCTTACCTTAAAGATCGACCCGTACGGCTGTTATTATTTAGCTACGAGCTCGACAACCACCTTTTTTTTTTATGAGGGCTAGCTCACCTTACTATTCCCAAACGCTGCAACTGCTGAGAGCCAAAATCTACACTGACGACCACCAGAAAAACGCCGAGCCAATTTACTTGACGAGTCCCGGAGAAACGATTCAATTCGCAATCAATCAATCTCGCAGCGAGCCAGCTGTATGTCCCTTGGTGCTTGTTAGCATAGTTATATCCTGTCTTCTGCGCAAGCAGGAGGGAAGTGGAAACTGATGTAAGTTTTTCTCACCTCTCAACTGTTCTTTTAGGGTTCCGTACCCAAAAGGTAACCAACAGTACCCTAGTCGGTCTGTCTGTCAACGGGCTGTATCTCAAGAAGCGGAATAGGTAGACAGCTGAAATTTTCACAGAGTATGTATTTCTATTGCCGCTATAATAAAAATACATTAAATTAAAAATTAAAGGGGGCTCCCATACAAGAAACGTGTTTTTTTTTCGGTTTACGGTACGGAACCCTTCGTATGAGAGTCCGACTCTTGGTCTACTGACTGTCTCATCAATGGTACTGTAAAAAACGTTTTGTATGGGGTCAAACGCAAAAGAATGGCACCATCCCAACACTTGCCGTGGGTGTCGTAAGAGGCGACTAAGGGACTCACCAGAGAATGGGCAGCAGCATTCTCTGTACATTGCAACAGCTACACTGCGATCGCCAACCCGCCTGCCAAGCGTGGCCATTATGGCAAACCCCTTGGGGAGGACTATAAGCCTATGTCCAGCAGTGGACGTCTTTCGGCTGGTACGATGATGATGATGATGACTGTAAAAAAACCCGCATTGCGTTACTCAGCTTAACAAAAACTTATTCCCACCTCTCATACTAAGAATAAGAAAGAAAAATGTTTATTTGGGACTCGCACAAGACAAACAAACCAGTAAAATAAAATTAACAACTAAACAGAATAATAAAATAATTATCTGTGCGAGGCCAAAATGGTTATGCTGCGATATCTAACAAAATAAATAACGCAACGCTGGTATTCTGATAGGACCAGTCAGTGGTGCCACGGATACACTCACGAAGCATATATAAAAGATACAAATAAACGTTTCCAAACGTATTTTATAATGCACGCAGCAAAGGAGTGGAACTCTCTGCCTGCGTCTGTGTTTCCGAACGCCCTACAACCCTAATCTCTTCAAAATTAGAGTGAACAGGCTTCTTCTGGGTAAGCTCGCTCCATCGTCGACTTTGTCTCTGTTATCTATGACCTAGACTAGAGTCAAGAGCAATCCCATATTAAATTTAAAAAAAAATAAGTGTAAATATGGGTAAAAATGCAACAATTATAAAAATATACATAAATAACAAAAAAAATAAAAAACCGGTACAGGCATACAATAAATAAGCTGACACCCAATAGCCCAGTGCTTTGGCTTCACTTGTCGATATCATAGACAAATGAATAGAGCGCGCGGGCGCAAGAATCTAGGAAGACTCAGAGCCGACCCCAATAAACGTGATGATACAGAATCATCAATGATGTATTAAAAGAACATCATCGTTTAATCATTACGTTCCGTCTGAAGAAAGATACATTGTGGCCGTGGGACTTTATTACACGTACTTTCTAATGAAACTATTCAATTATGTGACGTAAGTTTTTGTTATAACTTCTGTTTATTACTATTACATTTGAGAGATTTTGAAGCGATAAGATTTTTGTGGAGAAATTGTATGTCTTTTGTTTTTCATTAAAGTCACATTAGAGGTTACAGGCGCAAATCACAGGCATTTGAGACTATAACTTCATAAACTAATAACAGTAACTAAAAAGAAACTATGGAGTTTCTTGTCCGTTCTTCTCCATAAGAATCTACTTTTTGCGAATGGACAACTAAGAGTCACTAATATTTTCATTTCAAACTGTAAATTTGACGTTCAAAAGTACCTTTTAATGGTCTAGTTGAAATAAATGAATTGACTTTGACTTTGAAAGATGATTTAAAATATTATACAAAATATAGGTATATTTATTATAAAAATACCTATGTACTACACCCATGTTTGCAAAGAAATAAATTATTTGATTTGATTTGATTCGGAAAGCACGTAAGCTGCTTGTCACGGCTGTCATTTGTAGATCTTTAACAGTCGTTACAATTAGTCAGAAGTCAGAAAATCTTACACCAGTCTTGCAAAGGGGTATCGAGTCACCCCGATGCTGTGTTGTGGAGATCGTAGGCAGTCGCTTCAGCCCTGGGGGGCTACTGTCTAAGCCCGAAGTTCATAGTTTCGGGCGTATTCTTGTCCGTATCACCTAACCACTAAGAAATAATGACAACACGATTTGACAGTAACTGTCAAATCGTGTTGTCATTCATTCTTAGTTCGGGTTCGTAACTAATCGTAAGTCTGTAGGTGATACGGAGTAGAATACGCCCGCAACTAAGCCCGAAACTACGGATTTCGGGTTAAGAGAGCAGCCCTAGTTCAATCTATGGTCAGGAAGGCATTGGAAGCAGTCACCCTCTTCTGCGAAGCAGTAATGCTAGCGAAGGAGGAGGCGGGCCGCGTGAGGGAGAGGCAAACCTCACGACCTAGCTGCCGCTGAGTATTATTAGAACATATTTCAGTCTTATCTCTGGCTCTAGCAGACTGACGTCTTGAATAAATGCTAGTTACCTACGGGATCAAACTTATACTCAGATAATGGGGAGAAAGAATAATGTAAAATAAACCTATGTCTTGAAAGCTACATGAAAATATCTAAATTTGCTCCAAATCGAAACAAATTCTCAATTCAAACATTCAATTCACGATCAAACACCAAACATCAATGACTATAAAAGCATTGACAAACACTTAAACCAAACGTTATTTACTTAAAATATTAAACGGCAAACGTTTACCTTTCTATTTCATTGACAGAAAACAAAAAAGAACCGTTTTGAACTGACCATGGCCTCAAAACACCTCAAAAGACAAACAGCTTCTTAAGTGAAAGTCCCATGATGTAGCACAAAAAAAACATATGAATCATATGTCAACAAAATCACAGAAGTTAAGAACTATTTGTCCATATAATCCGTAATTATTTGTACAAATTTTCTTTTTTTAATAATAAAAACGTCCCGCATTAGGAATTTCTCCTGTATCGTTTACAAACATACAAACTTACATACACAAACAGCCAGACCCGGAACAACTATCTGTAGGCCAAACAAATATTTATCGTGAAAAAATTTATGTCATAAAGGTTTCTACTTTGGATTAAGAAGGCCATTCATTCCATATTCCTCCGAGCCTCGGAAAGGACGTTAAGTCGTTGGTCCCCCCTATCATTTGCACATCTTTGACAGTTCTTACGGATAGTTAGCCAGAAAATCAGACACCAGTAAAGTCAAGGGGTACTGTGTTACCCAGTTACTGGTTTATCAATCAGATAGGCAGTCGCTCCACTGAAAATAATATCCAGCTACATTCGATTAGACTGGATGCCGACCCCTTTTTTAAGGATGGGAATCATCAAATGACTTTTTCCGCTCTGGGTCGCCACCCAGAACGGAAAAAGTCATTTGATGATCATTTGACGAAAGGCCGTGTCAGACTCTTTCAAACTAATTCCGCAACCCTGGTAGACTCTGGCCCTAACGAGCGCCGTCTAACGGGCGCCGGGGATCGCCCTGCGACTCTCGACGCCCGGGGCGTCTTCTTCTGTTGCGGCGGTTGGGGCGAAGGGGTTGAATTCCCTTTTTTTTTTCTTCTTTACGCATTGGAAATCATCTGTGACTGTTGCTTGTCAGATTCTTACTGAATAAAACCCATCCGTGTTTCTTCTAAAGCCCTTTGCGTTCCAGGGCCGCGGTGACTCTTTCGAACAAATTCCGCAACCCTGGCAGGAGGGTTTGTACCCCTACATAGTTGTAAAAAGGTTTAGCGATTCAAATCGAACCAAGTATCTAAGACGAACCAACAGTTACGTCAGCCTGACTAAAATAGATTGAATATCCGGCAAGTAAATATGATACTTCCTTGTGGGTAAAGTTTGCCTCCTGCGCTGTTCTAATTATGTCTATAATTTAATAATAGTTATTTGATATTGTCTTGGGACATTGTACGACGATGTCTTGACGTTAAGGATAGGTTACCTGTGAATATTATAGCTATTAATAGTTTTGATAAAAATAACATGTAAAGAGGTATTTTTGTGCTGGATGCGTGTTACCAATGATAACATAGTTACGGATTGTATATCTATGTATGTATGTAACTCGGGCTGGTTTCCGCAACTCCACGACCAAACGCGTTTTTACGTGCAGGAGGGACAAATTTGTCATTCGATTCACCCCAGCTCCCAAAGGAAAGCTTGGCGTTACTAACTATCTCACAGAGGGTACCTGGCTTTCCGAAGTACTTAGCCCTGTGATCAGCGACTACCGGGCAGCTTAGTAGCGGGTGTGCTGCTGTCTCGTCCTCCTCCATGCAGGCTCTGCAGAGTCTGCGGATGGCGAGCGTTGGGTGGCTCGCTGTCTGGTCACAACCAGGCCCGGGTCGATGGCACGTTGTGTTCCACGCGCGCCTCAAAGAGATTTCAGCATAGGAGACGGGGCCCGCTGGGGCCAGAGCCTGCCAGGGTTGCGGAATTTGTTCAAAGAGTCACCGCGGCCCTGGAACGCCAAGGGTTTTAGAAGAATAATGGATGGGTTTTAATCAGTAAGAGTCTGACACGCCCTTTTGCTCCACCCAGAGCGGAAGAAGTCATTTGATGATTACCCATCCTTAAAAAAAAAAGCTCTGCAGAGTGGGCTATGGGACTGATACATGGTTGCTTACAATGGATTTCATCAGAAGGCTTAATATCGTTATTTTAAGCTCGGAGTTTCTTTGGTTAGAAATGAAGATATCCACAGGAGAACCAATGTTGCAATCATATCCCGAACAACAGTGGGCAGGGGCTCTAGACAAGTGACATTCTGTCAGCGGTAGCGTGGCGAAGGCGATTGTCAAAACGTCTAAAATGTATGGGATTGACAAACGCTATCAAAATGTCACGTCATCAATCCCTTATATTTTGGCATTTCAACAATCGCTTTGGGTAATAGAAGAGCACTTTGTAATCGTTTAATAATTTTTACAAAAAAAAAACATGCGGGGCAATCTTTGGGGACTGCCCATGGAAGTGAAAACTAAGCGAAAGCTAAAGCGTTCGGTGACGATGACGCGAGTTCCATGATTTTGTTCACCCAAAAAGTACACATATATACACAGTATATATATAGCTCATGGAAAGCGTTCGGTGACGATGACGCGAGTTCCATGATTTTTGTTCACCCAAAAAGTACACATTTATACACAGTATACCTACATATAGCTCATGGAAAGCGTTCAGTGACAATGACGCGAGTTCCATGATTTTTGTTCACCCAAAAAGTGTTCAAGGGCGCCTAAAGAAGTTTTCACTTTCAAAAAAACATAATATCTGTGGAATACGACACAGAATTGAATTAGCTGGAGTCAGCTCGTTGCCAAATTAAGTTTTCGTATCCGACTCAGAAACTTTTTCTTTTCAAACCAATGGTTTCCACTACTCTCTAAATTAACAGCTTAAAACAATCACTTTGCACATCATAAACCTTAATTTGGTACCAGGAATCCATAGCCACAAAGTAGGCGAATAAACTAAGGCCACTATGTTAAATCAAACACAAACTCTCTATGCTAATTTTACCGACTATTAGCAGCACACTTAGACAAAGTTGGGTGAAACTTTAGTGAGGATTTTAGCTTCAAACTTCGCAAAACATATGCTAATTAAAGTTAAGGTATTGTTAAACCTTTAAGCCTACTCTAAGCTAAGTCTACTTTAAGCTACTCGGCCGCCATTTTTATTTTGTTCAAAGTAGTGGCGCGCGATGGAGGGGGAATATACTGGTAGCATGCTAGCAATATGGTTCCCTAAAGTGTCATGTTGTTGAGACATTTGGAATTAAAGTCGCCACTTGAGCACGAATGAATCACGTGCATACTACAAAAAAACATCATTATCATCAATCCAAGGCCATCTCCCCAAGTGTCGCTACATCGACCGGTTTTGTGCATCTCACATCCAGCTGATGCCCGTAGTCTTCACTAGGTCATCGGTGTACCTTATGGAAAGCATTCCAACGCAGCGTCTTCGCTAAGCATTCTTGCACCTTTTGGCCCCACAGACTATTCTTAAAAATGCACTCCTTCATAATATTAAGCTTAGAAACACTATACCAGCCTGCGTCTATCTCTGGTTAACTGAAATAGCTATCCGGAAACTATAGCCCCAATATGGTGCATTCTGAATATTGTATGACGTTTCAGCATTGTGGTCAGTTCGTGTGAAACTGCCTCAGAGAAATGTGGCCAGGGTTTGTCTCTGGATAATATTGTTACGTTGGCATCATGTTGGCACTGTAGATAATTGTTGTAGTAGATCATTTACATGTGTGGTTTGCTGCAGCTTCCTATATTACTGTAGTATTACTTTATAATACACTAGCTGCCGCTCGCGGCTCCGCCCGCGTTAATGTTGAAAATTATCCCAAGGGAACATATTCCAGACTATAATCTACCTTTGTACATAATTTCATCAAGATCCGTTCCGTTCCGATCAGTTCTGACGTGATTGAGTAGCAAACATCCATCAATCCAATATTAGTATAAATAAGTGTGAATATTTTTATTGATTCCCGCTTGGTAAGAAGGGCTAGCTACTCGTATTTTTTTCTTCATATCATCTTAAGCAATGTTTTGAACAGTTAATACAAGAATTGCCCCTAAATTGAAGTTAACAATAACGCTTTAACCATTTTAAACACACATCTTCACACTTTTCATAAAAAGACAGACCTCATTTTCACACAATGTCAAATCGCATAACACAAAGCGTTTATTTCAATTAAACTATTTACAGGCACATCTGAACTGTCAAGAAGACGGTCAGAAAGATGAAACTGCTAGTTGCACGTTCCTAAGTGTAAATCACTGTGGACAAAACGTGCAAGAAACTCCAAGGAAACGCTTTTAAATTTAAAAAAAAAAACTGTTCCAACATAATCTGATTTCTCTTAAGAAGATCCACGAACAATAAAATCAAGAGTGACACACACAGACAGGTGCCACTAGATAAGGTAGAAAGCAGTGACCGACGCACGCGCCGACCAAATCATTTGCATTTATTAGCGACGCCTGCTCACGGGCCATTTCTCTGTGGGGCCCAAGTTATGAAATTATAGCGACTACTTAAATAAACAAAAAAAAAATTGCACAAACTTTAGGCTCACAACAAGTTTTACATTACAAGAACGAATAAGTATAAAAAACATCAAAAACAGTGAACAATAAAATATTCCAAACTATAGAGTTATAATAATTTAAAAAAGGTATCTTCTAAGATAATATTCATTTATATCAATAAAAATCAATCGCCGCAAGTTTTAAAGATCACTAGGTAGGATTGAGAACGGTTTATTTTGCTGTGTTGTTATGTTGGGTAGGTACGAAAGATTTTCATATTGGAAAAAAAAATCGAAATTTAGTTGCACTCGTGTGAAACCAAAGGCGGTGGTTAGATGGTAAGTAAAACGAAAATCCACAAACAGAGAAATTTTCAAGAACATTTCAACACCTTACTAAACCAAGCAAAGACCGAGCATTCCAAATACGCGGAGATTGCTAAACAAACAGTTTCACTTCATTAGTTTACCTAGTTCCGACTCTTAACTGTGTTTTGACGAGTTGCGGAGTTAAAGGACTTGGGGCAACAACAGTTGGCGGAAACTTTTTATTGGTCTCCCTGGCAAGGTAATGAGTGAAGGTAGTTGGCTTCGCCTTGTTTTAACGGAGAAATAATTTTGTTTGTTTTCTTTTTTAGGGTTCCGTACCCAAAGGGTAACCAACGGAACCCTAAAACTAAGTCTCCGCTGTCCGTCCGCCCGTCTGTCTGTCAGCGGGCTGTATCTCAAGAACCGTAATACGTAGCCAGTTGAAATATTCACAGAATGTGTATTTCTATTGCCGCTATAACAACAAATAATAAAAAATATGGGGGCTCCCATACAAGAAACGTGTTTTTTCGGTCTATGGTACGGAACCCTTCGGTTTTTACTGTTTCATGTAGAAGTTTTGTTTCTCGGAAGCTATGTAGTTTTATGATTACTGTATTGAAATTACTTTTTAAATAACAGTTCTGAATTTCGTCACATAAGAATCTGTAGGCAAATCTATAACAAGCAAACACTGGAGTTCTTTGACACCTTTACCCCTTCTGAACGTGTAAACAACTGTTTTTAAAAAGAATCAACATTTCCATTCAACGTATAATGTTGCGACTGCAAGCCTTTTTGTACATTTTTCTATATTGATAAGGTTGATTTTTGTGCCCAATGAGTTCTTTGCCCCTCACGTTTTATACCTCTTTGTACACAAATTTTGATTATGCGAGTCGTTATGACTCTTATCAAAGAATTCAACAGACACTAAAAAGTAACGAATACATAACCGTTGCATTTATTTTGTTTTATCAACGACAAAATGTCTGAGTCCCAAACAAATTCCCTTCAGAAATTCTGTATAATCAGAACCAAATTTATTTCTTTAACAACAGTACTAATTGCGCTAATCTAAGGAATTTTCCGACGGAAACATTTCTAAAGATAAATGTAATTAAAATCAGAGCTGTAAAATTCAATTTATTGGAACGATTTCCTTCTGATGTTCTAATGACATTTACAAACAGCGGTTTGCAAAAAGATGGTTTAACATTCAAATGTGTTTACAATTTTCACGTATGATGATATTATTTGTATTTCCTTGTATGTATTAGAAGGGGTGTTATTTGTTAAAAAGAATCCCCAACTGTTTCCGAAGTCTTCAGATGGTTCCCAAAGAAGCCAACGTGATAATTGGAGACTTTGTGTAAATAGTACTAAAAGACTCTAATGCGTAAGAGTGTATTCTGCATGGGCCCAAAATTATACAACAAGGTACCAAAGGCATGCAAAGATTTGAATATTAATAGTTTTGTGTTATTTGTTAAAAAGAATCCCCAACTGTTTCCGAAGTCTTCATATGGTTCCCAAAGAAGCCAACGTGGTAATTGGAGACTTTGTGTAAATAGTACTAAAAGACTCTAATGCGTAAGAGTGTATTCTGCATGGGCCCAAAATTATACAACAAGGTACCAAAGGCATGCAAAGATTTGAATATTAATAGTTTTGTGTTATTTGTTAAAAAGAATCCCCAACTGTTTCCGAAGTCTTCATATGGTTCCCAAAGAAGCCAACGTGGTAATTGGAGACTTTGTGTAAATAGTGCTAAAACAGCTGTGATGCGTAAGAGTGTATTCTGCATGGGCCCAAAATTATACAACAAGGTACCAAAGGCATGCAAAGATTTGAATATTAATAGTTTTATTAAAAGCATGAAGAAACTTTTAATAAATAAATACTACTATAATATTGTTGACGAATATTTAAATGACGTAATTTAGACATTTTTATTTTTTATTAATTTAACATGACTTTGATTTTTGTAGTTTGAATTTTATAATTATTGTATTTTATATTTGTACGCCTTTCGAGACAAAACATGTGGAAACTTTCTTCTTTTCTGTAATCGTTCGAACTGATTTAATTAAACCTACACGTGTTTTTGACAAATAAATTTATCTTATCTTATCTTATCTTAGAACACTCGATTGTTTCTTATGCTAGCCTGGATTACATAATCGTATACAGTCAATGTTTTTGGATTCAATGATTTTCTTTTTGTTTTGTGCTTAATTATATTCAAAAAACTAATCAATATTGTTTTTTTATTTACAGGTAAGTTGGATTTGAAAAATCTTGGAACAAAGCAGGAATTTCGATTCCTGATACCGGTAACTAAAATAAACCATAAGCCTTTCCCTCTCATAGGTAAGGTGCATTTACTTTATAAAGCTCTGGGATAGTGTAGCCTTTTATCAATTTTGATCAGTTCTTCTAAAAATAACCTTTTAAAAACAATTCTAACCTAATATTATTAGTTTAGTTGAAGAATCACTCTACGAAATTAAATCAATTAATTTTTCATTAATTCAAAACAAAAATCCCTCTATAATATAACTTACTCTAGCTTCTCCTTCCCCTTCCTCTGCTTCGATCTTCCACTCATAATGCATTTCCGGTTCCTATTTTCCATCAGAAAATTATAGCATTCAAATTCACAAAAACGCTATCGCTACCTCTCATCTCTTGTACCGTTCCTCAAACAAGACTGAGCGAAAGTAGCGGTCTGTCGCCGAGCGAAGCATCCTTGAAATGTTTATTGATAATAATAAATATAATTTAAACCAAATAAATATTCCGTAATATTGCTGAATCTTTGCGTGAAAGTATTTAAACTGTCGCCAAGGTCACACAGAGAAATTGATAGAAGATTTTAATTTTTATGTCATCAACCTTTGTGCTGGTTTGCATCTTAACTTTCTTCACCATTAATATTCTTTTCGTCTTCTTATCTTTTCTTAATGTCATTTTAGTTATCAGATAATGCATGCCATTAATAGTTAATGTTACCATTTTAATGCTACATTTTTATCTTCAAAATGTTTCATAAAAAATGTGTAAGTCATAAATAAATTCCAACCATAATCTCCGTTATATTATTTTTTAAAGCGGACCAAACATTAATTATTTTTTTTGTCTGACTTTCACTTTTTTTATTAGAAGGATATATCTGCTTACAAAAATTGTCATTTTTAAGAGCATAAAGTAAGAAAAAAAATTAAATACATTCTTTGTAAAAATTTAAACGGCAGGAGGACGGACAATGGAGGCTATTATCTGGGATTCGGAACCTTAAAAAGACGTCGAAATTCAGTCGCTATAAAACAAAATGACCAACGACAAGAAACATTTCTGACCCCTTTCTAAAAGTTCTGTCTTACGACCTCGTTTAAAGAGATTTAGTAATACTTAAGAATCATTTACGGGCCTTATAAAAAGTTTGAATATTTCAGCAGCCAAAGAGAAATTGGTTATGGTGCGCTTTTGGCGGTTTTATCGCGATAAATGGTGGAAAATAGCGTTTCGGTTGGTTATTGTTGGTAATTTCAAGTTTTGATAGATAATATCTACCTGTAGGTCCTTGTTCGAAAATGTGTCTGTTGTAGCAGATGTGGTTTAAGTAATCCTCTAATCTCTTCAAAATTAGAGTGAACAGGCTTCTTCTGGGAAGCTCGCTCCATCGTCTACTTTGTTTCTGTCATCTATGACCTAGACTAGAGTCAAGAGCAAACTCATCTCAAATAAAAAAAAAAAAAAAAAAAAGTAAAATAGTGAGATTGGATGTCAGTCTAATCCGATGCAACTGAGTCACAGTATTTTACATGGAGCTTCTGCTTTTCTGACCTCCACAACCCAGTAACTGGGCAACACAGTAATTCTTGGCTGGCAAAACTGCTGTCAGAGTTTTCTGGCATCTGACGATCCGTAACGTCTGTTACGATTTTACAAATGACTATGCACGGAGGAGTCTCGGTACGTAACACAGAGGTCACCCATTCATGGACTGACCTACACAAGAGTTGCTTAACCTCGAAGATCATACCGTGCGGCTGTTATTATTTAGCCACAAATCGTCACATTAAAATATTTTATAAGTAGGTGTATTAAATTAAACAAACATTCTTTTTTATTTAAGTTGGTCATCAGCAGAGGCCGGAATTAGGTAGAGTTATTTATGTACTTACACTGATTTCATAAAGCGAAAGAGTAAAGTGGATATGCCTCAAATACCGATTAATTTTAAAGAGCAGAAAAATCCCATGATTTATTAAATAAAAAAGTTATTTACTTTTACACAATTTAAACCACTGCACGCGCTATGATGCCAAATTTACATTAACGACATCAGATATCCGAAGTTACAAAATTCCAATGCGCACACGCGCGGTGTTGCCATATTTGTAGTTTGCACAACATAGCTTGTGAGAACAAAAGAAAAATTATTATTATTTATTTGTAATATTGTTGGCCACACGGGATTGTCCATTAGAAATCCCGGGAAGATCCATATTAATATCAATATTTCGATGCATGTACTTAAATAACTCTACCTAATTCCGGCCTCTGGTCATCAATCATCAATAGTAATCATAGTAAGGAAATACTACCGACCAAAAATATTTTACAGTGAAAAATCTTTCTCTGGCCACAAACGAAAAGTTCTTTTGTTTACAAAACAGTAGTACCGTCTGGCTTTTCATACATATTTTAATATATTACAACTAAAACTAAAATGAATATTAATATCATCTTGACATTGACTCTTGACTGTGACACACTTAAAAAGTGAAACGTGACAGGTAGATGTATTTATGAATTAATGTTTGCTTATAATGTCTTTTTTGTGTCACAAAAAGCGGCAAAATATAAAAGATCAAGAGTCAACTACACGAAGGGGTCTGTCCCGTAAACCGAAAAAATCACGTTTTTGTACGCCTCCATACATTTTTAAGATTTTGATTTTATTATTTGTAATTTAAACTGTCCAGTTATTACGGTTCATGAGATAGAGCGTGCACACAAACAAACGGACAGACAGGTAACAAATAGGATTTTGTTAATTATTACGCTGCGGGTACGGAACCTTATAAAAGATAGAAACTTCAGTTTTAAGAATAGAAGGTAAAGCTTGGGCTGGTTGGCCACAAGGATAATCATTGTTGAAATGAATTTTGTCATGGTCCAAAGATCGACCACAATATTACAAATATGGATAGCAACGAGACGACAAAAAACTTGGGAGATTTTTGTTACCTAGCTTGCTATATATGGAGTTTTATCTTTATATAGGGTTCCGTATTGGATTATCTTGAAGCATCCACTTTCCGTCTGTCAGCCAGGCTGCATCTCATGAACAGCTTTTTTGAGTGTGTATTTATAACAAAAAAAACCTCATGAACAACCTTCGGTTTATGGCACGGAACCCTCACGAAAGCAAGTCCATCACGAATTTGGTCAGTTTTTAGGCAGTTATTATGTCTGTCAAAATTTATATATAAACTTATAATTTACATAACTTATCAACGCTCCCGCATTAATACTTAACTACAACTACACTAGAATACTCTTCCAAGCCTCACAAATATCGTCACATCAAGAATATACGTCAAAACAATCCGAATTCACGCAGAAATCTCTTACACAAACAATACACCCATATTCTACAAAGAACAGCTTTATACCACATTCGCGTATTCATTACACTAAAGGCCAAAACTCAGAACAACCCAGTCCTCAGAGCGGTACATAACTAACATTTTAATTTGACTCTCAAAAGATTAAAACTCCTGAACTCCGGAGTCTTTGCAGTGGTATGAAAATTAATTTATTTGTATGCGGGTACATTTAAGTTTGTGCAATTCAAGTCGGTTGTTTGTCATCCCACACAAGTTGGAATGTTTTGTACGTAGAATAAAAAAAAACATGTAGAAGCGACATTAATTGAAGTTAGTTTATTTTATGTTTGCCTTGAAATAATCAAGTCAAGAGACTCGTATGACAGACAGTCAAGGAAATAGTGTTAATTTTCACTTTTACGAACTGCAGTGCTATTCTTTTAACATCGCAGAGGTTCAATTCTACTCATCTCAGTCGCAATCTGTCAAAAATGTCATGAAATTGAGGCTATTTTGACAGATGGCGACTGAGATGCGAAATCGAACGTTGCTTAAAAATTTGTAGAATTGGCCCTCAGGTGATGTGAACATGATGTGAGCGGTCCATCCGTGCGTCGTGCTTCATTATCATCACTGAACAGTGACTGCTCACTTCAATCTCACTTCTCTTATGTTTTTGCGGTGAGATATTAACAGAATTGGCCGGCTGATACTTTTTGACGTCGCGTCGTCGGTACTAATAAATGTTCTCATTCAAAAGTCAAAAGTCAAAAAGTCAATAGTCAAAATGTTTATTTTGATTAGGCCATTAAACGGCACTTTTGAACGTCAGCATTTACAGTTCAGTAAAATAATAATATTACATTAATAAAGTGACTCTACTGTCCATTCGGACAGGTAGATTCTTATGGAGAAGAACGGACAAGAAACTCCATAGTTACTCTTTTCAAATAATGTTTTTACAAAATTTGGTATACAAAAATTAATTTAATATTATGTGAGGACGATGCACCCAGAGTATGCTACTTATAAGAACAAAGTATCGCCAGCAGAGGTAAACTTATTCATTTCCTAAAGAAATTTAGGTATTATTCGACAGAAAAATCTAATAGGTAAAGTATTATTTTTGGAAAGCGATTATAAAATAAGTTTTTATTTAAACAGGTTTAGCGATATTAAAAATTATCTGGGTTCTAGTCGTCTATAATCTCTCTGTCCTGTATGGTGTCGGACGTAAAACTATAGCACCATCCCATCACTTCCCGTGGGTGTCGTAAGAGGCAACTAAGGGACTCTCCAGAGAATGGGCAGCAGCATTCTCTGTGCATTGCAGCAGCTACACTGCCTCCTTTGGGGGAAGCCTATGTCCAGCAGTGGACGTCTTTCAACTGATATGATGATGAAGAAAATGATAATCTCTGAATTTGTTTGGAAAAATCGAAGTTGGTCGAAGGGACAACTTTGTTGCCATTGTCTTAAAAATGAGTATGAAGCAAGTGTGTCGCATCTACTTTGGTATTATTTCTTCATTTATGTCTCATATGAACGCGGTGATTCCACATCGTAGTTTCGTTGACATTTCCATAAGTCAGTTGCATTCAAAGTGATAAGTAACTTAATTATGTATATGTTTATATTTTGACTTTAACGCTATCTGCAATTCTGTTTGTTACACAAACAATTTGGGTATTTCATCGGAATGCTTCATGATTTGTAGGTCCAAATTTAGAATTGGAATTGTTATGGACTTGTGGTTGGCGATATTATTATATGAAATAGGTTATCATGCAATTTATACTTATATTACAAAGAGGTAAAGTTTGTGAGTTTGTGAGGTTGTAGAAGATAATCTCTCTGCCAGGGTTGCGGAATTTGTTCGAAAGAGTCACCGCAGCCCTGGAATGGAAAGGGCTTTAGAAGGGACACGAATGGGTTTTAGTAAGTAAGAGTCCGACACGCCCTCCCGCTCCACCCAAAGCGGAAGAAGTCATTTGATAATTTCCCATCCTTAAAAAAAGAAAGGGTGTAATCATTGGATCTA